>OZ025289.1:227522409-230022409 GCA_964019185.1 Maratus speculifer
AGGACAAAAAGAAAAAAAAGCACACTATAAACAAGCATACATAACAAAGTATAAGATTTTACAACAATTTAAGAAATAACATATAAGTAAAATCAATAAAGTTTTGTTCTGCCGACCAGCAGCATAGGTAACATGCAAAATATTAACAATTTTCAGGCGAAGAAATATTCTTGGCTTTTCAGAAATGACTAGCAAAATTTATACTTTAATTGCATATCATAATTTTCATACTCTCCAGAAGTGACTTGGATATCTTTCTTTCTCTGCTCGCAGAGCGCTTATGATCGAGTCCTAAAAGAAAAATACATTTTAAAAAATTAATTTTACAAACATTACATCAGTAAAGTTTGCATTAAAAAAAAGGAAAATAGCATTTGACTTTTAATATGAATGTTAAATCAAATGAAATTTTTCATTAATTAACTTCAGCATGAATTAAAAGTTCATGGATTTTTAATAGTAGAATGAGCATTAAAATAAAGTCAAAAGTTAGTTTTTTGCTGCTGAAATACAGTAAAAAATTCATTTGAATGAATAGCTAACTGTAAATATATATATTTTTTTCTCCTTTAAAATGATCTATCTAGGGAATAAAGTCTGTCATTTTTTAAATTGTTTTTTGCTTATTTTAAAAATACATATTAATAATTATACTTTTTCATCATAATTTATCCTATACTGAAGGAACGAAAGCAAAAACATTTTTTCTTCCTATGAATTTCACAACAGTATATAAAATTGGCATCCCCCCCCCCCCCCCCAGTTAAAAACAGCAATCAATACTTTTCAATCCCAAGTTGTCACAGACAAGAAAAAGAAAAAATATCTCCACATATTTATTTAAATTCTATATCTTTAATTCACATTTTCTTTAAAATATTTTATTCTAAAAAATATGAATATGTCAAATCAATTCTTTTCCTAAAATCCCATTACTTAAATTTATTCTTTTATCTAATGCATATTATCTTTGTATTTACATTCTAAAAAATCATTCGATTACCCACACTTCCCTTCTAAGTGACACTAGAAACTGGATTGCATCAGATAACCTTCTGAGAGAGCTCTTTTTCGCCGGATAAAATTTTCGTATTGGTTGAAATCACTATTTCTAAATTGGTAATTGGCAACTTAGGTCTTAGCCATAAAATTCTGTATTCTTTTGAAGAGTCTGGCAAAACCTTAAATAGGCTTCGGAGTGAGATTTCCACTTTCTTTTTGTGTGCTAATAAACTACTGTCAGCTAATGAGAATAATTTATATGATGAAGTTTTTATGTTAAAAATATCTTATACTTATGATGGCTGCATCTTACCATACCATGCGAGTGGAATTGTTTTCCTGTAATGTGAAATATGAATAAATGTGATTAAAAATATTTTACGCTTATGATTACTTTAAGTGGGAAACATATCAAATGATATTTATTTGTTGTTTCATGGCTCAGAGCCACACGACTGCTAATCTATGAGTATTTTTGATGACATTTTCTTTTTAAGAGGTGTAGTTTAGAGGAGAATTTTACATTCTTTTGACAGATTTCTACATAACTACATTCAGATGTTTCATATATGTATATATGTTTTAAAAAATTAATTTTCGATACAAAAACCCAGTTTTGACACATTTCGAATCTTTGATAAATTTCAGCTTTGTAACTGAAATTATAAATGAAAATTTCATTTATAAGTATATGTTTATGTATTAACTACTACAGTATACCAATAAATAATAAATTATCTATTCACAGGCCTAGGACCGCTGAGTCACTCTTAAAAAAGAGAGAAAAGAGACTAAATCGCAAGAAAAAGAGACTAAAAGGAGACCAAATAAAAAACATTTTTTTCTCTTCACTTAAATGTTTTTGGTTACAGACAAGCACTATAAGATTAACACAATATGCGGAATACATTTTCAATGCATTTCAGTCGGTTTTGAAATAATTGCAAATATTGTTGATTGGTTGCAGAAAAATATCTCAAATCGCAACAATTCATCATGAAAGAAAATCAGAAATTCACCAAATGACCACGGGGAGAAAATCATGAAATTCCAGGAAATATAGTGAAATTCATCAAATTGTCTCAAAAAACAAATCATAAAATTTGTCGCATGATCTCGGGAAAAAATATTCTCTAATTTAGTCAAATGTTCTTAGGATAAAAAAAAAAAAAAAAAAAAAAAAAAAAAAAAAAAAAAAAACCACGAAAATTATCAGATGGCCTTGAAAAAAAATCACGATATTAGTCAAATGGATCTAGTGTTAAACATCGTAAAATTCATCAAATGGGTCTTGAAGAGAGGGATGAATCACAAAATTCATTGAATGATTGCGAAATTCCAAGAGCGATCATACAAATAATTGCTAATTTTGTCGAAGGTCACGGAAATAAATAGTGAAATTTATCAACTAGTCGCCAGAAAAATAATGAATTTCGTCGAATAAAGGCATAAAAAAAAATCAAGGATGCCTGTCAATGGGTTATATTAAAATGTGCGAAAATCAGTTACAGCATAAAACAGTGAAGTTTGTCAAATTATCTCAGGAAAAGAATGGCGAAATTTATCAAATGGTGTTGGTGAAAAAAGTAAAATCAGGGGTTGTACTGGTGCCAAGTAATATTTCACACAACCTTTTTTTAGATATTTTAGGGCACATTTAACTGGCATACTACATTTCCTTCGAAGACCATTTGACAAAATTAACGATCCCCCCCCCCGCCACCAATTGCCGCAAATTAATATGAAAATTGCAATTTTTCCACACTATTGCTTATGGAAGTACACGATTTTTCTTCCATGATTGTTCGCTGACATTTGCAATTTTTTTCAGTAAAATGTGATTTTTTTTTTTTTTTTTTTTGCCAAAATTCGCAATTTTTTTTGCAATTGTTTGCAGAAATTTACTATTTTTCTGTGTTTATTTAACAAAATTTGCGATTTTTTTCCTGCGATCATTTGCAAAATCGCACGAAAAAAAATCACGATTGCAAAGAAAAAAAAAAAAAATCACGAATTTTGAAAAATGATTGACTGTCAAAATTCACGATTTTTTTCTGCGATCATGGAAAAGATGAGTTTCGGCAAATAAACGTAAAAGAATTTTGAATTTCGCCAATTGATCACCAAAAAATCATGAATTTCGGCAAATGATCGCAGAAAATATGACGAATTTTGTCATATAAACGCAGAAAAAAGCAAATTTCTAAAACAATGGCCCAAAAAATTATCATTTACTGTATTTTGATAAACGATCACAGAAAAAAATCATAAATTTTGACTACCGATCGCATAAAGAAATCGCAAATTTTTTCGGCGATCCTTTCACGAAATTTGCATTTCTCTGTGATTATTTTTTCCGTACGCAAAATCGTACAATCATATTGTTCATTAGTATAACCGTACACTTCGAATAAAATCCGTACATTGTACTCTTCTGTGCATTGTACTACTGGCCATACAAGTTGGCATCGATGAATATCCTTTTTAATTTTACGATCATTTGACGAAAGCTTGGTCTTATTTCGGGATCGTTTGACGTAAATCTCGGGAGTTTTTTTTTCCTGCAATCGTATGGCAGAAATCACAAGTTTATTTCGGGATTGTTTGGAAATAACGATTTTATTTCGGGATCATCTGGTGAAAATCGCGGCTTGATTTGTGATTGTTTAATGAAAATCATCTTTTTTCCGGTGATCAATTAATTCGAATCGCAGTTTTGCCAGTGATCATTTTATGAAAATCGCAGATTCTTAAAAATTAAAAAACGTGAGATTATCCCGTTTGTCGAAAAAGTGATCCCTGTATATGTAATGACCGAAATAAGAATTTTGAGATTCCTTCCTGCAATCCTCTGATGAATTTCTCAATTGTTTTTCACAAGATCGACTGACAAATTTTGCAATGATTTTGCCACTGACTGACGGATTATACGCTTTTTTCTCGTGAAAATGACAAAATCGTGATATTCTACTCGCGACCGAATGACAAAGGTTATGATTTTTACCCCTCGAATAATTATTGAATTTCGCGTTTTTATCTTGCCACAGATTGACCAAATTCACTTTCTTTTCAGTGTCCGACAGAAAAATTTTGTGATTCTTGCCTGCGAACGATACACTAATTTCGTAACCATTTTTCCACGATAGAGTGACGAAATTTAGAATTTTTTCCCCTGTAAAAGAAGAGACAAATTTAGCCATGCAGCAGAATTTTTTTCTGCAGTCTGTAACACATATAAAAACTTAAACAGTCTGCAGACCAATCCCTCGCATTACATTATTTGCACTCAAACCTTCATTCAAGTATTTGTGATAGACATAAAAGAAAAACATACTTTAAAAAAGAAGTTGCCTTTGTTCTCAGAATTTTTAACGCCTCATACATTGTCCCTAAAGATGGGGGGGGGGGGGGGGGGCTCCTCTTTGACAAAATTTGAGTTTTTTTTCAGAATCTTTTGACGAAATTTGCATTTTTTTTGCGATCTATTGATGAAAACTGCCGTTTTCTTGCGATCTCTTGAAGAAATATGCTGTTTTTTTCGCGATCTCTTGAAGAAATTTGCGGTTTTTTCATGATTTTTTTTAATGAAAACTGCCGTTTTTTAGCGATTTTTTGAAGACGTTTGCCTTTTTTTGCTAACTTTAGGAAGAAATGTTACTTTTTTCCTTGATTTTTTGATGAAATTTGCCATTTTTTTGTGATTTTTCGGAGAAATTCGCTGTTGTTTCGTGATCATTTTACGAAACTGCCATTTTTCGCGTTCTTTTGAAGAAACTTGCCTTTTTTCACGATCTTTTGAAGAAATTTGTTATTTTTTTCGTGATTCTTTGAAGAAAAATGACGTTCTTTTCGTGATCTTTTGAAGAAATTTGGCATTTTTTTCGGGTTTTTTTTAACGAAATTTGCCGTTTTTCGCAATTTATTGAGAAAATTTGCCATTTTTTTCGTGATCTTTAGAAGAAATTTGCCGTTTTTTTTGCGATGTTTTGAAGAAACTTGCCGGTTTTTTCACGATGTTTTGAATGATTTTTTTTTTTTTTTTTTTTTTGAGGAAATTTGCTGTTTTTTCGTAATCTTTTGAATAATTCGCGTGTTTTTTGCGATCTCTGACGAAATAGATTTCTTTTCGAAGACTGTTTGTCGAAATTCGCGATACACTTTTATGTCCGAATTTTTGGATTCAGGACAGAATTTTTTTAATTTTTGCTAAATTTTTAACAGTTGAAAAATAGCCTGTGGACCTTCTCAAGAGTCTGCGACATGCGTCGCAGCTTTGCGTCGATTCTGCTCCCGAGAAATTTGGTATACTTTTTTCCGCGACTAAGTTTCACTATAGTTCCACAGAATTTCATGGTTTCATCCTAAGACAGATTAACATAATCCATGATTTTCCGCCGGTTTCCGACTGAAAAATTTTGCGATTTTTACCCGCGAACAGTTAACAAATTTCGAGATTTTCCTGCGACAAACTGACAAGTTTTCGATTATTTCCTCACAACAAATTGTTGAATTTCGCGATGTTTTTCCCGCTATCAAGTGAGGAAAGTTACGATCTTTTCCTGCGATCAATCGATGGGTAAAAAACATTTAAAGAAAGAAAAAAAAAAAAAAAAAAGTGAAAAAAGAGACTAAATCTGAAAAATATAGACTAAAAGTGACAAATGCAAAAAAATAGCGAGCAAAGCGAATTTAGCGACTCGGTCCGAGGCCTGTATTCACTAATTTTATTATGCTTTACATAATTTAATTCAATGATAAACATCACCATTATTTTGGAAATATGCATCAATATTTCAATACTTTGAAATTATGCATACTTAAATCATGCATAAATACAGATACATGCACATTTAAATAATCAGTTTGTCACTCAAACAAGAAATGAATAAATAAGTTATCATAATTGCACAAATGCTAGTTTGAATTTTATTTACTCTAGGCATTTTAAATCAATACCGGAATTTTATAGAATGACAATGTAATTTGTCAGTAAAACATACTTTTTAAACAAGAGAAATTACCTCAGGGGATAAAACTCAATCTTTAAGGGAACATGAAAACACGGATTAAAAATTATAAATCATTTGAAATTTTCTAATTTTATTAAAGGCACAGATAAGTATGATTAGAAAACAAAAGATTGCAATCTTAAGCTTACATAAAACTGCTGACTTAACTCTGCTGACATTCCAGTGCAATTAGAATCTAAAGACAAGTTAGGTTCTTTTAAGGTAAAAACTAACATGCTTAAAATAAATTACCTTACTGGAGAGACGAGAGTCCAGCTCTTTTAATTGTTCATCTATGCTCTTCTTAGACGCTGTAACAGATTCCGTTACAGGAGAAGGTTGAGATGGAAGAGTAGTACTAGAAGACTCATTACTTGAAATGCTTAGTAAGCTACCTGAAGTACCTAAAAGAGAGGATGTCAAATTAAAAACTACTGAACAAGTTTATGCATTTTGAAAACAAGAAATTTACACAAGATAAAATTGGGATCCTTTATCTAGAAAGAAAATACAAAACTCTTAACATCTTAAACTTTTAAAATCCAAAATTACTTAATATTCTCATATCATTCACAAAGCAAACAATATTTTAAATAAAGATTCAGCAAAAAATAAGATGCTCATGTTGATTGTTGGATTCTAAGCTGGGTGATTTTTGAGAATACAGCACAAGAAATTATAAATAGTAGTATAATGCAGTCTGGAAAACATTCATCAGATACTGAATTACAAAAAAGAAAAACACTGACCATTTGCAGGTTGCAAGAAAAGATTTTATAACATAAAATGTCTTATGAACTACTATTGATAAAATGTTTCATATGTCTAAATAATAATTTGTAAAAGTATTTAAAGTTTATAAAATTTTTCACCTGAAACAGTTTAATGATTTATTTGAATTTTTATAAGGTATATCAATTTTTATTAATTTTATATAAGGGACAGTAAAATGAAAACTGTATCCACAACAAAAAGTGAGTATGGAAAATTTTTATTAAAAAATAATTGACAGACTTGTTCAGACATTTATTCCTTTGTGAGACACGACAATCAAATGCAGTCTGGTAGAAACAGCTAGGTTGCTGATGGATACACAACCTCAGCAACTCTTGCACTTTTTTGTCTGACTGAAACTGATGTTCATGAATGTCTTTTGTCAAGGGGTCAAAAATGTGAAAACCACATGGGAAATCAAACCAACAATTTGCACAATCAGGACTAATGGCACTTGATGGGCCTGTCTTGGCCAGGATCATCTGGTAGTGATGTGCATCCTTCTTGGAATTTCTTACGCCACTTGCGCACACATGTCAGTGTTTGCCATTAGCAGCAGCCATGCAATGACGAATTTTGTGTGTCCCAGCAGCTTCAGCTATCAAAACTAGAACCACATCTCTCGGATGTTCTTTGCTTGCCCCCATTTCTAAGGCTAGATAAATACCAGGAATCGATGCAAAATTCTTCCCCCCCCCCCCTCTTCTTCTTCTTGGAACTCATTTTGTGCAAAACAATAGTTATTTTTGTGAAAAATAACATTTTGTAATGAAAGATGAAATCCACATATACTCTTATTCAAATGAAACATTTATTATTAATAACTTCTTTAAATCCTTTTGCTAAAATTTTCCCTTCTGATGAACTTGTTTTGCATACAAATTACACATTTTTAAAGTCGAATAAAGCAAAAACAATTAGTATGTTTTTATAAAATGAAATTTTGTGAAGGAGCTATATTATTATGATGAATTTTGTGAAGGGGCCTGTTTTACTAAATTTAGATTTGTTTTAGATTTTTGTGAAAGGGTCCAAAATATGTCCCAAATTTTGGCTGGATTGACTGACCCCTGAACACACTTTCCACTATGTTCACCCAAAAAGAAATAATAATAATAATAATAAAACAACTGAGTACTTGTGAGCTGTCATGCATTTCTGCCAGCCTTTTAAGATAATAATGTGGTCAAATTTGGCAAGGAATATGTTAGTGGCAGATGTTCTGCCAGGGGCGTATTTAAGTAGAATTCATTAGGGGGGCGTAAATGACGATTTTGCCGACTAACTTACAATATATAACTTAAAATATATATGTTTATATCTTTAAAAGTATGTTTCTGTATTTGTATATATGCATCTACCGGATGTCCTAAAATTGACTGACTGAATTTAAAACTCAGTAACTTGCAAATTGTGGTAGCTGTAAAATTAAATTCCTACAAGAGTGTTATGTAAGAATGTAAGATAGCAGGAGTTTTTTACCGCGATTCTCGATTTTAATTTAAAATAGCGGGGATAGATGGTACTTTTAGCAACAGGTGCTAAATCTGAGCCCTTTTGGCATCTTTTCTCAATCCTGGTGTGAAAGAAAACGATTAAGTATATGCAGTGGACTTCTATTAACAAAATTACATTGGCAACTGAGAGTCATTTCATATATTTAATCTCCTTTTGTCGCAACAAGACTGAGAGTGAAGAAAAACAAAATATCGGCCCCCAATTTAACACCCATTGCTAGCAATGTCATGTATTTCTCCTATTTTAAACTTAAGTCGAGAAGCGCTGTAAAAAACACTTTTCACATCTTACATAATCCTTCTGCAAATAATTTTTAAATAGCTGTGACCATTTGTAAGTTATTGAATTTTTAAATCAGTTAATTCATTTTAAGACACCCTGTATGTTCTGCATAAAATTCAACATTATTAACCCACCGAGGTTAACTCATTAGTGCCTAGCATTCCTTTTTAGGAACAATTACAAAAAAGACAAAAAAGCACTTTTCACACCAGTAAATAAAAAGATAAATAAGTACTATTTTTAAAGAGACCTCAATAAGTTAAGATCAAAATTATTCTTCTTTTAAAAGTAATGGGAAACCCAAAAATTTCATTTTTATTGAAGAAAATAATTTGGATATTAATGGGTTAAATTTTTCACTTTAAAACATCGAATATTTTACACTTATTGAGGAGACTATAAGATAGATTTAAAGATGGACATTCTATAGTACCCCTTACGTTATACTGCTATAAATATTCCAGTTACGTATTTTGATATTAATGAAAATCTGTTTATTTTATTGCTGATAGTACAGCAGGAAATTCGAATCCAAATTAATTAAACAAGTTGAAATTTTTAGTAAGAAGTTACTTGGAATTTATTTACAGTAAACTTATTCATATTAAAAAGGATTAAATCAAAATTTATTTTATTACTCTTCCTAGGTCGGGCTGGGATAGGGACCTACTTTTTTCCTGAAAGATCGGATCAGGCCGGGCCTAATTTATTTTTTCCGTACCGAGCCGGGACTGATTTCATTCTTCTTAGCCTTCACGGGCCAAAATATTTTGTCCCAGTTTTGGGTCAGCCTATATGAAAATCATTGTCTCAGAGTAGCCAGGTCTGTTGAAAAATCAGTAAAATTTGGCCCGAGCCAAAATTTTTTTTTTTTTTTTTTTTTTTTTTTTTTGCAAAAAACCATACAGTTTAAAATCGCCTTTATTCTTCAATTAAATATAAAAATTTATTCTTTTTAAAGAATCGTAGATTTCTAAGCTCATTAAAATGTAGTAAAATGTATAAAAATGTATTTGCCTATGGCAGAATAATGTTTTAAATTGAAAATTGCGTTTCATCCATACAAAATTAATGCAATAATATGCGAGGGTAAAATATAGAAGGAAACATGTCTCTAAAGATTTTTTTCTTTCCTATGCGATTCCGTTTTAGAAGATTTTACTGTATACCATTTTTAAGATATTTATATCTCCAATACATGGAATACGGATTAATAGTATTAAGGATAACTGAAACATTTACATACAACAAACGGCAGCTCATTTTAAACATAAACTACGTCATTTCTATATAAATGAAGATCATAAACGTTAGAAAAATTCTAAGGTTTTTTATAACTACGTCATTTCTATATAAATGAAGATCATAAACGTTAGAAAAATTCTAAGGTTTTTTTTTTTTTTTTATATCAGAACTTCTCCATACAAGTAAAAATCACTATTTAGTAGAAATTCAATCGGACTGAGTTGGAATTTTGCGGGCCGGTTTCGGGCGAAATTCCAACTTCTATTTAAGGCCGGGCCAAGATTTTTTTCAAACAGGTTGAGCTTGAAAATTATGGCCCGTGAGGATCTCTATCTCTAGTCTCTAAAAGGGATAAAAAACATTTTATTCAACAGACAGGTCAATTTTTCAATAATCGGCTTTAGACGTAAATAATCGACAAAAATGATTCAATTATTCAACCCATTTCATTGAACTTTACCTATGTCACATCAGATGCGGATATCTAGAAGATAAACAAACATCATCAGACTGAGAATCAGCTGCACGGATCATCACCACATCGAATTGACGGCTGAATTTTCAATATTCGCATGTTAAAATGCAACTGGTCTGCCAAAGTCATTCTTAGTGCCACCTGCAGACCTGATTTTCGTCAATGATTAATAGGTTTATCATCAAATTTTCCTGTATTAGAGCCAGAATTTCACTATGGGCCAGAATTTTCAGGCCCAGCCCTGACTCGAATGATAGTTATCTTGGACCGGCCTATCCAATGTAAAAATTTTAAGTTTGGTCCGTTTATATTTATAGTACACAGCACCGCCCTGTGCGATCTGGCCCAATTCAATTTCTGTAAGAAAAAAAAAATCACAATTTTGTCTTAACTACAATTAAGATTCCTTCAACAATATTGCATGCATATTTATATAATAAATTTACAGTATATCTTACAGTATATACAGTATATTACGATGCGTTCGCACGACAGAAAGTACATAAAAGCAACATTAATGACTACTTTTCCTAGACGTTTCAACATTCAAATAAGGATTCATAATAAATAAATAAATAAAAATAATAATAATTTAGTTTAGAATACTTTTGAAGCTGTCTAATAAAAAGTAGATTTGTGAAAATATTTCTCCGACATTTATTAACTCTCTTAAAAAGTCAACCACAAAATAGCTCAAGTTGAGCTGAAATCCACTCATCTCAATGTTGAAAGGCAGCTTCTCAAAAAAGAGTTGAAATAACTCGAGTTTTAACCAATTTAAACGAAGTTGAGCTATTTAAATAACCAATTTAGATCAAGAAGATTTAATCGTTTGAAATACAACTCTTTTATGATTCGAAAAAATTACAGCTCTTTCATGAGAAGCCAAATCAGCTCTTTCGTTTTAAGAGTGAAAGTTTTCCCAAAACAAAAGGGCTATTTTTGGACACACTTCTGAATTCATTTATTTTCGAAAATGCATAAGATTGGCAGGTGCTCTCATTAGAAACTATTCAATCGAATGACGTTATTTATTTTTTGGTAAAGGCAATGCATCTTAGATAAAATAATGTTAATGAAAGCGTTTTGAAACGAATTTCCAGTTCCGACATCACGAAAAAGGAGAAAACCCTGTAGCCGTAACAAGAATCTTTTATTGTCAACCTTATATATATATAAATTGCTATTAGATTCAAAATTGCTTCAATAGTCAGGCTTGTCAGTTTTAAGCCTTTACAGTTAAAAGTAGTTTAAAAATGTGCTGTTTAGCAATACACTTGACCACCTTACGATATATTTCCAAAGATTACTTTAACAGAACATTATCGTTTTTAATATTTTTACAAAACATGTTGCCTGCGCTATACATCCTGAGAACAATTAAGTACAGTTCCAGCCCGTCTCGACTTCACTGAGAAAAAAAGCAAGCTTGATTTCAGCACTGTACGAGTCTGCTAAAGAAAAAAGAAACTCAGATCAGTCACCATGCCTGATGCCAACTTCTATGGTGGACATGCAACATTTCTGCACTGATTTATCAAACTAGCATCGGTTCATGACGAACATTTACACTTATTCTCCCGAAAATCATATTCATTGAAACTAGCCAATATTTTACCGGTTTTGCTTACTTTTTTAGATCGGGCCGGCAGGCCCACTAATTTTTTTTTACCGGCCTAGCTGGTCCGCTTAATTTATTTGCTGGCACGGCCCGTATTTTTCGTTTATCAGCCCGTTGACAAAAATGTCTTAATTCTGCCGACCCGACCCGTTTGAAAATTGTCTTTATTTCGACTAGCCGAGTGCAGACCTCGGATCAAGCCCGGGCCCGTACAAGTCCCTATATTGTACCCTAAGATATGAAAAATATAGACGACTGGGAGCAGGAAAACACAGTGATAAACCTTCCAATTGACCACTAAAATAGAGTTTTTGACAGTTGTTTCCACCAAGTTATGGCTTTAGCAGATCAGTTGCATTTTAATATGATAATCGAGTTCTATCCAATCCTAGAATTTTAGCCACAAACTCAATGAGGCCTGTGTAGTGGCTTTCCTGTCCAATAAGAATGAAGAACATTTTTACTCAACTTTCCTTTCGTCCAATAAACATTGTTTTTACGGACGGTACATAGTCGCTGAAGTGTGATTGTTGCCACTCCTGGGTTAAGTCCATGCACACGAAAAAATATGAAAATCTTCACCGAAGTCGTCATCATCTTTAATGCTAGTTGGTCTACTAAGAACTCTACTCATCTACTGCTAATTCTCAGAAAAACTAGTCTTTCCCGATTTTTTTTTTTTTCCAAATTATTTTCAGCTGTCACGAGAAGTCGAAAAATGGTGAGGCAAACATCGGATTTTCGGAAGAAATCCTTTAGAAAAATGCTAAGGATTTGGTGTTTTTTAGTGTATGTTTTAAGTAAAAACATGTAAAATTGGAAAAAAATCGGGTGTTTTACAGTTGTATCGATTGATAATGACTACCTAGAATTTGCCGACTGTCATCGAAGTTGCTGACATTAGGGGGCGAGACGCCCCCCTACGCCCCTGTGTTCTGCTCTCATCTGACCACTCCTCATATGATTTATACCGTATAATTATTTCATAAATACATAATTAATCTGATAAATATTATTTCACGAATTTGCAATATTCTTGGAGTGCACTGCAAAATATTCAATGCTTAAAAAAATTACTTATAACTATAGTATTACAACAATAATAATAACAACAAATATTTTTTTTTTTTTTTAGCTGAAGAGAAAGAAAAAATGATTTGATCAATTAAAATATGCACAAATCATAAATAAATAATAAAAATAACAAGGCTTTGATAATTTCATAAATAACTAGAATTTTAAGCAACATAAATAAATAATGTTAAAGTTTTTTTTTTTATATATAAACATTATATTTAATCTGATACTTAATCTGATATTTAATCAGTATCTTTGACAGCTCAAAATACCAGTTATATAATTTTTTAGTTCAAATGCTCAGATTTTTTTTTCTCCTCACTTAATGCATTTGGTTCAGATGTATATTGTGGTGTTGTGGCCGGTATTTCCACCCTTTTAGCATATATATAAAAGAAACAATTCATTATACTAAATATCATTCCTAAGTTCTTTATTAGAACTGCTAATTACAAATAAATATACAGTCAACTTCACAATCATAAATGAGGTAGATTCCATTTGTATACGAAGTTACAATTCGATCATAGTTTCTCCAAAAACACTCCGAGAATCACCATTTCACTTCTCACTATCTCTGAGAGAATAATCAACCTCCACCTCCAAAAACTACACAGAGAATGTCATCGCTTTTCTTCTTTGCACACCTGTTCAACCCCTTGCATTTTCCAGAATCTTATCTCTTTCTAGTCTTTAAGTAACTGTCATGTTCCATAATAGAATAGCCTCATTGCCATACCATTCTACTTTCTCTTCTCATTGTACAAATGGTTATAGCCAAATACCCAAGCACAATTCAAACAATGATTTCCAGATTTAGATAAGCATTCACATAGATTGGAAAATAGTTTGTTTCTTCAGTTGGTTTATCTAAGATATCACAATATGTAAAATTCTGTCAATATGAATATACATTTGACAGACTGTATAGCATTGAGTTTAGCTAAATCAATTAGTAATATAATCAAATACTGAATATTCAATTATTTAGAAAAGTTCACAACATATGAAGAAATAAAATTAATAACAGATACAAATGGTGAAGGAAACATTTAATTAAAAACTAGATTCTCCCAGTTGCTGGAAATTATTGACACCTAAATTAACAATTAAAATCACCTTCTTAATTTTCGCTAATCACCTACAAAGTTATCATGGGAAGATTAGAAGGCAGATGTTATTATAACTAAGAAAAGATAAATTCATGATTGAAACTTACTACATTCTGGTTTACTCGCAGTCTTTCTCAGAAGTGTATTTGTTGGAGAAGGGGACACTCTGCCAAGAGAGGAACACCCAGTAGTTGTGGTAGTATGGCTAGTACTAGTTGTTATTCCTACAGTACTGGCTGCCCTTGTATGCCTTGGAGGTCTTCCCAAAACAGCATGTTGTAAGACAACATCTTTTTCTTGAGAATGCTGCTGTAATACTTTAATCATCGCATCTTTCTCAGCAAGTTTTGATTCATAATCCTTAATCCTAACAAAAAATAGAAGGTGAAGAAATTAAATCTTAAGAAAACAAAATTCAATATGAGTATATATAAATAATAATAATAATAATAATAAAGCATGCAACTATGTGACTAGCATGTGCATGTGCACTAGAGTTGAAAAAAACTTTTTTCGAGATGAACATCAATATACCTCCTACTTTTTTTACATTGAGGCATAGTATCTCACTCCTAAAATTACAACTGTTTACACCTACAGGAAGATGGTGCTCAATGACCCTTCATTTTGACACTTTTTGGTAATTTTAAACTATTTTATAGTTTTTGAAAAATGGGAATATGTGTTTCAACTGCATAATTTTTAAACAAAAGCCAACTTTTTAAAGCTTTTATAATTCCTAGTTGATAATATAAAGTTTAGTTTAAATTAGTGATGGGCGATTTCGATTTTTTAAATCGATTTAATCGATACTACGGCCAACTCGATTTAATCGATTCTTTAAAATTTTTAATCGATTTCTCTGAAGGTAATCTAATTTTCATTTTCCTTCAAAAGTCGAAGATAAAATAGACGGATGTGCCAATTCCAAAATTTCAGTGTATTAGTTTCTAAGATAGAAGAATTAAAGAAACCTCAGAACCCCCCCCCCCCCCCCCCCACCCTGCAAAATAGCGTTTTTTTTGAGTGATGTACACCAAAATTGATCAGGATCAATTTTTATTAAGTACCAGCTGAATCTGAATTTTGATGAAAATCCATGAAAGCGCGAGATACAGCTATTGCGAAATCATAAAAAATGCAGCATATCAGCGCCACCTGTTGGGCAATTTACACCAAGAACTAAATAACACTAATCAATGTCAGAGATTTACTGAATCTGAATTTTGATGAAAATTCGTTCTTGAGATAGCACTATTGCGTTAATCATGAATAATGCAGTATAACCAAATTGTAATTAGCATCAAATAATATCAAGGACTAATTGAATCTAAATTTTTATGAAAGTCCGTGCATTAGTTCTTGAGATAAAGCTAAAATGAAAACAGCGGCGTGCGAAAAGAGAACTGCGCCCGGTTCAAAGTTCCAATTTAGCTCCCCCCCCCCCCCCCCTATTAGTTTTTTCTTGTGATAGGCTAGAAGTGATGTTAGTAGTAAAAATTTGGCGCCCCCTAAATTTCCGTGCTCGGAACGACCGCTTCCTTTCGTCCCCCCCCCCCCCTTTCACATGGCGCTGAGTGGGAATTGTGAAAAATTCAATATAGCAGCGCCATCTGCGAAGCTATATACATCAAAATGCAAAAAACATCAATTCATGTCAAGGACTAACTGGATCTAAAATGTGATGAAAATCCGTTCATTCGTTATTCAGATATAGCTGTTGCGCAAATCGCAAAAAATGCAGCATAGCAGCGCCACCTGTTAGGCTATATGCACCAAAAATTAATTAGATTCAGTTTATATCAAGGTCAAACTACATCTAAAATTTTGTGGAATTCCGTGCATTTGTTCTTCAGATAGAACTGTCAGAAATTTTTGTCGTATACAGACTCACAGAGTGACACACACACACACACAGACAGATATTTCTTAAAAACCATGAAATCGTGTTAAAGACCTTCTAAAATATATAAATCCATCAAAAACGGAAAGTCAAAATTTTTCACGAATCTAATACTCTCTTCTTGTAAAGTTACAAAAGAAAGTAAAAATGTAAAATCGATTCTGCCCGTAAGATCGGTCTTTAGATTCGATGTCGATCTTTAGATTCGATGTCGATCTTTAGATTCGATTTCGATCTTTAGATTCGATTTCGATCTTTAGATTCGATGTCGATCTTAGATTCGATGTCGATCTTTAGATTCGATGTCGATCTTTAGATTCGATTTCGATTTTTTTTCTTTTTTTTTCTAGGCTAAATCAGTGTTGAATGCAGTTATTTTTCTGCGACTCCGTAGAAAGGCATCAAGTTTTACAGCTCTGTAAGGGAGGGGGAATCGTAATTTGTGCATTAAAAAACATAAAATCTCATAACTTCTGGGGGGGGGGGGGGGTAATCCCCTGCTGCCACCCCATTAATTCGACACTAGGTTAAATCGTTATATTTTTATTTAGAAGTCCAGTTATTTGAAGTATTAGTTTATTATGTTTTATTTTTCACGCTCGTCTCTTCTAATCCCCCCTTCCACGTCAGTTTTAACCTACAGGGCCGTTCGAAATATACATACAGTTTTAAAAATGTCCAATTCTCGGTCTATTCTATTTTAGATCCACATTTTAAATTCTTGACAAAAGATAAATAAAGGGTCGCCCTTCCGCCCGTTTGGGGTTTATCTGCGCCCCGCCGGGGGGGGGGGGGGGTATATTTTTTTGTTTCTTCAAAAGAAACAAAAAAATTTTTGAGGGGGGGGGGGCTTACACCCTTCCCCAATATACACCTTAAAATTTCGCTCATTTAATTTTCTACCATTTTTAACTTAAAAGTTTAAGCTACATGGCACCCCCAGAGCTGTGGATTCTCCCCCCCCCCCCCTGTCGATCACTCACCTAATTTTGCTTATTTCTTCACTTCATTTCAATCTTTAAAAGGCTATAACTTTGCTTCTATAGGAGTTACAGTGATGAGAAAAATTCTAGTATAGCTAACCATTTTTCGCCGTTCTTTTTGCTTTTCCAGTTTTCCCAATAGGACCTTTTTTTTTGGGGGGGGGGGGGGGGCAGAGGGGCTTTTTCTTGATACAATATGTCTATTGAAAGCTTATGCTTCATGCATTACAAATCTAGCAAAAGAAATTTTCTCCCATCATTTCAGGTCACATTACGGACCCATAATGTGTTAAAATTTTAATTTTTCAAACTTCTTCAAAAAAAAAAAAAAAAAAAAAAAAAAAAAAAAAAAAAAAAAAACCATTGATACATATCAGCGAAACTGGGGTCCGAACCCGCAATCGTTTGATTGCACACGTAATCCCTAAGCTTTTTGGCCACCGAGTACTCAGTAACGCTATTGTTTCTTTAGATTGTCATCTTTAAATTCGTAATATCTTTTGAATGGAATGTCCGATTTGAAAAATTCAAAAAGTAATCTACAGATATTGTAACAGGCATTAATACAAAATTATTTATTTGGATAAGGATTAAGTTATCGATAGTATGGTCTAATTTTGGTTGGTGTATTTATCGCGTTTTAAAGTGTAAGAAAGTAGTTATAGTGAGTTAACTACAATAGCTGGGCATATGGTATCGCGCGTTTTTTTTTTTTTTTTTTTTTTTTTTTTTTTTTTTTATAGACATGAATATGTTTTTTAATATTATAGAACCTTTTTTATTCATTTAAAAGTATTTCCTGGCGATTCAAAAATACACACGTAATTGTTCAAGGTTTCACTTCTATCGGCACTCTCAGAGTGCCACTATTTTTTCAAAAATTTTTTTTTCATGTTCGCCCGTCCTACCGCCCCCCCTTCCTCACCAATCTTTACAGGTTCGTTCAAATTAAGACTGAGATTTAAAAAAAGTCTAATCCTCGTTCTATTTTGTTATAAATCCATATTTTGAAACCTCAACAACAGATACATTTGGGCCGGCTCGCCCTTCTGTCCGTTTGAGATTCACATTGCCCCCTTGGGTGGGGGGGGGGATATTTTTTGTTTCTTCCACACCATCTCATGTAACATATCGTTATAAAGCTTTTATCTCCTCGTTTTTTTTCTGTTACTACCCCTCTCCCCACTTAGTTACATGCTCTTAGCACTTTTTATAGTTTCAAAGAGTGTATGTTCCCCGCGGGCCACCCTATGAATTCAACACTAAGTTAAACACTATATTTTTGCTTAGAAGCTCAGTTATTTGGGTTATTAGTCAATTATGTTTTTTTTTCAAGTTCGTCCGTTCTAATCCCTCGTCCCCCCCCCCCTTCCTCGCCAATCTTTACTATATGGGCCGTTCAAAGTATGCATGCAATTTTTAAAATGTCCAATTCTCGTTCTATTTTATTGTAAATCCTCATTTTGAAACTTCGACAAAAGATACATTTGGGCTATGGTCGCCTTTCCGTCAAGAGTGGGGGTTACCTGCCCCCTTGAGAATGGGACATATTTTATGTTCTTCCAAACTATCTCGTGTAACATTTGGTTGGCATTAGAAAAAAAAAGTTTTTTTTTGTCTATACTCCATGTTCCCCATCCTAGTTACACGCTCTTGGCACTCTTTATACTCGATTTAATGTCAAGTTACTCAGTGTTGTTATTAGTTGAGTTATGTCTCTCAAATTTGTCAAAGTTTTTGTGTAAGTGAAAACCATAAGTGATAATCAATTTAAAATTCTTATTATCCGACTCTAAAATCTGCAATAGCTTAATTCAATGCCTCCCTAAATGGGGATGGGGGGGGTGGGGGGTGGGAGGCGGTAATTACGGTTCTGCTGATTGTCTAAGCTTTGGAATTAGTAATTTGGAGCTTCTCTGTGTGAACCTAAATATCAAAATATCGATTCTAGTATCGGTTCTAGAACTGAGAAATCGATTCTTATTATGATCGATGTTGTTTTATACGATATCGATTTTAATCGATTCTCAAAATTTCCAGAATCGCCCATCACTAGTTTAAATATCTGTCAAGAGTTTTTCTGCCTCATGCATCTGGCAACATTGCAACACTTCTGGCACAAGGAGTCGCCATTTTGTAAGCAAGGAATAGTGCAAAGTTCTACAAACTGATTCTAATAAAAAGAAGAGAAGATTGTGATTTTCTTATAGATAAATGGAATAAATGCAAAATATATTTGGCTAATGAAGATAAAGAATTTATAAAAAAGGCAAGAGAAAATGCTTAAAATGAAAAAACAGAAAGAACCACAAAAAGAAAAAGTCAGACATTTTATCCACTGCAGTTTATTCAGTGACTGATTAAAAAAACACCACTTCTCAATCAGATGTTGATGAAGTTTTATTCTCCAAAGTAAAGAAAATTCTTATTTACAATCTTAAAAAGAAACAAGATATGTCTAAAACACAACTGTTCCCATCTGATGTTATTTATGTTTTAGATTGTAACATGACATCTGATCATGAAGCTCTGCGTTTGATTGTTCCAATTGTATCAGTTCTGGGGAATGATCCTTGTGCACTTCCCTTTCAAGAAATGCTATAGAGCAATAAAAAAAAGCTTGTCAAGAAAAAAAAAGCTAGAAAAGAATATATTGATTCAGCAATTTTTGATTTCAAACCAGATTGCACTCTAGTCCCCCATTGAAAGGGCAAAATTTTATCTGAATGTTTGGATTAGGAAAGGTTGTTAGATTGCCAGTACTTGTTTCAGGTTCTGGTATTGAAAAGCTCCTTGCTGAGTGGTGTTGCCCAAGTTGAGTGGCGGTTGAACAGCAAAAAATATAGTGAAATCTATTTTCAACTTATTACACATGTGGGGTGTAGAGATAAACATTCAAAGTTTATATTTTGATACTATGAGTATGAGTGTAAGCACTAGTCATGTAAAAAGAACATGCATTCATTTGAAAAAACAAATTGGTTGTGAATTATTGTGGCTAGCCTGCAGTCACCATGTCATGGACTTAATCTTGGTATATGTTTTTAGCCTGGACCTTGGACTATTCAGTTATTCAGAAATCCCATTCTTCAATAGATTTAAGAATGTTTGACAAAGAATTGAACAAACAATTTTTGGGGGATAGAATTTAAAGAATCTACTACAGTTTTTGAAGATTCAACCATTGCTTGTCTTTTATCTGTAGGTAAATCTATGGTCATTAGGGATAATTACAAAGAGATGACTGAGTTAATTCTTGCTATTTTGGGAAATACACCTGAGAAAATCCACTGGAGTACACCAAGTGCTATTCATTATGCTCGGTGGATGGCTACTCTATACACTTTCAAAATGCTTCTCTTCTGATATCAATCAGAAGTTTTCTGTCTAACTAAGAGGGAAGAAATGCAACTTCAACGATTTTTAGAATTCAGTGCTCTTCTTTACAGTAAAGCATGAATAATAGCTCCGCTCATAGCTGAAGCTCTTGCAGTTGTCTTGCAATCATGGAAAGATCTGAGAAAATATGAAATTATTGATTCTGAGATTGGGCTGCGAGCAAGAAAAGTCCTAGAAAATCACATGTCATACCTTGAATGAATTGATTGGCGAGATTCTTGTGAGTTCAAAATCTTGTGTGATTGTGTCATTTTCAGACACAATACCAACAAAAGAAAAGGTAAAAATTATTGTAGGAATGAACAATTCGGAATGTTCATCAAATGTAAGAAGACAATCAAACTTATTGAAAGACGGTGCAAGCCCTGGAGGTTTTGTAACAAAAAGAACGGCTGAGCTCTTTTCTCCTAGCATTAATGACTTTTTTCTAAAGACTTTCACATGAAGAATGGAAGGACAATATCAATTATGAAAATGGTAAAAAATATGTAAAAGAACTAAGAATGATTGATACTGCTGAGATAGGTGCACAGATGATTCAAAAATTCAAAAAAATTTTAACAAATAATGAGGATGACAAACAATTTCTTTTGCAATTCGTTGAAGTAAATAAGACTATTGCATCTATGACAACAAAAAAATAAATTGTTCACATTCTTTCAAAAATATAAATATAAAAAACTGACAGTTTTAACTATTACGCGAGACTTTACTAAACATATAAATAAAACACACTTAAAAAATAGCTTTTACCTCAACATTAAGTCAATTCAATTGCAAATGCCTAAATATCTCCAAAAGTAAAAAATTGACAGTTCATTTAGCACCATCTTTTATTTGCACTAGGAGATTTAAACTTTGCCAGAATAATAGTATGGTCAGATGTAAAAAAAAACAGGGGGTGTCCGGGTCTGTACAAGAAAGTTCATTTTTTTCCATAGGTTTGTGAACCACCCTAATATATATATATTACAAAAAAAAAAAAAAGAAAAAAAAGAAAAAAAAAGAAAAATTCGCCAAAATAATTTTTATAATATATTAATTTCCTTTTAACAATATTCCATACTTAGTTCAACTTATTAAATTTAAATTCTGTTATTAGATCTAATCTATTAATCTTTATGGAAACGATATAAATTCTTAATTAGCCTTAAAAAACATTTATTCCAATATGCGTAAATTTTAAAAAACGGCTGTAAATTAAAAATATTCTTAATTAACCTTTATTTCTTAATATTCCAAATAAAACTCATTTTTCCCTGTTTATATCAACCCTTTTTAAGAAAGTATTATTAAATTTATTCCAAAATCATACCTTTAAAAAATATCATTATTTTTATTTATTTATTTATTCCCCCCCCTCCCCCTTCAACATTTGATATTTGTGCATATCAATAAATTCATTTCTTTTCATTTTTCTCTTAAAATATCGTCTGCAGGATATTCGAAATTCTGAGTTTGATCATTAATTAGTTGAACAATAATATTTTTAAAATAAAATATATCGTCTGAATGACGGTTCCAGATGGCTTGCAAAGGGAGCAATATCCCTCCCTCTCTATATGACTACAGTTTAATAAACTAAGTTGCAGCAGCCAATGTGTAATTTAAAGAATCTTCTACATTTATTTATTTGTGTAGTTTTTTCCTTTGCTTGCCACGAACGACTGTGTGTTTAAAAAAGGGGAACCAGTGAAGATATTTTGAGTTTCTCCTTAAAACATCATATATATATTTAATACTTTTATAAATATAACCAAAGTAACTCAGATATTACCATAACAATAAACCAATGAAACCAGTATTTTTACAATCATCCTACTAAAATCATTTGAAGTTTGAAGTGATATAGAAGACAGATAACCAAAATTATGAAAGGTAAATGGATAAATGGACAGTAGAAGGCTTCTTTATTAAACTACTCATCAGGGGTGCATGGTTTAGTAAAAAAGCAAAAACAACCAACCAGTTTCTGTTATAGGTCGTGCTAAAAGTTAAGAAATTCGACTCACAATGCACCCGACTGGTCGGACTTTATTTACTGTTTCAAATTAGGAAAAGAGGAATTCATTGAAAAAAAAAAATAATAATAACAATAATAAAATACTTATTAAAAATATGTATATATACTAAAATATTTATATATACATATTATACAATTTTTTCCAGTATTCAAGAATTGAATAGCTATTAAGAGTTTTAGTGTTCCCAAACAATTAAACCACTAATTGATAACATATTCTATGATTTTAGGCTTTAATTAACAAAACCATAATAATTAATAATTACATAAATTATAAAAAAGTTGTAAATTAATAGTTTTAATAGTTAGTAGATACAATGTTATATGCATTAACATTTTGTAACAACCATGTAAATTATATTAAATACTAGTGATATTTATATGTAATATTAAATTATTTAACACAACTTAAAATTAATAATTATTAAACAATTGACTCTGTAATTAGAAACAAAAGATACATTTTTATATTTTAATCAGTAAAATGATAATTAATATTTATCCTAAAAAGAAAAAGGGGCACGATGTCAGTTCCAAAAAAGTATACTATTTCATGAGGATATATATTGGCAATGTATTTTAGCAATTATATAAAGGAAAAAATACATAGCTTTTTAGTATGATAAATAAAAAATTATTAATTTAAATAATTTTTGAATGACAAATTGAAAAATACAATTAAATAACATGTTTTATTATTTTTTTTCTTGAAAAGAAATAAAGTTCTATGCTTATTTTTAATAAAATATTGAATAATTTGATTATTAAAAGGAAATTATGACATTGCAAGTTATATTAGATGTAATATCATTTTAAAATGAAATCATTTTTATGTTAAGTTAGATAAAAACTAGGTTTTTTACAAACTTACTCTACTTTTACAATAGTCAGTAATTAAGCTTAAAAACAATTAAAGCTTTTTTGTGCATTCATAAAATTCTATGATTAAATAAGTTACATTTTCATGCAAATTACATTAATCAGCAGTGTATACATATATATATGTTACCATTATAATTTTTATTTCAAGTTAAAATAAAAATGCAATAATGCTTATTTATAACTTATATACAGTATATATAATTAAACATGAATTATCAAAAGTACTTTTAATGATTAGGAAAAAAAACATACCTGCTTTCTAACTCTGCACATTTCCTATTAGCAGCATATAGTTCATCCATTTGTTTCAGTTTTTCAGTACGAGCTTGTGCTATCAATTTTTCACTTTCCTGTGAAGTTTTTTCAAGGGCTGCAATCTTAGCATCTCTATAATAAATTAAGGAACATTCATAAATCCTATGTTTAATACTGCTTAAACTGCATAACAAAATGAAAACAATCATTTAACACAATTGAATGAGAGACTATAAAGAGAACATACTTAGGCACTGATGCTGCATCTACTGCAATCTGCCTCATGGTACTTTCTTCAATATATCGCTGTTCCCACTGAAAGTATAAACAAGTATACAACATAAATATATATACATACATATTTTGAAAGCTTTTAGCTCTTAAAGACATTTTAAAAACAGCATTGCCACAACAAAAATAGTTAGTTTAGTAGCCTAAAATCATTCAAATACTTGCCTAAAATAGTAGCATAAAGATTAAAAATAGCAATCTAAAAAATCTATAAAATGTTACCACCACTTAGAGGTCTGCACGGGCCGGGCCGCGGCCCGAAGCCCGAGCCCGGCCCGGCCCGCGGGCCGGGTTCGGGCCGATTTCCAATAATGGCATTCGGGCCGGGCCGGGCACGGGCCTTACTTCTGAAGACTCGGGCCGGGCCGGGCCGGGCCTAGTCACTAATCTTTCGGGCCGGGCCGGGCTCGGGCCTTAATTTTTTTGCTGGACGGGCCGGGCCTAACTTTTTTTTTCCGTTCGAAGCCGAGACTGATTCCATTCTTCCTAGTTTTCATGGACCAAAATAATAAGTTCCTATTGAATCTTCCTATATGAAAATCCTTTTCTCGACTTTTTATAAATCAGTAATATTTGGCTTTGTCGAAAAATGTTTGCAAAAAAGGCATATACTTTTAAGCCGTCATTATTCTACAATTAAACATTAGAATTTATTCCTTTTAAAGAATCGTAGATTACTAGGCGTTTTAAAATAGAATTAAACACACACACACACACACACAAAAAAAAAAAACATGATTGTGACGGAATTTTTTTTAAACTGAAAACTGAAAGTTTCTTTTAAAATGTTCATCCATGCAAAATGAATACAACAATACGGGAGAAAAAAAATATATTAAACATTTACATCTGTTAAGAAGGGAATGTATTTTTTTTTTTTTTTTTTTTTCGTTCCTAAGCGATTTCGTCTTTGGAAATTTTACCATATACCGCTTTTTCGACTTTTTGTCTCCCTTACAGGGAATATGGATTAATAATACTAGTGATAACTGAAACATTTACATACAACAAACAGAGATTCATTTAAAAGCGTAAATATCGCAGCCTACGGCACTTCTGCATAAATGGAGATTATAAACATGAAAAAACAAGTTGGAAATTGCACGTGAAGCGTAGCAAATGAGGTGCGTTCGTACGATAACGAAGTTTTAAAAATATCACTCTCATATAGCAATCTCATAAAACTGTAAATAATTACAATTAAAATGCGCACCAAACAATGTTCTCCCTATACCATTATGCAATGGAATACTTTTGTGTGGCCTTGTAAATCAATAACAAATATTCTTTGTACCACAGATTACGCAAAATGTATATTATAATATCTATTTTATAGATGCATATCAGTTTTATTACGTTCGAATGTGTGTAACACCATTAAAATGCGCTTGAAACATTTTTCCCCTTTAACCGTAATGTAACGGAATACTTTTGATTGTCCCTGTAATTGAACTACGCATCCGATTTTGATAAAATTTGAAATAACTTGACAAAATTATGTAATAATTTTGTATTTAAAATTTCAAACGATTAAAATGCCTTTGAAACAGTTTTCGCCATTGATCGTAACGTAACGGAATCCTTTTGATTGTCCCTGTAATTGATCTATGCATCCGATTTTCTCAAAATTTGAAATGACTCGACAAAATTATGTAATAATAATATATTTTAAATTTCAAACGATTCGGTTGGGTAGTTTCTGCGTTGTTATATGCGGACGGACGGACTGAACAACAACAATAGGTGCTTCGTATATACATAATTACGAACGCACCTAAAAAGACTAATATAATTTTTTTTGGTCAGAACTCTTCCATAAGATTAAAGATCAATGTTCTGTAGAAATTCACTTGAGCCGGGCCGGGTTTGGGCCGAATTTTAAACTTTTTTCCGGACCGGGCCGAGCTCGGGCCGAAATTTTAACTTTCGGGCCGGGCCGGGTCGGGCCAATATTTTTTTCGTTCGGGCCGGGCCGGGCTCGGGCCGAAATTTTAACTTTCGGGCCGGGCCGGGTCGGGCCAATATTTCTTTCGTTCGGGCCGGGCCGGGCCCGGGCCGAAATTTTAACTTTCGGGCCGGGCTCGGGCCTGGAAATTTCGGCCCGTGCAGACCTCTACCACCACTTTCTTAATATTAAATTTAATCATTCTACAACAGAAAATATTTGAGCAAAGCATATGTAAAAAATACTTTAAAGAATTTTTGAATACAACTTTGATGTAACTTTCTGTAGAGAAAGCATTAAGAAAAAGCTTGCTTAAAAATGATTTCAAATGTCATTGGCAAAAACTGCTTCAATTTTGACGATTATTTTTTTTTTTTATTTAAATTTTATAAGAATTTTTTTTTTTTTTTTACAATACATGGAGCAGTTTTTTATATAATAAATAATTAAAAAAGGATAAATAATATTTATATAATTTATAAAAATAATATAAGAAATAATTATATAGTTAAGAAAATACTATATTCTAGTTACTGATCGGTACTAAAAATTAAACATCTAGGCTTTAATCTAAAACCATTCTATTATTTTGTAATTGAATTGCACACATTAAATAAGAAATAAACTTAAATATGTTGTAAATGAATAGAAAATGGTAAAATTAAAAAAACAAATTAAATATTCATTTAATGCAAGCTATTTATTAAGGGATAAAAATCACAATTAATTCAATATTTTTCTAAGCAAATAGAAATAAATCAGATTTAATTGTTTGAACAAAAACACTAATTTAGAAACTTTTTCTACTCCTAATTTATTACGAAGGCTTGAATGAACTAGTCCAAAATAAGAAAATTGTCTTTCTACTCCAGCAGATGAAGCTACGGCTGTTGTTATTTGGTAAATAAATTCAATTTCGATTTTGCTGATTCTCTCTTTACCTCCCATTACATAAAAGGACTTTCATCAATAATAATCTGTCACAATATCTGAAACTTTTTCTCAAGCAATGGTAATTTTTGGAATGGGCCATTTTTTGCTTGAAAATGTGTTACAATGGTGATAAGATTTGGACAATTTTCTTTAATGAATGCCAAACCTTCATTATTTTCTTTTATGCTAAGTGAAATTTCGATTTAAATACAGAGAGACTTAAAAACCTGAAAAAAACTTGATTTAAATAAAAAAAATTTTTTTAAATCAGCTGATTTAAATCATGCCAACCCTGCCAATGCAATGATTTCCAAAACTGCAGCTCTAATTGCAAACATAATGTATGTTTTTAAAGTTTAATTAATAAAATTAGGTACTACTATGTTGTCCCGTCGACCGATTTCACCAAATTATACAAATCACCAAACTAACAGCCAAATTATACATATTTGACATAATTTCTATTTTAAATAATGAAAAAACAAATAATTAGTAGAATACTGATAAAAATACAAATAAAAAGTCGAAATAAAAATTACTTAATGACATTTTAAACACGTGAATCATATTTAATGTCATTCACAATCATCCATTATTGGTATTTAAAACTCATAGTTTGGCGATAATTTTTGGGTTGACGGGATAACCTAGTAGTGCCTAAAATTATAATTATTAGTACATAAATGATAAAAACTGCTAATTAATAGTTTACCAGCAAATAACCAGCATAACAGAAGAAGTTCACAACAAAGCAATAAGCATTGTCCAAAAAAAAAAAAAAAAAATGATTTAAACGTTTGTCAGATTTATTGCCACTTCAGTAATTAAGTGGTCACAGATATCAAATTTAACAGGGTCAATGTTGACATTTTCTCCGGTTTGAAAGAAAGAATAAATAAATATACAGGGTGTTTCACTTAAACGTTTCAGAACTAAAAGAGGTAGGGTGCATCCTGACGACTCGAAATCATACAGCAATGTGGGGTCGGAAATGCTTTCCTGAAGAGGTGATGTACACAGAAGCACCATAAAGAAAAGACACCATAAGTGAAAAATTGTTTTATTAATACATTAAAAAAGCAAAAGGTACATGGGTCAAAGTAAGTGTTCAAAATTTCTGCCACCGACTACAATACACACCTCACATCTCCGGCACATGGAAATCCGAACACTCTCGAATGCTCCAGGCATATCTCGAATTTCTCCAGCAGCTACTGCAATTCTTGCAACCAGCTCCTCAGCATTGTCAACAGTGGTGTCATAAACCAGTGTTTTCATATGACCCCAGAAATAAAAATCAAGACATGATAGGTCAGGTGATCGAGCAGGCTAACACACGGGACCACCACGTGCGCCTTGTGCAAAATGACGATTCCCTACATGAAAGCTTGGAACTTTTGCACAACGCCATCTAGCGTGCCGAGAAAGAATTTCTGACACCGCAATGCTATACGATTTCAAGTCATCAGAATGCACTCTACCCCTCTTAGGAGTTCTGAAACGTTTAACTGAAACATCCTGTATATGTTGGCTGCCAATAGCGATAACATTTGTTCAATTCTGTTTATATATATACTCTTAATTTTTTATGTTCAACTGCACATATTTTAGATAACCTCAAAAAATAGAAGCATTCAGATACTTAGCTGACAACTGCAATAAATTACCTTTTTTTCATTTTTATTTTTTCCACATGATTTTTTATTTGATCTAGAATTTTAGAAGTTTTCGGCTTCATTCAGAGTTTGATCTCAATTGCTTTTTGACAGTAAAATTGATGTAATATAAAGTGTCAAACTTTTTTTTTTTTTTTTTTTTTAAATCTTAGTTTAACATAAACTTAATTCCATTTGATTGGCTATATATAAATGCAATAATTTAATGATAATTAAAAACAATTATGTTTTGGTAAAATTACTAATTCATACCTTAGAAACTTCAGCTTCCAGACCAATTATTTTTTCTTCATATTCCATTACGGTTTTGCGTAGTACTTCTATACTCTCAAAATTTTCCAGCTTCTTATCAGGTGAAGAAAATATTTTTCCTTGCTGCAATATAAATTCAAATAAATTAAATTACATTAAATTATGAGCAATTTATTGTTCAAATGATGAAGTTTACAAACATTAATTACCATTTTCTAAGATATATATTATCTGGATAATACAGACAAAATTACATGTGTTCGCTAAGGGAAAGAATGAAATACAAACTACAGGAAAGGATCACCAGGAGATGTTTGAAAGATTGCATATGTGTGTGGCGTCGTGAGAATGAATTTCTACAAATGAAAGAAATACTGACATATGAGCCTGGGCGTTTCATGCAAAAAAGAGAATATTGTGTAAAATACCTAGCTCCTTATAGAATGCTGCTGATGTTACTGCTGACTAAGAAATTTTAAGAAATGTGTGGAACCATTTATTAATAATTCTGACAATCAATAATTTGAGAACTTGCATTTATTTAAGTATTTTTAGTATCCTATCCTATTTATTTCTTAGTATCCTAAAGTCACTACTAGTGTTCACTCTAGAAATAAAAAAGGCATGGTGCTATTCGCTAAAAAGGGCACTACTGCAGCAGAAAAGGGCACTTTTGCAAGAAAAAATTTGTTATTGCCATTAAAAGGGAAAAAGGAAAGTGAGAAAATACATAATTTTTAAGTAAGATAAATCAAATAATATTAATTTTGAATGATTTTATGATATAAAAATTAAAAATATAATTAAATTAAACTATGATTGAATAGTTTGATGTTCATTTTCTTAAAGAAATGGAAAAAATTCTATCATTTTTGGACACACAAATTTAGAAATACTACGGAATAAAATAAATATTTATTAAAAATCTCTTCGTATAACCAGTGGTGCATTTTGCTACTTTTAAAAAGGGCAGGGTGCATTTTGGGAATTTGAAAAAGGACAGGGTGCATTTTGGAAATTTGAAAAAGGGCAGGGTGCTGCACCCTTCAAAAATGGCCTAGAATGAACACTAGTCACTACTATGAATCATAATCAATATAAAATTTCTTATTTCTTAATGTTAATATACATTCATAAACGGAAATGAATAATTGTGGAAAATTATCAGTGTTTTTGGTCATTCTTTGATTTGTAAATAAGTTGTTATCCTTATTGTAATGGAATTTGTCTATTTAAGAATGGCTGACTCTCAAACCTGGAAATTATGAACATTTGAGCTGTCGGGCAATATACATAATTCAGGGCTCCCAACAAATTTTAGCCCTCAAAAAGGGGGAAAGGGGACCATTTTCATTTAAAAAGGGGACTTTGGGGGACCATTTTTGTTTAAAAAGAGGACTTTGGGGGACCATTTTTGCTTAAAAAGGGGACTTTGGGGACCAATTTTATTAAAAGTGGAAAACAAATAAGGATCATATGTGTGTAAAAATACAGCACAAATTTTCCTAAATAAGAAAGTAAATTTTTAAAATTACCCCAGAAAATATGTCAGATGGTTATCTTTATAAAATTTCATTAAACAATGTACACAATTTTATTTAAACACATTTAAATATGCTACTGAAAAAGTATATAAAGCATTCAATATTTTGGCATTCACCTTGATAATTCTCGTTATAGGTAAAAAACTAGTTGGATGTGCCAATCCCAAAACTTTCTTCTATCTCATACATTAAAAAAAAAACATTAAAAAAAATAGTTAATCATTTTAATGCTTTAATATTTTTAATTCAATACCATACCAACTTTGATTTTCATCTTAAATTTCTGCTTCAGTCAATTAATCGGAGTAAAAACAAATTTCCGTCTCTGCACGAGCCGATGAACAATAGAATGATAGGCAGATTTTTTTTTTCAAATTCAGGGAGAATTTACTTGTCTTACCAAAAAAAAAAAAAATCATATACAAAAAATTTAGTTCAGTTCTAGAACAAACTTCATACACTTTTAGGTGGTGCAATATTGTAAATGGCATAAAATTCGCTATTGTAGTGCCCCCTTCCGGCGGATTTTTTTCAAATTGGGGGAGGACCAACTAGCCATAGCCATACAGTTACATAAAAAATTTGGTTCAATTCGATGCATAACTTCATATACTTTTGGTCGGTACAATATTGAAAATGGCACAAACATCGTGATAGCAGCACCCCCTTCCGGCAGACTTTTCTCAAATTCAGGGAGGACCAACCAGCTATAGCCATATATTTACACAAAAAATTTGGTTCAATTTGATGCATAACTTCATATATTTTTGGTCGGTACAGTATTGAAAATGGCACAAAATCGCGATTGCAGCGCCCCTTCCGGCGGAATATTTCAAAACTGAAGGAGAACCTGCTTGCCATAGCCAAAAACATTCACAAAAAATTTGGTTAATTCTATGCATAACTTTGTATACCTTTTGATGGTATAATGGTGACATACGGACACAGACACACGGACAGACAGACATTTTGTCAAAACTTGTTTTTTGGAATCTCTGACCCCTAAAACGTGTAAATCCGTCGAAAACCAGAAGTAAAAAAATTTTCGATTAGATTACCTTCTTCTAATGAAGATAGAAAAAAGTAATGATAGTGATCAGTTAATAAAAACAAGTGGGTAAGTGTGATCACAGATCACTCAGAGGGTTTTTTTTTTCAGTATTCCTTTCAAAACGTTCTAAACTTTAATTAATAAACCAAAATTGTTAATAATGAAATTTGTTAAAAATTAATAATTGTTTATAAAGATTAAATCCTTACATAGATGGGGATGATATAAAGCAGTGAGAATGGAGGTAGACAGAGAGTGAAAAATAACATTATTCATAACCTGGCTTTTCATTTAAGATATTACATGCCATATTGTAGATTACATTTTTGAAAATTTATTTCAATAGCTTCCCCTGGTGACAGAAAGGGATGAAAAGATGCTAACCGTTGAGATATGTTGAGCAGATTTTTTTTCTTAATTTAGAAAATTTATGAAGTAAGGAACACAATTAAAATTAAACGATCTACTAATGGTGAAAAAATGAGTTAAGACTTTGGGAAATGGCTGCTTAGGCCAAGAGTTTTAAAAGGATGTGTGAAAAAAATCAATTTTCTGATTCCCCACCCCACATACACATGCACATGAAGAAATGCTCCTAATTGTCTGGGGTCAAAATAGACCCTAGCAAAATGTTGGGCTTGATGAGATACCTCCTTCAGTCAACCCTTAAATTGAGATTGAATCTTGTTGTAGTTTAATTAGGGGTTGAGTTTGAAAACTGCTGAAGTTTCATGAAAATCAGTGCATTAGTTCTTGAGATAGAGCTACTAATGAAATTGTGAATAATGCAGGATAACAGTGTCACTTGTTGAGCGATATACACTAAAAACTAATCAGCTCTAGTTTATATCAAGGTCTAAGTGAATCTAAAGTTTTGTGCATTATCTGTGCATTAGTTCTTGAGATACAGCTCTTTTTAACAGACATTTTCTAAAAACCACTAAAATTGTGTTCAGGACCTTCTAAAATGTATAAATCCATCAAAACTAAAAGTCGAAATTATTTCATGTATTCAATATTTCTTTTTGTAAAAAAAATCTGAAAAGGCATTTTACTCCAACTATTTTCTTTAATATGATTCAGAGTTGTGGACTTTAAATTAATTTTTCTTAGTTTTAATCGTCTGTTTCCACACAATTCAATGATTCTTTCCATTAAAAAAAAAGTTTCACTTCTTTTTTTAGGTGAGGGGGGGGGGGGGTTGAAGCATGCCAAGGTCCGTTATTGAAGACTGGTCAAGCAGTAGTTTAATATAGTAACTTTTGTGTTCTGCAATTTTTTTATTTTTAAGAATTTTAATGAGATTCTTAAAATTTGCCTGTATTCTGTTGAGATTTTTTCAACATTTAGATTCATGAAAGATTTTCAATTACAATGCTTTTTTATACCCATTATAATGCTTTTTTTTACGCCCACTTAAAAAAATTTTGTCTTCTTGAATTTTTAAGCTTTTAGTGATTTTCAGAGTTTTTTTTATTTTGCGGCGATTTTTTTCAAACACAGAAAAGGGGACTTGGGGGACCAAAATACATAAAAGGGGACTAAAGGGGACCTTTTTCTAAAAAGGGGACTTTTGGGGGAAAAAGGGGACCATTTGGGAGCCCTGATAATTTCATCAAAATATAATACCTGTATAAGTATAATTCATTAGATTTTAAAAATATACTGTAATTAACAAACCTGCAAAGAGGCTAATAAACAGCAATCATAGTGGAGTCACTATTATAACACGGCACTGTGCGCTTTATGTTAATATACTATTAAGATGGCAATGAATATAATGAGGCCTTGTATGTTTTGTGTCTTTAAATCACCAATATGATAAACATTATAAAGGAGTTTCTCCTATAACTGGACACTGTGCGATTTACAACACAATAAATTGTTAATGCCAGAAATTTACCCAATATTTTGAAATGTTATAATGAAGGAGAATGAGCATAATTTATTAATTTTTATAAAATGTACATTGAGCAAAGTTCTCATTCATACAACAACCAAGATGCAATTCACTGGAAAAGAGTGAATTGAAGATAATTTGGAACTATTAATACTGTGTTTAATTTTCCTATAGAAAATACTCAACATTTGTAACTGCAGATACAAATGTCCACTTTATTGTGAAAAGTTAGATATGCAAGAAGATGTTCTTCATTGATAATGTACTTAACATATGTTTAGTTAAGAATAAAAGAATACAGCCATACATATATGACTGGTATTTTATTTTATTTAAATTGTTCAAAAATATAAGCACAGTTTCAAAAATACTGATGGTATATTTACTTTGTTATAAAAGAGTTTGGTACGTCAAAAGATTAGAAAATATTTTAATTACAAAACAGTTTTAACAAATGACAACACATACATAAATCATTAAACTAAAGAAATTATGACTTTTGAGAAACAATATATATATATATTATGATTTTTATTGGCAACATCCAAGATTCAGTTTAGAGGGTTATCAGCAAAATATCTATGGCAAATTCCTTAACCAAATCTTGAAAAATTCCCCGATTTTCCCCGACCAAATCTCAAAATTCTCTAACCAAACAGGCATATAGTGAAATTTGCTACTTATTTTCATAATTTTTTGTCAAAATTTATAATTTTTTTTTTTTCAATCATACTTCAAATTTTTCATTTTTTTTTTTTTTTTTTCCCTTCTATTTTCAGCTATTTGATGAATGTTGTGATTTTTTCCCCAAAACTTTAAGAATTTTGTACCTTTTTTCATTTTTTTTCTTCCAAGGCTTTTTAGAAAATATTTGTAAATTCCCTCACTTCATATTGTATATTTTAAAATTTCCCTGACTTTCCATGACTACTTTGAAATTCCCTGAATTTCCATGATGCTGAGAACCCTGGTTTAGAAATTAATGCAGTACAGGAATATTTGCTCGTATATCAACTTAAAATTTTCAGACTTATAAGAGTTAAAGGTTGTCAGCATAGGATAAATATTTTTATAATAAATTTTATTGCAACTGATAAAATATACTATATATGTGTATAAGAACTATTAAAAGTACTGTTAAATTATCAAGGGTATTTTATAAATGTCTTTAATATACAACACTTCTCTTTTAATCTTAACAATAATTGAAAAATAATTAAAATTCCCATAATTACAGAATACATCAAAGTAAAAAATTCTAAACTCATGATATGATTGTATAGTAAAAGGGGGCAAAATAATAAAACAAACTTCAATAGCTATTTTATAAATATTACCTTCTGAGACTTTAATGCTTGAACTTCTTTCTCCATTTGAGCTCGTAATTTCTTTTCCATTAAAAGCCTTTTTTCACTAGACTGCTGCAAGTTAGTCAAAGCTTTTTGAAGCTGAGCAACTCGATCCACATAAACTTGCTTCTTTCGAGACTGAAAATATAATTATTTTTCAATATTATAAGTATAACTCAATTTCATTTTATATTCAAAAGCCATTTATCAGTTATTATGTACACAAACAGGTGTAATTTATTCAGTGCATGTAATTAGGAACATTTTTCAAAATATTTACATAAACACATATTTATTAATGTTCACGAGTTTTGTTTTCATAGCTTTTTATGTCATTTGATAAAAAAAATACAAATGATATCATTTTTTTTAGCAGGGTTAACTTAACAGGGAAGATTCATCACACTGTTATATTGTAATTTAATCATTTTGACTGATAAAGAAATAATCACCAAAACATTTTCAGAGCAAATCTGTATTAGTCAAGTGTCAGCCAGGTACCTCAATAGGCAAATACTAACAATTTAGAAGAGAGATCTAAATGATTTCTACGCTGGACACATTTTTTCATTCAAACGAAAAAATAATAGTGTGAATGTTGTTAGGTTGAAAAAAAGGTTTAGGAAGTATTGAATAAATAAATTATTACATTAAAAAAAAATTTTTTTTAAGCATGAAAATTTAATGCATGTTAAAAATGTTTAAAATATATCGAAAAATTAGCTTATTACTCAAATTTTTGATTAAGAACCATTATCAATTTAAAAAGATGAACACAGGTCATGTTAAAATTAGTGTAAAAGTAACAACTATTATAAAAGATAATAATGTGTTACACAACATATATGTTGCAAGAGAAGAATTTTAGCACTTTTAAATTTTACCTAAATAAATGAAGGCACATTTACAAGTTTTTACAATTATTATATATTGTTTAAACAAACGCATTAGGGATGTGCCAGTGCTGTAGTTGGACTCACCTTTTCATAGAATATATGTTGATACTACTGGATTTTCGCTAAGCCAAAAGTCAATTTAAATCATTTAACTAAAACCAGACTCTTTTTAATTCACAGTTATAATTATTGTATTCTAGTTTTTATAGGAATGTATTTTTATAGCATTTATCTAAATGCAATTCTTAATCAATCTCATAACAGCATTTTTCTTATGAATCAAAATAAATCAAAAAACAGAAATAAATCCATATATTATTTATTGACACAGCTATCTTAAAAGTTTCTATAAAAAGTGATAATGAGAGGTGTTTTCAAAGCTCTCCACTTACAAGCTATCTCTTTTGCTAATCTTCTTCCTTATCGCAATCAAGACAAAATTTTTAAATATAAGTGACTGGCTCTTTCAATAAAGGAATGAATTTTTAACATTGATTATGATGTTATTGATAGAGCTGAATGTTTTTTTTTTCACATTCAGACGTTAAGATTAATATAGTTCTCACAGCCTGGGGAAAAGAATTTGTTCTCTAGGTTCATTTCACAAGGTGGCTACAGAAATGATGAAAAAAAGTTTCCTGATTCCATGATTATCTGTATCAGATTTCCCTGATTTTTATTATTAAAGAACATATACAGTATTTTTTTCGTATAACACATTTATCCAGCTTGCAAATATCTCTTTTGGTTAAAAAAAAAATTGCTCAGTATTTAATTAGCACAGGTATTATGCTTTATCCATAATAATTACGGATACACAACATAAGTTACGGCAGGGCTTCGGATAAAAAAATTGCCAATTTCATTAAAGGATTATTTGAAATAACTCTAATTTCAACATAGTTCGCAGAAGAAACGCAAGATTTTGTCAAAAGATCATATAACAAAACCCTCATTTCTTTGAAGTTTTTCAAAAAAAGTGCAAACTTAGTCAAAAGATCACAGAAAAGCACTAAATTAGTTTTAAAGATCTCAGAAAAAATGCAAATTTTGTGAAAGGTTCATGTAAAAAGGAGTCAAAAGATTCGGTCAAAAGATAATGAAAATTATGCAAATTTCATCATGTAGTGGAGTTTTTCATGCAGTTTGGAAAAAAACGTGCAAATTTCATAACGCACAATTTTTATTTTAATATCACAAAAAATGCACAAATCTTGTCGAAAAATCATGATAAAAACACAAAATGTGTAAAAAAACATGCAAATTTTGTCAAAAGATCTCGAAAATTTTTCAAATTTTGTCAAGAAATCGTGAAAAACACACAAATTTTGTGAAAAAAAAACATGAAAATTTCCACCAAGAACTCTTGAAAAAGTGTACATTTCATCAAGAAAAACGTGCAAATTTCGTCAAAAGATTGTGAATGAACTAACTTTTGAAAATTTGGGTTTATGGGACAATTCTGCTTTCATGCACACAGATATCACTTGGCAGCAATATGGTTTTGTCTCTTTATTACATCTTAATATTGGTTTAAATGTAGCCCGTTTGGCAATTAATCAATGTTGTTGGTAAGGTGAAAACAAATATTTTCGAACAGAGAAAAATTTCCCTGATTTTTGAGTATTTTTTATAAAGATCCCTGATATTTCTCTGATTTTTCCAGATTGATAAGCTTCCCTGATTCCCAGAATCTGTAGCCACCCTGTTTCAAGGCTAGACTCATTTCGCTAGAAATTTAAGGAGAAAAAAAAAGGGGGGGGGGGGTTATGTTCAAATGTGATATTTTTTTTAAGCAGTAACAAACTAAGTATTTCTGGGAACAGCGTTCCCATTCGTTCCCACCCAATTACGGCACTGGGATGCGCTGAATAGTGATTTTGGCCAAACACCGAATGCAGAATATTCGACTGACAGGTGAATCGAATATTCGCTATCCAAATGCTTTTTATATTTCAAAGTTTAAAGGTATTAAAATGCAACTTAAAAAAAATTACATAATATTTAATAAAAGAAACTTAGACATTGATAAACAGGAGGTTTTTTTTTTTTATATATATAAGTAAACTTAATATTGAAAAAAATCTGCCTTGAGTTATTTAAGAAAGATAATTATGAGACTTTTTTAATTAATAAAATTTTAAATTTCATGGTCTCTTTTATGAATTCAAACAAACATTTTAAAATCAAAAAGAAATAATGAAAAAGTGGGAAGAAAAACTTTAGTGTCTCATAATTGTCATTTTTAAATAATCCAAGACAGGTGTTTTTTCCAATCTAAAGTTTAATTATAAAAGGCTCTTGTTTATCAAAATGTATTTTTTGTTTGTTTGTCATGAAGAAGTTAAAGTAAAATGAAATGGTGGTAATTGAATAAAAAATAACTTTTCTACTTCTTTCGATTTAGCAAGAAAGTTTTTAAAAGCATCCTACATCAATGCCTGGATCCGGAATAAGCCATTATTTATCAAATAAACATTCATAATATTTTTCTTAAAATCTTGCAACAAACTTTCAATATATAGTTAAAAAAAAAAAAAAAAAAAAAACTATTTTATTAACATTAAGATATATGTCAATCAAATATGTACTGGGTGCAAAACAAGCCGAAACTGAATATTTATTTATAAGTTTATCAATAATGAAGATATTGTAACAATATTTGTTTCATATTAATTTTGTTTATATTAAATATGATGATATTGAAAATGACTGAATTTTGATCAGTGACACAGCACAAATACTATTAATTTAATTTTGAATAAAGGAACGCCTATCTCATAGCTCTTTTCTTATGAATGATGGCATTTCCAGCCCTTTCCATCATATCATATTTCACAGGGATCAAAGCATGAAAATTTGAAAATACAGTTATGATATCTTCATAATTGTTTGTGTAACAAACAAAAATACAATTTTGACGGATGAAATACAATGTACTTATGACTCAGTAAGTTGATTACGATTATGATTTCATGAACAAAAAATGTCTGTCTTGATAGCTATTATTAATCCCAAAAGTTTTTCTTTTGTTTAAAGACTTAACTTAAAAACTTAAAGACTTAACTGTTTAAAGACTTTTGTTTAAAGAAAAAACAAGAAACATTATTTACTAAACAAAAGTCAGGAACTTGCATTTGTACATCATTTATTCCTACGAGAATTTTAATTAATCACCATTTTAATCCTTCTCATGGTTAATTTTCTTGAGTTATACTTTACAAACAGCAAAAAAATAATGTAAAAACATTCTATTTTATTTAAATATGATTTTATTTCTAATTATTTTAAATATATTTATAAATTGACAGTTAAAAGTAGAAATTGTGAAAAGTTTTTAAAACTGTGTTTTAAAAGGTTTTATTAAGTATTTAATTCAGTTGAATATTTGGCAGGCTGAATAGTTTCATATTCAGCCTAACCGAATAGTTTGATATTCGATTGATATCAACTGAATATTTGTACCATGGCCGAATACCGCATAGATGCCGAATATTCAGTGCACCCTTAAAAAGCATATTTTTTAATAAAAATAAAATAAAACTAATAATCACTACATTACCTCTTCTTCTAATCTCACAACATTTGCTTGAGCATTATTCAAAGCATTGTCAAGAATATCTATGTGATTTCTCTGTTCTTGTAGAGTTGCTCGCTGGGCTTGTAATTCAATTTCTTGCCTCTCTTTCTCCGCAATCAATTCTTTAGCTAATTTGACAATAGCATAATCAGAATACAAGAGTTATGTATGCTTTTTATATTTATATATGTTTATCATATTTTGTTAAAAGTGGTAAGCTAAATAACTATTGTAAAAAGAGAGAGAAAATAGAAGTAACAATCAAATGAACATACTCTGAGTTAATAACTGTGCTATGAGAACTTCTCTTTTGCTTAGTTCTTTCTTCAACTCCGATTCATTAACATCAGAAATCTGAAATAAGAAAAAATATTGTTTTCCTAAATCAAGCAGACACAAATATTAAAGGATTAAATGCTTATAGATGTAAAAATACATTGTGCAGAGTTTCTTTTTAGGCAGTTTCATCAGGTATTGTCACTCTGCTTGCCCTTTGATTTACGAAATAGCACCTTTCTAGCCCCCCTCCCCCTATAAAAAGATCTTGGAATCTTCTAATCTTGAATACTGGTATGCTGCAAGTATTCCTCGATCACAGAATTTGCTTCACCAAGCAATTGTGGATGTTCGTAAAAATGAATTTTCATGCAGACTAATATAAGTTAGTTGATTATATATCTAAATATAATAAAAACAGTATAATGATTTAAGTGCTAACTCAAGCTTTGCCCAAGCACACAAATTTGTACAATTATAATTTTGATGTAATTATATTTTTGCTTTAGTAGTGTAGTTTCGCGACAAATGAATTGCATTTACTTTATGTAGTTTCTTTTAACAACATAGAAAATAAGAGTTTGTTTATTCATGGCTCTGAGAGGTCATTACTCTTTAGTGTGAAATAAAATTTGTTTTAATCCTTAATGCACTTTCAAATGTAATATGTTTGAAAATTGTATTTCAATTTACTGACATGGTATTATTCTTAAACCACACAGCACAATTACAGAATATTAACATGTTTGCGTAGTCTAAATAGGTCGGCATTTGTTTCTGTCTAATATAGCATAGCAAAATTAAGGCTTCATAGTATAACACAAATTAAAACTATGTCAATAATCTGCACATAACAAACTACATGCATAAATAAGATAAAATTAAAAATTTGTTCTCAAAACTCAAAAGACATTAGGATTAATCAGCTTGAATGCATAAACATAACATTTTAAGTAATTTTTCCTTATTGTCGATGAATAGTGTATAAATATTTTTTATTTCTTACACTACAGGTGAATAAAGCTATTTGTACTGATAGTACATTCAATATATGTCTACTTCCTTTTACTAATTAATATGGATCTGTAATTTTGCTTAGATTTTGTTCTCTTATTTACACAACTAGATGGAACCCGTCAAAACTTGACGGCACTACAGAAATAAAAGGTATTTTCCAGCTATCAAAGGATTTTTTAAAGACTAATCTTCAGCAAAAATTTCAATAAATAAAAGAAAAACCTGCATTTTACATCCAGGCAAATGACCCGCAATTGGCAGAGTTACATTCAAACATGCTGCTATAGAATTAGAATCTCTCTCATTTGATAATTTTCCATTTACAAATACAACACCAATAAATTTTACATGACATGAATAAATCATAAATTACCATCATTTCTCATTTCATACAAAATATACATACTTAAATTACTTTGCAGCAAAATAAGACTGAATTTATAGTTTGCCATTTAGCAACAACTGTAACAATAATCCTCTCAGTGGTTAATTTGTTTTTACATTACCCAACCCATTCAACAAATAAATATTTGCATTTTCAAATAAATTTTCTATTACATTTTCATAAATCAAAAATACATGTCGATTTCACATATTAAAAAAATTAATGATATTTATTCTGGCTAGGTGAAACCCGTCAAAACTTGACGGCAACAATATGAAAGAACCAAAGAAAAAAAAGTATTTTGCCGCTATAAAAAAATTAATATTTCTTAAAAATTTCAATATGCTTTTCCATTTACCAACGTAACACCAACATGACATGTTCCCAGGCGCAGAATCGGTGCAACGCTGCGACACACGTCACAAACTCTTGAAAATGTTTGAAGATTATTTTTCTACTGTTAAAGTTTTTTTTAAAAAAATGCTAGAAATCATTTACTATGCACAAAAATTTGTCTAGGTACCATAAAAAATGCAAATTTTGGCAAATAATCACAAAAAATAGCTATTTTCGTCAAAATAATCCCCCCCCCCCCCCCAAAAAAAAAAAAAACATCACCCGGAAATTTTTTAAATGGATGTGAAAGAAAAAACAGCAAATTTTGTCAACAGATTGCAAAAAACAACAAATTTTATGAAAAGATCTCTAAAAAATTTGTCAAAAAAATGAAAATTGTATCCCAAATAAAACAAATTTCGTGAAAGTATTGCAAAAAAATCTAAATTTTGCCAAATCGTCTAAAAAAATTAGCAATTTTCATAAAATTTCGAAAAATAAAGCCAAATTTGACAAAAAAAATCCCTAAAAAATGGCAAATTTGTAAACATATTCTGAAAAAAAAATTCAAAATATTGTACGAAAACAAAAAGTTTTGACAAATGATTGTGAGTAAACAACAAATTTTGTCAAAGGGTTGAAAAAAAAGCAAATTTCATCAAATAATCACAAAAAAAGTAAATTTCGCAAAAAAATCCAAAAAATTTTGCAAAAAGATCCTCAATAAAACAGCAAATTACATCGAAAGAACTCGAGAAAAGCGATAAACTTCTCCGAAACTGTCCAGGTATCATAAAAGACACGAATTTCGTCCAAAGATCTGAAAAGCACATAAATTTTGTCTAGGTAATCGCAAAAAAAAGGTAAATTTTGCAAAAAATAGCAAAAAAAACAACAACAAATTTTTCAAAAAGATAACAAAAACGACAATTTCTCAAAAAAAAAAAAAAAAAAAAATCATGAAAAAAGGATACATTCGATAAAACGACAAATTACATCAAAAGATTGTGAGAAAAAAACAACAAATTTCAAAAAACAACTTTCATTAATTGCAGGGGGAAAAGATGCAACATTTCTTTGTTCATCAGAAAAAAAAAAAGAAAAAAATATCACAAAATTTTTCGATCTATCACATGAAAAATAGAAAAGTTGTCAATCAGTTGAAGAAAAAATACAAAAATCGACAGTTGGTCATGTGGGCTAAAAATTATAAAATTCATTAATGAATCATGGATAAAAAGTCATTTAGTTATGAAAAAAGCCCACAAAAATCTTGTGATTGATCGAGACATTTCAGAATGTTTTTTCTGGGTAATCTTATGATGGGAATACTGCAGTTCAGTGTACCTATTGAACTGTGTGCTGAGTGACATATGTTTATTCCCTCATTCTATAGGCAATTAAATATATGTATGGAATTTTTTATCGCAACGTAATAAGTATATTTTCAACATAGGATCAGAGTAAATTAGTTTTTTCAACAAATAACCTGGTAAGTGAGAACTAACTTTTTTATTGATAGGCAATGTAACATTGGGTCGATCGAGTTTATTTTGATTTTGCCCTTGTTTTTGAAGAACATAATTTAACCGTTTTTTCTATTGCATAACACTTCTTATTGTATAATTTCCTATTGTTTTCTTCAGTTCTGTCATATGAAAAATTCATTTCTATTTTGCCTATAGCATTTACATAATGTTAATAAATTTCTGAAAAAAAAAAAAAAACGAAAAAACAACAACAAATTAAAAAAAAAAAAAAAGATAAATTCGATAAAACGGCAAATTACATTGAAAGATGGCAAGAAAATACGACAAATTTCACCGAAAATCCCTGAGAAAACAAATAATTATTTCCTGGTATCATAAAAGACATGAATTTCGTCAAAAGATCATGAAAATACTTTAAATTTGTCTAGGTACTTCAAAAAATGCAAATATTGGTAAACAGATTGTGAGAAAACAACATATTTTGTCAAAAGATGAAAAAAAGGGGCACATTTCATCAAAAGATCTCAAAAAAAGTAAATTTTGCAAAAAAAAAAAAAAAAAAAAAAGTGAAAAAACATGACAAATTTCTGAAAATAACAAAAAAAACCCAACAAATTTCACAAAAAAAAAATCACGAAAAAAGGAATAATTTGATAAAACGGCAAATTACATTGAAAGATGGCAAGAAAAAAACGACTAATTTCACCAAAAATCCCTGAGAAAACAAATAATTATTTCCTGGTATAATAAAAGACGTGAATTTCGTCAAAAGATCGTGAAAATATTTTAAATTTGTCTAGGTACTTCAAAAAATGCAAATATTGGTAAACAGATTGTGATAAAACAACACATTTTGTCAAAAGATGAAAAAAAGAGGTACATTTCATTAAAAGATCACAAAAAAGATAAATTTTGCAAAAAAAAAAAAAAAAAGGTGAAAAAAAAAAAGACAAATTTCTGAAAATAACAAAAAAATGAAAAATTTCACAAAAAAAAAGATAATTTCGATAAAACAGCAAATTACATCGAAGGATCGTGAGAAAATAACAAATTTCACCGAAAATCCCTGAGAAAACAAATAATTTTATCCAAGTATAAAAAAAAACATGAATTTTGGCAAATAATCACAAAAAATAACAAATTTCGTCAAAATACCCCCCCCCACCCCACCCCCAAAAAAAGAACACCTGGAAATTTTGTAAATAGATGTGAAAAAAAAAACAGCAAATTTCGTCAACAGATTGCAAAAAACAACAAATTTCTTCAAAAGATCTCTAAAAAATTTTTCAAAAAACTGCAGAAAAAAAAATTGTCCAGGTATCTCAAATAAAACAAATTTCGTGAAAATATTGCAAAAAATCAAAATTTTGCCAAAACGTTTAAAAAAATTTCGAAAAAAAAGCAAATTTTGACAAAAAAAACCTCTAAAAAATGGCAAATTAAACATATTGTGAAAAAAAATTTCAAAATATTGTGAGAAAAAAAAAATTTTGACAAATGATTGCGAGTAAACAGCAAATTTCGTCAAAGGATTGAAAAAAAAGCAAATTTCATCAAATAATCACAAAAAAAGGTAATTTTGCAGAAAAAAACAACAAATTTTGCAAATAGATCTTCAATGAAACGGGAAATTACATCGAAAGATCATGACAAAACGACAATTTCATCGAAAGAACTCGAGAAAAACGATAAACTTCTTCGAAACTGTCCAGGTATCATAAAAGACACAAATTTCGTCCAAAGATCTCAAAAGCACAGAAATTTTGTCTAGGTAATCGCATAAAAAAGTAAATTTCACAAAAAATAGCAAAAAAAGACAAATTTCTCAAAAAGATAACAAAAAACGACATTTTCTCAAAAAAAAAAAAAAATCACGAAAGGATAAATTCAATAAAACGGCAAATTACATCAAAAGATTGCGAGAAAAAAAACAACAAATTTCAAGAAAAAGCTTCCATTAATTGCTTGGAGAAAAGATGCAACATTTCTTTGTTCATCAGAAAAAAAAAAATCACAAAATTTCTCGATCCATCACATGAAAAATAGAAAATTTGTCAATCTGTTCAACAGTTGGTCATGTGGGGTAAAAATTATAAAATTCATTAATCAATCATTGAAAAAAAGTCATTCAGTTATGTAAAAACCTCACAAAAATTATCAATCAGTGGAAGTCCCCACAAAAATCTTGTGATTAATTGAGACATTTCAGAATGTTTTTTGCATGTTCAAATTAAAATATATATATATATATTTTGTAGCTGCAGATTTAAAAAAGTAAGTTATTTATAAGGCATCTATTTTGATGTCTTATTATTTTGTTTATTTTTTGCAAGACCTACGTTTATTTATTTGAGTAATACGAATTTAGAATTTGCAATGTTTTGTCTTTTGTAATTTTTTATCAATTTTCAAAATGATAATGCAACGAATGTAAATGCTATAGGCAAAATAGAAATGAAATTTTCATATGACAGAAATGAAGATCACAATAAGGAATTACTTTAGAAAAAAGAAAAAGATTGAAAACAAAATAAGAAGTGGTTAAATTATCATAATAAATAAAATAAAATAAAAACGGTTAAATTATGTCCCTCAATAAAAACGGGCAAAATCAAAATAAATAATATTGTGAAATATAAAATTAAGTATCGATCGAAAAATACTATCCGAGAAAAGTTTTTGCGAACATCGTAAGGGGGATATTTTACTTCAGTGTACCCATGGCAAAATAGAAATGTATTTTTCATATGGCAGAAATGAAGATCACAATAAGGAATTACTTAAAAAAAAAAAAAAAAAAAAAAAAAAAAAAAAAAAAAAAAAAGAATGAAAACAAAATAAGAAGTGTTATGCAATGGAAGAAACGGTTAAATTATGTCCTTCAATAAAAACGGGCAAAATCAAAATAAATAAACTCGATCGACCCAATGTTACTACATTGCCATTCAAAAAAAAGTTCTCACTTACCAGGTTATATTGTTGAAATCCTATGTTAAAAATATACTAATTACGTTGCGTTAAAAAAATCCATACATATATTTAATTGCACATTTTAAAAGCACAAAATAGAATAGATCCATTGGCTCTACAACAACAAACAACGAACGCGGGCAATTCTATTGGCATACCACGCTAACATTTAGAGACAGTAATTATCTCTTCTCTCATTGGTTCTGTTGTCGGATCTGCGCAAGCAGGAATGCGCAGAGAGCAATAAGATTACGTTTCATTACTGGTTTGGATATATGAAATTCAATCTCGCCGAATATCCTCCATGAAAACTCGTCATGTGAATGAATCAAATCCGGCCTTTGTTTACATATATCCAGCGCTCGAACGCCGGAAAAAAATGACTTTATATCTCAGAAGATATTACAATTAGGGAAAAACCGTAAGCAAAAAAAGCGTTTATTTTTTAAAGCTCTTTCTAATGACATAACATTTAGGTTAGTGCAATTAAAAAAAACACCAAAATTTCTAAAACATGGCCGTCAGAATTTCTTCTTTAGCGGATGAGTACAACCCCGGGATCGTTCTACATACAGGGACAGAGAGAGTCACAACGGCTATTATTATAGAGGATACAAATTTGTTGTTAAAATCCCACAGAACCAAGCATTAACCAAACCCTGAACTTAGTATTTTAAGCAAATTTTCCTTATTGTTGATTTTCTTCATTATCCCATCAATCACTTTTGATTAAAAAAAAAAAAAAAAAAAAAAAACTAAAGGATTTAATGGCAAAATGCATGACTGTGCCATCACATTAACTTAACATTAGAAAAGTAAATGTGTGTTTGTTACATCATCAAATGGCTTTCATTTTACAGTTATCTACATACTTAATGATGTTTGACTGATTTATTAGCTATTTTGTTAATTAAAATAACAATTGTGTCATGTTATTAAAGGAGATATATCATTGAAAAACAATTGTAATGCTCAGGGATAATTAAGACCTGCAGATCTCGCCTCCAAAGGGGTACAATTTAGAAAAATGTAAATAAACACCCAAATTTTTTATTGCGCTATAAGCACAATAAAAAATTTGGATGCTGATAGTAAAGAAATGTCGCAATGGCAATTTAGGTAATCTGTACCATAATATATATCTTTGATAGTTTATAACACAACAATCATTATAATGAACTGAAAAAGAGTTAATTTCTTTTATATAATTAGTTTAAAAAAAAAAAAAATTCTGTTAGTCTGACTAGAAAGACTCTTAATCATAAGTTTATAAAGCATACAGCAAAATTGTAGCTAGCAATTAAAAGAGAAAACAACAATTGTGAAATCCAATGGGAAAATGGATGATATTGATTATTTTTTACTTAGGGATAACTAAAACAATTTCAATTTTAAAGGGGAAAACTGCCAGTAGTTAAATATGAATTCATTGTTCAACAATAAAAATAAAAAAATGCAAGATATCCGTCTAATTCTAGGGTTTTCCCCCCATATTTTTAAATTAATGACAAAAGAAAAGAGAATTTTCTAGAGATATAAAATAAAAATTATTAAAATTGCTTAAGTATTTCCTGAAGAAAAGATCAATTTTAGTAGTTTTGTCATAAAATTTCATAACTGCTGTTGCCCCTTTCATACAAATAAAGATTTTACATTGTTCATCAAATCAACTATTTAACATACTTACAGGATGTCTTGGGGAAATATGTGGTGATGCTGATTCCAAATATTCTGAAAATAAGTTAAAAAAATTAAAATCTTATTACTATTATTATTATTTTATACATCATAGAATTTCTATAACTATACAAGAAAATCCTTTTAGTTCAACTAATGCATATTTACCAAATTTCTGTAGAACTGTTACTAAAAGGTGACAATTCATTTTAAATAAAATTTATGCTTCAAAAAAGTTTACATGGACTTCAAATTGACATAAATCTATGGAAGGCCAGCAAGTATGATAATGTATAAAAGGCAATGTATTTGAAAAATGCTTATCTGTTAAATTTGATTTTCAAATATTAATATAGTTAAAATATAAATATTAATATAATTAAAATATGCATATTAATGTAATTAAAATGTTTCAGTGTCATAAAAGTAAAATTTTAATTAAATATATTAGTGCAAATCTTAATTAAAATTAAGAGGGAGAGAATATATTTTAACACCTCTCAAGATTGAAATAAATTCAGAGTTAAATTTTTATTTTTCATATCTACTTATCAGTTTTAAAGATGCAAATAAGAAGAGTAGCATTGAATAACTAACTAGAAAGATTTATTAAAAAATGAGGAGATATTTATCCCAATGTACAATTAAAAAAGAATCAATAATACTTTGATGTATTCAATGTACGCAAATGTATTCAATTTCAGATTATTATAAAATTCCCTACATTTTCCTTTAGTTCTTAAAATTACATAAATATTACATAAAAGAAATGAAGTCAGTACAATATGTAAAATTTTTCTAAGCAAAGACAAGCTTATAATTCAGTGTTAAATATAGGCAAAATTGGGAAATTACATTAGTGGCCACTGGCCGGTAGGACTAGTTTAAGTGGCCACTTTTTTGTTTAAAAATACTAAACGGTAAAAATTTTATAAGGATTAATCTAAAACTGAAAAGCCCAAATAAATATGTTAATATAAATATACTGGAACAAAAAAAAAAGTAGAATTCTTCATGAAATGCTAGAAAATTGTATTCTCTCCACAAGAAAAAGTGGCCGCTAACAGACAATTTTTCACTGGCCACTTTTTCACATTTACTGGCCCTGTGGCCAGTGCTAATTTTGCCCTTTAGTGTTAAACACAGAATTGTTTTAAGGTTGCTCCCAAATTCAAACTAGCTATTTCTTGACACATTCAGAAAATCATCCAAACCAATGTTTCTCAACATTAAAAATGTCTGGAATTATTTGAGGCATACCTGAATATAAAAATGTAAAAACTATATAATACAAAAAGTTAAATATTTATTTACAAAATTCATTCAATTAGGACTCATGCTTAGCCAGTTTCCTTGAACAAATCAAATCAAAACCAGGTTCCAAATTTGTCAGACAAGTTTACACTTTATCACTAACTTTTAAAAGTCTCATCAGCTTAATTAGACTGTTAATGCTGAAAATCCAAATTCACAGAACCACAAGGATGCAAAAGACAGAAGAATTTTAATAGTTCTTAAACTGATTGCAGGTTACAAACTTTTGACTGACACCCCCCCCCCCCCAAAAAAAAAAAAAAAAAACCAAAACCCAAAATCTATTTTTTTTTTCTTTTGAAGAACTTTGAACAGTGTAACTTATCAGTTTTCAAATCACCTGCTGCTATCAAATTCAGTGTCTTATAAATTACAAATGGCTTCATTAACCATTCACATTTAACTGAAAAGTCACGAAAGTAGCTTTTAAGTGTTCAGCATATGATAAATAGAAAATGTCATGTCATTAATACAACATTATACGATTTTAATTATTTGTCAAAAACCTTCATGGCAAATTTGGCAATCTCTCATGGCACAGTGGTGTGCCACGGCACACAGGTTGAGAAACACTGATCAAAACAAAAGTGTAAAAAATTGTTATTTTTATTTAGACTCAGTTTAGAATGAAATTGAGCAGTTTTTATTTTCACATAAGAACCTAGCATTTTGAACTGATCTTCAGCAAATGGCAGCAGCGTAATCATTACAGGAGTTGATACAGGTTTTTATTCCCACGGCTCAATTTATGGAAAGTAAAAGTTATTCTTGCAAATTTTATTATATTTCCGTGAAAAATAACATTTTGTAATGACAGTTCAAATACAGTTACTCAAATTTAAATTAAGCATTTATTAACAAAAACTTCTTTAAATTCTCTTGCTAAAGTACTGTTTTTGGTGAACTGATTTTATTCACAAATTACACATTTTAATTTTTTACTTCGCAATTTTTTCCAATTTTCTATTTTTGATTATTTTTATTAAATCTATATTGGTCTAATACTGATAAAAATTAAATAAAAAAAATGTACTTTTAAATGATTTTTTTTTTAATCTTTATCTCAATTTGTTTTCAAAATATTTTTAAAAAGTTTTTAGTACTTTTTTGGTCCATGTAGCAACAATCAGAGAATGAAAAATAAGTTGTGAAATTCAACAAATAAAAAAGATTCAGATATACTTCATATTTTCTAGCTCTCTACTGAGGAAAACAATTATTTTCCAAATAATTAAAAATTGATATTTTTGGTTTCTGCTATATGATGTTAGACTGGATCAACTACTGTATTAGATAGCAATAACTTAACTGTAAGATTTATAGAAAAATAGAAACACTATTTGGTTCTTTGGTTAGTAAATATAAATACCTGAAATATTAAAAAAAAAAAAAATAAATAAATAAATAAAAAATTCCATTGTGCAATTAGAGGGGGAGAAAAAAAAAAAAAAAGCTTTAAGTATTTCAAAAGTGAAATTAAAAGCTATAAAATAACAAATTTAATGTATATTATTGAAATTTAAATCAACTTTAAAGACTCCAGTAAATGATAAAAATGCTCATTAATTAGATTTGATTCCAAAATATAACATCATTATTGTGATCAGAATAAGAAACATGCATTCTACGGCATAAAATGAATATGAAACCAATTTCACTAAAAATAAATTCAAAATATGAATTCTACAAAATCAAAAATATTTCAAATGGGAAACACTTGTGATTTTATTTTAAATAATTAAAGTAGATTTAAAACTATTTTTTATTACATTTTTCTAGAATAAAATATTGAAAAATAACACAGCCCATTATACAATAAAAAAAATAAATCAAATAGCTCCTCCCCCCCCCACCCCCATTTAACAGAAGATCTCAATAATACATTTGTTTTGTTAATTTTTATTAATGTACTAAAGATGCCAATAGAAAATCAATGACTACTCTAAAAACAATTACAAAAATAGTTGGATGTGCCAATCCCAAAATTTTCTTCTATCTCATACGTACATTTTAATATTTAAAAAAATAGTTACACCTGTTAATGTTTTAATAATTTTAATTCAATATTATACCAACTTTGATTTGCTTCTTAAATTTGTGCTTCAGTCAATTAATCTGAGTAAAAACGGGTTTCCATCTTTACACGAGCAGATGGACAATAGAATGATAGGCAGATTTTTTTTCAAATTAAGAGAGGACCCACTTGCCATACCCAAAAATTTTAGCTCAGTTCTATGCATAATTTCATACCCTTTTTGATGGCAAAATAATGAAAATGGCACAGACATCGTGATTATAGTGCCCCCTTTCAGCAGATTTTTTTCAAATTCAGGACAGACATACTAGCCATAGCCAAACTGTTATGCAAAAAATTTCGTTTAATTCTATGCATAACTTCATTCATTTTTAGGTGGTACAATATTGAAAATGGCACAAACACTGCTAATGCCGCATCCACTTCTGGTGGATTTTTTTACAAATTCAGGGAGGATCAACTAACCATAGCCATACATTTACACAAAGAGTTACCTGAGTAAAAACGGGTTTTCATCTTTACACGAGCAGATGGACAATAGAATGATAGGCAGATTTTTTTTCAAATCAAGGGAGGACCCACTTGCCATACCCAAAAATTTTAGCTCAGTTCTATGCATAATTTCATACCCTTTTTGATGGCAAAATAATGAAAATGGCACACACATCGTTTGGTTCAACTTGATGCATAACTTCATACATTTTTGGTCGGTACAATATTAAAAATTGCAAAAAATCGCGATTGCTGCACCCCGATCCGGTGGAATATTTTAAAATTGAAGGAGGACCTGCTTGCCACAGTTAAAAACATTCACAAAAAATTTGGTTCAATTCTATGCATATCTTCATACACTTTTTGATGGTAGAACACACAGAAAAACAGACATTTAGTAAAAATATGTTTTTGGAATATCTGACTCCTAAAATGTGTAAATTCATCGAAATCCAGAAGTTAAAAAAAATTTCGAATTCAATATTTTCTTCTATTGAAGATAGAAGAAATTAAAAATTGAAATACAGTAAAAAGATGACATGTTAGGGAGTTTTAAGAATGATTTTAGAATCTTCATTTAACAATTAATCTTTTTTTTTTTTTTTCAACATTCATTTAGTTTGGTTATAACTTATTCAATGATTCGCTAAACTGTTGTTAGGTTAGTAAAAACTAAAAACTCAATGGACAGTGTGGATCAAAATTGCATGCAATAGATACTGGCACATTTTTAAAGCTTCAAAAAAGTTATATGCAAGATATTTTAAACTACCTCTCAACTCCTTGTTTTGTCCAGATAAGTGTCTTATTTCGGCTTCTAGGCGAGCACGTATTGCTTTTTCTAAAGTTTCTCTCTTTTCAGATGAATGTACTAAATCTTGATAAGCTTTCTGAACTTTCTGAATCTCAAGTTCAAACTACATAAGAAGAAATAAATGATAATAACAATAATAAACAATTAAAATTAATGAGATTTACAAAAAAGCAATTTGGAGCTCACTTTTTGTAGTTTTGAAACCTTCTTGTAGTAAAGATCTAATTCAGTTTTCAATGCTGTATTTTCAGCAGATAATAATTCAATCATTTGATTGGCTTGTATAGCAGCAACTTCAGAATCAACAGGGAATGCAATTCTTCCATGTGTTTCTGGCCTGTTATTTTAAGTAAATGATAAAGACAATTAAAATACATTTTTTTTAAAAAATATATAGGCATTCAATATTTATCTGAAGAATCACACCTAATTCTATGTCATTAAAAAACTGTTCCAACTCATGATTTTGGCAAGATACCTGATTATGGAAAACTTATGCTTGGTAAAAAATAAATAATTGACAAATTTATTAAAAAATTAATTTGTGATCTGTTTCTTTTTCTAATATGTTAATAGGAAAAGAAAAAAAAAAATACATAAACAATTTAAGACTAATTGTTTTCTTGATGCTTAATCATATTTTAATGAATATTAAACTACTAATTAATTAAAACATACTTTAAAAAACTATTAAACTTTTTTATATTTTCAACTTTTAAGCATTTAAAATATTTTGTTGTAGTTTCACAACCAATTAAACATTTTAGTAAGCATGGTTTGGTGCATAATTAACATCATTGATTGTTATTCTCATATACATGCACTTGTTAACTACAAAACATTATTTAACCAGATCTTGTAACCCAAATGAGAGGGATTTGGATGAAACTTTGTGTATATACTGGCTCAGCTTGTTATGAATAATGATATTAATAAAAAACAAAAAAACTCTGAACTAGACATCATAGTTTGAGATATGGAAGGTCTAATTTTTTAAATTTTCTCTAATCTGTACATTTCTGAGTGTGTATTTATAAACTGTGGTTCCATCTTTAAAAGATTGTTTCTCTGGGTCTAAAATCTATATATACTTTAAAATATCAATGTAAATAATCAACAGATGCAGATTCCAATAAAAAAATAATTTTTAATGTCCAAAAATTTAACCAAAATTGAAAGTTATGATTATTTTTCAGAATTTGTCATTTTCTAAAAAAAGGCAAATAAGATTTCAGATTTTCCTTTGTTTTAAATAAAATTTTACACTTTGGGCTTTCTATTTATGAAATAAAAATGTCTTTCTCATGCATGGGTGTAAATTTGAAATTCTGACAAGACTGAAAATATTTTGCTCCCCCCTACCTTCACCGAGTGAGCATATACGCATACATGTAAATCGTGTTTTTCCCTCGACCCTAAGATGAAATTAGTTTTTTTACCGATCTTTATCCAAAATTTGCAATTTTCCTATGGTCTTCATCCAAAATTTGTGATTTTTCGAGGAAATCCACGTATCTGATATGATTTTTTTTTAAATTAGTTAAAAAAACAGTGATAAAGGTTTGGCAGGTTTTTGGCATGTCATAAAAACAACTTTTTGATGTCAATAACCCAATCCTGAATGAGAAAGACATCATTTTTATCAAAATTGAAGTAATCATTAATTAAATCTAATACAATAAATAAAATTTTTACATTTAAAAAATTTAAATTGTTGTAATTTTTATGTAACAAATAAAGAATGTTAAATCATATGCAAATATTTTAAACTAAAAAATCATAATAAATATTATATTTAAAAGGTTAAATTTCAAAAAGTGAGCTACTTTCTTTGTACAATTTTTTTTTTTTTTTTTTTTTTTGAATAAGTGACATTAAAAACCTAATATATATTTGAATTTTCCTTTTCTACTGCAACACTTTAAAGCGTCCAAAAGATTTTGACCCCCCCCCCCCCCCCATATTACACAAGCTGTTAAGTCTAAAAAGGAAAATTTTCCAATTTTTTCATATCAAGAAATTACTAGAGAATTAGTATGTACACAAAGTTTTATCCAAATTCCTGTTGGTCGGGTTATAGACCGTAAAGGAATTGGCAGAATTGGCATGGAATGACCCCATAGCAGTTTAATTTTGCTTTACACAAAATAACAAAGACAAATGTCAGGGCTTAACTTTTATTTAGAATCTGTTGTTTAAACTAAGAAAACTCATTTTTTGTGTTTTCTATTGAGATTTAAAATTTACATTTTTGAAGAAAGTTTTTAAAGAGATGCAAAACTAAATTGATTCAAAAATGAAACACTCAAATATATAAAGACTAAAGACTGTATTAAAAAGTGGAAGTCCTAGTGGAGAAAAAAAAAAAAGTGTAAAACAGTAGATTTTAAAGAATAAAGTTAACAATAAATTTAAAAACAATTTTCAATTTTTAGTCCGATTAAAAAAATTCTTTAAATATGAACATATTCAGTGCAAAAAATATGGATATTGGAATTTGAGTATACACAATAAATATACAAACCTTTGAATTTGATGCGCTATAGCACTATTATCTTCAGAGTGATATAGCTTTCCTTGTCTAAGATCTGGATGAGAACGAGAAACAGAAAGCCTTTCAGCCGATTTAGATTTAGCATTCATTATTCCAAGACCTCTTCGCCTTGCAGCACTTCCAAAAATCATTTGATGATCTTTATTGTTATCAACAGCTTGTTTTGGATATTCAGGCAAAGGTGGATAATTATTATTTTCAGGAAGATAGTTCTGATGGTTTAGTTCTTTAGCAAGATATTTCAAAATTTCAGATTGATCAAGATAATCTTTAGGAATTTCAGTTATACCCTGTTTCATATGCGATTCTGGGAATGAATTAACTGGAGCCATTATATGATATGAACCAGATGGGGAAAATGTAGTGGGATTTGCATTGACATTCTTTCTGGTATATTCATTTGGAGGCGAATAATGTTCCCAAGAATTATGATTAGATTTTTGTAAGGGAGGATACACAACTTTATGTAATGCAGTTTTGGGAGAAAGTTGGACATTTGGTGAGCCAGAAATTCTCGAATTTTGATGTATATTAACATTTTCTGGATACTCAGAATAGAGTCTATTACAGTTTTCCTTTTTTTCTCTTTCTAATGCTTTCATACAAGAATCAACATTTTTGCTTTGATGATTACAGTTTTGGCCATAGAAAGGTGAATCATGCTCACCAGCAAATTTAGTATCATGAATGATAAGGGTGTTTGAAGAAATGGTATCTACATCATCTGAAATGGTTTCCTCGCCTTGAGGCTCTTGACGAACACCATTTTGCAAAACTCTTTTTTCTTCAGCTGTAAGATTTTCATTAGAAGTAGACACATCAGTATCACTTCCTGACAAATTCCGATGATAACCTGAAAGAAAATTAATGAAACATGCTAAATTAAAATCAAAAGAATATTTATTTTAATAGTAACTATTATGATAGTACACAATTATTAATTCAAATAATTTAAGAGTACAATAATACTTATAATTGTTGATGCATTAATGATACATAAGCAATGATAGAAATTGGCGAATAAAAGGTAGCAGTCAAATGACAATGGTAAAAATCTTAGGTGCTAAATTTATATTTTTAGTAGTTTCTAAAATTCCTTTTTAACATTACAGTAATATATGCTACTTTTAGAAAAAACATAAATACTTGTTTTTATTTAAAATTACTGAAGTTTTTAATCTCTAATATTATGATGATTGAAGCAAGTGTAAAACTGATGTAAAGCTTTTCTAATTACTGTAATATTAAAAAATTAATGAAAAAGTGCACTTTACCTGTAAAACAAAATTAAAATTTGAGAATTTCTCAGCAAAATAAAAACAAGCATTCAATGACAGTTAAATTAATTAAAAAATATACTGCATTTACATTTGAATTAAGCAGTGATTTTGAATAAAAGGAAAAAAATCTGAAATTCACAGATTTTCTGAAAACTCGCAGCCGAGATGGAAAGGCGGGATTCCCCTCCTTGCTAATAATGCATCTTTTTTGCTATGCTCAGGCGAAATTTGCGTTATTTTTCATGATGCTTTGACAAAATTGGCTTTTTTTTTTCAGCAATCCTTTGACAGAATTTGTGTGTGTGTGTGTGTGGGGGGGGGGGGGGGGGGTCACAATCCTTTGATGGAATTTGCAGTTTTCTTTACAATTCTTTAAGGAAATTTGCATTTTTTGTACAATCCTCTGTTGATGTAAAAATTTGCATATTTTCAATCATTTGTTGAAAATTGCTTGGGTTTTGCTTTCTCTTAGCAAAATAAATATTTTTTATGTGGCCCTTTGAAGAAATTTGCTTTTTTCCCCCCTTGATTATTTAAATAAGTTTGTGTTTTTTATTTCGCGATTTTTTTTTTTTTTTTTTTTTTTTTGCTAACTACATTATTGGATATTATGAGAAATTCTGAGACTAATATTCTGCCAAGGGATCATGTAAAAGAATCTAATTTCTTGAATAAGTAAAAAAAAAAAAAAAACTGAGAATTTCATAAAAAAATTTGAGATTTCTGCCAATAGCTTGCAGAATAAGACTGTAAATTTTGGAACATCTGTTGTATTCGCCCGGAGTCGGCCATCTTGTTTCCTTGTTGGTATCTTACAGCTACTATGCTTAATTTTTGAAAACAAGCACTCCAAACACTATTTGTAAAAAAGAAAAATATATAGGGAAGGGAGGGGAAAAAATTCATAATAAGCAAATGATAAATACATAAATTTTAAAACAGTTAAATAAAGCAATTATTCATTTAAAAATACACATATATAGTCCGAAATTGTAATAAAAAAGTTTTGCAGTGGAAAAGATACTTTTGTGTCTACAGAAAAATATAGTACATAAATTTAAGAAAAGCTTTTTTCCTACTACAGTAAAACCCCGATAATTCGGATTAATTGGGACCAGACCCAATCCGGATTACCGAAAATCCAGATTATCAGGAGAATTTGAAAAAAATTAAATAAAATAAAACATTCTTACAGAAAATCTCCTTTATTTTAAACTCATGGAATATTTATAGACAATAAAAATATTTACTTTGTTTAATTCTTTCAAAAAAATTTCAGAAAAAGTTTTTTTTTTTTTTTTTTTAATTCAGAATACGATAATGAAAGTTAATGTTATGGAAATTAGCCAATGGCTTCTCAAACTTGAAAAAAAATTACCAAACCGATCCGGATTATACGGAGATCCGGATTAACGGGGTCCGAATTAGCAGGGTTCTACTGTACTTCAAAATTTTTGGAAATTTTATAAACTAGTTTTGACACTAATTATACAATGATAATATAACACACTTCAATAAAAATATTATAAAAATATTTAAGTGTTTTTTGTCTTAGTGTGGCCCAATCTTCCCTACAAATAAACATTTCACAAAGAAAATAATAATACTGTCAGATTATTTCTGCTATTAAATTACAAGATTTTAACTTGATGCAGGAGAAAGAAAAGCAGAAATGTAATAAAATTAAACTGTATATATATTTTTTCAATACAAATTAATAATAATTTCTCAGGATTTTTCAGAAATCGTTTCATAAAATTTGCACATTTTCCGAGATATCTGCAGGTTTTTTTTTTTTTTTTGCAATATTTGATGAAATTTTTGCAAGGTTTTATTGTGATATTTGACTAATTTGCAGAGGTTTTTTTTGCAATATTTGAAAAAAATTGTGTTTTTTTATGCAATTTTTTGTGGGGATGAGCGTTTCTTTCATGATTCTTTGATAAGATGTGTGTTTTTTGAGATTCTTTAATAGAATTTGCACTTTTTTGTTTTTTACAAATTTCCCTTTTTTCAGTGTTTTTTTGACAGAATTTTCATTTTTTCTCGATTTTTTTATTGTTTATTTATAGATACGTCATATTTGCATTTTTTCTTACAATTTTTTGACAAAATATGCGTTCTTTTGGGTGATTCTCTGACAAATTCATGATTTTTCCGCGATCTTTCGATGCAATTTGCGTTTAAGGATTTTTTTGTCATAATTTGCGTTTTTTAAATTATCCTTTCATTACATTTTTTAAGATCTGAGATAACTTCCGTTTTTACTGCAATCTTTTGATGAAATGTGGGTTTTTTAGCAATACTTCAGCAAAATTCATGATTTTTTTGCGATCCTTTCAAGAAATTTGTGGTTACTTTTCATGATTCTTTGGCAAAATTAGCGTTTTTTCTGCGATCATTAGATAAATTTCCTTATATTTCATGTAATTTTGTTTTTACAGCGACTTTTTAGGGGGGGGGGAGGGGGGCTTTCTTGGGATTTTTTGAAAATTTCAAATTTTTTATAAAGTGGGGAGAGAGTATTTGATCGGGAAGGGCGGATTAACAGGATTTTATGGTATTGATGAAACCGTAACATAAAAGAAAGAATAAAAAGGTAATACAAATTATAAAGAAAAATCAGACTGAAAAGAGAAATTCTGATGATTCCTTTTAACATAGAATCAACTTTAAACCATTTTAGCACAGCATAGCACCCGACGGCTCTTTTTGTTTTTAAGCAGTGGATGGCTTTTTTAAACATAATTCAGATATTCCTGACAGCCTTTTTTATACTTCCTATGTACCACGTGGCAATTCAATTGATCCTAATAAAATGTCACAAATATGAGGTAGCTAAACAAAATATTTTTGGTTATTCCATGTCAAATCAACCAAAAAAATTCAATATTTAACCTGACCATTTCAGATTTCAATGAAATTGCCGGGGATCATTTTCTGATCATACAAATTTGAGGATATTTTTATTTTTTATTTATTGCTTTAAATTTTCATAAAATTAATTTTTAAATTTTGAATTTATTATTTAAACAATTACTTGCATGAAAATTTAATACGATAAATAAAAAAAATATGCTCAAATTTATATCATCAGAAAGAACGATTCTTGAGAGTTTCATCAAAATCTGAAAGGATCAGGTTGAGTCACTGGTTGATTTGGCATGGGATGACCAAATTCCATCAAATTATCACAGAAAAAAACAAATTTAGTTGAAGTTCTGCAGAAAAAGTATGATATGTCGTCAAAAGGGTCACAAGAAATACAATTTTCGTCAAAGAATTGTATAAAAAATGTGCATTTCAACAAAGGATCGTGTAAAAAATGCGCATTTCCTCAAAAGACCATTTTAAAAATGCAGAATTCAACTAAGGACCGCAAAAAATAAATTTCGACAAAAAGCTGCACTAAAAATGCAAATTTCGACAAAAGACCGCAGAAAAACATGAATTTTGGCCAAAAAACGTGCAAAAAACGATAATTCTGTCCATGAATCGCGTAAAAGCGTGATCATCCATGAATTGCATAAAAAAAGTGAATTTCACTGACAGATTAATTGAAAAATGCAAATTATGTCCATGAATTGCGTGAAAAACACTAATTTTGCCTACGATAAAAAACATTAATTTTGTCAATGTCAAACTAATATAACACATAGTTTAATTAAACATTACATTAATTTGCAGAAAGTCTTTGACCTAAATATTTACATGCATAGAAAGTTTTTTGTTTTATACTGCCCATAACCTTACATTGGCTGCATTCCAAGACAGACACAATAGGTAAATAATGAAACAGAACAGAAATTGCAATATCAATTGTAGAAGAAACCTGTGCAATTTAAAATCTTAAACAAAACAACTTAAAATTTCATATTGTGGCACTCTTATTTGAAGAACTAAATATTAAGTGGAAAATACCTCCACCCAGGGTAAATGAACTATGGGCTCTGTCTTTAAATTTATTCTTTTGTTGTTCATTCAGTTATTAAACTACCTCGAACATTAATAAAATATTCAATTTAAATTTTATTACTAAGATAAATAATGAACTATTACAAACACCAAAATTTTATAATGGTATAACTTATCAAAAGCAGTGCTTTACATAATGCTATTGAATGTCTAACAGAGCTTGAAATCTCAAATCCATCTTTAAAAAACCATCAACAATTGAATGAAGAATATTTAATTTTTAATTTTTTAAATTAGAATTAGAATTTAATGCATGAAAAATGGTTTTTCCTATTTTTCAGTGAAGGTATATTTTATGCATATACAAATTTAACTTTAATAATACTTATAAATCAACACTGTTCATGATCAGGTGAAAAAAACATGCATAAATATTTATATTTTGAAGTACTTCAATGAATTTTACTCACCCGGTTGAATGAAAGAATGCTGGGGTCCAGAAACGACAGGACTATGAGTTGATTGCATGTTGTCAACACAAATAAAAGCAGAAAATCATCTGAAATAACAATAAAAAAGGTGGGGTATAGCAAAAATAAAAAAAAGTTGTACCATTAAACTAAACAGAGCTAAATTATTTGTTTGTATTAAAAAAAAATTAATAAATTTACTGCACAAAATAATTATTAGAAAGTCACATTGTTTACATTCAATAGGTAATTAATAAACAGTAACTTTTAAATAAGTTAGAAAACACATAAAAAGCAAAATATTTGATTACGAGCACTAGAATGCAAATATTAACAGAATGTCCTTCTAACCCAAAAGAGGAACATCAGCTTAATTGCAACTTCTAATAAAAAGCAGATTACATCAAATAAACTTACCAGAAAGTAAAATGCTACTTCATAAAATTAAAATCGGATTTGTCGTCAAGGTGCAGCTACAAGACGTTTTTATTAAATTTGATAATAATTTCTTACAACTTATAGCTACCCCAAGTCGAAGAGCGCAACAGATCGCTTAAAAATTTCAGGAATTCAGTAAACGTATGACGTCACAAATATTTCCCGGCGGGCTTGTTATTGGCCGTGTTCAGCTTTTACGCGCGCTGAGCGCGCGCGCGCTCAGGAGCCACGGACATGGAGTGGGTTCCCATCGCGGACGGGATGTGCGTTCACTAGTCGCTACTGTGCTACCGGTATAACTGTGCGCTTAATAACAGGTGGAGAACAGATCACGGATGTAATTACTTACACTGTAAAAAAAATTCCGTTAAAAAACGGAAATAGTACTGGTAATCTAGACGCCAGTACTAGTTCCGTTTTTTAACGGAAAAAGTTTCAGTAAATTCCAGAAATAATTCCGTTTTTTCACAAAATATTTCCTTTTTTTTTTTTTTTTTTTTTTTTTTTTTTTTTTAATATTTCCTTATGTAAAAATTTTCGTTTGAAAAGGTAAAAGAATTTTTCAAGGACAAACTAACATCTTTGTGAGTTTTATTCTTTACTTTTCAAAGACACGTTAACATCAGGAGCACATTATATACATTTAATTTAATCAACAGTGAAGTAATGTCACATACCTTCCATGGGGTTCGAACTCGGGGCCTCTTGTGTCGTAGCTTGCAGTGTAATACATTACACCAGGATTATTCAAACGACCTTTTCAAATATCTCTAGTTATTTCGGATGCATTTCATAAAGTAAAGATAAGATTTTCAACGCAGGTTTATTTTTGTAGAGATAATATTTTTCGATTGAATGGATAATTCTAAATGTTTTACAGATTTTCTTTCCATAATTTCGAATATTTAGCTTATTGATTTTAGCTTTATATGTATAAAAATTAGTCGTTAAAATATTACATGCATGAAAGAATTTATTAAGAGTTTTGTTTCCTTCTTTATTGGAAAAGTTTTAAAATTCTATTGTAATATTATTGATATTTATTTATTTATTTTAAAAAATACTAACATAATAAAAAAAGGAAAAAAAACGTGCATTTTAACAAATTATGTTATGACGATCTAAGGTAAACTCAATAAAGATAATTATAATATGTTATATAAAAAAATCAGTTATTGATTTTTTATAACTTATGTAATCGCCAAAATTACCTTTCTTAATTTCCATAGCTTCTTTCCTTAATTTCGATTTTCTTTCCATAATTTCGAATATTTAGCTTATTAATTTTAGCTTTATATGTATAAAAATTATTCCAAAATATTACATGCATGAAAGAATTTATTAAGAGTTTTGTTTCCTTCTTTTTTGGAAAAGTTTTAAAATTCTATTGTAATATTATTGATATTTATTTATTTAAAAAAATATCAACATACTAAAAGAAAGAAAAGAAAAACGTGCATTTAAAAAAATTATTTTATGACAATCTAAGGTAAACTCAATAAAGATAATTACAATGGATTATAAAAAAAATGTCAGTTATTGATTTTTTATAACTCATGTAATCGCCAAAATTATAATAATTTCGGTTATATATTTTGATATATTTTTAATTTTATGTGCGAACTTTTTCATTGGAATAAATTAAAAAATATATATAAATATATTAAAATTAAAAGTAGAGTTTTTTTTCCACTTTTTTCAAAATATCCAACGCACTTAAAAATATATATATAATACAAAATAAATAAACATAAATAAATAAATAATAAATAAACATAAGTTTAAAATCATAATCAACTTTCCCTTTCAGCTATTTCAAATTTAAAAAGAATTAATATTTTTTTTTTATTTTTTATAATTATTAGTACTATTTTCTTAATATTTTAAAAATACGTTAGCTTTTTATTATTAAAACAGAATGAAATAGAAATGTTCTAGCAAACTGTTTAAAAAACATCATCTCGGTATAATGTTTTTATTTTCCTGGTAGATGGCACCACTAAACTCTACTGTTTTTGTTTTCGGAAAATTTACAAAAAAGAACGGAACACTTCCGTTATTTAATGGGATTAGTGATTCCAAAATGTCAAATACAGAAATTCTTCTGTTTTTTCGAAAAATTAAACTATTCCGTAAAATTTTACGGAAAAGTTTGTGTATATTAACGGATATTTTTTACAGTGTACGGTGCCAATTATAAAGATAATCTGTTACAAATGAATTAAAACCCGCTGGCCGAATGGTTAGAGCGCTGAGCTTGCAACCAGACGATTCGGGTTCGAGACCTTCGCAAGACAAAATTCGGTTTATGTTTTTTTTTTTTTTTTTTTTTTTTTTTTTTTTTAATTATTGGTTGCTTTTTATTAATAAATAAGACATTTTTATTAAAGATAAATTTTATATTAATAATACAGAAGCCCATGTATTTCTATTATAATAATAAAATACTTATTTAAATACGAGAAAATGAGATTTTTGCGGAGAGATATTTGAACCCTTCTAATATTCTAAATATCGTTCCAAAGGGAATATATATTAAGCAAATGGATAAAAAAAAGTATTCTGCGAAAATATCCGTATACGCGTAAAATAATTTTTTTTTTTTTTTTTTTTTTTTTTTTTTTTTAAGAAGTAAGTTTTTATTGAGATTAGGATGCAAATATATAATGCATGCGTCGATATTTTACCGTGTTAAAATCAAAATGGAAAATATTATAAAAGCAAAATGTAAAAGATATACATTTTTTAACTAAAAATATCTGCATACATATTTTTTAAAGAGGTGAAATATTTGGTGTTTGCCTTCTAGTTTTGTAATGAATAAAGTATGATTAGAATGTTTATAATTTTTCTATAGAAAGTGTAAATAAGTGTTTTGCTTATACTAACAAATGATTTCGGATTTCTTTTGTTTCTTAAATTTTATGATATATTTTGGCCTGTTATCCACACGGTATTAAAATATATAATCATTAAATAAGAAATATACAGGGTGTCCCAAAAGGTCGTTTACAAACTTAACATGCTGGTCTGTCATATCATGATGAACAATATTAAATAGGAAACTAAGGGTCCTAAACGTCTTCCAAAGGAGATATGTGCCATTAAAGTTTAGGGTCCAAAAATTCAAATGATTATAAAAAACAGAAAAATTGGTCGATTCGTTTGTGGTTTTCACTAAAACTATTCTTTATGTCAGTATTTTATTGAAAATAAATTATAAAGATAAATTTCAAAAAATGTCGATAGAGGGCGCTTTAGACTTTGGAGTAACGATAAACTAGTTTTTACCATTATTTTTTGCATCTCATTAAATTTTTTAGAAGCTTAGACATAAACTTAAATTTTGAGCTCAAAATCTAAATCGCTGAAAGTGGTTAAGTTGCGCAAACTGAATTGCGGGGGGAGGTTCAAATTTCAAATGATTATAAAAAACGGAAAAATTGGTCAATTAATTTGCGATTTTCACTAAAATTATTCTTTATGTCAGTATTATCTTGAAAATAATTTATAAAGATAAAATTCAAAAAATGCCGATAGAGGGCGCTTTAGACTTTGGAGTAACGTACAACTATTACTTCCGTTATTTCTTGCATCTCATAAAATTTTTTTCGAAGCTTAGACATAAACTTAAATTTTAGGATAAAAATCTTAATCGTTGGGAGGGGTTAAGTAGAGCAAACTGAACTGTGTTCAGTGGGGGTGGGGAGGTTCAAATTTCAAATGATTATAAAAAACGAAAAAATTGGTCGGTTTTCGCTAAAACTATTCTTTATATCAATATTTTCTTAAAAATAAATTTTACAGATATCTTTCAAAAAATTCCGTCAGAGGGCGCCTTAAACTTTATAGTAACCAACAACTATTTTTAATCGTTATTTTTTGTATCTAATAAAATGCTTGTAAAAGTTCAAACTTAAATTTTGTGATCAAAATCTGCATCGTTGTGAGTAATTAACGGCCAAAAACTGAACTGCGTTCGAGGGGTGGGGAAGGTAACATTTCAACTCCTGAACACAGTTCAGTTTACGCTTCTTAACCCCTCCTATCGATTTAGATTTTGAGCACAAAATTTAAGTCTAAACTTTTGCAAGCATTTAATTAGATTAAAAAAAAAAAAAAAAAAAAAAAAAAAAGTTAAAAATAATTGTTGGTTATTCTAAAGTTTAAGGCGCCCTCTAACGGATTTTTTTAAATTTATTTTTAAAATTTAGGATATTTTCAAGGAAATATTGACATAAAGAATAATTTTAGCGAAAACCGACCAATTTTTCCGTTTTTTATAATCATTTGAAATTTGAACCTCCCCACCCCCATTGAACACAGCTCAGTTTGCGCTATTTTACCACTCCCAACGATTCAGATTTTCATCTCAAAATTTAAGTTTATGTCTAAGCTTCTAAAAAAAATTATGAGATGCAAAAAATACCAGAAAAAATAGTTGTATGTTACTCCAAAGTCTAAAGCGCCCTCTATCGGCATTTTTTAAATTTTATCTTTATAAATTATTTTCAAGATAAAACTGACATAAAGAATAATTTTAGTGAAAATCGCAAATCAATTGACCAATTTTTCCGTTTTTTATTATCTTTTGAAATTTGAACCTCCCCTCGCAATTCAGTTTGCGCTACTTAACCACTTCCAACGATTTAGATTTTGAGCTCAAAATTTAAGTTTATGTCTAAGCTTCTAAAAAAATTTAATGAGATGCAAAAAATAATGGTAAAAACTAGTTTATTGTTACTCCAGAGTCTAAAGCGCCCTCTATCGACATTTTTTGAAATTTATCTTTATAATTTATTTTCAAGAAAATACTGACATAAAGAATAGTTTTAGTGAAAACCGCAAACGAATCGACCAATTTTTCTGTTTTTTATAATCATTTGAATTTTTGGACCCTAAACTTTAATGGCGCATATCTCCTTTGGAAGACGTTTGGGACCCTTAGTTTCCAATTTAATATAGTTCATCATGATATGACAGACCAGCATTTTAAGTTTGTAAACGACCTTTTGGGACACCCTGCATACATACTAAAACTTTTTCCGAAAAATTGTCTAACTAACAGTGCAAATTCCATTGAAATCCATCCAGTATTATAGATTACAAATAGCGTTGCAAAGGTTAGAAAAAAACCGGTTTAAACCTGGGAATAAACCGGGTTTTGGGAATAAACCTGGTCTATTGGAAATAAATTCGGGAATAAACCGACTTTTTGCAACTCTAATTACAAATCAATCTTGTAATATGTGTATACCGGGTCATCGCTAAGACTTTTTATTGGTGGGGAAGAAGACTTTAAATTGCCAAGTCAAATTTTCATATTTGCCAACTCGTTTTGTAATTTTGCTAAGTTAACGCATTTACAAAATATGTAATAACATTCTTATTTGTAAAAATAAAAAAATAATAACAATATTCCCAATTAGAGTCGTAACTTTTGCAAATTCTATCAAAAATAGGAAATGTATTGCAGTTTTTATTAAAATTTTAATTAAATTTGACAGAAAAGTTTTAAATTTGAGAAGTGTAAAAACATTTGCGAATGTTTGAAGGGAGCTGGGTGGCTACCCCCCCCCCCCCCCGTGTGGGTATCTCAACCTTGGTTTATTAAAAGCATTCTATTTAATACGAAAAGTATGAAGCAATTGATAAATGATTTTTAAATAAATGAAAGAAAATTATGAAAAAATTAAATTGTATCAGTCAACCTACCAACTTTGCCTACAAACAAAGTGCAACCAATAACAGATAAGCACAAAATGCACAATCACGTGATCAAATCGCCCAGCAGTTTTTTTTTTTTTTTTTGCATAGCGCGCGTCAGCTTTGAGCAGGGTTGGATGTCTTATTTTAAATGCTGATCGGGCTTAATTACATGAAATAGGTCACGTGATATTTTCCCCGGAATACTTTTAATTTTATTTGAGTGGTCACAGGTATGTATTTCTGTTACGAGAATCATGTTTTGAAAGGATAAAGGTACATAGTATTTGTATTTACCAATTCTGAACCATAAAAATAATACAATAATTGAATAACTTTAAAATTTTCTTCTTCGATATTTCCTACTCCAAGCAGAATCTTCTGAGCGCGCGCGCTCAAAAAAAGTGTTTATTGAACACACCCATTTCCTCCAAATATTTTACTGCATTTTTTTTCCCATGCATAAAAGAATCGAATATTTTGTCGATTTTTTCTTCATATCCGAAAATTGTTAAAATACAACACGGAGTAAGAAGCAGGAAGGGAAAGTAGTGTTAAAATTTTGCCATGCGACGATAAGGGGCGACACCTCTGCATCAGGGCTGTCGATCGATGCTTCTGCAATGCTTCTCAATGGAAAAAATGGTCATTTTTTAATTTTTTTTAACGAAAAATCTGAATTATTAGAAAGTTGTAAAAATGGAAATCTGGTTAATTGAAGTTTTTTTCACAACATACATATTTTTAAAGATATTCGGCGCTTCATTTTCTTTTTTAAGCCATTTAAAATACGAGATCATTCTGACAAAAACCAAAGGGCAGGCTATTTAAAAACATTGAATATCGCGGATTAAAATGACTGTTGTAAGTAAGTTGAATATCGTAAAGAAATAGACTTATAATTCTTAGAAATTAAGTATTAATCAAATATTTTGGAGTAAATTTTAATTTCGCGTATAGTTTTATAACCTTTGAATAATTTAATAATTCATAAAATTGGATATTTATGCAATTAGTACATGTAGAATTAAAGCAAATTTTTATTTTCATTATTTGGAGGGGAAAAAATTGTAAATTATAGGATCTCCAGATTACACATTTAAAATAATTTAAAAATAGTTTTTTTTTTTTTTTTTTTTTTTTTTTTTTTTTACTTTGTTTCTATTTTTTATTTGTGATTGAGCAGTAAAAATAAATCTATTAATCAAAATTATTCTTAGCTCATTCAGGAACTTTTGCTTTTAAATCCTCATCTTCTCCATCCGGACAGTTCAGGTCCGTGTGAAATGGGGGGGGGGGGGGTCGCCCCGTCCGAGGAGATTGAAGGAGCACCAAATTTATTCTACCAACAACAATTTCTTTTTTTATTTCCTGCTATCTTTACAAGAAGAAAGTATTGGATTTGAATAAATTTTCGAATTCTGGTTTTCGACGGATTTTACACGTTTTAGGGGGTCAGAGATTAAAAAAAACATGTTCTTATAAAATATCTGTCTGTGAAATATATTTTGTGGGTGCTCCATCTCAAGAAAAAATACACGAAATTTAATAAAATTTGATATTTAGGTAGCTCCTGATATAAATTGTTACTGATTAGTTTTTGGCGTAAATCCCTCAACAGGTGGCGCTGCTCATTTTTACAATTTACGCAACAGCTATATCTTAAAAACTAATGCACGGATTGTAATAAAAATGTAATATTATAGTCTCATAGGTAGTCCCTGATATAAACTGATGCTGATCAGTTTTTGGTGTAAATCGCTCAACAGGTGACGCTGCTCATTTTTTCCGATTTACGCAGCAGCTATATTTTAAGAACTAATGCACGGATTGTAATATAAATGTATATAGTATAGTCTAATAGGCAGTCCCTGATATAAACTTATGCTAATCAGTTTTGGTGTAAATCGCTCAACAGGTGTCGCTGCTATGCTTCATTTTTTACGATTTACGCAACAGCTGTATCTCAAGCACACGGATTCTAATAAAAATTTAGATTTAGATAGCCCCTGACATAAATTGATGCTGATCAGTTTTTCGTGTAAATCGCTCAACAGATGGAGCTGTTATGCTGCATTTTTTTATGGTTTATGCAACACCTGTATCTCAAGAACTACGCACGGATTTTAGATTTTAATAAAAATTTATATTTAGGTAGCCCCTTATTTAAACTGACGCTGATCAGTTTTTGGTGTAAATCGCTCATCAGGTATGCTGCATTTTTTTACGGTTTACGCAACATCTGTATCTCAAGATATGTATTAAAGCTTCTATAAAATTTCTAGAAAAAGGAATCGGAAACTTCAATTGGTGAGATGAAATCCAAACAGTTTTATATTTTATGCAGTGTTAAATTAAGGGAGTGGCCCAGGGGGATATCCCCCCCCCGGAAAATTTGAAATTTTGTGTTTTCAATGGACCAAAAGTACAATCCCCCCAGACTCTATAATGTCTCCCCCCCGGAGCCATTGATGTCCCCCCCGGAGAAAAGTGTCTGAATTTATGGACCAGTAAATTTGTATAATATTAATTAATCCATAGACAGTGGATAAAGAAGTAATAAATACTGCTTACAAATGCTATAAAAATCTTTGGCTAATTAATCTTTTGTAAAATGTACACGTCTTTTTTCATATTAAATAAGTTTGTATTTAGACACAAAACAAAGTCTGTGCTTTATTATTCCACATAATATTTAACAAACATATAAATAAGATCTATACGCAATAAAAAATTCTCAATTTAAATATAATTACAAGTAAATAGCTTTATATTAAAACCCAAAAAACACCACTCACTTGTGGAGCACGGAATAAACTTAATTTTTTTTTCCGTCGTCCTTTTTAGGTGCGTTCGTAATTATGTAAATACGTAGCACCTATTGTTGTCGCTCAGTCCGTCCGTCTGCCTGTCTGTCCGTCCGCATATAACAACGCAAAAACTACCTAACCGAATCGTTTGAAATTTAAAATACATAATTATACCATAATTTTGTCGAGTCATTTCAAATTTTATCAAAATTGGATGGATAGATCAATTACAGGGACAATCGAAAGGATTCCGTTACATTACGGTCAATGGGGAAAAAAGTTTCAAATGCATTTTAATCGTTTGAAATTTAAAACATAATTATTGCGTAATTTTGTCGAGTCATTTCAAATGTTATGAAAATCGGATGCATAGATCAATTACAGGGACAATCAAAAGATTTCCGTTACATTACGGTCAATGGGGGAAAAAAAAATTTCGAATGCATTTTAATCGTTTGAAATTTAAAACATATAATTATTACGTAATTTTATCGAGTCATTTCAAATGTTATGAAAGTCGGATGCATAGATCATTTACAGGAACAATGAAAGGTATTCCATTACATTACGGCCAATGGGAAAAAAAGTTTCAAATGCATTTTTATGATGTTACACTCATTCGAACATAATAGAATTGGCATGAATCTATGAAATATACAGAGCCGGATTAAGCACTTCTGGGGCCCGGGGCTACTGGGAATTTCGCCCCCCACCCTTCTTACGCTATTGGAAACCTTAAGCCTCCTACCACGATACTGAATGTCACCGCCTCCTCAAATACACACACACCTTTGTTTTGTTTTTTTAATCCTAAAATACAAATCTTAGATTTTGAATATGTATAATATTAATAAATTTTCTTTTCTTTGTTATCTTTAATGGTGTTTTTAAATTCGCCTTTTTTCCACGACCTTTTGGCAAAATTTGCGTTTTTCCTGTGAGCTTCTTCCGAAATTTGCCTTTTTCCTGCCACTCTCTGACGAAATTCGCGTTTTTTCAGCGATTCTTTGCCAAAATTCATGTTTTTTCAGCGATTCTTTGACGAAATTCGCGTTTTTTTCAAGCGATCCTCTGTAGAAATTTACACTTTTTCCGCCTCTCTTTGACAAACTTCGCTCTTTTCCGCGATCTTTTGACTAAATTTGTGCTTTTCCCGCGATCTTTTGACTAAATTTGTATTTTTCCCGCAATCATTTCAAGAAATTCGCGCTTTTTCTGCCATCCTTTGACGAAATTCGTGTTTTTTGCTGATTTCTGTCAAAATTCGTGTTTTATCGCCAGTTTTTTGACAAAATTCGCGCTTTTTCTCGGTTTTTTGTCAAAATTCGCTTATTTTCGGTGGCGACACTTTTGGCTCTTTTCACTAAATTTGCGCTTTTCTCGCAATTTTTTAATGAAATTTGCGCTTTTTCTGCAATCTTTTGGCAAAATTCGCGCTTTTTTTTCGCGGCTCTTTCTCAAAATTTGCATTTTTTCGGCAATCCTTTGACGAAATTCGCGTTTTTTAGCGATTCTTTGACAAAATTCGCTCTTTTTCCACGATCTTTTGACTAAATATCAGGGCTGGCAAGTTTCTGCCGAGGTGGTTAAAACCAGTGGTTATAACCGGTTAAAACCGGCACGGCATAAACTAGTTTCTGCCAGTAAGTGGCAAAAACTGGCAGAAACTTAGGAAATAATACTAATAAGAACTTTAACCTGCAATGATTCATAATTCACACAGGTATTTAATGTATAAAGAATATAGTTAAAAAATTAAAATAAAATTTATGAATGTTATTCAAAGTAGCAAAAAGTTTGAAAAGGATTATATAAATATATTTTGTTTATATAATAATTTTCTGTCACTTAAACAGAAATAAATTTTCATAATAGTAATCTGATGCTGTACAAGTTTATTATTGTTTACAGTTGAATTTCTTAATTTAAAAATGATCTACTGCTATATACAAAGAAAAATGGTTCTTGTAAAAGTGTAAATCAATAATTGTAGCACAAAAATATCAGACAAATCAAATATCTTGTACAATTTTTTTTACTATATTAAAAGAACAAAATTATTTTTGTGAAAAGGTAATAATATATAAGAGTATTCCATAACATAGGATTAATTTTGCAAACCTTTCTTAACCTTAAATACTTTTTAATTTATTCTGAATGAAAGAAAAGTTAGAAAATGTTCTTTTAAGACTAGCATTACTTGCTGGTAATGTCATTATTGAGGATGTAAATAAAAAAAATTCTCATTTTCACCAGTATTTATTTTTAAAGGCGACCACCCACAGAAAACAAGACATTTTCTAGGACTTTTTTTTGGGGAAATATGTTTCTGGGAAAGGAATCTATTTTGCTACAAAGGTTTATTACATATGTCACAAAAATTAGTTTAATACCAAAAAGCAATTTTATTGCTTTTTTAGTTTCATCTAAAACAACAACAATAGATTTTAACATTTGTGTTAAGTATTTAACTTCTTCATAATTCATGATATTTATTTACTAGGACTTCCCTCAGAGGGATTAGTCTGAGCGATATTGCTGAGAATAAACATTTAATAACTTGCGATAAGTAAAGAAAATGAGATGTTACCTTTAATTGGTCATTCATTGTGATAAAATATGATGAAAATAAGCATATTGAATCATAGAATTACAAAATTTTATATATAAAGTTTCATATACTATTTTTATAAAAGAAAAGCAAAGCATGCATGGATATAAAATTGGAAATATGCAAAATATTAAAAGTAATACAGAAAATAAAACACCAAATTTTCCTATGTTGAAAATATAACTCTTTGAAATGATGTCATGAGCATAAACAGAAGCTTCGCACTGATTTGAGAAACTATAAATAACATAAACTATTATGTTTGAAGAGAATGGAGTGTATTTTATACGGTGTGAAATCCGTCCGAATAGTTTATAATGTTGAATATCTGTTTTCCACGGATGCAATGAGGTTGTCGATAAGATTTAAGGAATCCTTTTTTAAAAATTTGTCCTAAATGAGCACTTACATCTTATAAGTTACTGTGATGCCAAAGTTATAGTTTCTGACCCCAACAGTTCCTAGAAATTGCAATATTCTCAATAAATTGGGTTTAAAACTTTTTCTAGAAAAAAAAATGTTTAATTTGTGAAATTAAATTGTCGAATGTTTTAGATATCGTTCATAACGAGAATATTATATCCTAAAAGTTGCCACCAAAAAAAAAAAAAAAAAAAAAAAAAAAAAAAGTCATATCGACAGAATTTTAGTCATATCGACATCAAAGAATTCTCAATTTTAGAACTTTTTTTGCTCGTGCATTGATGGTGATTATTGTTCCTACGCAAAATATAGTATATTTTGCAGCAAAGATTGCACCAACATTTTTTGCCCACATTATTTTTTAAATCGGCTAGGTACTTCCAATGATAACGAAAAACACACAAATGTTAATGCTTTAAAGCATAGAAATACAGAATCAAAAGCTATTTATCTCCTATTATATACACATAAATTATCTAATTAGTGCTAGCAGATGCATTTTTAAATATACATAGATCAATATAACGCTTCATTTTTCTTTTATTAGTATTTCTTAGTATTCATTTTTCATTTATTTGAATTATTCAGTAAAATACTCACTTTCTTAATACCGAACTACGTCAAAATTTTTATAAAAGCGCCTAAGTCCATATAACAGCGAAGTATTGTGAAGAGTATTAAATACAAGGTAGTAAGAAACTTAGCCAAACGCAGGTAATAAATCGCCAAATATTGTTCTTTTCGCCCTCTCTCGAAATGCATTTTTTCCGTGCATTTAAAAAACACGATTTTGAGTCATCTTATTTAAAATTCAAATAAATAAATAAGAGGAAGCAATAATAGCATATATCAAAACATTTTATTTCAGCATCAAGGAATTGTATCGTAGTTACACATGTGGAAACAAGCTGCTTTTGGCCAAAAAACGTTGTCTTCACTAAATTTGAATCCGATTAAAAAAGTACCGTGATTAATTAAAATGTTATAGGCAGAGCTGCCAAGTCTCCGGCATTTTGGATACCGGTATTTTAATACAGAAAATCTTTTATTAAATAGGAACATTCAGCGGATTTAAAAAATAACTTTTTCTATAAGAAAATTCTGTTGTGCAATAAGCGGGGGCTTGGCATCTCTGTATAGGAATATTTCGTAACCTCCTTTTTAACCTTAATAAAAGCAACGACCATTTTTTGGGTTCAAAAAGTATTGCTAATTGTTCCATTTTGCATATAAAGTACTGATTGTAATATTGATACATCTATGGTGATAAATTTCCAATAATTTTTCAAATCCCATTTATTTCATTAAAAATATAAATCTTTTATTCATTTAGTTTAAAGTAAATGGTATTTAACTAATTTCATAATACTTTTGAATTATAACTTTTCATTGGCCATTTTTTAAAGCATTTAGAAAATGGTTGTTGTTTTCAGTCAAATATAGACTTTGGTCTGTCCGCATTTTATTTTATTATTATTATTATTTATAAATGGTGGAGAAATATTCATACTTAATCCATAACGTACATAATACATGGCTCTGTTATTACATAAGTCACATTTTTATTATCATAAAAATTATGTTTTTACTGATTTTTATTAACTCAATAGGAAAAATTTTGTGCTTTGAGCAGTAGATGTCCGCATTTCATTTATTTATTTATTTTAACAAAATTCTTTGTATTGAGAAGAATTTTTATTTAAATAGGAAATCCAAATGTCGCTGTTAATAAAGAAGAAAGTTACAAAAAAAGTTACAAAACGAGTAGACGCATACTATCAAATATGGAAAAACGACGAATCCAAAAAAGACGTCGGATGAAATATCATCTTTGAAAGCAAAAAAACGAGGTCTGATTATCGAGCCTACTGATTACAAAATGTGCATTACATAAAAAAAAAAAAAATACTGCAAATATTGATTTTTTTTTCTTTTGTGCAGTTTTGGCTTCGGAAGGTGCGCTATGTTGCAAAAAGATATAAGCGACTATGAAAACACACTTGGTAAACGTTCATGCTCAGTTTTACAAATAAATATGGCACATATATGCCCTATACACACCGTGGTACCTAATTGGTGCCAAAATGGCGTTCAGTTGCCTAATATGCTGGTTATCATATAAATGTTATAATAAATTGTTTGTTCTAAAAATATTATCATCTATTGATTGTTATATCTTTTTTTTTTCTTTTTTTTTTTATAACAGAAAATGTTTTGTTTATTCCTTTTTTTCATTTTGAAATAAATAAATAACGTGTTATTATAGCATGCTATATGTATCTGGTAATCAAAACGATGTTTTCGCCTAATTGGCATAAAATATCTCGCCAAACCCGGTGCTTATATCTCTAGTATATTATCTCAAGTATTTTATTTATGTATACTATAATTGTTTTTACATACCACTTACTTCTTCTTGTATATAAAAATAGGTAAGTGGCTCCTTTATGCAGTATAAATCTTTAAAAAATAGCCCCCGTTGCCCCTTTTTGGATCGAATTAAAAAAAAATTCAATGTCTAATTCCAGTCTTGCTCCCAGGTATGCATACATATTCCAAATTTCAAAGTTGTATGCCAACAGGAAATGGATGAAAAATGGGAAAAGATGTCACATATGCAACAGGGTACATAATTGGCGTCAAAATGGCATTATTTTACCTCAGATTGTAACCCGGCTTTATTTATTTATTATTTGTTTATTTACTCATAAAATGTTTATTTACTTTCATTTCCTTTTTTTAATTATATAAAATATTTCTTTTTATAGTTATTAATTATTATTATTATTTTATTTACTGTAAGTTCTTTTTGAAAATAGAAAATTATTTAAAAATTTGTATGTAAGCGTTATTTGAAAACGGAGTTTTCGCCAAATGGGCTTTGAAAAAACTTGCGCTAAATCTGATGCGCTTGTGGTATCCGTGCCGAAAAATTAGTGACCAGAATTGACTTCCACACACAAACAAAATATAAGTTAAAAGAAAACATGCAATAAAAATAAATATAAAGGGAAAATGATGTCATAAAAGAAACTTTTTATTTAAAAACGTAATTGTTTCTAATTTTCACACGCGAAATATATAAAACATTCTTTTAGCGATCAAAAAATGCTATTAAGAGATTATCACAAAATCTCAAAATCAAAGTTTTTATGACTTTTTTTAATATAAAAAATATCAGTTTTATTTTCCTGCATGATTAAATTTTAAAATGTTTTATTGCATTCAATATTTTTGAGTGCGCAAATGATTACTATTTACTCCATGTACTGATTCGGTTATCTACGAAAATATCCAGCCTGTGAAAATCACGCACACCAAATTTCTGTGACGTATGCAAATAAATTGTGCTTTTTTATCAGTTTTTTTAATATAACTTTTAAACTATTTGGAACAAATTTTTCGTATGTAGTGCATTCACCAGATTACCTTCATAGGTACCTATTGGTACAAACAGAATCAAAATCCGACAAGTACTTTTTGAGATTTGCTTGACGAAAGAATTTTTTTGAATTTTAATATCGTTACGTATCTCTGAGTATAAAGACTTCGCTTCGCTCAGACAATAATTTGAACAACTGCTATGTCCTTAATATCATTTTTATGATTTTCAATTATCTGCAAATAATATGGCTGATTCCTTGTGAAAGACTCAAAACCATAAAATTCTAATACAAATTTATTTATTTTTTAATTAAAACTATTCACAATGTTTTATTTATTATTTAATCTGAATAAAATGAATATAAGCAATTTAATACTACTAAAAAAGTCTCAGATTATGTCACAAAATGAGTTTTTGCCCGTTGTTGCCAGTTTCTGCCGGTAAAAACCGGTTATAACCACTTTCTACCACTGGCACGGTAGAAACTATTTTCTGCCGGCAAAAACTCAGCCCTGCTAAATATGCTCTTTTTCCCACGAACTTTTCAAAAAATTCTCACTTTTCTGCAGCACTTTGACAAAATTTACTTTTTTCGCCATTCTTTCTCAAAGTTTACATTTTTTGGTGAACCTTTGAAGAAATTCGCAATTTTCCGAGGTTCTTTGTCAAAATTCACGTTTTTTCGCGATCCTTTGACAAAATTTGCGCTTTTTCCCGAGAACTTTTCAAGAAATTCTTTCTTTTCCTGCCACACTTTGACAAAATGCACGTTTTTTTTCGCTATTCTTTCGCAAAATTTCTGTTTTTTCCCGACCCTTTGACGAAATTCGCGTGTTTCCGCTGTTTTCTGTCGAAATTCACATGTTTTCCCGATGATTTGACAAATTTTGCTCTTTTTCCGCGAACTCTTGATTATATTTGTACTTTTTCTGCGATCTTTTAAAGAAAATCGCGTTTTTCCTTCCTCCCTTTGATGAAATTCGCGTTTTTTTTACGATTCTTTGCCAAAATCGCGGTTTTTTGAGCCATCCTTTGACGAAATTCGCATTTTTTCCGCTACCGTTCGACAAAATTCGTGCTATTTTCGTGACCTTCTTACAAAATTCGCGCTTTTCCGCGACCTTTTGACGAACTTTTGAAGAAATATAAAAAGAAGAAGCTTTTTTCACGGCCTTTTGAAGGAAATTGCGCTTTTCAGCGATCTTGATTAAATCCGTTCTTTTTTTGACGAAATTCGCGCATTTTTACGCGACCCTTTTCGTTTCGTTTTCATCGCCACTTTTGTTAAACCTGGAAATTTTGGAGATACAGACAGCAATGACGTCAAATGGCAATTCAAGTTAAGTTGCAAAAAAAGAAAAAAAAACAGCTCTTACATCTCTGTAATTGTTTTAAACGAAACTTTGGTACAACTTAAGCCTCTGCTGAGGGCCCCTGACTGGTTGGGGCCCGGGGCTGCAGCCCCTTTAGCCCCCCCCCCCCCCTTAATCCGGCAATGGAAATATATACTAAAATATGCATTCTGTACAATCTGTAATGCAAAGAATTTTTATTATTAAATTACAGGCAGTGGTGTAGTCCTGGAAAAAAAAGTGGGGGGACGCTCATATTCTTGCATATTAGGCTCTCTATCACCCATAGGACAAACTTCATTTGAATCAAAAATTGATTTTGAATTTAAAAATTAAAATTAAATTTAATTTACATTTAACAATTAATTAAATTTAAAAATTCAAATTTAATTAAATTTACATTTAAAAATTGCTACGTACTTAATTTTTATTAAATAATCTCTATAGTATGGATGTACAATCTATGAACCGTGGATTAACGTGTGGCCCGCGAATTTCGTCAATTTACAACTGAAAAAAATTACAATTTTTTTTGCATAGCACGATCGAAAAAATATATAAATAAATAAATAAAATAAAATAAATGTAAATTTTGTAAATTTACCGTGGGAAAATATAAAATTTCGTCAGTCACTTAAGAATTGCAATAATTCAAAAAATCAAGTGCAGAAAAATAGCGAATTTTGCACATGAAGCTTGTAAAAATCGCCAATTTCCTTGTTTAGATATGGAAAAATCAAATTTTTCCTATGGGGCTCGGAAAAAATAGCAAATTTTGCCAATCAGACACGGAAAAATTGCGAGTTTTATCGATCGGGAACAGAAAAATCGCTAGTTTTATTGATCAAGCACGGGGGAAAAAAACGCGAATTTTGAAGGTTGAATGAGAAAAATCGCGCATTCATTGATTGGGAAAATATAGAACTTCATCAGTCACTTACGAATTGCAAACTTCATTGATTCAGCACGGTAAGATCGCAAATTTAACTAATCAAGTGCAGAAAAATAGCGAAATTTGCCGATGTTTCTTGTAAAAATCGCAAGTTTCGTTGATTAGGTGTGGAAAAATCGCAAATTTTTCCCATGAGGCTCGGAAAAAATAGCAAATTTCGCCAATCATACACAGAAAAATCGCGCGATTTCTTGATCAGGCACGAAAAAACGCGAATTTTGTTGGTCGGGTGAGAAAAATCGCGTATTTCGTTGATTGGGAAAATATAAAATTTCGTCAGTCACTTAAGAATTGCAAATTTCATAGATCGAGCACGGTGAAATCGCGAATTTAAATAATGAATTTCAGAAAAATAGCGAATTTTGCCGATGAGGCCTGTAAAAATAGCAAATTTTGTTGATCAGGTATGGAAAAATCAGAAATTTTTCCCATGGCGCTCGGAAAAATAGCAAATTTTGTCAATCAAACACGGAAAAATTGCGAGTTTTATCGATCAGGCACAGAAAAATCGCGAGTTTTGTTGATCAGGCACGGAAAAAAACGCGAATTTTGTTGGTTGGATGAGAAAAATCGCGCATTTTGTTGATTGGGAAAATATAAAATTTCGTTAGTCAATAAGAAATGCAAATGGTAAAATCGCGAATTTAATTAATCAATCTCAGAAAAATAGCGAATTTTTCCAATGAGGCTCGTAAAAATCGCGAATTTCGTTGATCAGGTATGGAAAAATCACAAATTTTTCAAATAGCAAATTTAGCCAATCAGACACGGGAAAATCGCGAGTTTTATCGATCAGGCACAGAAAAATCGCGCGTTTTGTCGATCAAGCACGTAAAAAAATGCAAATTTCGTTGGTCTGGTGCGAAAAATTACGCATTACGTTAATGGCGCAAAAAAGAAAAAAAAAAAAAAAAAAAAAAAAAAAAAAACGTCAGTTTTATTGATGATGCACGAAAAAATTGCAAATCCGTCGGCTGCAGGAAATCGTATATTTTTGCGGTTTATCGCCTAGAAAACGCGAATTACATTGATCGGGTACGAAAAACCCCGCAAATTTTGTCGATTAGAGACAAAAAAAATCGTAAATTTCGTGTATAAGGTACTGGAAAATAACAAATTTTTTTCATGGGGCTTGGAAAATATAGCAAATTTCGCCAATCAGAACGGAAAAATCGCGAGTGTTACCGATCAGGCACGGAAGAAAACGAGAATTTTGTTGGTCGGATACGAAAAATCGCGCATTTCGTTGATTGGGAAAATATAAAATTTTATCAATCATTTAAGAATTGCAAATTTCATAGCTTGAGCACGATAAAATCGCGAATTTAATTAATCAAGTGCAGAAAAATAGCGAATTTTGTTGGTCTGGTGCAAAAAATAGCGCATTTGGTTGATCGGGCAAAAAAACCATCAGTTTCATTGATGATGCACATAAAAATTGCAAATTAAATCCCTCGGCTGCGGAAAAATTGCATATCTTCGCGGTTTATTGCTTAGAAAACGCGAATTACATTGATCGGGTACGAAAAAATCGTGAATTTTCTCGATTAGAGACAAAAAAAAAAAAAAAAAAAAAAAAAAAAAAAAAAAAAAAAATGCAAATTTCGCTGACAAGGTACTGAAAAATTGCGAATTTTGCGATAGTGCGCAAAAAATTTGAAAATTTCCTTAATCGGCCGCGAAACAATCGTAAGTTTTTTCAATTTATCCACAGAAAAAAAATTGAGAATTTCATCTTGCCTCGTAAAAAAAACAAAAAAAAAAACAGATTTCGTCCAAATTAGTTAAAAAACGTGAATTCCTTTGATTGAGCGCGGAAAAATGCGTATTTCGTCTGTTAAAGGCAGAAAAAGTGCAAATTTTGTCCATCGTCCAGAAAAAAAAATCACAATTTCTATTCATCGGGTTCCAAAAAACCGCAAATTTCGTTAGTCGGACATGGTAATGTCGCGAATTTTGTCGATGACACGCGGAAAAATTACAAATTTCGTTGATCAGGCTCAAATAAATCCGCAAATTTCGTCTATCAGATGCAGAAAAATCGCAAATTTCAACAATCAGATTTGTAAAAATCGGGAATTTTGCCGATCAGGTTAGTAAAATTTGCGAATTTCGTCGATCAGACGCGGAAAGATAGTAAGGTTCGTCAATCTAGCGGGGAAGAATTGCGAATTTTATCGATCATGCGAGGAATAATCTCAAATTTCGTTGATTGGCTTAGTAAAGATTGCGATTTTTGTTAATCAGACGCGGAAAGATCGTGAATATTCTCGGTCGACTTCGAAAAATCGTAAATTTCGTCGATCATTCGAAGAGAAATCGCGAATTTCGTCGATTATTTTCGTCGTAAAATCAGTTATTCTCAAAATGAAGCAAAAAGAGGAGGGACTGTATCCATTTATCCATTGATAATTGTAAATATACACAATTTGGCACATACTACTATATTTGGATACAATTCCTCTTGTTTTTTCTTCTTCTTCTTCTTCTTGAGACTTTCATAAAAGTTGCTCTATACATTTAGCTAACACAATATGCAAACGAAATTTTGATAGCGTTCATGCATGCGCAATGAAGAATTATTTAGTAAACCTATTCATTTTTCATACAATTTTTGTTATTTTTTAATTCTGATTACAGGATATTGTGGACAATGTTGATTATCATGTTTTTGGAAAAAGAACATTAATTTATATTAAGACTTCTTTAAATTATAAGCAAAAGAAAAATTTGGGATTGTTTTTATAAAAACCTTAATTTTTCTACGAGTCTATGCTATCCGCATACAAACGAACACACTTTATTACCCACTTTATTAGCCACTTAATCATATTCTATAGTTTGAACGCTTTTGCTACATTAGTTTTGAAAGGATTATCCAAAATATATTAATTATTTTTCAATTTTTTTACTGTCCCCTATAGAATTTCGGGAATAAATCTTCACGGAAATGTATGATCTATACTATTATATTTACGCACTTACTTAGAGTTTTAGAATAATATCTCATATATTTTTCTAGATATTTAATAAAATTTCTAAAATCGCAAGTGGCCGGTCACCTTTGGCCATATAGTGTATAACTAGTTCAATTTTGAACAACATGTTACCTTCATATGTGCAAATAGGATGAACGAGTGTTAAAATACTTATTTTAGTTGTAACTTAGTATTTCTGCAAAAGTGTGAAAAAACCCCAAAACTAAATTAGAGTTTTGAACAGAATTTCATTTGGATTTCCGGAACAGAAATTCATTTAGTGACCTTGTAATCTTTTCCAAGGGAGGCTCTGTTTATAGGAGATGTGACTACCCCCCCCCCCCTCCTATAAGCCCTCTAGCTAAGGCTTTGACGACAACACTTGGAAGAAATTGTAAAACTTTCCGGTTTTGGCTGCCTACCTTTTCATTATTATTTTTATTTCAAAAATTGAAATTATGATACAAAATATTGATGGCAAGAAAAAAAAGGAAATTAAGAGAATTTACACTAGTCCAATTTTTGTAGTTTTTTTGCCTAAAAAAATTATTTCTTGAAACTAATCAGGAAACAATTATCAATGTGAATGGGAGAAAAGAGGATAATGATTTTGGTTTAATCTTTGACTAAAAAATACTAGGAGTTATTGATCTGCGTTGATGCTCTTTTATTGATAATGCTCATTACTGAGGACCCCTATTAACTAACGGTATGTGACAGCTATGATAATTACCCCGAATGTCCTTAAAGATCATATTTAGTGACTAATGGAAACAAGTTGGTTTTCAATGTCGGGTGAGAAAAAAAGGACCAGGCTTTCCTAATGGAAACACCTGCGTATTTTTTTAGACTGCAGTGTGTCAAGTCAAGATCTTTTTCGGTGAGCATGTGTAGTCTTTCGGTCAGAACGGGAGGCGGATAAAAGTTTTCGATTTGGGAATTCCAGGTAAAACTAATGGATGCCTCTGAAAGAGCTAATGTTAACGTATCGCGGTATTTCACTAGTGGTAATTATAACGAAACAGCAAGTGAACATCCTTTTCTTCCCTATTTCTTTTAGTTTGTTTATTGAGTGCTCTTGTTAAAGAAAACAAAATGGTTTAAAATATCACTTCTTTATTTTATAAAATTGTTTTTTTCTGTGTTTTTTTTATTATTATTATTTTAATCATTTAATAGATCAGGAAGATCTGCGTCCGATCTCGTCCTTAGCGTCCCCCTTGAGAAAAAAAAGTAAGGGGACGATTGGAATAAAATAAAAAAGTGGGGGGACGCCGTCCCCCAGCGTCCCCCCTCGACTACACCACTGATTACAGGGTCACACAAAAGTATTCCACTACATAATGCTACACGGGGAAACATTGTTTGGGGCGTGTTTTAATTATATTCAACTATTTCACATTTTATGAATAAGATATATGTTGCTGAGGTGTAATAAAAATTACTTTCTGCATATTTGCAGAAACACAAAGATTTCGACTACTATACTGTATCCGAAGTACGCTCTACTATATCGGCAAGATCTGAATATTTTTAAAACTTCGTTATCGTAAGAACGCACCTCATTTGCTACGTTCACGTGCAATTTCCAACTTGTTTTTTACTATTATAGCCTGTTTTACATCCAGGAACACAGCACTTATATCCCATCTTAATTTATTTTATGATATAGTAATATGAAACATAAACGAATAAAATAAAATATCTTTTAATTCGAACATATGCATAGCATACAATCATATTGAAATACCGCTAAAAAACCAGCCTACATCGTATCGCAGCCCCCTCATTATTTACTAAAATTTCGCTTTGTATTTTCGAAGAGTCATGCGCATTAAGTTTCCCCTCCTGTTTCTTACTCTGTGGTATACAACACTAATGTAAATAAATAATTTAACGGGTTTCATGAGATAAAAAAAAATGCTTTTTTATAGTTTTCTTTTTTTAAGTTGATACAATTCATATTGATAAAAGTGTTTCTCAATGTATCTTTGTGGCATTTTTAGTAAAAAATCTATTACTTAGGATATTCTGTTATAAATTTAGTGATTTAAAGAAACAAACTCCGCTACGAAATGTACAAAATAAATAAATAACAAAAACATATCTAAGATAAATCTCCAGGAAATTTTAAATCTCTTTGTGGCATTGGTTTTAAAATGACGATTATTTTTATTTATATTTACTAGTTGGAGATGGGGTACTCTATCAACTTAGATTATGTAAACCCTAAGCATTTATTAAACGCTGCCCAAAATATCATTTTGCCAAAGAAGTCGGTTGATATCAAAGAAGTTCAGACCGTACAAACAATAACCCCTAAAAGCAACATGTCATTAATTCGAGCATCAGGCTCGTTATTTATAAGAATAGCTGGTTTTTCTGGTGCATCTGCAGTTGCTATGGGAGCTTACGGAAGTCATGGTAAATTTAAGTTACATAATGGTTTGGTTGAACAAATGTGAGCATTTTGTAGACTGAGAACGGATATTTATATGTTTAAATTGAATAATTGTTGTTCAAATGCCATACAGTTACTAATTTTTTCCAAACTCTTCTTACAATTTAAAAGTATAAATTGTCACAGTGTTTTTTAGATCTGTAATGCATGCTAGTTAGATATGGTTTGACATGAGATAAGATTTTGGTTCTCCATAGCAACTTTTTAATATGATTCTATAAAAACTGTATAAAATAAGCTATCATTTATTTCTCCATTATGTTTGATGTTAAATTAAATATTATTACATTATGACATTAAATTATAAAAGTATATGATATTCTAAAAATCATAATGCCTTAGTTACTCTGATCATATGCCTAACACAAATTAATTGAAGCATCCATCATTTTTTTTTTCAATTATTTATCAGAAATAACCATCTGTGGCATTATAATTTTAAATATTTTTCTAGACTATCCCAACTTTTATATTTCAATGTCATCTTGTATACATAACATATGATCACAAACATAATAAAAACAGGCATGAAAGAGTTCCTCCTAAAGGAGGAATTCCACTTTTTTTAAAGCAATTTTTGACATCTTCTGGATTGATGCAAAAATGCAAAGAAAATTTTAGAAGTATAATGGGGGGGGGGGGGGAGGAGTCCTGGAAAATTTAGTAATATGACATTTTGTCTGTTCAAACCCTTGGAGTTTCTTCTTGAATTGTTATGCAAAAGAGACATAAAATGAAAGGTGAGCATATATCATATAAGCATCTGAAAGTAAAGTAAATGAAGTTATTCAAAGTGTATTTCAAGAATGAAATATTTCTTTAGACTTTAAAACTTCAAAATGAAAGTTTTTATTTGGAATAGAATATTTCATACTATTTATAGAACACTCATGGATAATTTCTGTGATACCTATTTCAAGATTTATTTCTGACAATTAAACCACTCAGCATAATATTCGCTTTGGAAAATCAATGACTGTACTTCACATAAGTTGATCAGTTATATTTGGATTTACCCCTTTAACATTGCTAATGCTTTCAAAGTAAAAAAAAAAAATAATGATGATATATGCATATTTTAGATTTAATTTTATCGCATAGGTATCTGTTAAAAAGACACTTAAATTATAAGACTTTGATGCCACTGTATAGATGGAAAGGATTTTCCTCCTTTTTTCTCATTTGCCACTTTCATGTCTGTAAAAAATAAATTATGCATATTTTCTACAATTTTTATGAAATCTTATTTGGAAGTTTCTTTATAAGAATTACATTTTGCCACATGTCAAAATATATCTAATTATTACCTATTAATCTGGAATACAATCACATAAATTTAACAGTCAATATTTTAAAAATAAAGGGAACTACCTTTCATTAAAAAAACTATCGCCAAACTTTAATATCCAATAAAATCCTAGAAAAAGTCAGCATTGGAATTGGAAAAAAAAAAAAATCGGAAAAGCCCCATTTACTAAAGTGTAAACTATCAGTAGCTTTAAACAGTAAAATTTACAATATGTTAGTAAAAATAAAAAATGTTTGATACTTACAGTAGCATGCTGACTGTCCAGATGCCAATTAACCGAATTAATCAAGGATCCTATTTTTTTTTTTTTTTTTTTTTTTTTTCTTGCCTTCTCCAAAATTTTTTTAAGTGAAACTTCCTGCCGTGGTAGGGTAAATTCGGTTTGATAATACAAAAGTTAACGGTTAAATAATCATTTCCTAATTCCAAATTAATAAAATAACCAACAAATGCAAAGAGAACAATCACAAAATCAACTCTTCTAATGTGCAAGAGTGCCACACTAGTTAGACCTCATCTTTTCACATGAAAATTTCTCTTTATCTTCAGATTTTCTGATCTTTATATCCCATCGATTAGTGTCTATGCAGTATTGCATGTACTATTATATTTGGATACAGCTCCTCATCTTTTTGCTTCATATTGGGAATAACGGATTTTTATCTTATTCTATCGATGATAATTTTCAGAATTTTGAAGCTATGACTTTGAAACATTTACAAATATCGCTCTATACATTTAGCTAACACAATATGCAAATGAAATTTTAATAGAGTTGACGCATGCACAGTGAAAATTTATTTAGTAAATCTGCTCATTTTTCATACAATTATTAATATTTTTAATATTCATTACAGGGTACAATGTTATATATTATTATGTACAATGTCATTTCTCATATTTTCTTAAAAGAACATTGTCTTTTATTAAAAACTCTGCAAATTATAAGCAAAAATCTTGGCAAAATTTGTTACCATTTTTATAAAAACCTTAATTTCTCTATGAGTATATATGCTATCCACATAAAAATGAACACAGTTTATTTCCATAAGCCACTTAATCATAATCTGCAGTTTTAACGCTTTTGCTACATTAGTTTTGACAGGGTTATTCAAAAGATATTCGTTCTTTTTTAATTTGTTGACGGTCCCCTATTGGATTTTGGAAAAAAATCTTCTCAAAAATATATGACCAGTACCATTTTGTTTATACATCTGGAGTTTCAGAGTCATTCCTCATGTATATTTCTAGACAGGTTTGGAAAAAAACCGTTTTTTTGGTTTAAACTAGGGATGCACCGAATAGTGATTTTGGCCGAATGCCGAATATTTGGCCGACAGGTGAACCGAATATTCGGCTAGCCGAATAGTAATTGTTGTGCCGAATACCGAATATTCGGCTTTCCAAATACTTTTTATTTCAAAATTTAAAGGTATTAAAATGTTACTTTTTAAAACAGTTTTACATAATATTTAATAAAAGAAACTTACATTTTGATAAACAAGAGCTTTTTATAAGAGCATTTAGTATTGAAAAAAATCTGCCTTGAGTTATTTAAGAAGTGCAATTATGAAACTTTAATTAATAAAATTTTCTACGAATCAAGACAAACATTTTAAAATCAAATAATGAAAAAATGGCCAAAGAAAAATTTTACAGTCTGATAATTGTCCTTTTTAAATAACTCAAGGCAGATTTTTTTCAATATAAAGTACAAATACTTTCAACTTAATTCTGAATAAAGGTATGTTTGGCTCATAGTTCTTTTCTTATGAATGGTGGTATTTTCCACCCTTCCCATCATATCATATTTTACAGAAATCAAAGCATGTGAGTTGAAAATATGTTACCTTATTTGTTGTTAATGTAATAAACGAACACACAAGTTTTGACCTAGAGTGAGATGAAATACAATGTACTTATGACTCAATAAGTTGATTATGATTATGGTTTCATGAACAAAAATTGTCTGCCTTGATAGCTATTACTAATCTCAAAAAAAAAATTTTTTTTCCTTTTAAAGGACTTTTATTTGGGGAAAAGCAAGAAACAGATTATTTACTAAACAAAATTTAGAAACTTGTATCAGCACATAATTTATTCCTAAGGAGAATCCTAATAAATCACCATTTTAATCCTTCTCATGGTTAATTTTCTTAAGTTATACTTTACAAACAGCAAATAAATAATGTAAAAACATTCTATTTTATTTAAAAATGATTTTGTTTCTAATTATTTCAAATACAGTAAAACCTCCATAACGGACACTCCCGAATAACGGACACCTCTATTTAGCGGACAGTTTTCTAAACCCCACTCCCAAATTCTAACTTTTCGTATGTTTAACCTCTGAATAACGGACATTCCGAATAGCGGCCAGTAATTTTGACGATAAAGGATGAAAAATTATTTTTAACAAGAAAAAAAAATGAAAAAAGTATAATGTCTCTAACTTTATGAGAGTAACGTGTGACAAATTTTGTGATCACAGATAAATGTAAAGAGTGGACTGGAAATGCAAGTTCTCATCCAAAGCATTTGATATTCAATGATGTTAAAATTGCATTTTTCCCTCAAATATAACCCCACGCATAACGTAAAACGTATGCAAGCCACTTGACCAATATACAATTTTAAATCCTGGAGTTAAAAGCTTTTGTTACGTTACATTAGAAAGTTGGATTGTATGAATACATTTGAGAACTGTCTAAACTTAGTTAATGCTGTCGATGCTATAATTTGGATTTCCTTAGCTGTAAAAAACATAAAACCGGAAAGCATATGACGATGTTCCATAAAAGCAGGCTTTACATTAAAAGAAAATGAAACATAGATTTCCGACACGAATGAAGAATTAAGCGAAATAAGTGAATTGATAAAATATATCAGGAGTGAAAAAACTACTAAATGTTTTATTAATATTGATGATGAGTTGCTGAAGAAGAATCAATTACTATATACAATTATACTGCTTCAGAATTTTCGACAAAAGTATTTTTAGTGGTGATGAAAGAAATAATGAAGGTATTTCCTGCAATATCTAGAATTTCCAAGAAGCGGCAAAATACAGTGAGCAGTTTCACAGTTTTTTTTTCTGTAAATAAAAGATAGTTCAGAAGGGTTAAAATTACTGACAGAGTTAAAACTTCATATTGAAAAACAAATTACATGTAATCGCAAGCAAAAACAAACTTTTATAACATATTTTTTTCATATAAACAGTGGATAAAGGTATGCACCGTTTTATTTCAGTTTTATTGTTTGAAAAAATAATTTTAAATTCTGATTAATATAAAACAGAGATTTTAGGACATATAAAAGTCCTTTAATGATTAATTAAGAATTTCTTAGCAATTTTTTAATATCTCATGTTTTCCCAATAGCGGACACCTCCGAATAGCGGACAATCTCCGTGCTCCCGAGGTGTCCTTTATTTAGAGGTTTTACTGTATAAATTAAAAAATTGATAATTAAAAGTAGAAATAATGAAAAGTTTTCAAAAGGTTTTATTAAGTATTGGATTCGGCCAAATACTTTGATATTCGGCCATACCGAATATTCGGCAGGCCGAATAGTTTCATATTCGCCCAAGCCGAATATTCGGCTCAACCGAATAGTTTAATATTCGGCCTAACCGAATATTCGATAACATGGCCGAATAGACCGAATACCGAATAGATACCGAATATTCGGTGCATCCCTAGTTTAAACCAGGTTTTTTTGGTTTAAACCGGGTTTTTTTAAAAACATCCTTTCTTAAGGATAGAGAACCAACGAATATAAAAGCACAAATAAAGTATGAGAAGGTAGCAAATAGCTATTAACGAAATTCTTCATCAGTGCAAAACTCAGTTTATATTCGTTGGTTCTCTATCCTTAAACATTTGTGCACAAAGGCTTTATTTGCTATTTTAACATCCTTTCTTATTACATATACATGCATATTTATTGATAAAAATAGACATTATTGGATTATAAGTAGTGTACCTTCATTTTAAAATAATTTAAATTATTACACTAAACTTATGTAGAAAATTGAAAAAAATCATATTTTAATTTAAACAGTATTTGCAAACAATCTTATACCCAGAGAATAAACGATTCTACAGAGTGAAACATTGATACTCTGAAAATCTTTATAAACAATCTTTTGATTATTAATAGTAAACATTTGGATGTAGTTTGATAAATATAATACTATTTTGCACAGTTATTCAAATAATAAATTTCAAATATTTTTTGGGATTTAGTTTTTTATGTGACAATTTAAAGTCAATATTTTTGGTCATTAGATTCAGCAGATAACAGGGAAAAAAAAAAGATTGCTATTATTAAAATGCTATAACTAGCACCCAATCTTTGAATACTATCTTATTCAATTTCATATTTTGATTTTAATAAGATAATCTCCACAATAAAGAAAGTTTTCTTTTGTAGCTTGAGCATCATCTTAGAAAACATAATGTAATTTTATTAATTACGTTAACCTGCGTTTTTTCAAAAAATAAAATATTTTATACTAAATATTGAATATTTTAAATCTATTTTATCTTTCATCAATTCACATGTTTGAAGCTTTTTCTTTAAAGCAATAGATATGCTCACCAATGCATATTGATATTAATCCTATACCTAAAAAAAAGACCTAAACCCACTATATTTAATGCTTATTGCTCAAATAAAAAGTTAAAAGTAGAAATTATTTACATCCAATTTTCTGAAACATGTAAATTATAAAGTAAAAAAGAGAAAATTTCATTTGATTTCTTCTAAAAAAACCAGTTGGTTTAAACCGTGGTTTAAACCATGGTTAAAACCAATTGGTTTAAACCGTGCCAACCCTGTTTCTAGATATTTAAAAAAAAGTCTAAAATCGCAAATGTCAAGATTTTTTTTTTTTGCTGTGACTGTATCTGTATATATATATCCTCTTCAGACCCCAGGGTTTATTTATGTACTTTTTTAAATTTCAGTTATGGATTTATATTATCAAATTGATACCTAAAAAAGATTGATCAGCAAAAAAAATTAGAATTTATTTTTTGTTGATAAAAATTGATGATACATCGGGACTCAATAAAGACATTTTTTGACAATTTCTTTGGATTTTTTAATTTTATTATACTTTTTTGCATTGTAAAAACACTGAAAAACATAAAATAAATATATATTTGGTAATTTTTCATTACTAATGAACTCTACAAATGATATCTTAACACACAATAAAATTATTTGAGTTTTCATTTTTGTTCATTCCGTACATTTTTGCTTCAAGCCAATTTTATATAACACGTAGCTTACTAAAAAAGAGCTATAACAAACAAATTACTATTTTGTTTAATTCTACTATCTTTTAGGTCTCCATTTACACCAATTTCTCTTTTTTTTTACATTATTTATATACGTGAAAAAAAATTGTAAAGATATGTATCCTATAGGATACATCAGGTCTGACGAGGATATACTTGCAATAATTTCTATGTGAACTTCAATGTATAACTTTGTACTAATTTTGTAGAAAATAAAATTTTAAAAAAGTTAAAATAAAAACTTCTAAACATGCCATCTGTAGTATCCTAAATGTCTACTACTATAACTGGCAATCCTTAACCTGGGAAAAATGTGAAGAGAAGTTAAAATTAAACAAAAAAAGCCATAGCCATTTTTAAAATTGTACAGATTATTGAGATTTATTATCCTAATTTATCCAGATTTTTCATTAAGCTGATTTGCCTTGGTTCCGACTGGTCCCGATAGTCAGTGCTCTACTGTATTTACATTACTTTTTTTAATTATGCTTCTCAAAAAAGGAAAAACAGCAAATTTTGACAAAAAGTTGTAAAAAATGGCAACTTTCGTGCAAAAATCCTGATAAAACAGCAGATTTCGTCAAAAGATCCCCTCCCCCCCAAGATCGCAGGAAAAAATGCAATTTTTTTTAAAAGATCATGTAAAAAAGCAAATTTTGTAAAGGAGCACAAAAAAAGAAAAAAAAAATACTGGCAGGAGTGAATTTTTCTTTTTCAAGAACTAATTTTCCTGCTTCAAAATTGTTCTTTTGCTGCTCCAAAAACAGATTTTCCTGTTTCACAATCAGTTTTTAACTGCTCCAAATGTTTGAGTCAATCTGACTCCTGAAAGCACCCATTCATTAAACAAAAAGTACCCCTTTACTCAACAAGACTATTATTTTTTTCAGTGAAAATGTCTTTTTTTATAAATCAGTCTTGCCCTTTTTTAAAAGAAATGCAAACAATAGTTATACTTGCAATCTTCTACTCTCAAATAAGCATTATTTTATGATTAAATTTGTATCTTGCACAGTTATTTCTTTAAAAGTTAAAAAAAATTTCTCTTAATAGTTAGTTTAAAAATTAATATTGGTTTTATTTATTTATTTATTATTATTATTTATTCATTATCTCAAAAACTGCATGATCAGGAATTACCCTGAGTGACCCTACTTTTTAAGAACTATAATTAACTAAATTGTGGTGAACAGTGTGGTTACAGTTAGCTTTACAGTTAATGCTCAAAGGGTTTGTCTGCAATTAAATTCACTAAATATGACAATAAAAAGGTATTTAATGATGAGAAAAACATTGACCTGGAATTAACCCCAGTGACCAAGATTCACCCCAGATATGTGGGGGCAATATTTAATCAACTTCTGTAAATTATTTAAAATAACTTAAGGAATTTCAAGGCTATATTTTAATAGCTAAAGTAATTAATCCAAAAAGAGTCAAAAGTAAAATATTTAAAATTTAAGTTGTGACATAAATCTTTGTAAAAATGTGCCATAACTAAGACAAATGTTATTTCACAAAAATTTAATAAGCAGTTTCAAAACAATTTTTTTCCCAAAAGTAATTATACTAATTAAATGAACAGTTCTAAAGATGATAGTTAAGACTATCTGTATGATTTTTTTCATTTTGATGAGGACATTTTCAAAATTGTTGACCAGAAATTACCATGGGTGACCCTGTGTAATTAAAAATCATTTAATGACATAACAAACATGTGTAATGCATCTGGCATCAAATGAATGTGGTGCCACAATTAATATAAAAGAATTTTCTTTTATTAGGAACTATGACAAACTACTATGTACACAATATTCTGCAATCTGAATTGAAAAATAATAAATATTGGATGAAAAATAGTAGTTTCACTAAATAATGTGTAACTGCACACGTTCATATGTGATCATAATATAATGTGCATAATGTTTTAGCTAAGTGTATATAGAGCAACTTTTGTGAAAGTCTTAAAAACATAACTTGAAAATTCTGAAAGTGATCATCAATAGAATGAGCTTGAAATCTGTTGTTCCCGACTGGAAGCAAAAAGATAAGGGGCTGTATTTAGTTATAAATAGTACATTCAATATTGTGTACATGCAATAGTGTGTAACATATACTATTTTTGGGGTATTACTCTGTTATCCTGTCGACCAACTTCGCCAAACTAATAGCCAAATTATACTTATTGACATAATTTTTATTTTAAATAACAAAAAAAAAAAAAAAAAGATAGTTATTAGAATATTAATAAAAATACAAATAAAAAGTCAAAATAAAAATCATTTAATGACATTTTAAACGTCTTTATCGTATTTAATATCAATGAACGTGATATTCATATGGTCATTTATTATTAGCATTTAATCTTAGAATTTGGCGATAATTTTTTGGTCGACGGGATAACAGAGTAGTACCATTTTTGGATGTAGCCCAGGTTCAAAATTTCAGATTCAACCATTTTTGAGTACATTAAAACTATTGGGCTATGTCATATGCTTGAGAAATTTTGATTAGTAGGTCATTTTTTGGATCACTGTGGAAAATTTCAGTCTTACACACTGGTTGCTCATAAAATTAGATGATAAAATTCTGCCATTGCAGATGAAAATGTTGATTATTCATATGTTTTCTTAATTATTTTTGTAACTGACTGTAAGCTGTTAATTTTTAGGATAATTTTCCTCATTAGTGGCCCTTTTTTTTTGCCAAATTATGTAAACAGCTATGAAAAGAAACCTAAAATGCTTTTATACTTGTTTATATATGAATATATATCCATATGCACATGGGTGCAAAAACCTAGTTGCAGCAGGCAGTCTCTCACCCAGTGTTGAATTCAGAGAATGGGCCCCAGAAATTTGAAATTTTGTGTTTTCAATGGTCAAAAAGTGCAATTTCTCCCTGGAACTTTATAATGTCTCCTCCCCTTCCCGGAGCCACAGAAATCCCTTCCAAAGAAACATGTCTGAATTCAACATTAATCTCATCACTAAAATTATTTCATTTTTTTTTTCCCACCTAATATTTCTTGTAAAATTCTTTCTAGGATGGTATAAAATTTTCAGCGAAGAAAACTTTTAAATTTTAGTGGTGAGAAACTTCCTGCTGGTGCCTTGATTTTTGCATTTCTGCAAATGTACAATGTAGTTATTTTACTTATGCATAAAAAATATTTTTTTTTTAATGTAAAATTTATTGAACTGCAATTTTTATGAAAAAATCATAGTTTCTATAATTTAGAACAAAAACTACAATGCTATGAAATCAATTTAAAACTAGGATATTCTGCAAAAAAACGCAAACACATTTTTTTCCTGGTTGTGGTAATCAGTCTGCATAGCATTAACAATTGTGGAAAATATATCATAAACTTCGTCAAAGATCTCTGAAACAAATATAGCTTGTTTTCTCCAATGGGTCACTGAAAAAAAAAAAAAAATAATGATAATAATAATAAAAACCTTCATATTTAGAATTAACCGCAATTAGTGTTCACCTGAACCTGATTTCTAATGTGAAAAGTAGCAACCAACCAACCTTGAGATTAATTTGAATTTTGTGTCCTATTATTTCTCATTTTCAAAGGTTGGCAGGTCAGAATTTACTCATATTTGCCTTTATATCAAGTAAACTGTATAAGTATTGAAAAAGTTGCTTGTGTATATGAAACAGTGAATAGATTGCAAAAATTCACTACAGTAGACTCCCTCAAATCCGCAAACCTAAAATCCACAACTCTCTAAAATCCGCACATAATTTACGGATGTAAACAATGAAGCATTCAGTTCAGATATAAGGACAAAATTTTACATTTTTTGTTTTATATCAATTCCAAATATATTTTAATTTGTAATTTTTGTTACTATTACTGTCTTAATGTTTTCTCTTGAAGGAAAAACAAATTTATTTCTGAAAAAATTCAAGATATTCCTGTTATCAATGATAATCATAATCTTACCAAATATATATGTCTTAATCAAGCTTTTTTTTTTTTTTTTTTTTTTTTTTTTTTTTTTGTCACTAAGTGTGGCTAAACCTGGAATAAAATCTCCTTACTTTATTATTTTGATCTGAATTAGTATTGTACATTATTTATGAGGCAAGTTTCATTGAATAATTTATTCAAAATACATTTCATCTTTATAATGAACACTTAATCATACATTATTAATTAGACCTTTGTTTTTAATATTTTAATCATTTTAAAAATGATCTAATTTTTTATTATTTTAGTTTATTACTTACTTTAATATTTTATTATATTGTAAGCATACATTATAATTTCAATTGGATTATTAATTGTATTCAAATGACTGTTTAAAAAATGTAAACAAAGCAATGACCAGAAATCCGCAAAATTCTAAAATCCGCAAAATCTCTGGTCCCAAGCTGTGCGGATTTGAGGGAGTCTACTGTATATTCAAGGCCACTAGAAAAGTGTGTTTTTATAGTATTATTCACTAATAAAACACTTTATTTTATTGTTCATATTCTGGTTAATTCAATGTTTTAGTAGTTTATCCTCTTTATTTTCAGCTTTCTACAACAAACCAGACATTCCCAATGAATTGAAAGATGTATACCGAATAGCTAATTATTATCATTTCATGCATTCTTTAGCATTGTTAGCTGTTCCTTTAACACGAAGGCCTCTTTTGGTAAGCATATAATGGAAATATTAATTACTAGCTTTTTCTTTTCTTTTTTTTTTTTAAGAATTTAGTTGAAATAATATATTTTTTCTTTTGTTGTATTTACTAATCTAACATTAATAAAACTTTCTGTCTATTTCAAATCAAATTTACCATGTTCTACGATTTCTCAATTAAATGTCTTAGATTTATTTTTTAAATTTGTGTTTATTTTGTTTAAAATAAATATTTTACTTCACAAATATTCAGCTTTTTATTTTGTACTTGAATAAGTTATGTATGATAAAATACATTGAAGAAATAAATTAGTTGTAAAGGTCAACATATAATACATCCCCTTTTAAGATAAATCATTTATATTACATGTTTAGTTTTTGTTACACACTTAATTGAAAATAATGGTGCAATTTGGAAAACTCAGTAGTTAGTAAAAAAATGTAAAATTTTGGAAAGCATGATCATAATGTAATGCAACATTTAAAATGCATAATCGTCCAGAGTGGGTACAACTCCAGATTTTTAAGATTTAATTGTATTAAGTTATTATTATGAAGTAATAACTTTCTAAGTAAAAATAATCTCACTTAAAAAAAAGGAGTAAAATGATTAAATTAATAATCACATCTGATATTACAAAGCATATTTTTCTTGTATTTATGTATCATTTAAGTATTTCAATCAAGGTTTCTTACCTTAGCTTTGGCTTATTATAAACAGTTTTTTTTTTCTCTAATTCTGTTAACTATCTTCAGATAAAGTTCCTTTGTTTTAAGTCTAATGTTATTTTATCTGTCAAATTTTATGAACATTTTTCCACTTTCAGCAGTTTTGTTCTCTTTGTGGTTATCATATTTATTATGTTTATTCACCACAATATCCATAATGTGTATCATTATCACCATGTTTTTCATTATTTGTTTTTAATTGGCCATTCATGATTATGACATGTGCACAGAATTTGCTTCAGTTCATCAGCACCAAGACAGGCTTAACATTATCTTGGAAATATCACAGAAACACTTTTTGCTCTATCTTTGATGCAAAAAATTTTTAGTTTTACTTTTTGTCCTTTTAAAACATAAAGGTTTTTACATGTGGAATTCATTTATATTGAATAAATTAAAAAAAAAAAAAACACTTTTTTTAATTACATTTTTTTAATGAGATTCCATTATGTTATCATCTTTGAATATTTAAACTCATTTTGGACTTTTATAGGCCATGAATTCAATTCTAATGACAAATTAGAAGTACAGCAAACTCCGTCAAATCTGTATAGCTTGGAACCAAAGGTTGTGCAGATTTTAGAAAATGTAGATTTCTAATCATTGATTTTTTATATTTTCAAACAGTAACTTGAATGTAATTAATAATGCAATTGAAATAATGAATGCTTACAGTATAGTAAAATAAAATATAAGTAATATAATATAAATAGTAGAAATAATATAATATAAGTAAAGTAATAAATTTAAATAATAAAAATTTTGCTAATTTTTAAAATGATTAAAATATTAAATGCAAAAGTAAAGTAAACAATCAATAATGTATAATTAAATATTCATTATAAAGATGAGATGCATTTTTTAAAAATAATTTAATGTTACTTGCCACATAAAGGTACACTAGTAATTCACACACAATCATAAAATGGGTCATTCCACATGAATTCAACCAATGGGTGTTGCATCATAGTCACAGATTTTTTTTTAAATTTTATCATAGATAGACATAGTAGTGAAACCCTCAAATCTGAAATTTAAAAGTAATTTTCACAATATTGGCCGAGATATGGCCATTTGAAAACTGGCCATTTTTACGAAATGGCGGCCATCTTGGAATTGTATCACTGTCTAAATATGGTCATAACTTGACAACTAATGGCTCAAATTTTATATATCTGGTACCAATTTGAAGCTATTTGTACAAAGAATGCATATTGCACATCAAAACAATAATACATTTTTATTTCTTTACTTTTTATTGTGTGCAAAGTGAAAATTTCACCCCAAAAAAGGGCAGATTGTAATGGCTCATAAAAAAAATGAATCATCATGAATTTTTCTGAAACTTGGTAAAAACATTGCTCCATCTGTGTGCTTTAAATAAAATAAAAATTGGAAAGGTAAAATTTGTTGTTTTAAAATAAATGGTTTTTTACACATAAGGTGTCATTAACCAAATAATGATCATTTTAGAATCTGTAAGCATTCCTTATTCAAAAAATAATGGTTAAAATAAAATTTTCTAACATCTAAATTAATGTAAAAGTATATTCAAAACCTCATTTGTACTAATTTTGTAGGAATCTGCCCCCCAGCCCCCTCCCCCCCCCCCAAAAAAAAAAAAAAACTTTAGACAATTGAAAAAATTTTACACTGAAAAAGATAAGAAAATAATTCAGGACTATAATGTATAGTTATAAAATAACTATAAATGCAATGCATATATATATGATAATTTACTTCACATATAGGGGCGAGTGGGGTGGAATGGGACAGTAGGTTTTTCTCTTTATGTATCATTTTAAATATTTCATCAATCACACATTAGGTGAAGTAATGGTACCCCAATCTTCAGTTTAAAAAAGTAGCTGATTTACATAAGCTTGCAGTTATATAAAGAAAAAGATTATTTCAAAAATCAAAAGTAAATTTAGTTCATATACTTTCTACGCTTTCTGTATAATGGTTTGATTATGCATAGATATAACAGTTTCTCTATATATGGAACATTATACTGTAAAATTAGAGAGGTAAAATTTGTTGTTTTAAAATAAATGGTTTTCTACACATAAGGTGTCATTGACCAAATAATGATTATTTTAAAATCTGTAAGTATTCTTAATTTAAGAAATATTGGTTAAAATGAAATTTTCTAGCATCTAATTAAAGTATTGTGTGTATATTATATAATTCAATAAAGAAATATCAATTTGCAGTTATTTACACTAAATATTCATTTTTACAGTACTTTTTATTTCATTTCATTCAAAATATGATAATATAATTCACAAAACATATTTACATAAATATTTTAAATACCTTACTATAGAATACATGAAAAAAAAAAGGCACATAATATTTTCTCCAGAAATGTTGAAGAAATACTAGCTGTAAATTACAGAGTTGAATTATTCAATTGTGTAATTTAAATAAAATAAATATATATAAATGAGTTAATTGAGTTGACATTTGTTATTTTTTGTTCACACTGAGTTAAAATTTATATGAACAAAAATCTAGATACGATGAGACAAAAAAAAAAAAAAAAAATAAATAAATAATAACAATAATATAATACAAATCCAGGGCAAAACATTGAATACATGAGAAATAAGTCAAAGTTTAAACGTACACATGGAACAAATCTAGACAAAATAAGAACAAAATATTTACTTACATGCATATAACTTTATAATATAATAGTTTTTTCTTCAGATTTAAGCTAAAAAGGATTTAATCAGTTTTAAAGTTTAAAAATAATGCTTGAATTGTTCGAGTTTCCTCTGGTGCAACAGTATATGTTCTTCCTGTAGCAGTTACAGGAATAGACACTTCTTTTATTATTTGTTCTTACAGAATCAAACAAACATCTGAGGATTTTGGCCATGAATATGAAGAATTAGCGCCATGAGGATACATGAACATAATTTTATAGTCGGTAAGTTCTTCACAGTAATCTAAAATTTTCCCAATCCACCAATTTATCCCATATACACATGCAACATATTGTTCACTTTTAAATATCAATGGTCTGACAATTTCATTGATTCCCAAAGAAGCAATAAATTTTGTTGATGAAATGTCTGAAACCCTGGAAACCAGCATTTGGCAATCATTGATTGGTACAAAGCAGTGACTCAGTCTTGTTTCTATGATTGTATCTGCTTTTGCATACCTATCTGCTAATTGACTGTTTGCGGTTTCAATTTCAAATTTTGTTATAAAAAAACTTTCAATTCTTTTAACAGATTCTTTTGCAAAATTAGAGAGATCAAATGCATTTAATACACCATCTTTACATGGACGCTGAAGACTTGAAATAATCTTTTTCTTCATATAATTGCAAGCTTATGTAAATTAGCTACTTTTTTCAACTGAAGATTGCAGTACCATTACTTTATCTAATATGTGATTGATGAAATATTTAGAATGATACATAAAGAGAAAAACCTATTGTTCCATTCCACCCCACTCGCCCCTATATGTGAAGTAAATCACCATATGTATGCATTGCATTTATAGGTATTTTATAATTATACATTATATTCCTTAATTATTTTCTTATCTTTTTCAGTGTAAAATTTTTTCAATTGTCAATTTTTTTTTTTTTTTTTTTTTTTGGGGGGGGGGGGGGCTGGGGGGCAGATTCCTACAAAATTAGTACAAATGAGGTTTTGAATATACTTTTACATTAATTTAGATGTTAGAAAATTTTATTTTAACCATTATTTTTTTAATCAGGAATGCTTACAGATTCTAAAATGATAATTATTTGGTTAATGACACCTTATGTGTAAAAAACCATTTATTTTAAAACAACAAATTTTACCTTTCCAATTTTTATTTTATTTAAAGCACACAGATGGAGCAATGTTTTTACCAAGTTTCAGAAAAATTCATGATGATTCATTTTTTTTATGAGCCATTACAATCTGCCCTTTTTTGGGGTGAAATTTTCACTTTGCACACAATAAAAAGTAAAGAAATAAAAATGTATTATTGTTTTGATGTGCAATATGCATTCTTTGTACAAATAGCTTCAAATTGGTACCAGATATATAAACTTTGAGCCATTAGTTGTCAAGTTATGGCCATATTTAGATTGTGATACAATTCCAAGATGGCCGCCATTTTGTAAAAATGGCCAGTTTTCAAATGGCCATATCTCGGCCAATATTGTGAAAATTACTTTTAAATTTCAGATTTGAGGGTTTCAGTACTATGTCTGTCTATGATAAAAATAAAAAAAAAATCTGTGACTATGATGCAACAAGTTTTCTTTAAATTGGTTGATTTCACGTGGAATGACCCAAATAAGAGAGTTTTATTTCATGTTTAGAAGAATATTTAAAAAAAGCTGGATTAATACATAAATATATTTGGTAAAAAGATTGTGATTAACAGTGATATCAGCAATATCTTGAATTATTTCAGAAATAAATTTATTCTTTCTTCATGAAAAAGCATGAGTTCAGTAATATTAAAGAAAATTACAGATTAAAATATATATGGAATTAATTAAAAAATAAATAAGTCAAATATTGTCCCTACATCTGAAATAAAAGTTTCATTGTTTATATGTGTAAATTATATGCAAATTTTAAAGAGTTGCAGGTTTTATGGTTGTGGATTTAAGGGAGTTTACTGTAATAGAAAATAAACACCATGCCTTATTCTCTCAGAAAACTCTCAAACAAGTAAATGGGTAATGAAATCTTCATTATCTGTTAATAAAATTTAAGAACAAATAACATAAAGAAGTTTAAACTAAACAAAATTTGTACTAAAGATTAGAAGTGTAAAGTCAAAAAATATATATTTTGTTTAATTAATTAAAACTATCCTGTAAATTTAAAGTAAAACCGGTCTATGTTTAACACCCAATGGGTTCTAGTATAGTTATACAGAAATTGTTGCTTTAAGTAAAGATTAAATTTTATCCTACATTTGTTGTACTGCATTGCTGAACCAAATTCTAACCATTCTACTTTTTTGCCAAATATTAAATTATATTTTAATAAAGTTATTTGATGTTTTAGCTACTTTGTATTAATTGAACTTTTACCAGTTTAAGCACACAAAAATTCTGCAGTTTGTCATTTTCTCCTTTTAGCTATTTCTTAACCAATTTCTTTTTAATTCCATCTGCTGAAATTGTCATAATTATGTTCGCGTTTCATTATTGTGATTTGAATCAGCTTCATTTTAATAATTACAGGTTTATTGGGCATTTCCCTTTTAAATTAGGAAAATTTCATCAGAATTTTATGTTTTTTCCAACTCTAGTAAGTGAAGTCCTTTCTAACAAGTTAATAAAACTTCCAGTTCCCCTTAATAAGTTTTAAAATTGCTGAATTGTTAGTGCTGGTTTTAGAAACAGTCACTGATAGAATCTGATTTGGGTTAATCAATAAAACAATAAAGGACTTACCTCTTTTCTCCCCAATTTATAAAATTTGTACTTTATTATGCAAATATTGACATTATAATTGAAATAATATGTTTTGTTTTTAACATTAGACTTCTTTTTTTGTTTTAGGTTGGGTCATTGCTTGTTACAGGAATGTCTATTTTTTGTGGTACATGTTATGCATATGCATTAAGTGGAAATAAGTCTTTTGCACAATTTACTCCATATGGTGGAACTCTATTGATTGTAGCATGGCTTTCTATGATGCTTTAAAAATGTATGAGATGTTATATATACAGCATGAAATATTTATTCTATTTGTGGACACATGTTTTTTTGGTTTGTTTGATAATAAATAGTTATTCAGATATAAATCTTTTTTTAATTATTGAAGTTAAAAGTTATTTTATCAATATTTGCAGCAATATTAATATAACTAAATATTTAACCACACTTTTAAGTTTTATTATTATTGGTTTATAATGAATTAAAAAAATAATAAAGTATAGTGTTTTTTTTTCTTTTTTAAGAAAGAGGCAGGGGTTAATGTGTATCATTAGAGATAAATCACTTTTTATAATGTTCAGATTTAAATATAATATCAAACTTGCCAAGTTTTCTTATTTTGGCTGAAGACTTTTGCTTGATTTTCCATACTCCTATTTTTTGACATATTTCTCCTGATTTTCTAACCTAATTTTTCACATTCCTATTTTTCACATTCCTATTGCTGTGTTTGATTAGTGTTATTTGGTATGATAGAATTTCAGGATTTCAGGTCAAATATATGTGATGAATCTTTAAATTTTATGACTCTTGCTATTAGCCAATTTTCATTCTTAACACTTAAATGCAAAATCTGATACATTTAATTTTATTTTCTATAATGAATAAAATAGTAATAACTTTATGTTGGAACCTATAAATTTCTTTTTAATGTAATTATCATGTATCATTTTATTTTTGTTATTAACAATTTCAGTAATACTTGGTTATCCTGTGACCAAAAATCTATCGCCTAACTATAAGATTAAATGCTAATAATGGATGATTGTGAATGTCACATCCATTAACATTAAATATGATAAACGTGTTTAAAATGTCACTAAATGATTTTTATTTCAACTTTTTCTTTCTATTTTTATTAATATTCTATTAATTATTTGTTTTTTCATTATTTAAAAAAAAATTACATCAATATGTGTAATTTGGCTATTAGTTTGGCAATATGTACAATTTGGCGAAACTGGTCAATGGGATAACCAAGTAGTACCACAATTTCTTTATTAATAAAAGATTATAATTTATAACTTTTATAAATGTATAGTTTTATGATAGCGCAAATTCCATTCATGGTATTTATAATGAATTTTAAATTGTTTTAAAACATATATATTTTGCCATTTTATGTTATTTGCTTAATTAAATGAATTAAAAAATTTATTAAGTATCGAAAAGAAAAGAAAAAAAGAAATCATTTTAAAAACTCCTGATTTTTCTGTTTTGGAATTTGGCAACTCTGTTATAAAAAAATTAACTGAATAATTTAGTTAATTATAAAAAATACTCTTGAATTACTGCTTTATGTTATTAATTGCAATTTAATTTAATAGATTAGATCCATGACAACATTTTAAAAACTAGATTGTAATTGTACATAAATATACTTTGTCCTAATCTAAATCTAACTGTATTTAACAGTCATTGCCAGGGGTGGGGAATTTTCGAAAAATTTCACCAGCCAGGGATTTATTTTACCGGCCAGCAAAATACAATATACAGTTGAAAATAGTTAAGACAAAATTTAAACAACTGAAAAAACAGTTAATTACTATTACTACAATGCATTTTCATACTTTTGTTTGATAAAAATAAGAAATATATACAAGAGAAAAGATAATAGTTCTATAGTGTAGAATTTAGTATAATATTTATATTACAAAAGTTGCAAAATATAGGGAACTAATAAAAATAAATAAATAAATAAAGATTCTGGCACCTTTACAGTTTGAAGTTTGAAAAAATAACTTAAAACTTCACTCGCCCTGAAGGAAAATTTACTCGCCAGTGGCGAGTACAATGATGTAATTTCCCAGCCCTGGTCATTGCTATTAAGCTTAATTACAAAAAAATTACTAGGCAATTTTAAATCATTTGAGAAATTTTTTTTGATGTATCTTTTCAAATTAGTAACTGATGGTTTAAAAATCCATTTTTTAAATACAGTAAACTCTGTGTAAGATTGAAATGTGTTTAACATCACCGAAAATATTATAGTCTGCAGAACAATTTTCAACCTTATAAAGGGAAAAAAAAAGATCTAAAACAAATTACTGTCTACAACAGGAAATCTTGTTCTCAATCAATTCCACCTTAAACACAGTTTACTGTATCCTAGTTGTGAAAATACAAAATATTCATAAATATTAATTACCTGGAGGAATCTTTGTTACTAATGGTTTATGATTTTGTTAAACAAACGTAAAAAGTTCTAACTTTTGATAGGATGAACAAATTAAAAACTTGCCTGATGCAAGGCATTATTTAGTATGAAAAACTCAGTCACAAAGGTAAAAATTTATTGATGCCAGAAAGGTTGGTTTTAATAGATATTTAAAAAAAGAAATTTTGAAAACTTTTTGAATTTATAAACACTGTCTTTTTTTTTTAACTATTACTTATTCAGTTTATCAATGCACTGTTTTAAATTTTTTCAGTGGTCATTATTTATAATTTTTGTGATGCATTTATCAAATAGAGATCACTTTTGATCTTATATTTTCTTATAGTTCATGAAAAATATTTATCACCCACTCTTTACAAAAATTGTTCATAGAAAAAAAAAATAAATAAATAAAGTGATCATCTTAACACTTTATATTTGCAAAAATGCCAATTGCTGTAGATTCTAAGTAATTATTATAGTTTTTAATTAGAAATGTCAATCTACATTTTTTTTCTGTTATAATTTGTTTATAATAGTATTACACAGTGGTGTAGTAATAATAATAAAAAAAAAAAGTCAAAGTGTATGCACTCTAGGTCAGAAGTACATCCTAAAGAGTATGCACTATAGCTTTATTTGAGAAACATGGAATTTGAGAAACATGAGCAATATGGTATTTCTTTTTTACAAAAATCAGAAAGTATATGGCGTATACTGCTGTATACCCTCCACTACACACTGGTATTAACATAAAGCTGAAAATAACTTCTTGATGGTTGTTAATAGATGACTAAACATTGAAAAAAGGTGATAAAAATTTTACAAGATCATCCATTTTTTTTAATATAAATTTCAATTCTCAATGAACAACTGTATAACTTCCATAAAGGCGAAAAATTTAGAATTTTTGCCTCTTCTATCATTATATAAATTTCTAAACCAAAATCCACACAAATGACAATTTGTATAAAGTTGTTTCTAAAAAAAAAAAAAAAAAACCTTAATTTAAGAATTTTAGCTTAAGAGTTAAATCATTTAGTATCATGCTACTTATTTAAAGAATTGGTCAGTCAGATCGCAAAATTTTAAAATAGTCTCTTAAGAAATTAATATTTTTGTCTATTCTCCTCTTAGAAGCTGTCCATAAATTATATCATACTTTTTTTTCAATGTTTTTGACTCCCCTTCCCCCTTTTGTCACAAAGTGTCACATTTCACCAGACCTCCTCCCTCCCTATTGTCACATGTTACACTATATTATACAATCACATACTTGCAGTTCAGAAAAAAAGTACTGCATTATAGATCTTATTTTAAATTTTATTTTTAAACTTTAACAATGTGTTTGTTTTAATGATATATGTGAGCATAATAATAAATGATTCATGTACTTATTGTATATGAAATAATATTGAGGTTTATGACAAAAAACATAATTAATATACAATAGTAATAAAACAATAATATACAATTTTTACACATTTAACACATTTTTTAATTCTAAATTATATATTACTAAAATTCATTATTTATACATAGTACAGTGTGATTAAAATACAATGACAATTTCAATAGTGATTTTTACATTGCAAAATAAATTTTTACACATATATAATCAATATGCATATGGCATTTTCACATTGATAAATAAAGTTGGTTAATTAATGTCTTTTAATACATTATTGCTTGTAAAATTTTCAAAATAATTGAAAGAAGATTTGTTGAAAGAAGCTTCATAACTTTAATAAGAATGTTTTCATTATATTAAAAATCTTGATATTATTATTTTTTTAATAATAATAATACTCTAATAATAATAATAATAATAATAATAATAACTTGTTACTAGCTTTAATATATAGATAAAAAAAATGCTTTCAAATTACTAATTTAACTTTACAAGTAAAAAATGAACAATAATAAATTTTGAATAAATGTTAATTTCATATATTAACCAAATTTAAAACTTCTTAAGTGTTAAGAAACTTGCTTTTACAGTTTTTATTTGCAATAATAATTATTAATTAGAGGATGACAATAAGAAAAAATATTTTGCAAATTGTTAACTGAATTTGAAACAAGATATATAAGATAAATAATAAAATAAAATTGTGAGTATTAATCTTATAGTACAGCAATATGGAACTATTTGTCTGGAAACCAATTAACCAAAAAAACAGTTATTCAGAATATTTCCAATTGACATACTTTAGAAGAATGAGCCACACAATGCCAGTTTGATATGTACATTGTCTTAAACATTACAAGATGCATGGTACATCTTGATTCTAATTACTAGGATTTGATATAGTACATTTAGTTGCGCATTTTGATCTTTATGTAAAGGAAACAGAAATTTTTTGTTTCCAAGGTATATTTCTGTAAATCACTTTCTTTTAAACTTTGATTGATATCTGGTTTTGTCCGGATCTGATTCTTTCTGAATAGTCCAAAAGTTTGAGATCAAAACACTGTAATAACCACATATGTCTCATAAATTTGATCAAATAGATGTACAAACAGTGTTGAATTCAGACACTTTTCTCCGGAAGGGTCTTCAGTAGCTCCGGGGGGGGGATTGTACTTTTTAACCGACTTCCAAAAAGGAGAGGAGGTTATCAATTCGACGCGTATGTATTTTTTTTTTTTTTATGTATGTTCACAGATTACTCCGAAACCATGCAACCGATGAACTTGGTTTTGGTGTTAAATGAAAGACGATGCTCTCGAATTGGTACCACTTCAGTTTCATCGAAATTGGTTCAGTACTTTTTTAGTAATTAGGCAAAAACTAATAAAATTAGTGATTTTTCGCTAATTAAAAGTGTTGAATACGTTCGTGGAATGCATGCGTAGACAGCATGGCCGAGCGGTCTAAGGCGCTAGATTAAAGCTCTGTTTTGCAAAAGAGAACATGGGTTCGAACCCCGCTCTTAGCATTGTTTACATCTATGTAAAGTTTACAATTTTTATTTTTAACCGGCTTCAGAAAAGGAAGAGGAAGTTATTAATTCGACGCATATTTTTTTTCTATGTATGTGTCACCAATTACTCTGAAGCATCCTACCGATTACTTTGGTTTTTGTATTTAATAAAAGAGGCTACTCTCCAATTGGTACCATTTCCATTTCATTGAAATTGGTTCAGTACTTTTTTAGTAATTAGGCAAAATTTAACAAAATTTGTGATTTCTCGCAAATTAAAAGTAACATGGACTTTGAATAAGCTCGCCGGCTGTAGCGTTATCAGGGTGGTCAAGCGGTCTAACGCGCCAGACTTAAGCACTTGTTCTTGGAAGAAAGCAAGGGTTCAAACCCCACTCCTGGCATAACTTACATCCATGTATAATTTATAATATTTTTTCCGTATTATAATATTTATTATTAACTGACTTCAGAAAAGGAAGAGCAAGTTATCAATTCAAAACGTATGTTTTTTTTTCTATGTATGTTCACCGATTACACCAAAACTATCCAACCGATTAATTTTGTTTTGTGTTAAATAAAAGAGGCTACTCTTGAATTGGTACCACTTCCATTTCATGGAAATTGGTTCAGTACTTTTTTAGTAATTAGGCAAAATTTAATAAAATTGGTGATTTTTCGCAAATTTAAAATAACATGGACTTTGAATAAACTCGCTGATTGGAGCGCAGTCAGGATGACCCAGCGGTTTAAGGAGCCAGATTTAAGCTCTGATGCTGGAAAGAGAGCGTGCGTTCGAACCCTATTTCTGACAAAATTTACATCCATGTATAATTTACAATATTTTTTTACATATTATAATTTTTATTCACTGACTTAAAAAAATCAATAACTTTTAACTAAAAAGAGAAAAATAAACTTTTCTACCAAAAATTGAACCGACTTCAAAAACTACTGCAAAGTGAAAAATAATTTTTTACATAATAGTAATAAGAAATTAAATTAAGAGCATAGTATTTACCATGCATATTATTATATTTATGTACATTAATTTGATTTTTTGGAGTCGGTGCCAGCCAATCCTTTATTCTTTTAGGAATTGAATTGGATATTTAATTTTAATTTTGAAATTGGCTTGGCTGGCACCGACTCCAAAAAATCAAATTAATGTACATAAATATAATAATACGCATGGTAAATACTATGCTCTTAATTTAATTTCTTATTACTATTATGTAAAAAAATTATTTTTCACTTTGCAGTAGTTTTTGAAGTCGGTTCAATTTTTGGTAGAAAAGTTTATTGACCATTGAAAACACAAAATTTCAAATTGTCCTGGGGAGACATTTCACTGCTCCGCGCCATCCCCTGAATTCAACACTGTGTACAAATGCCTGACCAGTTATCTGGAATCCATTTGATTCCAACCATTCTGAATAAATGGTTCTGTACTGTATAGTTAAGGAAAAAAAAAAGTGAACACCTCCGACTAACTCTGCAACAAATTTCCGTACAATAAAGTTAGTGGTACCATATGATTGGAAATAAAGTCTACTTTTAAATGGTGATTAAAAAAATTGCTTAGGACTCCATCTACATATAAAAAAAAATTAAACTTTCTTTTCTTTTTTTTTTTCAATAGCAAGACCAGAATTTCAAATGCTGTGCAATTTGCACATATCTGCACCAAAATAGCGTATTTCTTTAAATTTGTGCCAAAACATACTAAGTGCCAAAATGGAATTTACCACGATTTCGTCAACCCAAGAAGCAAAGAAAAATTCCATATTTAACTTTATCCAAACCACTAATTTCATCAAAAAAAAAGGGGGAAAACGTATACAAAAAAATCACAGAAAACGTGCAAATTCTATCAAAAGGTTACAAAAAATCATGAAAAACATGCTATGTTCATCAAAGGATCACAAACTAAATGTTTTCAAAAGACGAAGAAAAAACATGCTAATTTGATCAAAAAATCAAGAAATTTCTTCCAAATTTCTTCAAAATACCACAAAAAACACAAATTCCATCGCAAGAAAAAAAAATTATGAATTTTATCAAAAGAGTGCTAATATTGTAAAAAAATGAACAAACATGGTCAAAACACACAAATTTCATCAAAATATTGCAAGACACACTCGAATTTCATCAAAAGATTGCAAAACACATGCAAATTTCATCAAAAGATTTGCAAAACATGCACAAATTTTATCTAAGTGTCGTGAAAAACATGCAAATTTCATAAAGGGATCGTGAAAAACATGTTTTAAATTAAAAAATTGTTTTTTATTTTTATTTATTTATTTTTTTTAATTAAAAAATTTAGCATATTTATGTTTGGGTTTTTTAGTACTATAACTACATAAAAAAATTTCCACATTAAGATTAATAATTTCAGGAGATATTAATAAAAATATCGGAATCTAAATTAACATTTACAAACACTAAATTTTGAGTGTTTATAATTCAGAAATTTATACAAATGGCATAAAATTTTTTTTTTAGGCATAGATTGAACCAAAGATTTAAAATATTTTGTCAAAATTGAGTGTTGGCATTGAAAAAAAAAAAGTTTGGGTTGGATTTAATTTGAATATACCTCCTAAGCAAATTTTATATACATCATTTAAAAGAAGGCTTAATTTCCAATCATTTGATATTAGTAGCTTTTTTCTGCGATTATTTGTTGCAAAGTTAGTAGAGGTTTTTTTTTTTTTTTTTTTTTTTTTTTTTTTACCATAACTCTACACTGATTTAGTGTATGAAACTATCTAATTCTTGATATGTGTGCAGTCTTTAAATGAAATAATTTATGAAACCCTTTTAATAGAAATAACAATGCTTATTTAAATAATAATAAAAAAATTATATTTTATGTAATATATATATATTTTTTCTGTATATGTTTAAAGAGGTATTTTCTTCGACAATCTTGATTATATAACTTTTCAGAAAAGACAAATTTTAATTCCTGTGTTATTAACTAAAACTAATATACAAATAAAAAACATGTGAACTAAATATTGAGTGTAATTGGAGTATAATAGAGAACATAATTAGATCATTATGACAGAGTTTGACATAAATAAAACTTAAAGCAATCACTGTTAAAGAAATGTTTCTTGATTTTATAAAATTATGATAAGTATAAAATATGAAACAATAAATAAAATGAAAAGTAAGAAATAGTTAAAAAGATTGTTGAAATATTTATAAATGCTGAATTTCTGCATTTTGCAGTCCATAATGTCACCAAATTCTCTGTTTGAAATCATTTTTCTTTTCATACTAAACAAAACCCAAATCATTTTCTTTATGATTTGAAATTTCTCTTGGTTTAAAATTTTCATTAGTGTAAATAATATTTGTTGGATCTTGATTTTTGCTTCGCTTTTGTACTTTGGCATACATAATCATTGGATTACCAGTATCTGTATTTTTGTGTATTGCCTCATGACTTTCTGTCAGTGCTTTTATTTGACTGTTTTCATTTTCACTTTGTAAGATATTTTCATCTGAATTAAGATTCTTTCCTCTTTTATCATTATTTTCGTCTGTCAGTTTTGTTGCTTCATGCTTTGTTTTATATTTCTTGAAGCAAAGAATCCATATTAAAATATTTATCAGGATTATAAAGATTATTATTACTAAAACAGTTCCTGAAATTATGTATATATTTGTATAATTTAATTCTGTACCATCCTTTTGGTAATTAGTGATAGTTTCAGTTCTGTTTTCTGTGTCATTGTATTGAGTTAGATTGTTAGTAAGTAAGTATCCAATCATGACTTGTACAATATTTGATATCTTGCCTTCATTTCCATTTTTGTCTATGGCTTTCAAAGCTATGTAATAAATTTTGGGTGAAGCTGTTTTTGGTAATCGAAACATTTTCATTTCCGTGTTTCCGTTTATTTCTAGTTCTATGCCACTTGTGTTAAAGCTCCTTAGTGGGATTTTGTTGAGCATATTTTCTTCTAAATTTTTCCAATCTTCAGTGAAGTACATCCTGTATTCATAAGCTGAAGGGGAAAAGAAAAATAGATATAAGGCATTTTAATGTATTAAAAGTTGATGAGATTAAATGAACATGAGCATTGATCATAATCTACATGATTTCTTTTTTTACATTGTTACACACACACACACACACACACAAATTACATGTCATGTTAGGCTAAATTTAAAATATAAATTAAATTAATTGTAATGAAAATCACATTTTCTAATGAAATATTACAATACACATCTTTTTTTGTATGAGCTTAAATCAAATATAAACAAAATTTTTTAAAGATTATTTTTTAAACATTATTTACTAAGATTAAATAAATGATATTTTTCTACATAGCTTTATTTAATATCTACAACACATTTTGAGGTTTTTTTGTTTTATCACAAAAAGAAGTATAAAACCAACTGCACAAAATTTTTTTGATTTCATCTGATGAATGGTATTTTTTTCTTCTTTTGTTTCTTTAAGAAAATCAAAGCAAATATCAGTCTGCAGATGGTAAGTTTGTACTATGAGAAAGATGCTCGAATATTGTCCCATGAAATTTCTCTTAATTTTGTTATTCCAGGTGCGTATGGACTTGCATTGACTGGAGAAAATTAAGATCAGAACAAAACATTTTTATGTCTGATATGCTTCTTTAATATTGCACAAAAATCTCTATTACTAACTTGCATTAATTGTATGTTACTCATGAAGAAAATCAATGAACCTAATATCTCATAAATCCTCCAAATTATTAGTAAGAACTTTGTCATTTTTTGCTTTGGTAAAGCAGCATTTCACTTTTTTTACCTCTTATTCTGTACTGTGTTTATTTCATTTTCTTCATTAAAGTTTTTAAACAACTTGTGACATTTGCATAATAGAGTGTTATATCCTAATTCCACATTCAAGATGTGCCAAATTTCACTTGGTTAGACATTGTTATTTCTTAATTATTTAATAATCATATTTTTAGTGCTCTGATGACTAAACGAAAGAGCCTCTAAAGATAAAATTATGACAAAATTAAAAAAAAAACCTCTAAACAACTTATGGTTACTTAGACAATAAGTACAAAAATCGTCTATTGATATTTTAAACAACAGTCCTGTTTATATTTGATTCACCTTCTGAACATATGACATATCACACTTTCTATGAGACAATTTGATTTCTTTTACTTTACACTTGACCTAACGAATAAATATGAGTGTCATCAGCATGTAGTCTAGGAGCTTCAATGGTGTTTGGCTTATTTTGTGACAGTTCATGTTCACCTCTATGTTTAGTGACAAAACGAGAGAGTGAAGAAGTAGCATACGCAGGCATAGGTTGTACTAATTTGAATCCCAAATCATTTCTTTTACTTTGGCTTTCCATTTTATTTCTGAGACTTCTGTCAGTATGGTATGAGTATCTTTCTAAAGAATTTTGTCCGTCAGTGTTTGAATAGACAAAACTTTGAGCAGCAAGTGTACTTAAGGAATTTGTAGCTACCTGTTCATCATTCAAACTGCTCTCGGATCCATGCTTATAAGCAATATTTAAATTATGTGGTGGTCGCAGTGAAGCTTCTTTCGATAACTTTTTTGGTTTGTCTGACTGTTGTTTTTTACAGCAACAGATGATAATATTTAGGATAATTATAATCAATATCAATACTCCTAGGCTTGAAACTGCAATGATAAAAATATTTTTTTCTATAAAAATACCATCTTTTGTATGATTTTCAGTTATAATAGTTGTATTTTCCGCTATTGTAATTGTTGTAAAATCAAATGTTGAATCTTTAATCAAATCTGGAGGACTAGTTGTAATGATGTTTTCTTTATCAATTGAGGGGAAATCATTAAAGTATAATTGTACTATGTTTGAAACTCTGCCTTTATTACAGTGATTGTCTGTTGCTTGGAGAGCTATATAGTAGGTTGTATTTACATTGCACATCAGGCACTGAACATTTAAGTTCTCTGTTACACCATTCTTTGCTGGCTGATAATTTCCAGTATCAAGCAAAAGATTTTCTTTCAAATTGAAAGCAAAATCTGTCATTGCCATCCAGTAGTTAGAAAGTTTAATGGTGTAATTTTTTGCTGAAACAGAATTCAAATACCATTTAGAATTGATTAATGGTAATTTAAAGTGTTTACTATAATAAAAATTTACTTTACATATAAAGAATTACTGCAGTAGCACAGCAATTCAAATATCATGGAAAGAGCTCAAGTATTCATTTTCAAATAAATTGAACAGTTCAGATTATCTATAATTAAAAAATATATATATTTATTATACTAATTATAGGCCAAGAGCTGACAACACAAAAACCTAAGGTATCGAGCACAAGAAAAAAAACCTTTATTTTATGGAAGAGTAGTAATAGATGAATCCAATGATCCATGTCTGCTGGAAGTGAAATGGTGCATAAGCCACAAATTAATACCAACAGTGTTGACTCCTAAATTTATCATTGTATTTATCTTACAATCCTTTCATACCTTTGATTGAAGGACAAACACAATGATAAACCTACGAGTCAACCACTGGTGGTATTAACTTTTGGTTTATGCAACACTTCACTTCCGATAGACATGGATCATTATATTCATCTATTACTACTCTTCCATAAAATAAAGGTTTTTTCTTGTGCTCCATACTTTAGGTTTTTGTACTCTTGGCTTTTGGATTATTACTTATTCATAGTGACTATCAAGTGATTATTAGTAGCAGAATTTTTCTATTTTCTATAAGAATTTTTAAATCTTGAGTTGCAATCTATCATTCGCTAATGAAGTCATTTCCCTGACAACTGAATCAACAATTTGGACACCAATTTTTTAAAGATCCCTAACTTTTGTAGGAAATACAGGAAGGCTGTATATTTTTTTAGTATCTGAATGACTGTACATTTTGTGCAGCTAAGTGACTTCATGAATATACCAAAAAGTAGCCATTTCAAATTTTTAGAAAAATTACAAAAAACGAAAAAAAAAAAAAAAATGGATGAGCCAATTCTAAAACTTTCTTCTATTTCATACATATATTTTAATATTAAAAAAAAACAGTTACTCATTTTAATGCTTTAATAATTTTAATTCAATACCATACCAACTTTGATTTTCATCGTAAATTTCTGTTTCAGTCAATTAATCTGAGTAAAAACGAATTTCCGTCTCTGCACGAGCCGATAAACAATAGAATAATAAGCAGTTTTTTTTTTTTCAAATTCAGGGAGGACCTACTTGCCATACCAAAAAATAATCATACACAAAATTTTTAGTTCAGTTCTAGGCGTAACTTCATACACTTTTAAGTGGTGCAATATTGAAAATGGCACAAAAATCTCTATTGCAGCGCCCCCTTCCGGCGGATTTTTTTCAAATTCAGGGAGGACCAACTAACAATAGCCAAACATTTACACAAAAAATTTGGTTCAATTCGATGCATAACTTCAAACACTTTTGGTCGGTACAATATAGTCGGTACAATGGAACAAAAATCGCAATTTCAGCGCCCCCTTCCGGCGGATTTTTTTCAAATTCAGTAAGGACCAACTAGCCATAGCCGTACACTTACACAAAAAATTTGGTTCAATTCGATGCATAACTTCATATACTTTTGGTCGATACAATATTGAAAATGGCACAAAAATCGCGATTGCAGCGTCCCCTTCCGGTGGATTTTTTTCAAATTCAGAGAGGACCAACTAACCATAGTCATACACTTACATAAAAAATTTGGTTCAATTCGATGCATAACGTAATATACTTTTGGTCGGTACAATATTGAAAATGGCACAAAAATCGCGATTGCAACCCCCCACCCCTTCCGGCGGAGTATTTCAAAATTGAAGGAGGACCTGCTTGCAACAGCCAAAAAAATTCACAAAAAATTTGGTTCAATTCTATGCATAACTTCATACACTTTTTGATGGTAGAATGGCGACATACGGATATACAGACATCACACACACGGACAGACAGACATTTTGTAAAAATATGTTTTCTAGAATCTCTGATCCCTAAAACGTGTAAATCTGTCGAAAACCGGATGTTGAAAAAAATTTCAGTTACAATACTTTCTTCTGTTGAAGATAGAAGAAAGTAAAAAGTTCTGAATTTTTTTGGCAAGATATCTTTCAGTATTTGGCGAGACTCTGGCAATATTCGGCTTGGTATCTCAAAATATTCGGTTAATAAGTGTGCAGTATTCGGCCAGCCGAATATTTGGCCTATATCCTCAGTTAAAATATTGATATGGTACATCGTTGGGTACTTTCGGTTAGCCGGGCACCAGTGTTATATATACAGATACATATATACATTTGTATATGCATATAATTATGTGTGTATATATATATGTATGGATAATACTGGCATCCGGCTAACCGAAAAATACCTATAGTTATATCGAGCATCTATTTAAGGCATCTCAAACTCGATTACCACGGCGAGCCACATTACCAAAAAACAATAAACAGATTATTATTATTTTTATTATCGCAGAAAACGAAAGGAATTAAATACACAATCTTGTAAAAAAAAATAAAAATAAAAATATGTAAAAAAAACCCTACAAAATTTTAAACCAGTTTTATTTTTTTTAATTATTGAAAAAAAAAAAAAAAAAAAAAAAAAAAAACACATGACAGAATTTGTTTTTTAATTTATGAAGAATGATATTAATTTTATTTAATTAGTAATTTTTTTCTGTAAAAATAAAAGTAGGAAATATTTCGTACAAAATAATAAATTTCACTTGTAATTTTCTTTTTAATTAATCATGGAGTTTCTGTCATTAAATGCAGAGGAGATTAATAATCGATAATACTGGTAGACATTCTAACTTTTTAACTTGGCGAAACTGCTACATTTGTAAGTACTATATTCGTGCAAAATGTATTTTTCCTCATCAAGTAAGAACTAAATCAAACACAATTAAAATGCTAAAGATTTGCCGGGACACCGCTTAATAAAAGTAGCCGCTTAATCTGATCAAATTTTGAGGACCGGAATCAAATAAAGCAAACTTCTATTTAAATTGCCGCTTAATAAAATCAGCATCGCCGGCTATCGACTGTCTGCCGCCTCCTAGTCTATAAATTAAGTCACACTTCTGGTGAAACACAGTCACAGTTGAATTGACATAAGGTGAATGTGAACAATAAAAATAATTGAGGCATGAGAAAATGTTTATCAGCTATCGTGACAGAAATTGTTGAAAGAAAGATTTTGATACCAAGTCCGTCGCCCAGTTTCTTCAAAAAAGCGTACAACAGTTTTTGAGACAGTGGTCTGTAAAATATTCACAAAAGAGGGTTTTTTGAATACACAGTTTGGACGCTACTCTATTTATTCACACAGATACATACATAAATAGCGAGATCATCGAAAAACTACAATACATGAGCTCTGGGGACTTAAAAACGTGAAACATTTCTAATATACATGACTATAGCCATACATATCGAATGTATTTAAAAACAAGTCAGATGTGGTAATTCCAGAACTTCTCATACATATTAATACTTCCTAAAAAAATGAAGCGTAGCCCCTGCTCCTCCACCTGCCACACCACGTAGCCCCTGCCCCTCCACATGTTAGGTGATTTACATCAAAATCTAGTCAGCAACAACTTATGTCAACTTCTAACTGAATCTGTAGTTTGATGAAAATTCGTGCATTAGTTTCTGAGATAGAGCAATTGTGGAAATATTAAAATATTTTACGTAACAGCGCCACCTATTGGGTGATGTACACCAAAAACTAATTAGAATCTCTTTTTTTTTTTTTTTTTTTTTTTTTTTTTTTTTTTTTAAATCAGATACTAACGGAATCTAAAGTTTGATGAAAATTCAAATATTAGTTTTTGAGATGCAGTTATTGCGAAACCCTGCAAAATGCAGATTAGCATCGCCATCTGTAAAACAATTTACACCAAAAACTGAACAACATTAAGCTATATCTGGGGCTAACTAAATCTTAAATTTAATGAAAATTTGTGCATTAATTCTTTAGATTAGAGCTATTGAAATAATTATGAATAATGCAGCATAGCAGCGCCATATGTTGAGCTATTTGTATAAAAAAGTAATCAGCTTCAGTTTATATCAAGGTCTAATTTAATATAAAGTTTTATGAAATTCTATGCATTAGTCCTCGAGATAGAGCGCTCGCAAAATTCGTCTCACATACAGACTCACTGAGTGATAGACAGACTCACAGATAGACATTTTCTAAAAAGCATCAAATCGTGTTCAGGACCTTCTAAAATGTATACATTCAACGAAAACCGGTAGTCGAAATTTTTCAAGATTCCGTTACTTTCTTCTTGTAAAGATAGAAGAAAGTAATAAAGAAAACGGGTTCAGGTAATTCCAATATGCAGAAATTGATCAATATTTTCACAATTGGGCTTTAACGCTATTGCGATTCTTTATTAGTGCCGTAAATGGAAAGTAAATGTCTAAAACATCAAAAAATTTAAAAAATGGAAATGACAATGACATTATGAGACCTTGTAATATACTGCAAATATTATAGCTTATTGGAGCCTATTTGCAAGCTATTGGTTGTACTGAAATGGTAAAACTTTATTAACGAAAAATAATTGTTTTTCCCACGTACTTATACAATTTATACCCTGTTGTTGGTAACACAATATTGTAAAATAAACAAAACTGTAAGAAAATTGTTGAATATGAGATTATATATGAAGCTTTTCTGGATGTTTGATGATCTGTATCTTAAAAAATAAGAATTAAAATGATAAATGAATATTCTTTAAACAACAATGTTTGTGTGTTCCTATGCTCAAGTTTTGTTTACAAACTATAAGCACAAAAAATAGGATCTGTTTTTAAAAAGTATAAATGAAAAAAAAATTACCTTTTCCATAATCATAATCATCTCCAGGTGCTGTCCACTGAAGTAAAACAGTTCTATTTTTACTGTTAATCGAAAGGACCTTTAAGTCACATACTCGATTTGGTGGAAGGATATCTTCTTTAGGTGGTGTCTGGATGACTCTGAAGGTACTTATGCTTTTAGTTTGACTTACTTTCATTTCAGTGTCTGAAGAATTCTCTAGGAATGACAAAAATAATATCAGTAATAATAATAATTAATTAGCATATAGTAAATTGAAATGAATTTCATTCAAATTATTTGACAATTACCTAACCTCTCATTAAATTCTGCAACATTAAAAATTAGTACCCGAACCTGTAATATCCTGATACAATGAATTGATGTTTTTGGGTTTAAAACATATCCTGCCGTAGAAAGCGAAAAAAACTAATAACATAAATACACTGGCCTTCCAAAAGTTAAAATACAACATGTTTTTCGAAGTTTACCATAGAAAATAAATGGCAGTAACAATAAACTTTATAGTTTATATTAGGGGTGCACAACCTTTTCAAGTGAAGGGCCACTTACAAATATGTCTGGGTGGTCGAGGGCCACATCAATAACAAAGAAATAATTTGATTTAAAGAAGGTGATCTGTGGCCTATAATCGGATAAAAAATCTGATTTCAGAATGGAGTGGCGGGGGGGGGGGGGGTGTTACCCCTTTAAATTTCTTACCCAGTTAAAATATCCAATTGACGTGGTAAGGATATAACAGCAGATTTTAGTTTATATATAACAGATGTAGCAAGGATTATTTTCAAGATGTAAAAATATTCCTTGACTTTTTTCAGGAGAGTAAGTTTTGTTTTATTAAAAGTGAGCTTTATGAACGAAAGAGAGAGAAGAGGCCAATCAACAAGATTTTTTGGGCCTGATGAACAAAATTCCCGATTTTCTGTGCTCGATCAGAGAAATTTGTAATTCTTCCACACCTGACCAACCAAATTTGCACATTTTACAAAATTCATCGACAAAATTTGCATCACTTTCCTCGCCTGATCAAAAAAATTCGCAATTCTTATGAAACCTATCGAAAAATGCAAAAATTTTCTACACCTGATCAACAAAATTAGCTATTTTTACAAAGCTGATAGACGAAATTAGTGATTTTTCCCTCACATGATCAAGGATATTCGCGATATTTTTCCGCTCATGATCGACGAGATGCGCGATTTTTTCGCACCTGAATAACGAAATTCGCGATTTTTATGAGCTTGATCAACAAAATCCACGATTATTGCAAAGCAAATATATGAAATTCTTGATTATTCCGCACCTGATCGGCGAAATTTGCGATTTTTCCGCACGTGATCGACGTAATTCACGATTTTTCCAAATCTCGTCGACAAAATTCACGATTTTTCTAAAGTCGATCAACAAAATTAGCTATTTTTCTACGCCTGATCGACGAAATTCGCGATTTTTCCGCGCCTGATTGGCGAAATTCGCGATTTTTCTGCACCTGATCGGCGAAATTCGCGATTTTTTCGCACCTGATCGACGAAATTCGCGATTATTCTAAACCTCGTCGACAAATTCACGATTTTTCTGAAGCCGATCAACGAAATTAGCTATTTTTCTACGCCTGATCGATAAAATTCGCGATTTTTTCGAAACTGGTCGACAAAATTCGCAATTTTTACGAAACCGATCGATGAAACTCACAATTTTTCTTCATATGGTCGACAAAATTCGCGATTTTCCTTCGTGGGATCGACGAAATAGGTGACTTTTTTTCGCATGATCGGCAAAATTTTTCCGAGCTTGACCGACAAAAATCTTTTCGCAATTTTTACGAAGCCGATCGAAAAAATTTGGGATCTTTCCGACCTGAATTTTTTCGATCCTGATCAACAAAATTCAAAATTTTTACGAAGGTGATCGAGAAAATTTACAATTTTTTCTCGCCTGATCAACAAAATTATTTTTTTGCGAAGCTGATCAACGATATTCGCGATTTTTCAAAGCTGATTGATGAAATTCGCGATTTTTCTTCGCATGATCAATAAAATTCGCATTTTTTTTTCGAGTCTAATCAACAAAATTCATGAATGTCCCGCGCCTGACCGACGAAATTTACATTTTTTCCGCAGAAGATCGATGAAATTCGCGATTTTTCCGTTCCAGATCGGCGAAATTCCCGATTTTTCCGCGCCTGAATGACGAAATTCATGATTTTTAATAAGCCATTGGAAGAAATTAGCGATTTGTTTTCGCTTGATTGCAAAATTTCGTGGTTTTCCACAGCCTATCGAGGAAATTCGCGATTTTATTAGTAGCCTGATCGACATAATTAGCGATTTTTCCACTCCCGATCGAGGAAATTTGAGATTATATTAGACCATAATCGACGTAATTAGCAATTTTTAAGTGTATGGTCAACAAAATTCGCAATATTCCCGTCTCCGAGAAATTTGTGTTTTTCAGAATCCGAACGATACACACGCAATTTTTCGGTGAAATGTGCACTTTTTCCACCTTTAATTTACGAAATACGCATTTTCCGCGGAAGATCAACGAAATTCGCGATTTTTGTACTAAGTGACGAAATCTATATTTTTTTACGCTGTAAGATGAAACTCGTGATTTTTTTTTCTCTGGATAAATTGATAAAATTTACGATTGTTTCGAGGCCGATTTACGAAATTTTCATTTATTCCTCGCGTCATCGATAAGGTCGCGATTTATCTGTGGCTTATCAACGAAATTTGCAATTTTTTCGTACGTGCCCGATCAACGATATTCGCGTTTTTGTTTTTCCCTTCTTCATGCAATAAACCAAAAAAACATGGATTTTTTTTTTTTTTTTTTTTTTTTTTTTTTTTTTTTTTTTTCACCCGATGAATTTAATTTGCAATTTTTTCAAGCATCATCTACAAAATTGACGATTTTTCCTTGCCTGATGAACGAAATGCGCGATTTTTTGCGTAAGACCGACAAAATTCACAATTTTTCTATGCCTGATCGACAAACCTCGCGATTTTTCTTTGCCCGATCAATGGAAATTTGCTGTTTTTTTTTCCTAACTTCATGGACAAAATTCGCGATTTTTCAATATCTGATGAGTGAAACTTGCGTTTTTTGCAAGCCTCATCGACAAAATTCGCTTTTTTTCCCGCACTTAATCAACGAAATTCACGATTTTTCGGTTCCGGTCAATGAAATGTGCGATTCTTAAGTGACGAAATTTTATATTTTCCCGCAGAAAATTGACGAAATTTACGATTTTTTCCTGTCACATATGCACAAAAATTGCAATTTTTTCCAGCTGTAAATTGACAGAACTCGCGAGCCACAAGTTACCCCATCGCGGGCCACTATTGGCCCGCGGGCCACAGGTTGTGCATCCCTAGTTTATATGAATGATAATAATGAACTTTAAAAAAAAAAACATTCTAAAACGACGGCTATCGCTTTTATTTTATAGAAAAAAAAAAAAAACCCCACATATACAGGGTGTCCCAAAAGGTCGTTTACAAACTTAACATGCTGGTCTGTCATATCATGATGAACAATATTAAATAGGAAACTAAGGGTCCCAAATGTCTTCCAAAGGAGATATGCGCCATTAAAGTTTAGGGTCCAAAAATTCAAATGATTATAAAAAACACAAAAATTGGTCGATTTGTTTGCGGTTTTCACTAAATCTATTCTTTACGTCAGTATTTACTTGAAAATAAATTATAAAGATAAATTTCAAAAAATGTCGATAGAGGGCGCTTTAGACTTTGGAGTAACGATAAACTAGTTTTTACCATTATTTTTTGCATCTCATTAGATTTTTTTAGACGCTTAGACGTAAACTTAAATTTTGAGCTCAAAATCTAAATCGTTGGACGTGGTTAAGTATCGCAAACTGAATTGCGAGGGGAGGTTCAAATTTCAAATGATTATAAAAAACGGAAAAATTGGTCAATTGATTTGCGATTTTCACTAAAATTATTCTTTATGTCAGTATTACCTTGAAAATAATTTATAAAGATAGAATTAAAAAAATGCCGATAGAGGGCGCTTTAGACTTTGGAGTAACGTACAACTATTTTTTTCCGTTATTTTTTGCATCGCATATATTTTTTTAGAAGCTTAGACATAAACTTAAATTTTGAGATGAAAATCTGAATCGTTGGGAGTGGTAAAGTAGCGCAAACTGAACTGTGTTCAATGGGGGTGGGGAGGTTCAAATTTCAAATGATTATAAAAAACGGAAAAATAGGTCGGTTTTCGCTAAAATTATTCTTTATGTCAATATTTCCTTGAAAATAAATTTTAAAGATAAATTAAAAAAAAATCCGTTAGAGGGCGCCTTAAACTTTAGAATAACCAATAATTATTTTTAACTTTTTTTTTTTTTTAATCTAATTAAATGCTTGCAAAATTTTAGACTTAAATTTTGTGCTCAAAATCTAAATCGATAGGAGGGGTTAAGTAGCGCAAACTGAACTGTGTTTAGGAGTTGAAATGTTACCTTCCCCACCCTTCGAACGCAGTTCAATTTTTGGCCGCTTAATTACTCACAACGATCCAGATTTTGAGTACAAAATTTAAGTTTGAACTTTTACAAGCATTTTATTAGATACAAAAAATAACGGTTAAAAATGATTGTTGGTTACTATAAAGTTTAAGGCGCCCTCTGACGGAATTTTTTGAAAGATATCTGTAAAATTTATTTTCAAGAAAATATTGATATAAAGAATAGTTTTAGCGAAAACCGACCAAGTTTTCCGTTTTTTATAATCATTTGAAATTTGAACCTCCCCAGCCCCATTGAACACAGTTCCGTTTGCGCTACTTTACCACTCCCAACGATTCAGATTTTCATCTTAAAATTTAAGTTTATGTCTAAACTTCTAAAAAAAATTATGAGATGCAAAAAATAACGGAAAAAATAGTTGTACGTTACTCCAAAGTCTAAAGCGCCCTCTATCGGCATTTTTTGAATTTTATCTTTATAAATTATTTTCAAGATAATACTGACATAAAGAATAATTTTAGTGAAAATCGCAAATCAATTGACCAATTTTTCCGTTTTTTATAATCATTTGAAATTTGAACCTCCCCTCATAATTCAGTTTGCGCTACTTAACCACGTCCAACGATTTAGATTTTGAGCTCAAAATTTAAGTTTATGTCTAAGCTTCTAAAAAAAATTAATGAGATGCAAAAAATAATGGTAAAAACTAGTTTATCGTTACTCCAAAGTCTAAAGCGCCCTCTATCGACATTTTTTGAAATTTATCTTTATAATTTATTTTCAAGAAAATACTGACGTAAAGAATAGTTTTAGTGAAAACCGCAAACGAATCGACCAATTTTTCTGTTTTTTATAATCATTTTAATTTTTGGACCCTAAACTTTAATGGCGCATATCTCCTTTGGAAGACGTTTGGGACCCTTAGTTTCCTATTTAATATTGTTCATCATGATATGACAGACCAGCATGTTAAGTTTGTAAACGACCTTTTGGGACACCCTCAGCGTTAGAATTCCTAAAAAAAGGTCACTGGTCCCAAGGACCAGTAAGCATGCGAATTTACTGGTCCGCAGACATCATCACTGGTCCGCTACAAAAAATTCTATTAAATAATTTTCACACTTAGAGTGTCCCCCCCCCCCTCCTTGGAAAATAAACTAATCTTACTTTGCATTTATCCAAAATTTTCAATATAATAAAATGTAAAATTATAATTTGCTAAAAATTAAACAAAATTATCAAATTATTAATTAAATAAAATTCTGGGTCCCTTTTCTACAAAAGCGGGTCCCCACTAATAATAAGTCATATTTTTCGACGCAAAAATTGAACTTGTTCATTTGCACAAGAAAAATAAAATGATATAATTGTTTTAAAATAATAATAATGAAAACCAATATTAATTTAAGAGAAATTTTCTGTACTTTTTAAGGAATAAATGTGCAAGATACAAATTTTGATAACAAGTATCACTATTGTTTGCATTTCTTTTAAAATGGGGCAAGACAGATTTATTGAAAAAGACATTTTTGCTGAAAAAAGGGATATTTTTGTTGAGTAAATGGGTACTTTGCTTAATGAAATGGAGCTTTCAGGAGTCACATTCACTCAGAAAGATTTGGAGCAATAAAAAACTGATTGGGAAGCAGGAAAATCAGTTTTTGGAGCAGCAACAAAAATTTTGAAGCAGGAAAATTAGTTTTTTAAAACAGAAAAATTCTCTTCTTACTCATTTATTTTTTTTGCTTGCTTTTTTGTCGAAATTTCCATTTTTTCCCGTTATTTTGACGAAATCTTTTGTTTTTTTGCGATCTTTTGAAGAAATCTGCCGTTTTTTCGAGTTTTATGATGAAATTAGCCATTTTTCGGCGAATATTTTGACAACATTTGCCGGGAATTAGTCGTTATTTAGTGCTTTTTTATCAAATTTGTTGTTTTTTCGCAATCTTTTGAGGAAATTTGTTGTTTTTAGCGATTTTTTTGACAAATTTTGCCGCTTTATCGCGATTTTCAGACAGAATTTGAAGTTTTTTCGCGATTTTTCGAAGAAATCTGCCTTTTTTACATTTTTTTTAAAGAAATCTGCCGTTTTTCGCGATAATTTTGACAAAAATTGGCCGTTTTATCGCTATTTTGGGCGAAATTTGACGTTTTTTCGCGATCTTTTGAAGAAATATGCCTTTTCTTTCCCGTTTTGGAATGAAATTAGTCATTTTTTCGAGAATTGTTTGACAAATTTAGTCGTTATTTCGCGATTTTTTAACGAAATTTGCCGTTTTTTCGCGATTTTTTAACGAAATTACACGTCCTGTGGGACGCATAAGAGCTATTTTTTATGTCCCATCGCCGATTTTTTGCGTAATTTACGCGCTATAGCGCGTCCGTGGCATCGCTGAAATAATAAAGAAAATCTTATGTGCGATCGGTTGCGATTTTCTCAGGTCCTGAAAAACGGCACTGGTCCTGCGGACCACTAAATTTTTCAAATTAGTGGTCCGATTGAATTATCGGTGGTCTCGGACCAGCGGACCACCAAGGATTTCGAACGCTGACCCTGTACATGTTATATTATAAATTTTTCCTTTGGAATATCTCCTTTTATTTTCTTTTTATTACACTAAATTACCGGCATATTCACTTATATCCTATTCTTTAATAATATCTGTCACTAATTTTATTAAATTTTCCTTAAATTAATTATTATCTTACTCAATTTACTTAAATGTAAAGCTTTTAGTTTATTCCTAAATTTCCTCATCATTTTAAACCAATTTTTATTATTTAGTGTGAATTCAAATATTTTTAAAAGAACTATTTCTTTTTTTTTTTCTTTTTACTTATTTTTATTCCAAGACCTTTCGCGCCCTGGGATATTTGTTTACTTCTCATATTTTTAGCTCATTACGCATTTCGATAGAACTCTTTGCAGAGTTATTCTCATTGGATCTCTTCGCGTGACGTTCTCGTTCCTTACCACTGACTCTAGGGCTCCTGTAACTCAGGCTGAATCGTCAAGCATCTTGTTTCCCAGTTACCGTTTGTTTCCCATTGATTCCTATGGGGCGAGAAACGTTTGAATGACTTTAAGGCTACAAAATCGTTAAAAATGGATGATTGTTTAGCAGAAAATTATTCTGACCTGTTCAGGAATGGGTTTAGAGTATTTAACTTCCATATAAATGAAAAAAAAGGGGAGTAATTTGTGTATAAATACTTAAAAGAATAGATCTGGATTGGAGAACTTCGCCAAATATCGCGCCAACCTAATCGCTTGTATACAACAAACCGGTTTTTCGAAGCTGATGTCGTGTTTTATCAACACCCCCTATAGTCTATAGGGGGTGTTGGTTTTATACCAGACGGGTGAGAAAAGAAAAGAAAAGACAGGAATTCCCCGTTCCCTTATTTATGCAACTTTCGCCTTATTCATTTATTTTTTTTTTATTTTTATTTATTTATTTATTTTTAGAGTGTGAGGTATTGATTTAAATGGTTGGATTCATTTAATATTTAAGAAGTAAAGAATAGAGATATTTTAAATCGAAATTGAAAAAGATATTATATTTTGCGGCGTAAGAAAAGGAGGGGGGGGGGGGGGGAGACATAGTTAAAGAAAAAGCCAAAAGTTCAGAGGGAGGTTGGATTTTATAATTATAAATTTATTGTTAAAAAAATAACAAAAATATTAGAAAAAAATCATGAGTTTTAAAGATTTTAAATTTTGTAAGATAAAAATGAAGGATGTGGCATATTTTATTATTTATTTATTTATTATTATTTATTTATTTATTCTTTTAGCGTGGGGTTGGGGTGTTTGACTTAACAATTTATTATTTATCAACAATTACAATATAATTCCAAATAGAATAGAAAAATAAAAATGAAAAAGTATTATTTAATTGTTTTATATTTTGAATTCTCAGTTTGGGGGAAGGGTTAATTAAGCGGTAGTTTCAAAAGGTGGAGATTTAAATAATTAATAATAAAGAATAGAGATATTTTTAATCGAAAGTGAAAAAGATATTATATTTTTTCGGAGGAAAAGGCGGGTGGGGGGGGGGGAGTTAAAAAGGAAAAAGCCGAAAATTCAGAGTGGTGGGATTTTATGATTATAAATTTATTGTTTAGAAAAATATCAAAAGCATTAGAAAAAATTATAAATATAAAAGATTTATAATTTTTAAGCTAAAAATGGAGGAGGTGTCATGTTTTATTATTAGTATTATTTTATTTATTTATTTATTTGGTGTAAAGGAGGGGCATTTCATTTAACAATATATTATTTATCTACAATTACTATAAAATTCCAAATAGAACAGAAAAAAAAAATGAAACAGTATTGTTTAATTATTTTACATTTTGAGTGCTTTGTTTCGGGGGGGGGGGCGAAATCGGTAATTTCGAAAGGTGGAGATTTAAATAATTGATTATTTGTTGTTGCAATAAAGTAATAAAAGGGCAAGATAGTAAATAAAAAAAGTTTTACAAATCTTAAGCATTTGATTGAATCTTTTAGGGATTAAGGGGGAAAGGGGGCGAGTTAAGATGAAATTAAAAGAAACCGGAAACATGGAAGGATTTCATTCTTCCTTTTTAAATTATTTCATTTTTTAAATTTTTAATTAGAAATTATTTTACGTACGACTAATTCGTTAAAACTGTGTTCTTAATTTACTAACTTATAGCAAAGAATATTAGCATTTGAAGCTTTTTTATTAAAAAAATATTAATCATAATTTCACTGTGAAAATAAAAAAAAGAATAAAATCAGTCTAATGTATGTGAATATATATTTATACTCACATTAAATCAAATTTAGAATTAGTTCCATTTATATTTTCTTTCTTAAATAAGCATGTAAAGCATATCAATAAAAATAAATTGATGGAAATAATTTTTTAATTCTAATATAGCATTATACAAAAGCATACCTACACGTTATTATTTTATCCAATTTTAAATGCCTTATATTTTCCCGTGAGAGAGATTGAGAAACTAAAATTACTCGCCTCGCCATCTACGCGATAAGACGCCAAATCAGGCAACCGTTTTGGAAACTAAATGGAGGCATGATTCAGCCCGAGTATATAGGAGCCTTAACCACTCAGAAGCATGTGACGTCATGATTTGTATCCTTGCGAGCTTGATCATAAAGCAGGAGCATTCGGTGAAAACTCAGAATTTGTGCGATTTTCAACTTGTTAAGATCTTAAGCTGCGCTGCCTGAAAGTTTCTGTATAACGCCAATTTTCTTTATTCGAAATTTATTATAATATCCACTATGATTTGTCACAGCAAGACCTGAGCTTCAGCATTAAAGTGGGAACTGTTTTTTAGCTGATGTCGATGTGTTGTTAATAAAGATTAAAAGCTAAGCAGATGTCTTAGTTATTTCATTGAGAAACTTTATTCTGTTATAAACTTTTTTCTATTTCAAAAAAAGATCGATTTTAATCATGAGAAAATAATGGGTCAAGGCTCCCCACATATGGGAGGCTTGACCCACTATACGGGAAGCTTGATCCACTGTATTTTATATCTATATTATAAAGGCCAAACGTATCTGTGCGTAACGAATACGTCATTTTGCGAATGGCAACACTCACTTTAAATAAAATTTCGGTATTGCAATTTGCTACTACAATTTTTTACACTTCTTAATATCGCACATTTTCAATTCATACACCATCGTGTAGGGGGAAATATGTACTTTTAAATGAAATTTGTTTGAAAGCTATATCTTAATTTGTTTTTAAAATATTAAATTTTTTGTAGTTTTTAATATTGCTTTTCTAATCGTGACAACAGGATTACTCCATTTTTATTAAAAGCAAAGGAAAAAGGGGAAGAAATTGATTACTGTATCTTTATGTTGCCATTTTTTCATTAAAAGAGAAAAAAATTAAATTTAAATATCTCCTGTTATAAAACCCGGTGATTTTTTATTTCATTTACAAAATTTAATTTACACGTAAAAGAATATCAATAGTTTAATATCTTTTCAGCTAATAGCATTGGGACTTCATGTTTTGAATCAAAATAATCAACTTAAAATGCTATTTTTTTTTTAGGAATATAGACACGAAGTGTGCATTTGTAAATTTTGATATGATGAAAATGATGTCGGGTTTGATTTCACGGAGAAAAAATTCTATAATTAAATCAAAATTAAATAAATTTTGCTTTTTTTAATACTAGCATGAGAGCCTAATTTGATAACATTATCATAATAACAGATCATTATTATTTTTTACTGCTTACATGTACGATTAAAGTTTAATTTTAACAATTTCTACAACTGAGTTTTATAGAAATAGTATTTTGTTAATTTGAATTTTAACGTTGTTTGTTTAAGAGTTAGATTTACCAATATAAAATGCATTTTTAACTATAACTAATTTTTTAGGTTTATTTTAAATCAATGAAACAGTTCCTTTTCAAACATTTTCTTTCGTCGAAAGTCGACGGGTTCTAACTTGTTGAAATAATGACAATAATAAACAAATATACAAATAAAATAAGTTTTAAAAATGCAGAATGCCTTTATTCTATAAAAACTAAACAAATAAAATAAGTTTTAAGAATGCAGAATATTTTTATTCTATAAGTTTAAAACAATTAAAAAAAATTAAGAAAAATACAGAATAATGCATGAAAAACACAGAATGCTATAAAGTTTAAACAAATAAAGTAAATTTAAAAATCGCAGAATACCTTTAAGCTACAAGGTTCAAACTAATAAAAAAAAAAAAAAAAAAAAAAAAAAAAAAAAAAAAAAAAAAACAGAATACCTTTAAGCTCCAAGATTTAAACAAATAAAATAAGTTTAAGAAACCCAGAATACCTTTATGCTACAAGGTTTAAAAGTTTAAAAAACCTAGAATGCATTTAAGCTAAAAGTTTAAACAAATAAAATAAATAAAAAAAAAAAAAAAAAAAACCAGAATAATTGTAGGCTAAAAGGTTTAAGCAAATTAAATAGGTTTTAGAAACCCAGAATACCTTTATGCTACAAGGTTTAAAATTTTAAAAAATCCAGAATAAATTACCCTTTAACTGATGTTACCGATCTAACAAACCGCTGCTTTTTTCATTTTTTATAGTTTAACTTGTAACTTTCAGTTTAAATTCAAGCACTATTGAAAATTTGTTTCATTTGGAACTTTAGTACTATCACCAGAGACTTTTTAATAGGTGCATTTTACTTATAACAGCCCTGCATAAAATTTTAAGTACGAAAACACTTTCTATAAGTTAATATCGATTTAAATTCACTTTTGATGAAGCGGGACAGACATCTTCATGGTATTAAAATAGCAAATAAAGCCTTTGTGCACAAATGTTTAAGGATAGAGAGCCAACGAATATAAATGCACAAATAAAGTATGAGAAGGTAGCAAATAGCTATTTCGAATCTACTAACGAGATTCTTCATCAGTGCAAAACAGCAAAACTCAGCGAGCTAAAAGTAGCAAAACTGAGCGAAGAGACAGAGAGACGGCGGGATTGTTCCCATAGCGGGTATATAAGCCTGAGTCTCTCTGTCTCTTCGCTCAGTTTTGCTACTTTTAGCTCGCTGAGTTTTGCACTGATGAAGAATCTCGTTAGTAGATTCGAAATAGCTATTTGCTACCTTCTCATACTTTATTTGTGCATTTATATTCGTTGGCTCTCTATCCTTAAATCTTCATGGTAATTATGTGCCAATTCCTGTCTCATTATGTAAAGGTTAATTTAAAAAAATCTTTTGTATCGCTTCTGTAGCTTTACAGAATAAATGTAATTTTTAAAAAAATATATAATCATTAACACTTTATTATGTACTCATTATAATAAAAATATATATATAAAAAAAAAAAAAACACTTTATTATGGGAGCTTTGAACATATGGCCAACTCTCCCACATCTATTTTGTTATGAATAGCACATAGTTATTTTAAGCCTTATTTATTGAGCAAGTTTCATGCCTAAAATGAAAGCGCAATATTTTGTGCATTAATTAAAACCTACTTACTTTAATTTCTATGACACATTTTCCGAAAAACTCTCACAAAATATTTCTAAAAAACTCACTTTTTATGTTGAAAACTCTTCATAACCGATTCTGTCTACACCTTTTTTTCAATTATCCACATGAAATGAAGTCTGTTGTTTGATCATTGCATTAGCATTGATTGCCACCTAACAATAAAAGTCTGAAACGCATTTTAATATAAAAATGGGTGAGTGGGTCAAGCCCCCCGTATTGTCAACCATCCCTAGTCTCCCCTACATTTATTGCAGTTGAATTCTTTTCTTTTTATTCCCGATTTCAAAACGACATAGAGATAGTAAATCATATTACATTTTCTCAAACTGAATAAGGTAGCCTTACCTTTAATATTCACGCTATCATTTTCAGAATCCAAAATTTCTGCTACAATCGATACCGTGTGTGTTCCTTTTTGAGAGAAAGATGTAAAATAACGGCTATAAATGTTATCACCTTTTATAATATCGGGATCTGAAAAAAGAGAAAATAACACAGCACATTATTATTATTATTATTATTATTATTATTATTATTATTATTATTATTATTATTATTATTATTCGCAAACTAGCTATACAAATGGTATAAATAATAATATTATTACTAATAATAAGTAAAAAATAAATAAAAAATGCACTTTTAAATGCAATTCGTTTGAAAGCTGTATCTCGATTTGTTTTTAAGTATATTATTTTTTTTGTAGCTTTTTTTAATACTTATTTTGTCATCGTGGCAACAAAAGTATTTCATTTCTGGACATTAAATGTGAACCAATCAGAAAACGAATAAAATAAAAAACAGAAGTATTCCCTTTTTGGACATTAAACATGGATCAATCAGAAAACGAATAAAATAAAATAAGTTGCGGAATTGAACCAATAAAAAGATTCAGATATACTTCAGATTTGCCAATTCTCTACCGAAGACAACAACTATTTTCCAAATAATTAATAAATACAGTAGACTCCCTCAAATCCGCACAGCTTGGGACCAGAGGTTTTGCGTATTTTAAAATTTTGCGGATTTCTGGTCATTGCTTTGTTTACATTTTTTAAACAGTAATTTGAATGTAATTAATGATGAAATCAAAAGGATAATGAATGCTTATAATATACTAAGATATTAAAATAAGTAATAAACTAAAATAATAAACATTTAGATAATTTTTAAAATTATTAAAATATTAAAAGCAAGGGTCAAGTTAATCAATAATGTACAATTATATAGTCATTATAAAGATAAAATGTTTTTCTAAATTATTCAATAAAACTTGCCCCATAAAGGTACATTACTAAAACATTCACATCATGATCATAAAATAATGAAGCTTTATTTCAGGTTTAGCCAAACATAATAGCTAAAAAAGCTTTATTAATACATAAATATATTTGGTAGGATTGTGATTACCAATAATGTCAACAATATCATTAATTTTTTTTAAAATAAAATATTCGTTCTTCATGAAAAAACATAAATTGATGAAACATGAGAGGACCTTAACAAAAATTACAAATTAAAAAAATGTATGGAATTGATATAAAACTAAAAAAGTCAAATTTTGCACCTACATCTAAACTGAATGTTTCATTGTTTACATCCATAAATTATGTGCGGATTTTAGAGAGTTGTGGATTTTAGGAGTGCGGATTTGAGGGAGTCTACTGTAAATAACACGCTAATATCTTATTTAATTGTGGTTTTGTTGAAATATTTTCAACTGGACTTCGACAGAGAACAGAAAAATGATACAAATAAATAAATAAAATAATAAAAATTACTGCATTACCTAGCAAGAGCATTATCAACACAAATAAAATTTGTGTTCAATCGGTCTCAGCTATTTTCAACTTATGTATGGTAAAACCAAGCCATTGGAATCGGTCCCATTTTTGAACAAAATAGTCGGAGTCACTAAAAAAGGAAGCAGATTCCGACTCTAGCTGTTTTTGTTAGACGTCTTGCAGCGAAATTAAACCGATTGTATGCATTATAATATCTATAAAATAAATTATTGTTATTATTATTTTAGGCTATATTAGGTTACCAAAGTTAAAGATGCCAAAATACCGTTATACAGTATTTTCTTTATATACTCGAGCAATTTGTTTTGTAAAAAATAGCAACAGTGATAATGAATTTCAGTTAACGGAATCTTTAAAAATATACTATATAAAACTTCAGAATAATATTTTTTAAAGCCTTTTTTTTACTATCCGTCTTCAAAATTTTTAATGCTTTAACCATTATTATTATTTATTTCTTTTAATTCGAAACTACATTTTCTCGATGAGTCTTCATTCGAATGTTATAGTCAGAGTCTAAGTAATCATTAATGTTGCTATTCTGCATTTTATGGCTTGTAAACATATAATAATGTGAAATATATGGTAAAATTTCCCCATAAATATGCATGCAATATTCTTCAAAAGAATCTTAATTCATTCGAATGTTATAGTCTAAGAACCTAAGTAATCATTAATGTTCCTATTCTGCATTTTATGGCTTGTAAACATGTAATAATTTGAAATAGTATATAGTAAAATTTTCCCATAAATATGCATGCAATATTCTTTAAAAAATCTTAATTGAATATTATACAATAATTGAATATTAATTAAAAAATTAACTTAATTGAATATTATAAAATAGTTGTCGAAATGCATTCTTTTCTATTTACAACTTTTAATTTTTACTTTCTTCTATCTTTACAAGAAGAAAGTATTGGATTCGTGAAATTTTTCGAATTCCAGTTTTTGACGGATTTGCACGTTTTAGGAGTCAGAGACTCTAAAAACAAGTTTTTACAAGAAAAAATCGGGACCTTTTGTGGAAACTTTCGTGGATCATTTGTATAAAAATCGGGATCTTTTTGTAGAAATTCAGTCGGTCCGGTTCGGATTTCATTTAGCTTTACATGGGCCGGTCTTGTTTTCATTGATTTATGCATGGTATGGGTGTGAACTGCAAAAATATAAACGAGCAGAGCCCGAAATTTTACTTATCCCGGAGTCGGAGATTTGGAGTCAGCGGACGATTTCAAAACTTTGAGTAAACATTGAAAAACATATTAATTTGATTTAATTTTCAACTCTATTCCTTGATGGAATGGGGCGTTATTGGCGTTGAAGAAAATTGAGCTTAATCTGTTCTTACTAATTTTAACATGGGGTGTTATAAAATATATATATACTAGCGGACCCGACAGACGTTGTCCTGGCACCGACTCCAAAAAATCAAATAAATGTACATAAATATAATAATACGCATGATAAATAATACGCTCTTAATTTAATTTCTTATTACAGTTATGTAAGGAAATCATTTTTCACTTTGAAACAGTTTTTAAAGTCGGTTCAATTTTTGATAGAAAAGTTTACTTTTCTCTTTTTTGTTAAAAGTTGACAATTTTCTGAAGTCGGATAATTAAAATTATAATACAGGAAAAATTATTGTAAATCATACATGTATGTCAGGAGTGAGGTTCGAACACACGATCTCTTTCTTCGAAAACCAGAGCTTAAATCTGGCGCCTTAGATCGCTCGGCCATTCCGTCCGCACTCTATTCAGCGAACTTATTCAACACTTATAACTAGCGAAAAATCACTTATTAGTTTTGACTAATTACTAAAAAAGTGCTGAATCAATTTCGATGAAATGTGAATCTAAACCATTCTCGAATCCACTGGAACACACACAAAAAATTTTATTAAAATCGGTTCAGTCGCTTAGGAGGAGCTCAGTGACATACACATGCACAGAAGATTTATATATATAAAGATATATAAAGTCATTTCAAAATTTTGGTTGCGTAATTTACCACCAGACGGGCAATTTACCACAAGAGGTGAAAAAAAAAGGAAAGAAATTTTTATCAAAACATAAATTTTGACAGAAACTTAATTTTAAAAACTGTCCAAATCCAATTGAACCAAATTCTTTCCTAAAATAAGTTTAAGGCCCCTGTCCTCGCTCGAGGAAACGCTTGCGAGCTAATGCTATTCCTATGGGGAAGCACTTTTCTAATAACTCTTTCGCATTTTGACATTTTTGAATAGTTTTTTTTTTTTTACAATGGTTAGCTGAGGTGCATGCCAACAGCGCACCTTTTTTACTTTTTTGATTTTGATTGCAGATATTTTTTACAAAGTTAGTTTCACTTTCGAAACCGGTTTCGAAACTGAAAGTGGTTAAAAAAAATATCTGCAACCAAAATCGAAAAAGTAAAAAAGGTGCGCTGTCGGCATGCATCTCAACTATCCAATGCAAAAAAAAAAAAAAAAAAAAAAGTCAAAATGCGAGTTATTAGAAAAATGCTTCCCCATAGAAATAGCATTAGCTCGCGTGCGTTTCCTCGAGCGAGGACAGGGGCCTTAAATTGTATAGTTCTACAACTTGCCACTAGAGAGACTACTAGCATAAAAAAGAAAACTATCCCGTGGATTTTTTTTTTTTAAACAAAGTGTAAAACTGATCACGACAGAAAGTTCTGCTGATTGGAATGGAATTTATTCATGGTAAACAAATTTTATTTGCACAGTTAAACAAAAGAAAAAAAAAACACGTTGTGGAGTATTTTATGCTAACGCCTTGAGCGCTTGCACCAGTGGCGTTAGCATAAAATACTCCACCACGTGTTTCTTTTCTTTTTAATTATAATCAAAACACAAAACTGAGCGTGAGAAACGTTTATTCTGAAGATTAAAGTGAAAATTGTTTTAAGGAAACGAAAGATTTTAAATGGCATCTGAAAAATTAGATGAAGAAATAGTTATCTATAGAAATGCATAAAATCATATATAAAAGACCAAAAAATAGAAAAAAGTGATAGTGCCTATAAAAACGAATATTTTTTGTACTAGATGATCATAAAACATTTATTCTGCCTGCAATACAGGATGTATCATTCCAAGCTAAAGGGCTGCATCGGATCCGGTAACCGGAATTTTATCGCACCCGGATTTGTATCGGGTTCTTGCTGAGTTTTGATTCTTTCGTTTCGTATTCGGATTATAGCCCTATTTTTAAAAAGAAAATCTAGAATATTGTTTCAAATGAATACACACACACACACACATATATATATATATATATATATATACACTATATTGCCATTGATTATGGGACACTTGCGATTTTAGACATTTTACTAAATATCTAGAAAAATACATGAGGAATCATCTTGAATCTCTTAGTGTATAAATATAATAGTATAAGTCATACATCTCCGTGAAGATTTTTTCCCGAAACTCCAAAGGGGACCGTCAACAAATTAAAAAAGAATGAATATCTTTTGAATAACCCTGTCAAAACTAATGTAGCAAAAGCGCTCAAACTCTAGATTGTGATTGAATGCCTTATTGTAATAATCCTTGTTCATTTTTATGCAAATAGCATGCATACTCGCATAGTAATTAAGGTTTTTATAAAAATGATCCCAAATTTTTCCAAGTTTTTTCCTTATAATTTTCAGAGTTCTTAATATAAAATATTATTTTTTTCAGAAAATATGAAAAACAACATTGCACACAGAACCCTGTAATCAGAATTAAAAAATAGTAAAAATTGCATAAAAAATGAGTTGGTTTACTAAATAATTTTTTACTGCGCATGCGTCAATGCTATACAAATTTTATTTGCATATTATGTTAGCTAAATGTATAGAGCAACTTTTGTGAAAGTCACAAAATCATAACTTGAAAATTCTGACAATAATCGTGAATTGAATAAGTCGAAAATCCGTTATTCTCAAAATGAAGCAAAAACAAGAGGGGTTGTATCCATACAATGTTCATTGATTAGTGTCAATATAGAATACACAATATGGGATGTACTATTGCATTTGGATAAAATCCCTCATTTTTTTGCTTCATTTTGGAAACAACGGATTTTGTCCTTTTTCTATAGACGATTACTTTCAGAATTTTCAAGCTATGATTTTGAGACTTTTACAAAAGTTGCTCTATACATTTAGCTAACATAATATGCAAATGAAATTTTGATATCTTTGACGCATGCGCAGTAAAAAATTATATAGTAAACCTACTCATTTTTCATACAATTTTAATTATTTTTTAATTCTGATTACAGGGTACTGTGTGCAATGTTAATTGTCATATTTTCTGAAAAAAATATTATTTTATATTAAGAACTCTGAAAATTATAATGGAAAAACGTGGACAAATTTGGGACCATTTTTAGAAAAACCTTAATTACTCTGCGAGTGTGCATGCTATTTGCATAAAAATGAACACAGTGTATTACAATAAGGCATTCAATCATAATCTAGAGTTTGAGCGCTTTTGTTACATTAGTTTTGACAGGGTTATTCAAAAGATATTCATTCTTTTTTAATTTGTTGACGGTCCCCTATGGCGTTTCGGTAAAAAATCTTCACGGAGATGTATGACGTATACTATTATATTTATACACTAAGAGTTTCGAGATGATTCCTCATGTATTTTTCTAGATATTTAGTAAAATGTCTAAAATCGCAAGTGTCCCATAATCAATGGCAATATAGCGTATATATATATATATATATTTGAATGACGCTTTTCATGTTCATTTTTCAACATTAAAAAAAAAAAAAAAAAAAAAAAAAAAAAAAGTAATAAATATAGTTATACTTCTTTTTTTCGATTTTTTTCCTATAATTACATTAAATTGAGAATCCTTTTTTTTTAAAAATGCGGATTTCAGGTAGGTTTTCAGATTGAATTTAAATAGAATTTTCAAGTTGTAACCGGATCCGCGCAAAATTCTATTCCGAACCGAACTGGGAGCTTCATTGATAGCTTTAACAACAATAATGAAGATACTGTAATGATATTATCAAAAACTTAAACTTTCACTTCAGTAAAACGTGCGCCCCACCAATGGCTGAGAGCTGCTCTCGAAACTGGTAGACTACAGGTTCTGGGTTTGAACCCAATCGTGGCCGTCGGCTTAGTCGTTCGGAGTTTTCCGTGGTTTTCTTAGAACCTTGGATTTCTATGAGTAAATACGGGTTATTTCCCTTAGAAATACACTCACGGAGGGCACCTTTCCCCCTTAGGTCTCATATCCCTCGTGTTGATAGTAAGCTGTTACAAATACAACCAACCATCTGTGTAACGTGCAGATATCACAATCAGTGCTAAAAATGAACCCACATTCAAACTCATGCAACACTAAAGTAGCCATTCTGTAATTCAGGATGCAGGTGATTGTGTCTGATTGAATTACATTTCCACTGAAATTATCACTTTTCACACAAAAAAACTAGTCTATTGAAAATTTCTTACCATAAACTTTAATTTAGTTAAAATTAGAAACGAAAATCCGGATTTGACTTGGAACAAGATGTCCTATATTTCTATTAAAATAGATAATTTACAATCCTTGTTTACTATCACTTGCTTAATTTTGTAAACACAATTTAAAAGTTAACCCTGATTTATATTTTTTATTAAATGTTTTATTATACTTAATGTCTTCCTTAAATTAATACCTCCGTTTCCATTATCTCGCAATTCCAGTGGGAAATCGTTAAATCCAGGTCCAGAAATTCTTGCTTCAACTTTGACTTCGTTGTCTAACCGATTGTAAACCTCAGCATAAATAACTAGAGCATTTTGAGCTGGAATAATCTGGTAGAGAATAAAAGGAGAAATGTTTAATCTTATTTGCTGTTCTTATAAAAATAAATAAATAAATAAATGAAAATCTCTTACTTCCTCTTTCTCTCTCTCACACACACTTTTTAAAATAAAATCTACTCAGAAATGAAAACCTAACCTGCTTACTTTTAACTAAAATTGTATGATAGAAAATTCCATGACATACTCAAATTTTTTTGGTTGTTGAAAATTTTATTAAAAAGCAACAGCACTGCTCCCAGTGGCACCAACTTATATGGACCCATGGGGTATAAGCTCACCCAATAATTTGATCTGTGCGCCCACCTAATTTAAATTGATTTAGTTCTTAATTTATTTTTTAATATATTTAAACGCTGAAACGAAATTTGATTTTATTAACTTCTGATAATAATTTAGTTTGAAAACTAGTAAGGACATTCATTAGATTTACTGGAGCACTTCAGCGGAGTACAGTTAAATTTCTCAAGGGAAAAAAAAATCCTGTCTTTACCATGTGTTTTGATGCTTTAAATTGATAAAGCACTTAGATGACTAAAATCTATGCTTTTCTTAATATATAGTTTTTTGCACTTTCAATAATTAGTAATTTCAAAGTTATTTAAAAATAGATATTAATGTATTTACAAGGAAGAACTTATAAGAATATAATTTAGTATTTTTTAAATAAAGTTATAATAAAATTATAGTAGCTAAAAAATTTGCTTAGAAAAACAATTTAATTTCGAACTCTCATCTTTAGTCATCACTCTCGCTACCCCCCTCCCCCCCCACACATCCAATCTCCACATACATACACACTAAGGGAAAAATATATCTGTTCTTTCATTCAAAAATTTTTTTGACTAAAACAAAAAAAACAAAAACAAACTTTCCTTAATAACAGATAATGGATATAGTTCAGCCTATCCGACGAACCTTAGGAGTTTTATGCTTGCAGACAGCTTTAAGGATAAACATCAAACGAATCGCGGTTATAAATAATTAAGCGGCATTTTAAAATAATAAAAGCAATTATTTGATATATTTAAAATTAGTAAAGGATCTAAAAAATATAGTCAGGTAATCCTTTGTTTTTCTTTTTAAATGTTAAAATGAGGTATGATCCAAAAAATTGGAGACTGTGATCATTCCTGATGACGAAAGCAAGTATCTAAAGTTAAACTGCTTGAAATGGATTTTTCCAACCCTCCCCTACCTGCCCAGATTTATTAACCTAATTTTGTGACCGAAAGGCACACCTAGTTGTTATCTTCCGAAGTTAGTTACCTTTGCTCCACGACTGAATAAAGATGGATTTTCTTGAACAACACTTCAACATTAAACTCTATTAACGCTTAGGTAAAACGCCAACAGAGACTTTAAAAATGCTTAAAAAAGTGTATGGTGAATCTACCATAGCGAGATCCCAGGTTTACGAATGGCATCGACCTTTTAATAGAATCCGAGAATCCATCGAAGACGATGAACATATTGGACAACCTTCGACTTCACGGAAAGCTGAAAATGTTGCATTGGTGTCTGAATGTTTTCGAAAAGATTGTTGTCAAACACTTGCACAAATTGCTGAGGCTACCGAATTATCGAAGATAAGTTGCCAGCGCATCTAACGGAAGATCTCAACATGCACTGAGTGTCCCAGCACATTGCCCTTTCATTTTTGACAACTGAACAAAAGGAGGAATGAATGACAGTATCGGGTGATTTAATCGACAAAGACAAAAAGCACCCAGGTTTTTTGAACCACATCATTAAAGGTGACGAAATGTTATTTGTTAGACATCCATTCAAAGCTGCTTCCTCAACATGGAAGTTACCCGGCTCACCGCGATCGAAAAAATTCCGGCAGGATCGGAGAAGAAAAAAAAAGCAATAATAGAGATATTTTTTTATTAATATTCTCAAGAATTTTTTTATTAATATTCTCAAGAGTCCTTCAGAATTTATTCCTGAAGGCTGAATACCTAACAAGGAGTATTATTTATGCATTTTACGTCTTTTGAGGGAATCCATTCGTCGTAAACAGCTTCAGTTCTGGCAGGGTGGCGACCAGTACCTTCTGCATGACAACGTACCAGCACATCGATCCCAACTAGCAAAACAGTTCCTTGCCAAAACTCGCACTAATGTGCTTCCACATCCCTTCTATTAACCGGGCTTAGCTCGTGACTTTTACCGGTTCCCATCGATGAAAACACTTTTACAGAAACCAGTATTCACTCTAGAAATAAAAAGGGCAGGGTGCTATTCGCTGAAAAGGGCACTTTTGCAAGAGAATTTACTATTGTCTTTAATTAAAGGAGAAAAAAAAATTGGGGAAATAAGTATTTTTTATGCATAATAAATAAAGTAACATTAATTTAAAATGATTTTATGGTATAAAAATAAAAAATACAATTAAATTACAACATTATAGAATATTTTCTGTTTTATTACTTTTAAAAAGGGGCAGGGTGCATTTTGTATATTTGAAAAAGGGCAGGGTCTGCACCCTTCAAAAATGACCTAGAATGAACACTACAGAAACGCCGTTTTGTGTCTTCAGATGAAGTGAAAGCAACACCACAGAAGGTCTTACGAGATGTTACGAAAAATGGCTTCCAGCAGTGCTTCCAGAAATTATACGAACGTTGGCAGAAATATATCGTCGTCCAAGATGACTACTTTGACGATAAATGTGCTTCAGTGCTGTGAACTATTCAGGGTTAAGTTTTTTTATACTTTGCCCCTGAACTTTTGGATCGAGCCTCGTAAAAGTTTTCGATTGTCTTAAAGCTATTCTGTAATGCCATGAATTTATTTTTATGGTTTAAAAGAACTTCAAGCCAACTCCAATACAAGGATTAACATCTTCTTACTGACGTTGAATTTTACTTTAAACGTATGTTGCTTATTATTTATTTATTTATTTTTATTTTTATTTTATTTTATTTTATTATTATCTTTTTGTTTTGTTTTTTGCTATATTCTATTAATTTTCAAATTTGAATTGTAAAACAGTAATACACATGTAATTTTGCTTTTTACCACACTTAGATTTCGGATACTTGGATAGATTATAGTTGTAGTCTAACTTCACATAATACATTATATGATTGAAATTCAACTATAAATAATTCAGTATTATTTTATCTGCAGCTTAATTACGCAGCCAAATATAAAATACATTTTGAACTTAATATCTCACCTCGTTTTTACTTAGCCAGCCCTTCACTGCAAAAGAATTTTTAGGTGAAGATTCCAATTTCAGCAGAGCCAGAGATGAACAGGTAGTGCCGTCACTTCCTGCACCGTTGCGGAAAGAATAACGCCAAACTTTGGCAGCCTCCTGAAATAAATTAATAAAATATTTTTTTAAATACTTTTAAGGACAGTGGTTTCAAGAAATGACCACTTAGTTTTAATCCCGAATTGCCAAAATAGTTTAAAACAAGTTGGAAATTGCACGTGAAGTGTAGCAAATAAGGTGCGTTCGTACGATAACGAAGTTAAAAAAAATATTCAAATGCTGATATAGTAGAGCATACTTCGGATACAGTATAGTGGTCGAAATCTTTGTGTTCCTGTAAATATGCAGGAAGTAATTTTTACTACACCTCAGCAACGTATATCTTATTCATAAAATGTGAAGTAGTTTAACATAATTAACACACGCCCCATACAATGTTTCCCCCTATAGCATTATGTAGTGGAATACTTTTGTGTGGCCCTGTAATTTAATAATAAATATTCTTTGTACAGAATATATATTTTAGTATATACTTCATAAACTGTTAAAAATTTCGTGCTACTTTGAACCAAGATTTGGTGCTCGCAGCTATTACCAGCTGCCACCATAGGATGGTTCGATCGAAGCTCCAAATCTTGGAACGAGTTTACACCATATTATTTGAAAAAATGGTACTATGGTTCAACCGAAGTTCCAAATCGTGGAACAAGATTTCATCATCTTATGGTGGCAGCTACTAAGCACCAAATTTCGGTTCAAAGTAGCACAAATTTTTTAACAGTGTAGATTCATGTCGATTCTATTATGTTCGAATGAGTGTAACACCATTAAAATTCATTTAAAACTTCTTCCCCATTGACCGTAATGTAACGGAATACTTTTGATTGTCCCTGTAATTCATCTATGCATCCGATTTTCATAAAATTTGAAATGACTCGAAAAAAATTATGTAATAATTATATATTTTAAACTTCAAGCGATTAAATTGCATTTGAAACTTTTTTCCCGATTGACCGTAATGTAACGGAATACTTTTGATTGTCCCTGTAATTGATCGATGCATCCGACTTTCATAAAATTTGAAATGATTCCAGAAAATTATGTAATAATTATATATTTTAAATTTCAAACGTTTAAATTGCATTTGAGACTTTTTTCCCCATTGACCGTAATGTAACGGAAGCCTTTTGATTGTCCCTGTAATTGATCTATCCATCCGATTTTCATAAAATTTGAAATAACTCGACAAAATTATGTAATAATTATGTATTTTAAATTCCAAAAGATTCGGTTGGGTATTTTTTGCGTTGTTATATGCGGACAGACAGACAGACGGACGGACAGACGGACAGACTGAGCGACAACTATAAGTGCTACGTATTTACATAATTACGAACGCACCTAAAAAAGGGTTTTAGGATGTATTTTAAGAAAAGCATTTATTTAATTTTCAATCGATTCGTTCGTAAATTCAAGTGATAGTCTATAACAGCGGTTCCCAAACTTTCTTGTTATGCGACCCACCTTTCAGTGAAAAAAAAATTTTGCGACCCACTTTTCAGCAATATATATATATATATATATATATATATATATATATATATATATAATAAAATAAATAAAAAAATAAATAAAAAATGAAATAAAATAAAGAAAATTCGTGATTTACCCAAGATAAAATTGTACATCAGTATAGCAATTTTTGTACGATTTCTATGCATTCGGCTGTCCTATCCTTACGAAAAATGCAAATTTTCGTACGAAAGATACATTATCAACAAAAACAAGATTCGGTAATCACAATGCATATAAGTGAATAGCAATTAAAACAACGTACAAACTACAAAGATAGTTAAACATACGTTTAATTATTATGAATACATAACTTTATAATCAATGAGATTTCTGGTACTGATGTTTACCAATGTGGGAACATACATTAACATGCATTTTGTCTCGGTACTTGTCTTTCAAAAACGGCAAAGCAGATAAAACATGTTCTCATAAGCACAAAGTGTTGTATTTCATCAAGGACCTCAAAGCTGATTTAAATACTACCTCTGACACAGTGGTGTAGTCCTGGGAAAAAAAGTGGGGGGACGCTCATAATCTCGAGCATTAGGTTCTATCACCCACATGGCTAACTTAACTGTAAATTCCAGAAAAAAAAAATGAAAAATTAAATTTAAATAAAAAAATTGTAATTCAATTTACATTTAAAAATTTATTAAATTTTAAATTACACTTACATTTAAAAATTAAAATTTTAAATTACACCGATTTTACATTTACAGTTAAAAATTAATTAAAAATTTAAAAGTTTAATTACATTTAATTTGCATTTAAAATTTAATTAAAAGTAATTAATTTAGTATAAGTTGTTTATACAGTCAAACCTAGCTATAATGAACCTGGGATGTAATGAACACTCGGATGTAGTGAACTGGTTTAATGGTCCGTCTGAACTATCATTTAATTAATATTATTTTATATGCTTATAGTGGACAGCTGAGAATTTGATAGTTCGTTTATAGTGAAATCAAATTTTATTTCCCCATATTTTTTATTTATTAATTTTTTTTAATTGGTGTTTTTTTTAGCACTGCTTTGACTAATTTCAATTTTTTTTTTCACGGCCCTTTAGCGGAATACATGTTTGTCCGCTACCGTCTGTCGAAATTTGCGTTATTACCGCGACTCTATTACAAAATTCGCATTTGAAGAAAGCGCGCTTTTTTGTCATTGGTTTAATTTATTTCGGTTTTTCTCCTCGGCTGTATGGCGGAATAATACGAGTCTTTTTCGCTATTCGTTTTCAAAATTCGCGTTTTTCCGCGGCTCTTTAATAAGCGTTGTTTTAAAATGTTTTGACGCGATTAGCTTTTTCTGCGAGAACCTTGGGCGGAATTTGCATTTTCCCGCAGTCCTTTGACAAAATTCGCACTTTTTGCGATCCTTTGACGAAATTTGCATTTTTCACGCGGTTCTTTGTAGACATTCGCATTTTTTGGGGATGCTTTCACTAAATTTGCTTTTACCCACGGCTCTTTGGCGGAAAAGTTTTCGCTAACATTTATCGAAATTCACGTTTTTTCCTGCGGCTCTTAGACAAAATTTTCATTTTTCCTCTGTCTTTTGAAAAAATTTGCGTTTTTTAGCGATGTTCTGTCTTAAGTCCGCAGCTGTTTGGCGGAACAGTGTTTTTTTTCTATCTTCTGTCGAAATTCGCATTTTTTTACCGCGACTTTTAGAATAAATTCGTGTGTTTCCGCCATCTTTTGACGAAATTGATTTTTTTTTTTCGCGATGTTTTGACGAGAATCACTTTTTTTTCGCAGCCCTTGGACGATATTTACATTTCCCTCAATCATTTGATTAAATTCTCATTTTTTACAGAAATTCATGTTTTCCCACGGACTTTTTTTTGAAATTCGTCTTTTTTAGCAATACTTTGACTAATTTTTATCTTTTTTCGCGGCCCTTTGGCGGAATACATGTTTGTACGCTACCGTCTGTCGAAACTTGCACTATTAACGAGACTCTTTTAGAAAATTCTCACGTTTCCTCGGCCATATGGCGGAATACGAGTTTTTTTCGCAATTCGTTGTCAAAATTCGCGTTTTTCCGCGACTCTTCGACAAAATTAGCATTGTTTTACAATGTTTTGACGAGATTTGCTTTTTCTACGTAAACCTTGGGCAAAATTTGCATTTTCCCGCAGTCCTTTGAAAAAATTCGCGCTTTTGCGATCCTTTTACGAATTTTGCGTTTTTCCCGCGGTTTTTTGTAGACATTCGCATTTTTTTCGGGATGCTTTAACTAAATTTGCTTTTACTCCACGGCTCTTTGGCAAAATTTTTTTGCTAACATTTATCGAAATTCGCGTTTTTTCCTGCAATTTTTGGACAAATTTTCCATTTTCCTCTATCCTTTGAAGAAATTCGTGTTTTTTTAGCAATGTTCTAACTTAATGCGCTTTTTCTCCGCGGCTCCTTAGCGGAAAAGTGTTTTTCTTTTGCTATCTTTTGTCGAATTTAGCTTTTTCTACCGCGGTCTTTGACGTAAGTCGCGTTGTTTTGCGATGCTTTACGCTATTCACTTTTTTTGTGCGGCCTTAGACGAAATTAGCATTTTTCTGTGGCCTTTGATAGAATACGCGTTTATTCGTGGTTCTTAACTGAAATTCGCGTTTTCCCACGATTCTTTGTTAAGATTAGCACTTTTTTCTACGGTATTTTAATGAAATCCGCGTTTTTCTGCGACTTTCGTACGAAATTCATGTTTTTGCGATCTGTTATCGAAATTCACAGCAAATTTTCTAAAAGTTTATGGCACAGGGAAGAAAGAAGAATGCTTTCCCGACGCTAATTATTTTGGTGCAGTTTGGGTTAATTCTGTTTTCATTTCAGGTCAATTTTTGACTAAGTGCAGATTTCCAATAGTTGAGGTTGGGTTAACCAGACCAGGTTAACGGAAAGTTACTTTCTCCAGCATATTACTTTAAGTTAAAAACATACCTATAATAATAAACATGGTTGTACGTGTGGGTTTTCTAAAGAGCTCGCTGTATTTTTTTCACGACCCTTGGATGGAATTCGCGTTTCTTCCTCGGCCTTTAAAAAAAATCGCGTTTTTTTACGGTGTTTTGGTAGAATACGTGTTTTTTTACCTCGGCCCGTCGAGAAAATTTCTTTTTTATCTGCCTTTTGACGAAATTGACGTTTTGACAAAATTCGAGTTTTTCCGTGTCCTATTCATGAAATTCGTGTTCTTTTTAGCAATGTTTTGGACAAATTCGTTTTTTCCGCCGCGGCCTTTTGGCGGATTACTTCTTTTTTCGATACCTTTTGTCGAAATTTGCGTTTTTACCGCGTCCCTTGTACATTATTTGCGTTTTTAGGGATGATTTGACGAGATTCGCTTTTTTTACCGCGACCCTTTGGAGAAATACATAATTTCTCTGCAGCTTTTTGACGAAATTCGTGGTTTTTTAGCAGACATTGGGCAAAATCAGCGTTTCTTCTGCAATTATTTGACGAAATTTGCGTTTCCTTCTCGATCGTTGATGAAATTCGCGTTTTCTCCAAGATCATTTGACGAAACATGACTTTTTTCGCGATCCTATGAAAATATTCACATTTTCTCATGTCCCTCTGGCAAAATTCTCATTTTATCAGCGGCCCTTTTACAGTATACTGGTTTTTTTCTGAGATTCTTACTTAAAATTTGAGATGTTTTCTGCAAATAATTTGCGAAATTGATTTTTTTCACCTATTTTGTCAGACATCATGATAAATTTTTTAATTCCAAATTTTTGGGCTAATGACTATTTTTGTTCTAAATTTTCGGAAAATTCGGAATCCCTCCTGCCCCGACCCCCTCCAATGGCTATGGATTTAATGTCAAAAAGGATTACTGTGTTTCGTAAGATACAGAAAATTGTGAATTTTAAGTCCCTCCCCCTGCTTCCCGAAATAAAATCCTGTGTACGCCACTGCCGAGAGTAATGCAATGTAATTTCTTTGTATATCCCTGTAAATGAACGATAGAAGCTACTCAATCCTTATTCTATATTAAGCGTATTGTTATGCATTTCAGCGATTCATCCTGTAACATCACTAAACAGAATGCAAAGAGTTTTCTTTCCGTATAGCATAATTTAATAAAATAGTTCTACGTTCCACATAACCTGTAAACGAACTACAAGTGATATATACTTAATTTGCATTAAAGAATCTCTATAGTAAATAGTAATAAATCATAATAATATATATAGACAGTGTGGCAATCCAAGTTTAAAACGTTGTATTTTAATTTTGTATTTTTAGGATGCTGCAAACTTTTTAGAAATTGCAGACATTTTTAAACAATATGGCAGTAATTCAATAAAATCTGTATGTAGAAACATAACAAATAAGATGTATATTAAAAACACCAAATAAAATTTCTATAAGATTTTTACAAAATAATGAAACTGATTATTATTTTTTTTCCTTTTTCTGAACATCCGATTTATTTTAATCTCGGGTTTAGAAAAAAAAAGTCTGCAAATGTAAAAGAGAAACAGAACTAAAAATAGTCTTTTACGAGGGCTTCAGGGGGACAATACTACTCTCTCATGAATAATTCTTGATTATCCTTTTTTTATACTGTTCAGTTACTTTAAATCCTCTGAGAAAAACAAATTTCATTATTTTTTGAAAAATTTGAGAAAAAAACAAAATTTAGTTAATTAAATTTGAAAATTCAGAGGGACAAGACTGCTCAACCACCATTAATATGACGCTCGTGTTTCTTTTCCGCCTTTTTATTTATTTATTTATTTATTTATTTTTAAATAAATCTTGTTTAGTAAAAAACACAGTTTTATAACAAAAACCTATTGATATTTGGCAAACATATAATCATTATCAAACACTAAAAATATTTCAAATAATTTAAGACATTATTGATCAAAACTCAAAAGATACTTACAAATCTGTTGGATCGGACTTTTGATCTGCAATTGCGGTCGGTGATTTCGCAAGTGTTTCTGCACGACAACGTTTGGAAGAAATTGTAAAACTTTTAATTTTTGGCTGCCTACATCGTTTCATTATTAATCAAAATTGTGATACAAAATATTTATGGCTAGAAAAAAAGAGGCAACTCATATATGAGTTGCCTCTTTTTTAACGAAACCATCAACAAAAACATAGTTTAGGCAAAACAATATCACACTGTTAGACTGACCAAACCTTAGTCCAGATTTGAATCCTATCGAGAACATATGGCGGATCTTATTTCGTAAAATATGTGAAAATAAAAAGCAATTAGGTACTCGCTCGATTTTAATCTAGTCCAATGCTTGTATCTAATCAAGAAATAATTGTCAATATGAACGGGAGAAGGGGGGATAATGATTTTGGGGGATTACTTCATTGATGTTCTTTTATTGATTAGTCTGTATTAGGCTCCGAGTACACGTGTATTTTGCCCAAGTTCAACTGAATTCCAGGAAATCCTTTCTTCTTCTTCCTTCTGAGGTTTACTGATGATAGAAAACGGGGATGTTACAATGGTTCAGGAGACAACTATCTCAACCCTACCTAAGGGAAAGGTCCCTCTCCCACACTGTGATTGAAGTTGAACCGGAAAAGTCATTGGAATATCAAACACGCCGCCTGCGAACATAAAACACGCCGACTTCTAACCGCAAAAAGTAGTTGTGTATGCTTGCAGCCTTCAACACTGCAGACGCCATATACTGGTCAACCGGCCAATTGATGACCCCTACTAACTAACAGTATGTGACAGCTATGACAATCACCCTGAATGTCTTTAAAGACTTATTTATTGACTAATGGAACCACGCTGTTGTTAATTGTCATGTGAGTAAAAGATGACCAGGCTTTCAAAGCTCGAACATCTGGATATTTTTTAAATTGAAACTGCAGTGTGTCAAAGATCTTTTTCGGGAGCTTGTGTGATCTTTCTGTTAGAAATAGGAAAGCGATAGTAGACTTCCAAGTAAAACTAATGTATGCCTTTGAAAAAACTAATGTTAACGCGGTATTTCATTTCACTACTGGTAATTATTATGAAACAGCAAGTAAGCATCTTTCTGTCCAATTTCCTTCAATTTCTTTTTTTGAGTGCCGTTGTTAAAGAAAACTAAAATGGCTTAAAACATCAAATCTATATTTTATAAAATTGTTAATCTTTTTTTTTAATCATTTAATGAATCAGGAAAATCTGCGTCCCCTCGTGTCCTTAGCGTCCCCCTTGAGAAAAAAAAGTAAGGGGACGCTTGAAAGAAAATAAAAAAGTGGGGGGACGCCGTCCCCCTGCGTCCTTCCTCGACTACACCACTGCTCTGACAATAAAGTTCAGTGAATAGTTCTGTAACATTCATGTAGATGAAATATTAACGAAAGTAATCATACCATCCTTCAAAATAGTCATCTCCCATTAATATGCACCGCTGAGATCTGCTATACATGTCCTAGGAAATTCGCAAGAAGTCTTCTTTTTGGATGGAGTTCAAAAGCTCCATCACATTTCGTTGGATGTCAGCAATATGGGCAAATCTCTTTCAAAGAGAGTTTGAGTCACGAAAATAGGAAAAAGTCTGGAGGCTTGAGATCTGGCGAGTATAGTGGATGTTCAATTTGCACCATCCCTCATGAATTTCTTTCGGTGTCTTGCAAATCTTAAAACCAAAATTTAAACGGACCTTTTGTTCGTTCATTTTGCTGTTCTCAGTTAAGAACCAATACACTGAACAAGAACTTAGTAAATCACGTCTTACACAGAACATAAAAGACGCTCAACTAAACAACGGTGGGGGAAGATGGTCAACACTTGCCTCTATGCAGGTACAGATTTCTGTTTCCCCAGTATTGCCAAATCGATCGTTCTGAATTCATTCACCGAACTTTATTGTTAGAGGTAATATTTCTGGATATTCTGTTTTCATATTAATCTAGAAGGAAATTAAGGATTTTCCCTTGAGATATTATTTGCTGTTGAAATTGTTAAATCTTTTTAAACAGATGAAATAAAAGATATATTTTGATGACAAACCTCGATTGTTCCGCGACCCACCAAAACAACTGCGGGGGCGCACCAGTGAGTCGCGACCCGTAGATTGGGAACCTCTTGTCTATAATTTATTTTACCGACATAATTATTTTGCCCTGAAAGAGTTAAAAGGATGTTTAATCGATGCAGGTTTTCTCTCCACAAATCGTGAAATTCCATTTTAACTAGATGATTTTTCGTTATCTTAAGATAATTGTCGAAATGCACTCTCTGCAATGCCGTTTACAACTTTTCATTTTTAGGTGAGTTCGTAATTATGTAAATACGTAGCACCTATAGTTGTCGTTCAGTCCCTCCGTCCGCATATAACAACGCAAAAACTACCCAACCGAATCGTTTGAAATTTAAAATATACAATTATTACATAATTTTGTCGAGTCATTTCAAATTTTATGAAAATCGGATGCAAAGATCAATTACAGGGCCAATCAAAAGTATTCCATTACATTACGTTCAATGGAGAAAAAGTTCCAAATGCATTTTAATCGTTTGAAATGTAAAGTACGTAATTATTACTTAATTTTATCGAGTTATTTCAAATTTTATCAAAATCGGATGCATAGTTCAATTAAAGGGACAATCAAAAGTATTCCATTACATTACGGTCAACGGGGAAAAATGTTTCAAATGAATTTTAATATTGTTACACTCACTGGAACATAATAAAATTGATATGCATCTATGAAGTACATCATTATAATATGCATTTTGCATAATCTGTGGTGCGAAGAACATTTGTTATTGATTTACAAGGCCACACAAAAGTATTCCATTATGTAATGGTATGGGGAGAACATTGCTTGGTGCGCATTTTAATTGTAATTAACTATTTACAATTTTATGAGATTGATATATGAGAGTGATATTTTTAAAATTTCGTTATCGTACGAACGCACCTCATTTGCTACGCTTCTCGTGCAATTTCCAATTTGTTACTTTTTTCTGTCTTTCTAAGAAAAAAGTATTGGATTTTTGAAAATTTTCGAATTCCGTTTTTTGACGGATTTACACATTTTAGGAATCAAAGATTAAAAAAAAAAAAAAAAAAAAAAAAAAAAAAAGAACATGTTATTGCAAAAAAATGTCTGTCCATGAGTCTGTTACTTGTTTGTATGTGACATAAATTTTGTAGGCTCAAGCGCTCAAGCATTGATCTCAATAACTCTATTTTGCATTGATCTCAAGAACTAATGCAAGGAGTTTAATAAAAATCTATATCCAGGTAGTCTCTGGTATAAATTGATATTGATTAGTTTTCAGTGTAAATCGCTATACACTGTTAAAAATAAAGGTGACGAACCGGTTGCATTTGACTCCCAGGAGTGAAAAGGTTAAATCACTTGGCACCAGCGGGCTTGAAAATGTGTTTGGGGTACCATTGGGTGTTTCACGCTAATTAGGGTGCCGCGCAATGCATACCGTTGGAAGATTTTCACCCCTTAGTCATTTGCGCATGCTCTGTAACGTGTATCCTTGCACTTCAACTCGCTGTCACTGGTGGATCAACACAGCAATTTTTACCTACAATGACTATCACCGCTTTTGTTTAGAACTTCGGATAGCTAACTTTTGGCGAGCTTTTTATATAAAGCAACCTTTGAATTTCAGGACATATGAACATTTCAGGGAGACTTTGAAGGTGAGCTTGATGGGCGAGTGGATTGGGCGCTGAGCTTGTAATCAGACGTTCTGCATTCGAATCCATCGAGGGCCGAAAGTCGGTTAGTATATTTTTTAATTTTTTATCATTGGGCCCTCTGGATTAAGTGTGCCATCTTTTCACCCTAATTAAAGGTGCTATTTTGGCTTCTTTAGGGGTGTCACCAGTGAGACAAGCCTTTCACCCTTAAAAGATGCAATGTGTCACCATTAGTTTTAACAGTGTACAGGTGGATGGCGCTGCTATGTTGCACTTTTTGCTATTTACACAACAGCTCTATCTCAATAACTAATGCACGGATTTTCATGAAACTTCCGATTCAGTTAATCCTTGATACAAATGGGTGTTACATTTTAGTGTAAAACATTCAATAGGTGGCGCTGCTATAATGAATTTTATTACGATTTCCGCAATTTTATCTCAAGAATTAATGCACGGATTTACATCCAACTTCACAGCCACTAAATCCATGATATGAATTGATTCTGTTTAAGTTTTGGTGTCAATCGCCCAACAGGTGGCGCTAATATGTTACCCAATATTCGCAATAATCTTATTTCAGAAACTAATGCACGGATTTTCATGCCTTTAGAATCCTCACGGTGAGCATAGATTGTCATTTAATTTTGGCACTGGGGTAGATTTTTGAAACATTAACGTGCATGGAGACAGAAGAAAGTTTTGGGATTGCCACATCTTACTAGTTTTAAATGTTAGAAGTTAATTTTTAAATATTATTACGATTTAGTAAAACGATATAGATAATGAACATCAAGTTATTTACACGCGACTTATTTGTTGACAATACTTATTTGTTGAAACGAAACCAGTTGGATGTGCCAATCCCAAAACTTTCTTCTATCTCATACGTACATTTTAATATTAAAAAAAATAGTTACTCATATTAATGCTTTAATAATTTTAATTCAATACTATACCAACTTTGATTTTCATCTTAAATTTCTGATTCCGTCAATTAATCGGAGTAAAAACGAATTTCCGTCTCTGTACGAGTCGATGGACAATAGAATGATAGGCAGATTTCTTTTTTCAAATTCAGGGAGGACTACTTGCCAAACCAAAAAATAATCATACACAAAAATTTTAATTCAATTCTAGGCATAACTTTATACTCTTAGGTGGTGCAACATTGATAATGGCACAAAAATTGCTATATCAGCGTCCCCTTTAAGCGAATTTTTTTCAAATTCAGGGAGGACCAATTTGCCATAGCCAAACACTTACAAAAAAAACTTGGTTCAATTCTATGCATAACTTCATATAACTTCATAGGCGGCACAATATTGGAAATGACACAAAAATTTATATTGCAGCGCTTCCTTGCGGCGCAGTATTTCAAAATTGAAAGAGGACCTCCTTGATATAGCCAAAGACATACACAAAAAAATTAGTTCAATTCTGTGCATATCTTTATACACTTTTTGATGGTAGAATGGCGACATACGGATACACCGACACACGGACACAGACACTCGGACAGACAGACTTTTTGTAAAAACATGTTTTTGGAATGTGTGACCCCTTATAAAACGTGTAAATACGTCGAAAAAAAATTGTCGATTACAATACTTTCTTCTATTGAAGACAGAAGAAAGTAAAAATGCGAAAGCAGGCACCTCAAGACATTCTATCTTTTGGACTATGGGAACTAATAACCTAAATGGAATCCCAATAGCACCTCAGTTATAGATATAGCTACTTGTTTTGGAATGATTTCAAGAACTTTTGATTTACTAGTAGCTTTATGGGAATATAAATATGTTGAATCCAGGGTTGGCAAGTTTTTGACGCATGACGGTTTTTACCGGATTTTACCATGATTTTTACCGTCATGTCAAAAACCTCTGTGTCAAAAATGTCGAAAACTGTCAAAAACCTATTTTTTAGTAGTTTGTTTTCACATTATAATAATTATTTTTTCATTATATTTTAAGTATTAAAGTCGTTTTACATAAAATATTCGATATCAAAAAGATTCTAAAGTATATTTATTCAACCAAGAAAAACCATAAATAATTGCATTAGAATACTATGTATATATATTTCTGTTAGATATCTACAATAATTTTAAGCTATTTGGCATAGAGTAAAAAAAAATTAGATTTTTTGAAGAAATTTTATAACCTATATGTTTTAGATTTTAAAATGTATGTAATTTTGACAGTGTGTATAATTTCATATTACAGTATTTAAAACAAAATATAGCTTTCTCAAAATTTTTTTCAGAAGTAAGTTTTCTTGAAGTGTTTAATCCAATTTGTTCATCGATTGTTTTTATTCCTATATAGCAAAACTCGATATAAATATTTAGATAAATATAAATATTGATATAAATATTTATTTTAATTCATTTTTTGGGAGGAAGAATTAGACACGTTCTTTAAATTTAAATCTTGTAGAGATTAAAATTTGCAAATCAATATTAAACTTTAAACCATGTGAAAACTCTATTTATTAGTATATATTTTTTAAATAATTTGTTATAGTGTTATTTCTTAGTCTTGATATTATTTCCAAATAAATATGTAAATAAAATATTAAATTTTACTACTATTTTTTTAACCGAAATGTAGACCCATAAAGAACGATTAATTAAAAAACTAACTGCATTAAAAATAAAGTTGTAAGTAATCATATATATATAATAAAATATACAATTTGTTATTTCTTTCAATTCACTTTACATTTTATTTAAATAAAATGTAAACAGGACATAAGTAATTTGACTTGATGGCAGCTTTAATAAATTTTGATTAAAAAATTTTTCACGGCTATTCAAATGAAAATTTATATCTTAAACATATAGCAGCTGGAATGGTCTATAAGATTAATATATATTTGCACTAAAGTTGGCACATAAAAACTATAATATAAATGTATAAGTTATTACATCCTAAATTTTGTTAAATATTGTTTTGTTACGCTCTAAATTAAGTCTAACAGCTTTCAATTAATATCGAGTCTTTTATTAATTTAAAATTTTTAAGATTCTGCTTGTTGAAGTGAAAATAAAAATCATCATTTAATTGCATATATGAAATGCATAAGATATGAATTATAAACCATATATGTACTGTTATATATGCCATATAACAGCACTTTTTCACCTCTAAAATTATTTTAATATATTTTATTAAAAATGTATGTTGAATGGTTTTAAAAATTACAATAACATTTTAATATCATTTAATAAAAATGTCCATTGCAGTTAACAGAATCTATATTAATGGAGATATGACAATTTGATGTTGCTTTTTCCTTTTATTTTTGTATTTTTAGTTTTTTTTTTTATTTAGAAAATGCTCTTCTTTTAAATAAATTTAACAAATGTAATTCTGTATAATAATGTTAACAAGAACAACAAGGAAAAATCAATCTAAAAATGTATTATACGCTGCACTTAACTACAAATCGAAGGAAAATTGGAAATGATAGGTTTTTGACGGAATAAACCGGTAAAAACACGGTTTTTACCACTGTCATGTCAAAAACCCAACCCTGGTTGAATCTCAGTAGGCAGGGGCTTGGTCAGCGGTCTCCGAGTCTCCGAGAATATAAATATGCTATAGCGTTAAGGTCGGGAGTTTTATGACAATTTATAGTCTCATAACGTCACTTTAAGGGTTGTGCAGTAATATTGATGATCTCTCGATATAATCGTTGTTAGAAATTTAACGATGCTCTTGACAATACTTATTTGTTGAAACGAAACCAGTTGGATGTGCCAATCCCAAAACTTTCTTCTATCTCATACGTACATTTTAATATTAAAAAAAATAGTTACTCATGTTAATTCTTTAATAATTTTAATGCAATACTATCCCAACTTTGATTTTCGTCTTAAGTTTCTGCTTCAGTCAATTAATCGGAGTAAAAACAAGTTTCCGTCTCTGAACGAGCCGATGGACAATAGAATGATTGGCAGATTTTTTTTTCAAATTCATGGGGGACCTATTTGCCATACCAAAAAAATAATCATACACAAAAATGTTAGCATAGTTTTGGACATAACTTCATACACTTTTAAGTGGTGCAATATTGAAAATGGCACAAAAATCGCTATTGCAGCGGCCCCTTGCGGCAGATTTTTTTCAAATTCACGGAGGACCATTTAGCCACAGCCGTACACTTACACAAAAAATTTGATTCCATTCGATACATAACTTCATACACTTTTGGTTGGTACAATATTGCAAATGGCACAAAAAATCCCGATTGCAGCGCCCCCTTCCGGCGGAATATTTCAAAATTGAAGGAGGACCTGTTTGCCACAGCCAAAAACATTCACAAAAAATTTGGTTCAATTCTATGCATATCTTCATACACTTTTTGATGGTAGAATGGCGACATACGGACACACACACACACAAGTATACAGAGCACACGGAGACACACGGACAGACAGACATTTTGTAAAAACATGTTTTTTGGAATCTCAAACATTCAAATCCCTTCAAAACCAGAGGTCGAAAAAAATTTCGATTACGATACTTTCTTCGGTTGAAGATAGAAGAAAGTAAAAATACGTTTCTCTTTAATAAAACACTCTCACGTTAAATCTCTTAAAGGAAAATGATTGCATTTGTGTCGTTTTCAAATCACACCAGAACTTTTTAAAATTTTTATTTAAAACTAGAAAAATGCAATTTTGCAATATTTTTTCATCAAAGTTATAAAAATAAAATTTCATTCAAAAATTCGGTATGAATCTGGTTTAAAATTTTGCCACAATATATTTATATACAGTAAAACCTCGTTAACATGAACACGCTTAACGTGAATTGCTTTTAACATGAACTGTTTACACAATCCCCTAAAGACGAATACAAAGATTTGATACAGATAACATGAAATACAAAAATGAGCAACGTTAAAAAGCACCAAATATATTATAAAAGCAGCAGACCGGTTTCGGTAGCATTTAGCTTATCGTCGTCAGTGCTCAAAGTTCGTTGCTCATTAGTCAGTGTTCATGTCAGTTAACGGTTGCTCATTTCAGTTGCTCATTTTTGTTTACCATTCATTGCGCCAAGCTCTATCTGATTATTAACTGATAACATGAATTACTGTTAACATGAACAACATTTTGATTCCTCTTGAGGTTCATGTTAACGAGGTTCGACAGTAACATGAACAAAATTCTGTTTCCTCTTGAGGTTCATGTTTACGAGGTTCGACTGTATATATATATATGTATTAAACTAGTGCATAACATAGTTCTTGTATTGAAATGCTAACAAGAAAAAAATTAAACAATTATGATTGATTTTTTTAATTAGTATTTTTTTAAGCAATGAGATAAAATTTACCGTTGCCTGAGAATGAACTTAATAACCATTAAAGCATAAAATAAGATATGACTTTTACCTGACCATCGCTGATATCCGTTTGGTTTCCACATATAGGAGATGGCAAATCGCTATCCATGTCTTTGCACTGCTTGTCGTCGATGCTTTTTAAATGACCTCGTATCTCGGACTGCATGGAATATAGTAATTTTCCTTTCGTGTCCTTTGGCGTTAAAAATACGTCTGTGATGTCAGATGTCACATTCACATAAGTTTTCTTGTGTACCTTTAAAGTATGATTACATAAATAAGGTTAAGGTTTTAAGCATAGGTGCTGGCAGGATGAAATTCGGGGAAAGGCAAGGTTATAATATAAGAATAGACGTATCAGTCCCCCGCAGCTTAAAAGCCACGTTATTTAAAATTAAATACATGAAATAAATTAAACATTTTTTTTAATCAGAATTTATTTTGTAAGACATTTTAAAAATATATCAAGATGTAGTTCAAAAGCCGACAGCACAAAAACTTAAGGTATCGAGTACAAGGGAAAAACATTTATTTTATGGAAGTATAAGTAACAGGGGAATCAAATTATTCATGTTTGCCGGAAGTGGAGTGGCTCATCATTTCATATGCAGTACAATCAAAACCATGAAAAAAGTGTACGGCAAACGCAATGATAAGCCTACGAATAAACCATTAGTTGTATTAATTTTTGGCTTATGTACCACTTCACTTCCGGCAGGCATGGATCACTAGATTCCCCTGTTACTACTTTTCCATAAAATAAAGTTTCTTTTCTTTGTGGTCGATGCCTTAAATTTTTGTGTTGTCGGCTCTTGAACTAATAAGAGACAAATTTCAAAAGAATTAAAAATCAATTTCTTTTCTGAGCAGGTGGCTGCAGATTTATAACCACAGTATAAAATGCATTTTAAAGTCTTTTTTTTTTTTTTTTTTTTTTTTTTTTAATCTACAGACTATCTAGAAAAAATTCTCCCTCTTTAGCTCCGGTCCTAATCAATCAAATCGTTTTTAGTAAGAAACCTGTAGACAGTAGCGCCAACTTTTGAAAAATATTGGATGAATTTAAAAAAGTTTGAGGAAAGTAACACACACAATTTTATTTTTCTCCAATGCAAGTATGTCGAGCAGGGTTCTCGCTGCCACTCGTCATAGCGTCAAAACGCGACAAAATGCTCCATTTGGCGAGTAAAAGTACAATCAGACTCGCCAAGCTGCCAGTTCTCAATTTCTGCCCTTTTTGTATGTGTGTTAACGCAGTTGAGATTCTTATCCGTTTTTCTGAGCAGTTGATGCCGCTTTTAATATTCATTTGCACCGTAACATTTACATTGCTCTATTTATTGATACTGACTAAAAACCAATTCGGTTTAGCAACAGTCAAAGTCAAAAAAGATTGTATGATATATAGCTATTCTCTGATAATCACAATCTATGCACCGACGTTGCGCTAGTAAAGACACCAGATAAAATTACTCTCATCAAGTGGCAAATAGAGAAACGTTCTGCTGGAATGTGATGTTGATATTAGCCATTATACAGTGAAACCTCCAAATAAGGGACACTCCGAATAAGGGACACCTCTATTTAAGGGACACTTGAAAATGAGATTAACCTTTTCGATTCGGGCGTTTCTTACACAAATTTTATTCAGTTGACACCATTTTAAAAAAAATTCCCTCAAATACATAATATCAAAAAAGAAACTTTAATTAAATGACAAATTTTATTTTCCTTTGTTACTGTATGACATAAGCAAATTTTGCAAAGAAAAATGCTGACCAGTCACACTGGACATACGAGTGCAAAATGTTAAAGGGGTGTTTGCATTTGAGATAATGAAGCAGTTATGTTGGTGCAGAGATATGCAACTCAACTGATGAGCATTTATTTATCCACAATTCAGATGATATTATCAAAATGTGTTTATCACTATCAGAGCAAGAGGTGACAGTGCAGACAATAATTCCATTGAGTTCACAGCTGAAATTCCAGAATTGATTAAAAGTCTATTCACAAATTAAAATTCAATTGGATCTGTCAAGTCATATCTAGGTGGAAAATAGATATAAACCCAATTTTAGTGGTTGATTCGTAGGTTTATCATTGGGGTAGCCTGCACCCAGTCCTCCATATTTTCATAGATTTGAGTGCAAGAAAACATAATGGTAAATCTACGAGTCAATCCCTAAATTTTGATTTTTAGGTATTTTCCACCAAAATATGACTTAGTAGACCAGTTGCATTTTAGCAAGCATATTGAGTTTTAATTAATTCTAGACTTTCTGTCGTGAACTCGATGAGGTGATTGTCTGTGTTGCCACTTCCCAGTCTATATTGAAAAGAATGCTGAAAATTGTAAGGGATGACTCTGAAAATGAAAGAGAAAGGAAAATTGTGAAATAAAGTACGTTACAGATGCTTTAAAATATGTAAAGCAGTTGAATACTTTTTTCGTAAATACTGCTTATAATGAAGGACTAAGATTGGTAAATGAATGTCTGAAAAGTTTAGTAGTAGAAGAATTGAAATCTGTATAACAGTCACTTATTTATTGATTACATCACAAGTAAGACTCTTTAAAATATTATTGCACTTTTTGCATTATAGAAACATTTACGTAAAAAAACAAATCAACAACTCTACAAATCATTTACTAATTAAATAATCAATTAAAAATTTTAATTAATTAATTTTCTATTACTTTTGTGCCTAATTAATGTAATTTATAACTCTCGGGTACATTTAAACTTCAATTTTAATATTTTCTTATTTTTTATGTCCTTATGAATGATTAATTTTTAAAAAACGTAAAAACTCCGAATAAGGGACACCTCTATTTAAGGGACAAAAGTTCCGGTCCCATGGGTGTCCCTTATTTGGAGGTTTCACTGTACTATTTATTAATTTTGTGCAAAGTATTGTCTGGTCATTTTTTTTTTTTTTTTTTTTTTTTTGCTGTTGGTTAACAGTCGAAATCTAATAACAATTTCTAGTGTATATTTTTACAACTCTAAATCAAAGATAACTGTTGTTAAATTTTATTTAGACTGCTAAATAATCCGCCTGAAACATTTACACATTTAAAAGATATTTAGAATGAACTTATTTTTACTAGTTTTGATAGCGGGAGGCCCAGTTTCTATTTTATAAGTTACAAAAAATTCGGTTATTTTGGTTTATTTGGTGAAAAAAGTGATACAATATGTTCATACAGACACAACACATGTTTTAGTGTTTCATGCTGAATCTATTTTGCCAACATTTATTTCCATTTGTCTAATGTTTTTAATTTCTTATTTACCAAATCGCTCATGTTGGTCAAAATTTAGCGAGAACCCTGATGTCGAGAGAGGGTCGATGGAACATCGAATGACTAAAGATTATAATTCGAAGTCAAATTGTAATACAACATAAAATGATTATAATTTAATGAATAATTTATTAAACTATATTCTTACAAGTTGCTCCTTATAAATATATCAATATTTATTGCAAGCATAAAAATTTCTAACTATGGAAGATCCGAAAAATTAAATATCAAGAAAACTAAATGTCGTTTTCGCCATCTTCATCGATTCATCAAGACATTAAAACAGTTGGCAAAATACACTGGAAATTTGTTTTTAAGAAAAAATTATTTTTGTATACGCTGAAGGGATTTTCAGTGCTTTCGTAAATCTAAGTGATGTCTTTGCTATTTTTCAAACAAATTATTTTGATTACTTTAATTGTGTTATAAGTGACTCTATGGATTAACTGTGTAATCCTTATTAACGGTAGTTATCACGTGTAACCGCACCTGAGTTTAGTTTCAGTTCAAAAGTTCTAAAAGTTTGTACGCGTTTTATTTATGTCTTGTGTAGTTTAATAAATGTTCGTGGAATGTATAAAAGCTGCCTTCTATTTAGTTAAACCTCCGATATACAAGTAATAACAACACATGGCGGCAGCGGTAAAACGTTTTAACGTATTGTGAACATTTTTTCGTTTGAAAGAAAAAATCATAATTGAAAGTTAAGTTTTATCGTATGATATAGTGTTATGGCAGGCATTCAGTTACAGCCACCGGAACATTTTACATTTTGTACACCTGCAAACTGGTCTAAATGGAAAATCCGCTTTGAACGCTATTGGATTGCATCTGGATTAAGTGCGAAATCAGGAGAAGAACAGGTAAATTCTCTTATTTACATTATGGGAGAACAAGCCGAAGATATATTTGCTTCGTTTGGCTTACAGGGAAATGATTTAACTAACTTTACTGTTGTTCTTAATAAATTTAATGATCATTTTGTAGTTAAGAAAAATACTATTTTTGAAAGAGCACAATTCAATAAAAGAATACAACTCGATGGTGAATCTGTAAACACTTTTATTACGGCATTATATAAATTAGCTGAAAATTGTGAATATGGGGCTTTGCATGATGAACTGATTAGAGATAGAATTGTTGTTGGGATAAAAGACAAAAATTTAAGTGAAAAATTACAGTTAGATTCGGAACTTACTTTGACGAAAGTTATTGATAAAGTGCGTCTAAGCGAATCCGTTAAACAACAACAAGAGAAATTGGTAGCAAATGAAGTAACTTCAGTAAATGGTGTTTTCTCAAATAAGTCTTCAAGTTTACAAAACTCGCGAAAATTTAAAAACGAAAGTAAACAACCTATCAGAAATAAAACGAACGCGAATAATTTCAAGACTAACCAGGCATCAGAACAGTGTAAATGGTGTGGTAAACAAAAACATGAAAAACGGAAGTGTCCTGCTAGAGACGCCAAATGCTTAAATTGTTCCAAAATTGGACATTATGCTAAAGTTTGTCTATCTAAAAAGCAAGGAAAACACTCTAAAATTTCGTTTTTGGGTATAGTTAAGCAAAAAGGGGAAGAAAACCAGAACTGGACTGTCCCTGTGAAAATATGCAACCAGAATTTTAAATTCAAAATTGATAGCGGTGCTGACCACACAGCAATACCTGTTACGGTATACCGAAAATTTTTGTCAAAGCTGAAGTTAGACACTGCTGATAAAATCTTGTGTGGACCTGATAAGAATCCATTAAAAGTATTAGGAAAATTCAAAACGGATATTAAAATTTTTCAGAAATGTTGCCAAGAAGAAATTTATGTAATCGACGGTCTGCAAACTTGCCTTCTGGGTAAGCCAGCATTACTTTTCTTTGGATTGGGGCCAAACTTAAGTAATCTTCATCAAATTTCAGTTAATAAATTTACTGCAGAATTTCCTGAACTTTTTGAAGGCTTAGGACTAATGAAAGGGTGTTATTCAATTAAATTGAAACCTGGAGCTATTCCGTATGCTGTTAGTTCACCACGACGTGTACCAATACCTCTTTTAAGAAAAACGGAAAATGAAATTAAAAAGATGGTCGAGCAAAAAGTTATAATTCCAGTCAGTGAGCCTACGGATTGGTGTTCACCAGTTGTTATAGTGCCCAAATCGAATGGAACAGTAAGAATTTGTGTCGATCTGACAGAACTTAATATAAATGTTTTGCGAGAATTTCACCCACTTCCGAAAGTAGAATATACATTGAATTTGTTATCAGGTGCTAAGTTTTTTTCAAAGTTGGATGCCAACTCAGGATTTTGGCAGATTCCACTGGATGAAGAATCCTCCTATCTCACAACGTTTATAACCCCATTTGGAAGATTCAGATTTTTAAGATTACCTTTCGGCATCTCGTCAGCTCCAGAGCATTTTCAAAGACGAATGTCTCAAGTTCTTGAAAATTTATGTGGAACAGTGTGTCACATGGACGATATCCTAGTATGGGGATCTACCGAAGAAGAACATGATCAGCGGTTAAGAGAAGTTTTAAAACGTCTTCAGATTTCTAATCTAACTTTAAATGAGAAAAAATGTGTTTTTTCTGCAAGAAGCATAAAATTTTTAGGACACATTGTTGACAGTGAAGGAATACACCCAGATAATGAGAAAATTGCTGCCATCCAAGACTGCAAACCGCCAACAAATAAGAAAGAATTAAAGCAATTATTAGGCCTTGCTAACTATTTAGCGCGTTTTATTCCAAATTATGCCGAACTACTTCATCCGTTGACATCAATGCTTAGCAATAAAAGACACTTTGTATGGGATCATGATCAACAAAAAGCATTTTTGAGCTGGAAGAAAATTTTGTCTTCGGATCCAGTTTTAAAAATATTCGATCCAAATAAAAAATCAATTGTTACGTCAGATGCATCATCATATGGTTTGGGAGCAACACTTCGTCAGAAACAAGAAGATGGCAGTACTTCTGTAATTGCTTATGCTTCAAGAACACTCACTCCAACGGAAGGTCGTTACGCCCAAATTGAAAAGGAAGCGCTAGCCATTGTATGGGCGTGCGAAAAGTTTCGAGATTATTTAACAGGAGCAAGCTTCAGAATTGAGACAGATCACAAGCCTTTAGTTCCAATTTTTTCTCGTAAGTACTTAGATGACCTCTCTCCTAGGCTGCAAAGAATGAAACTCAGGATGATGAGATATTCTTATGATATTGTGCATATTCCAGGAAAGGAATTATATGCAGCAGATGCTCTGTCTAGAAGCCCTCAAATGCAAGCAACAAAAAGGGATGAATTGGAGGAAGAAATAGATGCCTACATTCAGATGATTACAGATAATCTCCCAGCATCTCGAAATAGGTTAAAAGAACTCCAAGCAGCACAAAATGCCGATCCAACATGTCAAAAACTTTCTTCATATGCAATGATGGGATGGCCTTCTAAAAAGGATCTGGATCCTCAATGTTTACCTTACTGGCAGCATCGATTCGAAATATCAATTCAAGAAGGATTGCTGATGAGAGGATGCAGAATTATTATTCCCAAATCACACCAAGCCGAAGTATTGAATCAAATCCATGAAGGGCATCTTGGCATTACAAAATGTCGAGCTCGAGCCAGATGTTCAGTGTTTTGGCCACAAATTAATAAACAAATAGAAGATAAAGTGAAAAATTGTATAGAATGCATCAAAGAAACAAGTAATAGACATGAACCACTAATTCCAACTCAGTTTCCAGAACGTCCTTGGGAAATATTAGGTCTTGATCTGTTTAAATACAAAAATTCCTGGTATCTTCTTGTTACGGATTACTATTCACGGTATCCTGAAATCGCCAAGCTAAATAACTTGACATCTGCAGAAATAATAAACCATTGCAAATCCATCTTTTCACGTCATGGAATTCCAGATGTTCTGAGATCTGATAATGGTCCTCAGTTCGATCCTGTGAAAACGCGAGAATTTATGGAATTTTCAAAAAGCTATGGGTTCTTGCATATCACCAACAGTCCGAAATTTTCTCAAAGCAATGGATTTATAGAATCGTCAGTTAAAATCGTAAAATTAAGAATCAAAAAGTCCAAAGACCCTTACCTGGCACTGATGGCTTACAGAGCAACTCCTCTTGAAAACGGATTCAGTCCTGCTGAACTTTTGATGGGCAGAAGAATAAAAACGACTCTTCCCATGTCTAAAGCTCAACTTCAACCTCAAGCTATCAACAAAACTATCTTAGAAGGGAAAGAAGAAATGCGGATAGAGAAGCAGAAAAGGAATTATGATAAACATCATGGAACCAGAGATCTTCCAAATCTTGAGAAGGGTCAAGCAGTGTGGATTACAGACAAGCAAGTAACTGGCAAAGTATTAGAAAAATCACCATTTCCTAGATCATACCTTGTGCAATCGGGCAAGAAAATTTATAGAAGAAACAGAAATAATCTTGTGCCATCTCCAGATTTTCAACCCGAATTGGAGCCAGATGATTTTGAATCGCCTGGTACTGAGGTGACGACTCCAATGAAAACCACAACGGCTGAGTTGCCCAAATCTCCTACAAAGCCTGTACCTGTACATAAGGAGTATATAACAAGAAGTGGCAGAACTGTTCGACCTCCCAAAAGACTGAATCTTTGAACTTTCAAAGAAAGGGAGATGTGTTATAAGTGACTCTATGGATTAACTGTGTAATCCTTATTAACGGTAGTTATCACGTGTAACCGCACCTGAGTTTAGTTTCAGTTCAAAAGTTCTAAAAGTTTGTACGCGTTTTATTTATGTCTTGTGTAGTTTAATAAATGTTCGTGGAATGTATAAAAGCTGCCTTCTATTTAGTTAAACCTCCGATATACAAGTAATAACAACACATTAATAAACCAAATTTTATTTCAGTGATTAAAAAAAATAATAAAAATTCTTCTAAATGTAAAGAATTTCGAATAAAAATATGCTTTAAAAAAATTACTAACCGACTTAAAATAATAATAATAATAATAATAATAATAATAATAAAAAGAATCAAGTTTGGCAACAACTTGGCGCTAACGCATATGAATGCATAATTTTAATATGCTTATGATTGGAAAACGGTTGCAACAATGAAAGATGATTTGCGACAAATCATCATTATTATTATTATTATTATTATTTTTTTTTTTTTATCAAATCCATATCTTTTTATTTAAAAAAAATTCTAATCATCAGAATTTAATGAAATTAAAATGGGACCACATGAGTATCTTATACTTTCAAAAAAAAAAAAAAAAAAAGAATTATCAAAATCGGTTTATATTTAAAGAATTTATAAGAGAACAAGAAATGCATACAGGTCGAAATCATAACCTCCTCCTTGAAGTCGGTCAAAAATATATTAATAAATAAAATGCGGATATCCAAAGAAAAATGTTTGAATGTTTCCCACTAAGTTAATAAAAATCAGCAAAAATGTCATTTTTATGATGATCAAAACGTGGCCTACGTAATAACCGAGTCATATATTACGTACGGCATGGTTTAAACATTAATATTCATGGACCAATAAAATGCGGACACCACAAGGATTCAGACATATCTATTCTCGACCGAAAACAAAAGCCTTTTTTCAAATGATTAGTAAAAAAAATAAATTTAGAAAATTTGGTGGATAGATCAAATTATTGGGTGGGCTCGCGCCTTACTGGCCCATATAAGTTGGCGCCACTGCCTGTAGAAAGTAAATGTTACGGACTATTTTAAACTTAAGGATTTGAAACTGAGTAAAAAAAAAAAAAAAAAAAAAAAAAAAAAAAAAAAAATGTTGCGCTATAGTTTATTTGCATCTCTTTATTATGTGGGTTTTTTAGACATTATTCTAATTAAATTTTTCTCATATGGCTATATTGCATAAAAAAGTATTACTGCCGAATAAAAATACATTTTCCCAACATTTCCGTGTTATGTGTATTTTATTTTACAAATTTCGTGAATTTAAGTAAATTTCTTTTTAAGAAATTTTCTTCATAACGAAGTGTTTAGATGTAACGATGACGCTTCGTTAAATGGAAGTTTCACTGTACTTAATCTTAATTTTATTTAAAATGCTAAAATCTGATTCTCAGCTCGTCAGTTTTTATGGCATAATATATCAATTTAAGCATTCATTTTAGAAATAAGTAGACAACTAAGGAAAAAAAAATGCTTCCTTTAAGAAAAATACAAGTAAAAAAGAAATTAAAAATATCAATTTCCATCAGAGGTAGTTTAAATGTTACACGAATGCATTCTACGCCCGTAGGTCTTATTTGGACTCAAAGCTTATCAGCTGTACGCAAAAGATTCACCTTGAAATCCCGCTCACATGCAACTATAATAAAGGAGTATTTTTATGTAAAAAAAAAGGGGGGGGGACTTTGAACCAATATATGAATAAAGAAAAACAACGTTAAAAAGCACAAATGGAAGTACAGTAAAACCCCGATAATTCTGATTAATTGGGATCAGGCCCAATCCGGATTATCCGGAGAATTAGAAAAAATGAAATAAAATAAAACATACTTACAGAAAATCACCTTTATGTTAAACTTATTGAATATTTACCGACAGTAAAAATGTTTACTTTGTAATAAAAAAGTTAGTAATTTTCTGCTGTGCCAGTTTTCTATATCTTTTGCGAGCCGTTCGGTCGCGCATCCGCTTGAGCATAAGTAGTTCGTTGGGTGTAGTTTAAATAAGAGTTTAAATAAGAACGCTTAAGGTATTCTTCCGAAAAGCTTTCAGAAAAAGATTTTTTTATTCAGAATATGACGAAGAAACAAGTTAATGTTGCGGAAATTAGCTAATGGTTTCTCAAATGTGAAAAAAAAAAAAAAAAAAAAAATACATAATCGATCCAGATTATGCCGAGATCCGGATTAACGGGGTCCGAATTAGCGGGATTTTGCTGCATGTATAAACCTCCAGTCGTTTCAAAGCCTTTAAAACTTCATCATCAGAGCTTAAAATCAAATTAAAGATAAATTAAAAATGGGGATTTAAAAAAAAAAAAAAAAAAAAAAAAAAGAGGGCAGTTGAGCTGTGAAGTACGCCGCTCTGACCCTCTGCTCCTGCTCCCTTTAATTCACACTTTCAAGTTAAATTAATTTTTATTTTTATTTTCAGCACCGATGATGAAGCCTTAAAAACTTTGAAAAGCTGTATGCGATTTATACTTACTTCTACTTGTGCTTTTTAACGTTGTTTTTCTTTCTAAATAAATAGTTTTTATGCACAGCCTTAATTTTCAGGGCATCAAAGTGGTGTTACCGCTTAGGATTTCCAGATTAACCCTTCACTGTGTTGCCCGAACTAACTTCGGGCAGGAACTCTTTGCACGCTTCGTTACCTAAAGCTTTTTGATACCACTAATTTTTAACTGAAATTTCATCTTTATTGATTGGCAGATGTTTTTCTATAAAGTAAAGCAAATATTTTAGTATGGAAAATGTGGCTTACAGCCCCTATTTTTAATTTATGTTGTCAAAAACAATGCCACAGTTAAGGAGTTAAGATCAGTAACATGCTTACCACAATAATTTTATCTTCTATGTGTAATATATTCTTCGATGCATCTAGCAGAGCAGTAGTTAATTCAGAATGCATAAACACTGGTTCATTCTTCAGTCTAAATACTCGGCCTCTATTCTTTTGCACAGTTTTCACAAATGACGAAGGTATAATATCGTCCGGTGTGTCCTCGAAAAACAGAACATGAAGTATGGTGTTTGGATCCTTTTCCATGATTTCCGCCATTTCTGCAGTTTCAGTATTTTCCAAAGAGCTTTCTTTCGCAATTAGAACAACTGTACGAAGTGGATACTCATTAATTCCAGGCAACTGAAAATAAATATATATTACAATTTAAAATAACATGATAATCATATAAACTCCTTGGTAGGGATGATCTCTCAGGAATTTATATGATTCCGATTATTAGGGAGGGGGGATCAAAAATCATTACATAGGTATGGCTCAGCGAAAGTTTTGTAAAAGGTATAAAAAAAATATAGAGGATACAAAATATAACAAAGCGAATATTGCTTTACATAGACTAAATAAAAAAGAGAGCATTAACATATTTTTTAATGAGAGCAGATTAATTTACAGATCTAATTTTTATTTACAGTTATTCATGAAGGAATTCATAGGGGTTTACTTGGGAGGTTCAAGTGTTTGCAACGATACGCTATCTTTTTGCGACTCGAATGTATAGATTATGTGGTTGGATAACTTAAGCAGCTATCAGATTTACCAACATTTCGTAAGACTTTTGAGCCAACACTTGATTTCCTCCAACTTTTCGCGAAATGTCGTCCCAAAATCCAGTGTGATAGCAAACAGAAATGTTCCCCCCAACATTTTTCCGCTGTTCCAAAAATGTCTCTCCTAGTCAAAACTTTTCATCCAACATCAAACATTTCGTCGAATCAGAGAAAATATTAACGCCTGGTACTAGTAGAAACTGGTTTCTAAATTTTACTCCAACTTTTTCAAAGACAATTGTAACCTTTTTCTCTCTTTGAACGGGAAAATGTTGGGGTTAAAATCGGCTGAAAAGTTTGTCTCGCCTGAAGTCCGTGAATCTGATAACAGCTTTATGGGATTGCTCCATGGTGGGAACACAAGCGATATCGGAAATATAGGGGGCGGTATGCGTTTATTTATATTCAATAACTCTGTTTTTTTCCGGTATTCATGTACATTGTGTTTATAGTTTTTCTGTTATACATTCTGGTGATGACCCAGTAAATGAGTCGAAACATGTCAATATAAATTTTTTATATATTTTTAATGTGTTTTTAGTAAAATGACATCTTTTAAAGTAAATAAATAGTTTTAACGTATGTTCTTGAATTTTTCGTTTTAGAATATGTATTACTATGACATCTTCTTTTTCAGAAAAATTAGAAAAAAGAAATGTAATAGAAACTATATAGTGCAAATGGAATATAAATGAATTAAATATTTTATGAAATATAAGTAGTTGTATAAAGTAATTTTAACTGCGCATGCACGAACGATAGCGGTGATCTTCTTACATAATTTAATAGTCAATTTCATGGAGTAACTCATAAAAAAAATCCAGTCAAATATTGGGAAAATTCAGAAAGATATTGTTGATAAAGCGAGCTGGTTTTTAGTTGCTTTCTAAAAGCAGCTGAATGATAAGGGATTTTCCACAAATTGTTATTTTTTATTAACTGGGTTTTAGGGAAAAGTTAGTATTTAATGAATATCAATAAGAAGATTTGAATCAAATGCCTCTGTTTTGAAACTTCTTTTTATCAGGAATAGGTTCGTTATAGTTATCCAAGAAAAACTATACTGGTAATAAAAAATGAAAAAAAAAAAATATATATATATATATATAATTAAAATTGACAATTTGTGAAAAATCCTTATCATCCAACTGCCTTTAGAGATAACTAAATATCAGCTCACTCCTACTGCCGCTATCTTTCGAAAATTTAACAATATTAGACTGATTTTTTTTTTTTTTTTTTTTTGAGTTGTTTTACAGAGTTGACTATTAAATTATGTAAAAAGATCGGTGTTATCGTTCGCGCATGACAGATTAAAAATTATTTATTACAATTACTCATATCTCATAAAATATTTAACATATTACATTCCAATTACACTATATTGTTTCTACTATATTTTTCCAATTTTTCGGAAACTGGCATTAAATTAGGTTGAAAACTCTGTATAATATAAGCTAAAAACATGCAATTTTTTTTTTATTAAAAAAAAAAAATCACTGTGTCTCCATGAACATACGTGCTATTCTTACAAAATCTGTTGACATGTTGCACAGTATTCGCATATTTGTATTCTGCAGCGATAGATCATTTCGTGCACTTTAATATACAGGGTATTCCCAAATATTATTATTTTTCTATGATTTTTTGTAGGACCCTTAATTGTCCTCTTTATCAAATGGACGTTGATAAATATGAGATGAAACATAGTTTTTATAAACCTAAAGTGCCAGAAGAATCCGACATGTATATTTTTAAATATTCGACAAATTGTCTAAAATTAAAAGTGTCCGGTCATTAATGGCAAAGACTGGATATTGTTGAAAAAAGGTGAAATATATGGAATAGATTTTATTATAGAGGGTTTAGCATAAACGCTATTCTTTACTAAAATTTAACTAAATTTGAAAAGTTAATTAAAATTCCATTAAAAATTTCACATTTTTCAAAAGAAGTGTGCCGAAGATAGGCAAATACCTTAACCACAAATGGAGGATATTTCAACAAAGGTGAAAATGTCTATTAAAATTTTTATTGTAATATACTTCAGTTTTCTAAATGTGGTTACCCGTCAATCTAAATTGAATTAAGGTACAACATCCTGTGTATTTGTAGCTAAATAAATGCTTTGCGATCTCATGCATTATGTTAATTTTCCATCCTCTTAATGCTTACTTTTACCTTTCTAAATTTGTCGGTCAAATTCGGCAACATCCTGTATTATTACGAATGTCGTGGAAGGAGCACTAATGTAAAATCATGTGACACTTTATATCAAAAGGGAGAAGATATTTTAACTGAAAAAAGGTTTGAAGTGCTCTTAAAGGTTTTAATATACCGAAAAAAAAATTTTTTTTTCTTTATGCATATCAGCCTGAATTTCAAAAGTGGTTTTTTATATCAAGGTAGTATCCATTCAATCCATTAAAGTTTAAAAAAAATCAGAGTGTGCTTGCTATTTAACCAACTCTCCTTTAAGACTGTTAACTGCCATGTTCAACAAGCGCAAAACGTTTTGACACATTTACAAATTCATTTTTTTACGGAAAGATATAACATTGGAGGCCTGACTATGGAAGCGATTTAGAATCGAACTGTTTTTCCATTTTTTTAATCAATAAATTACCTATTTAGTTATAAGCGATTTTGATTATGTTATAAAGTTTTCCATCCTTCCTTTGAATGGTTATTCTTCTTCCGCATGGAAATTCGGTTCAAAATACTTACTTCGACAGTATTTTCTGAAAAATCTATTGCATTTGCAAAATAAATAAATAAATAAATAAATAGAACGAAAAAAAAAAAAAAAAACAGTTCGATTACATAGTTTCTGAAAAACAATATCAGCTATTTTTTTTTTTTTTTTTTTCATTTCCGAACAAAAATAAATTAAAATTTATGTCATAAAATTGCCCTTTTGGATTTGAGAACACTCTTAAGACAAAAATCTCCCTAAAATGGACTATTTTCCTGGTCCTTACAATGATTCGGTCTTCACAGATTTCACAATAAGGTCTTAAATTTTTTCTTTTGCTCAAAATTTCCACGAAGAAACCCTCAGAACTTTCCGTACAACACAATACAAAATCACAAATCTTTTTTAAGACTTACCTTGTATGCTTTGCGAAGACCACAAATCAAACAAACATCCAGCACCTTTTTTGTTAATTTTATTCGGTCTTCCAACACGGATTTTAGATTTTTCGTATTTTCTAAATCGATATCTAGGAAATCCTTGTCATCTGTGCTGCTTTTCGAAGAAAAATTAGCCAGTCGTACAGTGAAATCTGCTGGATCAATAATTGTGAGGAAATAATTCAAGGCGTATCGGATCTCGGACCTTGCCTGCAAAATTCAGAATGTGCAATTAAAATAGAGTTAATACGAAGGGGAGTCTTAAAAAAAGTTTCTCCTGGTGTCTGTGGACGGATGTATGTATGAAAGTCAAACAATATAAGGAGACATGAAAGATACGACACAGCATTATTTGTCAGTATAAGTACCAGGCATGTTGAGATATTTGAAATATTGCTTGATAAGCTACAAAAAGCCCTCCAGCAAAACACCAGGGCTTTGCATGCGGACGGGCCGTTAAGGGTGTATTCGAAAAAACGCTTTTCCACCTTCAACAGCTCGAAATTTTCTGATACAGTTTCAGACACATTTTTAAAAGTAGAAACATGAAACTTGCTGAGGCAATTTTTGAAGAGACGTATAAGGTGCCGTGTGATGTCATTTTAAACACAATTCATTAGAATTTGATTTATAAACAATTACCTTCTCAGTATGACCCATTTTTTTCGTTCACAGATCTCCCGCTTCGAAAAAATCGGTTCAAAATGCCGTTTTTGATTGCTTTTTTTTTTTTTTGCAATATTTTCTGCATTTATCAAAGAATCGACAATCACGGCACCTTGTGTACTTTCTAAATAAGACAATTTGCCAGTTTGATGCGAATGAGAGCAAAAATGTATTTAAAAATAAATCGGAAAATAAACACTTTGAATCGAAATACACCCTTAAAAGCTTCTTCCGTATACAAAGTCCTGAATTTTTATTGGGAGGCTATATGAAACTTACTAACAAGGAAGGTCTCCATACTAGGCATACTCAGAATTTTATGAAAAAAAATACTAATTAAAGTACTTATGTATGTAATAAAGGATCTGTCAAAATAAGCGGCAGAATCACACTAGAAATTATGTAAAAAAATAAAATAGCTTCGAATATTTGGCGTGAAAAGACGAAAGAGTCACTCGATTTGGCGGACAGTTCTTTTCCTCGCCATAAACAAACGATTATTATGCAACTCAAAACTGCTGGATATTTAGAATGCGTGTAAATTGTATTTAATGAATTTAAACATAAACAATGAGAGACTTTAAAATATTATATACATATATATACACATTATATTGCATATACATATTACTTGTTGAAGTAGCTATTTAATTAATCACTGGAAAAAATGTTTTCATAGGTAAAAAAAATCATATTGAGAAAAATCATCTTCATAAATTTAAGCGTATTCAAAAATAAAAGCCACATGTTTCCATAGTAACAAAATCTAATCGACATTTCTCAAATGGACTTTGAGCAGGAAACAAATTTAATTAATTTAAATAATGAATTTCGTTTTAAATCTCAAATTTTGGTGATTAAATTTGAATATAAATACATATAAATATCGATATAACAAAATTATACTTAAAACAAATTAAAACTTATAAAACTAAAGTTATTTAAATTAAATTTATCAAAACAAGTTCAACATGAAACTTTTTTTTTCTTGAAGTATATTTGACGCAAAATATTTTTTGAAATTACATTCCTTCGCCAACCGGCGATAAATCGCCAAATAACGAAATTTTCATTATTTTTTTACGGATACTGAATGGGGGTTCCGACGAAATTTTTTTTATAAACGTATATATCCACACGAGAAGAACATTCTGTAATTTTTTCAGATTTTTCGGGGTATGCTCGTATGGAGATCTTCCTTGTAAGTAATGGAGGTTCCGCTGAAATTTTTTTTATAAACGTATATATCCACACGAGAAGAACATTCTGTAATTTTTTCAGATTTTTCGGGGTATGCCCGTATGGAGACCTTCCTTATAAGCTGTATGACAAATGTCTCAATGTACTTATACAAGAAAGGTATCCATACGGGCATACCCCGAAAAATCTGAAAAAATTACAGAATGTTCTTCTCGTGTGGATATATACGTTTATAAAAAAATTTCGCCGGAACCTCCATTCAGTATCCGTAAAAAAATAATGAAAAATTCATTATTTGGCGATTTATCGCCGGTTGGCGAAGGAATGTAATTTCAAAAAATATTTTGCGTCAAATATACTCCAAGGAAAAAAAAATCATGTTGAACTTGTTTTGATAAATTTAATTTAAATAACTTTAGTTTTATAAGTTTTAATTTGTTTTAAGTATAATTTTGTTATATCAATATTTATATGTATTTATATTCAAATTTAATCACCAAAATTTGAGATTTAAAACGAAATTCATAATTTAAATTAATTAAATTTGTTTCCTGCTCAAAGTCCATTTGAGAAATGTCGATTAGATTTTGTTGCTATGGAAACATGTGGCTTTTATTTTTGAATACGCTTAAATTTATGAAGATGATTTTTCTTAATATGATTTTTTTTTTTTTTTTTTTTTTTTTTTTTTTTTTTAAACCTATGAAAACTTTTTTTCCAGTGACTAATTAAATAGCTATTTCAACAAGTAGCATGTATATGCAATGTAATGTGTATATATATGTATATAATATATTAAAGTCTCTCACTGTTTATGTTTAAATTCATTAAATACGATTTACACGCATTCTAAATATCCAACAGTTTTGAGATGCACAATAATCGTTTGCTTTTGGCGAGGAAAAGAGCTGTCCGCCAAATCGAGTGACTCTTTCGTCTTTTCACGCCAAATATTCGAAACTATTTTATTTTTTTACATAATTTCTAGTGTGGTTCCGCCGCTAATTTTGACAGATCCTTTATTACATACATAAGTACTTTAATTAGTATTTTTTTCATAAAATTCTGAGTATGCCCAGTATGGAGACCTTCCTTGTTAGTAGTTATGAGGAAAAGCAAAGATATGTCTTACCTTTAATGTCTCATTCTATCTTTCGACTTTCATACACCCCTCTGACCACAGTCGGCAGGGGAAACTTATTTTCAGACTCCTCCTCTTATTTATTATTTTTTCATACGTAATTGTATTAATTAGTAAATTCGATACATTTATCTTACTTCTGAATCAGTGTCTTGAATCATAATAGTTAAATGTGTTTTTGATTCCCTGAAACAACGAAACGTTGGCTTTTTCGGTGCTTTGGTATTCTTTATGGGTAAATTCCTGAGGAAGAAATAAACGAAAAAAATATTGTAACTAAATAAAAAGCGCTATATTTGAAGACATGCAAGCAACAAGAAAGAAAAAATCATGCGTCCAGCATAGATTATGAGACACTTTCCAACACATTCAGAAAGCTGTAACAAAACTGCAACGTATTAGTTGAAATATTATATCTAATTCAACAATATGGAAACGCATTTACTATTGCACAGGAAGTAACTTGTAGTAAACCTAAGCAACGTATATCAATTTTATTATACGGGAAATAGTTTAACATAATTAAAATATGCCGCAATTAATGTTTCACACCTATGACACTATGAAACGGAATGCTTTTGTGGTTACCTGTAAATGAATAATAAATATTCTTTGTGGGGCATATTCTTCAAAATGTATATTTTAGTGCCCTTTATAAATGCATATCAATTTCATTATGTTTCGATGGATGTAACATCATAAAAAAGCACTTGAAACTATTTTATTCCATCAGCTGTAATGTAACTGTTCCTGCATTTGAACTATGCATTCGATTTTACTAAAATTTGAAATTACTCAACAAAATTATGTAACAATTATCTATTTTAAATTTCAATCGATTCGGTTGAGTAGTTTTTGCTCTGTTATATGCGGACAAACGGACAGGCTGAATGATGGCTATAGGAGCTACGTATTTACATAATTATGAACGCACCTAATAAGAAAATAAAGAAACAAATACTAATGATAAAAAGGAGGCTTGAAATTCAGAATGAGGCAGTTTCCCTATTCTATACCTTCCTTAAATGATCTCTCTGAAAATATTGCTGCACAAACAACCACAAATTGTATTAGCTTCATTCAAAAACAAAATAAATATTCTTTTTACGGCGTCTTTGAATTTAATTCAAGCCTTTAAAAGAAATAAGATTAATTTATAACCTTCCATATTTGAAGTCTTCCGTGTTCTTGATGACTGACCATACAGAGTTTCCATCGCATATTCTGTTATGCAGTGTTGGTGCCACTGGGTTATGAGGAAAAGATTCAGATCCGTCACAATAATTCAACATCTGTGAAATATAAGCTATATTTAAAAAAAAAACTTGTTATCAAATTAATGCAAAAAGTAATAAAATTTCTAATTATAGTCAGCTTTAGTAACCACTCGCATCCTAAATGATATTCTATTCATTCCTATGTCCTTGTAAAAGCACACGATGAGACAGTCTCCATATAGGTTGGTGGATTTCAGGCAGTCGTGCTTTTGAAACTGTGTAATATATAATCATTTGTATGGAATAAAAAGTTTATGTTCTTCTCATCTCATTAACAACGATACTAAAAATTGATATCACTAGTGGTTGACTCGTAGGTTTAGCATTGTGTTTGTCCTACAATCAAACGTATGAAAACATCTAAAACTGGATGCAGGAAAATACAATGCTGAGCCTACGAATCAACCACTATAGTGGTATTCATTTTTGACTTATGCACCACTTCACTTCCGGCAGACATGGATCATTAGATTCCCCTTATATTACTCTTCCCTAAAATAAAGGATTTTTTCTTATGCTCGATGACATAGGACTTTGTGCAGTCGGCTCTTGGACTATGAGCAAAACAAACCTATAACCAAAACTTTTACATAACCTCCTTAGTCCTGATACGTCGCATGTAGAAGACACTAAAGAACACCCTTTAAATGCATTTAAATGCTACTAAAATTGTTAAAATTACTTCTAGACATTTTTAATAAATTCGTGCATATAGTAATCATTAATATGCTATAGGCTGATATATCTTTGAAAATGTTTTATAATTATCTTAAACAAAGGATTGTGGTCCCTCGTATAATGTTTGTCTCAGAATTGAGGAAGTTAAACAATTAAAAGTAATTTGAAAGCAATCAAAGAGACATATGCAAGCTCGTTGAAAATAATAACAATAATAATCGAAAAGTTTGTGCTGTCACCCCCTTACCTTAGATGAACTTGCGGAAGAAAACATAATTGATGAATGGAGATCTTCTTGTTCTCTGAAGTTCTTTGGTAAGTAACACAAAGGAAGTCCATTTTCGTCGAATTCAACCCTTGAAATTAAAAGATGAAAACATGAAATTTTCAAAGAATTAAACCTTATTAACATAAATTCTGAAGCGACGTGCGATGAGGCAGTCATTTCAGAAACTTTTGTATTAATCTTATATATTTATTTATTAACACTTTTAATAGTTTATTGTTAAAAGTAAATTATTTTTTGTTATTAATTATTTTAAAATTTGTAATTATTTTTTGCACTTATTATTAATATTTTACTTTGTATTGTGAAGGTAACTGAATTTGACCCCGCTGCTTGATTACAGGGTATTCTATCAAAACAGTATAAACTGTATGAAGCCAGAATTTTCGGCGGAAGTATAAAAACCTAAGAGTCTCGACAACGCTTCGTTTACGAAAAAATTTGAAAAAAAAAAAAAATAAAATAAAATAAAAAAATAAAAAAAAATAACGTCGCATACAGTGCAACGAAAGTAAGCTCTATCGGAATCATGTAAAAGTGCACAATACATAAGAAACAAAAATCTTTTTAAAATTTAAAATTAAAATGTTAACATTTATTGCTGATATTGTACATATACCTATTTTCTTGTCTTCCTATTGCTTTTTATTTTTGCATACACAACGGTGTTGGATGTTATTCAACTGGCTATTGTACGGCGTGTCATACATGCAGTTGCACAAGCATACCTCGATATGCGTCGGATTGAATGCTTTCTTATGCAAACACTGTGTCCTGGACCTAGATGCGATGCTAAATTCTAAAATGGAGGGCCAAAATCGCAGTCAATTGAAATCCAGCCAACCTCATTCCTTATTGGTCGTAGGGTGAGAATCACATCTTGTTTCACCATTTGAAAGGGAGTGAGGGTTAAATAATTTTGAAGCGATTGTTACTGTTTTGCTCTTATTTACAATAAACCATCGAAATTTACTCAATTAAGATATTTTACAAAAAGAGAGTGAAAAATTTAGATTATAAGTTGTAACAATTTTTAAGTGTTATGATATGACAAATATTCTTTGATAAGAATTTAGTTTTCATCGAAAAATACTTGTAATATTATTTAAAAGTTATCAATAAACACCGTCTAGAAAAAAATCTCGATAAATTATATTTTACCCCCCCCCCCCTCGCGAACACACACACACCATCATTTTAAATCCATAAAATTACGAAAAATTAATATTATTCCAAAAACGTCAACATCTATTAAAAGAAAAAAACTTTTTCTAAAAAATAAATATATCAGTATAAATATAAGAAAATTAAATGTTTAAAATTGTATGTAACACATTGAATGTAAAAATAATTTAATGTTTTAGCATTAAAAAAAAAGAAGAAAGAAAAAGAAAGCCATAGACTTTCTTTAAGAGTGCTTCAGATCCTACGCCCATAAATCTATATTATAAAGGCCAAAGTATCTGTGCGTAACGCATACGTCATTTTGCGAATGGCAACATTTTCACATGCAATTCAGTTTTGCAATTTTCGGTACTGCAAATTTTATACTTCTAAACATCTCACATTTTTAATTTTTACACCACCGTATAGAGAAAAATATGTACTTTTAAATACAATTTGTTTGAAAGTTGTATCTCAATTCATTCCTGACATATTAATTTTTTTATAGTTTTTAGTACGAATTGTGTAATTGTGGCAACAGAAATACTCCATTTTCTCTTAAAATTGATAAAAATTGAAATATGTGCGTGTAAATTTTGAGAAGGTGAAAATTATAACGGGTTTAGATTTCACGTGAAATTCTAAAATCGTGTCAATTTGAAATAATTTCCTTTTCTTTTTTTTTTTTTTTCTTTCTTTTTTTTTTTTTTTTTTTTTTTTTTTTTCATACGCATTTATACCAAACATAAGAGCCTCAATTGATAACTTCATCTTAATAACTGATCTTTATTATGTTTTGCTTTATTATTATATTTTTACATATGCGATTAAAGTTTAATTTTAATAATTTGGACGACTGAGTTTTATAGAAATGGTATTTTTTTTTTTCTTAAAATTTTAGCTTTAAATGTTATTTGTTTGAGAGTTAGACTGACCATTGTAAGATGCATTTTTTACTGTAGCTAATTTTGTAGGTTTATTTTAAATCAATAAAACAGTTCTTTCTTAAACATTTACTTTCTTCGAAATTCGACGAGTTCTGCCTTTTAAATATAAAAGTGAAAAAGTTTTTCTGTTTTTAACCCTTTATTCCCTATGGTACATTAAATCACCATTAAAATAACTTGTTATGAAACTCATTTAATACATAAATTCGTAGCTACACCGTTTAAAATGAATTATCTATAATTTACATTATCTAGTTCCATAAACACTATTGGTTGCACAGAACAAAAATATTTTTAAAGGGATAATTAATTTTACCATAGCATCTTTCTAACTATGAAATATTGTGAGGGAGATGGGACAAAAGTTTCAGTTTGGAAATATTTTTATATTTCCAGTGTAAGAAATTATATTTGTACATTTTCTAATTCTACAAAATACTAAAAAAAAAAAAAAAAAAAAAAAAAAAAATTAAATAAATAAATGAAAGATTTGAATAGAATTATAAGTATTGCTTCAAATTTAATTAATTAGTTTAGACAAACTTGTTCTAAAATTTATTAAATGATTGTCTAAATTTTCAAAATCAAGAAAATGCTTTAGAAGATGAAATTTCCATAAATTCATAAAAACATAAAAGATTAACATTCTTTTATATACATTCAATGTTTATCTTAAAAATCATGCCTAATTTCATGACTGTTATTAAGTCCATTACAATATGTTAATTTGGCGTGGACCCCAATTATGAAAATTTTCATCGTTTAATTTACGATTAGAAATATATGAATTAGTGAATTTATTTTAAAAATAACAGTTTTGTCTCTTTCTTTTTAAACATAAGTAACATGGGAAAAAAAAGAATCATTTAAACTATCTATTCAAGATGTCTAAATTGTTTTTTGAAACGTATATTAATAAACTAATTAATTAGTTCCATAATTATTTATAAAAGTACATTTAAAAAAAAAAAAAAAACGTATATTGCATTTTTTTTTTATATTTTACTTATATTTTCGTTTTTGCATTTTAATATTTAAAGTATTTCATTGTGGTAGTTTCACAGCTAATTGGCCTATTTAGCGCGCATGATTTGGCATATAATTAAGTCCATTCGTGTTATAACTCTTATACAATTATAACCATAAACAATATTTAGGAATTTATCACTTTGATGCACTTTAGGGAAAGAAATTATTAATTTATAATTAAAATACTAAAATATTAAAATGTTACATTGTCATTGAAATTCGCCTGCTTGCATAATTTTTATAATCTTACCTTATCAGGAAATAAATGAAAAATCAATTTAAAAATTCCAGCTTTAAATATTTGAATCAAGTTTAAAAAATTAAAATCTTGATTACTTTTTTTTAATTGTTTAATATCATTAACTTAGAAAACCGAAAGACAGTAGAAAATTCAAAAATGCAATGGTTATGAAAAGTAGTGATTATGAAACAAAAGTGTAATCTAAAATAAGATTACACTTACGACTCTTGAATGAAATATAATAATTAAAAAATAATAATTAGAACAAAATCAACGTACAATGAAATTGCAAAAAGTTGTTTCTTTTTCAACACTCAACAGCGCCACCTGTTGAACGATTTATACCAAAAGCTAATCAGCGATTGGGCCAATTTGTATCAGGGACTAACTGAATATACATTTTTATTATAAATTCAGTGGATTAGTTCTTGAGATAGAGCGCCCACAATATTTGTGCCACATAGAGACAGGCAGAACCACGGACTCACAGACAGACATTTTGTAAAAACATGTTTTTTTGTATTTCTGACCCCTAAAACGAGTAGATCTGTCGAAAATCGGAATTCGAATATTTTCACGAATCCAATACATTCTTCTTGTAAAAAAAGAAGAAAGTAAAAAAAGCTGCATTCCCGTGGAAGGTGTTTTAAAATCAATATATTTTTACAAATTTTGAATTGCTACAGATATCACCAGTACAAAATCTTCTGTTAAAGATAAAATTGAAGTAAATTTTTGTTTTTAAATATTTTATAAAATTGTAATAATTAGTCAGATAACCCCTTTTCCAGAGAATGATCTTATAATAATAACTTGTCTGTAACGGTTACTTTTCACCAGTTCTTGTTACTAACAATGTTCTTATATTAACACTATGTATGATGTGATGCTCACTTCATGTCTAGATCAATATTGTAGCAACCTGTCGGTGACCAAGTCGAGTCGGTTGAAGCCATGCAAGATCCGTTCCTTTCGGGGTTTTCAGGAAATACTCCGTACCGAAAAGTGGACCATTTTTGAACAAACTGCAACGCAAGATCTAGAACAAAGAAAAAAAATCTTTATTATTCCATTAAAAAATACATTTTGTATGTTTGGTAATTTCTAAGAATTAATATACATGATGGCCCAAAAAGTTCATCCAAACTTCAAAATTTAATAAATAACAATTAACTGTAATGCATAATGCATAAGTGACAGATTTATAAGATAGGTGATAAGTTTTGTCTACAGTAATTTTACAAAATCTCGAATTTTTTGTCAATGGGTGATGCTGTTCTGTTTCCCAAATATGTTCAGACTAGCCTATAAAATTAAATTATTTAATTTGTATTCTTTATTCTGTTTAGTTATTAAAATTCAAAATTAAGGGGTTCACCTTGTGAGGGAGTGACCTTTGCATAAAGGCACTCTAGTATTTCTGAGATCGTGACGTCAATAATTTAACAAGTGTAAGCGTAAAAGCGACATCTATCCTCTCTTTTACTTTAACTTTCTAGAGTGTGTGTGCTCTTTCGGGTTCTGCAGTTAGCTCGCGGTTATTAGTAATATGTTAATGTGAAGTATCTCAGTTTGCAGCATATAAAAGCTTGGGTTTGAGTGAATGGGGAGTGTCTCTGGCACTAGCCAGCGAGAGAGTGTCTCTGGCATTAGCCAGCGAGAGAGCATCTGTGGTGGTAGCCAGCGAGCGAGGATCTCTGGCATTAGATATCGAAGTGAATTATTGTTCAGCGAAGTGCTAGCAAATTGAAAAGTAGCAGCGAGCCTCCAGTGAAGTGTAAAGGAGTTTTGATAGTTGACTTGAGAGTTGGCCGGGGTAAGAAACTTTATAGTAGTTTCATTTTGATTATTTGTGAATAAAGATATACATACAGCCACGGGCTGTCTAATTAAGCTTTATCTAGCAGCTCAGCCAAGAGATAGGGAGAAGTATTAGAAGGTGCCACGATTGAGCTAGGCCGAAGCTTGTGAGTATGTGTTTAGCCTTTTCATAGTATTCTCAGTTGTGTAAAATTAAGACTTGCTCCACTTCCCTTCAGCCCTTATCATTTTAATAAACTTTGTTGTTTTATCTTAAGTACTGAGCATGTCTACATTTAACTCCCACCACGACCAACCAAACGTTACAAATGACACTCAGTATGCATGTAACGTTACAACCTTGCGAAAATTTGAAATTAGTATTCGTGCCTCTTTAAGTGCATTTTAAAATATATACTCAAATGTGAATTTGTTGAAACCATCTTATGATTATTCAGCATGACATTAGATGACAGCATCAGCTTTGTTGTCTAAGATTTATATTCTAGATTTGGAAATTTTAATTACTACTAATACGTAGTAGCATTTTTAGCTTCTAATTATTATTAATTATAGTAATGAGTTAGTCACTTCTGTGTAACATACCCAAATGTCATGAGAGATTTTAATGTCCCGTAAAAATGTTTTATTGTTATATTTAACGTTTCAAAGGGTAAAGGAACATATTCAAACAACTGACTCAAGTAGCATGCACATTAGCAGCAAGTTTGTTTTTTTATATTATCTTGCCATGACAAATTTGACTTGATACATTCACAACAAATGTCCCGCAAAATAGACCATCACTCACTTGCATGAGTACAGTAAAACCTCTAAATAACGGACACCTCGGGAGCATGGAAATTGTCCGCTATTCGGAGGTGTCCGCTATTGAGAAAACATGAGATATTAAAAAAATTGCTAAGAAATTTTTAATGTTTCATTAAAGGACTTTTATATGTCCTAAAACCTCTGTTTTATATTAATTAGAATTTAAAATTATTTTTTCAAACAATAAAACCGAAATAAAACGGTGCATACCTTTATCCAGTGTTTATATGAAAAAAATATGCTATAAAAGTTTGTTTTTGCTTGCGATTACATGTAATTTGTTTTTCAATGTGAAGTTTTAACTCTGCCAGTAATTTTAATCCTTCTAAATTACCTTTTATTTACCAAAAATAAATAAATAAATAAAAAATTGTGAAACTGTTCATTGTATATTGCCGCTTATTGGAAATTTTCGATATTGCAGGAAACACCTCAAGTTTCAGTATATCTTTCATCATCACTAAGTTATTTTGTCGAAAATTCTGAAGCAGTATAATTGTATATAGCACTTGATTCTTCTTCAGTAACTCATCATCAATATTAATAAATTTGGCAGTTTCTTCACTCGATATATTTTATCAATTCACTTATTTCGTTTTAGGTTGTGCTTGGGGCTATGTTTGGGGAAAAACACAATTTTAACATTATTGATTTTCAGATGCTTTGGATGAGAACTTGCATTTCCAGTCCATTCTCTAGAGTTATCTGTGATCACAAAATTTGTGACACATTATCCTCATAAATTTAGAGGCGTTTTACTTTTTCATTTATTTTTTTCTCGTTAAAAATTATTTTTTAATCTTTTATCGTCAAAATTACTGTCCGCTATTCGGAATGTCCGTTATTCAGAGGTTAAACATACAAAAAGTTAGATTTTGGGAGTGGGGATCAGAAAATTGTCCGCTAAATAGAGGTGTCCGTTATTCGGGAGTGTCCGTTATGGAGGTTTTACTGTAGTTTGTTGTGAAATTGATGCAAGACTGACTTTAATTCACAAAACTGACGAAAGCAAAATATTCCTCTTTTAATAGAATAGACGACTTTCGGCACTGCATCCCTTGCACAAATTTTATTCGATTGATACCGCTTTTTAGGTGCGTTCGTAATTATGTAAATACGTAGCACCTATAGTTGTCATTCAGTCTGTCTGTCCGTCATCATAACAACGCAAAAACTACCCAACCGAATCATTTGGCATTTAAAATATATAATTATTACATAATTTTGTCGAGTCATTTCAAATTTTATGAAAATCGGATGCATAGATCAATTACAGGGACAATCAAAAGAATTCCGTTACATTACGGTCAATGGGGAAAAAGTTTCAAATGCATTTTACTGGTGTTACACTCATTCGAACGTAATAAAATGTATATGCATCTATGAAGTACCGATTACAATATATATTCTGCACAATCTGTGGTGCAAAGAACATTTGTTATTGATTTACAAGGCCACACAAAAGTATTCCATTACATAATGGAATATTAATACAACATTGTTTGGTGAGCGTTTTAATTGTAATTAACTATTTAATATTTTATGAGATTGATATATGTTGCTGAGGTGTAATAAATGTTACTTCCTGTATATTTACGGGAACACAAAAATGATTTCGACCACTACACTATATCCGAAGTCTATTATGACAGCAAGATCTGAATATTTTTAAGACTTCGTTATCGTACGAACGCACCTTATTTGCTACGCTTCACGTGCAATTTCCAACTTGTTTTAAACGCTTTACTTGTCAAATACCAAAAAAGACTATTTTAAAAGTATAAATATCCCCATTATTCGTTAATGGTGTTAAAAAAGATATGCACTTTCTGACGTTGCGTATACGACAGTTGGCATTTCATCAATAGACCTGAAGGAGTTAAACCTACAGTGTGACAGTTGTAAACAGAAAGTGTGGCATGGCTAAATTAATACTTTGCAGTATTTTTGACAATACAAAGCTGAATTTTTTACTAGCTATAACACTAATAGCTTGGAAAGAATTTGCAATACTTTAGTCATGACAAAACTGAATTTTCTACTTCTGTTTTAGTTAATTTGTAATAAATTTGGTACAGCAAGAAATTAACTTGTGTGACAAGTTAGTTGCAAGTATGACTTCGGCGTTTACATTATCTTGTTGCAGTCTTGTCATGCCGAACTTGCTGCAGGTTTGCAAAGAAAGCCTGCTGCAGATTTTCTGCAAACTAAAACTCAAATACGGGAATTTATTTCAAAAGCGTTATGTTTATAATATTTTCAACTTCTTTTTCTTCTTAACCCTTTACTGCATCACGTGCCATACTGGTATACACCTAAAAACATTATAATTTTGATTATGTGACATGAATTTACGCCGCGGTACATTTTTTCCGTCTAATTAACCCTCCTTGATTATCCCCATTAGTCATTTTTAGGTGCGTTCGTAATTATGTAAATACGTAGCACCTATTGTTGTCGCTCAGTCCGTCCGTCTGTCTGTCTGTCCGTCCGCATATAACAACGCAAAAACTACCCAACCGAATCGTTTGAAATTTAAAATACATAATTATTACATAATTTTGTTGAGTCATTTCAAATTTTATGAAAATCGGATGCATGGATCAATTACAGGGATAATCAAAAATATTCCGTTACATTACGGTCAATGGGCAAAAAACTTTCAAATGCATTTTAATGGTGCTACACTCATTCGAACACAATAAAATTGTTATGCATCTATGAAGTACATATTATAATATACATTTTGCACAATCTGTGGTGCAAAAAACATTTGCTATTGATTTACAAGGCCACACAAAAGTATTCCATTACATAATGGAATATTATACAACATTATTCGGTGCGCGTTTTAATTATAATTAACTATTTAATATTTTATGAGATTGACATACGTTGCTGAGGAATACTACAAGTTATTTCCTGTATAAAAGAAAGCATATAGTATAGCGTATGATATACGTTCCTGAGGTGTAATAAAAGTTACTTCCCTTATATTTACAAGAACACAAAAAAATTTCGACCATTATACTGTATTCAAAATACTATCGATTATAACAGCAAGATCTGAATATATTTAAAACTTCGTTACCGTACGAACGCACCTCATTTGCTACGCTTCACGTGCAATTTCCAACTTGTTTATTGTAAACCCTGCCCTATTTAATCAGATCTTTCCCATTAAATTAGACAAATTCCTGTTTTGAAGACTAGGTCATAAAAGATTAAAAATTCTGTCAAAGACGCTTTCGTAAGGGGTTAAATGTGCAAGTTTTGAACCTATTAAAGAAAAAAAAATGCGTGGCAAGAGGGTTGACACTTATTTTATACATGTCAGATGATTGCAACTAGACAGAAAATTAGAATTGGTTATTCGGAATTGTTCTTGAAATATATTTATTTTTTTTATTGATATTTTACTATTTCTCCAATTATTACACCGATACATAGTGTTACGAATTTTGTAAATAGTTAGTGTTTGTACTGTAAAATAATGTAAATAATCTTATTAAGCTCCATTTCTTTACTAATATTTTTGTTACATTGTCTCTGTTATCAAGCAAACTTGTCTATTATTTTCAGTGAATGTCTATGGCAGCTTTGCGAAATATTAGAGATATCGCCAAGTTGGCGTCACTTTTGGCGACTAATTTTGGTCGCCAAATTTGGCGATATATCGCCAAGTTGGCGACAAACTTGGCGATTGTTGTCGATGGTAACCCTTCCCTCTCTATGGTAACCCCCCCCTTTAGGTCTACTGATACATTGAATGTTTTTCCTTGGTTTCTGGATTTTTCTAGAAGGTTGTAGAAATTTCCGGCGCATGCTACGAGCCTATATAAGGAGAGCGATACGAGCTGTTGTTGTTAGTATTTACCAGTCAGTCATTGAGTGAACTTCTAGGGTATTGTTTAAGCAAGTTTGCTTGAGCTTTATTTACGTTATTTTGAATGTGATTTTAGTGTTGAGACGTTGTATAAAGAGTCTCTGGGACCTATATCTGCACTTATTTTTGAATATCTAGTAATATTTGTGAGTTTCGAAGACTCTGTTGTTCTGAAGATTTGTAAATAAATTATTTTCTACTTTTCTAAGAGAAAAGAGTTTGAAGTTGTCTAACCATAAGATTGAAAGAACCCTATATACGCAACATTTTGGTGTCAGGAGTCGGGATCTTATGGCGAAAACAAGAACAATGGACGAACAACTGAAAGAACTGTTAGAAGCTATTAACGGATTAAGAACAGAGCTGACCAATAAAATTGATAAAGGCCAAGAAGAGTTGGCGGATAAAATGAATAAAGGCCAAGAAGAGTTGGCGGATAAAATGAATAAAGGCCAAGAACAGTTGGCGGATAAAATGAATAAAGGCCAAGAAGAGTTGGCGGATAAAACGAATAAAGGCCAAGAACAGTTGGCGGATAAAATGAATAAAGGCCAAGAAGAGTTGGCGGATAAAATGAATAAAAACGAAGAAAGAATGGAACAGTTGACCGAAAAGATTAATATAGGCCAAGAAGAAATGAAGAAAACTTTAGAAGAAAAGTTCTCGTCGGTAGAGAATCGAATAGAGGAAGTAGAAGAGAAAATTCAGAATGAAGTTAGTAATGTAGAAGAGAAAATGGAAAGGAAAATAGAGGAAGTAGAAGAGAAAATTCAGAATGATGTTAGAAATATTGAAGAGAAAATGGAAGGAAAATAGTTGGAGTAGATGAAAAGCTAAATAAAAGAGTACAAGATCTTGAGAAGAAGCTTTCAGCGTCCAGTGGTAATTATGAAGAATTTAGGAATCCGCCTGTTTCTCCCATGCACATCAAGCTGTCGACATACGACGGAAAGAGTTCCTGGCAAGTTTACAAGACCCAATTCACCATTGTAGCCGAAGCGAACAAATGGAGTGACGAGGTGAAAGCTTGTCAACTGGCAGCATCTTTAAGAGGAGAAGCCGCCGACGTGCTGCAAACATTGCCCGATATGACGCAACTCAATTTTGAGACTCTAAGTTGTGCACTTGAAATGAGATTCGGAGAAAAATTTTTTAAAGATTATACGAGAATACAAATGAAGAGCCGCCATCAAAAATCGAGTGAAACCCTTCAAGAGTTTGCCTCAGAAATAGAACGGCTGGCAAATTTAGCCTTCATCGACTGCCCAACAAATGTACGGGAAATGCTCTCACTACAGTACTTTGTAGACGGAATAAAAGATCCCGAAGTGCAGAGAGCGGTACGAATGGCAGATGTACAGGATTTAAAGGCTGCATTACTATATGCCTTAAAGTTGGAAGCAGCTATACTAGCCAGCCGAGAAGATCGTCATTCAGTCCGAGGGGCAACGGTAAACAAAAGCTCCGACATTGAGATCGACTTCTTGAAAGAAATTAGGAAAATAAATCATGAACTTGAAGCTTTAAAATACGGAAGAACAAGCTCAAGAAGACAGAATCTCACGTGCTGGGGATGCGGTGATACAGGACATCTCCGAAGAAATTGCCCCAAAATCCACGAACGTGAGATAAATTCAAACAGTCAGCAGGGAAACTAAATTTTGGCCATCTCGCGGGGCGGAGGTTGCCAGAGAATGAAAAGCCCCACCTGAAGGTCCTCCAGATATCAAAAATGAGTGGCGGTGATAATGAGTTAGATGTGATAGGCTTTATTAACGGAATTCAGTGCCGTATGATTGTCGATACAGGAGCCAATGTGACAATAATAAGAGAAGATTTGGCTCGGAAATTGAAATCTAAACTCATCTGGACTCCACCATGCGTTACCCTGCAAACTGTGACGGGCGACAAGATAGGCATATATGGAAAGGCCAATGTAACCATCAACTTTGGAGAAACGAAATATTACCATACGGCATATGTGGCTGACATAACAGATCCTTGCATAATCGGGCTAGATTTTCTGAAAAAGTTTGGCTTCAAACTTGATTTTAAAAGTAATGAAATGCTATCTAAATTTGAAGAAATAAGCCTTTTTGGATTAAATAACGAAATTGAATATAAACAAACAGTAATAGCCAAAGACATCAATCTAGGTCCAAGAACAGAATTTTTAGTTCCAGCTGTAATTAACAATGAAACTAATTATCGATTTGGCCATATAGATTATCCCGAAGACAATAGTAAACAAGCAAGAGTATTGGTGGCTTCATCTGTAGTGGACCTCTCGAAGAAGACCATTCCAGTCAGAATTGCTAACATCAGTGATAAGACGAGGACTATCAAGAAAGGAGAGGTGATAGCATCATGTGCTCCTGTGACGTGCATAAGTCAAAATTCCAATCACTCTCAGAAATCTTCAGATAATTTAGTCAAGGATTTGTTACAAAATACGGACTTAGATCCAAATCAAAGGGATGCTGCGGAAAGTTTAATTAGAGAATTCCAAAGTTTATTTTCCCAAACATCTGAAGACTTTCGACGAACTAAAATGGCACAACACCGAATTGACACGAGAGATCACTCTCCTATTAAACAGCACCCTAGACGATTACCTTTTGCCAAGCAAGAAGAGGTGCAGAATTTAATTAAGGATATGGAAGAAAATGACGTCATCGAACTATCGACAAGTCCATGGGCGTCTCCCATTGTATTAGTAAGAAAGAAGGATGGTTCTACAAGATTTTGTGTAGACTACCGCCGACTGAATGACGTCACCAAAAAGGATAGTTACCCTCTGCCAAGGATTGACGACACTCTTGACACACTTGCGGGCAACACTTGGTTCTCGACTTTAGACCTGAAGAGTGGTTACTGGCAGGTAGAGATCCATCCCGACGACCGCGAAAAGACTGCCTTCACAATGGGACAAGGATTATGGCAATTCAAGGTAATGCCTTTTGGTCTATGTAATGTACCTGCAACTTTTGAACGCCTTATGGAAACGGTTCTCCGGGGGCTGTCATATGAGGCATGTCTTGTTTATTTAGACGATATCATAATCATAGGAAAATCTTTTGATAACCATCTGAATAACCTCAGGCGGGTGCTACAAAAGTTAAAGGAAGCTAATTTGAAGTTAAGCCCTTCGAAATGCAGTTTGTTTCGCAATGAAGTCGCCTACCTTGGACACATCATTTCGGCGGATGGAGTCAGGAGTGATCCGGAGAAGATATCAGCCGTGAAAAATTGGAATCGTCCAGCAGATGTTCACCAGCTTCGACGTTTTCTAGGATTATGCACCTATTACAGAAAATTCGTCAAAGGCTTCTCGATGATTGCAAGGCCACTTCATAAATTAACAGAAGCCAATCAAAAATTTATGTGGACACAGGGATGTGACGCTGCTTTCGAAAAGCTTAAGGAGGCTTTAACATCCACTCCAATTTTGTCATATCCTCAAATCGATAAACAATTTATACTTGATACGGATGCAAGTAACGAAAGCATTGGCGCTATACTGTCCCAGGAAATCGACGGCCAGGAGCGTGTTATCGCCTATTTCGGCAAGTGCTTATCAAAGGCAGAGCGAAACTACTGCGTAACAAGAAAAGAGCTTCTTGCTGTAGTGAAAGCCATAGACCATTTTCATCACTATCTTTACGGTCGAAAATTCCTGATCCGAACTGATCAAGCTTCTCTAACTTGGCTATTGAATTTTAAGAGCCCTGAAGGCCAGATAGCCAGGTGGATACAAAAGCTTCAAGAGTACGATATGGAGATACGCCATCGAAAAGGCTCATCACATGGAAATGCAGATGCTCTCTCAAGAAGACCCTGCTCAGAGAATTGTAGATACTGCGACCGAGTTGAGAAGAAATTTAATGTCAAAGGTCCTATAGTAAGACAAGTTACAACTGGGTCTACATCATCGCAAGATCCGTGGAGTGACGAGAGCCTGCGTAAAGATCAACTTGCTGATCCTGAAATTAAGCCAATTCTAGAGCTGAAAGAGGTGTCCAATCGGAAGCCCAGCTGGCAAGACATGGCCCATTACCATCCTACGACTAAACGTTATTGGGCTCTCCGGGATTCCCTACATTTGAAGAATGGTATCTTGTACCGAAAATGGGAGTCTGATGATGGAAAGACTTGTAGATGGCAACTACTACTTCCTAAGTCGAGAATTTCTATGGTCCTTCAAGAGCTTCATGGTAGTCCTACAGGAGGTCATTTTGGTGTAATGAAGACCCTGCAAAAGGTTCGAGAACGTTTCTACTGGAATAATGTTCGCAGTGATGTGGAGAAGTGGTGTCGAACTTGTGACACCTGTGTAGCACGTAAAGGTCCAAAGAGGCGCACCCGTGGACGATTGCAACGTTATAATGTAGGAGCTCCTTTCGAACGAATTGCTCTAGACATCCTGGGTCCTCTTCCTAGAACATCTGATGGCAACAAGTACATCCTCGTTGTCATGGATTACTTCACCAAGTGGCCTGAAGCCTACGCCATACCTAATCAAGAGGCGGTCACCGTAGCAGAGATACTGATTCAACACTGGGTTTCCAGATACGGAGTTCCTCTTCAAATCCATTCCGATCAAGGAAGAAACTTTGATTCGGCTGTGTTTAAGGAAATGTGCGGACTACTCGGCATGGACAAAACTCGAACTACACCTCTACATCCGCAATCGGACGGCATGGTGGAGCGGTTCAATCGTACCATCCTAAATAGCCCCTCGCTCCTGGTGTCTAAAGATCAACAGGACTGGGACAAGAAATTACCTCTGTTCCTGCTTGCCTACAGGAGTGCTGCACATGAGGCTACTGGTTATTCCCCTTCTCAAATGCTCTTTGGTCGTGATCTTCGTCTACCTGCGGATCTTTTGTTTGGCCGTCCTCCTGACGCTCCTTTGTCGCCTGAAGAATACGTGGATGGACTCCAGGCACGGATTGAGGAGATTCACCGTATAGCGAGGAACCGAATCGGACTGGCGTCGGAAAAGATGAAGACACTGTACGACACAAAGGCAACTGGACATGAGTTCAACGAAGGTGACAAAGTTTGGTTGTGGAATCCCATACGTCGTAAGGGACTGTCGCCAAAATTACAAAGAAACTGGGACGGTCCTTACACAGTCGTCAACAGGCTGAATGACGTCGTTGTACGCATACAAAAATCGCCACACGCCAAACCCAAGGTCGTACACTATAACCGGCTAGCCCCTTATTTTGGCCAAAGTGATTAGAAATTCAAAACTGGAATGTCAGACCATGGTCATGAAAGTCACTTTTTGTAAATATGTAAATAGTAATTAGTTCTTATTTATGTAAATCTTATTATTATTATTATTATTATTTGTTTATTTATTTTAAGTGTTTTCCTCTAACTCAAGGATTGCACTGCCCGGGACGTGCAGTGTTTGAGGGGGGGGGGGTAGTGTTACGAATTTTGTAAATAGTTAGTGTTTGTACTGCAAAATAATGTAAATAATCTTATTAAGCTCCATTTCTTTACTAATATTAGTTTTTGTTACATTGTCTCTGTTATCAAGCAAACTTGTCGATTATTTTCGGTGAATGTCTATGGCAGCTTTGCGAAATATTAGAGATATCGCCAAGTTGGCGTCACTTTTGGCGACTAATTTTGGTCGCCAAATTTGGCGATATATCGCCAAGTTGGCGACAAACTTGGCGATTGTTGGCGATGGTATCCCTTCCCTCTCTATGGTAACCCTCCCTTTAGGTCTAATGATACATTGAATGTTTTTCCTTGGTTTCTGGATTTTTCTAGAAGGTTGTAGAAATTTCCGGCGCATGCTACGAGCCTATATAAGGAGAGCGATACGAGCTGTTGTTGTTAGTATTTACCAGTCAGTCATTGAGTGAACTTCTAGGGTATTGTTTAAGCAAGCTTGCTTGAGCTTTATTTACGTTATTTTGAATGTGATTTTAGTGTTGAGACGTTGTATAAAGAGTCTCTGAGACCTATATCTGCACTTATTTTTGAATATCTAGTAATATTTGTGAGTTTCGAAGACTCTGTTGTTCTGAAGATTTGTAAATAAATTATTTTCTACTTTTCTAAGAGAAAAGAGTTTGAAGCTGTCTAACCATAAGATCGAAAGAACCCTATATACGCAACAATAGATTAAAAAAATAAATAAATAAATAAAATAAGTAAAAATAGAAAAATACGCGCAGTTAAAGGTTAAGTTTTTTTCAGGCGTTCCAAGTGTGTTAAATAGTATTATCTGATATTTCTAGTAAATTTGGTGTTTTTGATTATTCTTAAGCTATTATTTTTTTTTTCTTATTCATAAAACCTATAATAAAGCTTTTTATGTTTATTTGATATCATTACTTAAAAATAGCTTCGTATTCAATGCTGCAAATTTCAGGAATCTTTACTTCCTTCTGGAGTCAAATTTCTACACAGCTTCTTTCTAAATACTACAAAATTTGTGATTTTTCAAAATGCAAAAAGATTTTTAAAAAAAAATCTAAAATATACAGCTTCTGATTATCGCCTAAAACATGAAAAACAAATATCCCTCTATTTTATAAAAATTTAAAACTAATCATGCATCTTAAAATTAATCGTTGCTTTTTCTTATCTGTATATGTAACCAAAACCCCCACGTTAGAGGAAGACTCTTCCCTCCCCCAACCCAAGAAAACGTTAGCGTTACGCTTAACAAATTTACAAAATTAGTTGACAAATTTTAAAACTTTAATACAAAATATAATTCCTCTAATTGGGAATATTTTTAAACGTTTTACAAGCGATGACTATGTTACATTTTGTATTTGTGGTAACTTGGCAAAATTATAAAACTTAATTGGTAAATAATGAAATGCTTGGCAATTTAACGCTCCCTCCGCCATTGCCAATAAAAAGTGTTAGCAATGGCCCTGAATGCAACAGTTGTTTCCCCACCAGTGGCCCAGAGGTTCAGCTCTCGAAACTGGTCAACGGCAGATGCTGGGTTCGAACCCAATTGCGCCCGTCCGCCTAATCGTTCAGAGCTTTCCGTGGTTTTCTTCGAACATTGTATTTAATTGAGTAATTACGTATTTGGTTCCCTTAAAAAGACCCCCACGGAGGGCACCCCCCTCCTTAGGGCCTATATCCCTCGTGTTGATAATAGACCGTCATAAACACACAAATACAATTGTTTATTATATTTGTTAAGCACCTTGTGTATTTGCAGTCATCCATTCTTTGGTAAAGTAGATGATTTCTCCTTTTTCACCACATCCTCGGCTATGCTTGGTAGTTATACCTGGAACATCAGGTGAATCGGTGACGTATATATCGATATTTTTGGGTGCGGTCTTGAGAAATTCATCGCAAACACCTTCTTGCTTCAGTGTTGAAGGAACTACGAGAGTGAAGTATTCAAAATAGGAACGTTTTCTCGTTGCATGGAATAAAATATTAGATGCATTCGTTAAAATATTCTGGAAAAAAATCAGAAAAAAAGACATTATTATATCAATATCTTCTAAATTGTAAACATTTAAAAAAATGTTAAAAACTACACAGTTCAACAAAAATAATCTGTTTTTCCTGAAGTAAGTAGAAATTTTAATATTATAAGAGATGCTGAGACAGAATGCGGAATTGAAAAATTTCGATCACACACACCACATGTTTTCCAAAAATAAATAAATAAGTAAATAAACGAAAATGCTAATTTTAATATACTTTAGCTCATTGGCAACAAGACATATAAATATCGAACGCACCTCACTTGCTACGTTTCACGTGCAATTTCTGACTTGTTTTAGTTTGTGCACTATACTTATTATTATTAGGATATGTTAATGTTGTATCGTGCCGTTGAAGGCTCCGATTGATGAATCAGCGAAATAACTTGCATGACAGTTATCCACACTTATATTATTCTAGACAGGTTACACATTACAAAGACGCGACACAACCTTTATAAATATAAATTTGAGCTCCCGTTCGAGGTTAATTTTTGTTACTGTTAAAGTCCTTGACAAGGTCTAGGTTACAGTTAATGTCATTAAAAGACAGTCTGTTAAAAAAAAATAGAAAAATAGATTAAAAAAATACATTTACAGTAGAACCCCGCAAATTCGGACCCCGTTAATCCGGATCTCCGGATAATCCGGATCGATTTGTTCGATTTTTTTTTTTTTTTTTTTTTTTTTTTTTTTTTTCAAGTTTGAGAAGTGATCGGCAAATTTCCAACCCATGAATTTATTTCAGCATCATATTCTGAATAAATAAGTATTTTCTGAAATCTCTTCGGAAGAATATTTCAAGCTTTCTTATTTAAACTCTTTAATGTTATCTATGAAAGGAACAATTATACATCATTTAAGCTTTGCCAATTCCAGTTTTCACAGTTTTCTATTTAATCCATTTGGAAATGTCATAAAAGCTTACTCAATGTCATAAAGGCCCTCAAAACTGGCAGAAATTTTATAATTACAAAATAAACATTTTTACTGTCTGTAAATATTGAATATGTTCAGAATAAAGGTGATTTTATTTGAGTATGTTTTATTTTATTTCATTTGTTCACATTCTCCGGATAATCCGGATTTTCGACAATCCGGATGGGACCTGGTCCCAATTAATCCGAATTATCGGGGTTCTACTGTACTATCAAAAGATAAACAATTTTAAACTTCATTTCAAAATGTGGAATACTCCAACGTGACATGATGATGTCCACCTGTTTTGTTGATAACAAGTTCTAATTGCCCCCATGCCATTGCCGATGCCATGCGGATAAAATACAAGAAGACATATTATTGTTGAATGCATTATGTAAAACAAAGCAATTTTTAAATACTTTTAAATAGCAACTATTTCTTTCTTTTAACACGTTCGCTGCCGCTCACGCGAAAGCGCGTGATATGGGCGCCAGCACGTATATGGGGTGATGTCACGCGCCAGTCACGCGCTGACTCGGGAAAATCTTTCACTGATTCTTTGTTATAAAAAGTAAATCGGCTTCTTGGAAAAACCCACTTCTACAGTGCGGCATTAACTATCATCACATCTTCATGTAAGCGGCAGCAACGTGTTATTTGATATAAAGCTATTTCATATGTGATAGGAATATTTTATATTTACTTCTTCTGCATTTGAATTAATAAAGTATGCGAATAATAAATGTATAACCATATTTTAACTACAGTAGACTCCCTCATATCCGCAACTCTCTAAAATCCGCGCATAATTTACAGATGTAAACAATGAAAAACTCAGTTCAGATATAGGGACAAAATTTTATTCTTTTTTGTTTCATATTAATTCCATGTATATTTTAATTTGAAATTTTTGTTAACCCATTAACGCCCAAATTATTTTCTTCGTTAAAATTTAAATTTTGTATTTCCCACCACTTTTAAAATCAAATTAGCTTTTATCTAAATTTATCGAGAATTCTGTCTCGTAAAAGAAGGTATATATTTATCATCCTCCTTACTGGTGGGAAAACCGCTTTCTTGTTTTTTTTGTAACCGTCCTCAAAAGAGGACGCTGGGCGTTAACGGGTTAATATGACTGAATTCATGCTTTTCATGAAGGAGGAATAAATTTATTTTTGAGAAAACTCAAGATATTGCTGGTATCATTGGTACTCACAATCTTCTTACCGAATATATTTATGTATTAATCAAGCTTTTTCAGTTATTAAGTCTGGCTAAAACCGAAATCAAACTTCCTTATTTACGATTTTGATGGGAATTAGTAAAGTATCTTAATGATGCAAGTTTCATAGGAAAAATATATCTCATCTTCATAACAAATATTTAATCATACATTATTGACTATTAACTTGATCTTTGCTTTTAATATTTTAGTCATTTTAAAAATTATCTACTATTTTTACTATTTTAATTTCTTACTTATTTTAATATTTTATTATATTGTAAGAATTCATTATAGTTTTGGATGCATTATTAATTGCATTCAAATCAATGTTTAAAAAATGTAAACAAATCAATGACCAGTAATCCGCAGAAAATTCTAAAATCCGAACAACCTCTTGCCCCAATCTGTGCAGATTTGAGGGAGTCTATTGTATCACTGAAAGTCAAAGAAAATTAGTCGGATGTGGAAATCTTAAAACTTTCTTCTACCTCATACATGTTAATGTTTCAAAATTCGCTATCACCGTGTCAAATTTAAATTTCAATCTATGCCCATTGAGGGAATTCTAATGATATGAAATTCCGTGCATTAGTTCTTTGGGTATGACTAGTGATGGGCGATTCTGGAAATTTTGAGAATCGATTAAAATCGATATCGTATAAAACAACATCGATCATAATAAGAATCGATTTCTCAGTTCTAGAATCGATACTAGAATCGATATTTCGATATTTAGGTTCACACAGAGAAGCTCCAAATTACTAATTCCAAAACTTAGACAATCAGCAGAACCGTAATTGCCGCCTCCCCCCCCCCCCCATCCCCATTTAGGGAGGCATAGAATTAAGCTATTGCAGATTTTAGAGTCGGATAATAAGAATTTTAAATTGATTGTCACTTATGGTTTTCACTTACACAAAAACTTTGACAAATTTGAGAGACATAACTCAACTAATAACAACACTGAGTAACTTGGCATTAAACCGAGTATAAAGAGTGCCAAGAGCGTGTAACTAGGATGGGGAACAAGGAGTATAGACAAAAAAAAAACTTTTTTTTTTCTAATGCCAACCAAATGTTACACGAGATAGTTCGGAAGAACATAAAATATGTCCCATTCCCAAGGGGGCAGGTAACCCCACTCTTGACGGAAAGGCGACCATAGCCCAAATGTATCTTTTGTCGAAGTTTCAAAATGAGGATTTACAATAAAATAGAACGAGAATTGGACATTTTAAAAATTGCATGCATACTTTGAACGGCCCATATAGTAAAGATTGGCGAGGAAGGGGGGGGGGGGAGACGAGGGATTAGAACGGACGAACTTGAAAAAAAAACATAATTAACTAATAACCCAAATAACTGAGCTTCTAAACAAAAATATAGTGTTTAACTTAGTGTTGAATTCATGGGGTGGCCCGCGGGGAACATACACTCTTTGAAACTATAAAAAGTGCCAAGAGCATGTAACTAAGTGGGGAGAGGGGTAGTAACAGAAAAAAAACGGGGAGATAAAAGCATTATAACGATATGTTACATGAGATGGTGTGGAAGAAACAAAAAATATGCCCCCCACCCAGGGGGGCAAGGTGAATCCCAAACGGACAGAAGGGCGACCCCGGCCCAAATGTATCTTTTGTTGAGGTTTCAAAATATGAATTTATAACAAAATAGAACGAGGATTAGACTTTTTTTAAATCTCAGTCATAATTTGAACGAACCTGTAAAGATTGGTGAGGAGGGGGGGGGGGTAGGACGGGCGAACGTGAAAAAAAAATAAAAAAAATAGTGGCACTCTGAGAGTGCCGATAGAAGTGAAACCTTGAACAATTACGTGTGTATTTTTGAATCGCCAGGAAATACTTTTAAATGAATAAAAAAAGGTTCTATAATATTAAAGAACATATTCATGTCTATTGAAAAAAAAAAAAAAAAACCGCGCGATACCATATGTCCAGCTATTGTAGTTAACTCACTATAACTACTTTCTTACACTTTAAAACGCGATAAATACACCAACCAAAATTAGACCATACTATCGATAACTTAATCCTTATCCAAATAAATCATTTTGCATTAATGCCTGTTACAATATCTGTAGATTACTTTTTGAATTTTTCAAATCGGACATTCCATTCCAAAGATATTACGAATTTAAAGATGACAATCTAAAGAAACAATAGCGTTGCTGAGTACTCGGTGGCCAAAAAGCTTAGGGATTACGTGTGCAATCAAACGATTGCGGGTTCGGACCCCAGTTTCGCTGATATGTAGCAATGTTTTTTTTTTTTTTTTTTTTTTTTTGAAGAAGAAGTTTGAAAAATTAAAATTTTAACACATTATGGGTCCGTAATGTGACCTGAAATGATGGGAGAAAATTTCTTTTGCTAGATTTGTAATGTATGAAGCATAAGCTTTCAATAGACATATTGTATCAAAAAAAAGCCCCTCTGCCCCCCCCCCCCCAAAAAAAAGGTCCTTTTGGGAAAACCGGAAAACTGGAAAAGCAAAAAGAACGGCGAGAAATGGTTAGCTATACTAGAATTTTTCTCATCACTGTAACTCCTATAGAAGCAAAGTTATAGCATTTTAAAGATTGAAATGAAGTGAAGAAATAAGCAAAATTAGGTGAGTGATCGACAGGGGGGGGGGGGAAGAATCCACAGATCTGGGGGTGCCATGTAGCTTAAACTTTTAAGTTAAAAATGGTAGAAAATTAAATGAGCGAAATTTTAAGGTGTATATTGGGGGAGGGTGCAAGCCCCCCCTCAAAATTTTTTTTGTTTCTTTTGAAGAAACAAAAAAATATACCCCCCGGCGGGGCGCAGATAAACCCCAAACGGGCGGAAGGGCGACCCTTTATTTATCTTTTGTCAAGGATTTAAAATGTGGATCTAAAATAAAATAGACCGAGAATTGGACATTTTTAAAACTGTATGTATATTTCGAACGGCCCTGTAGGTTAAAACTGACGTGGAAGGGGGGGTTAGAACAGACGAGCGTGAAAAATAAAACATAATAAACTAATACTTCAAATAACTGGACTTCTAAATAAAAATATAACGATTTAACCTAGTGTCGAATTAATGGGGTGGCCGCAGGGGATTCCCCCCCCCCCAGAAGTTATGAGATTTTATGTTTTTTAATGCACAAATTACGATTCCCCCTCCCTTAAAGAGCTGTAAAACATGATGCCTTTCTCCGGAGTCGCAGAAAAATAACTGCATTCAACACTGATTTAGCCTAGAAAAAAAAAGAAAAAAAATCGAAATCGAATCTAAAGATCGACATCGAATCTAAAGATCGACATCGAATCTAAAGATCGACATCGAATCTAAGATCGACATCGAATCTAAAGATCGACATCGAATCTAAGATCGACATCGAATCTAAAGATCGAAATCGAATCTAAAGATCGACATCGAATCTAAAGATCGATCTTACGGGCAGAATCGATTTTACATTTTTACTTTCTTTTGTAACTTTACAAGAAGAGAGTATTAGATTCGTGAAAAATTTTGACTTCCCGTTTTTGATGGATTTATATATTTTAGAAGGTCTTTAACACGATTTCATGGTTTTTAAGAAATATCTGTCTCTGTGTGTGTGTGTCACTCTGTGAGTCTGTATACGACAAAAATTTCTGACAGTTCTATCTGAAGAACAAATGCACGGAATTCCACAAAACTTTAGATGTAGTTTGACCTTGATATAAACTGAATCTAATTAATTTTTGGTGCATATAGCCTAACAGGTGGCGCTGCTATGCTGCATTTTTTGCGATTTTCGCAACAGCTATATCTGAATAACGAATGAACGGATTTTCATCACATTTTAGATCCAGTTAGTCCTTGACATGAATTGATGTTTTTTGCATTTTGATGTATATAGCTTCTCAGATGGCGCTGCTATACTGAATTTTTCACAATTCCTACTCAGCTCCATGTGAAAGGGGGGGGGGGACGAAAGGAAGCGGTCGTTCCGAGCACGGAAATTTAGGAGGCGCCAAATTTTTACTACTAACATCACTTCTAGCCTATCACAAGAAAAAGCTAATAGGGGGGGGGGAGCTAAATTGGAACTTTGATCCGGGCGCAGTTCTCTTTTCGCACGCCCCTGTTTCCATTTTAGCTTTATCCCAAGAACTAATGCACGGACTTTCACAAAAATTTAGATTCAATTAGTCCTTGATATTATTTGATGCTAATTACAATTTGGTGGAAATCGCTTAAGGGTGTTCTTAAATCAAAAAGGGCAACTTTGTGACACATGCATTAATTTATTTTTGTTCGGAAATGCATGAAAATAGCAGGTGTTGTTGTTCAGAAACTGTCTAATTGCACTCATTCTTTTGTTTTTTAAAAAACACAATAGATTTTTCATAACAAGCCTTCAAAGTTGACACTTTTGAGCATATTTCCCGACGATAGCAGAAAAACCGGTCGAAAAGGAGGAGAAAAACGGGTGATTGCGACATCGAAATAGCTTATAACTCGATAAGTAATTTAATTATCATAAAATGGAAAAAAAAAGTTCAATTCGAAATCGCTTTCATAGTCAGGCATTAAAATTTTATAACTTTCTGTTAAAAAATGAATTTGTAAATGTGTCAAAACGTTTTTCGCTTGTTGAGCGGATGAGTTAAGAACACCCTTAAGAGATGGCGCTGCTATACTGCATTATTCATGATTAACGCAATAGTGCTATCTCAAGAACGAATTTTCATCAAAATTCAGATTCAGTAAATCTCTGACATTGATTAGTGTTATTTAGTTCTTGGTGTAAATTGCCCAACAGGTGGCGCTGATATGCTGCACTTTTTATGATTTCGCAATAGCTGTATCTCGCGCTTTCATGGATTTTCATCAAAATCTAGATTCAGCTGGTACTTAATAAAAATTAATCCTGATCAATTTTGGTGTACATCACTCAAAAAAAACGCTATTTTGCAGGGTGGGGGGGGGGGGTTCTGAGGTTTCTTTAATTCTTCTATCTTAGAAACTAATACACTGAAATTTTTGAATTGGCACATCCGTCTATTTTATCTTCGACTTTTGAAGGAAAATGAAAATTAGATTACCTTCAGAGAAATCGATTAAAAATTTTAAAGAATCGATTAAATCGAGTTGGCCGTAGTATCGATTAAATCGATTTAAAAAATCGAAATCGCCCATCACTAGTATGACTATCGCTAAAATCACGTAAATCATGCAAAATACAGCATAGCAGCGCCACTTGTTGGGTGATTTACACCGAAACTTAATATGCAAAAACCTATATCAACATCTAACTGAATCTAAAGTTTGATGTAAATTCGTGCATTAATTCTCGAGATAGAACTACTGCTGAAATCGTGAAAAATGAAGCATACCAGTCACCTGTTGGGCGATTTACACCAAAATGCAAACAACCCCTGTGGGGAATCATGTTTTAACGCCAAAAGGGCGATGAATCCTGATCTTAGTTACGCGTGGCAACCCCTCCCCTGGGCTCAAGATATTTTTTGTTTTGTTTATGTTTCAGAAAGAGAAAGGAATTAATACGAGATGTGATGACAAATGTAGATAGAAGTAATATTCTAAAATGTATCGAATTTCATGTAAATAGTGTAAATATGTGTATATAAGATGTATAACATTTTCTTCCAATTAAAAAGAAATAAGAAGATGCCCGTTTTGGAAATTATTGAATATGAATCGCCTAAATTAATTTTGATGTTCGAAAGCCACTGAACCATCCGACGCGACAATGGTGCAAAGTTAGCCGGAAATAATAGAATGAGAATAAGAGTAGAACGATTGCATTTATTTAACGGGTAAATTTTTTATTGTTATTTCTTTGATTTTATGATTTGGAAGAAACAGTACTATACAAAATGAATACCGGTGAAAATTTGAAAAGAAATATTACTAAACGCGGATCAATTAGATCCACAATAACTAAATTAATTAAAAAAATTGATAATGAAATTTTGAAAGAAAGTGATTTGAAACCGGAAATTATGGAGGATTGTTTAGCAACATTGCTGGAACATAAGATTTCTCTAGAAAACCTAGACGATTTAATGCAATCTGAAATTGAAACTTCTAATTTAGAAACCGAAATTGAAGCTTGTTCAGAATATAAAGAGTCTATTATTACGTGTAAATCGAGAGCAAATAGATTTTTGCATAATTTAAAGAAAACTTCTGATATTACAAATGAACCAAAAGTAATTACGCCCCCCATATCAGATACTCAGTTAAAGTGTAACACTAAATTGCCGCGAATTTCTTTAAACAAATTCACTGGCGACATTTGCGAATTCCAAGAATTTTGGCCGCAGTTTAAAGTCGCTGTTCACGAAAATGAAGCCCTTCAAGAGATAGAAAAATTTACTTATTTGAAATCTTTGATTTCGGGATCAGCAGCTGCTGCTATTAACGGGCTTCCATTAACTGGTGAAAATTACGCAACGGCAATAAATATATTAAAGGATCGTTTTGGAAAAAGAGAGATTTTAATATCTGCGCACACAAATAAATTACTAGGACTTCCCTCAGAGGGATTAGTCTGAGCGATATTGCTGAGAATACACATTTAATAACTTGCGATAAGTAAAGAAAATGAGATGTTACCTTTAATTGGTCATTCATTGTGATAAAATATAATGATGAAAATAAGCATATCGAATCGTAGAACTACAGAATCTTGTTGCATATACTATTTTTATAAAAGAAAAGCAAACCATGCATGGATATAAAATTGGAAATATGCAAAATGTTAAAAGTAATACAGAAAATAAAACACCAAATTTTCCTATATTGGAAATATAGCTCTTTGAAATGATGTCATGAGCATAAACAGAAACTTCGCACCGATTTGAGAAACTATAAATAACATAAACTATTATGTTTGAAGAGAAATGGAGTGTATTTTATATGGTGTGAAACCCGTCCGAATAGTTTATAATGTTGAATATCTGTTTTCCACGGATGCAATGAGGTTGTCGATAAGAGTTAAGGAATCCTTTTTTAAAAATTTGTCCTAAACGAGCACTTACATCTTATAAGTTACTGTGATGCCAAAGTCATAGTTTTTGACCCCAACAGTATCCTAGAAATTGCAATATTCTCAATAAATTGGGTTTAAAAATTTTTCTAGAAAAAAAAATGTTTAATTTGTGAAATTAAATTGTCGAATGTTTTAGAAATCATTCATAACGAGAATATTATATCTTAAAAGTTGCCACCAAAAAAAAAAAAAAAAAAAAAAAAAAAAAAAGATTTGAAATTTTTAGTCATATCAACATCAAAGAATTCTCAATTTTAGAACTTTTTTTGCTCGTGCATTGATGGTGATTATTGTTCCTACGCAAAATATAGTATATTTTGCAGCAAAGATGGTTACCAAATTTTTTGGCCACATTATTTTTTAAATCGGCTAGGTACTCCCAATGTAAACGAAAAACACACAAACGTTAATGCTTTATAGCATAGAAATACAGAATCAAAAGCTATTTATCTCCTATTATATACACATAAACAGGGGTGGGGAAATACATCATTTTGCTTGCCAGTGGCGAGTGGATTTTCTCATAAGGCGAGTGCATTTTTAGTTTTTGAAAAACTGTAGGCAATAGGCACATTATCAGAAACACTTTTTTAATCTAGATATTTTAACTTTCCAAATTATTACAGTGTAAGTATGGTACTAAGTTCTATCTAATATTAATTTTACCTTTGTTATATATATTTCTTAATATTATACAAAAAAGAATTATGAAAATGCATTGTAGCAATAGTAATTTTGTCTGTAATCGCGTGCGATTTTGTCATAACTATTTTCAACTGCGTGTGTTGCATCTTGCGGGCTGGCGAAATAAATCCTTGGCTTGTAACAATTTGGAAAATTTCCCCACCCCTGCACATAAATTATCTAATTAGTGCTAGCAGATGAATTTTTAAATATACATAGATCAATATAATGCTTCATTTTTCTTTTATTAGTATTTCTTAGTATTCATTTTTCATTTATTTGTATTATTCAGTAAAAAACTCACTTTCTGAAGCCCGAATTACGTCAAACTTTTTATAAAAGCGCCTAAGTCCATATAACAGCGAAGTATTGTGAAGAGTATTAAATACAAGGTAGTAAGACACTTAGCCAAACGCAGGTAATAAATCGCCAAATATTGTCCTTTTCGCCCTATCTCGAAATGCATATTTTTTCGTATATTTAAAAAACACGATTTTGAGTCATCTTATTTAAAATTCAAATAAATAAATGAGAGGAAGCAATAATAGCATAAGTCAAAACACACATAAGTCAACATCAAGGAATTGTATCGTAGTTACACATGTGGAAAAAAGCTGCTTTTGGCCAAAAAACCTTGTCTTCACTAAATTTGAATCCGATTAAAAAAAGTACCGTGATTAATTAAAATGTTATAGGCAGAGCTGCCAAGTCTCCGGCATTTTGGGTACCGGTATTTTAATACAGAAAATGTTTTATTAAATTGGAACATTCTGCGGATTTAAAAAATAACTTTTCCTATAAGAAAATTCTGCTATGCAATAAGCGGGGGCTTGGCATCTCTGTATAGGAATATTTCGTAATCTACTTTTTAACCTTAAAAAAAGCAACGACCATTTTTCGGGTACAAAATGTATTGCTAATTGTTCCATACAAGGTACTGATTGTAATATTGATACATCTATGGTGATAAATTTCCAAATATTTTTCAAATCCCATTTATTTCATTAAAAATATAAATCTTTTATTAATTTAGTTTAAAATAAATGGTTTTTAACTAATTTCATAATACTTTTGAAATATCACTTTTCATTGGTCATTTTTTAAAGCATTTAGAAAACGGTTGTTGTTTTCAGTCAAATATAGACTTTGGTCTGTCCACATTTTATTTTATTATTATTATTATTTATAAATGGTGGAGAAATATTCATACTTAATTCATAACGTACATAATATATGACTCTGTTATTACATAAGTCACCTTTTTATTATCATAAAAATTGTGTTTTTACTGATTTTTATTAACTCAATAGGAAAAATTTTGTGTTTTGAGCAATAGATGTCCGCATTTCCTATTATTTATTTATTTTAACAAAATTCTTTGTATTTCGAAGAATTTTTATTTAAATAGGAAAACCAGATGTCGCTGTTAATAAAGAAGAAAGTTACAAAAAAGGGTACAAAACGAGTAGACACATACTATCAAATATGGGAAAACGACGAATCCCAAAAAGACGTCGTATGAAATATCATCTTTTAAAGCAAAAAAACGAGGTCTGATTATCGAGCCTACTGATTACAAAATGTGCATTACATTTTTAAAAAAATGCTGCAAATATTGATTATTTTTTCTTTTGTGCAGGTTTGGCTTCGAAAGGTGCGCTATGTTGCAAAAAGATATAAGCGCCTATGAAAACACACCTGGTAAATTTTCATGCTCAGTTTTACAAATAAATATGGCACATATATGCCCTATATACACCGAGGTACCTAATTGGTGCCAAAATGGCGTTTAGTTGCCTAACATGCTGGTTATCATATAAATGTTATAATAAACTGTTTGTTCTAAAAATATCATCATTTATTGATTGTTATATCTTTTTTAATAACAGGAAATGTTTCATTTATTCCTTTTTTTTTCATTTTGAAATAAATAAATAACGTGTTGTTATAGCATGCTATATGCATCTGGTAATCAAAACGATGTTTTCGCCTAATTGGCATAAAAAATCTCGCCAAACCCGGTGCTTATATCTCTAGTATATTATCTCAAGTATTTTATTTAGGTATACTATAATTGTTTTTACATACCACTTACTTCTTCTGGTATATAGAAATAGGTAAGTGGCTCCTTTATGCAGTATAAATTGTATAAAACTTTAAAAAATAGCCCCGTTGCCCCTTTTTGGATCGAATTAAAAAAAATCAATGTCTAATTCCAGTATTGCTCCCAGGTATGCATACATACTCCATATTTCAAAGTTGTATGCCAACAGGAAACGGATGAAAAATGGGAAAAAATGTCACATATGAACCAGGGTACATAATTGGCGTCAAAATGGCATTATTTTACCTGAGATGGTATCCCGGCTTTATTTATTTATTATTTGTTTATTTACTCATAAAATGTTTATTTACTTTCACTTCCTTCTTTTAATTATATAAAATATTTCTTTTTAGCTCACAGGCTATCATAGCCTGAGAGCTTATGTGCCCGTCCGTTCTGTATGTTTGTTCGTATGTGCGTAACGCGATAACTCATGATAAAAATATCCGATCCTCTTAAAATTTTGTATGCAGGTATATCCTGACAAGGCGCTTCCCTGATTAGTTTTTGGAGTTCATTCGATATGTATAAGAGGGGGAAAGGGGGGCTCATGCCCCTCCCCTTAATGGATATAAATGGGTTTTTCATGCAGAATTAACAGTTTTTGTCCAAAATTTAGATATAGGATCATTCTGATGAGGCGATTCCGTGACTGTTATTATGTGTTCATTGAATAAGTATAAACAGGGGGAACGGGGGGCTCATCCCCCCCCCCTTAATTGATATAAACGGGATTTTCATGCAGAATTAACAGTTTTTGTCCAAAATTTAGATATAGGATCATTCTGATGAGGCGATATCGTGGCTGTTATTAGGTGTTCATTGAATAAGTATAAACAGGGGGAACGGGGGGCTCATGCCCCCCTTAATTGATATAAACGGGATTTTCATGCAGAATTAACAGTTTTTGTCCAAAATTTAGATATAGGATCATTCTGATGAGGCGATATCGTGGCTGTTATTAGGTGTTCATTGAATAAGTATAAACAGGGGGAACGGGGGGCTCATGCCCCTCCCCTTAATTGATATAAACGGGATTTTCATGCAGAATTAACAGTTTTCGTTCAAAATTTAGATATAGGATCATTCTGATGAGGCGAGTCCGTGGCTGTTATTAGGTGTTCATTGAATAAGTATAAACAGGGGGAACGGGGGTTCTAATGCCCCTCCCCTTAACTTGCATAAATGGATTTTTCAGTCAGAATTGTCAGATTTCGTTCAAATCTCTGAATAGTTCTGGAAGTTTAATGGTTAAGTATAAAAGAGGGGAATAACGCCTCTTAAATTATATAAATGCTAAATGGGTTTTTATTAAGAATTATCCCATTTGCTCTGAATTTTGGATATAGATGTTTTAATATGATAAAGCATGTACTTGATAATTTAGGAAGTTCAATGATTAAGTATAAAAAAGGAGAAAGGGGAGAGCTGTTTCCCCTTCTTTTTTTTTTTTTTTTTCGAATGGAATTAATCCTTGAAAATACAAGGCTGTAATGTACAATTAGTATGCGTAGCCTGTGAGCTCAATGCCATCAGTTTAACTGGGCAATATTCTTTTTATTATAGTTATTAATTATTATTATAATTTTATTTACTGTAAGTTCTTTTTGAAAATAGAAAATAATTTAAAAATGTGTATGTAAGCGTTATTTGAAAAGGGAGTTTTCGCCAAATGGGCTTTGAAAAAAATTGCGCCAAATCTGATGCTCTTGTGGTATCCGTGCCGAAAAATTAGTGACCAGAATTGACTTCCATACACAAACAAAATATAAGTTAAAAGAAAACATGCAATGAAAATAAATTTAAAGGGAAAATGATGTCATAAAAGAAACTTTTTATTTAAAAACGTAATTGTTTCTAATTTTCACACGCGAAATATGTAAAACATTCTTTTAGCGATCAAAAAGTGCTGTTAAGAGATTATCACGAAATTTCAAAATCAAAGTTTTTATGACATTTTTTAATATAAAAAAATAACAGTTTTATTTTCCTGCATGATCAAATTTTAATATGTTTTATTGCATTCAATATTTCTGAGTGCGAAAATGATTACTATTTACTCCATGTACTGATTCGGTTATCCACAAAAATGTCCAGCCGGTGAAAATCACGCTCACCAAATTTCTGTGACGTATGCACATAAATTGTGCTTTTTTATCAGTTTTTTTAATATAACTTTTAAACTATTTGGAATTAATTTTTAAAAGTAGGTGCATTCACCAGATTACCTTCATAGGTACCTTTTAGTACAAACAGAATCAAAATCCGACAAGTACTTTTTGAGATTTGCTTGACGAAAGAATTTTTTTGAATTTTAATATCGTTACGTATCTCTGAGTATAAAGACTTCGCTTCGCTGAGACAATTAAATTTAGAAGCAGTGCGAAGATCAAATGATATTTATTCATTAAGAAAATTGTATGATGAAATAGCGATACAAATAAGAAGTTTAGAATCATTGGATGTGAAATCAGACCAATATGGTTGTTTATTGTTACCTATTATTTATAAATGTATACCTAATGACCTTTTATTGCAATTTCATAGAGAACAGTGCGAGAAAAAAGATGTTTGCGTAAATGATTTATTATTGTTCCTTAAGCGCGAAATCAAAGCGCGGGAAAAGGTTGTTAATGTTACATCTGTCAGTTTTGAGATTAAATCTCATGAAAATAAATTTAAACAAAATCCTTCTAAACTTTTTCTTCAAGCAAAAAATAGAAATCCTTCAGCATTTTCATTAAATACAATTACAGAAAACCTTTGTCCTTTTTGTTCTCAGAAACATGAAGCAAATTTGTGTAACTTAAATTTGGAAGAAAGAAAACAATCTTTATCGAAACAAGCGAAATGCTTTCGATGCTACGAACGATTTCATAAGAGTAAGTTTTGTAAAAATTCTAATATTCGTTGCACTCTTTGTAATTCAAAGACTCATCAAAATTCTCTTTGTAATAAAAAAGTAAAAGAAAGATCATCAAAGGAAAATAAAATTGACCTTGTTTCAACTGAAGGGGATGAAATAGGGGGAAAGCAAAATACGCAGTATGAAAAAATAACTGTTTCTTCACTTTGTTGTAAGCCAGATGAATATGTTTATTTTCAAACTTTAAAGGGAACAATGATTGGGAAAGATAAAAATATTAATGTTCGTATCTTGCTAGACAGTGCGTCGCAGCGTACGTTTGTCGGAAAGAATTTGTCAAAGCATTTAAATTTAGAGGTGACAGGACAGGAATCATTAAAAATCCATACCTTTGCTGGTACGAAACCTATTGTTAATAATCATAATAGAGTTAAAATTTTCTTAAAGGATAAATTTTCTGACAATGTAATATATCTGGAAGCATTAGAAACAGAAAAAATTTGTTCAGATATAATACGTGCTCCAAGTTCAGAGTTAAATGAAAAAATAAAAGAAATGGGTATACAGTTGTCAGATGTTTCAAATGAATTAAGTGATGGGGAGAATAAAATAGATTTGTTGATTGGTAGCGACTACTATTGGTCAATTATGACAGGGAAATATAAACGTATTTCACCAACTCTTGTTTTGAATGAAACTAAGCTAGGTTGGACACTTCATGGGAAGTTCTCAGATGAAGTTAATGAAAATAATTTAGTGGGTGCAATGTATATATCTATTTGGGATAATAATGAAGATGATAAAATGTCAATTCAACTTGAAAAATTTTGGACTATAGAAGGGTTAGGGATTCAGGAAGATAATACAAATAAAGATTTGTATGATAATCAAATATTAGAACAATTTGAAAATTCTATTCAGTTTAAGAACAATAGGTATGAAGTTAAATTACCTATGAAATATGACAATGTTGATCTTCCGAATAATTATGATGTTGCCAAAAAGAGATTTGATAGTCTAATTAAACGATTTGTAAATAATCCTGCATTATTTAAGGAATATAAAGAAATTATTGATGAATATAAGGTTTTTGGAAAAGTAGAAATTGTTGAATTGCAAGAAATAAATTCACCGAATGGTAATTTGACCTATTATTTACCTTACCACCCTGTAATTCGAAGGGACAAACAAACAACCAAATTACGCATTGTTTTTTATGCCTCATCTCATGCTCCTTCTGAATCTTCTCTAAATGATGTACTCTTCCCAGGTCCCAATTTGAACTCAGATTTATTTGATTTAATTTTGCAATTTCGAAGCAATAAAATTGCCGTAGTGGCAGACATTGAAAAAGCTTTCTTACAGATAAGTCTTGCTGAAAGTGATAGAGATATGACGCGTTTCCTGTGGATCGAAGAACTCCCTCAAGATAAAAATTCCCCAATTAATTTTATAATTATGAAAATGTGTCGTGTATTATTTGGTGTCACCTCGAGTCCATTTCTGTTAGGAGCTGTAATTAAATATCATTTGAAGAGGTATGCAACTTTATATCCGGAAACTTGCTCTAAAATTGACTCTTCCATGTACGTGGACGATTTATTGTTAGGAGCACATACGGTTAATGAAGCTTTAAAAATTTCAAAGGAATCTTTAGCTACTTTTCAACAAGCAAATATGTTTTTACGTAAATGGCAAAGTAATTCTACCATTTTAAAGGAAAATTTAAAATCTTTAGATATGAATGTTTGCGCTGATATATCAACTGACACAACCCCATTTAAAATTTTAGGGTTAATATGGGACACTGAAGAAGACATTTTTAGATTAGATAATCAAGGTCTGTTAGAATTTGTTCATTGTCAAGATAAGACCAAAAGAACCATAATTCGAGCAGCTGGAAGAATTTTTGACCCTGTTGGGTTTTTATCACCATTTACGATTTTAATTAAAATGATTTTTCAATCATTATGGGAACATGGTATCGATTGGGATCAAAATTTGCCGGAACATTTAGAGAAAAAATGGGATAACTGGTGTGCACAGATTCCACATCTTAGTAAAATAAAAATTCCAAGATATTATTTTCAGGAAATGGACAGTTATGACAATGTAGAAATTCACTGTTTTAGTGATGCAAGTATTAAGGCCTATGGAAGTGTTATATATCTGAGATACAATAACAATAATATTATCAAGACAAGTTTTGTTACATCAAAAAGCAGACTAGCTCCCATAAAGAAGTTAACCTTGCCCCGCCTCGAATTGATGGGTGCTCTGATTGGAGCTAGACTTGGAAGGCGGGTAATGTCTGTTCTGAAGATAAATGAAGACCAAGTACACTATTGGAGCGATTCAAATATCGTGCTTCACTGGATCAAGAGTTCATCTAGTACTTGGAAGCCATTCGTAAGCAACCGAACGTCAGAAATACAAAGTTTAACAGATCCGAAGAACTGGAGACATTGTCCCGGTAGCTCAAATCCTGCTGATCGACTCACAAGAGGACTATCCCTTCTCGACCTCGAAAAAGATGACCTGTGGTGGTCAGGGCCTCCATGGTTAGTTAAAGATTCAAAATTATGGCCCAAAGAAGACAGAGAAATAGATGAAGATATGAAACAACTAGAAGCTAAAAGAAATTTGATTTTCCAAAATATTTGTTCATCAGAACATCAGAAGCCACTTATAGAAATTGAGCGCTTCAGTTCCTTCTTGAAGGCAGTTAGAACATTGGCAAGAGTTAGAAGATTTATTTTCAATTTAAGAAATTCAATCAAGCGTAAAGATACATTATCTGCTGAAGAATTGAAAGAAGCTGAAGAATTATTAATCAAAGAAGTACAAATGAAGAATTATAAGGAAGAAATAGAGTCATTAGAAAAAGGAAATTCTATTAAGAAAACATCACGAATTTATTCCCTGTGTCCATATTTGGATGAAAATAAAATTTTGCGAATAAAAACCAGACTTAATGAAGGCTCCCTTGATTCGAATGAGACCAACCCAATCATATTGCCGAAGAATGAAAAATTAACAGAATTGCTAATTATGCAAGAACATAGAAATTTGCTGCATAGTGGAGTTTCTTTAACGCTTGCAGAAATCCGGAAGAAATTTTGGATTCCACAAGGAAGACAATCTATCAGAAAGAATCTAAGAAAATGTCTAATTTGTAGAAGATACAATGCAAGGGCAGCTGACCAGCTAACTGGGCAACTTCCGAAAGAAAGGATCTCACAATCCCCTGCGTTTACCGTTATAGGATTGGATTTTGCCGGCCCAATAATCATCAAAACAGTTAGTAAAGAGACCTCAAAATCCTACATTGTACTGTTCACCTGTGCCGCAACAAGAGCAATACATTTGGAAGCAGTCAGGGATATGACTACAAAGTCCTTTATGATGAGTTTTCGTAGATTTATTTCAAGACGCGGAAACTGTAAAATAATTTTTTCTGATAATGCATTAAGTTTTAAAGCTGCCGACAAAGAACTACAACAATTTGAAAAAATCATTAAAGATCAAGAACTTCAGGATTTTATATCAAACAAAGGCATTATATGGGAATTTATCATCGAGCGTGCCCCATGGTGGGGAGGATTTTCCGAGAGACTCGTAAAAAGTGTAAAAGAACCTCTAAGAAAAATTTTGGGAAGAGCTCTCATCACATTTGAAGAATTGGCTACAATTTTGACAGAAATAGAAGCCGTAATAAACATGAGACCTCTTACGTATACAACAAGTGATTTCGACGAGCCAGAGCCACTTACACCGGCTCACTTTCTTCAACTCGGAAGAGAAAATATTAGTTTTCCACTACATTTTGCCGAATTAGAGAATAAAATCTCTACCCGAGAGACATTATTAAGAAGAAAAAGATATCAAACCACCTTGTTAAAACAGCTGTGGACTAAATGGAAGGAACAATACTTGTTGAACTTAAGATCGATCCATCAATTTAAAACTCCTGAGAGACACAAAAATCTAAAGATTGGAGATGTTGTCTTAGTGGACGGTAATGCTGAGTCTAAACTGTTGTGGGACTTAGGAGTAGTTAAAGAAGTGATCCTTGGTAAAGATCAGCTCATTCGAGCTTGCATGGTAAAGACTGCTCATGGACTGCTAAGAAAACCAGTTCAACTGTTGTATCCTTTTGAATTAGATTATTGAATGTTAATTGATTTCAGTATTTGAGTTTTAAATTAATTTTTTTTTTCAACTATTGTTTGAATATAAATGTGATTTATTTCTTATTATAAATTCATAGTTGAAATATGTTTTTTTTATGTGTAATTTGCAATTGTTAATTTATCCATTTAGAAAAAAGGTTTTATTTTGTATAATTATGCTTTATTTCAAATTAAAAGGATTATTGAGATATTAATAATAGTATTTAATTTGTTTATATTATGTATATATATTTAGTTTATTTTATTCAGGTAAATATCTGGCCAGACACGTTCATGTAGCTACATGTTATTGAAGTGTCATTTTTTATTTATATTATTCATGATATTATTTTATTGTTTAATGCTTTATATGTCAGTATCTGAAGATTGAAATTTTTTTCTGTTTTATTATTTGAGTTATGATTTAAATTAATGTTTATTGTAAGAATTTAGTTTTATTGATTTATCATTATGTACTCTCATGAGTCCAGGTGGGGAGTGTGTGGGGAATCATGTTTTAACGCCAAAAGGGCGATGAATCCTGATCTTAGTTACGCGTGGCAACCCCTCCCCTGGGCTCAAGATATTTTTTGTTTTGTTTATGTTTCAGAAAGAGAAAGGAATTAATACGAGATGTGATGACAAGTGTAGATAGAAGTAATATTCTAAAATGTATCGAATTTCATGTAAATAGTGTAAATATGTGTATATAAGATGTATAACATTTTCTTCCAATTAAAAAGAAATAAGAAGATGCCCGTTTTGGAAATTATTGAATATGAATCGCCTAAATTAATTTTGATGTTCGAAAACCACTGAACCATCCGACGCGACAACCCCAAGCCATATTAAGGACTAAAGAATCTGAAGTTTGTTGAAAATCCGTGCATTAGCTCTGAAGATTAACCTATTGCGGAAATCGCAAAAAATGCTGCATGTAAGGGCCATCTGTTGAGCTATTTACACCATAATGTAGAAAACATCATATCATGTCTCAACTAAATACGAAGTTTGATGAAAATCCGTGCATTAATTGTAGAGATAGAGTTATTGCGGAAATCGTGAAATGCAGCATAGCAGCGCCAACTATTGAGCGATTTACACTAAAATTTAGAATACGTTTCATCTCAATGAATACCTGCGTATGAAGTTTGATTAAAATACGCACATTAGTTCTCAAGATAGAGCTATTGCGGAAATCGTGAAAAATGCTGCATAACAGCGCCACCTGTTGAGCGATTTACACCAAAAACTAATCTGCACCATTTTATATAAGGAATGTAAATTTTTATTAAAATCCGTGCATTAGTTCTAATTCTTGAGATACAGCACCCACACAATTTATGTCAGATACTACACTGTAAAAAAAAATCTGCACAGGTACTAAACTTTTTCTTGGAAACTGGGATTCCAAGAACTTTTCATGTATTGATAACAGGAAAAAACCATGTAACCGATTCTGAAACTTGAATTTTTGCTGTTACCATTACAGGAAATGTTCTTGGAATCCCAGTTTCCAAGAAAAAGTTTAGTACCTTTGCAGATTTTTTTTTTACAGTGTAGAGACAGACATTTTGTATGAATATGTTTTTTGGTATCTCACCCCTTCGTGTAAATCCGTCAGAAACCGGAAATCGAAAATTTTCACGAATCCAATACTTTCTTCTTGTAAAGATAGAAGAATGTAAAAATTATAAAAATCATTAGGAACGGGACGCGGGTTTCGCGGAATACTAATGATATCGCAAAGGAGGAGGCAGAACAGGGGGGAAGGGAGGAGGAGGAGGTTCGAAATTTCTAAAAATCTGATGTCGTTTTATATCTACAGTCCCCAATTTTAAAGCAAATTATTAATTTCTATAAAAACTAAATCCAAAAAAATATAAATACATTGTTTCTTTGCCAAGTTTTTCAAAAATGTGCTTCGAACATCGGCAGATACCTTAAAACAAGTCTTTTAAGTGACTAAATTAGAGGTCTGCACGGGACGAAATTTCCAGGCCCGAACGAAAACAATATTAGCAGGGCCTGGTCCGAACGAATAAAATATTGGCCCGTACGGCCCGGGCCGGGAAAAAAGTTAAAAATTCGGCCCGAACCCGGCCCGGCCCGAGTGAATTTCTACAGAACTTTGATTTTTACTCTTACGGACGAGTTCAAACCTAAAAAACTTATCTTAATCTTTTTTTTTTTTTTTTTTTTTTTTTTTTTTTTTTTTTCATGTTTATAATCTCCATTTATGCAGAAGTGCCGTAGGCTGCGATATTTATGCTTTTAATGAACCTTTTTGTATTGTATGTAAATGTTTCAGTTATCATTAGCATTATTAATCTATATTCCATGTTACGGAGACATAAAACTCTAAAAAACGGTATATGGTAAAAATAAAATCTTTTAAGACGGAATCGAATTGAAAAGAAAAAAATACGTTCCCTTCTTAGCAGATGCAAATGTTTAATGAATTTTTTTCTCGCGTATTCTCGTATTCATTTTGCATGAATGAACAGTTTAAAAGAAATTTGCACTTTTCAGTTTAAAAGAAAATTCCGTCATAATCCCATGTGTTTAACTTTAATGTGTTTCTTCCCATGTGTTTAACTCTATTTTAATAAGCCTAGTAATCCACGATTCTTTAAAAAAGAGTTAATTACAATGTTTAATTGCAGAAGAATGACGATTTAAAAGTATATGCCTTTTTTGCAAAAATTTTTGGACCAAGCCAAATTTTACTGATTTATGAACAGACCGCCACGTCGAAAAAAGGATTTCATAAAGGATGATTCAACAGGAACTGATTATTTTTGTCCGGGAAGACTAGAAAGAATGAAATCAGTCCCGAAAAAAATCAGCCGGCCCGAATGCCGTTAATGGAAATCGGTCCGAACAATACTGGCTTCGGGCTAGACCAAATATAAATTTCATTTTAGAATGGTTTCCGTCTTATCACGTACATTTCAACGGTATTTCTTCCGTAGGGACCATGAATATTCTCCATTTAACACAAGAATATGTTATGCACTGTAAAAAAAAAAAAAAAAAAGCAATCCTACAGGTGTAAAGTTGCCGAAATCTGTATGCTTACCAATTTTTTATCTTTATGCTACACTGTTAAAAATAAATCTGTGACTTCCAGGGGAAACTACCGGCAGCAATGTAGCCGAACTGTTACCGTTCCGTAAGTAGATTTACCGTTGTGGGACATACAAGAAAGGAAAACTCCGTTTGAAGAAGCGGTAAGTTTCTGTTACAAAGTCTGATTTTTAAGGATAATAATTTAATATAATTTTTAAAATTAATAAATCGATTAATCGTCAAAGAATTTGAAATTACCAAGTGATTTTAAGCTGCTATGTTATTTTACTTATTATAATTATCGCACAATTTAGTTCACGCCGTCCTCAGGATCGAACTCGGGACCTTTTGATAGCGTAATAAATCCTTACTAACCGAGCCAAAGCTGCTGATGCCGGGTTGTACAGAATATGTCTTTTATGAGTTAGTGGGAAAATCTGTTGTGCTTTTTAAAGATTTCCTTTCAGATATATTCATTAGAATATTTGTAAACGGTTTATTTTATTTTATTTTAGACATGCATAATGCTTAGTATTTTTTAAAATCAATTTTTCTTTTTAAATAGTTTAAATAATAAAAAAAATCACTGTTTAAAACCACTGTTTATTTATTTTTTATTTTTTTTTTTTTATTTTTTTTTTTTTAAATAAATGAATGAATGAATGAATGAAAAAAACTTTTTATTAACAACTTTTTCTTTAGAAAAATAATGTTATAGACAATTTTTTGAAATTGTCATACACTATTTATTTATTTATTGGCTAATTAATTAAAAGATTTTTAATAAGATGTTTGTTTTATTTATGTCGGCCAATTATCTACACAGTGGGATATATGCTTTATGAGGTGGAATGCCCTCCGTGGGGGTCTTTCTAAGAGAACCTAACCCGTAATTTTTTAATAAGAAAAAAGAGAAAAATGTAATTTAAAAGGGACTTTTTATGTTTTCATTATTTCTTGTCGCCAGTGGGATACGAACCCACAATCTGCGCTTGCAGGCAATTAGCGGTATGGTGCCTTGACCACTCGGCCACGGAGCCGCTTACACGACGGAGTGTCTCCGTTTTCTGTATTTATTTCCACCCCTTTCGTTATTTTCAGGAAATATGGTGGGATTTGCTGATTTGTAACGGATAATGCCCTTTTGTTGTGAAAAGGGACTTTTTCTGTAAAATTCAGGAAAAAAATATTCGTGAATTTCAGAATTTTTTTAACAGTGTATACTGTAAGAGATGTAAATATAAATTTTTGTGAAGCTACAAAAATCTGTAACTTTACAAACGAATCTACTAAAATTACAGTTATCTCATGAAACCTTTTTCTGTGACCTGGTTCGTAGTTATATAAAAAAATTCTAGGAATCCCAGTCTCCTAAAAAAATCTTAGTAACCTTACAGATTTTTTGATTTTCAGTGTAAATCTGTATCTGTTACAAGAATTTCTGCTGTTGCCGTTACACAAAAAGTTCTAGGAATCCCAGTCTCCTACAAAACTTTTAGTAACTTTACGGATTTTTTTTACAATGTTGGACAAGTACAATTTCACTGAATTTACTACTTATTATTATGGGTTATTATTTGTATTATTATGGGCCGATTTAGATGCTGCTGTATCGTTTGTTTAGTCTCTCTATCCTACTTTTAGTGTACACTTAAAAAAAAACCCTGTAATCCTACTGGTGTAAATTTACAGAAATCTATATGCGTACTAAACTTTGATCTGTACACTGTACAGAAAAATGTGTGAATCTACATCATTAGTTTTTGTAAAACTGCAGATATTTGTAGTTTTATATATTTAAAAAAAATCTACTAAAATTATAGTAATCTTACTAAAATTTTATCTATAATCGGGGTTGCAGTTACATAAAAAGTTCTAAGTATCCGAGTTCTTAATAACTTATAAAATTCTTAATAACCTTACAGATTTTTTGATTTTCAACGCAAACATGTATCTGTTACAGGATTTTTGTTATTGCCGTTACATAAAATGTTATCAGAATCCCAAGTGCCTAGCAGGAAAAAAAAATAGAAACGTAACAGTTTTTATATAACAAAATGACACCTTGTATTAAGATATTACTTCTAATTGCTTAAAAGGTGTAATAAATATTTTAAAAACAAAAAAAAATACTTTTTTTCCTTTGCCTCTGATGAGTTGAAACATGTCATCAAAATAAAACTATTTTTCTGTTTTCAAAATCTTTATTACACCTTTTAAGCAATTAGAAGTAATATCTTATTTTTTTGTGTGTGTGTGTGTGTGTGTGTGTATGTATTTACCTGGCTACAAAAAATAGACTGAAATGAGTTTTAAAATCGAAACCGAGTTTCATTAATTTTTCTATTTTTGGCCGGAAACGAAAATGTACAAAAGAATTTTTTAAGTAATTAATACCTATATGAATAAACCGAATAATTAATGGGGACAAAGATGGTTCTTTGTGCCTCTAACCAAAACTTTTTATTTTCATATAAAATAAAATGTAATTAATTTATCAACGACAATGAATAATTTTCTAATTATGCGAATTTCATCAATCGAATTTCATCATCAACGATCATCATCACCTAAAATAAGTTTTAGGTTTACTCAATTTTTTTATAATTATTTTTGCAAATAGTCATCTATACTAGAACTTTCTCAAAGTGTATTTCGAAACACTTCTGCGGTTTCAAACTAAAAAAAAAAAAAAAAAAAAAAAAAAAAACTATTACTTTTAAGTTAAAGCTTTTATAAGTAAGTGAAAAGCGTCTTCAAAGTCATACATGCATTATTTGTTTTATAATTTGCACTCATGTCTTGTGTCAGGCATGACAGTTTGTTACAAACAGTGAGGTTTATAAGCACTAAAAAATGATTGTCTCATTTAAGCCGATACAGCTCAAATCAATGAATAATGTTTAAAAATGTCCATAGAAGAAATTATATTTTTGGAATACATATAACTTTCGGTCCGGCCGAATTTTGGGTGAAATGCAAATTTCGGGCCGAAAACGAAACCGAATTTTCGGTCGATTTCTACTGGCAACACTACACGTATCCACACACAAAATTACTCTATGATATCACACTCGTCTTGAAGAGCAGTGTTGAATTCAGACACTTTTCTCCGAGGATGACTTTAGTGGCTTCGTGGGGGACATTATAGAATTCCGGGGGGGAGGGGATTGTACTTTATGACCATTGAAAACGCAAAATTTCAAATTTTCTGGGAAGGAAACTTCGTTTCTCCAGGGGGGGGGGACGGAATATTCCCCCCCCCCTGAATTCAACACTGTTGAAGAGACCCTCTTAATAATATTTACACCTTTGAATTCAAAATTTTATATCGCAGCATTTTCTAAAATTACTCTATTTCGTACTCACCCTTAGTTTAAGGAAATCAAATCCAGGTTCACTCAGAACATTTTCCGAAAATGAAATCGTTATGCCTTTGTATCCATTATCTTCAATGTAAACACATTCGATTACTGAACACAAGCTTACAAATAGCAAAATCCAAGTCGAATTCATAATTCGATGTAGAAAACGCAATGACTTCAAGAGGGCAAACCATACAACATTACTTTTGTGTAATTTGGAGGAATCATTATTTTTACTTAGAACGCTTAAAAATTGTTCTACGAATGATGCGTTTTTTAAAAGAGGAAACAACTCTCTTGAGGACGGTAGCGATAAAAAATAAATCAAAAAAGAGATAATTTTTTTGAGTTGCTATGGGAGCAGATAACATTTGTTTAAAATGGAATATTTCATTTTATTACTCACAAAAGATAACTGACACAGATTTCGTACGTTTTCGCATCATAAATATGTACATTATTATTATTTTGTTTATTTTTTCTGAGTCAGGGATATCTCTTACCTTGGCATTAGAGGAATTTAGGTGAACTGTTGTTGGTCAATATATAGTAAACAATGTTTCTAAAAAAAAAAAAAAAAAAAAAAAAAAAAAAAAATCTCGAGTTTATTCGAATTTCCGAACAGTTGCTGCACGTGTCATATATTTAAAGAAGAATAAAATGCATTAGTTTTTGAGATAATGGAATCGGTTGGATTCGAACCCTTGACCTCCAGGGATGTGGTGGAGGGTATATGGAAGTATACACCGTGAATCTTCGGAATTTTTAAATGAAGTTCCGTATACCGTCTGTTTCTCAAAAAAAAAAAAAAAAAAAAGGCGTTAGTGTATAACTTTATGAACGTTCATAATGACGCCAGTGTATACTCCAGAGCCGTACCTAAAAAGGGAATAATTGTGTGTGTGTGGGGGAGGGGGGGAGACTCATATTTTCTCTCTCTCTCTCTCTCTGACGCAGAAAGATAAAGGAATGCATATTTACATTGTAGGTACTATGCTTCTAATTAAACTGTTTGTAATAACTTCATTTTATGCTAAGAAAAGAATATAATGCAGAATGAAAAATTCGAGTTGTATAATTAATGCAATATTAAACATCATGTTAGCTTCATACGTGCAAATAGAATGAGCGAGTGTTTGAAACACTTATTTTAGTTACAATTTAATATGTTTATGCGTGCAAAACTGTGTCAATTCTAAATTAGATTTTTGAACACAATTTCATTCGGATTTTCAGAATATAAACTCATTTAATTTGGAATTTTTTCTAGGGGAGGCTCAAAATGTTTTAGGAAAGGGGGGACCGCCCCTAGCACCCCCTTAGCTACGACTAAGTACACTCTTGCTATTTTTACGGCTACAACACCGTAGATCTCTAATTTTAAAATTTGGAGATGTTATTTCATGCTTTACTAACACTTGATTACATCGTAATTTTATCCCTTTTACCCTGTTCCATTTCCTTAGTGAAATTCACTATCGGATCGGCTGTAAAATTGTTTTAACAAGTCGAAAAACGTATGTCAAATGTGACAAATAAGGTATGTTCGTACTATACTATAACTAGTTTTATAAATATTTAGATCTTGATGCCAGTGATTTCATGGGGTTTATCCTTGGGGGCACCCTCCCCCCAGAACAATGGAATGTCCTTCCGGAAAATGTGAGATTTTGTGTTTTCAATGGTCAAAAAGTACAGTCCCCCCCTCCTCCCCCGAAAGTCTATATTGTCCCTCGTGGAGAAAAGTGTCTGAATTCAGCACTACTTGGTGCGCTAGCTGTTGCACTCTTACGCAAAAATGCATGAATACAAAATGTATTACGACTCTATATATTAAATTTAGTAATACGGAAATAATATAAACCCGTCTTAAATTAGACGTAATCACCACGGCAACGTAGAATCATTACTTTTCATGGGATATCGTCGTTTGGCGATAGTTTTTTGGTCGATGTAATGTTAAAGTAGTAAAAGAAACATTCTTGTAACTCCAAAAATGATAAACATTTCCACCTAATATATATAATTGAATTGAAATTTGAATGAAATACAGGATCATGAAAAATCGAAGCATGTAGAAAATAGGATTTTAGATAGCTCGACAACTAATTATCCGATCAATCTCATTCTTTATGCAAAATGTATAGGGATTTTTTTTTCTGTCTTTTACAGCCACTACTTCTGAACAAAAAATTTGAAAATATTTATATACCTTTCATCAGAACGAATGCTTCGAAAATTTGAAAAAAATAGTTCCAGATAATCGAAGTTATTGATATTCAATGGGCTTCTTCCCAATATTACACTGTGTGTACTTAGTAATACTAAGTTTTCACCAAATTTTAAGTCTCTATCTCAATTTGTTCGGGAGATAGAGCGTTTACAGACAGACACACACAGTTAGGCGGACGACAATTTTTTTCTTCTAAAAATATGTTTTTCGGAATCTATAGTGTCTAAAACGTGTAAAACTAGCATTTTTTTTTTTTTTTTTTTTTTTTTTTTTTTTTTTTTAGAATTTTAAAACGACTGCACGACTTATCCTATACTACGTATGCTGGCTAATTAATAATTAAGCATGCATTTCAGCGATTTTAGAAATTCTCCTCGCCTTTAAGAGGATTAAAGAGGGGGAATAGCGAAATTTTTACGACATACTACCTCTGACAATAAAGTTTGGTGAATAGTCCTGTAATATTTATGTAGATGAAATACTAATGAAAGTTACCATACCATCCTTCAAAATAGTCACCTCCCATAAATATGCACCACTGAGATCTGTTATATATGTCCTGGGAAATTTGCAAGAAGTCTTCTTTTAGGATGGAGTTCAAAAGCTTCGTCACGTTTCATTGGATGTCAGCAACGGGGTCAAATGGCTTTCAAAAAGAGTTTGAGTCGTGGAAATAGGAAGAAGTCTGGAGGATTGAGATCTGGCGAGTATGGTGGATGTTCAATTTGCACCACCCCTCATTAATTTCTTTCGGTGTCTTGCGAAGCTCAAAACCAAACTTTAAACTGATCTTTTGTTCGTTCATTTTCCTGTGCTCAGTTAACCCAACATACTGAACAAGCACTTTGTAAAGCACGTCTTACACAAAACATAAACGACGTTCAGCTGAACAATGGTGGAGGAAGATGGCCAATACGTGTCTCTATGCAGCTGCAACGTTTTGTTTCCTCAGTATTCCCAGATCGGCCGTTCTGAATTCATTCACCGAACTTTTTTGTCAGAGGTAGTATTTCATCAGCTATTTTAGATAGAGACATGAGTTTCAGGATAACTGATCTAATAAAATACACCTTAAAAATATATTTTTTCGATTATAGATTCCATCTAAGGGTGTTTAATGAGGTGGTTGCAAGTTTTAGGTCGTTTCGCCATATTTCATCAGCCGTTTTATGTAGAAGTGAGAAATTGAAGGTACAAACCTATTTAAAAAAATTAAACATATTGTAAGGATTTAACTGCTGTAAGAATCTAATTTGGCTAATTAATGCTAGACAATGGACTGGTACATCGAAGTCTGGTGATTGTGGAAGCACTTAAAAGGATTAAGGTCCTTTTTTTCCCTGTAGACAGCAAGTCTAGCGCGGCCTTTTTCATGTGACGTTAGCATATTAGTTACGGCTACTATTGATTAATCGCCAGACCACCCTGAGAACTAAAAGTCGGTTGAAATAGTTTCACTATGCCCAGACGGACGATGGCAATCTGTCGCCAAGGCGTATCCCAGCTGAACCAATAACTTTGATCTGGGAGGGGCCCGAAGGAGTTGCTCTCCTGATGGGAAGGAGAGAAGTTGGAGATGATTCTCGATGATGGAGCTCGCTGTAAAAGGCGTGTGGTTTATTTTTTTCATATAGAACCCAGAGTTCTATGAATCTGTATTACTTTATCTATACATTGAATAAACGGATTTAACATGGAAAGGATTTGCATCACTTCATCGCTACCAAATATTTACTAAACCATATATAGTAATGCAAAATCCTCACAATATATATATTTCAACAATTTTATAAATCCCAACTAAGGCGCTAAAGGGGAGGTAAAAAATTAAAGCACATTCCCCCATATCTCAACACTGTTTTAAATACAAGCGGGAAATTCAAAATAACAAACCTACTTAAAATTATTTAAATACAGTACTTAGGTGATTTTAATTAGCACAAAAAAGGATTTTTGAAAATTCCCCCGATAACAGGGCTTTAAAAAGGGGTCGAAAATTTTAGAACATGAGACCGCATCTCAGCAGCCGTTTTAAATAGGATCTTGAAATTACAGAAAATAAATCTACTAAAAAAAGTAACTAAACCCATGTTTCAGCGATTTTAGAAATCCCTCCCGCTAAAGGGGGTAAAGGAGGTCGAAATTTTTCGAACATTTAGCCATATCTCAGTAGCCGTTTTAGATAGGAGCTTAAAATTCCAGAAAATAAATATAATAAAACATAATTAAATACATATTTCAGCGATTTGAGAAATTTCCCACTAACGGTGTTAAAAGACAGTCGAAATTTTAAAAACATTTTATTATAGCTCGAAAATTTTTCGAACATTTAGCCATATCTCAGTAGCCGTTTTAGATAGGAGCTTAAAATTCCAGAAAATAAATATAATAAAACATAATTAAATACATATTTCAGCGATTTGAGAAATTTCCCACTAACGGTGTTAAAAGACAGTCGAAATTTTAAAAACATTTTATTATAGCTCGAAAATTTTAAAGCTTTTTCAGAAACATTCATGTGATATACCATTGGAAAATCCCCGGGTCACTATTTCATATTATGATTCTTTCGCCCCCTCCTCACCCGGATTTCGACAATTTTCTAACTCAGCTTCTAATTAAGCTATAGTGAGATTCGACTTCTCTAAAGGCTTGGCCGAAGGTAAAACAGCTCACAGTTCTTCGACTGGGAGGGGTTTATTTTTACCTCAGACAGTTAGGGGGCATTACTCCCCGCATGTGGGGGAGGGGTGAAAATTTATTTTTCATTTGACACATCATTTGAAGGCTTTTAGCTTCTAGATTACTAAGCAGCCGCTTCCTCGCAACTTAACTCATTTTTATTTTCTTCTATCTTAAAAAGAAAAAAATATTGGATTCGTGAAAATTTTCGAAGGATTTATATGTTTTAAAGGTCAGAAAACCTGAAAAACATATTTTTACAAAATGCCAGTCTATGAGTCTGACATTCTGTCTGTATGTGACAAAAATTTTGTGGGCTCTCTATCTCGAGAACTAGCGCACGGAATTCCACAAAATTTTAGATTCTGTTAGACCTTGATATAAACTAGATCTGATTAGTTTTTGGTGTATCTCGCTCAACAGGTGGCGCTGCTATGCTGCATTATTCAAAATTTCCACAGTAGACATATCTCAAGAACAACTGCATGATTTTTCATAAAACTTTAGATTTTACTAGCATTTGATATAACATTATGCTGATTACGTTTTGGTGCAAATCGCTCAGCAAGTGGCACTGCCATGGTTATGGTATTTTATTCGTGATTATTGCAATAGCCCTATCTCAATAACTAATGCACGACATTTTCTAAAACTTCAGATTCTGTTAGATCCTGATGTAGATTACTGTTGTTTAGTTTTTGATGTAAATCGCCCGACAGATGGCGATTTGCTATGCTGCATTTTTCACGATTTCGCAATAAATGTATCTTAAGAACTTTCATCAAACTTCAGATTCAATAAGTATCTGATGAAAAATTTGATCCTGATTAGTTTTCAGTGTACGTCACACAAAATGTGGTGCTGTTATGCAGTTTTTTTTTTTTTTTTTAATATTTTGCCACAGTTTTATCGCAAAAACTAATATACGGATTTTCATCAAATTTTAGATTCAGTTATAAGTTGAAAAAAGTTGTTGCTGAATAGATTTTGGTTTAAACCACCTAACCAGAAGCGCTGCTATGCTGCATTTTTCAGAAAGTATTAATAGGCATAAGATAGAAGAAAGTTTTGGGATTGCCACATCTGATTAGTTTATCGCTAGAGTGCTTTTTAAATTTGTAATTTGTTTATTTCTACCCCATATAATAAGGAAAGGGCATGTTTACAAACAAACACTTTCGTCAACCAATCTACTATTACATTTTTTGTCAAAGCGATCATTGCAGGAATTGTCTTGGCAACGTAAGCCAATCGTATTATCGCCTACCACAGAGCTGCCAAACGTAGACCAATCAAATTCCCGGAGCTCAACCATAGAATATCAGTCTTTAAAGAACGGATAGGTTTTTCTCGCTGATCCACAGCACATATTAAGTATTTACTTAAATTATTACATTAAATACTTAATCTTAAATCACATTAAATACTTTATTTATATTAAATACTTAATCTGTGATCCACAGTGACGTCAGCTGTCCTTTTCTTATCCTGACTGACTCATAATCTATGTATTGCCCAAACTACTGAATCTAAAAGCATAACACGCATTGTCATTATACACTAGCCTCCAAAAGTTAAGTACAACAGTTTAAAAGTTACAACATGTTTTTCGAAACTCACCAGGAAAAAAAAATGGCCGTCAGATTAAACTTCATAGTTTATATGAATGACAATAATAAGCTTTAAAAAAAAAACTTACGCAAAAATTGCAGCTACCACTTTTATTTTATAGAAAAGAATAGGTATTTGTGAATGAGAGGAAAATATGCAATTACGAAGCTTTCGTAATTTCGTATGTAAGTTTTGTTGTATTGAACTATTGTTGTCAGTTTTGTTCACAACAACCAGTACAGTCTAGAAATGTCTAGAAGATGTCGTTTGCTCAATTCATTAAGGTGGCGGGCGGTAGGATAGATGGAAATGGGGTTGTCACAGGCCGATACTGCTAAACGGCTCATGTATCTCGCAGTGCAGCCCAACGACTCTGGGATCAGTATGAATCTTAAGATTCTGTGTCCTTAAGACATGCTTCACGCTGCCCGCGTGTTACAACACCTGCAGAAGACCAGTTCCTAGCTCTTTCGGCTCGAAGGAGAAGACGCACTATTGTGCCGCAACTCATAGCAGACCATTTTGCAGCATCAGAGAGAAGAATCTCCGCTACAACGGTGAGAAAACGTCTTCACAATGCAGATCTCTATGCAAGACAATAAAATGTGGGTGTCTCCCTCAACAGATGCAAAGAAAGTCCCGCTTATATTAGGCAAAAGAGCATGTTTCCTGAACCAGACAACAGTGGGATTCTGTACTCTTCACAGATGAGTCTAGATTCACACTGGAGAGCGATTCAGGGCGTCTTCTGATCCGGAGAGAACAATGCACTCGATACTATCAATCAAACATTGTCGAAACACACAGATACAGAAACGGTTGAATCATGGTTTGGGCAGGAATCTCACTCGGAGGCCACATTAACCTGCATGTGTTCCATGGAGGAACTCTGACTGGTGCGAGATATCGGGATGAGATCAATGATTCATATGTGTGCCCATATGCCAGTGCTATTGGCAATGGTTTCATTCTAATGGATGATAATGCGAGATCACACCGAGCTGTGGTAGTTGAGGATTAACTTGAGGATCACGGTTTGGAGAAAATGGAATGGCCAGCTCACTCTCCAGACTTGAATCCGATAGAACATCTTTGCGACTATCTTGGAAGATAGGTTGTGGCTTTAAGTTTTCCTCCAAAGTTATTAAATGAGCTAGAACAAGGCTTACTTCATGTCTGGTCAGCGCTACTTATTTCGGTGTCCGACAATAAGGAAAGGGCAGCTGACGTCACTGTGGACAAAATTACTGTGGATCCACAGTAATAAGGAAAGGACAGCTGACGTCACTGTGGACAAAATTACTTCCTGCGCATCTTCAAGACTCCTACGATACCGAAGAAGTCAAAGCGATCTGATTGGTCTAGGATTGGTCTGATTTGTCTGCGATCAAAAGCTCTGTTGTATGATTGGTCAACGTCGACGTGATGATTCCTGTAATGATTGTGAAAGCAAAAATGTAACTGGTAGATTGGTTGAAGGAAGCATGTTTGTTTGTAAACATGCCCTTTCCTTATTTCCTGCCCGTCTTTAAGACTCCTACTGTTTACAAGAAGTCAAGGCGATCTGATTGGTCTACGATTGATCTGATTTGTCTGCGACTAAAAGCTCTGTTTTATGATTGGTCAACGTCGCCATGATGATTTTTGTAATGATCGCTAAAGCAAAAAAGTAATTGGTAGATTGGTTGAAGGAAGCCTTTGTTTGTAAACATGCCCTTTCCTTATGTAATTGAGAGCATGGAAAGTCGATGCCGCCAATACATTCAAGTCTGGGGTGGACATATTCCGTAATATAACCCGTTTTTTTAATGTGCATAATACTGCGATGTACTGACAGAGTCGTCCCTAGCAAAGGCGAGGCCGGGTGCCAGAACTTTTGCGAGGCCTTTCCCTTCATATCGAATCAGGGCCATTACTAGCAGTGATGTAAAAACAACAGAGGGTATACGCTCAAGGCAGAAGGTATACCCTAGAATGTATATATTATATGTTTCTTGGGAAGGAGAGGGTATACGGTATTCCTTTTAAAAAATATCAGAGGGTATACGAGGACCCCATATACCCTCTACTACTCCCCAGATAACTAGGAGGGGTGGGAGGTTCAGCCCCCACTAAAACATTTTGAGCCTTCCCTGGAAAAGATTCCAAGAACATTAAAGAAATTTCTGTTCCAAAAATCCAAATAAAATTTTTAACAAAATTTTATTTGGAATTTCGATTTTAATTTTGAAGCTCACATTTTGAAGAAGTACAAAGTTGTAGCATTTGTATAAAAAATACAAATAAGTGTTTCAACACTCGCACATCTCATTTGTACATGGATGATTCTACGATAAGAGGTAACTTGTGCGGCAATCCGTTTAAAACAGATTTTTTATGCTATATGTTGTGATTTTTTGCAATGAATCACATCATCTTAATATACTTTATTAAATAACATGACGATTGAATGCCTAATTAAAACACATTTTTCTGAAATTTCTTACAAAGTCTAAAAAAGTCTCTACCCTGGCATGTCCCCTTGCCGGTTTAAATTTAACTTTCAAACAATACATATATTTTTTGCATCAGATGTTTAACTAAAGTATGTTTAATCGGAATTTAAGTAATTATACTTAAGTATTATTAAATAAAAAATGAAATAATTTTCTTAATTTCAAATAATTTTTAAAATTAACTTTTGTCCCGCTTTTTTTCTGTATCTACCCTGCCAAATTTCGTTCCGCTAATACAAACATAAATTAAAGGACGGCTGTATTGGAAGTAACGTTCAAGGACATCTATAGCCGTGAAGTTAGCATTACTAAACGCGTAACCGTTTAAGTGCTGTTGTTTTTTAGTTGTTCCCACGCGACTGTGCAGTATAGTGGTTTCGTAAGGTGATTGTGTATCTCCCCTGGTAAGTCATAAAACTTATAATATTCATTTAATTTATTTGTACTTACTGCCCTAATTAAACAATACAATAATAATTAAAGTGAGATATACAATTAACCCAAAAAATAATTCAGTGAGTTAAAACAACTGAATTTTTCATGAAAACGTCTCTCCCCTGCCGTATTCCCCCTGTCAAGATAACTGCCAGGGGAGAGACTCACTGACCAGGGGAGATAAAATTCATCATAAGAGGTTATATGGAGATTTAGCTAACTTCTCTCAACAAATTGTTATTGTTAGAATTAGCGAATTTTTCGAAAAGCCGCCAAGACAGAAGTCAAGCAGTCGTTAAATCTGAGGTTTAGCGATAAATATAAATAAAAAAAAGAATAAAACAAGTACGTTTTTATTAAAATTCACAAGAATGTAGCATATATATTGTGTATACTTCGGAAAGTCGAAAGACTTCGTTGTCAGAAAATTTGTCACATTCGCCTTCAGCTATATGGGCACACTTACAGCCAATTTTAAACCGCTTACCACCCGAAGTAGGCAGTCTGCATTTTTGGAGCGATGGACTCGTAACACAATATCGCAACAAATACATGTTTTACTTTCTTGTCAATAATTTAACAGAATTCTACCCAAACCTTAAACACTTTACTTGGAATCACTATGAGGCAGGACACGGTAAGGGGGCTCCTGGTGGTCTCGGTGCTGTTTGCAAGAGAACAGCTGACCGATTGGTGGCTAGAGGTAAGGATATAGCATCTCTGAGCCATTTGTCAGATGCTATTCAGAAAAACTGTCCCAGCATCAATGTTTTCGTTATTAACAACAAAAATATCTTAGAAATAGAAGCTTTGCTTACTAGTGCTAAAGAATACATAAACTTTTCCTGGTACTTTGAGTGTCCATCAGGTGTCATGGAACACTAAGGATAAAAAACAAATGAAAATGAAGAGTTTAAGCTGCTTTTGCAATGAAAGTATAAACTGTGATCATTTCCAAATTGGTGTCATGGCATACTCGTCTAATAAAAAATCCCGTCTTCGGGTCGAGGATGTTTACGGACCGGATGCAGAGTCCGATAACGAAAATTCATCTGATAATGAACAAATTAATATACCAAAAGGTGGCAAACACCAGACAGAGGATGACGAAGAACCGTCGACATCGAAAAAAACATTCAAGAACGGCGAATTTATTCTTGTCAAACTATCATAAAAAACAACAGAGTACCGTTACGTGGCTATGTGTATGGGTTTGGAAGAGGATGGCGAGATACAGGTAGTTTTCGGTAAAATAGGGGACGAAACCGGAAAATTATTTAAAGTTGATGAACAAGATATATCATTCATTTCAGTAGATCAGGTTGTCCAGACACTCCCATGCCAAATATTATTTTGAAAAAGCAGAGGATGTTTTACTCTTTTAAGAAGTCAGTGAATGTGTTTGAGAAAGCTTAAGCATTTTAATTTTAATTTTTGTTCATGTAGGTAAGAAAATGCCTTTCATTTTTAATTTAATTTAAATATTTGTTCATGTAAGCAAGATATTGCCTTTAATTTTTAATTTAATTTTAATTTTTGTTCATGTAGGCAAAAGAGTGCCTTTAATTTTTTATTTTAATTTAATTTTTTGTTTATGTAGGCAAGAGAGTGCCTTTAATTATTTGTTACATTTCATTTTCTAATGATTAACGCATGTCCATTTATTGAACTGCATACAAAATATGACCGAAGCGCATAGGTATAGGCAATATGAAAATTATCCTGACTATCCAAGTGTGATTAACACTTAAGAAGAGCTAGTCTACTTAATATGTATTAATAAAAGATTATTTTATTATTTGTTGAAGGTACAATGACAAGGTAATTTACATATGTGTATTTTTGCAAGTGAAACGCTCTTGTTAAAAAAAAAGGCTGTAATATGATGGTCTCATTAATGATTAATATGATAGTCTGATTATATAAGAACAATTTTTAATAAAAGATGATTTTATACATTTCATGGATTTTATTAAGTATATTATTGTGTCAAACTTTCTCCCCTGGTTCTGATGTTTCTCCCTTGCCCAATGTATTTATCCTGGTCTTCGAAAAAGTAATAAAATATGTATAAAGTGACTTGCCCTTACATGAAAAGGTATATAAACGGGACAAAAATCATAATATGAAGTTTCCTGAAAAAACTCCAACTTTTCTCCTTGGTCGTATTTTCTTGTATTTGAAACCTCTTAACGTAGAATCGCCCACATATGAAGTTAATAGGATGCATAATTTCGTACTAATTATACACTCGAATTTTTCATACTGCATCCTATTCTTTTCCTAGCATAAAATGAAGTTATTATAAACCATTTAATAAGAAACATACTGTCTAAAACGCGTTTGTGTGTGCATTTGTCAGAGAAAGAGAGAGAGAGAAAGTATAAGCCCCTTACCTTACATTTTCTTCCATAAATTTTCGCTAAATGTTTAATTTCTACGGAACGAGCGACCGGTGTATACGTTTCACTTAAGCTGCTCAGATTCCTTCGTTATTCCCACCAGTTATTTTTAATTTCAAAGTTTACCTTATTTAATTAAAACATTTTCGCAATTAAAAAAAAAAAAAATCTGTTAAAAAACAGCGGTAAAAGATAAAAATTAAGCAAAGGGCTCTCGTAGCAAAGCGGTTGAAAGTTTGGAATTTTAAGTGTTATTTTAACAAATTGTTTTACTTTGAGAAAATTTGAAATTTTGCTTTAAAATCCACTAAATTCTTGAAATTTTTCAGTAATTTAAATTTTATTTAAATTTATTATTTTTATTTATTTATTTATGCTAAACTTAGTCAATGTTTAAATTCTAAATGAATGCACTATTTTAAGCGCTATTTAACAACGACGACTTGGTCGTGCTAGTTTAAAGTTCTCATCAGTCTCAGCAGTTTAAATTCAGGTATTTTTCTTCGGAAGGGATTTCTTGGGTTCCGGAGGACATCTTGTTACTGCGGGGAGAAATTGCTCCCACCCCCGGTTCCTTCTCTGAATTCAACACTGATACATTATCTGAATTCTTATGACGAAATACGAAGCGAATTTAATAAGGCTGATGATTATAATTTTCATATTAATCATGTAAGATGTAAAAATATAATATTTCCACCTTTCTAAATACAATTATTTATGCTAAAGAAATCTAACAAATACTCTCACAAGTTTCAGTTATAATCGAAAAATCTAGATAAATACCTGATCTTGTGAAACAACAGAATCAAGAATATTGAATTCGTTTAATTCAAATGACTAGCCCTTCAATGACAAACTCCCTCTCTATGAGAAAGGATCATTCCGTTTTTTAGCAGGTGGGGAAAGGTAGGAGGGAGTGATGTACTAAAAGTACATTCAGTAGTACGATTTCTTTTGATTTGGCTCCATTTGATAATTTGATTAAGCCTGCGCTATGTCTAATGATTTTACAACCAAAAGGCCTTTTTCAAGGCCAACTTCGATTAATTTTGATGACGACTCTGAACAGAATTTGGCTAACGAATAAAATATTGACCTCAGAAAAAGATGTTGACGATTTGGAACGGACTTCGGCTAAAGATTGCATGAATACGGATAATGTATTGACGCCAGTGGATAATATTGACCAGGACTCGTCACCTTTGGTTTAATTTCTTTTTTTTTTTCTTTTGAATTTTTCCATAAATTAGTATTTCATGATTATTACTTAGGATGTATCTGCTTACAAAAAAATAAAAAAAATAAAAATCAAAACAATTCGAAAGCTTGTAAATAAAGTTGGGCGATTATTAATTTATTTACTTTTTTTGAGAGGGGAGGGGAGGCACAAATGACACAATTTTAAGATATAAAGAATTATGAAATCTAATACAAAAAAATTTCAGTAATGGCTTTAGATATGTTACTTACTTTTATTTTTCGCCAATTTTAAGATTGTTTAAAGTTAAAGAATTATGAAACCGAATAAGAAAAAATTTTAATAATCTGCGTTACGTTACTTTTACGATACGTTATTTTTATTTTTCGCAAAAAAAAAAAAAAAAAAAAAAAAAGCAATCTTGCTCTAATTTTATTTTTTAAATTTTAATAAGGAGAAGGAGCACTGCACTTAAACTAGATAAAATTAGTGATATTTCAATTTTAAAAATCCGATTTCAATTTAAAAAAAATATTTTATTTTAATAACCAAATAATTAATTAAACATAAAACAAAAATGACATCTTCAGTGTTCCGCTAATGTATTTTAATTTCAAGCTGATAGACGAAGCCACTATTTCAATTAACTGCTCTACCTTTCTGTACCGATCACTCCCTCCTACCTTTCCCCACCTGCTAAAAAATGGAATGATCCTTCTTCATAGAGAGGGAGTTTGTCATTGAAGGGCTAGTAAATAAAATTAATCACTTATTGTTGCATCAGCACTGACTACTGAATTAACGCCAAAATGTCTACAATGAGGGGAAGTGAAGCTCAGAACTGTTACCTATTCGAGGCTTGTGTTGTTTTTCTGTTAAGACAATTTTATTCCACATATTCTGCAAGAATGTCGCAACATGTTCACAAAACTAAAGATAAACTATGGAGAATAGACGACTACAGGGAATATTTTTTGCTGTCGAATATCCACGCTTAACTTTTTATTGAAAAAAAATTTACATTTTAAAAATAACCATTTTAAATATCTAAATTTTATTGTGAACTAAATAACATGCAGCCATTAAAAAATGCTTAGATATTTTTAAAACTGAATTATTATTATTATTATTATTATCCGAGCGCGAGGCCTTTCTAGGCGCGAGGCCCTGTGCGCTCGCACCTGTCGCACACCCCTAGGGACGGCTCTGTGAACTGATTACTCCAAGAATGGAATTTTCCACCATGAGTGCTTTTTCGTTGTAATTTCTTTTATGCATTTAACTTAAATAAATTTCTATGTCGCATTTAATAAGTAATAGTTTAACGCACATTTCCTCCAAATTTGTTGTTTCCAGAGCTGCCAAGTCTCAGTATTATACAGGGCCGTAACAATAAACTTGGGGGCCCCGGGGCAAAACCTCCGGGGGGCCCCCCGGGGAGGGCAAATTGAAACTTTGCCCCGGCATAGTTTCTTTTATCGCACACCATTGTTTAAATGTACATAGTATGATAAGCCCAAAAAATGAGTAAAAAATGTAGAATTGGACAACTCTACTCGGCAGGCACAGCCGATCTCACTGAAGTTAGCATAGGGAACAAAATACGGACTTCTGATTGGTTGAATACTTTAAAGAGCATTTTATTTAGGTTCATTTTTGAGTATATGTAACTTAATCATGCGTTTCTGTTTAAAAACCTTTTGAAAGATGGATTGTGATTTTTTTTTTTTTTTTTTTTTTTTTTTTGATTTTATGTATTTATTAATAGATTAGTTGACTCATCCGGCATTGCCCGGGACACGTTATGATAACCTTAAGTAAACAATTAACACTTTAGATCTACAATTAGTCAAAATTAAGCATAGGATATGAATTATTCGTTAAATAATATTTTAAAGAAATGCATAAAAAATGAGTAAATGTTTTAAAAAAGGCCTTTGGACCTCAATAAAAACATCAGGGTGTAGGTCCTGAAATAAGAGTCCAAAATTCAACTTTAAATTTATGCATTGAGAAGGTTTGATAATAAGTGGGTGAAATATGCATGGAGAACAAAAATTTCAAGGTGCCTGAACCGAGACCATGGGAGTCTCAGGCTTTTAAATGGAATGTAAGAACATGGGAATAACTAAGTGAAAAAATAGTTCCAAAAATGAAGATTGGATTAAAAGAGGGCAGTTTAATAGCAATTTATGATACAAAATCTTCAAGGGGCCAGGAACTTATTTAGCATGTAGTTGGGTATAAAATATTTTTTGTAGTTATTAAAGTAATGGGAGGACGCTAAACAATGTGAAAGAAAATTGCAAGCAATCCGGATCATTTTTAAAGAAATTGCACCAACGGCCCCAAGAACGCGATTAATATTCAAAATTGGTGGTAGCTAGACTATGGCGGTTTCTTAGTAGCTGATGGATTTAAGAAGTTGTTCAAAACAGTAGTGTAGCTATGTTTTTTGGTGCCCGGTGCCAGCAAGAAATTTTGCGCCCCCACCCCAATATAGAAATATAACAATTTCTCTCAATTTGGCGCCCCTAGGCCTCGGCGCCCGGGGCGGACGCCTCCCCCTTAGCTACGCCACTGGTTCAAAAAAAGGAGTTAATTGAACCATTTTAAAGGGATTTATAATAAGGGCCCAAAAAGGACAACTGATAATTAAAAAGAGGGCCCTAACAGGAAAACATGATAAAATATCTTAGTACTTAGCTCTCTAGATCTACAATTAGTCAAAATTAATCATAGGGTATGAATTATTCCTTTTAATAATATTTTATCGAAATGCACAAATTGATTCGGAAAATGTTTAAAAAAAGGGTCCTAGCCGCGGATGAAAATATGAGAATCTTGTCCCTGAAAGAAGAGTCCAAGACTCAAATTTAAAAATTTTACACTGAGAAGGGGATATATTTAAAGAGTGAACTATGTTTGTCTCACAAAATGTTCAGGGGCCCTAGACTGATCCCTATGATTCCACAGGAGGCCAAAGTGCCTTATATGGAATGTCAAAACATTAAAATATCTAAATGAATAAAGAATCCTAAAAATGAAGATCGGATTAAAAGGAAACAATTTATTAACAATTTATTATTACAAAAACTTCAACGGGCCCCAAGTGGCCAGGAATTTATTTTGCATGTAGTTGGGTATAAAGATATTTTTTGTAGTTATTAAAATGATGGAAAGACGCTATAACTATGTTAAATAAAATTGAAAGCAATTTGGTTCATGCTTAAAGAAGCTGCATCAAGGGCCTCAAGAAAGCAATTGACAAACAAAATTAATGGTAGCTGAAGTCTGAGAAATTCTTTTGTCGTTCATATAATAGGTAGAGAGAGGACATAAAAAATTGATTAAAAAAAAAAAGCTAGTGAATTGGACCATTTTTAAGGGAACTATAATATGGGGCCCTGTAGGGACCAACTGACAGTTAAAACCAGGGCCCTAATATGAAACCATGTTAAAATATTTTAGTACATAGCGCTTTAGATCTTTAATTAGTCAAAATTAAGCATATAGTAGGAACTATTCTTTGGAATGATATAATTTTTTAAATGCACCAATTGATTGGGCAAATGTTTAAAAAGGGGCCCTAGGGTCCGAATAAAAACACCAGCTTTTCTGGATTGGTCCTGAAAGAAGAGTCCCAGGCAACTTTAAAATTTTGCACTAAGAAGATCAGAAATATAGGAAGTGAAATATGTTTATTTCACAAAATGTTGAGGGGCCCTGGGCTGGACCCTATGATTCCACAGGGGAACACAGTGTCTTGTATAGAATGTCAAAACATTAAAATATCTAAATGAATAAAGAATCCTAAAAAGGAAGATTAGATTAAAAGGAAGCAATTTATTATTACAAAAACTTCAAGGAGGCCTGTACCGGGCCCCAAAGGGTCAAGAAATTATTTCGCATGTAATTGGGTATAAAAATATTTGTGTAGTTATTAAAATAATGGGAAGACGCTAAAACTATGTTGAATAAAATTGAAAGCAATTTGAATCATTTTTAAAGAAGCTGCACCAAGGGCTCCAAGAAAGCGATTAATATTCATAAATAGTGGTAGCTGAAGTCAAAAAAATTTTTTGTTGTTGTTCATGTCGTAGTTGGAGGACTTAAAGTTGTTTAAAAAAAACTAGTGAATCCGACCATTTTTAAGGGAGCTATGATAGAGGGCCCCATAGGGGACAACTGACAAATACAATCAGGGCCCTAACATGAAAACATGTTAAAATGTTTTAGTACATAAAGCTTTATACCGTTAATTAGTCAAAATTAAGCATAGAGTATGAATTATTTGCATCGGCTCGACATTTTTCTGTCTGCTGTAGAACTCCTTTTGCATGCGCAATCGCGGCTGTCGGCCTAACCGTTCGGAGTTTTCGTGGTTTTCTTCGAACCTTGCGTAAATACAGGTTAGGTTCCCTTAGAAAGACCCCCACGAAGGGCACTCCTCCACCTGGTCCTATATCCCTAGTGTAGGTAATCGGACGACAAAAGTAAACCAAACCAAACCTTTTGCATGCGAAGCGTAAGGAGTGTATTGACAGACAAGCAAAAACATCTATTCTAGCACTTTGATTTTTTTTTTATTATTATTACTAACTTTTAGGTATGTGCTAGGCATTTTATAGGAACTTAGACTAGAAACTAAAATCAATAGTTTTTTTAACCATCAGTTTGGGGCCCCTCAGGCTTGGGGGCCCCGGGGCAGTGCCCCGGCGGTAGTTACGGCCCTGGTATTATAATACAGAAAATGTTCTGTAATTTAATTGGAACATTTCGCCGATTGAACAAAACCAGATTTTCTCTAAGATAATAGTGGTATGGAAAAAGCCGGAGACTTGGCAACTCTGTGTTTCTATATTCTTTCATATGCAAATAAGACGTAAAAAATTGGTCCTGGAGGCCAGTTTAGTTTCCCAGCCAACACTTTTGGAGGCCAGTGTAGTTTAAAAATGGACCAATCAAAAGCCTGCATTTTTGCAAAAATGCAGGCTTTTGATTGATCAATCTCATTTCCTTAATCAGCGCAAAGCTACCGGCCAGAATGGCGAATTTTTGCTATACACTGTTCAAAATATTTAGCATTTGCTACATAATCACTCCACCGCTTTCATGGAAAACGGTTTTTTGACTATATAATGTAGCATTCTCATTGACCAGAATAGAGATATTCTGTGAAATCCGTGGTGTGCAAAAGCTGCAGATTTTCAGCAGTTCAGGTACGCTAATTTACATCAAAATCAAAAGTAGAATCATGATTACCTGTGATCGTTGCTAATTTCAGTGCTATCCAGATAGTTTCTGTGCTGTTAGCGAAACGAGATTGATTAATGAGAAAATTTGCTTCATTAAAACAATGAAAAGTTCTCAAAAATGGAGGATTCAAGTTAGTCAATTTCGTTTTGCTAGCTTTCGTTTCTTCAGCGTTTACTTACCTCGATCCTGGATCTGCTTTCTCTCCTTCTCTCCCCACCGTCTCCTGTAATTTAACTGTAAATTTCACTATTTATATCTGAAATGGTCACCATGGAAACAGTACGCTCATGTGATACGCAGATTTTGGGGGTAGTTAAGGACGTTTACTGAATATACGGTAAAAGTATTTTTAAAATTAAATACTGCTAAATTATATAATTTATCAGCTAAAAGCAAAAATGAGTAAGTACTTCAAGCTATTATTGTTCTATTTTTTAGTTGCTGATATAAATTCTTGTTTTGCTTCCAAATTACCAAGAGGCTTCGTTTACTCAAAAGAAGTAGAACCTACTATTATTGAAAACCTTCGTTATTATTTATCGGAAAATTTTATTGGACGGAAACTAGATGGATATGAAAAGAACTGTGCAATTCTGTCTGAAGGTGCTGCTAAAGCACTGTCAAATGTGCAACAGGACCTATTAAAAGATGGGTATTCCTTAGTTGTTTATGATGCTTACCGTCCTCAGAAAACTGTAGACCTTTTTATAAGATGGAGTAAGGATTTTAGAGATCAATCACAAAAAGAAAAATATTATCCAAATATTGATAAAAAGGATCTATTTAAGTTAGGATATATTGCTGAGAAATCGGGTCATAGTCGTGGCAGTACTGTAGATTTAACTATAATAAAACTAAACAGTACACTTAAAAGTGTTATGTTAGAAAAACGTAAATTAAAAAATGGCAATATGGTAACTTATCTTGATGATGGTACTGTTGATATGGGTAGTTCTTTTGATTTATTTGATATAGCCTCTCATCATGATAGTGAGGTAATTGATCAGAAATATTTAAAATTACGCAATTATTTAAGATCAGTAATGGAAAAAAATGGATTTAATGGCTATCAAGAAGAATGGTGGCATTACACTCTAAAAAATGAGCCTTTTGCTGATACTTATTTTAACTTTTCAGTTGAATAATGGACAGTCAGTCCATACACAAGGACCGCACTAAGAAATTAAGACTATTAGCCAAAATATTAGCAAATTAGAAAATCATTAGCAATTTTCAAGTATTAGTCAAAAACTGCATTGAATTTTTTTTAGTGTTATTAATTTCTCATATGTATAAAACATAAATTTTATAATAATGAGCATAATAAATGTTTTTTGTGATGCACTATATCATAGCAATGCACTTTCCTTTCAGTTTTACTTGAAACATTAAAAGAAAAAAAATGCTGCATTTGTAGGAGAAATGGGGGATGATTAATGCGGAAAAGGGGCTAAAATAGATATTCCAAATAACAATTTAAATAATGTAGAAAAAATTACAAAAATCTATATATTTAAAAGAATCAGGCTTTTTTATTTTAGTCATCTGGCCTGAACTTTCTAATGAATTGATTTTAATAATAATTATTATATTAATTATTTTTGTTAATGATATCACTTTAATTGAAGATGTACCCACACTCACTATATTTTAAAATAATCCAATTTCAATTTAAAATACCCTTTGTAAAATTTCTTCACATTAATGGCAATTGAATTACTTCCATCATTGAAGAGAGAAAGGAAAATACCATATAATTATGTATGTCATTTTCACATTATAATTAAAAATAACTTTTTTGAAACTTTTAAACAGAAAATGGCATCATGATTTAAAATAATGCATTTTTACTCATAAAGCTGTTGCATTCAATATATATATATATATATATATATATATTTTAATTTCTCTGATACCGAGATTGAAAGGCTTCAGAGGGCTTCAGTCAGTGAAATTTATGTCATAATTGAAATAAAATGAGAATTTCCTAAGATTTCACAGGCACTCAGATTAAAACCTCAAGTTAAGAGTATGAATGTTTATATTCAAAACTGTAAATGACAAACATGATATCAAGTTGGGAATTATCTGTGTATAGCAAGTCTAAAAAATTCATACTTCTAAAATCTGCAATCCTTTGAAATCTGCCTGCATTTGCAATTAAGAAGTATTATATTCCTTGTTATCTTTATTTCAAATAACAGTAAACAAAAATAAAATAATTTTTAACATAAATTTATGGGAAAACAGTGACGACACAGGATATTACAAACACAGAAAAAAAAATGCTTTTATTTCACTGAAACTTACATACATGTAAAATAATACAAATTAACCAGAGATGTAAACAAGCACAGGAAAGTTCAGGGTTGCCACTCTAATCTAGAAAAAAAAAAAATTACTGTGTTCTCCCTGTACTGCAACCATTGACTTTCTCATATACGTAGACGCCAAATCCCATTGTTATCTCGGCATGGCTTCGAATCCAACATCTTTGGCGAAAAGATGCTGTTTTTTGGCGGTGATCGCTTTATTGGCAACTTTCAGATTTCACAAAGAGAAAAGAATAAGTGCGGTCCAATTCAAGACAAACATAGCAATATGAGTTTCGGCGGGAGCAAAACCGGTTTGGCGTGCTAAATCTGCCCTCCGTCACGTGACGGAAGGCACACATGTCGGCCTACGAAAAGGTTGCTATTTTGGAGTCTAAGTATCTTAAGGTCATTGACTGCAACATATTTATTCTATGTTGAATGTGCACAAATATATGCGTGTATGTAGACTAATTAGACATCTTATAATTTACCATTATCCAATTAATTGAACACATATAACACATTATATGATATGAGCAAATGAAAAAACCCTTTAAAGTTGTTACACTTATTAATGAATCCAGGGCCGTAGCTAGAAATGAACAATAGGGGGAGGGGGGGGGTGGCTCAAGAGATTGTAGTTAGGGCTCATAATTCTTTTTTCTCTCTCTCTGACGCAGAAAGATAAATTTAATGCATATTCACATCGTAGGTACTCTGTTTCTCATTAAATTGTTGCAATAACTTCATTTTATGCTAGGAAAAGTATAATGATGATGAAAATTTTGAGTGTATAATTGGTACAAAATTAAACAGCATGTTAGTGCATTAATTTTAGAACAGTATATTATACTTTTAATGCAGTATATGTACAAATAGGATGAGGGAGTGTTGAAATACTTATTTTAGATACAATTTAGTAATTCTGCAAAACTATAAAAGGGTCTCAAAACTAAGTTAGATTTTTGAACAGAATTTCATTTGAATTTTTGGAACAGAAATTCATTGAGTGACCTTGGAATGTTTTCCGGGGGGGGGGGGGGGGGCTGAGCCGCCCATAGCACCTAATTAGCTACGGCCCTGATTGAATCCCACATTTTACATTAATAATAATAATAAAAACAGTAAAGCAATATTCAAGTATTCAGCTAAAAATATTTTGAAATATTTGTAAATGAATGTAAATATCTAAAAACTTTGTATCTAATCATTTAAAGAACATAAAATTTTAAAGAATCTTGCCTAAAAATCTATTATCTTAACCATATTATATCACAAAAATTATAGAAATAAACAAAAGAGGAAAAGCTATTTATTTTATGCATTCAAATTAATATTTATACTAAAATACAGGACACATAAAATATAGAATAACATTGATACACAGCACTGGTTTATTTTTTATCTTAAAAAATATAAGATAATATTCGCCTTTCAAAATGAAAGCCGAAAAAACAATAACTTATATTTGGATATAGTAGGAAAAAAATGCCCTGTGTTTTCCAGATTTTTAAAAAATTCCCTGGATTTTCCCTGTTTTGGGAGGGAATTTTAAAATTCCCTGTGTTTTCCCGGTTTTCCAGGTGGCGTGGCAACCCTGAAGTTTTAGTGATGGCATAATCTATTGACTGCTAAAAAAAATAGTGGATTAATTAATTTTATATTTCATGCAAGGCTTTAATTAATGTAGGACATAAAATATTTATACAAAATAAGGATGAAGATGATGATTTTCCATTGAACTTTACCATGAGCTAAAGCATCTGAATTCTGCTGAGTTAAGCCGAAAATTTCAACTTAGGTTCACAAGAGTTTTTAAAGAAGAAATTGTTGAATGAATAAATAATAAAAATGAATGTTTAAAATCATGTTACAGATGAAGAAATTATTTCTTCAATAATGAACCCATCTGAAGGTAGTGAAACGATCTGACAGTGGGTGCGCGAAAAATATCTTTAAGAAGATTTTAAGTTTGATTTTAGGTGAAAATTTTGAAGTTCTTGCAGCAGCAGAGTTGTATAGACCAGCAGTAAAAAATTACTATTTAAAGAATTCAAAAGAAACTTCAATAAGAAAAAATGAATGTTCCCAACCAAAGGACTATATGAAAAATGGGTACTTCTAGGTTATCGCGTCAACCAATTTCACCAAATTATACAAATCGCCAAACTAATAGCCAAATTATACATGTTGACATAATTTTTATTTTAAATAATAAAACAAATAATTAGTAGAATATTAATAAAAAGTTGAAACAAAAATCACTTAATGACATTTTAAATATGTGAATCGCATTTAATGTCATTGAATGTGACATTCACGATCATCCATTATTGGCATTTAATCTTATAGTCTGGCGAATTAATTTTTTGGTCGACGGGATAACCTAGAAGTACCGAAAAATGTTTAAAAATTGTAAAAAGATAAAAAAATGGATAATTATTAAAGTGATAATGTACAGGTAAATAAAAGATATTTACATTTTTACTCATTTAAATTGATTTATTATATGTTCTTGGAAATAAAAAAAGGTAAATTGAAAAAAATATATAAATCATTTTATGGGCAATTTCATGCTTTAGAGGACAACACGTTAAAAAATAAATAAATAAATAAATATATAGCATATATTGATACCATTTTGTTCTCATACCCTTTTAAAAAGGTGTCTACTTTCTTATTCATTATGTTAAAATTTAATAAAAATATTATTTTACATATTTTTTCTAAAGTAATTCTGACATCGTTGTTTACCTGTGTAGAAAACAGTTTTACCTAATGCAGCCTAAAATCTGTGTAACATCAGTCACAAAAATATACAATTGTTTCTATTACTCAAAATATTTTAAACTATAAAGGGTTGATATATTATTCTTCTTTGTGAAGTTAAGAATGCTAATAACTTAAATGGGGTATAACAAATATATAATAACTTTAAACAGATTTAAAATGTGGAATATCAGTCAAACTTATTTTTTGTTCTTTTCCATATCTTATTTTAAAGAAATAATATTTAAAATGGTTCTGGCTACAGCAGAAAGACAGAAAACAAGGAGACAAAACTTAAAATTAGAAAAAGTCTAAAACATTAAAAACAAAAAAGGAGAAACTAAAAAAAGAAAGGAGAAGATATTGTCAAAAAAACTAGTACAGAAAAGAATAAGAAAGGAAATAAAAGAAAATCTTAAGAAAAGAGTTGAAACAAAGTATCACATAGTTCTAAGAATTTAAATTCTTCTTTTAAAAATTCTAATGCTTTTGAAAATGACACAACCTGTATGAAACAAAGCTTGTTGTCTACACCTAGGTGAAGGAAAGTTGTCATAAAATGACAATTTCAAATAGAAATAAAGATAGTATCAACAGTTGTCTATCTGATACTAAAACCAGAAGCTTGTCTTTAATAACAAAATATTTTGTTACAGCGTTCTATGAGAGCTGTAGCATAGCATCTGCTGCAACAGTTTCAAATGTAAAAGTGTATGAAATGTTGCCTAGAATAATAATATAAAATCATGAAATTAAAAAAAAAAAAAAAAAAAATTTCAAATGCAACTTTGATTGAAGGGATAAAACTCTTATTTATTTGAAGTAGTCCATGGAAAAAACTGAAAGACAGTGATTTTCTGATGCATTAAGACCAATCATTTCAACACAGACAAATCAGTTCTATAGTATCAGTTGGAGTTTGGTTGAAGTAGATTATGACAAAGAGCTTTTTCCTGGTGAAGAAAAGTCTATTGCTGATAAAGAATATCTTGCCAACACTACAATTCAAACTGGAAATTATTGGAAGTGGCTTTTGCAAATTGATGAGGTCTTTTATCCATAGGAGCAAGTAATATGGAAACTTAACAGACCAAATGTTATGAATGCTCATGGTTATTTTAAATTCAATAGCATGCTTTATATTTGAATAATTTGTTTTATATTACCTATTTTGTATATTAGATGCAATAAAAATCTACATTTTTTACGTAATTTGGATGAGTAACATCAGTCACGGGTCATTTTTTTCTTTTGCCATTATTTACTTGTTTTTGTTTCCTATTAATTAGAAGTATTTTATAAGTAAAAGAAACAATACCATTATTATCGAGAGAGGAAGGAGAGTTTCAAAATAAAAAAAGGATATTTTACTTGATGTCCTTTTTATGTAACATCAGTCACATCTTAATTTTTTTGTCTAAATGGCAAAATGTTTTGTTTATGCCAATTTTCTTGTTTTCATAATAATATTAGGCTACTAGTGAATGGATCATACCATTTTCAAAAAATAAAAAAATATTTAACCATAGAAAAAAATATAATATTAAGAAATTATCTCAAAATTTAACATCAGTTACCATGGAATTGCCCTTATTCAGAATCTACAAAATTCTAAAATCTGCACAGTTTCTGGTTCCAAGCTGTGCAGATTTCTGAGACTCTACTGTATTTAAAAGACTGTTTTCCGAGTCATCTAGACTGAGTTTTCTCCTCAATAAATTTTGATAGTAATTTTTATAATGAAAGTACTTTACTTGTAGAAGTGCCCATAGTCACTATTTTTCAAAACAATCCCATTTTTAGCACTTTCCAACAAAGTTGAAAAGTGCTTATGCATTCGGTTTGTCTGGCCGCCTGTCCGTGCTCTAACTCTCATAAATATACTCGAATTGTCATGAAAATTTTGGACGTTAATGACGTTTACCCGAGCACGAACCCTATTGAAAATGAAGGTTCTTCCATGATTAGTTTATTTACAGGGACAGTCAAAAGTTTTCCAATACATTACGGCCTATGGGGAAAAATCGTTTCAAATGGATTTTAAAGATGTTACACCCTGTCAAACATCTTCAAATTTATATGCATCTAAAAAGTGCACTAAAATATGCATTTTGTAAAGTATGCAGCAGAAAGAATAATCATTATTCATTTACAGGGCCATACAAAAGAATTCCAATACACAATAATAAAAGGGGGGGGGGATTGTGACATTTTAATTATGGTAAACGATTTCATATAATCAAATTGATATACATTGCTGAGGATTAGTATGAGTTATTTCATGCATAATACTAGTGCATAGCATTTACAGGGACGTACAAAAGATTTCAAATAGTATATTCCACAGAGTACGGAACAGAGAATCAACTTTCATACACTGTAATGGCAACTTGTTTAACATGGGATTACGCATAGACAGTAGCGATACGAGCAGATGACTCTGAAACTACGATCATAACATAAGAGAGGTTGCTAATTCGGCGAAACATCACTTCCTTGGCGACAAATGGTATAGGAAAAAAGAAATACAGCGACGGCTTGCTGCTTCTTGTTTTGAAATTTATGAAAGAATTATTTTAATATTTATATAACTTTGACGTATTCGTCTTGCAAACAATGCATGTCTCTTCTTAACATAATGACCTAATAATTTAAACTTGAAAATTCAAGAACAATAACAGTAATAATTACGAATCAATATAAGCGCGGAAATCTAAGATCAAATAGCAAAAGCACGTGTGCAAAGATAATCAAATCAGCATTCAGCAAGAAGTGCCAAGCCAGAATATGGTTACAGTTAAACAGAAATCACGAGGATAAAAATCGCCAACGCGATGGTTTAGTTTTTAAGTCATCCATTGAGGGCGTTCTTTTTAAGCTGAGTTGAGGCTCTGTCTGTACTCTGTGGTATATTCTATCTGAAGTCCTCTATATTATGGAAGATAGCTGTTAGATGGATGAAATGCATTTTAATTATGATATACACATTTAAGTTTCACTAGATGTATGCATATTATATGGTTTATATAAATGATAATTGTTACACAATTTAGATATACAGGGTTACACAAAAGATCTTAGAAGCGTTACTGAATATGAGCGTAATTTACTTAAAGGTGTTTTAAAAATATGTTATGCCTTTTTACAATGAACTGCATTTAGTTTACTAAGAAATGTTTGTAGAATATAGATAAAATGATAAACAGGGCCACCTTTGGATGATAATTTCTAGAAATTTGATTTAAATAGTTTAAAGAATTTATTTTTAAACTAAACTTTAGCAAAATACTTTCGTGTATTAAAGGTATTATGTATTTTATAGGGCTAAACAAAAGTATTCAAATATGTTTCCATCAATTAGTATAAATTGCTGAAAGGAAAATTTCAATCAGTTAGGCGTTAGATTATGAATAGATTGAGTTTAGAATAATTAGAAAAAAAAAAAATACCTTTTTTTTTGAATATGTCATTATTTAATTTTACAATTTGCCACTGTGAACATAAATGTTATGGCAATTTTTTAACTTTATTATAATTTATTTTATTTTTTATACATTCCTATTTAAAGAAAATTTGCAAAGCCTTTTCTTGTAATTATTTTAAAAATGATAAGTGAATATACAATCGTAAAATTATAAAGAAAAAACAATTCTTTTTACTGGATAATCATTATGCTATTTTTTAAAAATATGAATACATGTAGCTGTAATGTAAGACATAGTTAGCAAGACATACCTAAAAAGCAGTGACTAACAAGCATCTAGCTTTTATAGAACATTGACACTGTGTATAAGCCATAAAAATAATTTTAATCATCAAAAGGAAAATTTTACAGGCATTTAAACCAGGGCATTAGTGACAAAGAGTGGACCTCATTCGCAGCATCCTTCTGAATGAACAAAAGATGGACTGAGACTGCACTACTACCCCCTGTAAAGAAATGGAGGGGTTACTGAGAAGAGGGTAAACAATGAAGATTTTAGTGCTCTTGGCTCATAGCAATTTACCTTGCCAAGGTCTCAAAGTTTTGTATGTCTCTAATCTGGCATGCCAGTCTTATGGAATTAGAGACTAATCAATCATTTGCAATTAATTGCTAAATGTACAGATTTTGTGTGAAAATTTTTGTTAATGTAAGCATTTATAATTTTTCTACTTTCCCCTTAAAGAAAATTTTTTAAAAATTTACCGGTACTCAACCCAAATTTTTTCAAAAAGTTTTTATCATTGTTAATGAAACACAGAACAATGAATGGCATTAAAAAAAATACAGAATAATAGACAACTATAATGGAATTAAAAATGTCTTTATTGCAAAAAATATCAAAATAATACAAAATATAGCTGATGTAAAAAAAGATATGGAAAGATGCCACACATAAGCATCCAATTATCAAATTAAAAATAAAAATCACATATGATTTACACAAAAATTACAGGTACAAAATAAAACTAAGAAAAAGAAAAGATGAAAAAATATTGTAAAAGTCATAAAAAGAATACTGTGTTTATAATTTTTCTTCAAATTGTTTTATTAGTCAGTGAATATAGTAAAAATTAACATATTACATAAACACACAAATTTTGTACATAATGCTGACTACAAATTAATACTTTTAAAAATGCAGATTATGTAAATACAAATGATTAGAGCATTTTTGATTTATATAATTGCTTAGAAATTGCATTATAAGTCTGATACAGTTGCTCCAATATATATTATATATGGATGTAAATGTATATCACTGAAAATCTGCAAAAAAAAATTATGCCTTATTTGCATTCAATAAAAGATTGAGCATACACACAAATATGCAATATTAAAAACATTCTTTTTAAAAGTCCAAGACAAATTTATAGAGAATATCAATTTTATATTCAAAATTGATGCTGAATGTGAATTATATAAAAGTCAATTCTAACAAATAAAAAGGAAAACTGAGAACATAAGAATACTGTGAGAAAAACATGCAACATCTAATGAGCAGCATCTTAATTTGCTTGAGATAAAAAGATTCATGAGTCAAGATGATGCATGATGCAGAGTAAAATTTGTGGAATTTTAAAGTAAGGTTTAACAGAGATGGCCGATTTTTTAATGAGAGTACAAAAGCATTTCTTTGTAATGCTAATATTATTAGTTATGAAGTGGTCATACATTCAACCGTGTTTTACATTGAAGGTAAAGTGGTGAAGGTAAACAGGTAAAGTGGTCATACATTGAACTGTCTCTATCCACCCATCTACTATTTGTTTCTTTATGTATTGTGTATTCAATTATTAAATATATGTATTTATCTTCAAATCCAGTATAGTTAACTGAAATATTTTGTGTTTGCATTATGTCATTATTTACCATTCTAACAAAAAAAATGGATGCTTCAGATAGGATATGAATAAAAATTTTAATCAAGATATGGAGACGGTAAGAACCAAATTTTGAGTTTGAAATTTTAAATTGGTTTTAGATTACATAAAAATAAATGGCATAAAATAATCATATATTTAAAACAAATAACTTTGTATAATTTACTGATAAACACTTTAAAAGCATAACAAATCATAAAAATAATTAAAACAAATGCATTACATAAAAAAAATAAAATAAAAAAAGATACAACATTAAAGTAAATTCTAACAATTATATTGTAATTTTTCAAATATTAAAATTCTTTAAATAGCAGATAATACAAGGACAAATGAAATGTTGTCTTTTATTAAAATATTTTTTAGCAATTAAATATAATATACATATTAACAGTAAAAATCTACAACAATAAATCAAAGCAGCAAAATTGTAAAATAATAATACATATATTTCCTTTAAAAAAATTCTTTAAATTTTTTCATTTTTTCTAAAGCTTTGAATAAAAACCTTCTTTGAGGGCAAAACTGTTTTTGAAAAAAGGTAAAATTCTTGCTAAGAATTATTGCAAAAAATCAAAAAAATACTTAAAATGCTGTTAAAATTTCAAAAATATCATGATTTTATTTATGTACATTTTTAAAGATTTTTTAAATTTAATTTTATATTAAATCTTCTTTATTTTAATAAGCATCTTTTAATGAACCATTTGATTAAATTTATAAAGTAGTAATAAGTAGGTAGACATAATTTGGGTTATTCATGATTACAGAAATAATCTTACAATTTGCAGATACAATATGGCTTATATTAAAACTAAAATATTTTAGCGTACAAAAATCATTTAGAAAAGTACAATAAATACTTTACATTTACAACAAATTATGATTCCAGCAATATGTTCTATCAGATAAAGGGTATTATTGAAAGTATTATAGTTTATAACTTCTCAGATCATTGAAAAAGCTTTGTGGCAACCAAATATATCCCATAAGTTTTCAGGATTTCTTTCAATATCTCTAATAATGGCACGCAATCTGTTGCGGATATTGTCCGCTTGTATATCTGTCAATTTCTCTAGTAAATTATATCGGGAGCTGAAGAAGTAGCGTATTCTCCTATCTCTAACATTCTCAGCAAGAATATTTAAGGCCTGCAATAAAAACATCAAAATATATGTAATTAATTAAAATTATCTATTTTCATAATTTTTGTAATCTACTTTCTATAACACTTCAAACTTCAAATGTTTTTAATAGGAATTCATTTTTCATGTTTATTATACATAAAGACAGTATAAATACTAATTTCACAGAATTTTTGTTTTGGTAATACCCCAGTTACTTTGGATTTATTTGTAAAAGTATATATATATATATAAATATGTAAGAAATTATAAAAATCAAACCTAATAATTAGTTTTTTAATAAATCACCCCTCAATGTGGATACGGGCCCCCATGACTAATAATCAAGGGTTTTGGTAGGGTAGCTAGGAACTTAAGTTTATCATGTTAATTTAACTATAACACATGGCCCTTTTTAACTGGTAACCCTAAGGAGATGAGAAATATCAAATATACATCTATGCACTTGCTCTTGAGAAACCATGCTGTAAGCACCTGTGAAAGGATTTTCCTATGTTTTAGAATATTTAAATAAATCTCAAAATTAATGCAAATCCCTTGAAGACTGTCGTTTTACGAAAATGCAACATATATACATAACAGTATGTGAGTGTATGCTTAGATGATTATTTATCATTACTTCAGATTTACAACTAAGGCTGAGAAAAACATTAAAGAGCTTCAATCTTTTTCAACTTTGTATACTTTTTACAAGGTAAGGAAAAGGCAAAGGTCAGATGAGTTATTTATTTACCTTACTAAAAATTTATGAATAATAATTAAAAAAACTAACGATTTTTAAAGATTTTAAATTTTTTGTACCCTTTAATTGGAAGAGGGAGCTGGGAGAAAAGGAAAAATGTCCATTTCATGATTTCAAGGCAAGAGGGTGAAATTAAAATGAAATGAAACGTGATGGAATAAATTGCTAATGAAATTTAGGCCTAATTATTTATTCACTATAAAGTAATGTCAGCCATACTCATTCCCTTAACACTCCATAAGCATATATACATATTGTAATAGAATAATATAGCATGACTTACTGAGTTTTATTTTATTCCAATCTTATCTTATCTTTATCTTATTTGCCGGTTTTTCCAATCCCTTTATTTTGTTTTTCCTGTTCCATGGCATATTCTATTGTTAAATCGGTTACTTATTTGTTTACTTTCGATTACGAACATCCACCAGTGTGTTCATGATCGTTTTCCTCTGTCTGATCGCGATTTGCGATCTTCGCAAATCGCAACTTACGAGTAGCCGTATCTCCCTTTCGCAAGACAGGATTACATTCACTCAACTCCGGCAGATGCAAAGGGGGCGTTGCACACTGGCGATGTCTACAATAGCAGAGGTATTTAAAGCGGGTGTTTTGTTTTGACTGCGGGTGGTCTGACAATGTTTAGTCTAAAAAATGCCGTACGTTGTCTTAAATGTTAGGTATGAAAGTTTTGTTTGCAGTTTGTTTTAGTGGTGAAAGATGGTGTTGTTTAAAGAAATGAATCCTGTTAATCAATAGTGGAAATATTTCGCTGAATATTTTGTTGTGATGAATCATTTTGATATCATGGAACTTTTTATTTCCTTTGGACATTTATGAACAGTATTTATTTCTCCATCACTTTGAATTAAGAGGCCTGCTTTTTTCCCCAGTAATGCCATAGTGAGTAATTTATTTTTGCTACCTGTACTGGTCATCTCTCTTTATCTTACGTCATGCTAATTAATTAATTAAGTATTTTTATTGTGTTAACTTCACCAGATATTGTTTATCATTGTTTACCATTTTATATATACATATATTTTTATTTTGAATATGTTTTTTTCAAAAATAAACGTTAGATTTATTTTAATTAAATGTTTCTTTACTGACTTTTAAATATGACACTACCACAAATTGCCAACATTTATTTCAGGTCACCAACTTTTCATCTCTGCTTTAGTTTCATATAATTTTAGAACGGTTCTGGCTTCAGAACCGATCACGGGTTATGGGCCCAGGCTACTACGCTTTTTAACCTGTTATGGTGGCCGTAACCTTCGTTGGCAATATCGTAAACTGGTGGTAGCATGCGGCCATTAGACCTCCAAGTGATTTCTAGTGGGGGGGGGGGGGGGCAATAGCATTTTTTTTTATAAACACATTCAATTTTTCTGGCATGAAATAGAAAGGTTTTTTTTGGTAAAATTTTTTTGTTGTACTATCTGACTGCTTAAAAGTACGTTTTTTTTGAAAAAAAAAAAAATTCTTTTTCCTTTCTATTTAAATTTGATAAAGTAAAGTTAAAAGCATGGCAATGACCAATGTGCAGGTTAGCATAAGCAAATTAAATGCTCACAATTATGCAACCTGGGCAGCGGATGTAAAATACCTGCTGCTAGATAAAAATGCCTGGGGCATCGTGAATGGAACTGAAAAGGCTCCAGATACCAGTGACGCTGTGGCCACTAAAGAATATCAGGCACCCCTCAGGTCAGCACTGTCCATAGTCTACTTGAACGTCGAAAATGAATTCAGGAGAATTATAGAAAACATCGACGACCCACATGAAGCATGGACAAAGTTGAAAATCCACTTTCAGCCTGACAACTGAGCTCGCCATATGCAGCTCTTTGGCGAGATCCTATCCTGTAGAATACAGCCTGATGGACATGTTTGCCGCACGTCTACAAAAACTAGCTGACCAACTGGCTGCCATGAATGAGCCGATAAAAGAAATCTATCTGACATTCCAGTTGCTTCGATGGCTCCCAAAGAAATTTGACAACCTCGTCCAGGGAATCTTGCGATGGCCAGAACAACAGTTCAAGTTTAAAGATGTTCTGACCGAGTTGGTTGCTGAGGAATCCTGCATCAAACTACGAGAGGAGGACAGAGATAACTTGGTCCAGTCCCACTTTTCCCGAGCTCGTACACCCAAGAGGTCTGCCTATAAGCCCAAGTTTAAGGGAAGATGCCATAGATGTGGACAAGCCGGCCATATGCTTCGACAGTGTAAATTGCCACAACAAGCCTCCAGCCCTGAATCTTGCCTCCATACTACTTCGAGAGACTCCTCAGACTCCTCATTCCAGAACTCCTCAGTATCCAGAGGTTCATCGGTGTCCAGTTCAGTTCGAATCCAATCCAGTAATCCCAGATCCAGCAGAGATGTGTCTCGCAATAGAACCAGAAACCGACGTCAACGTAAGCCAACAAGCCAGGTAAATTACCTCATACAATCTAATCTTAGTAATATTAAGTGTGGTTTAGACGCCTGGGTCTTTGACACAGGTGCCTCGCACCACTTCTGCAAAGATAAAAATCTCTATGTTAAATTTAAGCCTTTGCACAATGAGGAATTGGCTGTTGCCGTTAACGGAGCGACTTTTCCTATTGAAGGAACCGGACTAGTGGACTTAAAAATAAATGGGGAGATGGTTCGCTTCGGCGATGTTATGTACTGCCCAAGTTTAAGGCAGAATTGGATATCTGGCCCTAGGCTTGATAAAACTGATGCGAAGTTCAGAGGAGGTGAGGGTAGGGTTAAAGCATATCGTGATAATGGTACCCTATTTCGTGCTTTTCTTAAAAATGGCATTTACTGCCTGTACCCAGACCCTAACCCTAAAAATAAAACAAACTCAAAATAGCCAAAGTCCTAAAAAGGTTCGTTTTCAAGCTTCTACTGTCCAGAAGGACGACTTTAAATTATGGCATAGACGTCTTGGGCACATTAGCTTCACTTTAATTGAACATACTGTAAAATGTAATAGTGTAAGGGGCTTACCACCTATTAAAAGTAAAGACTTTGAATGTGAGACATGTAAAATTAACAAACACAGGAAAACTTCCTTCCGTCCTATAAATCAAATACGATCAAAACAACCCCTTGAATTACTTCATACTGACTTGTGGGGACCGATACAAATAACAGGTAGAAACGGCGAGAAGTACTTTTTAATTATAACTGACGACTTCTCACGAAAAGTATCAGTCTATCCCTTATGTAACAAATCACAAGTATTCAAGGTATTCACTAATCATGTAAAAAGGGCCGAACGATTTTTAGGCACTAAGGTAAAAGAGGTCCGTAGCGACAACGGGCGGGAGTTTGACAATGATGCCTTTACAAGATACTTTGAAGAGAACGGGATACACCATGAGTTTACCAACGTGTATACTCCGGAACAGAATGGGGTCTCGGAACGTTTAAATCAGACTATAATGGATGGGGCCCGCTCAATACTTAACAAAAGCAAACTCAGCCTAAAATTCTGGCCGGAAGCAGTTCTATACATCGCGTACACACTAAACAGAATATGTCATAAATGACAGAAAAAGACACCCTTCGAGTATTACTGTGGCAACAAATCCTCAATAAGACATTTACGCCCTTTTGGTACTGTGGCATACGTGGGGGTGCCCAAACAGCTAAGAAGTTCAAAGTTTGATCCTAAAGCCAAAAAGGGGGTTTTAGTGGATTACGCGATGTCAACCAAAGGCTACAGGGTATGGATCCCCGATACAAATAAAATAATAGAAACCATAAATGTTAGATTTGGGGATGAATCTGTACCGAGAAATGTTCACAGACATAGCGAGCAAGGCCCAAGTTATTCCATAGGCACAAACCCTTTTACTACTTCAGAGCAGCACAACGGAAGCGACCTTGGACCCACATATATTTTAAATTCAGAACAACCAGAGATTGACCCTTTGACCGACCTTCAACCTGACAGATTTCCTTCAGAGAAATCACCATCTCCATCAACTAAGCCAGGCACCTCAGAATCCATTGAACCCGCCTCCGTTCACTCATCTGAGGATGAAAGTGACGAGGATGGCGAGGAATTCTCGAGAACACTGAGGGATGCTGTATGGTTCCGTAAGGCCATAACTAGGCCTGATAAGTTGAGAACTGACATCTACTATTATGAGATGGGTGAAACGCAACGTTTAAGATCACTCAGAGAAGTGGGGGAATACTGTCAGTCTAATGGTATCAAATTTGATCCAACTACGTTCAGTTTCAAAGGGGAAAATAAATATCAGGGTATTGTAAAATCTACTTCCAGTGCTGGTTCAGGTCCTAGTTACACACCTCCACATATATCTTTATCAGAAACACGTAAAACCAATATATGACTAGAAGACTCCATCCCAAACACATATAAGCAAGCCTTAAAATCCCCTCGGTAGGAACTCTGAAGACAGGCAATGCAGGAGGAAATGGACGTAACAAACAAAAGACAAGTATGGGAATTAACATCACTACCACCCAACACTGAACCTCTAGGCTGCAGATGGGTCTTCACCATCAAACGAGATGATAGAGGGCATGTGGCAAGATATAAAGCGAGACTAGTAGCCCAGGACTATAAACGAGACATTTTCACCAGTTGTGAACTTTAGTCTAATCTGCTTTTTCTTTGCCGCCCTAGTCTCATGTCTCGGATGGATTCACACGCAATGCGATGTGAAAGGAGCCTATCTGTACGCCCCTCTCTCAGATAATATATACATGAAACAACCTCCAGGTTTTGAAATAAAAGGGAAAGAGCATTTAGTCTGTAAACTCCAGAGGGCATTATATGGCCTCCATCAAAGTGGCCGGGTGTGGTTTTATGAATTACATAAAATTTTAATTTCTCTTGGTTTTAACAAATTGGATTGGTGTAATTGCATTTACACATTTTCTAATTACTTTGTCTTATTATTATACGTTGATGACTTCGTTGTTTTAAGTAACCATCAGAAACACATAAATGAAATTTTAAAATTACTAACTGAGCATTTTGACATCAAAATCCTGGGGAAAACACGTAAACTTCTTGGGGTTGAATTTGAGGAAGATAAGGGAAGGTGTAGTGAAAATTCATCAAATGCAATATATTGATGATATCTGTGCACGTTTTAAGGAATTTAACTTTCCCATCACTTCACTTCCCATAAGTAAAGGAGTAGTGTACTCCAAGTCACAATGCCCTCAAACAGATGCAGAAACCCAGGAGATGTCAAAATATCCATACAGAAGTGTTTTGGGATGCTTATCATTTCTTACAAGCAGGACTCGTCCCGACATATCCTATGCTGTAAACATCTTTAGTCAATTCCAGAGTAATCCTGGTATCATCCACTGGAATGGTCTCTTAAAATTACTAGGGTATGTCCAAAGCACCAAACACTACAAACTGAGGTTACCTTGTCATCATATAAATCTAATAACATACACAGATGCTGACTTCGCCGCCAATCGCGATGACAGGACGTCAATGGGGAGACAACTTTTAATGCTAGACAAATCTCCTATCATGTGGAGGGCTTTCAAACAAAAATCTGTCTGCTTGTCTACCATGGAATCAGAGTTTGTGGCTTTAACAGAAGCAACTAAAGAGCTTCTTTGGTTCAGTAGAATCATAACTGAATGTTATGACAAACACATTTTTACAGGCCCACAAACTAAACCAACCCTGTTAGTAGACAATATGGCCTCCATTGATTTCCTTAAATCTCCCATAGAAAATTATAGAACAAAACACATTGACGTTAAATTATTTTTTGTTAGAGACCTTTTAAACCAAGAGATATTTAATGTAAAACACGTAACTAGCAAAGCTAATCTCTCAGACATTTTTACAAAACCCTTAACGAAGTTTGATCTTAAAAGATTCATTGAAGTGATCTTTAGTTATAAGTAATTATATAATGTTTTAAATAAGTATTATTTAAAAGTAAAAAGTATATAGAAAAAAAAACTCCCCCTCCTTTGAATTTGGGTCAAGCATTAAAATGCTTGTTTAATCTTTTAAGTTAAACCCTGAAGTTTAACACGTTTCATTTTTCAAATCTGAAGTTTTGTATATTTCAGTGTTTTTCTTTTATAATGTTTGAATATGCGATTATACACTTGTTTTTCTTGTTATTTCATATTTTTGTCTCATATGCATATGTTCTAATGTCATACATGAGTGTTCCAATACCCTCATTTCCAACATCGCGGACAATTTAACTCCTGCTGGAATGTGATCAGACCTCAGGATGGTTCATCTTCCGGGGTCCGAGCAGCCCCAGGAAGCGGCTCGCAGGGGTGCAATTGTAAATAGCCAGAGTGGCCTGCAGGGGGTAGTGGCCTTCTTGAGTGTTCTGATCACAGGAAGGCCTGTCGCGGGCATCGTTTCTTTTAAGTTTGTAAGTCCCTGTTTTGAAAAATGGAAATGTCACATAGGTCCCGCCCGTGGTGTTGAAAATTGAGCTGTATTTTTTTTGCATATATAAATATGAAAAAGGGTTGTTTTACTTTTAAGAAATTGCATAACAAGTGTTTTTCACATTTTAAATCTTTGTTAAAACATTTGCAAATGTGTATTATTTCAAAAGCTTAAGCATGCATGTTGTTGTTGTTTGTTTTTATGTGAGCGCTCACTGTCCCTATCATTATCATAATCACAGTCATTATCATGATCATGAGTGTTATTATCATTGAATGTGTCTCTTTTGCATATCATGAATTTCTCACATATTATCAAAGTGTTTTTGCATTGTAATTCATGTTTTGGTATTCTTCACATTCATAATGTTTATAAGTCTGTTTTGTAATAATCATTTATTCTAGTGTAATTATGCAAATGTATGTAAATTGTCAAAGCCAAGATCAAGAAAATCGACATACTAAAGAATGTTGTGGTATGTACTGGTAATCGTAGTCACTTGCATGTGACGAGGTAAAATGGTAACAAATTTCATGAACTTTTTTTTGAAATGTTTGTTTACCTGAAAGACTTTCAAATTTTTAAGAGTTATTATGGTAACTAAAGACTCTTGTGCTATGAAAAAAATTGTTATTCTTGTTGTTATATATTTATTAAATTGTTATTCATATTGTGTGGTTATTAACATTGTTAAAAAGTTGTTCATTCTTGAAATTAACCATGTTATATGATATTGTGAATTTGTTGCATTTATGCACGATAATGTTGAGTTATTCTTCACTAGTAACTGTCAAAGTATGATAGTAGATATACTGACATCTTATGTTGTTCAATATGACCTTTGATATTATTTATATTATTTGGTAATACTTGGTAATTACTTAGTTTCTTTTGAGTATGAGTGTAGGGGGGGGGGGGTATTGTCAGCCATACTCATTCCCTTAACACTCCATAAGCATATATACATATTGTAATAGAATAATATAGCATGACTTACTGAGTTTTATTTTATTCCAATCTTATCTTTATCTTATTTGCCGGTTTTTCTAATCCCTTTATTTTGTTTTTCCTGTTCCATGGCATATTCTATTGTTAAATCGGTTACTTATTTGTTTACTTTCGATTACGAACATCCACCAGTGTGTTCATGATCGTTTTCCTCTGTCTGATCGCGATTTGCGATCTTCGATCTTCGCAAATCACAACTTACGAGTAGCCGTATCTCCCTTTCGCAAGACAGGATTGCATTCACTCAACTCCGGCAGACGCAAAGGGGGCGTTGCTCTCTGGCCATGTCTACAATAGCAGAGGTATTTAAAGCGGGTGTTTTGTTTTGACTGCGGGTGGTCTGACAATGTTTAGTCTAAAAAATGCCGTACGTTGTCTTAAATGTTAGGTATGAAAGTTTTGTTTGCAGTTTGTTTTAGTGGTGAAAGATGGTGTTGTTTAAAGAAATGAATCCTGTTAATCAATAGTGGAAATATTTCGCTGAATATTTTGTTGTGATGAATCATTTTGATATCATGGAACTTTTTATTTCCTTTGGACATTTATGAACAGTATTTATTTCTCCATCACTTTGAATTAAGAGGCCTGCTTTTTTCCCCAGTAATGCCATAGTGAGTAATTTATTTTTGCTACCTGTACTGGTCATCTCTCTTTATCTTACGTCATGCTAATTAATTAATTAATTAAGTATTTTTATTGTGTTAACGTATGACTTTAATTTTGTAGATAATATAATTTCGGAAATTACTGTTTTTTTTTTTTTTTTGGTTGACTTCACCAGATATTGTTTATCATTGTTTACCATTTTATATATACACATATTTTTATTTTGAATATGTTTTTTTCAAAAATAAATGTTAGATTTATTTTAATTAAATGTTTCTTTACTGACTTTTAAATATGACACTACAACAAATTGCCAAAATTTATTTCAGGTCACCAACTTTTCATCTCTGCTTTAGTTTCATATAATTTTAGAACGGTTCTGGCTTCAGAACCGATCAAGTAACAAATAGATAAGTTAAAAAGTTTTATTGATTTTAAATTTTGGTATTGTTGGTGGGGATCAAAAAGGAGAAATGAGATTTCAGAAGAAGGGGAGGCAAGAGGGGGGGGGGAATCATGATTTATTTTTAAATCAGAAATTCAAAAGAATGCAGAAGAGTTTCACCCCTAAATTAAGAAATAATACAAGAGTAAAATTAAGCACTTAATAAATTATTGCAGTTTGAGATAAATAAATAAATAATACTTTTATGCACAAAACAGTCTTTTTTAAAGAATGCAAGCACTTTTACGGATTTTCAAGGACCTTACAAACCTATACGAGATGTTTACAGTGTGACATCAAACTTACTCTAAATGTCTAAAATAATTGATATGTTTTATTTTCCTATTCTGTTTGTATACTATAGCTACATCATATAAAACTATTCCTTATGGCAGGCCTGTTCAACCATTCAGTAAGCAAGAGCAATCCTCACTGAGTTACAAGCAATAAAAAATACCGTTATTTACATGAATTAAAACATGGAAGAATTTTATCTCACTATGGTAGTAACAGAGTCTGATTACCACATGGGCTAAATTCTGCTAATATTTTTGTAATTGTCACTTTATTGAGATGCAAAATTTCTGGCATAAGTATGTAGAAATTTACTATTATTAATATCAGAAATACTAGTGATTTGGTAAGTTTGCTCTGGAAATAATTAAGAGCTGGGTATTGGTACTCTTATACCACACACATACATCTCATAAAAGTAGCCATTTGGTCACTACCAATGAGGAATTCTATGTAAAAATAATTTGAAGAGCTAACATAAATTGTAGTAAATCTACTAATGAAATTTTTGGAGAGCAAGAAAGAAAGGAGACTGTAAAAGTTTTTGTAGAATAAAGAGCATAAACCTTAATTTCTCTAATAAAAATTAAAATAAAATATGCAAATGTTATTTATATTAAAAAAAACATTCTTTTTCCATTATGAAAACTTAGCGATATTTGAAAACGAGCCAAAATACCCTTTAAAGAGAGCCATAATACGAGTTATTAAATAAAGAATTAGTTATTTCTCTTTTCAAACAAAACTTCAAGATTAGAGGCATCTAGAAAATGAACTCATTTTCATGTAATCATTGTAAATTTAATTTTCATGAATGAAAATTTAAATATTCATGATGACGTGATGGTGTTTCATCATTAGTGGAACCTCTTGCTGTTCTGAAATTAATGCCCTTATTATTTACAAAGTAATGGCTTTATTTTTGAGATACACAAAATAAAATTCAGTAAATTCTACTGTAATTTCTGGAAGAAATGCATCGCAAAAAATCGCTCAAATAAATTTAGAAAATGGTCGTAAACGCCACAGCTGAAATTTCTGCGGTAATCGCAATTGACGTGCTAAACAGAAACACATTAATAAACTGTATTAAGAATGCATAAAAATGAAATTATTTATCAGAAATTAATAATTAAAATACAAAATTCGAAATTAATAATATTTAAATACTGTATTTTCGGGGATAAGCGCCACAGCACATATGAGTTTAAAATATGCTCAGTGCAGTGCAGCAAATAGGGTGATTTTTTTTTTCCTTACAGCAATATGTATTAAAGAAGGATCATGTTCCAAAAATTGTGAAAAGGCAATCATTAATACAAAAATTTGAAATGTAAAAAAAATATCGCAAAAATCAACAAATGGTCATAAAAAAAAAAAAGTTTATTTGCAGAAAAAATAGCTAGCTTCATGAAAGATCGCAGCAAAAGCAAGTAAGTGCTTCTCATTTGCATAGCAAAATGAATCCCTTATCAGATTTTAACGATGTTGTCGCAGCTAAATAAACAAACATGTCATGATAACGGGGATTTTTTATCCAGTGAGTCAAACAGTGTGCGTTTTGATGGATAACTATAATATCTTTAAAACTTAATATATTTTAATACAAATTTGATATTCAACCTAATTTATTATTATTGCCAATTGCTGAAAATTTGAACAACATCGGCTAATTAATAACGAATTTTTTTTTTCGTTTTTTATAGAGGAAAAAGAGTTTTGTTTTAGGTTCATATTTTCAGTTCATTATTTCTTTTTGCCACTCTAACATTTCTTTTTTCAACAATGCAAAACTTTTTGACTTATTCATGCGATCTTTTTTTACTTTTTAAAGGAATACAATTCGCACGAGAACTCTATGAGAGATGAGTCTATGAATTCTATGAAAAATTAAGTCTGGTTACGCTGGGCCCGGACTTTATTTCATTGAGTTTCTTGGGTGAATGTGGCAAAATTTTAGCATTTCAGGCAGGGTTAATATATTTCGTTCGGATGGATCTGAAAATTTTGGCTCATCCACATTATTTTAAATTTGATGTCTGAATCTTTGGAACAGGAAGAAAAAATATTTTCAGAAATTCTTTTTTCTTTTGAAAGATTAAAAAAGATGAGGGGGGGGGGGGGGGGAGAAGAGAAAAATCCACTTCCTGCATTAACTATGCATTTTTCCTTACCCTTTTGATGCAATTTGCGTTTTTTCGCAATCTTATGTGAAATTTCCGTAATTTTTTTTTTTTGCTGTCTTTTAATGAAATTTGTCATTTTTTTCGCAATATTTTAACAAAATGTGCCATTTTTTGCGATCTTTTGACGAAATTGGTGATTTTTCTTTGAATGATTAACGAAGTCGAAATTAATTTGTTTTCACAACCATTTGTCGGAATTCGCGATACATTTTATGTCTGAAATTTTGGATTTATAACCTTTTTTTTTTTAATTTTCGGAAAAATTCAGAAAAAATATCACACTTGTTTGAAAAAAAAAAAAAAAAAAATGCACATAAACGCCACATCGCCTTAAATTTTATTTTAAAACAAGTAAATGCCGTGGCGTTTCTTCCAAAAATTACGGTACATCATTTTGATGAATTTGTTGAAATTTTCCCTGCATTGACAGGAGAATTCTATAATTTTCTGTTATATACACCAAAGCATTCTCTTTAAAAAGGTGAGGAATTTTACTACTTACTAAAGTAACATACCTCTCCATTCTATAAAAAATGTTAAATTTTAAAATGATTGATACTGAAATGATTTTAAAATGCAAAAAATAATAATAAAGTAGAAATCTGCAGCTCTACAGAATATTTTAATCTCTATGAATCATGAATGACATTCATCTCAAAAGATGATATATGGAAAGTAATTTTTAGCAATTCAATTAAGTCTGTTGCAATCCAATTTGAAAAAAAAAAAAAAGTTTAGAGCCATACTGTTATCTTTATCATATAAATGCTTTTAAAGACCTACATGAGGAAAAATTAAAATTCTTCAAAAACTTCATACATTTTTTTAAAGTGTAGTATTTTTCAGATTATATGTTTGCAATGGAATAACAATAAATTATGATTTAGACTACAAGTTATACAAAAAATCATTAAATAAATTGATTGAGATAATTACATTAAAATGAAGATTCATTAAGAAAATTAATATTGTTTGGAAAGGAAAAAAAGATGGTTAAATAAAATTATAATTTTAAAATACTATAAAGAAATTAAAAGATTTTTTTTAAATATTTCTTTGTAATTTAATAAAACAAATTGAATTTTAAAAGATTTTGAAAAACAAATGTAGAATATATAATAAGTCAGAGCCATTCTAGCCTATGTCTTTAAAAAATAAGCAAGTCCTGGATCTAATAAAAATGAAGTCCAAGTCCACCCTGACATGAATGTGCAAAAAAGTAAGCCATATCAATCTGTGTTCAGTTTTCAGACTGGACCCAGTAGCAGAAAGTTATGGCTGTGTCTGCAACAGCAATGCAGCAGGATGAAAATTGTCTGCGGGAGGGTGTGTTATAATTTTCTTATGTACATTATAAATACAGTTCTTACTGATTAATGTTATAAAAAGACAACTATATTCAAATTATAATATAACCTGAATAAGTAAATAATAAAATTAATATTTTTTGAAGAATTAGATTAATAATGAATACGTAAAGTGTTTTTTTAAGTTTGAAGTTAAGGCTAAATCTATTAAAAATTTCATTGAAATATAGTATACAGCTATTGAAAACAATGTAGTTTCTTACCTTGCCTAAGTATTCAAATCTACAGAAGAAATAATTACAATGATATTAAAGAAAAAAAAATCATTTATATTGTCACATGTGAAATAGTGATAAAATGAAGAAAACAATTACATTGAACAGTAGATGCTATACTGCCTCCTTAAATGATCAAAACATTTGTTTATTTGTTAAATCATAATAAAATGTTAAAATAAAATATTGAAATGTGCTAAAATTTTTTTCAAAAAAAGGGGACAAAAATCACTTAAAATATCAAAACCTTAAATTTTATTCAAAAAGGCTGCACATTAAAAATTTAAAGTCACTATTTCTTTACTTTATAAAGTATATATGTTATAGTTTTATAGCAGTGATACCTTGAAAAACCTCGTAAATATTATGAAAAAGAAATAGAAAATTCTGAATGATAATTTTTATAAATACACTGGATGTGTATCCAAATTTTTGTTAAAATTTGCAGTGCTAATTTATGGTCAAAAAACGAATTCTGATGCAGAAAAATCCATTTTTGGAATAACAACAAAAAACAATTTTGGGACAGACAAATCAGTTTTTGGAGAAAGAGAAAAACAATTTTGTAGCAGCAAAATCTAGAATTCTGTAGCAGAAAATACACAACTTTTTTTTTTGGTGCCCCTTTAACGAAATTTCATTTTATTGTTGTGATTGTTTGACGAAATATGCAGCTTTTCCGCGATATGTTAACGAAATTTACCATTTTTAAAAAACGAATTAGCTATTTTATCACGATTTATTTTAACAAAATTTACTATTTTTCACGATTTATTTTAACGAAATTTACTATTTTTTCACGATTTTTTGAAGAAATCTGCCTGTTTTTCGCGATTTTTTGACAAAATCTGCCATTTTTTTATATTTTTGATGAAATATATTTTTTTTTCGCGATCTTTTGATGAAATTTATCATTTTTATCGATTTTTTAAACAAAATTTACTACTTTTTCATAATCTTTTGTTGGAATCTGCAGTTTTTTTCCGGTCTTTTGATGAACTATGTCAGTTTTTCTCGCGATCTTTGGGTGAAATTCGCCGTTTTTTCGCATCCTGTCCAATTTTTTCCCCAAATAATCCTTTTTTTCTTTTCCAAGTTGGCAAATTTTCTACAAAAATAAATCTGTGATGCATGCCACGCACTTTCTGCTAGCGGCCTTTAAACAAGTCAACTAATTTCTATTTTTTGTGAAATTACAACTAGCTTCTAGTTTTAATTTGAAAATATTTGCTTGTCAATGTGGTTCAGCAAGTGAGTTTTTCTATAATGTATCACTAATGCTTTCCATCAACATCTTACCACGGAATCTAAGAAACATTTAACTAAATAATTACATGAATTAGACTTACCTCCATAAATCTTTCGCCAAGCTGATCATCTTTCCAGTAATCAAAAGTTGAATTTTCAAGAACCATCCACATTACAATAGTTTTCAAATAATAAGAAGCCAAAATTTTCCAGTTCTCTTTGTCTCTTAACAACTGTAAATAAAATGTAAGTCAAAAACTAGTCAGAAAATAATTATTAACTTTAAATTGAAAAGAAATTAAAACACTTAAATATGAAAAACCATTATTCGGAGTAATAATAAATTTTTAAATATAATCAATCCCCCCTTCTGCAACCCTTTTTTTCTCATTATTAAAAATTGCTAACTAATAACAGCAGAAGATAAATTGATGAAAAACTTTATAATATACCAAATAATAACTAATTAAACCTAAGAAATTCAGACATAATAATAATAATAAAAATAAATAAAATATAACAATTTTTTTTTAATAAAAAATATACAAATAATGATTACTGTAAATTGTAATGAATTTGCAACCATATTAAACATGAATAATAAGTTTTGAGAAACAAAATGTAACTTTCAACTTGTGGGTTGTTTTTAACTATATTGTCGAATGGCAAAAGAATTACTTTGTGTTTAGATTAGAGTGTAAAAAAAATCATGATATATAAGGATTTAAAAAAAAATTAATTTGATTTTTTAAATTTAAATCAGACTTTTTTTTTTTTTTTTTTTTTTTTTTTTAGCGTTTAAATATTAAATAGCTACCAATAGTTTTAAGTTTCTAAAACAAACCTCTAATTGCAAACATAATCTGTGTTTTTACACTTTAATCAATAAAATTATTAGTTAGTAATCAGATAAACTATAAGAATTGCAAATTAGTAGATTCATTAGTTAATAGTTAGTAGCATACAATAACATTATATACATTTATATTTTTATATAATTATAAAGCAGGATCAGAAAAATCTATTCCCACTACTTTATACTGAAAGTTCTTTATTGCTACATTTTCCATGGGTAACATTAATCACTCTTTAATAGAACAAGGTTTCTATGCCATATCCACAATAAGCCCAGGGATCTTTTTAGCATTAACTTTTCCTACCTCTGTGAGAAGTTTACATTCACTACAATTGCAAATCACAGTTGTTTAAGGGTTAAAAAAATATCGAAAAAATTAGAATTTAATATTTAAAAAACTTATTCTTGAATATTAGAAAAATATATCACTCAATGTCAAATAATGATATTCAGCAACGATAGAAAAATTTATCAGTTAATGTGATAAACTGATATTCAGATATCTTGGGAAATATTGGCCAATATTGGAAGGGATCATTTAACATCGGCCAATGTTAAATTTTGATGTTGGTTAATATCAAAATAAGAAATTGGCCGATATTTTGTGCTACCTGAGTAGCCTCTAAGAAATTGAAATCAAGTATGGAAGGATTCTGGATTTTAGAGATGAAAATCATCTGTACCAAATCCAACCTTGTAAAAATGAATGACTTGTGGCCATCACCTCTCTTCATAGAAAATGCATTGTCTCTCTCTTTTGTATAGATTGCTTTTAAATAGCTGGAAAAATATTTTGTACTTAAAACAAATTTAAAAGAATTGTTAAAAACAAATATTGTTATTTTTTAAGAATTCTTACATTTATTATAAAATGACAAATACAATAAACTGATTTTATTTTAATTTTTAGTGTGTTCTCCATATGTTTCTCTATATTTCACTTAAAAAAAGAAAGATTTTGTTTTCTTAAAGGTGATGTGTAGAATTGCCAAAAAAGGACACATTAAAAGTCAAAATAATGTAGATGTTATTAATGCTTTTTATTTTAAATTCTTTATATCAAATTTGTAAATTAATGAAAGCAATATCATTCATTATTTTTTCTTTTGACACTGAATATTTTTTTTAATTTTACTTTAAAAAGTTAACAATTTGCATTTTGGTTTTTGGAGTGTTCCAGATACCAGGACGCTGGATAACGGATTTTATACTGTATTACAATTCTAACTTGCAAAAATGATCATTTAAGAAAGAAAACAATTTAAAAAAAGAAAGCATTTATCAGTATTTTTTGGGAATCCACTATGAATTGATAATATTTTTTATGCAATTGTATTCACTTTCATAAAATAATTGTTTTTCAATTTAAAAATTACCTTTTAATAATTTTATATAAAACCTTTATAATCTGCTATGAAAGATAAAAGTTATTCTTATTTACCTAATAAATATCAATATATATATATGTATATATATATATATTTAATATATATAAATATATCATCATCATCATCAACCGTTTTTGATCCACTGATATATGTATATATATTTATTTAATATATATAAACCTCGTTTAAACAAAAGAATTTTTTAAAACAATTTAATTCAAAACAATCCTACCAGAAACTTTTCTTTTCTCCCCGGTGTGATTGCAGCAATTAATTCTTTACACTTATTAAAAGAATTTTGCAACCAGAGGTTAGTTATGGCAAGATAAAGGAAATTACAAGTGTGCTATGGTTAACAGATGCTGGATAAAAATGTACAAAAATTTTTAAATTTAACTCCATAATCTATTTTTGCTTCAAGCAACAAGGTTTAATTAAAATTTGCAACTTTTCTTTTAGATTTACAAACTGATTTTCTTTTAGGTTAAAAAAATTAAAACTAAATGTGATTTAACACATTAACAGATACAACATTAAAATATTTTACCGATATAATAATAAAAATAATTACAAAAAGTGACTAAGTGTATAAATATTAATAAGAAAATTAATAAATTGATCTAACAAAAATAAATGTAATCTGTAGAACAAACCTTTAAAAGTTTGATTACAGATTTAGCACACTTAAGATCTTGAAGTATAATACGCTCAGCCTCAGGATAATGAGTTCTCCATAAACGAACTCGTTCAATCTCATTTACTGGAGCTTGCTTATTCGGTTGATATGGTTTTGGAACAAGAAAACACTAGAAGAAAGGAAATTACATTAGATATTAAAATTATGAAGTTTCATTTTAATAATGAACAAAATATAGCGACGGCACTAACATCAGAAAAAAACATACGAATAATCTAAAATTTAAAACAATGTTGTATTTTTGCTTTTGAAAAATAACCAGTAGTTAATGTTTCTTTAATAATTATAGCAGAATCTTGATATACTGTCAAAACAATCTTAATTATATAACAATTTTGGAGGCCTTCAAAGGTTCAATCAGTTTTTTGTATATATACACTATATGGCCAAAAGTGACAGACTTGCGATTTTTAACATTTTGTTAAATATCTATTGAATCTTATATCTTGTTGAATAATATACGAAGAATTACCCTGAAACTTTATATGTGCAAACATTGTGGTACAGGTCATAAATTTCTGTGAAGATTTTTTTTTTCGAAACTCCATAGAGAACTGTCAACAAATTGAAAAAAAAAAAAAAAAAGACGAATATCTTTTTTTACAACCCTGTCAAAACTAATGTAGCAAAAGCGTTCAAACTGTAGATTATGATTAAGTGACTTAATTTAATAAACTGTTAATTTTTATGCAGATAGCATGTATACTCGTAGAAAAGTTAAGAATTTTATAAAAACAGTCCCAAATTTTTCCAAGTTTTTTGCTTACAATTTTGACAGTTTTTAATATAAAATAATGTTTTTTTCAGAAAATATGACAAACAATACTGTGCATAATATAATACCCTGTAATCAAAATAAAAAAAATAATAGAAATTGTGTGAAAAATGAGAAGGTGTACCAAATTTTTCATTGCACATGCGTGAAGGCTATCAAAATTTCATTTGCATATTATGTCAACTAAATGTATAGAGTAACTTTTGAAAAAGTCTCAAAAACATAGCTTGAAAATTCTGAGAATAATCGTTGAGAGAATAAGTTAAAAATCCCTTGTTCCCAAAATAAAGCAAAAAGATGAGGAGCAGTATCCATTGATTAGTGCCAATATCGCATAAACAATATGGTATGTACTACTATATTTGGATACAACCCCTCATCTTTTTGCCTTGTTTTAGGAATAATGGATTTTGAATTTATTCTCTCAACGGATATTTTCAGAATTTTCAAGTTATGTTTTTAAGACTTATACAAATATTGCTCTATACATTTAGCTAACATTGTATGTAAATGAAATTTTGATAGCATTCACACATGCACAATGAAAAATTATTTAGTAAACCTGCTTATTTCACACACAATTTTTATTATTAAATTCTGATTACAGGATATTGTGCACAATGTCTGTCATATTTTCGAAAAAGAACATTATTTTATATTAAGAACTCTGCAAATTGTAAGCAAAAAACTTGAAAAAATTTGGGACTGTTTTTATAAAAACCTTAATAAATTAACCTTTCTACAAATATACAGGCTATCCACCTACAAATTAACACAGTTTATTACAATAAGCCACTTAATCTACAGTTTGAACACTTTGGCAGGGTTATCCAAAAAATATTCGTTCTTTTTCAATTTGTTGACAGTCCCCTATGGAGTTTCAGGAAAAAATTTTCATGGAAATGTATGACCTGTACTACCATGTATACACATACAAGAGTTTCAGGATAATTCCTCATGCATTTGTCTAGATATTTAACAAAATGTCAAAAATTGCAAGTGACCATTCAGCTTTGGCCATATAGTGTTCATACATTCAATCATAGTACACATGTCATCTAATGTAGATGCACCAATGAAAGAAATTTTATTGATATAAAGATTGTATGAATATTATGATAAACAACTATGCAAAAGAAGATTGAAAATGATTCTATGTCAATCTTAGCAGTTAAATGAAGGAATAGCCCCCTCTTAGTTTGTTTTCAAAACTTCTTGATACTAAGGAAAAATATATGCTAGTAAAATCAGTAAAATAAGAATTTGCATTTATTAAAGAAATTTCATTTAAGATTTGATGACTTAAATATCTCTTGCACCTTCTTTCACATGCACAAATAGACAGCTTCCTAAGCTTGCCTATTGAGACATGGTCAGAAACATTTTTTTAAAGAAGCTGAATAAATTGTTAAACATTTGAAGCATGTTAATGACTGTGCTGAGTGAGGCATAACAATAATTTAATAAGTTTTAATGATGCAACAAAATATGAAGAACAAAAACAGCATTTATTTCAGGTAAGATGCATAGAAAGAACTTTGATAAGTGCAATTGTAAAGATCTTCAAGATACTAAAAAATGACTATTTATATAATGTTATACAATATTTTCTTTTTTATTATCTTGTTAAACTTGACAGGTGAAATATGCTGTAAACACTTTAGATTTTATTTTGCAATTTTGAATAAAATTGTTTTTAGTCATTTTCTTAAATTTTCTACTCCAAATATTATCGATAAAGTATAATCCTTTTAGAAACAAGATATTAAATGCATGCTTTAAAAATTAATTTTGGGGGGATCCTAACACGCACACACACAGACTTATCACCATCCATTGTATCTTCTCTGTTTTTAAATCTTCATATCAGCTGATTCACACCATTTTGAAACAACAACTACAAACTAGTTGGATGTGCCAATTCCAAAACTTTCTTCTATCTCATACGTATATTTTGATATTTAAAAAAAAAAATAGTTACTCGTTTTAATAATTTTAATTCAATACTATACCAACTTTGATTTTCATCTTAAATTTCTGTTTCAGTCAATTAATCGGAGTAAAAACGAATTTCCGTCTCTGCACAAGCCAATGGACAATGGAATGATAAGCAGATATTTTTTTTTCAAATTCAGGGCTACTTGCCACACCAAAAAATAATCATTCGCAAAAATTTTAGTTCAGTTCTATGCCTAACTTCATACACTTTTAGGTGGTGCAATATTGAAAATGACTAAAATTCGCTATTGCAGTGCACCATTCTGGTAGATTTTTTTTTAATTCAGAGAGGACCAATTAGCCATAGTCATACTCTTGCACAAAAAAATTGATTCAATTCAATACATAACTTCATCATGCACTTTTGATCGGTACAATATTAAACCGGTAGTATTTGCAGTGGTTTTGTGGAAGGCTTAATTGATAACAACAGTTTTACATGACCAAAACTTTTATTATTAACTGAGATGAACTATTTACAGATGTAAACAACATTACGACATCACTTTGCCGTAAACTTAAAAAACTAAAAATAAGGATGATTTAAATTACATGATTGTGTGCTTAAGCAACATTCGAAAAGAAAAATTGAGATAGAGCAAAAAGCCATAGCAATACAAACTATTTATACAAGATTCTGATGAACTTGTTTTGCATATATCTGTTGCCATTGTAGTTACAAATTCTCTTCAGAAATACATCAAGATTTATCTGCAACATATATCCGAGATGCTATTGGCCGCGCGGTATGACGTCAAAAACCACTGCCGTTCACGGCAAGTGACGCGATCGCTAAAATCACTGTTACTCGGCTGTTACGCAGTAACATTACTCAGTAAAAGCAGATCGGAAAAGCCAGCTCTCGGATATTGTAAACAAACGTGCTCGGGAGATGACGAAAAACCATACATGCATCTAACTAAGTAAATACGTTTTATTTCTACTTTAAAACTCGTTTCTTTTAAACTTTTAATGCTTATTTAAATTTAAGAAACGTATAGATGCGTAACAAACGGCCTCCTTTTTCGTCATGTCCAGAGCATTACAAAAATTCTGAAAAAGTTACAAAAATGCAAAAATTACAAATATCAAAAATTTCAAAAATTCAGAACTTCAAAAAGTTCAATAAAATTAAATTACATTTTAATATTAAAAAAAAACAACAGTCTGGTCAATGTCAGGTCATATAAGACTTTATTGGCAAGGCATTGACCAGAGTGATTACATTGTAAGAAAAATTATAACCCCCCCTTAAAACTTTAAATATCAAAAATCCTTTTACAAAATTTCAACAACTGCTCTCTAATCTGGGGTTTTGTAAAACTGTCAGCCAAGTTAAACTTACTAGCAATATATTTAAGTTTAAAGACCTGATCATATACTAAATTTCTAAGAAAATGATATTTTATATGGATATGTTTAGTTTTTTGATTTTCAAAAGGAGAATTCGAAAAGGCTATTGCTGCTTGGTTATCACAGAATAGTGTGCAATCTTTCAAGTTTAAATTTAGGATCTCATTTTGTAAAACATTTTTGACCCAGATTAATTCTTTAGCAGCTTCAGTTAAACTGACGTATTCGGCCTCCATAGTTGAAAGACTTATACATTTCTGTTTAAAAGTCTTCCACGAAATGGGCGTTTCATCTAGAAACAAAATATAGCCACCTATGGAAACTCTATCGTCTCTGTTTGCAGCAAAGTCCGAGTCTGAATAGCATGAAAGATTTAACTCACTAATTCTGGATAACTCAAGTTTATAATGTTTAGTATATTTAAGATAACCTAACAATTTTAATAAACTGTTCCAATGAGAGATTCCAGGATTTGATTGAAATTGGGATAACAAATTAACTGCATACATAATATCCGGTCTAGTCCTTCCAGCTATAAAAGATAAACAGCCTATAAGATTTCTATAAGGAAGCCTTGACATCATTTCAATATCTTCCTTAGTGGAAGGTGAATCTTGCTTCGACAAAACTAAACCCTTGGGCATAGGTAAAGTACTGACAGGAAATTTAAATTCTGAAAACATTTCACAAACTTTTTCAATGTATGAAGTTTGGTGTATAAAAAGACTATTTCCTATTTCTTCAAACTCTATACCCAATAGTTTTTTAGTTGACCCCAAAATTTTTAAGTTAAAATGTTTTTGCAGCAATTCTATCCCAAAATCTAAATCCTCTTTAGTTTTACCAAAAAGAACTATGTCGTCAACATAAAGCAAAAGAACCAATCTGGTCTGAAACATGTATACACAATTGCACCAATCTAGTTTTTGAAAATCAAGTTTGGATAAAACATCATCCATCTCGAAAAACCATTGTCTTCCACTCTGGTGGAGACCATAAATGGCTTTATTTAACTTACAAATTTTATCTTTATCTTTAACAAAACCTTCAGGTTGGTGCATGTATACAGTCTCATCCAGATTAGCATAAAGGTAAGCATTGTTGACATCTACCTGGACATTTCTCCATTTAAACAGACATGAAAATATGGCAAAGAACAACCTAATTATTGTAAAACTAACAACCGGACTAAACACTTCTTCGTAATTTTCCCCCTTTATTTGATTAAACCCCTTTGCTACCAATCTTGCCTTGTACCTTACAATTTCATTTTTCTCATTTCTTTTAACGGTAAATACCCAGCGGCTTCCTAAAATTTTAGCATCTTTTGGTGGTGTCACAAGATCCCATACTTTCCGTTCATACATGACGTTGATTTCATGGTTCATTGCGTCCCTCCAATTTGATGCTTCTGGGCTTTTAATGGCTTGATTGTAGCTTTGAGGAATTTTTATTTCAGTTAAATTTGCTTCATTTACATTTAAATTTAAAACTTTACCGGATTCTTTATTTTTAGAACTAAAATCAAATAAATTTTTATCACATTCTATTTTATTTTCTTTACAATATTTAATTAATTCATTAAAAGATCTAATTCTTGTGTTGGTTCCTTCTATGCCATAGTAAATGTCTGTTTGATTTCCTGTTTTTCGGGGTACTGCTTTACGGGTCCATGGAATTGATACACAAGGTTTTAAAATTTCCTGCTCCGAAACTTCTGGATCTTTTACTTTAACAGTCTCACTCCCCAATTGAGATGTATTTTCAGGTTCATAAAAAATATCTCTGTCTTCAGGAAGATCAAAAAGTGAAAAGTTAAATTTTTGTTTTTTAAATTTTGAAACTACATCAACCCCCCTTTTTGTTTCATCAAATCTTACATTAATGGTTTCTACAATTTTATTTTCATCAATTAACCAAATTCTATAGCCCTTCGTTGATTGAGCATACCCGCACATGATCCCCAGTTTAGCTCGCATATCAAGCTTCCTTCTAATCTGTTTGGGCACTCCAACGTACGCTAAACATCCGAATTTCTTTAAATGAGAAACCGAGGGTTTTTTACCAGAATACATCTCAAAAGGGGTGATTTCTGACTGTTTGTGACATACCCTATTCCATACGTAAGAAAAACACATTAAGGCTTCCGCCCAAAATTTTTGAGATAAGCCGCTAGCATTGAGAAGAGTCTTAACACCATCCAAAGCAGTTAAATTAAAACGCTCCGCAACCCCGTTCATTTCAGGACTGTACGGATTCGTCTTTTCATGGAAAATACCCTGCTTTTCTAAAAAAGAATCAAATTCTCTGTTACAAAATTCTAAACCCCCATCCGTTCTGATTGAAATTATTTTCTTGTTTAGGTACCTTTCGGCCCTACTTTGAAATTTTAAAAAAGTTTGAAAAACATCAGACTTATTCTTGATGGGGTATACTGTAACAAAACGAGAAAAATCATCAATGATGGTGAAAAAATAACGACTCCCCCCATGCGACGTTACTTGTAAAGGGCCACATAGATCCATATGTAAAAGTTCGAGAGCAGTTTTGGATTTAATTTTACCTATAGCTTTAAATGATGTTCTTTTAGACTTAGCGAGTTTACAGGAGATACAATCCTCGGCTAACTTTGACAACAAAGGCAAACCTACAACACTTTCATTTTTAGAAGTGTTAATTAAATATTCATTGTTTACATGACAAAATCTTTCATGCCAAAGTTCATTTAAATTTAATTTTTCAACTTGATTTGCAGAAATGTTAGCCGAGTTGCTTTCTCCTTTACATTTGTAGCTAAAAGGTTTTAAAAAGTACAAGTCATTTTTTCTAACAGCATAAAACAAAAAATTCCATTCCTTGTCATAAACAATTACCCTGCCCTTACTGCCCACAAAGTTTACACCCAATTTTTCAAGCTTGCTGCCCGACAATAGATTTCTACGTAAATTAGGATTATACAAAACATTTTTAAGGATAATTTGATTGAAGCCACCATCTTTACACTTTACAAAAAAATTTACTGTACCCCTTCCCTGAACAGGGCTTTCTTTTTCTCCTACAGCAAGTGACATCTGCATATTTGATACTGGCTCAAAATCTAAAAATAAATTTTTGTCATTACAAAAATGAGCAGTCGCTGCGGTATCAAAGACCCAGCTGTTACTTTTACAAAAATCAGATGTATTTGCTTCAAAAACATTTGGAGAAATTTCAATTAAACTTGCTTCATGTTCAGAGAAGGTGCATTTTACATTATTATATTTTAATTCAACATTACTAGATTCTGAAAATTTACTTTTATTTTGAGAATTTTTAGATTTAAGTTTACAGTTCGAAATTAAATGACCATAAGATTTACAAAAATAACAAGGACCTATTGATTTATTCTGTTTAAAATTTTTAGTTTTAGAAAATTTACTTGAATTTACATTATCAGAATTAAAAGATTTACTTGGATTACTTAAATTTACATTACTATTGTCAGACTTTAAACATTTACTTTGATTTACATTACAATTAGCAAACTTTGAAAATTTACCTGATTTACATTTCACTTCTCCAGAAAAAGCAGCATTTTGAAAGTCTCTAGTGGCTAGCTTCAATCTATTCTCCTCCAGCAGCAGCTCAGCTTCAATCTTATCAGGTACAAAATCTTTATCAGGCCACCTATAGATTGCTTGCACTGTTGACTGAAATTCTTCTGGAAGACTTCTTATCATTTGATAACCAATGTATAGTGGTTGCAGATCATGACCAACTTCGTGAAGCCGCTCGGTTGCTTGTTTCACTTTACACAAAAATAGTCCAAGATTTTCACCTTGCACATATCTCAGGCTAAAAAAATCGTCTAACAGCTGAATAACTCGAGCTCGGGTGGTTGGTTCAAAATGATCTTTTAGAATCTTCCATGCAACTGCTCCATTAGTAGTACCGGCAATAAGGGGCTTGAACTCTGGGCTCAGGGTCTGATAAATTATTGTGTATGCACGGGCTTTGCGCAAACTCAGGTCATTTCTTTCCCTCCAAGTCAGTGGTTCAGTCACAGGAACTGTTGTCGCCGCATCCTCCTTTCCCGGAACTCTGCTTTCCTTCGATGGCTCTACACTTTCACCAGCTTCTGCATCCGGACCTTCTATAAATTGCCACGCTCCATAGTGGAGCAAAAGGACTTTCACTTCTATTTTCCAACTCTCCCAATTTGAAGAGGTCAGAAGGGTGACATTCGTCAGCTCCATTTCTAAGACTCGGCCTCCTTCACAGCAATCGGGGAAACTTTCAAAAAATTGGAAAAGTTCAAAAATAACAAAGTCCAAAACGAAAACAGTCCTTGCAGATTTATCACCGGTGAAGTAGAAGGAAATCACATCAAAACAGGTAAACAGCAAAACTTGAAAACTCCATCGAAAATTTCCAGGAACGGAAAAACATCGGCACGACGTCACTTGTCAACAAACATCGTCGACGCAAAAATCTTCACTTCCACAAGGGCTCTGGGCCCATAACCCTGACGGCCATTTAAAATGGGCCGAGCAGAGTATTTGCAGTGGTTTTGTGGAAGGCTTAATTGATAACAACAGTTTTACATGACCAAAACTTTTATTATTAACTGAGATGAACTATTTACAGATGTAAACAACATTACGACATCACTTTGCCGTAAACTTAAAAAACTAAAAATAAGGATGATTTAAATTACATGATTGTGTGCTTAAGCAACATTCGAAAAGAAAAATTGAGATAGAGCAAAAAGCCATAGCAATACAAACTATTTATACAAGATTCTGATGAACTTGTTTTGCATATATCTGTTGCCATTGTAGTTACAAATTCTCTTCAGAAATACATCAAGATTTATCTGCAACATATATCCGAGATGCTATTGGCCGCGCGGTATGACGTCAAAAACCACTGCCGTTCACGGCAAGTGACGCGATCGCTAAAATCACTGTTACTCGGCTGTTACGCAGTAACATTACTCAGTAAAAGCAGATCGGAAAAGCCAGCTCTCGGATATTGTAAACAAACGTGCTCGGGAGATGACGAAAAACCATACATGCATCTAACTAAGTAAATACGTTTTATTTCTACTTTAAAACTCGTTTCTTTTAAACTTTTAATGCTTATTTAAATTTAAGAAACGTATAGATGCGTAACAGGTATAATATTGAAAATGACACAAAAATCGCAATAGACGCTTTCAGTGTGATGTCAGTCATGACATTTTCCTTGGATACTGACTCCAAACAAACGGTTGCTGTGCTTCATTTCTTATAAAATATAAATCGTAGAAAATGGTATCTTTGCATATAAAGCATTAAACATGTGTCTGATATATATAGCTGAAAATTGTCGCTGTAATATGCAAATAAAATAGAAAATACAGCATAGCAACCGTTTGTTTGGAGTCAGTATCCAAGCAAATCGTCATAACTGACGTCACGACTGAAAGCGTCTATTGCAGCACCCCCTTAAAGCAGAATATTTCAAATTTGAAGGAGGACCTGCTTGCCACAGCCAAAAACATTCACAAAAAATTTGGTTCAATTCTATGCACAACTTCACAAACTTTTTGATGGTAGAATGGCAACATACGGACACACACATAGACATACACACACGGACAGACAGACATTTTGTAAAAATATGTTTTCTGGAATATCTGACCCCTAAAATGAGTAAATCCGTCGAAAACTAGAAGTTGAAAAAAATTTCGATTACAATACTTTCTTCTATTGAAGATAGAAGAAAGTAAAAATATTCATATCTCAGCTAATTATCAAAAAAGGAAAAATCAGTTGTATTTGAATCTACCTACCTGGACTATCCAGATTTAAATTTTCAGACCTCTACATGCAGTAAATTTCCGTAGCCATCGAAGATAGACACAAAAACAACTTTATTTATACAAATGTAAATTACCTCAGTGCAGGTTAGGGTAAAATAGTTTTTAAAAACAAAAACTGAAGAATCAGAAGAAGAGGAGGAGATCTTTAGGTGCTAAAGTAATTTTAAATATAGCTATCTGCCTGTTTTTTGCAATAATAAGAAATAGCCTGGCCCTTGAAAATAAAATTAACCATTCTACTACATTTTTTGACAGCAAGAAAACAATTTTGCTCTAAATGGATCAACTAACAAATAAAATGAAAAATATATTTAAAAAATATATTATTTCAATAAACTGAATTTGACATTTTTCAATTATTTTTACTTAAATGTATAAAGTAAACTGAGTAATTTAAGTAGCAGACTTACATCATTATTATTTATTCATTGCTACTGTTGTTCATTATGAATTAAATGTGAAAAGGGAGATATTCTTTAATATCAGCAAGAAAATAAACCACTCCATTTCATTATGCTATGTTTGAAACTTTATCTTAATTTTGAGTTTAGTATGTTAACAATTGTATTTATATGGTAATTTCATGCATTATATCTTCTTAATTTGAGACTTCTAAAATGGACACAGATTATTAAAAATTCTTATAAAATAAAGGAACCTTATGCATGTAAATAATGACATAATGTAATCAGAACAATCACATTGCATACTTCAAAAATGGTGTTATGCTTTTCTGAGTTTAAGCTATTAACCCTTTCAGGGACACACTGTGTTTCTGTAATGTTGAATTCAAACCAGAATTTTTGAAAATTTTATTTGAAAATAAGGAAATGTAATACAGTAGAAGATCTTTATAACGCAATTCCATATAACGCAATTCTCCATATAACGCACAACCTTTCAGATGTAAACAATGAATTTTGCACCTGAATTTCAAGACTGTAAAAAACTGCTACTGTCTGAAAACTAAATTTAATGCATTAGGTACAATTTTACCTCCTTAATTTAGAACTTTTAAAGGAAAAAAATTATTATTACAATAAATGTTTTTGAAAATGAGCAATATAATGAATAAATTGGGTCCAGGTGTATCTGGACCATTTTGAAAACGTATATTTAACTAAATGTTGAATGATCACAATAATAGAAAAATTTATAATTTGGATAAGGAATGCAGTATAAAGATAATTCTAATGTATTTTGATGTGTTTCAGACATATTTGTCTATATTCATGAGGTAAATTTGATGACGCTTGATATGTGATCCATATAACGCAAAATTCTATATAACGCACAACCTTACGTTTTTAGGTTTGTGTTATATAGATCTTCTACTGTATAGTGAAACCTTCCTGTGTTACCACTTCCCCGATTTTCCATTTTTTCATGAAACGATAAATTATTCCTATAGGCAGGCTCAATACTAATATTACTTCCATTCAGAGAGCATCCCAGTGGAACCTTCTCCATAAGAAACCAATTTATTTGAAAAAAAAAAAAAAAATTAAATTCTTTTTTTTTTGGGGGGGGGGGGGGCAATGAATTTAACTTTGATGACAAATTAAGAATGACTGTCAATAAACTCTTCTGCCTTATTCTGCCAGAAAACTCTCAAAGAAATGCTAAAAGTTATAAAATCATTATTTGTTCGCTTCTAAAAAAATTACACTTATTTACTTAAATTTGAAAGTACTTGAAAATAAGCTTTAAAAGGAAAAACTTTAAAATCAAATCAAATGCCAATGTATTTATTTTTTACATGTACTAATTAACTGCTTTGCAGTTATTAACTTATGTAATTAATTTTTGTTTTGATATTTAAATTTTTATTTTTTTTTCCTAATATGAAAAATAAATTTTAGTAACACTGTTACCTTTTTTTTTTTCAACAATTGAAATCAAGATTTAAACATGATCTCCATTAAGAGACCACCTCTAAGAGTGACCAATTTTTATAGGAACAGAACATGGTCGCTTTAGAAAAGTTTTACTATATTACAACTTTTATTGATCTAAATTATAAAAGATGGATTTTGATAAAAAATTCTCATACATATCTTCAAAGGAAGTGAAACATCAGTGAGGTATTTTCAAGATATGAAAATTTTAGCATTATGTTTAGCATCACACTTCTTGGACAAAAATTTATTGTCTTAGGCCTTTTTTAGAACATAAAAAAAAATTTAAAAAAAAAAAAACTCTTTAAAATACAATGTTAAGGCATTATTTTTATACAATTTACCAAAATAAAATTATAAAAACATTTTACCTTAAGATTATTTTCAAATTTCTCATAAACTTTGCCATGAATGCCAGGAGGCTTAAGGTTCATTGAGCATTCAATAGCTGGAACAAGGTCGATATCTATAACTCCATTGTCTTTTACTAAAATTATTGTTCTAGCAGGACCTGCGCCACTGGTTTTTATCTATGGAAGTGAAATTAAAATGTAAATATACAGAAAAAAATATTTTTACAATAGAAGACTTTTTTTTTTTTTTTCAGAATAAAGCAATTGAAAAATGCATACTTAATCTATTCTTTAAAAATAAAATAGCTAAAAAAAAAAAAAAAAAAACTTTTGCAATTTATATTGTTCTAAAAGCAATTCTTTTACAATAAATTAATTTAGCATGACTGCAATTATAAAAGTTTCATTGCTTTGGATTATGATATGCACTTTTAAGTTTCACTAAATTTATGCATAGTATGTATAAATGCTATAGTTGATATAAAGGGCTACACATTACAAGAGAGCTTTTAAAGTTAATTACTGAATATGAACTTAAATTACTTAAAGGTGATTTTTCTTTAAGTTCTGTATTTTCACACTGAACTGCATTCAATTTACTAAGAAATGCCCATAGAATATAAAGGGCCATGTGAAAAATGGATACATGGTTGCCTATGGATGATAATTTATGCAAATGTAATTTCAGTAATTTTAAGAATGTTTTAGTTTGAATAAAATTTTAGCTAAATACTGGCATGTAATAAAGGTACTAGGTAAACTACAAGGCTGAACAAAAGTATTCAAGTATGTTTCCATCTATTATTATTAATTGTTAAAAGAGAAATTTCAGTCTTAAGCGTTTTCTTGCTGAACAAAATTTCCCCATTATATGGTATATATATCAACTGACAAATAAATACAGTGATGTTCAAAAGTTTTGGAATTAATATTTGATTATAGACAGTAACATTTAATTTCCCTAAATAACAATTTTTTTTAAATTAATTTCAGGAAATTTTGAAGTGTTTCATTACATAGACTTAATTTATGATTTTTCTTGCCTTTTTTATTTTTCCAATAAAATCTTATGAAAAAAAAGAGGGGGTATCTAGAGCATATTAGTGTGGTTTTAGAGACCAAGGAATCTGCTTATGTATTTAAGCTTTAATTAAAAAATCCCGAGGGGTAAAGGTTTTTTGCCTTTAGAATATGTGGAGTCTAAATGGCTGCTGGCAAGCATAGCTTATAGTTTCATGGTCTTATAAAACAATACTTTAAATATAATCAAGGTGTAATAAGAATGATATGTTAAACAAAATAACTTATTTATTTTGTGTTTAAAAAAATTCATTAGAACAAATACTATTTAATAAATATAGATTTAAATAAAGGAACACAATTGCTGAAACATTACATAACTTGATTATGGATTAAATGCAATCATCCTCATGATTGAAAATGATAGCAACTCTGTCAGCAGCCCCCTATCTACCCATTGCCCCCTCCCCACATTTTTTTTTCTTCCTCTCTTAATGTAATCTTTACCCGCTCAACTAAGTCCAGATAAGTTGAATAACAGTTTATTTTTTTCTTTTTAAATCAAAGTTTGTCCTTTGATGCAGAAAAGCTTACTTAACAGATTTTATAATTTAAGTACAGTAGACTCCCTCAAATCCGCACAGCTTCGGACCAGAGGTTTTGCGGATTTTAGAATTTTGCAGATTTCTGGTCATTGCTTTGTTTACATTATTAAAACAATAATTTGAGAGCAATTAATAGTGCAATCAGAACTATAATGAATGCTTACAATATAATTAAATACTAAAATAAGTAATAAACTAATAAAAATTTAGATAATTTCTTAAATGATTAAAATATTAATAGCAAAGGTCAAGGTAATAATCAATAGTGTCTGATTAGATATTCATTATAAAGATTAAATGTATTTTTCCAAAATTATTCAACAAAACTTGCCTCATAAAAGTACATTACTAATTCACATCAAAATCATAAATTAAGGATTTTTTTTTCAAGTTTAGCCAGGTTTAATAACCAAAAAATCTTGATTAATGCATAAATATATTTGATAAGATAGTTGTGATTACCAGTAATATCAGCAATATCTTGAATTTTTTCCAAAAAAATTTATTTTTCCTTCATGGAAAAAACATGAATAGACTATTATTAAGAAAATTACAAATTAAAAAACATATAGAATTGATACAAAATTAAAAAAATCAAATTTTGTCCCAATATCCAAACTGAAATTTTCATTGTTTACATCCATAAAATATGTGCGGATTTTAGAGAGTTGCGGATTTCTGGTTTGCGGATTTGAGGGAGTCTACTGTATATTTATAGTTATTATCACAGACACAAGCAGCACCGAGTGGATTAGCTAATATATAATGTTCAATTTTTGAATTTCATTAGAAAACCGTTTTCCTTATTACCTTTTGTTATTAGGATAGCTCTTTTGCTAGGATGTATCGTACTACAAATAATGGATTCCAATTAACGCACACACATATATTTGGTAATTTGCTTATTTTCAGATATGATATTAGATATTAAACACATTTACACACACAAAGAAATAAAGCTTTAAAACAATTTTTCTTTAAAAAAAAGTTTTTTTTGTGTGTGTGTCTTTAAGATTAATATGAAAAATATTTTCAAATATTATAAACAAATGCTAAACTCAAAAAAAGCTTATAGCAACAAGAACAGCTACTACACAGCTATTTTGAAATGTATAACTTACATTTTTAACTTTCTGGGGATATTTTGGATATTTGTAAGTAACCAAAGCCTTATCTACAACACTTTGAAGCCATATACGAACTTCATTTGGAATTAAGTATCCATCTTTAAAAAGTTTGTTTAAACCTTTCTCTGAAATGCCATCTTTATCAGTAGTAAAATACTTTGCATATGAAAGAACTTGTGGATGATAAGTAACCTAAAATATTAATACAGGTTTTTTTAAAATATAAAAATAGAATAAAAAATTATACATTAGTAAAAAGCACTTGCATAAGAATATTTAATAAATACAGAAAGAGAGAGAGAATTATGTTAACAAACCTTCTAATTCACTTTTGGGATAAGTATACATTCCACTATACCTGATATTGAGACGAGTAAAAAAAAATAATTTGTTGTGAATATATTTGATAGATTAAAATACCAAAAACAACTGCATCCTCCCATCCCCCAATCCTTTTAAAAAACCGTTTTAAGAAAAGTTATTGCCTAATTAATATTCAAGGTAAAATAAAAACAAATTGGATGTGCCAATCCCAAAACTTTCTTCTATCTCATATGTACATTTTAATGTTTCAAAAAGTAGTTACACATGTTAATACTTTAATATTATTAATTCTATACTATACCAACATTGATTTTCATCTTAAATTTCTGCTTCAGTCAATTAATTAGAATAAAAACGAGTTAATGTTGATCATGATATTTATTAGAATCTGTAGTTTTCCCTTATTCTGTTATCATCAGCTGTTTGTAAATAGTTGGCTTAGACGATAGATAATAGTTCAACGAAGAATCAAGAAACTAATACATAAAGCGGAATCGCAACCTTCCTTTCCCATGGAATATTTACAAATTCAAGGAAGATCTGCTGGCCATGGCCAAAAACATACACAAAAAATTGGTTCAATTCTGTACACTTTTCAATGGTACAATAATGAAAGTAGCACGGAAATCATTTTTACAGCCTCCTTCTAGCAATTTTTTTTCAAATTCAGGAAGGAGCTTTTTGCTATACCCAAAACTAATCATACCCCAAAAATTTAGTTCAGTTTTCTGCATAACTTCAAACACTTTTGATGATACAATAATGGAAATAACACAGACATCATGATTATAGCACCCTCTTCGGGCAGATTTTTTTCAAATTCATCGAAGGTCTGCTGACCATAACCAAACACTTACACAAAAAATTTAGCTAAATTCTATGTATAACTTCGTACACTTTCTGATGATACAATATTGAAAATGGTAAAAATATCACTATGTATCCCCTCCAGGCGAATTTTTTCAAATTCAGAAAGGATCTACTCTAGCCATAGCCAAACACTTATGCAAAGAGCTGAACCAGATATTTTGTGTAACTTTACACTTTTTGGTGGTACAATATTGAAAATGGCACAAATATCGCTACTGCAGCACCTTCTTCTGGCAATTTTTTTTTTTTTTTTCATATTCAGGATGGACTATAAGAGCCATAGCCAAACACTTACACAAAAAATTTGGTTCAATTCTATTCATAACTTCATTATTTTTTTTCAATGGTACAATATTGAAAATGGCACAAAAATCGTTATTACAGAACCCCCTTTCGACAGAATATTTCATACTTGCAGGAGGACCTATTTACCACAGCCAAAAATATAAACAAAAAATTTGGATCAATTCTATGCATATCTTTATCCACTTTTCTATAGTACAATGGCAACATACACAGAGACATTTTGTAAAAACAGGTTTTTTGGAATACCTGACCCCTAAAATGTAAATCCATCCAAAAAAATTTTGATTACAATACTTTCTTCTATAGAAGATATATAATTTAAAGCAGTTCTTTAAAAAGAATTTTAAAAATATATATATATTTTTTTTTCTGCCACAATTATAAGGACATTTTTGCATATGCATAAAATTTACTGATATTAAATCCCCCCTTTTTTTCCTGATCATCCCTGATAGCTATTGTGTCTGTAAAATTGGTTAAATCTCTGTTTCAAATTTGACACTATTTCCTAATATATTCTTAGCCTTTATAAGAAATTCTATTTGGTTTCTTAATATCTGAATCCGAATAGCTGAAAATTTTGTGCATTTAGGGATAACATTGGCTTAATAAATGTTACAAAATATGCCCTGATGGAGTGAGAATAACACTACATTAAAAAAGAAAAAATATTCTGAATTTATTTAGCTTAATATCAAACAGCATTAGGCCAAGTGAATTTCGGCAAAAGAGCTAAAAATACCGAATATCAACTAGTAAAGAAATATTTGATACACCTCTATTTAGAAATACTGTGGGACAGGGAAGTTTTTTACAAAGATCTCTGGGTACAAATAGGGATACATTGTACCACTATTTTAAAAAAGAGTGCTTAGAGTTCGTAAATATCATGATATTTTATAAATATCCAATATTTTCAAAATAGTCAACTTGCTGAATTTTTCCATCCTTAATATAAATTAGAAATTAAAACATATTGCATTTAGCATAAAAAATTAATAAAGTAACATTCTAAATGTCCTTTTCTTCCAATTCCATAACAAAATTTAAGATTAACTAATAGAAAACTGACACAATTTGCTTTTTATATGCACACACAAAAAAATTTGTGATTTAGTATAAAGGATAAATAAATGTTTATATTATACAGAACCAAATTTTAAATATAAAATTTATATTTTTTAAAAAAAAGTAACTTTTTAATCTGTTGTACAGTATAAACTGAACTAAACAAGAAAAGATTCCACTAACTTATTTAAATTAGACAATTGATCTTCCAATGGCTGTTCTTAGTAAACATTGTCTTACATATAATTATTGATTCTAGATTCAACTTCAACCAAAGATTAAAAAAGATATTATTATTATTATTATTTCATGGAAGTGGGGGGAGGAGGGGAAAATTCCCTGCTAGAGCACGAAAGTATTACAAAACCACACAGCCAATATCAGTTGAATCATTTATGCTTATTTGGATTGGAAATATCAAAAATGTTTTACACATTGATTTTTTTTTAAACAAATAGTAAATATGTGAAAATGTTATTAATTTCAAAAATAAATATTGGATATATATCAGGATACATATCATGATACAATATCCATTGATATATACCGCTGAACCCTGGTGTGCATTCTGCTGATTTATATAAAGGCAGCACATCAAGCTCTTAAAAAATGATTCAGAAAGCACATTAGATTAATGTTTAAAAAAAGAGCATGCAGAACAAGTAAAATGGAACTTTTTGCTTATTCAAAACTTCCATATTTCTGGGGTTTTTTTTTCAAATCAAATAAAAATATTTTAAACCACAAATTATACTTAATAAATGAAATTAAATAAATATCACAAACAAGATATATTTTATTAAGTAAATTTTCAGGTAAAAAATATTTGACCTGAAAAAAATCCAAAGGTTCGAAGACATACTTATTTTAGATGCTATGCTATTATATAGCTGCCATCTTTTAACCTTTTTTCTTGACTATCTTTTGTAGTAATTTGTGTTATTTATTCGACAAAATTTCACAATTAACTAAAAACAAAAATTGTTATTAAATTTAATGTTAACAAATACACTTAAAAGTTAGAAACTTTGCAATTAGTACTAAAGATGAACAATAAACAGCTGAAAATGAAACCCACAGTTTATTTAAATTTCTTCAGAATAATCAAATACATAAGACAGAAAAAAAAAAAAAAAAAAAAAAAAAAAAGAAGAAGAAGAAGAATTGCAGTCTATAGCTGAAGTATTCATGCAATAAATTTCTGGAAATCAAACTATCTACAATAAATAAGCGAAATATAACCATAATTTATTCTAGGCACAGTTCTTTACTATTCTGAATAAAAATATAAAATTAACAATTAAAGAATTTATCCATATCTACAACAACTGTTAAGACTATGCATAAATAAAAATATACCTTTAGGGTTTTCACCGACTGTTGCCCAACATTAGCAATTTGGCAAATCAGTAAAAAAAGAATAGTCAAATGAAAAAAATAAATTTTTGAAAGTTATTGATGCTTATCCTAGCACAAACCTTATTCAAATGCAGTTTCTAGCATGATTAGTTTATTTACAGAGACAGTTAAAAGTTTTCCATTACATTACGGCCTATAGGAAAAAATCGTTTCAAATGAATTTTAAAAGATGTTACACCCTGTCAAAGATTCAAATTTATATCAGTTTACGAAGTGCACTAAAATATACATTCTGTAAAACATGCAGTAAAAAGAATAGTTATCGTTCATTACATATTTGGCTATGGACAATAACACCTATTTCTCAAAGTAACGAAGTTTTGTAAAAGATTTTAGGAAGTGTTGGAACATGTTTCATAATCTATGCTTAACACATGATTCTACTTACTTGTTAAATTAGGCTTGGCACCTGTTGCCAAGACACCCCAGCACAACTCTAGCTGATGCTAAAATGAAGTAGTGTTCAGCAATGTCTTTCTAAAAATGTTGCAAGAACAGCAAAACTGAATAAGTAAAAAAAGGGGAGGGGATTTTTGCTTTGTCCCTTGTCTCCCATCCTAGAAATACCCCCTTTTTTCAGGGGGGGGGGGGGGGCAGGAAAGGTTCAATAGAATTTCTTAGATGATTATTTATTGCTGTTAGAACATAACAAATTGAACAGAATTTTTAAAAAAAGGGTAAAGTTTTTTTGAGTATTTTAAACTTAGTGTTCTCAGGAAGGATAAAAGAGGGAAAGTAGAAATTTTAGGGGTGGCATAGAAAATTTTGATGAGTAAGGATTTATTTTTAGAACAAAACAACAAACATAGCAGAAAGGAGAGAAATAAAAATTCTGGAGATTAAGAATTATTTAGATCAGCAGTTCCCAATCTATGTTTCATGACCCACTGGTGGGCCGCGGCAGTTGTTTCGGTGGATCGCATAGCGATCGAGATTTGTCATAAAAATATATCTTTTATTTCATTTGTTTAAAAACACATGACAATTTCAGCAAAAAATAATATTTCATGGGAAAATCCTTAATTTCCTTTTAGATTAATATAGCAGGGATGTAGTGGAGAGTATATGGGGGTATATGCCGTATACCTACTGGTTTTTTTAAAGGAACACCATATACCCTCTGTTTTTCAAAAAAGCTATATAGAATACACACTCTAGGGTATACCCTCTACCTTGAGTGCATACTCCCGCCTTAGAGTGTAAATCCTCTGTTATTTTTACGACTGCACCCCTGTCTAGAACAAAATATCCAGAAATATTTAAATCAGCTTTGAGGTCCATGATGAAATTAAACACTTCGTGCCTATGAGATTTTGCTTTTGCCTACGAGATGATGCTTTTTTTACTTAGCTGTTTTTGAAAGACAAGTGCCGAGACAAACAGCGTGTTAATATATGTTCCCACAACACCAGTACCAAAAATCTCATTGATTATAAAGTTATGTTTTCATAATAATTAAACTTTTTAATTATCTTTGTAGTTGTTTTTATTATTCGCTTACACGCATTGAAATTACCAATTCTTGTTTTTGTTGATAATGTATCTTTTGTATGAAAATTTGCATTTTTTGTAGTGTGAGACCTCCAGCCTCACACGAAACGAAGGAGTGGCAACCTCAAAAGTGGTACTATATCACTACTAAGTGACAGCCGGAATATATAGCAATTAGTGTAACCCTCTGAAATAGCGGCGTGTCGAACGTGATGAGACATCGGTCACCCAGGCAGACACTTTGACTTGCCGAAATATGTGGACCTCCCGCAATCATTCCCACGGAACAGGAAGGAGGGTGCAGTGTACAAAGGAAGATGGGAGAGAAGACGTGGGACCTGTCTTCTGGAGAGGAAAGAGCGGTTGGGCATCCAAATGGATGAAGCTCTCCAAGTGCAAAATTCTCGGTACGCAGATGATGCGGAGAATAAATTGAACGATAGAGACTGTGTTGTGCTGGCTGCCACCGTTGATAATTCACTCCCAAACTGGACTAATAAACTTTAATGTTGTGTTCGAAATATCATGATTAAATCTGTTAAGAGTGTGGATGATGTAATTGATATGTAATAAAATATCAATTTAATATTACAAAAACGGACTAACAATAATGGACTAAAACAGTATATTCATGATCACATGCCCCTAAAGTAGCCTCGCTGCTTTACACTACCACTTCAAACAAGAGGCCTCACAGTAGAATAGGATAGCCGAGTATGCAGAGATCATACAAAAATTATTATATTGAAATACAACTTTTTCTTGGATGGATCGTGAAAATTTTTTTCACTGAAAGGTGGGTCGGGTACCAAGAAAATTTGGGAACTGCTGATTTAGATGATTGTTTTTTGTTATCATGGATAAATAATAATAATAAAAAAATTGTATGTTTTTTTCTGGAAAGAAGGCAGCAACAGGGAAAACGGTGATTTTAGGGGATAGATTCACATGTCGGACTATTTATTGTTACAATAAAATAAAAAAAAGGGGACAGAAATTTTTTTTTAAATTGGGAGAAAAACAAAGATTTTTTATTGTATGCAGTAAATGGGCAAAGAAAGTTTTTTTTTAATCGGAGAGAGATAGAATCTCAATGAAATTTTTATAAAAGTCAAAATCTTCCAAATGCTAAAGATTTTCTCCCTAGAAAAAAACTGATGTATATAATATGATTGAACATGATAAACAACATCAGTCATTTGGCAATGTGAAAGAGGATGCTGCCCGTATGCATAGCTTACCTCTTGCAATTTGTTGATTTCAGTTGTTTTTAACCCACAAATGATAAAAAAATTTAGTACAATGGCAATCAGCAGTGAAAACCCTATAAACCACCAAATTAAACATGCAAAAAAAAAGTAAACAATAATCCCAGCAATCATGCAGCATTTTACCACAAAAGGCAATTTATATTATACTTACATGTGCTTGATTCCTGGTCTGATTTTTTAATTCATTTCCATTAGGATAGCTGTTTATGTTTAAAATGAAGTCATTAAACAATTCATCATAATTTTCGTTAATTTGATTCTGTAAATAAATTTTCAGCTTCATCAAAGGTTACTTTAACTTTTAAAAAAATCTTTTGACGTCTTATTTCTAAAATTCTTTCTTCGGTTATTTCTTTTTCTTGCTTTACTTACTTGAACTTTCTTCTGATTTAAATTTTCATTCTTACACATATGATGGTGTACGAATGCTTCAAATATAGTCAAATTGCTTTGAGAGAAATTGGTACTATTTTTAGCCTCTGGAATAACCTTATTAGTTTCAACACTGTTGATATTTTTATACTGAGAATGTTTTCTTTGGAACTTTCTTTTCCTATGTCTAGCAGGCTTTACTTTTTTATGGTTTATATCTTGATCATTAATGTTATTATTAGTCTCTATTGTTAGTGTATTTTTATTCTTACATTTCTGATCTTGTATCAGAATATCAGATATAGTCAAAATGCTTTGAGAAAAACTGGTACTTTTTTTAGCCTCTGTAATAACTTTATTAATTTCAGTATTGCTGAGTGCATTATCAATATTTTTACATTCAAAATGTTTTCTTCTAAAATTTCTTTTTCTATGTCTATCAGATTTAACTTTTCTGTGATTTATGTCTTGATTATTAATTTTTAAATCTTTAACGCGACAATTTGTATTATTATCATCCATTTGTACTTTTGTATTGTCAAGATTGTACAGTGTATTTTTATTAGTTTTATATTCAGGATACTTTCTTTTATACTTTCCTTTAGGAACATCAAAGTGCAATTTTTCATGATTAAAGTCTTGATGACTAGTTTCTGTGTCTTTATAGAGACAATTTGCAGTTTTTTCAACTTTTTGTGCACTTGTACTGCTACAATTAGAGACAATATCTTCATTGTTTTCGCACTTAAGGTCCTTTCTTTGGAAATTCCTTTTTCTAAATCTGAAAAACTTAATATTTTCATTTTTAAAATCTGTATTTCTACTTCTGCAACATTTAGTTGGACAATTTATTCTTTTTTCAATCTCCCGTGTTCTTTTATTGTTGAGTTCACTGTTAGAATTATTATTTTTTTTAAATTCAGCATACCTTCTTTTGAAATGTCTTTTATTAGAGTTAAGCCATATGTTTTCATTACTATTGTTTGAGCCCTCATTTTCGGAATTCATATTGTCTTTAGTTTTAAGAGTATTTTCATTAATGCTGCTATTATTATATGAATCATGGATATTTTTACACACAGAATGCTTATTATGAAACAGTATTCTTCTACGTTTAACACGGTGTGGATTACAATATTTTACATCTTGGATATTATTTGTTGTATGTTTTGTTCTTGTTCCTTTATCATTATATTTTGAATTATGTTGGAGATAATCAAAAAACAGTTTTCCCGGCATTTCAAACTCCTGAATAAATTAATTCAAAGACACCAATTAAAACTTATGAATTATGCTACAAGAAAAAACTCATTAACCATGATGAAACATAATTTTACTAAATATTATTCATAAATATAGGAATATAATTTTATAAATATCTTTAAGCTAATAAACTCAATTATGGGAGAAGTATGAACTTGATGTAAAAATTTCCAGAAATTTTGAAGTGGTGGGAGAAAAAATTTACTTTCTTCTAGCAAAATTAAAAAATAATTTCCAGGTAAAAAAATTAATTTTGCACAAATAAAAACTTTTCTTGTAATAAAAAAGAACTAGAAAAAATGTTAAATTAAGATAATACAAATACAGTTAGAAAATAAGGAAAATACTATTAAGGAAAATACTATTATATTTTTAAGGAAAATACTACTGAAACATTCAACACAGTTTAGTAAGATGTGACTGTAGTTTGATAACACAAACTAGTGTCAATAAAAATCTTCAGAGATTTTTAAAGAGATAAACATGGCAACCCTAATTATATGCAAACAATACAACTGTACATACGGAGGAAAAAGATAGATGAAAGGGCAGTATGCCATGAAAATGGTTTGCATTTACAAAACTGGTTATTGCTCAAATTTAAATGCTCCCCATTCAGTCCAAAGAGGCAAGCATGTGGTACAAGGAACAAGTACTCATCCTGTAACTGCACATATTCTCATTTTTAATCAAAATTTTAACCATATCTACATTCAACACATGAATAATGAATAACAATTTGCAATTGTGAAAAAAATGAGAGCAAAGCAAGACAAATTTGAATTGACAGGCACATCACAACACATGATTGTGTTTGGGTCAAACAACAGATTTTAGAGTTGCATTCTTGACATCATGTTCAACCACTTCATCTATCTGTTTCCTTCATAATAGCAGCACAAACCCTCAAAAATTTTAAATATAGCATTTTGAAAGACAAAGATTTGAACTGAAAAAAAAAAGAGGACAGATAAATACTAAAAATGATCAGTTAATTGAATTAAATAGTCTTAACACTGATATTTAAAATTTTAATTTTATTACAAATAAAGAAAATGATACTGTAATTAACATGATTAGCATTGAATATATACTTACAGTAAGAGTGCTTTGTTTAAAAGGAAACTTTAAAACCAGATTTAAGTCATATTCATCTGGTGCAGATACCCGCAAATCAGAATAATAGCTTCCAGTATAGTAAATTCGACTGTACAATATTGCAAATAGCGGATCACGTAATTTCATCTCATCAATAAAAGTGTCTAAAAACTGTTTCAAAATTGCATTGTTTTCTTTTACTAAATCTCCATTTAACTTTCCTTTTATCCTTAAAATTTCATTTAGTATACTTAGAACAGGCTTTCTAAGCTTTTTAGCTTGGTCTAATCGCTGTTGGTGTTTTTCATCCATACTAGAAGATCCTGATCTCTGAACTTCTCCAGACTAAAATTAAAATAGAAAAATAAGAAAATTATGGTTATAAATAAAATATAATCAGTTTTATTTATCATATGCAGAAACAAGGAAGGAAAATGTAAAAATGTTCAACTTATTGTAAAAGTATTTTAAATGTGAATTTGAATAATAAAATCTTTTCAAACACAATATAAATCCTGCAAATTTGGGTTTCTTGCTTTTAACCACATCTGATCTGAGGTTTGGATCAGCACTATATTTTTACATTGTGGGTCTGGTTCAGGTAGGTTTTAGGTTTGATCATGACTCTTACAGGTCTGGGCTCAGTTTAAACCCAATTTTTCAAAAGAATGTCTGAAATATTTTTTAGGGTTAAAAATCTATATACAAATACGACCTTTATAATGGATATTTCAAAAAGCAGCAGTGGCATAGTTAGGATGGGTGACACCTGGTGGGGAAGTAAATGGTGTCAACCCCCCCCCCCCCCTTTCTAATCTGTCATATATTTTCAATTGCAATTCTACATTATTATCGCAAATGACCATATCATTCCTTATTTACCTATTGTCCTCCTGCATACAAAAAAACACAGGAGCGACTCATTACTCAACCTACAATACGCATACGTCAATATGGTGTCTATATGTAGAAGAAAATTATTTTAAAATTTGCTTTTGCTATCCACTCGTTGGATAGGTAGGTTTTTGTTTCCTAGTACATGTCTTATTTAGATACATCCTTCTGTATAAAATTTCACATTCTCAAAGAAAAGAAAACTAACTGAATTGTGCCATGCACTGAAAATTTCATTTTATTTCAGAATTCCTTTCCAAAATCTTATAAGATTATATTTTTTCTTTGTAAATTAAGATTGGGTGTCTTTATTTACAAATCTTTGCCCCTTAGAGGGTGACACCTAGGGCAGACTGCCCCCTCCGCACCCCGCTAGCTACGCCACTGAAAAGCAGACACCTTTATAGGGTATTTGAGAGAGTATTAGTATAGAGTAGGAAGATTTTTGCAGTTATTTCGCAATTCTTTGACTAAATCCGTGGTTGTTTTGTTTTGCAAACATTTGAATTGCAGTTTTTATTTGATTTTTTCACAAAATTTACTCGTTTTTTTAATAAATTATTTAACAAAATTTCCAGTTGTTTCGTGATCTATTGACAAAGTTTACATTCATTTCACAATCTTTTGACAAAATTTGCAGGATTTTTTTGCGTTCCTTTGACGAAATTTGCGATTGTTTCATCATGTTTGATAAAAAATCAGTTATTTTGCTCTTTTGACGAAATTTACGATTCTCTTTTAATTTTTTGACGAAATTTGTGATTGTTTTGTGATTTTCTGGCTAAATTTGCAGTTGCTTCAAGATCTTTTGATAAAATTTGTATTTTTTCCCCCCAAGATCTTTTGACGAAACTCGCAGTTCTTTCCAGATCTTTTGAAGAAATTTGTACAATTTTGCAATCACTTGTCAAAATTTGCAGTTCTTTTACAGTAGAAGATCTATATAATGCAAACCTAAAAACGCAAGGTTGTGCGTTATATAGAATTTTGCGTTATATGGATCACATATCACGCGTCATCAAATTTACCTCATAAATATAGACAAATATGTCTGAAACACATCAAAATACATTAGAATTACCTTTATCAGAATTATCCTTATTAGAATTACCTTTATTAGAATTATCCTTATCCAGATTATAAATTTTTCTATTTTTGCGATCATTCAACATTTTGTTAAATATATGTTTTAAAAATGGTCCAGATACACCTGGACCCAATTTATTCATTATATTGCTCATTTTCAAAAACATTTATTGTAATAACAATTTTTTTCCTTTAAAAGTTCTAAATTAAGGAGGTAAAATTGTACTAATGCATTAAATTTAGTTTTCAGACAGTAGCAGTTTTTTACAGTCTTAAAATTCAGGTGCTCCTTCATGGCAAAATTCATTGTTTACATCTGAAAGGTTGTGCGTTATATGGAGAATTGCGTTATATGCAATTGCATTATAAAGATCTTCTATAGTTGGGGAACGTTGAAGTTGCGAGTATGTAAAAGCCTATACAGACTTTTCACTCCGTTGGCTTGGCGTCTTGGCTTAACCGTGACCTAACATGATTGCAATATCTGGCGTTTTAGCACTCATTTTGGCAACATAATATTAATTTTAAATTGAGTTTGCAAAATCTTATTTCAAAGGTTTTTTTCTTGTCGTTTTAGTGATAGATTAAATATAATTGGTTACTGACAATTTATTATCAAAGCACACTATTTAAATTAGAATAACATACATATTTTCCACGAACTTTTCATCTTAAAAAATAATGTTTAGAATTAAGATATTTCGAAAGTTAAAAATAAACATTATTACAATTTAAAATCACCTATATATTTTTAAAATTATTTCGTAAGGGAATAGCAATTCTTTCTTTGATAAATGTGTTGTTAATAATCAGGTTTAAAGTTATATGTATGTAATGTGTACCAGGTATCTAACATTGCTCAATGTGCAATTTTGAAGAAACACACGATTTCACATTTGTATTTTATATAAAATTTATTCATATTTTTTTAAAATTGCGATGAGAAAACATACTATTAAAACAAAAAGATTTTAGAACGGGTATGATTGTGGTTTGCAGACTTGATCACCTTTTTTTTTATTTATTTACATATAGGAGACTGTAAAGAGGACAATAAGATAAACTTTTTATTTTATAATTAATCAAAACATCCGCGCAGGAAATTTTTTAAAACATGCCAATAAAAAAAGCAACTTCAAAATTTAAAGTACAAAAAACTAATAATAATAATAATAATGAAAAAAAATAATAAAATAAATATTAAAACGTGAATTTCTACTGGCATTAAAAGGATAAAAAATAAAATAAAAAGAAAGAAAGGTAAGACAAATAAACAATTTCATTTTCGATAGGGAAAGCTATCCTACTAAAATCCCGTTGAAGATACATTTAAAAATATTGAATGTAAAAAGGAAAACAAATCTAAAAGGAAACAAATTATAGAACGTACACACTATAAAAATATATAAAATAAACTTTTCAGATTATTTTTTATAATTAATATTTTTTTCTTTATTTGTTATTCAATCCCTTGTTCACGTTAAAACTTTATTTCAAAAATCTCGTTTCTTCAAATATTTTCAACATTTCTCATCGATCTGAGCTGTAGCAGCTCAAATGAGACTATTTATTGCTATAAACTTCATTGTTTACAATTTATCAGTCATCATTGACTCAAGACGTGAGTGGGAATTATAAATTCAATGAAATTCGTATAATAGAAAACATTTCTGTGTCGTGAATGAATTAATTACGTAATTATATTATGAAAATAAAAAGTGTTGGATTTAAGACATAGCGAGTCAACTTGAGTCACACAAATAATTAATTAACAATTGTATATATTTAATAAATATCTATAATTAATTAATAATTATGTATAGTTAATAAATATGTATAATTAATTAATAATTATACTAACTAAATAAATACGTTTAATTAAAATTAATTATGTACATTTAAATATATTTATATATATAATTAATTAATAACTATGCATATTTAATAAATACGTATAATTAATTAATAATTTTGCATATTTATGTATGTCTTACTTTATAATTTTTTTTACATTTGTTTTTGTTTTCGGCCGAAAATAGAAAGATCACCGAAATTCGGATTCAGTTTCAGCCTTAAAAACCTGTTTCACTCGATCCTTAAACTCATCACTTAAATAGAAACCTTTTTATTTATTTTGTTTTGCTTTAATATTTTATTGTCATATTTAGTATGCATTTAAGGTAAATTTTTCCGATAAGTTCAAATCTACAAATATTGTTTCTGTATTTTAGAAAGTTTCAAAAATAAAAACAATATATTGCAGATTAAAAACTCCATTCTTCAAGTAATTATCTCTTAACTGACCGGAAATTGGGGGAGACGCGGGGTGTCGTTATTTGAAAAAGGTTTGCAATTTTTGTACAACACATGTTTATTACCGCCAAAATTTCGCCAAAGCGAATAAATACATTTTTATATAAATTTTATATGTACAAGTCGTAATACTGACAAATTTTAACTTAAATCAGTTGCATTTAGTCAATAAATCGTTTTCGCATTAAAATTTTGAAGAAAAAACAGATACCGAGGGAGATTTTATTGAAATAGTCAACGCACTTTTTCTTGTCGCGGAAGCATAACACTCACAGTATAAACTGTACTGTCAACGTCTTCGTTCCCCAAGTATACTGTATATTCTTTTCATGAAACTTGCAGTTATATTTTGTGATCTTTTGACGAAATTTGTAATATTTTTCAAGTTTCTTTGACAAAATTTGCAGTTATTTTGTGATTTTTTTTGACTGAATTAGAGTTTTTCTCATAACTTCTGATGAAATTCTCAGTATTTTTATGTTCAAATTTTCTGATTGATGACTGAATTTTGTTTTCTTTTTCGAAACCGAATGCCTTAAATTTTCAAAAAATACAGAACAGAATTGCCCATGATATGCAGTGCATATTATTTTGAAACAGATTTTGTGAAGGTCATCATACAGATCTTTTTACGTGTATCTACATACATGTAATATGTGTATATGCACTTAAGTATCACAAAAATGATACAGTATAAGTTTTTATGTAAAGTAGCTATCATAAATGAAATGTTGGTAATATTGATCTTATTCTGAGAGAAGGAATGTTTTTTGACTACACTTTGAAAAAAATAATCTACAGGGTGCGGCAGGTATTAGAGAACACACATATATGTGAAATATCACTCTGTACACAATGAATACGAATCCTTTTCTGTTATATGTTAGAAATTAGAGTAACTGAAGAGGCATGCTGTCCCCGTGGCAGAAACGTGGCAATATTGTCGCAGAAAGAGGACAGGTCCTTGTAGAAAAATTTCATCCGCGAGTTGTAAAAAAGGGCTGATAAAAACTTGATTATTTTAGATGTATAAGTAAATGTGCACAATTTGAAATTCTTTTCGCTTCATTACTTCAGTGTGTTTGTCTATTAAGGAATCCAGTTTTAATCTTTCAGCTTAATATGGAAAATGCTTTCTTTTTATCAATAACGCTTCTTTGGATTTCATACAGCAACTTTCGAAACTTTTATGTTTTTTTAGAATTTTTTCCCATTTTTACGGGTTTTTCGACATTTATAAAAGCAGCCTTGTTTTAAAATTTTATCCCAATATAATTATTGTACTTTTTTTTTCTTGATATTTTAGTAATTTTTTACGATTTGCTGGAATTTTTCTTTACTTCAAAAGAGAATCCTATTTAAATTTTTTTGCTCAATAAATATTTTGTTTCACTTTTTGAAATTTATTAGAAATTCCTGAATCCATTTTTTTTTCTGTTGTGATTTCTGAAGGTTTTTGTAAGTTTCGTGGTATCTTTTGACGGGCCTGGGCAACGCTGGGCAGGTCAGTTTATTATAAATGACTGTAATTATACTGAATAATTATCTAATTCTAATTCATCAAATTAAAATTTTTGGTATTTTAACATGCATTTCCAAAACATGCAAAACAATTATATATGAAAAATACATAATACATAATGTAATATATATTAGTTTTTCAGTTTTTTTTTTTTTCTAATTGTGTTATGTATAAATTTATCATTCATTTTTTCTGTTAAAAAGTATCACGTTGCAGATGAATTTTGGTGTTAATAGAGCTTGTAGCAGAGAGCTTAAAAAATTCTGCCATAGGGCATGCTCTCATTGTCTCATTGGCTGAAAAATACTTCAATTTAGAGAATACTACATTCTTCAAACTCACCGGATCATTAGTTTTGAAAGTAAGGAGCAAATTTAAAGATGCCAAATTTAATGTAGTAACTGTTTAACAGGAAATGACATTATTAAGATGCCAAAATTCATTTGCGTCAGTGAAAATCCTAGGAGGTAGATAGGGCACTTGCTAGGAAGCTTCAGGTTGATGAGATCACAATTCAGGATTCTCGCTGTCGCTCTCCATTGTACCAAATTGCGAATAAATTCTCCATTTGGTGAGTAAATGAACGAATAGATTTGCTAAATTGCTAGAGTTCAATTTTTGCTTTTGCTTTCTTTTCTTTTTCATTCATATGCATATATACATATTTTTTATATATTTGTAGCAGATAGTTGAAATAAGATTAATAGCAATTGTTTTTGCAGTTATAAAAGCTTAGGGTTTTTTTTAGAACATATTGGAAAAAGGGGGGTAAATTAAAGGATTAAGGATAACTTTTTTAAGTGATACAAGACAAATCTATTTTGCTAATACTTTTTTAAATTGGCGAATGTTTTTTGTTTTTATTTAGCCAAATTACTAACGTTGGTCAAATATCAGCAAGAACACTGTCACAATCTGATGTGTGATTTGTCAGGACCTTCATTAGAGTCATGTCTCACATGTGATGTGGAGAGGTCAGTACTTGTCCGAGAAAGCTAGGAATAATAGCCTGACCATAAGCTAAATGGCTCCTTAATAAGCTGAAACATGAAGAGTAGCCATTAATGCTAATTATTTTCTTCAGACAGAAAAATTTTGTCCAGAAAGTGAACTGCAAGAAAGATTGGTTGCGCAAGAAAACGCGAATTTTGTCAAAAGATTGTGAAAATAAAGTGTGAATTTCACCAAAGAACTGCAGTAAAAAACACGAATTTGTCAAAGGATTGCGGGGAAAAAAAAATTGTCAAAGGTTCATGATAAAAAGTGTGAATTTCGACAAAAAATTGCAATACAAAGACTAAAATTTCATCAAATAATTGTCTGGAAAAACTGAATATCTGTGCACCCTCCTTTTCCCCAGCTAATCACATAGTGGAATTATCATTTCACATCTGCATTTCCTTACAAATTTTTTTGCTTCTTTCTAGATTTTAGACAACAAAAGTAAAGAGCGAAATAATTTCTCTCCTGGTCAAGAGCTTTAAAGTCTTATGGCATTGCAGAAACATGCAAAAGAAAGAAGTGTTAAAAAATATCTCCCATAAACATAGTAAATCTAAGTGGGATTATAAAACCACCTTTTTGACTTACTATAACTAATATAGATTTTTGTAAACATTTTAAAAACATTGAACAAAATAATTTTCCTTAAAAAAAGATGAATGTGGGTCTCATCTTTTATCACATTTCAAAACTTAGACTGTTAGTTTTCCGAACTAAACTATCTAATTTACTAAATTAATTGAATTAACTCTGCTGTCATTTCTTCTTTTTTAGATTTCGATTAAAAAAAAAAATTATGCTTGGGTCTGTGAAAGAAAAGGTGCCCGAGCATCCAGGGCACCCCCCACCCCTAGTTACGCGCATTCATTTTAAGAAAAGGTATAATTTAATTTTTTTTTTTTTTTTTTTTTTTTAACTATTTGTGCAGGCATAATAATGATATATTTAAAAAACACTGACTATTAAAAAATGAAGAGATCTGAAAAAAAATAAAATATTATTTTGATTTTATATCCGTGAAAGCACCAAATTCAACAATTTTATTTATTTATTTAAGAATTATTCAAATATATTTACTCAGATCCCACAGATCATTGGGTGAATTCATGACGGAATGAAATGCATGCAAAATGAAATACAAAATTAGCAAGAAAACAAACAACATATTCAAATGAATAAAACAATGTTTAAGAATTAAAACACTTTCAATATAAGAAACATTTTCATACTTCATTACTGTCGGGCGATGGTTCACTTGAAAAATAACCCCCCATTGTTGAGCAAGATTCTTATGAAAATCACAAATGATTCCGTTATTAATCTGCTTTGTTACTGTTAATAAATAAATTTTAAGCGCTTGGCATATGTTATTATTTTGTTCAACTTTCTGCTCGGAATTAGCTACCTTCGCTCCAATTAAACTCCCACAAACAGAGATAAAATATGCGAATGAAAGCGGCGGCGGCGGCCCGATACAGGTGCAGAACACATGGGTGGGTACTGAGAACCAATGGCATAAAACAACGTGAAAAAAGTTACGGTTTTGTTTTACGAAGATGGCAAAGAGGGGAATAGCTGCGACCAAGGCTACCTTCTGCGACATTCGACAATATTTTCGAAGGTCGTGCTACCAGAGCCATTGAATATATTCAATGGAATATTGAATATATTCATTGAATATTGAATATATTCATTGAATATATTCAATTCAACTTATTCAATGGCTCTGCACGCTACGGCTTTAAAAAGCTGCACGGAAAACGCTTGTTTTGCCTTCAAAAATGTTCTAGGAAATCTTTTTGTTCAGGATTCTTCTGCGGTTCAATCACAACAGGATGAATGAGGGAAATTTTCTGGGGGTCTGGAGTCTGGAGATAGCAGATCAATCTTACTAGAGGGACAAGTTTTGTAGGATATCAGTTCCTTTCCTTTTAAAAGTAATTAAAGACAAAGAAAAAAAAAAAACATCGCGTCCCCACAAGAAAAGAAGCCGATGCTAATAGCAGTTAGAAGGTTGGTCTGCGGGCAGCCATAGCGTTGTCAGGAAAACGGGACAACGGGAAAAAGCAGCAGGACAAAGGCATTAAAGGCTGTATTCAAATCCAAACTGCTTATTTTCTAATTCATGAAACATTTTTCTCTATTAATTTCACATTATTTTATATAACTCCTATTAATTCACATAAAAATAATAGAGTGTGGAAGTTTAATTTCAAGTTTAGATAAGCCTTAAGAACCAAAAAAGCTTGATTAGTACATACATATGTTTGATAAAAAAGATTGTGATAGCTACTGATATCAATAATATCTTGATTTTTTTTTTTTCGGAAAAAAAAAGTATGCTTTTTTATGGAAAGCCATGAATTTAATTATATGTTAGAGAATTAAATCAAAATACACATAGAATGATAAATTTTTTTTAAAAAATCTGTAAATTTTCCCTTGCATCTGAACTTATACACTATATAGCCAAGGGTCACCGCCCACTTGCGATTCTGAAACTCTAAGTGTGTAAACATAACAGTACAGGTCATACATTTCCGTCGAGATTTTTTCCCGAAACTCCATAAAAGACCGTCAACAAATTAAAAAATAACGATTATTTTTTTAGATTATCCTGGCAAAACTAATGTAGCAAAAGCATTCAAACTGGAGATTATGATTAACAGCGATGCCATTTCAGAACTTTCTAGGAGGGGGCAAAATTTTTTTCGGGCAGTAGTACAGCCAAGGACAGGGATTGGGGAGGGGGGAAGCTTAACCCCGTCCAAACGAAAGCCGATCAAAAATCCGTTTTAGCCAGGTTTTCGATATTTCTTCCATACAGAATCAAAAAAAAAAAAAAAAAAAAAACCCAGAAATAAACAATTTTAAAATCGCAAAAATTACAGCATGCAATGCAGTTATTACATTCTTTCTTTATTATTTAGTTATAATAGTTTAAAAGCAAATTCAACAAAAAGTAATAATGAAACGGTACCTGAATAACAGACGGAAATTACGCAACTGCCGTGCAGTAAACGAAACCTAAAGTTAAACTAGCGTTTTGTTTCGATACTAAAATGTGACACACAAAAGAATTTCCTTGATAAAGATAACTAAATGAAGGATATTTCAATAGATAACAAAAAATTTCCGAATTGAATTAGATAATTGTTCACAGAATGATAGCACCTGAATGAATAAAATTACGAAATTATCCACAACTTTTTTATTAAGTACTAGCAAATCAGGCACTGTCGGCCTGAGTGTACCCCCTCCCCCTTCCCATTGTATTTCCATCCATGTGGATGCAGTTTTAAACTGTAAAGAAAAAAAAAATGAACTTTTATTCCTTTTTTAGTAATTTTTTCTTAATTCTAGTGGCATTCAGTTATTTCAACATTTTAGAGAAAAAAATATTTTGCCATTGAAAGGATTAAACTAAAGAAAAAAAAAATCTAGAAATAAGTGTCTTTTTCAGTGTTGAATTCGGGAGTTTGGCCCGGGGGTAACATCCCCCCCCCAGAGCACTGGAATGCCCCCAACGAAAAATTTGAGATTTTGTGTTTTCAATGTTTAAAAAGTGTAATCCACCCCCCCCCCCCTCCTCCCCAGAATTCTATAATGTCCCTCCTGGAGAAACGTGTCTGAATTCGACACTTGGTCTTTTTTTCTTAATTTTACGAAGGCGAGTGTTGGCTAAAACAGAAACTTATCAACTATAAATCCAAGACCACATTATTAAATAGGCAGAGCAGTCGGACCTTCAATTTTTAACACTAGAACCGCGGGAGATTTTACCCAAGTTTTATAAAAATAATTCACATAAAATTTTTTATTTGTCTATTTAACTTGTTTATTTTAAATAATTTTTGCGTAGCTTACATGTAAATTATTTTAAGAAGACTTATCTGGTTCGAATCGACATCTTTTCACTGAGTACGGGTCAAAATGACCCGTTTCCGCGGTTCTAGTGTTAAAGATCGCGGTGACCTAAGAATTTCGAACACACCTGATTTCCGGCACAAGTCTTGATATATAGAAGAAAAAAAAAAAAAAAAAAAGGTATACTGTAATGCAATTATATAATGTTCTAATAAAAAAAAAAAAAAAAAAAAAAAAAAAATCTTTAAACCGGGTAAACCAATTTCAGATTACATATTGCTTAACCCTTTCCGGCACGGGCAAAATCTGTTAGTAAATGAGAAATTATCGACTGACACCGGAATTTACAAACGAATTTTTTAGATATTTTGAAGTCCTTAATTTAAGCTTTTATTGTAAAAGCAAAATTTTACTAAAATATTATTGGTGTCGTTTGCATGTTTTGGAATTAAAATTAGGTATCCCAGACCGGGCACAGTGTGCCGGAAAGGGTTAAGAGGGTTTAGATTGTTTAAATCGGTCCGGCATAAATCACTTCTGAATATAATAATAATAATAATAATAAAATTTTTACAATCAGGCAAAAACAAATACTTACAGTTTCCAAAGTTAATTCAATCGTGCTTTAGAATTCGAAATTCTAGATCCAAAGATACTGAAAAGAAGCACTTATTCAACACCTGAAAATAATCTATTTTCGTTTTTTTTTTTTTTAAGAAATTGGTTTCTTGTTATCCGTCTGCTTGCATGAGAACACGATGGTATATATTCCTAATACATGCAAATACACTATCTACCAAAAAGTATTTGTACACTTTCAGTTTTTGACATTTTGTCAAATATTTAAAAATATACTGGTCGGATTCTTCTGGAACTTCAGAAATATAAAGATTATGTTTCACTTTACATTTATTTACATTCATTTGTTAAGCGGGTAATTAGGGGGCCGGCAAAAAAACAAAGAATAATAGAAATATTTGGGATCGCCCTGTACATGAAAATGCACGAAACGACTTATCGCTTTAGAATACAAATATATGAATACAGTAGAATATGTACACTAATTTTTGTGAGAATAGCATGCATATTTATGGCGATAGAGCGATTTTTTTTGAAAAATTCAAAAAATTCTGGTATGTTTTTTGTTTATATCATGCTGGGTTTTTGACCAAATTTAACGCAAATTTCAGAAAAATTGGCAAAATGCAGTAGAAAAAATGTAGCGCAATTGGAATATAAATATATTAAATATTTTATGAAATATGAGTAGTTTTATGAAATAGTTTTTATCTGCGCATGCGCGAACGATAAAAACAATTCTTTTACATCATTTAATAGTCAATTCTATGGAGTAACTTATAAAAAAAATCCAATGAAATATCGTGAAAATTCAAAAAGATATCATTATTATAAGTAAGCTGTTTTTACATTGCTCTCTAAAAACGGCTGAATGATAAGGGATTCTCCACAAATTGACATTTTTTATTAACTGACTTTTAGGAAAAAATTAGTACTATTTAATGAATACAATATTGCTGCTAATAAGTATCTTGACACCTGTGATAGAAAAGGAAAAGGGCTTTTATTCTTTTCCATCACAGATGTCAAGATACTTATTAACAGAAATATTGTATTAGATATTGTATACATTAAATACTAATTTTTTCCTAAAAGTCAGTCAATAAAAAATGTCAATTTGTGGAGAATCCCTTATCATTCAGCCGTTTTTAGAGAGCAATGTAAAAACAGCTTACTAATAATAATGATATCTTTTTGAATTTTCACGATATTTCATTGGATTTTTTTTATAAGTTACTCCATAGAGTTGACTATTAAATGATGTAAAAGAATTGTTTTTATCGTTCGCGCATGCGCAGATAAAAATTATTTCATAAAACTACTCATATTTCATAAAATATTTAATATATTTATATTCCAATTGCGCTACATTTTTTCTACTGCATTTTGCCAATTTTTCTGAAATTTGCGTTAAATTTGGTCAAAAACCCAGCATGATATAAACAAAAAACATACCAGAATTTTTTGAATTTTTCAAAAAAAATCGCTCTATCGCCATAAATATGCATGCTATTCTCACAAAAATTAGTGTACATATTCTACTGTATTCATATATTTGTATTCTAAAGCGATAAGTCGTTTCGTGCATTTTCATGTACAGGGCGATCCCAAATATTTCTATTATTCTTTGTTTTTTTGCCGGCCCCCTAATTACCCGCTTAACAAATGAATGTAAATAAATATAAAGTGAAACATAATCTTTATATTTCTGAAGTTCCAGAAGAATCCGACCAGTATATTTTTAAATATTTGACAAAATGTCAAAAACTGAAAGTGTACAAATACTTTTTGGTAGATAGTGTATTCTACGAAATATATATGTACTTTCTTAAGAAACAAATAATCACAAAATTAAATGTTTAATATTTTATACATTGAAATTGATTAGCACTTCACTTCTTCAAATTGATTTTATTTAAGAGGTCATATATCAAACCGGTTCACATTTAATTTGTCTGCTTTCTTGAAAGGTTTACGGTTTAGGTTTCAGTTTCTTTTTTTGTACATTTAGTTTTTAAGAGTCTTTTTTATCTCCACTTTCTCTTACATGATCTTGACGCAACAAAAGGATTTCCGTTATTGATGAAATAGATACAAATACACAGCTGCTTAGAAGAAGGAGGGAAAAAGGTTGGAAATTGCACGGCAAACGTGGCAAATGAAGTGCGTTCGTACCAGGGATGTAGTGAAGGGTATGCGCGGGTATACACAGTATACCTTCTGGATTTTTTTTAAAGAAGCACCGTATACCCTTTGTTTATCAAATAAAACATTAGCGTATGCCCTATCTATGAACGTTCATGATGTTAGCGTATGCCCTCTGCTTACACCGTATACTCTCTCCTTTTTTTTAGGCCTACAACACTAGTTCGTACTATAAATATTTTTTATAAATATTCAAATTTTGATGCAACAGCTTTTAAATTCTTATGCATAAAATGCATGAATACAAAATATGATACGATTATATATCAATTATAAACATATATCAATTACAGAGCAATCCAACTATATCAACACAAGTTAAAGTACGGACAAACAAACCGAATTCTTAAACATTTTCAACGATGTTGTAAAGTGCTAAACGTCTAACAGGCTGAAATTTGACTTTCAGAAATTTATACTCAGTAGACCCAATGATAGCATATTTTAATTTTTTTGTAGAGCCGTGTATTTTGTCTACTATCTTTACACACGTATATATGTCATCTAAAATTTAATTAAGACTAACACGCTTAAATCTAGTGAAATCACACAGCCATAGAGATTGTCTTCCATAGAAAGCCATGTATCTAATTCTTTGTGTCGTTGTGTATATCATTTATCTACATTCTACAAACATATCTTAATTTGCTAAATACAGTTCAGTGTAAAAATACATAACTTATATAAAAACCATTTTTAAGCTACTATTGTTCATATTCTTTAACCCGAGCAGTTTCTGTTGTGTTACCCTGTATATGATCTACACCATTTATACACAAAACGCAATAAGCAAACATTTAATTAAACTTAAAAACTCATATCACAACTAAAAATGCATTTATAGCAATCATCTATAATATACAGTATTTCGGTTGCAGTATAGTATCTGAATTTTTTTGTATTCCCCTGTAAACCTATGCACTTTCTATGATACAGGATGTAACTCATAGTAAACCTCAGCAACTTATATCAATTTCATCATATGTGAAATACTTTAACATGATAAAATACGCCTAAAACAATGTTTCACCCTATACCATAATGTAACGGAATTCTTTTGTGTGGCTCTGTAAATGAATAATAAACATTTTTTACACTGAATATTGTAACAGAGTGTAATATTTTAATACTCTTCAGTAAATGCACATTGATCTCATTCTGTTTAAAAGGCCACCATTAAAATGCACTTAAACATTTTGTGCACTTAAAACATTTGCATTTAAACATTGACCTGATCATAAAATAACTCTACTTATTGCTTTTGCATAATCGAAACGAAGAAAGAGTCATTTTTATGAAATCAGTACTTTTAGGGGACTGGTAATTTAAGTTTAGAAATATGGATATAAAAGTGCTAATCGCCTTAAAACATCAGTTTAACTATTAGTTATATAAATTTACGCAATAACAAAATTATGGTCTTTAAACAAGTAAATGATCAGCAAATCCTCAAAATTCTTTTATTGTAAAGCATTTAAGAGCCCACAATAGTCACAGAAAAAGTACGCAAAAAGACCCGGATGATCATGTAAAGTCTATGGGAGCGTTCTTTTCTAATATCTCGCTCAAATTTTAATATTTTTGCATGATTTTTTTGCACAAGATAGCTGAGGGCAATCCACAACCGGGCTAGTTTTTACTTTTTTAATTTTGGTTATATATTTTTTATATTACGATAGTTTCAGTTTCAGAACCGGTTTAAACCGGTTTCGAAAGTTAAAGTAATTTTTTAAAGAAAATCTGAAACAAAAATTGAAAAAGTAAAAACTAGCCCGGTTGTGGATTGCCCTCAGCTATCTTGTGCAAAAAAATCATGCAAAAATATTAAAATTTGAGCGAGATATTAGAAAAGAACGCTCCCATAGACTTTACATGGTCATCCGGGTCTTTTTGAGTAATTTTTCTGTGACTATTGTGGGCTCTTAAGTTAAATAATCATGAGTATTTCTTACTTTCTTGGCTACAATGTCTTGGAGGTATTTTCGAAACTCGGAATAAAAATAATACTTATTTTATGAGGTAATATTCATGGTGTCTGACATATATTGGTTTTGCTTTAAAGCAAAAAACATTCAGCTGTATAGAAGTAAAGTAAAAATTAAAAAATATTCGAACAGTTCAGTTTGTATGAGAAAAAGAATGGATGTTACACATTTGTGTATCTCAGGTCTGAAGAAGTTAGATTTCTACATCTTTGGAGATGTTTCATAATAATTTTAAATTAGATTTTGTGATCAATCGTAATATTTGTCTCAGGACTGAGGAAGGGACTTTCTGAATATTTTTCGACTACAACACTGGATGGAAAGCCATGTGAAATACACTATCTACCTATAAGTATTTGGACACTTTCAATTTTTGACATTTTTCAAATATTTAAAAATATACTTGTCGGATTCTTCTGGAACTTCAGGATTATAAAGATTATGTCTGACCTCATATTTATCAACATCTATTTGATAAGCAGGGCAATTAGGGGGCCGACAAAAAAATCAAAGAATAATAAAAATATTTGGGATCACACTGTACATGAAAATGCACGAAACGATTTATCGTTGTAGAATATAAATATGTGGATACTATACAACATGTACACTGATATTTGTAAGAATAGCATGTATATTCACGGAGAAAGAAAGATTTTTTTGAAACATTCAAAAAATTCTGGTATGTTTTTTGGATACTACTTGGTTATCCCGTCGACCAATTTCACCAAATTATACAAATCGCCAAACTAATAGCAAAATTATACATATTGACATTATTTTTATTTTAAATAACCAAAATAATAATAATAATAATAATTAGTAGAATTTTAATAAAAATTCAAATAAAAAATCGAAATAAAAATCACTTAATGACGTTTTAAACACGCGTATCCAATTTAATATCATTGAATATGACATTCACGGTCACCCATTATTGGCATTTAATCTTATAATTTGGCAATAGCTTTTTTGGTCGACTGGATAACCAAGTAGTACCGTTTTTTGTTTATATCATGCAGAGTTTTTGATCAAATTTAACGCAAATTTCAGAAAAATTAGCAAAATGTAGTAGAAAAAATGTAGCACAATTGGAATATAGATATATTAAATATTTTATGAAATATGAATAGTTGTATGAAATAATTTTTATCTGCTCATGCGCGAACGATAAAAAAGATTTTTTTACATCATTTAATAGTCAATTCTATGGCCTTAACTCATAAAAAAAATCCAATCAAATATCGGGAAAATTCAAAAAGATATCATTATTATAGTAAGCTGTTTTTACATTGCTCTCTAAAAACGGCTGAATGATAAGGGATTCTCCACAAATTGACATTTTTTATTAACTGACTTTTAGGAAAAAATTAGTATTTAATGAATACACTATCTAACACAATATTGCTGCTAATAAGTATCTTGACACATGTGATTGAAAAGAAAAATCGCTTTTTTTCTCATTCAGGGTTAAAACAAAGAGAGAGGTGAAGAAGGGCGTGTGCCCCGGGCGCATGGGCGAAAGGATGCCACCAAATGTAGATCTGTTTGGCAATTTTTTTCATGTCTATGTTTAGCATGATATTGTTAAAATATTCCTATCTAGGATATGCTAAAACATAGAGGAATCTACCCACATAGCATGCATGTTCACAGTGACGTCACAGTGACGTCACTGTGAGTCACTGTGGTCACGTCACATCTGTGACCAAAATGCCCCCCCTCAGTGACGTCACATTGTGACTGAAATGTGACGTCACGCCTGTGACCAAAATTCCACCCCTCAGTGACGTCACATTTTGACTGAAATGTGACGTCACATCTGTGACCAAAATGCCACCCCTCAGTGAAGTCACATTGTGATTGAAATGTGACCTTCTTAGATAATTTAAAAAAAAATACAAAAATTCTTCAAAAAATGTTATTTAAAGGAAAAAAATATTTTTCTGTCAATTGAAAAAGTTTTTGTGACGTCACTGTAATGCCACTGCAAATAACGTACGTCACGTCACATCTGTGACCAAATGGCCACCACTCAGTGAAGTCACATTGTGACTGAAATGTGACCTTCTTAGAAAAATTTAAAAAATGTACAAAAATTCTTCAAAAGATGTTATTTAATGGAAAAAGTACTTTTCTGTCAATTGAAAAAGTTTTTGTGACGTCACTGTAATGTTACTGCAAATAACGTCCCTAATAGCATGCATGGTCACAGTGACGTCACTCTGAGTCACTTTGGTCACATCACATCTGTGACCAAAATTCCACATTAATGTCAAATTATTCACAAATGACACATTTTTCACAAATTTGTCACATTGTGACCACTTTGTGAAACGAAAACACAGCTCTTTTGTGAAACACAAAAGAGCTCTAAAACGGCCATAACGACTTCATATTTTAGTCACTGTGACTTCACATCGACAATCGATTGTCAAAAAGTCACAATTAGACTTCAGAACGTGTTGCAGTGACGTCACCATGCTTTACGGGTTAATTCATCAGCGACTCAAAATGCTTTTCTAATTATACGAATTTTATCTGATTAAAAAATATTTTAGGCCTAATACTTACATTTATCTTTTATAATGATTTTTGTAAATGATCATTTGTTCTACTAGAAATTTTTCAAAGGTATTCGAATCACTTTTGCATTTTCAAACTACAATTTTTATTATTACAATTAAATCTGCAGTTCATAATGTGCATGTAGGTCACATAACTATTTATTCGAATTTCAAATTTTTGTTTTAGAGGTATGTTTTTTTAAAAAAAAGTTACTTCACAAGATGCTTTATTCTGCAGAAAATTAATATGAAAATAATTAGTGATTGACCAATAAAAAACTTTTCATCCTCTATAAGCCCCCCCCCCTTTTTTATTAAGAAGATACTATGTATTTTTGCGTGTGATACAAACTTTATTTTTTAATTTTTTTCTTTATATTAGCATTAAATCTATCATTTTTATTCTTTAAAAACAATATTTTATCTAATGAATTCTAATTATGAATATTATTATTTACAAAAAACGGTTTTACAATTTATTTTAACTTGAATTGTTTTGAAATTAATAAAAATAAAAGGTAAAAATACATTAAAAAAATCTTTAAATAAAAAAATTTAATCAAAGACACACTCATAAAATTATTGCGTATTTAAGTTCCTAAAATACTGTATAGAAAAAGAAAAAACAAAACGGCCATGCGCGTGGAAAGTTAAAATCGTCTGCAAACGAAATGATCACGGAGTAAGAAACTTACTCCGTGGTTTCTTATTCCGTAGAAAGAATAAATAAACGTAAACAGAAATATTTTAAATTGATGATAGACGCAAGAAGTTAGTTGGCTGGAATTTATGGCAGTTGTGGATAGTTTGGTATTGATACGGATTTAACAATTTAAACAAGGTCTACTACAGCTCTTCCAAGCAGCAAAATATAAGTCCGAGAAAATTAATGGGGCTTTGACTGTGAAAATGATTTGGTCTTTGCCACTTTAATTATTATCGGATTTAGTTTGTGCAACAAAAAGAATAAATAGAATGAATGACTTCGATGGAAAAAAGGTATGGAAAATATTTTTCATAGTTGCTTTTTAATTATTATTGTTCTTAGAACGATTTTAATTAGCTACTCAAAAACATGCTATAAAACATTAATTCTCCATTAACTTTATAAAGTCTAATACATTCATTATTTATTTTATTGACATAGAACACTTGATTATTAATAATTTGGATTTGGTTGTTAAAGGTAGTGATTTTAACTGCACTTTAATCTGCGTTGTTTCCTTATTTAAAATATCTGGTTAAAATAATATGTTTTCATAAACATAAAATCTTATATTTTTTAATAAAGAAGCTTTAAATAAAATAAAATTATTTGCAAACCTCTTTTTTTAATTTTTGTATTAAGTAATATTCTGAAACATTACATAAATTTATTTAAAAAATTACATATGCTCAGAAAAGGGATTTATAAGAGAACGAGAAGAACAATTAAAAGAAATTGTAGATGTTTCATATTAAAAAAATAATGATTGTTTAATGTATTTTTCAAACTGTGAAATGCTATAAAATTTCTAAATGGATAGTGGGTGATAACGTTTCAGTTGTAAATATTCTTATTTGAATGTTTTCAGAAAGAACTAGAAGTCTGAATGAAAATTTGGAAGTTATACAATCAATAAGAATTTAAACATGATTGTATTTAAAACAAATAACGCAAATACTTAAACAGTATGAAGCTAGCAATTAATAACTGTATTTTATTATCTATTTTTCATTCTAGACACTTTTATTATTTCCTTTCCTGAATGATTTTACAGAGGTAAATTTCACAACATCTATTATGTGTAGTATTAGTATACATCGTGATTAACACTAGAACGCCGGGAAATTTTACTCAAGTTTGATAATAATATTTCTCACCAGAATTTTTATTCAACATTATTTAATTGATTTATTTAAAGTAAATCCTCGTAGTTTGAATTTAACTTATTTCTGGAAAAGATTTCTGACTAGAATTGAAATTTAAACGCATGGTCAGAGTCGAATCGACTCCTTCCGGGCGTTCTAGTGTTACAGTGGGTCTCTAATTTATAATTACTCTCTAATATTATAAATAAAATATTAATAATTACAATTAACGTATTTGTTGTTCTATTTTATCGTTGGAATTTTTATTAGGTACAAGTGTTTGTGATGGACATCCTTCCAGTAATGGATAGCCCCTTAATGTTTTTTTGTTCATTAATATACTAATAAATATTTAGCTTTAATTTTTTTTTTCACAATTCCTCTTTGCATGTTTTAATAGTATTTTAATATTATATTAATTTTTATAGAAGACAGTATTTGAAGATAGTTTGCGATTATTTTTTGATTTGTGACAAATTTGTCACTAACTTTGTGACAGTGGCAGCATTGTCAATGTTGTGAAGTCACACTGGGACACAATTATACAGTTATGAACATTATTATGTCGTATAAAATCACTTACATCTATAATTTTATTATACTTTAGCGATACATCTCAATTAAAACTTAAGAGCAGCTACGATACATCTCAATTAAAACTTAAGAGCAGCTATAAAAAGAATGTACCAAAAGAAAGTTACTGAATCAAAATTTAATGCCATGCAGACTTTAATCTTTGTTACATATATATATATATATATATATATATATATATACATATATATATTTTGCAATAAATGAGAATATTTAAGACAATTGAATATTCGATCGATAACAATTATTTCAAATTTAGCAATTTGTTTTTCTAATAAGCATTAAAATTATCAAAGAAACACTTCCTTTAAGGTGCAGCCCTAGTCACAGAAAAAGACCCGGATGTTTATGTAAAGTCTGTAAGAGCGTTCTTTTCAAATATCTCGCTCAAATTTTAATATTTTTACATGATTTTTTTTTTTAATATAGGATAGCTGAGAACGAACCACATCCGGCCTAGTTTTTACTTTTTCAATTTTGGTTTCAGATTAAAAAAATATATATATATATATATATTTTAAATTTCAAAACCGGTTTATACCGGTTCTGATATTGAAACTATCAAAATATAAAAAAATATAAGCAAAAATGAAAAGGTAAAAACGAGGCCGGTTGCAGATCGTCCTCAGCTATCCTATACAAAAAAACATGCAAAAATATTCAAATTTGAAAAGAACGCTCCCATAGACTTTTTATTATCATCATCCGGATCTTCTTTTTCTGTGACTTGTTTTGCACCTTAAAGGAAGCGTTTATTTGATAATTTTAATGCTTATTAGAAAAACAAATTTTTAAATTTGAAATAATTCTGATATATCGAATATTAAATTGTCTTAAATATTCTCATTTATTGAAACAGAAAAAAAAGTATCAAAGATTAAAGTCTACATGGCATTACATTTTGATTCAGCAACTTTCTTTTGGTACATTCTTTTTATCGCAGCTCCCAGGTTTTAATTGAGATGTATCGCCAAAGTATAATAAAATTATAGATGTAACTGATTTTACACTACATAACAATGTTCATAACTGTATAATTGTGTCCCAGTGTGACTTCACAACATTGACAATGCTGCCACCGTCATAAAGTTAGTGACAAATTTGTCACAAATCAAAAAATAATCGCAAACTGTCTTCACAACCTTGTCACTATCGTCACAAAATAGTCACAGTTTTAATAACAATTTTGTCACAAATGACACATTTTTCACATTTTGTTCACACCGTGACTTCACAAAATGGTCACAATGTGACGTCACAAACGAACTCTAAAACGGCCATAACGACGTCACATTTTAGTCACTGTGACTTCACATCGACGTCACGTGACGTCACATTGACGGTCACAAAGTCACAATGTGACTTCACAACGACGTCACTGTGACGTCACCATGTCTTACGGGTAATGATGATGGCATAAAAATCCTGTATAAAGCAGTTTTTTTTAATCTTTTTTTTTTTTTTTCGATTCGATTTCACGATTTTAAGGTATACATTTTTAATAAAGCAGATTACATTGTTCAGTATTATATATTTTAAGTTTTAAAATAAAATAAACTTTTTCAAAAAAAATATAACCGACTTCAATCAACGCTCTAAAAAGAGTTAAATAATTTTTTAAAATACCCTAATGATGAATTGTTATCTAATAACCACACATCAGATATCATGTACCGACAAAAAAAAAAAAATGGTTATAAGTTTAATACATAGAACTTAATATCCAGCAAACATGGTTTTTCGACAGAATATTTTTTACAAGAGATTAATTTACATATTTTTGATTTAATTTATGAATATATACATATAAAAAGTAATGAATTACTTTTTGAAGTTGGTGCCAAACGATCACAGTCAATAATGATTTTTACCATTTTATTTATGGTATTATGCATAATATAACCATAATTCTTTCTATACTTACAATAGTTTGGCACCAACTTCAAAAAGTAATTCATTACTTTTTATATGTATATATTCATAAATTAAATCAAAAATATGTAAATTAATCTCTTGTAAAAAATATTCTGTCGAAAAACCATGTTTGCTGGATATTAAGTTCTATGTATTAAACTTATAACCATTTTTTTTGTCGGTACATGATATCTGATGTGTGGTTATTAGATAACAATTCATCATTAGGGTATTTTAAAAAATTATTTAACTCTTTTTAGAGCGTTGATTGAATTCGGTTATATTTTTTTTGAAAAAGTTTATTTTATTTCCTACTTTTTAGCTCACAGGCTATCATAGCCTGAGAGCTTATGTGCCCCCCCCGTTCTGTATGTATGTTCGTACGTAACGCGATAACTCATGATAAAAATATCCCATCCACTTGAAATTTTGTACATAGGTATATCTTGATAAGATGCTTCCCTGATTAGTTTTTGGAGTTCATTCGATATGTATAAGAGGAGGAACGGGGGACTTATGCCCCTCCCCTTAATAGAAATAAATGGGTTTTTCATGCAGAATTAAGTTTTCGTTCAAAATTTAGATATAGGATCATTCTGATGAGGCGATTCCGTGACTGTTATTAGGTATTCATTGAATAAGTATAAACAGGGGGAACGGGGGGTTCTAATGCCCCTCCGCTTAATTTCTATAAATGGGTTTTTCAAGCAGAATTGTCAGATTTCGTTCAAATCTCTGAATAGTTTTGGAAGTTTAATGGTTAAATATAAAAGAGGGGGATAACTCCTCTGAAATTATACAAATGCTAAATGGGTTTTTATTAAGGATTATCCGATTTGCTCTGAATTTTGGATATAGATTTTTTAAGATAAAGCATGTCCTTGATAGTTTAGGAGGTTCAATGATTAAGTATAAAAAAGGGGAAAGGGGAGAGCAGTTTCCCCTTCTTAATTTGTTTTTCGAACGGAATTAACCCTTGAAAATATAAGGCTGTAATGTGCAATTAGTATGCGTAGCCTGTGAGCTCAATGCCATCAGTTTAACTGGGCAGCATTCTTTTTATTTAGCTCACAGGCTATCATAGCCTGAGAGCTTATGTGCCCGTCCGTTCTGTATGTATGTGCGTAACGCGATAACTCATGATAAAAATATCGGATACACTTGAAATTTTGTATGTAGGTATATCCTGATAAGGCGCTTCCCTGATTAGTTTTTGGAGTTCTTTCGATATATATAAGAGGGGGAACGGGGGGCACATGCCCCTCCCCTTAATGGATATAAATGGGTTTTTCACGCAGAATTAACAGTTTTTGTCCAAAATTTAGATATAGGATCATTCTGATGAGGCGATTCCGTGACTGTTATTATGTGTTCATTGAATAAGTATAAACAGGGGGAACGGGGGGCTCATGCCCCTCCCCTTAATTGATATAAACGGGTTTTTCATGCAGAATTAACAGTTTTTGTCCAAAATTTAGATATAGGATCATTCTGATGAGGCGATTCTGTGACTGTTATTATGTGTTCATTGAATAAGTATAAACAGGGGGAACGGGGGGCTCATGCCCCTCCCTTAATTGATATAAACGGGATTTTCATGCAGAATTAACAGTTTTCGTTCAAAATTTAGATATAGGATCATTCGGATGAGGCGATATCGTGGCTGTTATTAGGTGTTCATTGAATAAGTATAAACAGGGGGAACGGGGGGCTCATGCCCCTCCCCTTAATTGATATAAACGGGATTTTCATGCAGAATTAACAGTTTTCGTTCAAAATTTAGGTATAGGATCATTCTGATGAGGCGAGTCCGTGGCTGTTATTAGGTGTTCATTGAATAAGTATAAACAGGGGGAACGGGGGTTCTAATGCCCCTCCCCTTAACTGGCATAAATGGATTTTTCAATCAGAATTGTCAGATTTCGTTCAAATCTCTGAATAGTTTTGGAAGTTTAATGGTTAAGTATAAAAGAGGGGAATAACTCCTCTTAAATTATATAAATGCTAAATGGGTTTTTATTAAGAATTATCCGATTTGCTCTGAATTTTGGATATAGATTTTTTAATATGATAAAGCATGTATTTGATAGTTTAGGAAGTTCAATGATTAAGTATAAAAAAGGAGAAAGGGGGGAGCTGTTTCCCCTTCTTAATTTTTTTTTTTTCGAACGGAATTAACGAAAATACAAGGCTGTAATGTACAATTAGTATGCGTAGCCTGTGAGCTCAATGCCATCAGTTTAACTGGGCAATATTCTTTTTATTAGTTATTTATACCGTAATACTTAGTTTAATCGGTTGGATAGTTGCGGTGTAATCGGTGAACATATATAAAAAAAAGTACATACGCGGTCGAATTGATGATAACCTTCTCTCCTTTTTTTAAGTCAGTTAAATAAATTATAATACGGAAAAATACTGTATGTTATACATGGATGTCAGGAATGGGGTTCGAACCCACGATCTCTTTCGAGAACCAGAGTTTAAATCGGGCGCCTTAGACCGCGCGACTATCCTGACTGCAATCTAAACGGTGAACAACGCCATATTACTTTTCGCAAGTCTATTATTTTAGCACACTTTTACTGATAAAGTACCGAGTTGGTAAAAGATCTCTGATACTCTATGCTAACGGTTAAAACAAAATATTCTTAATAGCATAATTAGCATTTAATTTGTAAAAGGAACAATACGGAAAAGGCTTTCGTATAGATGTATGTCAGGAGTGGGGTTCGAACCCACGTTCTCTTTCGAGAACCAGAGCTTAAATTAAGCGCATTAGACCGCTCGGCTATCCTGATTGCAATCAACTCAGGGAACTTATTCAACGTCATGTTATTTTTCGCAAGTCTATTAATTTAGCACTCTTTTACTGATAAAGTATTGAGGAGATAAAAGATCTCTGATTCTCTGTGCTAACGGTTAAATACAAAATATTCTTAATAACATAATTAGTATTTAATTTGTAAAATATATGTGTAAAAAATTATAATGCGGAAAAAAGTTATTGTATACATGCATGTCAGGAGTGGGGTTCGAACCCCCGCTCTCTTTCGAGAACCAAAGCTTAAATCAGGCGCCTTAGACCGCTCGACTATCTTGACGACAAGCTAGTCGGTGAACTTATTCAACGTCATATTACTTTTCGCAAGTCTATTATTTTAGCACTCTCTCACTGATAAAGTATTGAGTTGGTAAAATATCTCTGATACTCTGTGCTAACGGTTAAATACAAAATATTCTTAATAGCATAATTAGTATTTAATTTGCAAAATATCTGTGTAAAAATTATAATACGGAATAGGTTGTTGTATACATGTATGTCGGAAGTGGGATTCGAACCCACGCTCTCTTTCGAGAACCAGAACTTAAATCAGGCGCCTTAGACCGCTCGGCCATCCTGACTGCACTCCATGGCAGGAACTCATTCAACAGTTTTAATTAGCAAAAAATCACTAATTTTAATAGTTTTTGCCCGTTTACTAAAAAATTACTGAACCAATTTCTATGAAATGGAAGTGGTACCAATCCGAGAGTAAGTTCTTTAATTTAACACCAAAACTAAATTAATAAGTTGGATAGTTTCGGCGTAATCGGTGAACGTACATTAAAAAAATACATACGCGATGAATTGATAACCTCCTCTCCTTCTTGAAGTCGGTTAAAATGTTCTTAATAGCATAATTAGTATTTAATTTGTAAAATATATATGTAAAAATTATAATACTGAATAGGTTCGGAAACTTATTCAAAGTTATGTTACTTTTTGAAAGTCAATTATTTTAGCACTCTTTCACTGATAAAGTATTGAGTTGATAAAAGATCTCTGATACTCTGTGCTAATGGTTAAATACAAAATATTCTTAATAGCATAATTAGTATTTAATTTGTAAAATATATATGTAAAAATTATAATACGGAAAATTATTGTACACATGCATGTCAGGAGTGGGGTTCGAACCCATTGTCATTTTCGAGAACCAGAGCTTAAATCAGGCGCTTTATACCGCTTGGCCATCCTGACTTCACTCAATTGTAGGAACTAATTCAATAGTTTTAATTACCGAAAAAACGCTAATTTTAATAGTTTTTGCTTAATTACTAAAAAACTACTGAACCAATTTCTATGAAATGGATGTGGTACCAATCCGAGAGTAAGCTCTTTAATTTAACACCAAAACCAAATTAATCGGCTGCATAGTTTCGGAGTAATCGGTGTACATACATAAAAAAAAACTAGTTGGATGTGCCAATCCCAAAACTTTCTTCTATCTCATACATACATTTTAATATTAAAAAAAATAGTTACTCATTTTAATGCTTTAATAATTTTAATTCAATACCTTACCAACTTTGATTTTCATCTTAAATTTCTGCTTCAATCAATTAATCGGAGTAAAAACGAATTTCCGTTTCTGCACAAGCCGATGGACAATAGAATGATAAGCAGATTTTTTTTTCAAATTCAGGGAGGACCTATTGGCCTTACCAAAAAATAATCATATACAAAATGTTTAGTTCAGTTCTAGAACTAACTTCATACACTTTTATGTGGTGCAATATTGAAAATGGCATAAAATACGGTATTGCAGCGCCCCCTTCCGGCGGATTTTTTTCAGATTCAGGGCGATCCAACTAGTTATAGCCATACACTTACACAAAAAATTTCGTTCAATTCGATGCATAACTTCATGTACTTTTGGTCGGTACAATATTGAAAATGGCACAAAAATCGCGATTGCAGCGCCCCCTTCAGACGAATTTTTTTTTATATTCAGGGAGGACCTGAATATAAAAAGGTGAGCCATAGTCATACAGATACAAAAAAAATTTGGTTCAATTCGATACATAACTTCATATACTTTTGGTCGGTACAATATTTAAAATGGTACATAAATCTCGATTGCAGCGCCCCCTTCTGGCGGATTTTTTTCAAATTCAGGGAGGACCAACTAGCCATAGTCATACACATGCACAGAAAATTTGGTTCAATTAGATGCATAACTTCATATACTTTTGGTCGGTACAATATTGAAAATGGCACAAAAATGGCGATTGCAGCGCCCCCTTCGGCGGATTTTTTTCAAATTCAGGGAGGACCAACTAGCCATAGTCATACACATACACAAGAAATTTGGTTCAATTCGATGCATAACTTAATACTTTTGGTTGGTACAATATTAAAAATGGCACATAAATCGCGATTGCAGCGCCCCCTTCAGGCGGATTTTTTTCAAATTCAGGGAGGACCAACTAGCCATAGTCATACACATACACAAAAAATTTGGTTCAATTCGATGCGCAACTTCATACACTTTTGGTCGGTACAATATTGAAAATGGCACAAAAATCGCGATTGCAGAGCCCCCTTTCGGCGGATTTTTTTCAAATTCAGGGAGGACCAACTAGCCATAATCATACACATACACAAAAAAATTGGTTCAATTCGATGCATAACTTCATATACTTTTGGTCGGTACAATATTGAAAATGGCACAAAAATCGCGATTGCAGCGCCCCCTTCCGGCGGAATATTTCAAAACTTAAGGAGGACCTGCTTGCCACAGCCAAAAACATTCACAAAAAATTTGGTTCAATTCTATGCATAACTTCATACACTTTTTGATGGTAGAATGGCGACATACAGACACACATACAGACACACACACAGACACACACACAGACACACGGACAGACAGACATTTTGTAAAAACATGTTTTTTGGAATCTCTGACCCCTAAAACATGTAAATCCGTCGAAAACCGGAAGTCGAAAAAATTTCGATTACAATACTTTCTTCTATTGAAGATAGAAGAAAGTAAAAATACATACGCGTCCAATTGATAACCTCCTCTCCTTTTTGAAGTCGGTTAATAAGCTGGCTATTAATAAATTAGATAAATTATCTTTGTAAATATGCTTTGCAAAAGAGGGGGGGGGGGAGTTCGCCAAAATCCACCTTTGCCTCAAAAATAAATAAATAAATAAATAAATAAATAAAAAGGATGATGACACTCTTTCGCCCTGGCAACCGGGGCACATGCCCTTCTCCCCCCCCCCCCCCCCTCCCTCTCTCTCTTAGTTTTGGCTTTGAATGTGAAAAAAAACTCTTTTTCTTTTCTATTACAGGTGTAAAGATACTTATTAACAGCATTATTGTATTAAATAGTGTATTCATTAAATACTAATTTTTTCCTAAAAGTCAGTTAATAAAAAATGTCAATTTGTGGACAATGCCTTATCATTCAGCACTTTTTAGAGAACAAAGTAAAAACAGCTTACTATAATAATGATATCTTTTTGAATTTTCAAGATATTTGATTGGATTTTTTTTTATGAGTTAGACCATAGAATTGACTATTAAATGATGTAAAAAAAATCTTTTTTATCGTTCGCGCAGTCGCAGATAAAAATTATTTCGTACAACTACTCATATTTCATAAAATATTTAATATATCTATATTTTAACTTTGCTATATTTTTTCTTTTACATTCTGCTACATTTTTTCTGCTACATCTGCTACATTTTTACGATTTTTCTGAAATTTGCGTTAAATTTGGTCAAAAACCTTGCATAATATAAACAAAAAGCATACCAGAATTTTTTGAATTTTTCAAAAAAATCTCCCGTTTTTGATGAATATACATGTTATTCTTACAAAAACCAGTGCACATATTGTATAGCATCCGAAACTAGCCCGGGGTAAACATGGATTTTGGTGCCCCCCCCACATATATGCATTCTTTATAAAAAACACACCAAAGAAAATCTTAATTTGGCGCCCGCTTCACCTTCTGTTCTGTTGGCGCCCGGGGCACGCGCCTCCTCTAGTTTCGGCCCTGAATCTACGTATTTGTATTCTGCAACGATAAATCGTTTCATGCATTTTCATGTACAGTGTGATCCCAAATATTTTTATTATTCTTTGATTTTTTGTCGGTCCCTTAATTGCCCTGTTTATCAAATGGATGTTGATAAATATGAGGTCAAACATAATCTTTATAATCCTGAAGTTCCAGAATAATCCGACAAGTATATTTTTAAATATTTGAAAAAATGTCAAAAATTGAAAGTGTCCAAATACTTATTGGTAGATAGTGTAGACGGGCTCAGTCCGAGAGCCCGAGTTTGATTTCTATATTATAGTGTTCGAGCTCGGTCTCTAATTAAAAATTTTAATTATTCACAAATTGAAAAAAATAACAGTGAGGAAAGGGAAACTTGCTAATTGATAAATACGAATGTATAATACGTTTCTTAAACACGTAATTGGAGAAATGAATTTCCTTACATGGTAAGGCATAAAGTTAAAAAGATTCCACTTTCTAATGTTATTACTATTATTATTATTATTATGTTATTATTATTATTATTATTATTATTAGCCTCCTATGCTATTTTTTTCAGACAAGCTAAAAAGTGTCGTGTCAAAAATTGTGGTCCACTTTTTCATAATCTGGCCGTTAAAAGGAGGCATTCATGTGGGAAATGTCATTATTATTTCCTTATCATTCATTTCTTTATCATTGTTGTACGTAATTTAACTATAACCGTAACTTCTTTTCGTTGTTTCAATTTATACTCTGATCTATCTGGCAACGGTCGGAGAGAGAAGACGTCATGTGACGTAACAGAAAAAGCGGGCAGTTGTTTTTTCGGCTCCGATGGGAGAGATGTGTTAATGTGAGGATGCAACTCTTTTTATGTTCTTTAAAATGTTTGCTGTTCTGAACGACATGCAGAAGGAGCGTGTCATGAGCATGAGATCTTGTAGTTATTGTATCTTTTTAATTTGTGTGTGTGCGGTTTTTTCTATTAAATGTGTTCGTATTGACAAAGGACTGTGAGTAATTATTCATTATCCCTAGACACCGATGCCGACCTACAGTGAAATTGGGTGCTCGGCGCGGAATTATTATTATTATGATGAAATAACGAAACATTTTTGCTCCCGCTCAAATCGTTAGAATCATCCTGCGAATTGTTCTTCACCGATCAACTGTCGTTTAGAATCACTCTGATTCATCCTGCGAAATGTTCTTTACTGATCAACTGTGGTTCCGAATCGCCCTGTTTTTTTTTTCGTCGTGGATTCAGCATCTGTTTGTGAAATATTCCAAATGCTGCATCACCAGTTGTTTGTAAAAATGTTTTCTTCATTTTGAAATTGGAAATATAAAAGCCATCCGGTTTTATGATAATGCCTTTATATCATCGTGCCTTCATCATCTTTTCGTTTTTTTTTTCTAGTGAAAAAAATTGCGTCATTTGTCACAAAAGAAAGTTTGTTTGTTTATATGTTTTCTTCGACAGGAGGAAGAAAATTAATTGTGAAGAGACAAAGTGCTTTTTTTTTTTTTTGTTGTTAATCTCATTTATTAGGGAGTGAAAGAAAAATTGTTTTTTATTTTAGCTAAGTGATTCATCCACTGGGGTATTTGAAAGACAAATCTATTTTTATTTATTTTTTTTTCTTATGCGTATATAAGTTAAATGTTTATTAGTGTCATTTTTATTTTTGTTTTGCTTTGAATTAAATATGGTAAGTGTTGTGGTTACTCTTAACCACTGCCATATTTTTATTTAATTTAACTTATCGTCTATTTTTGTTTTAATCTTTATTCATTTATTATATATTTCGCATTCTAAAAATTATCTTAATTCTCGCCCTTTTCTAATCTCCCCTGTAAAGTCCTTTTTATTACCTAACTTTTTGTTGATTTCAAATGTTGAAATCTGTTAGAAATTTTGTTCCTTCCGGTTGTGGAAGTTTCCTGTCTTTTCTAGAATGTTCGATGGGGTGTCTTCTTCCGTTTTATGACTCCTCCTATTGTCCAATCAGGTACTATTCTTCTGATACGTAATTTAAAAGTTGGTGCGTCCTGTTATCCAGTTTTGGCCCCGCATCTTTCTGGTGATATAAAAGTTTATTCTTAAAATACAGTTTCCCTATTCGTAGCGATGCGCTTGGCCTCTCTATTTTATCGCCACTGCCTTTTGCCCTGCCAGTTGGCGTATTTTTTATTTTTATGGCAACCCCTGCCTTCTTTCCGGAGCGGCCGCTGTCGTTTCGTAAGAACAGAACAGAACAGAAGGGAAGCGGTTTCGACTCAGAGCGGAGCGGACGTCTGCAGAAGTACGGCAATAAACGCCTGCGAAAAATGATGTGTGGGATCCCAATAAAAAATGGTTTGTTCGTTTTTTTTTTTACGATTAACGTTCAGCATTTTTTAAATGCGAAAGTTGGAAATCTTTAAAAGGCAAGGAAAGACTTTTATCCCTTTGTGGAGATATTTTAAGATTTGTTCGTCTATGAAAGATACATCTTATGATTTCCAAAAAGAAGAAAATTTCATATAAAGAAATATGTTTCGATTTGAGAGAATGCTGTATTTTCCTGAAGGAATGATTGTTTTTTAAAATTGTTGATACATCGCTCACTTAGAAATGTTCGTTCGCGGTACAGTGTATGCTCAATACAGGAAGGAGCACTTCTTAGTTTTATTGCGTATGTTAATATTTTGCCCCTTATTCTCCAAGAGAATCAAGAAAAGGTATAATATTTTAAAAATAAGTTCTTCTATTCATTTGTAAATTTTTGTACAAGTGAAAATGTGCCTTCCATGCCCGACTCTAAAAATAAGAGAGTCACGTCTTCTAAAAGTTATAATATGCTACAAGAATTTATATTCTTTTATCTTCATAAAAAAAAAAGTTCTTTATTAAAAAATGTTCTGAACTTATTCTTCTGTGTGAATCTGCTCACATTCTCATTCAAGTTTATGCAGGTAAGCTCTATTTTTATTTTTCAATTATATTTTCCTGCAAATGATTCAAAAAGTTGTTGATCTATATTGCTTCATGTCTTGTGGTCGTTTGCGGCCAAATCAATGCAGTGTACTACTAAAAACGATCACACACTTTAATTTCCTTTTCGGAACGTCGTTAGAAACGTTCCCCCCCACTGGACACGATGACACGACAGTAAGTTCTGTTCTTTTCAGCAGTTTTAGGAGATAAAAAGGATGCAGTCTGCAGACTAAATTTATTGTTCTTATCATTATTTCTTATTTAATTCTGGTATTAAAATTGAGTGCACTCAAGGAAAAAAAATGGTTATTCTATTTATTTATTTGAATGTATATTGAATTTATTTGCTTTATTTCGCTTTGATAATTATTAAAAGGTATTTGAATTTATTTTACTTATTTGGATATTTTTGTAAATTTGTACTAACATACTAATAACTAATAATTCACGTATGTGTTTTAAGATTAGTATCCTGCTTTTCGTAATATTTTTATAAGACCTATTCTTTTTACTAGTTTGAAAAAAAAATAATCTTTTAGCGGTGATTTTATAAAAAAAAAAAAAAAAAAAAAAAAAAACGAATTCTTTAATAATGATTTAATAAGAATTGAATTTTTATTAGTGATAATTCTATGGGAGTAATTTTGATTTTTTTATTCAATTAATTTTTATTTTTTATTTGAATTAATTTTGATTTTTGATTTGACAAATTTTAATTTTTGGGGCCTGAAAGTTGGTAGCATAAAGTTTGACAAAATGTCCTTTCTTAGTAAAGGTACCGAGAAAGATTTGCAACTCATTGCAACCAAATTAGGAATAGAAAATGTAGAAAATTTAAAAATCGTTCAGTTAAAAAATGCCATCAAAGCTGGCGAGGGGTATGAAGAATTTTTCAAGGGATATTTAGATACCGTTATTGAGGAGAGCAAGCGTAGAGATGAAGCACTTAAAGAAGAGGAAACGAGAAAACAACAATTAGAATTCGAGTTAGAAAAAATTCGACTCGAGAATGCAAGAGTTGCCGAAACCGGCAGTAACGAGGGTCAATCCGAATGTGGGAAGGTGCGTATAAAGTTGCAAGACATCATTCAAAAATTTGATCCGCAAACATGTGGCATCAGTATTTATTTGACTCTTTTTGAGCGCCAGGCCAGAAGAGCAGAAATCAAAAAAGAGTTGTGGGTGACTCACCTCATTGGGCTTCTACCCCAAGAAATTACAGAAATAATTGCTAGGGAAAGTGAAGATATAACTAATAGTTACGACAATGTTAAAGAAGTATTATTAAAAAGATATAAATTTACCCCCGAAAAATTTAGACAGATGTTTGTTAAACATGTGAAAAAAGCTGATATAACATGGCGGGATTTCGCGTATGAGTTAAAAAATTATTTTACCGAGTGGGTCCGTGGTTTAGAAATTTCAACTTTTGAAGATTTGTGCGACTTAATGGTTACTGACCAGATTAAAAAAAAAGGTACCTCTCGAAGTAAAAGAACACTTTTTTGATGAATGGGCGATGTTCAAATCAACGAGCGTTACTTCAGAGAAGTTAGATGATTACGAAAACATTAAACTGACGTTTAATAGAAAACCGAAAGAACTCCCTTATCGAGAAAATAGAAGTTCGTTTGAAAAGTCGAATTTTGGGAATAACGGCGAAGAAGATAGGAAGACGTTTGCGAGGTCGTACCCTGAACAGAGGGATTTTAGCCGAAGAATAACTTCAAATCGACAACCTGAAAAGTTTGACAGACAAAAAACTTTCCAATGCTACGAATGTGAGGATACAGGCCACATAAGATTGTATTGTCCCGAACTTTTGAGAAATAACGGAAATACGAAGAATAAGACTAATGAAGAGATTTCTGATGCACATGTCGCAAGAAATAGTAACGTCGTTGCACTTAAGAAAGTCCAGACAAAAGAAGTTACCGTTAACAACCGAACTATTCCTGCACTCGTCTGCCTTCTCCGTGAAGACTTATATCGACAAATTCCTGACCTTCCCAAACTGTCCAACGACTCTTTATTATTATCAGGAATAGGATCATCTAAAGTGTATTCAAAGGGATCGATGGTACAAGAAGTAGAAATAGACGGAAGCAAGTACGCCCTAACATGGCATATAGTGCCGAAATCGCAGTTGGATTACCAAGCAGTCATCGGAATGGACATTTTAGACGAAGCTATGATAGTTTTAACTTTGGCAAAAATGGTGTTGAATTTTACAGTTATGAGAAGACAAATGCTCTATTTTTGCAAGTATCTGAGTTAAGCGATGAAGCTGAAATGAAACACGTTCGTGATACGCAAGAAAGCACAAGAAAACCAGAGAAGACCGAATCGGTCGAAGTTTCTGTGAAAGTCGCCCCGACTGACCTCACTCCCGGACAATCTGAAAAAAACTTATTTAAGCAGATCCCTGCAGAATAGAAAGCCAGATGTAAATTATGAAAATTCAGCTACGAAGCAAAATATTTTACGAAGATTACCATTTAGAAGAAATGATATTGTTTCAAATACACCCCTTTTTAAGCCTAGAGTGTTCCGGTGGAATAATGTTCGAAAAGGCCAAGATTGTAAACTTGGAAATATACCAGAAATAAGAGAACGAATTCAGAAAGCAAAGAGTGTCCGGCCTTTGTACAGAATTTTATTTTTCCAGTGGTCAACAAACGGTCAAGATGTAGTTGGAGACATTTTGAATTTTAATGGTTTCCAATTTAATAAATATTCTTATGAATATAGTAAATGTGAGAACTTTATGAAAATAATGCTTGACAAAACCATATTCAACATATGTGAATTACTGGGTATTAGAAAAGGTGATAAACTTTCATGTATCAAGAATATTCTTGACTTCTTATTAAAGCCTTTTGCAAGAACTGATTCATGCAGATATTCTAAATGGCAACCAGCTGTACGTCTGGAAAGAATAATAACTGATAATGCATCATTTCATCAGTCATCAAGTAGTGATAAACTAAGAAAAGATAAATATTTTGGCCCCTATAAAAAAAAAATCTCAGATTTAGTAATAGTTGAAAAAATTGGCGAACTTCCACGCCCCAATAAAATTAATATGATAAATTGCTAATGATAAAATATTTATCAAAATGTAACTTGTAAAGTATTTTTGTATTTTGTGTATTATAATATTTGTATATATTAAGGTTTTGCGTTATAAAGTGTCCCTGAGGCCAGTGACCCGCAGGATGGCCGATCTCTGTAGGAAATGTCATTATTATTTCTTTATTAACATTAATTTCTTTATCATTGTTGTACGTAATTTAACTATAACTGTATCTTATTTTCGTTGTTTCAATTTATACTCTGATGTATCTGGCAACGGTCGGGGAGAGAAGACGTCATGTGACGTAACAGAAAAAGCGCTCAGTGATTTTTTCGGCTCCGATGGGAGAGCTGTATTAATGTGAGGATGCAACCCTTTTTATGTTCTTTAAAATGTTTGATGTTCTGAACGACATGCAGAAGGCGCGTGTCATGAGTATGAGATCTTGTAGTTATTGTGTCTTTTTAATATGTGCGTGTGCGGTTTTTTTTCTATTAAATGTGTTCGTCTTGACAAAGGACTGTGAGTAATTATTCATTATCCCTAGACACCGATGCCGACCAACATTCATACAATCTTTATATTTGAAAGACCTGACTGTTTTTTTTAGTCATCAGCCCTGAATTTTCTACTCAACCGATTTTGATAATTATTTTTTAAATGAAAGCTATTTATTTGTAGTTGTGTCCAGTTTAGCTATTTTTTAATTTATTTTCATTTTTATATTTTATTTTTAATTTTAAATGCTTTTTACGATATTTCTTCAAAATGGTGGCAACTCAGTTTAGCTTTTCTCTCGATAATAAAAATTTATTTTTCCTCATCACTTTCCACCAGTCAGAAGCTTTATTTCATCAGTGAACATATCCTCGCATTTAAAAGAAAAAAGTTAATTGTTTTCGTAAAATTTAACTACAATAAAATGATTGCGTATAATTATGCACCAATTGAGGTAAAAAAATATATTTACTGAGTAAATATATTAATAATATTAATAATGTAAATAAAATAACAGAAAATAATTTATGATAAAAATTAATGTCTAAAGTAAAATAAGAAAAATTTCAAATGAGGAAAATGATGTCATTCAGCAACCAGATAAATGGGAATTACAATATTATTACGGATGCCTTTTTCATCTATACTAATATTATAAAGAGGAAAGATTTGTTTGTTTGTTTGAATTGAATAGGCTCCGAAACTACTTGACGGATTTGAAAAATTCTTTCACCGTTGGAAAGCTACACTATTTCCGGTGAACATAGACTATATTATATTTTCAAAAAAAAAAAAAAAAAAAAAAGGGATCTTTACTAAAATACCAATAATGTAACCCAAGGTGTAGAAAATGACCTTAAAATTACCTTACATCGTGTCCGCTGCGAATACTATTGATTATAATCTATATACATAAAACAAAGTCGGGTTCTTTATACCATTTATACGGAAGAGCGGATGGATCGATTTTTATGAAATTTTGTATGAAGGTATCTGAGACCATAGTTTAACATATAGGCTACTTTTTACCCGACTATCTAAAAGGAAGGTACTGTTTTTAGTTGTTAAATTTAATCGGATGAAGTAAGTAGTAACAATTTGTGGTGTCAGTAGTGGCACGAGACTGGGCGACTTGCTGTTCCCGTAGCAAAGCGAGGGCGGGCTGCTAGTATTACTGATAACAGTAATTAAAAAAAAAAATTGAAGAGAAAATGACGTCACTATTTAAAACATCGCATTTTTACTCATAACGATGTTACATTTCAATATTTCTTTTCATTATGGACACTGAGATTGAGATTTTACTTTCAGAAGACTTCAGTTAGTGAAAACAATGTCACAGTAAAAATGAAATTAGTTTTTTTTTTTTTTTTTTTTTTTTTTTTTTTTTTTTTTTTTTTAAATAAAACTATTTTTTTGTGCGTGCATATAAAATAAAATTTCTGGATTTCGCCGGCACTCAGATTACAATTTTAACTGAAGATGTACGAATATTTGCATGCAAATTGTAACTGGCAAACTTGACATTAAGTTTGGAAATATATTTATTATATATTGATTCAATAATGTAATTATTTTTGCTTTTTTTTAAAGCCAAGATCGATCGGGTCTTTTAAACATTTCATTCGTCAAATTCGACGGGATTCCACTCGTTTTATTGTTAAAATGCATTTCCTTTTTCTCAGAGTCTATAAAAAAGTGTTTAAACTAAAGAAAAAATCCGTTTTCGATGAATCTAGTCAATGAAGAAGTAGCACGTCAAATTGTATCTCTTTATTATTCCACAATTCCAATGTCTCAGGGAGAAATTGCTAATCATTTGGGTATTTCACGCCGTTTTGTTTGCTATTATATTGATAAACACAAGAAAAATGAAGTTAATTCATTGCATTCTAAACGGGGTTGCCCTTCTAAAAAACCTCTATCGATTTTTTTTTCTTTTTCTAATCGGAGGCGAAACTGAATTCTGCAATGGCAGAATCTGCAATCAACTTGTTATTATTATTTTGTCGTTTGTAAACAGTAATGGAATTTGTTTTGAAAACGCATTGTAGTTTGGAAAACATGTAATGATAAAAGAATTACTTGAAGGTACTGAAGAGATGATTTTATTAAAGGACAAAAACAACGTGATAATCACAGTCCAAGAGCCGATAGCGCAAAACCCTATGTCATCGAGCACAAGAAAAAAACCCTTTATTTTCTGGAAGAGTAATAATAGATGAATCTAATGATCCATGTCTGCCGGAAGTGAGGTGGTGCATAAGCCAAAAATTAATACCACTAGTGGTTTACTCGTAGGTTTAGCATTCTGTTTGTCCTACAATCAAAAGTATGAAAACTTGAATGATCTTTTATATATATATGTGGAAAATTGGGTGCAGGAAAACATAATTCTAAGCCTACGAGTCAACCACGAAATTAATACCACTACCAGTGGTATTAATTTTTGGATTATGCACTAGTTCGCTTTCGGCAGACATGGGTCATTAGATTCTATTAAAATGGTGGTCACATTTATAAGGACAAGGTAAAAATGGCCAAATCTTGGTTATAATTGGCAGGAAACTTATGCAAATTTAATAGCTGGAAACCAGTGAAAAATAAAGATTATTTTTGTATGTTTTTATGGAAATATATGGTAAATTCATATTCATAAAATGTATTATAAATTTATACAAACATCTGATATGGACAAAATTATAAGAACAACTGTATTTGTGTAATCTAAAAAGTAAAAGTTGCATGTTTTTTGCTCTGCATACGAAACTTCCAGACGATATACAATGTCTCACAAAAGTGATGGGACACTTGTGCTTTATAAAAAGGAACTGCAATAAAATAAATAAACAAACATGTGCAAAAATTTTTTGGGTGTGTTTCATATTTAAAGTTAGTAACAATTATTACATAACATACATTTTGTCAAAATATTAAAATATTAATTTAGTAAAAATACAATTGTTTAGAACGGAGCAAAAAATGGCTCACATAAGTGATGGGACACTTACTTTTCCATCAAATATTTATCCAAAAATTTTACTTTTTAAAAGGTTTTAATATTTTGTTGGATTTCCTTTTACTTTTAAAACATGATTTAATCTTTTTGGGATGGATTCGACTAATTTTTTTGTGATTTCTGGAGTGATTTTACCCCCATTCTTCTTGAAGCACCGATTTTAGTTGTTGTTTTGAAGAAATGGTGTGTTTGCGAATTCTTGATTCCAATTCTTGCCAAATATTCTCTATGGGATTTAAGTCTGGAGATTGTGGTGGTGTTTTTATTATTTCAGGACAGTTATATAGCAGCCAGAGTGTAACGTTCAGAGCAGTGTGCTTGGGGTCATTGTCCTGGTAGAATTTAAAATCGTTATGAAGGTTCAATTTTCGTGCTGAAGATATCAAATTTTGCTTTAAAATATCAATATACTTGTACTGATCCATTATACTGTCAATAAAAGCAAGATTACCAACTCCAGCGGACGACATACACCCCCATACCATAACTCCTCCTCCACCATGTTTTACTGTTGGTACTAAGTTCTGTTTGCGAAATTCTTCCCTGGGTTTTCTCCACACCAAGATTCTACCGTCAGAACCAAATATATTAAATTTACTCTCATCAGCAAATATAACTTTATTCCAGTAATCAGAATTCTTATTTATGTTGGATTTTGCGAAAGCTAGTCTGAGTTTTCTATTCTTTTCACTTACGAATAATTTTTTCCTGGCTACTCTACCGTGATATCCAGCAGATCGAATTACCCTTTTAATAGTCTCAGGATTAACAATTATTCCATATAATGCTTGTAAATCAGCAGCAACTTTTGAAGCACTATTTCTTGGATTTTTTTTAATATTTCGAACGATAATTCGCTTTATTCCATTGGATAGCTTTGATGGTCGGCCATGTCTTCTTTTATCCTGAATCATATGATTCTTTTTATATCGTTTAATGATATTGAAAACTGTTGAACGACTCAAGTTAACTGTTTCAGCAGTTTTTCTGATAAATTTTCCACGTTCAATATGCAAATTAATAACTAATTTTCGAATTTCAGGCGAAGTTTCTTTTCGTTTAGCATTCATGGCTACACAGAGCTAAAAAACACAAAATTTCCAAAACAAACTGGAGAGAAATACTGCAGACGATTTTATAAATTATTGCCAATTGCTTTTAAGTAAAAATAAAACCCCAAAAAATATTTTTATTGCTTATTTCAGACGATTTTTTTGCATATATAATGGTGTCCCATCACTTATGTGAGCTATTTTTTGCTCCGTTCTAAACATTTGTATTTTTATTAAATTAATCTATCTTCTATAATAATAAAGAGAGAAGGATGTTTGTCTGTCAGCGCTGTTCTGAAGAGACTGCTGCACGTAGAGTTACAAAATTTGGAGGAAAGGTACTTTTTTACATGTAGTTTTGCACCTCGAAGCCCGATTTTCGATTTTTTGATTAGATTTTTTAAAATAATTTTTTAGGCGATTTTTAGCGTTATTTTTGCGGTTTTATCCCATTAGTGAAAGGAATACGGTTTCATTCTTTTAACCCAAAATAGCAATTTTTTTTTTCTCTTTTCAACAAAGTTTATTCGGAATTTGTACAGCGATTTTTTTATTTTTAACGAATTTTTAATGCGATTTTTAGTGTTTTTTCTCATTTTGCATTATTTTTTTTTTTTTTTTTTTTTTTTTTTTTTTTTGAGATTGATAAAAAGAAAACCGTTTCAAACTTTTAGCCCTAAATTTTGTGTTTGTTACGAATTTTAGATTTTAACGATTTTTAATGCGATTTTCAATGTGATTTTTTAACGCGTTTTCAAGATTTTTTGCGTTTAGCATCTATTTTTTTCATAGTTGTTCTATCAAAATCTTGAGCTGTTGAGAATGCAATAAGTAGTTTTTTTTTTTTTTTTTCTGCGAAATTTACCTAAAATGTCAAAAATTTAGTTACCACTATTTTCGAATAGCAATTTCATAAGCTATCTTAAATTCTTGCTTAAGACCGCTACCCCCTCGAGTTATATATCACCTGATAGGTTATTTAACAGAGTATGGTTTTGATAAAGTTTTTGAAGAATAGAGTGCTCTACCTGGTGGTGGAAAATAGAACTAAAAGAACGCTATTTTTTTAAAAATCTATAATAATAAAGAGACAAATTTGTGTGTGTGTCAGCGTTGTTCTGAAGAGTCTGCTGTACGTAGAGTTACAAAATGTGGAGGGAAGGTACTTTTATACATGTAGTTTTGCACCTCTAAACCCGATTTTCAATTTTTTGATTAGATTTTTTTTTGATAATTTTTAGGCGATTTTTAGCGTTCTTTTTTCAGTTTTATCCCATTAGTGAAAGAAATACGGTTTCATTCTTTTAACCCAATATAGCATTTTTTTTTCTCTTTTCAGCAAAGTTTATTCGGAATTTGTACAGCGATTTTTGAAATTTTAACGAATTTTTAGTGTTTTTTCTCATTTTGCGGGTTTTTTTTTTTTTTTTTGAGATTGATAAAAAGAAAACCGTTTCAAACTTTTAGCCCTAAATTTTGTGTTTGTTACAAATTTTAGATTTTAACGATTTTTAATGCGATTTTCAATGTGATTTTTAACGCTTTTTCAAGATTTTTTGCGTTTAGCATCTATTTTTTTTTTCATAGTTGTTCCATCAAAATCTTGAGCTGTTGAGAATGCAATAAGCAGTATTTTTTTGCGAAACTTACCTAAAATGTCAAAAATTTAGTTACCACTATTTTCGAATAGCAATTTCATAAAATATCTTAAATTCTTGCTTAAGGCCGCTACCTCCTCGAGTAATATATCACCTGATAGGTTGTTTAACAGAGTATCGTTTTGATAAAGTTTTTGAAGAATAGAGTGCGCTAGCTGGTGGTGAAAAATGGAACTAACAGAACGCGATTTTGTTAAAATTTGGAAATATAACAATGTGATTTATTTTAAATTTTAAAATGGTTTATAATACATGATAAAAAATGTAAACAAAGAATGGTGTGACACATTTCAGGGTGCGTGAAAGGAGGGGCGCGAACAAAATTAGGAAATGTAATAAGGAGATCTGTTTTACACTTTAAGGTAGTTTATAACGCATGTTAAAATTTTTAAAGTACTGGCGATGCTCTGAAGAGACCGCTGCACGAAGTTATATATGAAATTTTACATCTTCAAGGCCGATTTTCAGTTTTTTTAATTTAATTTATATGCGAATTTTAGTGGGTTTCGAGGCGATTTTTTGCACCTTAGCGAAAAGGAAAGTGGTTTCATTCTTTCGACCTAAATTAGTGAATTTTGTTCTCTTTTCAATATAATTTATTTGGATTTCGTGCAACGATGTTTGGATTTGTAGTGAATTATTTAATGCAAATTTTGCCGCTATTATTCGACATTAGTAAAAGGAATTTTGCTTAAAACTTTCAGGCTGATGTATTAAAATTTAGCTGTTAAGATTTATGAATTTCAGCTAATTTTAATGCGATTTTTCGAGATTTTTTGCGTTTGATGTCGGATTTTTGTCATTCATGAGATATTTCCAATTACAACGTTTTACCCTATTAGAGTAAATTTTGACCCCTGTGATTTTTTAATATTAGTGATTGTTAATGCAGTTTTCAATACAATTTTTAGAAATTTTTCGAGTTTTATGGTGATTTTTTGATATTCGGAAGTAAAAATTGATTTCAAACTTTTAATCTAATATAATTTTAGAGATTTTTAACGCGATTTTTCAAGAATTGTTGTGTTCGGTGTCGATTTTTTATTATCTATAAAGGATTTCCTTTTACTACGTGATTATCCTGTCGACCAATTTCGCCAAATTATATCAATCGTGAAACAAGCCAAATTATGCAAATAGATGTAATTTTTATGTTAAATAATGAAAGAAGAGATAATTTAGAAAAACATTAATACAAATATATGTATAAATAAGAAGTAAAAACCACTTGATGATGTAACCAACATATGTAACATGTTTAATGTCAAGTAAGCGTAATTTTTTTTTTCCAACCACCTTCGTCGTTCCAAGGCCAAGCTCGCACTCTGATTGGTTGTTGCTCTCGGCACTGTTTTCAAGTAACTTGGCGATAATCATACTTGGCGTAGCGATACACGCTTCCGTCGAGTTTGATTTCCTTCCGAACCGAGTACGAAGTAAACAGAGTACAAAGTAAAAAGTTGTGTGTAAAAACTTTTAAAGAGTACAGCTTTCAGTAAGACACGTTCCATCCAATCCAATGCTGCAAGAGAAAAGTTACTTTGTACTCTGTTCGGAAGGAAATAAAACTCCTCGACGGAAGCATCTATCGCTACGCCAAGTATGATTATCGCCAAGTTACATGAAAACAGTGCCGAGAGCAACAACCAATCAGAGTGCGAGCGTGGGCTTGGAATGGCGAAGGTGGTTGGAAAAAAAAATTACGCGTCAAGTGAATATGGAACTTACGATCCGCCATTATTGTAGTTTAATCTTATGGTTTGACCCAGATAGTTTCTTGGTCAACCGGATAATCAAATAGTTCAGATTTCCGATTAGAATGTTTTATTCGTTTGATGAAATTCTGATTACTGCGATTTAAAAAATAACTAGCGATATTTAGTGCATTTTTCAATGCGTTTTTAATGAACTTTTTAATGCGATTTAGTACTATATTTTCGATCCCCACCACAGTGGTATTTTAACAATTAAAAAATTATTTTGGTTTCAAACTTTTAGCCTAATATAGTAAATTTCACCATTTACTTTTTTTTAATTTTGTCGATTTTCAATGTGATTTTTGATATATTTTGTGTTCTGCGTCGATTTTTTTGTAATTCATGTAAAAAAGAATGTTTGTTACGTTTTACACGACTAAGAATATTTTTTTATTCACAGGATGTATTTACATTTAGCGATTTTTAATGAATTTTTCAATGGTTTTGTATTGGTTTTTTGAATCTCACGGCTATTTTTTAAAATTTTGAAAAGGAAATTAATTTCAAACATTTACACTTCATTTACGAATTTTGAAATTTAGTGATTTTTTAATGCAAATTTTAGCAATGTTTTCCTTATTTCTCACGCTTTGCGCCGATTATTTCATTCGTATTTAAGAAATAATTCAGATTACATTATTTTACTCTATTAATGTAAATGTTGTTCCCCGCAATTTTTAATTTTGAAACGATTTGTAATGAATTTTTGAATACAATTTTTAGATGTTTTCGAGTCCACGGCGATTTTTTCACAATTGGAAAAGAAATTTTTAAATAATTTGTAGCTTAATGTAGTAAATTTTGACATCAATGATTCAGATTTTTTGTGTATTTTCATAAAATGTTTAGCAAGTTTTGTGTCGATATTTTTTAACTAATGAAAGAGTTCAGATTTCAATGTTTTTTCCCATTATGGTAAATTATGTCCGCAGGAATTTAATATAAATGTTTATCTTACTATGGCAAATTTTGTCCGGATTTTTAAATTTTACTGATTTTTAATCTGTTTTATGGTGATTTTTCAACTTCTGTGACAGTTGTTGACATCGGTAAAAGAATTTCGGTTTCTAATTTTTAGCATAAATAGTACAATTTGTTCTCCACGCTTTTATGAATTTTGCCAATTTCTAACGCGATATTCAATGTAATTTTTAGTTAGTTTGGGGGATTTTAGGTGTACCGTGTTGACTTTTCCTTATTCATGAACGATTTCCGATTACAATATTTTCGACTGAATATTAAATTTTTACAGCAATGACTTTTAAATATTCAGCGATTTTTAATATAGTTTTTGATACGATTTTTAGCCATTTTTTTAAGTTCCTTGGCGATTTTCTGCCATTCAGAAACCAATTTTGATATCAAACATTTTGTTTAACGTAGTTATGTTTCGAATGCAATGTTTATCTCTTAATATGATTTTGGCGTTCCATGCCTACATTTTGTAATTTATGAATGATTTCGATCATAACCCCCCCCCCCCCCCGCCCTGCCTTAATATTATTTTTTTTAAGCATTGACTTCCAAATATTTAGCTATTTTTAATGCAATTTTCAATGTAATTTTTAGCCATTCTTCAAGTTCCGTGGCGATTTTTTTACATCCGGAAATCGATTTCGATTTCAAACTTTTTGGTTAACATGGTTAATTTCTTGATTACAATATTTTATATTATAACAGTGAATTTTTAACCTAGGGATTTTTTAATGTTTTACGACTTTCATTACAATTTTCAATGCAATTTTTGGGCTTTCTCAGTCTTTTTTTTTAACATTTTTCAAAGGAATTCGATTTTAAATTTCTAGACAAATAAGAGTTTGGTTTCAAACTTTTATCCTTTACGGTAATTGTTTTGCTCTCTTATTTTGATCTACGGCAATTTTTAATGCAGTATGCTTTTTTTTTTTTTTTTTTTTTTTTTCGTGTTTACGGCGATTTTTTTTTTTCAGATACTGAAAAGGAATTCGGTTTTTAATTTTTTCGCTAATATAAATTTTTTCCTGTGCGATTAAAGATTTTTGTTGCGATTTTTTAGCAGTTTTTTCGTATTTCAATGCTTTTTACATTATCAAATTAATTAAATTCAAAACATTTATCCAAGTAGAGTAAATTTTGAGTTCCGTGATTTTTGAAAATTTGCCATTTTTAAAACGATGTTTACGTTTCTTCGCGACCCGCTTCAATTTTTAGAGGTTCAATTTTTGGCCGAATTTATTAAATTCTGATCTCTTTTCTTCAAAGTTTATTCGAATTTTGAAACACAATTTTTGAATTTATTTTATATTTTTATGAGATTTTTAATGTTTTTTTGCGATTTGTAAGATTTTTCCACATTAGTAAAAATAATCCAACTTCAATTTTCTAGCCCATCTCTTTTCAACGAAGTTTAGACGAAATTCGTGCAGCATTTTTTAAATTTTTCGAGGTTTTTATTATGATTTTTAAAGTTTTTTCGCAATTCTTGCTATTTTTTGATGAACCCGGGCAACGCCGGGCAGAACAGCTAGTATTTTAATATTTTGACAAAATGTATGTTATGTAATAATCTTTACTAAATTTAAGTATGAAACACACCCACAAAAAAATGTGTACATGTTTTTTTAATTTATTTGATTAGTTTCTTTTTGTAAAGCACAAGTGTCCCATCACTTATGTGAGACACTGTATGTAATGCTATGTGCTTGTACGAGATTTTACTGAAACGAGATCCGAGTTCTTTCTTCATTAGAGAGTGTATGGCGATGAAAACTCGGTTTTATTTTTATTTTTTTAAGTACTACAACTTCTACTTAAGTCCAAAATAACTACTGGAATTTCGAATCATTGCTTTTATCAAAATGAATAGTTGAACTATTTCTGAAATGAAAATCTAAGCAAAGTGTTTCGTTTATTTTATTTTACATTATTTTACATTTGAAGTGCATTCAGAATCAAGCTTTGGTGATCATATTTCTACGGAAGCGATTCGTATAGAAAAAGAAAATAAGGCGTATAAATGCCAGAAAACTCTAAAAATGAATCGCTTTCAAGGATCGTTGTTAAAAGACATTGATGATGAAATAACAAATGAACTTCCAATATCTAAAGATGATACTGAACAGCAAAAGATTATGTGGGATCGTTTTTTAGAACAAATGAAACTTTCTACAGAGAGAGAAGATGCTATAGAATATCAACCTAAATCAGAAACAGAAAACTCTAATAGTGTTTCTGAAATACCTGAAACCATTGGAAGCGAACAACGTTTTGCAAAAGAAAACGATTTTGATAATAATGGTACATCTGAGGAAAATTCTGCTCTCGAAAATATTTATTCCACGCATAAATCATTGGTCGAAGGACGTAAAATCAAGCGAAAAAAAATGGCTATGCAAGAAGATCCAAATTTCATTTTTGCTAAGAAAATTTTCCCAAATCGTAAGAAAAAACTTAATGTTTTAGAACAGTCTAGAAATGATTGGGATCGTTTTAAGAAAGAACAAGGTATTGGTGAAGATATCGCATCTTATAACAAAGGCAGAGCCGGATATTTGGAAAAACAGGCTTTTTTGTATAGATGTGACTGGAGAAATTTCGCTTATGAAAGAAATGCACGCATTTCGCATTTGAAACGTAAGATGGATGAAACTTAACGTTTAAACCATTTTATTTTGTAATAAAAATATAAAATTTACAAAACTGAATAGTGCTAGCGTGCTAGACAATATTTAGATACTAAAATGTAAAACTTTATGCTTTATTTATATTTCAATTCAGTTCTTCATTTTTATTTTGAGTTAGTTTTGCCGTTTTGCAACAGAAAAGAATCTAATGGTGCTTTATTTATTTGAAATAAGTGAATATAAGCAGTTGTTTATAATACGCACAACGGAAGATTAATTCACTTTTGAAGTTAAAGTTCGGTACTACATTCAACTAAAATTGCCAACTGTTAAGTTTTCTTTCTTTGTGATCTATTGTTTTTTTTTCTTTGTGATCTATTGTTTTTTTTTCTTTGTGATTTATTATACTCTGGTTCGTTTTATGCTTCCTGACTGAAAACGCCCTGTTTCTATTTATTATATTTTAGGCACTGAAAATATCTATTTTTCCATTAAAGCCATACTGCATATTTTCTGTGTCACATACTAGTCATTTTATACTTACAAATTTTTGTGTTCTATCCTTTTTTAACTCTTTTCTAAATAAATAAAGAAAAATGATAAATAAAAACAAATATAGAAAAAGGTAGGGTACTACTTGGTTATCCCGTCGACCAAAAAACTATCGCCAAATTATAAGATTAAATGCCAATAATGGATGATTGTGAATGTCAACATTCAATGACATTAAACACGGTATACATGTTTAAAACGTCCTCAAATAATTTTTAATTCTACTTTTTATTTGTATTTTTATTTATGTTTCGTTAATTTATTCGTTTTCGTTATTTAAAATAAAAATTATGTCAACATATATAATTTGGCTATTAGTTTGGCGAAAATGGTCGACGGGATAACCAAGTAGTACCAAAAGTAGTTATATTTATTTTATCTTTACTGGTGACATAAAATAAAGAAAACTAAAATAAACATTGTAACTATAGTATGTAAGGGTAATTCTTAGACCACAGAAAAAGTAAGCAATAAGTTTGTTTATTTTATGTTATTTTACATCTGAAATGCATTTAGATCTTAGATTGTTCTAAGATCGCATCATTTGTATCTGTATTAACATAGGTATATGCAATGGCGGAACGAATTATAATTATTCAAATTAGGCGTTCTCTTTCCCATCACTTATTTCAGAGAAAAATCGACATAGCACAGCGGTGTCTTATAGGCACCACTTTGGCGCAATTGCAACAGAATGGCGATTGTATGCCTCACATGGTAACCCGGTTATTTTGTTTCAACAATTTACTAAGTAAAAAAAAAGAAGTGGAAGAAGAAAGAAACAACAATTGAAGCAACGAATAAATAGTTGTAAATAAACATAATAATAAATATAAATATCACAATAAAACATAAATATTAGAACTTATAGCAATATTCAAAAACAAAGTTTCACCATATTGGCGGGAGAAAAAATCGTGCCAATGGACCATTCAACTATTACGTAAGCATATTTTTAGTCATTTTGTACCCCCTCCCCCTTGTAAGAAAATATAAGCAAATGCCCCCTTTGCTTACGTAAGATTTTATGGCAGTTTATACATCAATACTTCTTGACTTATAAAAAGTTACCAATCAATCACATTATTAATCCTACAAATTTATATAGGGATTGTGGTATCAAAATATATAAAATGGTTTTAATATATTGTTGCTTATTGCATATTAACAAACGACAGAATACAAAATGGTTTAAATATATTATTATTTATCACATTGAACAATAAAACAAGATATACAAGAAGGCTTAACTTACTTAGGCATCATAACTAAAATTTTTTACATGAATCATACTAATGTTTGAGTTCAATTTGGTATTCATATTTTAATCTGATGTCCAGGATCCTTGAACCTATGTTTCAACATGGGTTCAATAATTTATAAGTAATTAAGACTTATATATTACTCATAGCTAGAGCGGAAACACTAATCTATAATAAGATTAAGAAATATAAATCTCAAACGTCTTTTTGAAATAAAAGACGAACCAACTGACATACAAAAGTAATATATTTTAAGATAGAATTTGATGAGATGAATAAAAAGGCAATGTAAAAATTTAACACTTAAATAAAGGAAATTTTAGAATTTAAAATAAACAGATTTTCAACAAACATAGAAATTTTTTGAATTTTTTTTTCATTAACTAGAGAGCTATGTCAAGACTTTAGAAATCACTCTTGAGAATATAACGTAAGCTACTCTATATTTATACGAACTTTAATATTTGTTTGATAAAATTATACACTTACCTTAGTGAAAAAGTTCAAAAAAGTTGATTTCTTATTGGTTGCAATCTGCAGTGCTTTCTCAATTCTCTTTAAAACAAGCCTTTCAAGATCTTTGAGGCACTTTGCTTCATTTTTGTACCGTCGCCAAACATTCGCCATTTTTTGCACGACTTGGGCAGGAGTATCATTTTGAGATTTTTTAAAGCTCTGATAAAGTTTCTGATATAATAAGGATTTGTCAATGTTAGTATCCATAATTAAATCCGACTAAATTCACTATGCAACTAAAAGTAATACTCATGCAACTGAATAAAACAATAAATATCTGTGCTGTGTATTCGAGATAAGAAAAAACCCAAGTAGATTTTCTGCTTTCTAAAGTTCCAAAATCTGTAAGAGAAGGAAGTTCCACAATAGCAGCGGAAAGACAAAAATTTCCAGAAATTCTGCAAAAATTCCCGGAATTCCATGACCGATTGAACGGGAGAAAAGAAAATACCGGACTTACCTAAGATAAAGTCAACTGACCAGTTGCCCTGACAACAGAACCCAGCCACACCGGTTCCTGTGTTTTTCTAGTCTTGCAATGTACTTGACTTGGCACACAACTTAACAGACAACAATGAAGACAAAGAGTGAGTGGGTGATGCGTGTCATGCGACTGCCGATAGATAAGCAAAGGATAAAATTGAAAATAAATGGCGAATTTCGAACAGATTGTAGAACGCTCTTTCCCCACCATACTTTGTTTGCTTGTTGAATTTGAACTGCAGTTGCTTCGTTGTTTAATGCTTACGTAAGAATTGTCGTGGCCCCTCCCTCCCCCTTGTCAGAAAAAATAAGCAGACACTGGACCCCCCCCCCCTCCCCCTTTAGTGCTTACGTAATACTTGAACGGTCCCCAATGCGGTGCGTATATGATACCTGAGCCGAAAAATCTTTGGTTTGTTTTACATTAGTATTGAGAAGGATAAGGATAAGATAAAGTCAACTGACCAGTTGCCCTGACAACAGAACCCAGCCACACCGGTTCCTATGTTTTTCTAGTCTTGCAATGTACTTGACTTGGCACACAACTTAACAGACAACAATGAAGACAAAGAGTGAGTGGGTGATGCGTGTCATGCGACTGCCGATAGATAAGCAAAGGATAAAATTGAAAATAAATGGCGAATTTCGAACAGATTGTAGAACGCTCTTTCCCCACCATACTTTGTTTGCTTGTTGAATTTGAACTGCAGTTGCTTCGTTGTTTAATGCTTACGTAAGAATTGTCGTGGCCCCTCCCTCCCCTTTGCCAGAAAAAATAAGCAGACACTGGACCCCCCCCTCCCCCTTTAGTGCTTACGTAATACTTGAACGGTCCCCAATGTGGTGCGTATATGACACCTGAGCCGAAAAATCTTTGGTTTGTTTTCCATTAGTATTGAGAAGGATAAGGATATGTAAAAATATTTATGCACAGATGTCATACGTCGTTAGCAAGTCAAACTATCCAATGGTAAAATAGCTTCTTTTCAGGAGGATAAAAATCTGTTTTAATTGTGGATTCAAAACCAGAGTCAAGCAGCAGCAAACAATTATTATTTACTGGGTGCTGTTTTATATCCTATTTAATCATGCTATTGAGATATTTGGGAAGAGTTCCATATCCTGTTCTGGTTGGCGTGATTGGCGAAGAAATCGAAAATGGCGACAAAAAACTATTTTAGCAATTTATCCGATTTCTCAAGATGGTGGGAAAGCATGATTTTTAAATAATTTATAAACATATATTTATTTAATAAACGTTATACATGTCTCATGTTAAAAAAATATATATGTACGATGTTTATATTATGATATTTTTAGATATATCCCTGTATACATGTAATTATGTAGAGATGAATACATATATAAATACATAATGTATACACCTATAAATAAATATTATATACTTATATATTTATTATGCATATCTAATTAAAACAAAAGCTGTAAATTTTTTGAAATTTTTATGCTAAATTCAAAGCAATGTACACACACACACACACAAATGGATAAAGTTTATTTCAGTAGTAAAAATGTAACACCAAATAGTCCAAGAGCCGACCGCACAAAACCCTAACAAGGAAGGTCTCCATACGGGCATACCCCGAAAAATCTGAAAAAATTACAGAATGTTCTTCTCATAAGGATATATACGTTTATAAAAAAATTTTCGGCTGAAGCTCCATTCAGTATCCGTAAAAAAATAATGAAAATTTCGTTATTCGGCGATTTATCGCCGGTTGGCGATGGAATGTAATTTCAAAAAATACTTTATGTCAAATACACTTCAAGAAAAAAAAAAAACGTTTCATGTTGAACTTGTTTTGATAAATTTAATTTAAATAAGTTTAATAAGTTTCACTTTGTTTTAAGTATTTTGTTATATCGATATTTATATGCATTTATAAATTTTAATCATCATAATTTGAGATTTAAAGCGAAATTCATAATTTAAATTAATTAAATTTGTTTCAAGCTCAAAGTCCAATTGAGAATTGTTGATTAGATTTCGTTGCTAAGGAAACAACTGACTTTTATTTTTGAACTAGCAGCCTTCGCCCGCTACGCTGGTCAGTTTCTCTAAAATAATCTTGAATCAAACGAAATATGTTTAAATAAACAATCTTAATATCGAATCAAATACCCACAATTTTTGCCTGATTTATGTAATCTTACATTGATCAGTTCAAAGTTCATTTTCCAAAAACCAAAATACCTCTAAAATGACTAAATAACTGGCAAATTACAAAAGTACTAAAGTAATTAAGAATTTTTAGTAGGTTTTTTTATCTTGAATTCCACTTGAATTGCTTCTACCTGAATTTGCTTCTGAGATATGGTGAAACATGTTATTATTTTAGACCATCCGATGAACTTCCTAAAGGAGAGATTTATATATATACATATAGATAAGGATTCAAAATTTCAGGTTTTTGCGCCGAATACATCGCCAAATTAGGAAAATGTGAAGTATCTCACCAAGTAATGGATTTAAAATAATTTGCTTAGTACCATTCAATTAAGCATGAAAAAATGCACTAAAATATGCACTAAAAACAAATAATTAGTAAAGTTTTAAGAAAAATATTAATAAAAAGTCGAAATAAAAATCATTTAATGACATTTTAAACACGTGAATCGTATTTAATATCATTGAATGCGACATTCACGATCATCCATTATTAGCATCTAATCTGATAGTTTGGCGATAATTTTTTGGTCGACGGGATAGCCTAGTAACACCGTTTTATTATTATTATTATTATTATTATTATTAGAATGAATGATAAATTAATTGCAAATATTTTTTCATGATAATTATTTTTCCTTCACATTCAAAATATTTCTTTTTTAGGTACTTCTAGGTTATCCCGTCGACCAAAAAATTATCGCCAAACTGTAAGATTAAATGCCAATAATGGATGATCGTGAATGTCACATTCAATGACATTAAATGCGATTCACGTGTTTAAAATGTCATTAGGTAATTTTTAATCCGACTTTTTATTAATATTTTTATTAATATTCTACCAAATATCTGTTTTTTCGTTATTTAAAATAAAAATTATGTCAACATGTATAATTTGGCTATTAGTTTGGTGATTTGTATAATTTGGCGAAATTGGTCGACGGGATAACCTAGAAGTACCTTTTTTTTAGTGATGGTAAAATAACTGCAGATGAAAAAGATATAATAGTAAGGCTAAAACACAGATTTAATGACTGCTTGGCATATGACTTGGCGGAGACTCTATAAGTACGCTAATTCTATCAACCTAAATATCCAGATAGAGTGTAAACAAACAATTGGTACCATTTGATTATTCCGTCGATCAATTTCGCCAAATTATACAAATGGATATAATTTTTATTTTAAATAACCAAAGAATTAATAAATTAGTAAAATATTGATAGAAATAGAGGTAAAACATCGAATTAAAATTAGTTGACGACGTTACAACTATGCAAAACATATTTAATGTCAAAAGAATGTGACATTTACGATCATCCATTATTGACATTTAACCTTATACTTTGGCGACAGTTTTTTGGTCTATGGGAGATCAAGTATTGCCAAATAATGTAATATTGCCAAATAATGTAAACAAATTATATAAACAATAATATTGCCAATAGTATTTAGATGCAGATATCATCTACGGATCACGTTGGCACGATTACAACAAAATTCTGATTTTACGCCTCACGTGGTAATCCAGTAATAGCCGTTTATTTATCAGTAAACTATTTCATTAGTTTTCTTTTCTATTTTAAAATTATACAAATTGTTTTGTTCCATAATTACTAATTGGATTAATTTATTTATTATTATTATTATTCCAGATTACATTTTCTTGGCAACGGGAAAGAAAAATGGTTATTTTTTATCGGAAAAATTTTAATTGATTCTGCATGAAAAATAATGAAATTTTGAATTATTAAGAAAAATATTTGAATAAATCAATTAAAAATTAGCCTATGTTCACCGGAAATAGTGTAGCTTTCCAACGGTGAAAGAATTTTTCAAATTCGTCAAGTAGTTTCGGAGCCTATTCAATTCAAACAAACAATCAGATCTTTCCTCTTTATAATATTAGTATAGATAACCTTAAATGTATGAAGATAATTTTTCTCAATATGATTTTTTTATCTATGAAAACATTTTTTCCAGTGATTAATTAAATAACGACTTCAACAAGTGATATATATATATTATATATATATCACTTGTTGTGATATATATATATATTATTATATATGTTATATATATTATATATATGTATGTAACATATTAAAGTCTCTTCATGTTTATGTTTAAATTCATTAAATACCATTTACGCGCATTCTAAATATCCAACAGTTTTGAGTTGCATTATAATCGTTTGCTTTTGGCGAGAAAAAAAGCTGCTCGCCAAATCGAGTGACTCTTTCGTCTTTTCACGCCAAATGTTCGAAAATATTTTATTTTTTTACATATTTTCTAATGTGATTCCGCCGCTACTTTTGACTGATCCTTCATTACATACATAAGTACTTTAATTGGTAATTTTTTCATAAAATTCTGAGTATGCCCAGTATAGAGACCTTCCTTGTAAGTCATCGAGCACAAGAAAAATTCTTTTATTTTATGGAAGAGTAGTAATAAAGGAATCTAATCATCCGTGTCTGCCAGAAGTGAAGAGGTGCATAAGCCAAAAATCCTGGGTTTACCATTGTGTTTGTCCTACCAACGCCGACTATATACTACCGGGCGAGTCATTTCGCGAAAAACCGCCGAAAAAGTGAAGCTAGATTCAGCTTCAAACCCTGAACCATTTCATTGAACCACGTGTGAGTCCACGTGGCGCAAACCCTGCCCAAATTAGCATTGATTCAGTGGCTTTAGAGCCAAAATACATCAATTTTAATTTGATGTGACAACACCTTTGGCAGGTTAACAAATTAGGTACAAATTAGGGGGAAACCCATTCTCGCTCCTTTTTGGGTTTTTGCAAAAAAGTAAAACTACCGCCATTTTGTTGCGTTCGGTTTTTCCCTCTTATCAGCGGAAATGATTTTTTTTCGCCTGATTGATTGCTTTTTCGAAAGCTATACATTTCCCTTTGAACGTTACTTTATTTATTTAATGGTTAGTCCCTTAAGTATGACTTGCGACTGGAAGTAACATCTGGAAATCATTATTTAGTTCTAGAAACTAGGCTCCTTTATTTTTGGGGGAACTAAAGTTGCAATGTTTCTTTAAATAAGCCATGCAACAATACAAAAAAGAAAAAGAAAATAAAAACTTTTAACTAAGCATCATTATTTGAAGTTAGTTCAAACTTAAATTAAAAAAAGAATTTTTGCATAGAATTTAAAAATGAACAGTGTTGGAAAAATATTTCATATACTAAATTATGGTTCTGCAATATTTTGATTTAAATTATTTTAAGGGTGTATTCGAAAAAACGCTTTTCCACCTTCAACAGCTCGAATTTTTCCAAAACAATTTCAGACACATTTTTAAAAGCAGAAACATGAAACTTGCTGAGAGTATTTTGGAACTGATGTATAAGGTGCCGTGTGGTGTCATTTTATGCTAAATTCATTATAATTTGATTCATAAGCAATTATCTTCTCAATATGAGCCATTTTTTTTTTTTTTTTTTTTTTTTTTTTTTGTTCACAGATCTCCCGCTTCGAAAAAATTGGTTCAAAATGCCACTTTGGTTGATTTTTTTGCAATACTTTCTGCATTTATCAATGATTTGTGCATTTATTAAATAATAATTGCATTTATTAAATAATATGTGCATTTTTGCGTTGAACTCCTTTCAATTTAATAAGAAATGCTTGTAGAATATAGATAAAATGATATACACGGTCACGCAAAGAATTATCTACATGGCCACCCAAGCATGATAATTTCTGGAAATGTGATTTAAGTTGTTTTAAGAATGTTTTTGTTTGAACTAGATTTTAGCAAAATACTGGCGTGTAATAAAGATACTAGGTAAACTACAGGGCTGTAGAAAAGTATTCAAGTGTGTTCCCATCTATTAGAATAAAGTAGAAGAAGAAATTTCAACCAGTTAGGCATTTTTTTGCTAAATTAAATGTTCCATTAAATGGTATAAATATCAACCGACAGATCAAATACAGGGCTGTTCAAAAAATATTGGAATACATGCTTCGCTACCGACAGTAGCATTTTTCTAAATAACGAAGTTTTGTTAAAGATTTTAGCAAATGTTAGAAAATGTTTCATAATCTAGGCTTAATGCATGATGTTTCTTACTTGTTATACATGCGTAAAACTTGTAGACATGTTCGAAATAGTGTTTAGGCTCTTTAATATAGATGAAAAAAACTATTAGCTTCCTCAAGGATATGGACAAAATCCCACCGCTCTGTTTTATAATTGTTTTATTTTAACCAAATTTCTTTTAGAGAACGAGAGTTAAAACATAAGAAAAAGATTCACTTTTTGCAAATATGATTTTCTTAAAAGAACTCTTTAACCCCCCCCCCCCTCCCCATCATTTGAAAATCAGAAATTATTAGGTGTAATAAGTATTCTCTTTAACAAACATAAAAGATTACAAGTAAGGTTTTAATCAGGGCTTGTATAAAAACCAGTTTTTTTTTTAAAAAGCCGAAAATCCGGTTTTTTTTTTTTTTTTTTTTTGGTTTAAACCAGGTTTTTTTCATTATTACAGAAATAGTATTAGCAAGAAAAAAATTAGATTATAAAGTTATGATGTTAATGTTAAACATTCACACTGGTACTTTATTTTTTGATATAATTAAAGCATATAAAAATTATAATTAAATTACCTATAAGTTTGCTTTCTTTAATGAAATATTTATTTTTGAAAAATGTAAACTATTAGTATACTTATATAAGACAGAACATAATGAGGGGTAAACAAACATATTTTACTAAATCAACAAAAAATAAGCTAAAATAGAAAACACTCTCCTGTGTTAAATTTAGAAATCATTTACTCAGGGATGAGATTGACAAAAAAAGTAAAAAATCTGAAAACTGTGCGAACGACATTTGAGCAATAATACTTATGAATTTCAAGCAGAATATATATTATAATTGCTATTAAAATTTATATATTTCATACTATTTAATTTTAAGCAAATTAAAAAGAAACTGTTAAAAAAATTAGTTAGAAATTATTTATTTACTGCAGTAAAAAGTTTTTTTTTTTTTTTTTTTTTTTTTTTTACCAAGATACAGAACATTAATAAAAGCACTGACATGAATATTTTTTAATTGTAATTTTAAAAATAGTATATACTTTCCTTGAAACAGCAAAGCAAAATAATTGCAACCACACTAGTATATTAATAAACAAATAAATCCTTTTTTTTTTTTTTTTTTTTTTTTTTTTTTTTAACAAAAATAAGTTTTTAAGGAATTAAATTGATCATAATTGATTGTTAAAGGTGCAGCAAGCCAACCACTAAGAATGCAGATTTAAGGAAAAATAATAAAAAATAAAAATTTTAAAGTGTTATTTAAAAGTGAAATTAGTAATACTACAGAAAGCGTATTGAAAATTCAGAACATTAAAAGGAATTCAGAAAAAATGGACTATTATATCAAAGTACAAAAACAAAAGTAAAAAAACTAAGGAAAAATATAAAATTTTCTCAAAATTTTAACCGTTGAATTTTTTTAAAAAATTGAAGAAAAGCCTGAAGAATCTCATCCATGTTACTGTATCAATAATACAAACATCAACAAATGATTATTAATCTTTAACTTTAACTATACATATTTTCTTAAAAAAAACATCAATATGCATTTCTTTTACGCTAAAAAAAAAAAAAAAAAAAAAAAAAATCACGTGTATCGATATACCGTAATTTCGGGTGTATAAGCCGCAGATCAAACAATTCTTTTTCGACCCAGAATTTTTTAAGAAACAAATATAACTAGTTAGATCGCCGTAAATATTTGTCTTCTATCACTAAATAAGATTTCTGGGTCCAAAAAGAATTGTTTGATCCGCGGCTTATACACCCGAAATTACGGTACTTGATTTATCAGTGAGTGTAATATTATACAAATTGAGACATAAGCTTAGAAAAATCACTATTTTTTTTTCTTTTTTGCAAACTTTATTTTCCTAGTTAAGGGTGTATTTCGATTCAAACTGCTTATTTTCCGATTTATTTTTGAATTCATTTTTGCTCTCAAATGCACCAAACATTCAAAATGTCTTATTTGGAAAGTACACAAGGTGCCATGATTGTCGATTCTTTGATAAATGCAGAAAATATTGTAAAAAAAAGCAATCAAAAACGGCATTTCGAACCGATTTTTCCAAAGCGAGAGATCTGTGAACGAAAAAAAAGGTCTTATTGATAAGGTAATTGTTTATAAATCAAATTCTAATAAATTTAGCGTAAAAAGACATCACACGTCATTTCATACGTCCATTCAAGAATCCCCTCAGCAAGTTTCATGTTTCTACTTTTAAAAATGTGTCTGAAATTGTTTCTGAAAATTTCGAGCTGTTGAAGGTGGGAGAGCATTTTTTCGAATACACCCTTAAATATATTTAAAACAATTTCTTTATAAAAACAACTCCATGTATTTAATTTTAATTAAAATCTTTAAATAAAAAGACAAGTTTTGAGGCCATTTCTAATCTTAACTTATTTCGTATTTTTGGCTGTACCAGTTCAAATGTTGAAAATATTCTTTCAATACTCACTGAAGAGGCTTTTGCTGTAATAAGTTGTTCAACTTATAGTAAAGACGTTGCTATTAAATTTGTTGATTTGAATTTGCTGACTCTTCCACATTTTATATGGGATAACTTCTTTTACTGTATTCTGCTCAAAAAAATGTTCTTTAAAATATCATATAAATGATAAATTTCAACAAAAGACCACTAAAAATATGCACATATCATCAAAAACTTATGAAAAAACTCTAATTTCGTTTTTAAAAAAGTTTGGTTTCTCCATTCCAAAACTGAATTTGCTGCTCCAAAACCTGATTTGTTGCAACAAAAATTTTTTTTTCTTTGCTTTCTCCAAAAACGGATTTTCATGTCCCAAAATTGTTTTTTTTTTTTTTTTCTGTTCCAAAAACGGATTTTCCTGCTTCAAAATCGGTTTTTGACTGCTCCAGATCCTTCTGAATGAATGCGACCCCTGTATGCGTTTTCAGAGTGATTTCTATAGATCATTTTAATACATTTTGTATTGTTGATTTAATAAGAAACATAATGTATCAAGCACATTATTTAACAAAAATATTTTTTTTTCGTTTAACACCATAAATTGGTACTGTAAATTAAAAACAGAATTTTAGAAACATATCCATCTAAAAAATTATCACTTAAAATTTTCCATTTCTTTTCATAATATTTACTCTGTATTACAAGGTATAAAACTATAACATATTTCTTATCGTAATATTTATTTGATAGTTAAAGGTGTCACTGCTGTAAAGGCATAACGTTACGTACTTTATGGTAGAGAATTTGTGACTTTAAATTTTCAGGGCAGACTTTTTAGGATAATTTTTTAGATTTCGATATTTAAAGTGATTTTTGACCCCTTTTTTTAATAAAACAATTTAGCACATTTAAACATCTTATTATAACATATTTTATTTTAACATTTTATTATGATTTAATAGGTAAAAAAAATTGTTCTAAGAAAGCAATATAGCGTATAATGTTCAATGGAATTGGAACTGTTTTCTTCATTATCACCATTTCATATGTGACAATATAAAATTTTTTTTTTCTTTATATCAGTGTATTCATTTCTTCTGTAGATTTGAGTACTTGGTCAACATAAGAAACTAATACACTGTTTTCAATAGATACGCTATATTTTAATTTTTTTTTTTAAACTGGTTTAATCTTAATTTCAAATTTAAAGCACCACTTTACATATTCATTATTATCTAATTCTTCCAAAAATATTTTTTTTGCTATTTATTTATTTACGTTTTATTATTATTGAAATATAGTTGTATTTTCATAATATTAAACAGTAAGAACCATATTTATAATGTACATAAGATAATTGTAACAGACTACTCCCACAGTCAATTTTCATCCTGCTGCCTTACTGTCGCAGACACAACCATAACTTTCTGCTACTGGGGAATATGCATTCTGTCACGACCGTCTAAATCTAATGTAGAAGAAGCAGATTTTTATAACTAACAACAGATAAAAATATTGCCCAGTTAAACTGATGGCATTGACACACAGGCTTCGCATACTAATTATTCATTAGAGCCTTATATTTTCAAGGGTTAATTCCGTTCGAAAAAAAAGTTAAGAATGGGAAACAGCCCTCCCCTTTCCCGTTTTTATACTTAATCATTGAACCTCCTAAACTATCAAGAACATGCTTTATCATATAAAAAATCTATATCCAAAATTCAGAGCAAATCAGATAATTCTTAATAAAAAACCCATTTAGCATTTATATAATTTAAGAGCAGTTATTCCCCTCTTTTATACTTAACCATTAAACTTCCAAAACTATTCAGAGATTTGAATGAAATCTGACAATTCTGCTTGAAAAACATGTAAATTAAGGGGAGGGGCATAAGCTCCCTGTTCCCCCTGTTTATACTTATTCAATGAACACCTAATAACAGTCGCGAAATCGCCTTATCAGAACGATCCTATATCTAAATTTTGAATGAAAACTGTTAATTCTGCTCGAAAAACCCATTTATATCAATTAGGGGGAGGGGCATGAGCCCCCCGTTCTCTCTCTTATACATATCGAATGAACTCCAAAAACTAATCAGGGAAGCGCCTTATCATAATAAGCCTAAATCCAAAATTTCATGTAAATCGGATATTTTTATTATGAGTTATCGCGTTACGTAAGAACTTACGCATGCACGTACATGCATACATATAGAACGGGCGGGCACATAAGCTCTCAGGATTTTATAGCCTGTTAGCTAATAATGATAGATTTTATACTTATTCCGCATTCTTGCTCCACTAGTGAGCGTATACCGTGATGAGTTTTTCTTAGTATTAGAATATGCACTACTCCAGATAAGTATATATTTTTTCTAGTTCGGCCGCCCATTTCACTAGAGGTTTGCACGGGCCGGAAATTCCACACCTGGGTCTGGACCGGGCCGTTTATAGTTTTACATTTTTAGGCTTACCCCGTACAAAAATTAGTGAAAACAGGCCCGGCCCGATTTGGCCCGACATAATTTCTATTTCGGGGGTTGCCGCCATCCCCCCCCCCCTTTATACTTATCCAATGAACACCCGATACTAATCTTGGAGGCAGATCATCAGAAGGATCCAATACCTAAAATTTTAATGAAATTTGATAATTCTGCATGAAAAACCCATATAATAAAAAGGGGGGATAAGCTTCCGTCCCCCATACTTATCCAATGAACTCAAAAAACTAATCAATAAGGTGCTCTCATCAGAATGATCCTATGTCTGAAATTCGAATGCGATCTGATAATTTGTATGAAATCTAATCTAAATCATTTATCTAAATTAATGGGGGGGGGGGTAGCCTCATTCCCCCCTCCTTATATTTATCCGATGAACCTCCAAAAATAATCATGGAAAAGCCTCATCAGAATGAAATCCAAAATTTCAAGTTAATCGGACAATTTTATTATGAGTTATCGCATTACACAAATACATACAGAACGGGCGGGCACACCAACTCTCAGGCTTAGATAGTTTGTGAGCTAAAAACTAAAGGGTGAAAATAGACAAAACGTTTCATTCAAATTTTAAAAAGTCTTTAAAATATATTATTCCTAGAGTTTCTTAAAAATCTTGCATGCTCTTAAGTCTTAATAAATGCATGTCCAAAAAGTTTTTTTTTTTTTTTTTTTTTTTTTTTTTTTTTTTCCTGTGGAATCAGAATAAATTAAAACTATAAATAGTATTCAGAATACAATCTACGTTTTAATATCTTTCAAAAATCTATAAACGTGTACAACTAAGAATATTTCAATTCATTCTATTTAATGCCTCATTCCTTTCAATCATTAAATATTAGTTCAATACGAAGAGAAAACCCGAAAGATAATCTTAGTACTGGGGCTCTTTTTCGTTCGGACCCTAGGCTTCAGCCTACTCAGCCTAAGGAATAATCCGTCTCTGTTTATTGTTTATGCCTGCAAATATCATGATTTATGTTTTAAAAATAATCTGAACATACTAACCTAAAAAGTCTAATACTAACCTAATGTAAAGTTTGCATGCTAGATTTTTACATAAAAATAGTTATGAACAATAATACTAGCATGGAATCATATTATTTGATCTGATCGTTTTATTTCACTAGCTTTTAAAGTATGTTTAGGTAAATATTTCGAAAAGCTTTATATCCAACCATTCGAGATATTGGTAAACAAAACGTTTTTTCAACAAATCTCATTAATAAACTTACTTATGAATTCAGTTTTTATAAAAATATCAGGGAAGTAAATCATAAAAAAATGATATATAAAAGTTATAACTATTTTTCTGGTCTCTACCAGAATTTATGATAGGCTCTATCGAAACGTAATATAAATTTAATCGCCTGTTCATCAAGAAAATTAAAAAATTCATTCCAAAAATTCATTCAAAAACTCATTACTTCTTCCCTTAATCATTTGTACTAGTGATGGGCGATTTCGATTTTTTAAATCGATTTAATCCATACTACGCCCAATTCGATTTAATCGATACTTTAAAATTTTTAATCGATTTCTCTGAACGGAATATAATTTTCATTTTCCTCCAAAAGTCGAAGATAAAATAGACGGATGTGCGAATTCCAAAATTTCAGTGTATTAGTTTCTAAGATAGAAGAATTAAAGAAACCTGAGAACCCCCCCCCCCCCTTGCAAAATAGCGTTTTTTGTTGAGTGATGCACACCAAAAATTAATCAGGATCAATTTTTATTAGGTACCAGTTGAATCTGAATTTTGATGAAAATCCATGAAAGCGCGAGATACAGCTATTGCGAAATCATAAAAAATGCAGCATATCAGCGCCACCTGTAGGGCAATTTATACCAAGAACTGAATAACACTAATTTATGTCAGAGATTTACTGAATCTCAATTTTGATGAAAATTCGTTCTTGATAAAGCGCTATTGCGTTAATCATGAATAATGCAGTATAGCCGCGCCATCTCTTAAGCGATTTCCACCAAAATGTAATTAGCATCAAATAATATCAAGGACTAATTGAATCTAAATTTTTATGAAAGTCCGTGCATTAGTTCTTGAGATAAAGCTAAAATGGAAACAGGGGCGTGCGAAAAGAGAACTGCGCCCGGTTCAAAGTTCCAATTTAGCCCCCCCCCCCCATTAACTTTTTCTTGTGATAGGCTAGAAGTGATGTTAGTAGTAAAAATTTGGCGCCTCCTAAATTTCCGTGCTCAGAACGACCGCTTCCTTTCGCCCCCCCCCCCTTTCACATGGCGCTGAGTGGAAATTGTGAAAAATTCAGTATAGCAGCGCCATCTGGGAAGCTATATACATCAAAATGCAAAAAACATCAATTCATGTCAAGGACTAACTGGATCTAAAATGTTATGAAAATCCGTTCATTCGTTATTCAGATATAGCTGTTGCGCAAATCGCAAAAAATGCAGCATAGCAGCGCCACCTGTTAGACTATATACACCAAAAATTAATTAGATTCAGTTTATATCAAGGTCAAACTAAATCTAAAGTTTTGTGGAATTCCGTACATTTGTTCTTGAGATAGAACGGTCAGAAATTTTTGTCGTATATAGACTCACAGAGTGACAGACAGACACACACACACACAGACAGATATTTCTTAAAAACCATGATATCCTGTTAAAGACCTTCTAAAATATATAAATCCATCGAAAACGGGAAGTCAAAAATTTTCACGAATCTAATACTCTCTTCTTGTAAGGTTACAAAAGAAAGTAGAAATGTAAAATTCTGCCCGTAAGATCGATCTTTAGATTCGATGTCGATCTTTAGATTCGATGTCGATCTTCAGATTCGATGTCGATCTTCAGATTCGATGTCGATCTTTAGATTCGATTTCGATTTTTAGATTCGATTTCGATTTTTTTTTCTTTTTCTAGGCTAAATCAGTGTTGAATGCAGGTATTTTTCTGCGACTCCTGAGGAAAGCATCATGTTTTACAGCTCTGTAAGAGAGGGGGAATCGCAATTTGTACATTAAAAAGCATAAAATCCCTTCCGCCCGTTTGGGGTTTATCTGCGCCCCGCCGGGGGACATATTTTTTTGTTTCTTCAAAAGAAACAAAAAAATTTTTGAGGGGGGGGGGGGTCTTGCACCCTCCCCCAATATACACCTTAAAATTTCGCTCATTTAATTCTCTACCATTTTTAACTTAAAAGTTTAAGCTACATGTCACCCCCAGAGCTGTGGACCCCTCCCCCCCTGTCGATCACTCACATAATTTTGCTTATTTCTTCACTTCATTTCAATCTTTAAAAGGCTATAACTTTGCTTCTATAGGAGTTACAGTGATGAGAAAAATTCTAGTATATAGCTAACCATTTCTCGCCGTTCTTTTTGCTATTCCAGTTTCCCGGTTTCCCCTATAAGACCTTTATTTATTTATTTATTTTTTTTTGGGGGGGGGGGGGCAGAGGATTTTTTCCTCATTTCTTGATACAATATGTCTATTCAAAGCTTATGCTTCATACATTATAAATCTAGCATAAGAAATTTTCTCCCATCATTTCAGGTCACGTTACGGACCCATAATGTGTTAAAATTTTAATTTTTCAAACTTCTTCGAAAAAAAACAACAACAACATTGATACATATTAGCGAAACTGGGGTTCGAACCCGCAATCGTTTGATTGCACACGTAATCCCTAAGCTTATTGGCCACCGAGTACTCAGCAGCGCTATTATTTCTTTAGATTGTCATCTTTAAATTCGTAATATCTTTTGAATGGAATGTCCGATTTGAATAATTCAAAAAGATTTATTTGGATAAGGATTAAGGTATCGATAGTATGGTCTAATTTTGGTTGGTGTATTTATCGCGTTTTAAAATGTAAGAAAGTAGTTATATAGTGAGTTAACTACAATAGCTGGACATATGGTATCGCGCGGTTTTTTTTTTTTTTTTAATAGAGATTAATATATTCTTTAATATTATAGAAACTTTTTTTATTCATTTAAAAGTATTTCCTGACGATTCAAAATTATGTATCCTAACGATTCAAAAAATACACACGTAATTGTTCAAGGTTTCACTTCTATCGACACTCTCAGAGTGCCACTATTTTTTTTTTTTTTTCATGTTCGCCCGTCCTACCGCTCCCCCCCCCCCCCTTCCTCACCAATCTTAACTTACAGGTTCGTTCAAATTATGACTACGATTTTAAAAAAGTCTAATCCTCGTTCTATTTTGTTATAAATCCATATTTTGAAACCTCAACAAAAGATACATTTGGGCCGGGGCCGCCCATCTGTCCATTTGGGATGTACCTTGCCCCCCTGGGTGGGGGGCATATTTTTTGTTTCTTCCACACCATCTCATGTAACATATCGTTATAAAGCTTTTATCTCCTCGTTTTTTTCTGTTACTACCCCTCTCTCCACCTAGTTACATGCTATTGGCACTTTTTATAGTTTCAAAGAGTGCATGTTCCACGCAAGCCACCCCATGAATTCAACACTATATTTCTGTTTAGGAGCTCAATTATTTGGGTTATTAGTTAATTATGTTTTTCTTTTTCAAGTTCGTCCGTTCTAATCCCTCGCCCCCCCCCCCTCCTTCCTCGCCAATCTTTACTAAATGGGCCGTTCAAAGTATGCATGCAAAATATCATGATATTTTACATCCTAGTTTAGAATAGAAAACAAACATAAATGTTACTTGAAATCGCTACTTAGTGCTGATGCATTCGTGATTTAAAACTATACTGAATACTGTCATAAATACTATTGGCCCGACCAGTGGCCGAGAGGTTCTGACCTTTCAACTGGTAGATGGCAGGTGCTGGGTTCGAATCTAATTGCGGCCGTCGGCCTAACCATTCGGAGTTTTCCGTGTTTTTTTCTTCGAACCTTGGATTTCCTTGCGTAAATACGGGTTATATTCCCTTCGAAAGGCCCCCACGGAGGGCATCCCAACCCTTTAGGGCCCATGTCCCACGTGAAGATAATTAGTAAAATAATTCAAAACATAAATACTATATATGATGCAAACACATTGTTAAAAAATTGTAACTTTTGCTGCACCGTTGCTCCACCGTTTTTATAGAATATTTGACCTATGATAATGCTCCATAAAAAAGAAGTCATTGTTTTGTATAAAAGCTGTGGTTTGATAATGCAGCAAAAATTACAAAATTTAGCAGTGCAAGAACTTTTCTATATGCACCTAAGAAAAATAGACGATGCATAACTTTTTATTGGAAGAGTTTCTGAACAGGATTTAAAGGCTATTTGTTTTCAACTGCTTTATTCAACAAGGATTCGCAAAACGGTTAAACATATTTGCAAATTATTTTTTTAGCGGAAATATACATAAAACTGGAAGGTCTGATTATAGAGACGAATCGGAATCGACCTGTATCCTCATTTACAAATTATTTTTTTCGCGGAAATATACATAAAACCTGAAGGCCTGACTGTGGAAACGAATCGTAATCGATCTGTATCTCCATTTTTTAATGAATAAATGACTTGTTAAGTTACAAGCTATTTTGATCACGTGACAAATACGTTTTCCAACCCTGTTTGAGTGAGTATTCTCTTTTCTTACAGAAATTCGGTTAAAACGCCCATTTGGACACTATTTTCTTAAATATCTATTGCACTTGCAAATAAACCAGAAAAAAAAATATTTTTTTTAATTAAAAATTATTAATTTATAATTTTTTTAAACTAGCAAAAGCCATGCTTTGTTTGGATTCGCGAAGCATTATTTTATAAAACAGATATTTGAAAGTAACAATATTTTTTATTATTATTATTATTATTGCATCTTTATTAAACAAAAACGTTATTTTATGTTTTGGCGCATTTTAATTTTTAGGTGCGTTCGTAATTATGTAAATACGTAGCACCTATTGTTGTCGCTCAGTCCGTCCGTCTGTCCGTCCGTCTGTCCGTCCGCATATAACAACGCAAAAACTACCCAACCGAATCGTTAGAAATTTAAAATACATAATTATAACATAATTTTGTCGAGTCATTTCAAATTTTATGAAAATCGGGTGGATAGATCAGTTACAGGGACAATCAAAAGGATTCCGTTACATTACGGTCAATGGGGAAAAAAGTTTCAAATGCATTCTAATCGTTTGAAATTTAAAACATATAATTATTGCGTAATTTTGTCGAGTCCTTTCAAATGTTATGAAAATCGAATGCATAGATCAATTACAGGGACAATCAAAAGGATTCCGTTACATTGTCAATGGGGAAAAAAGTTTCAAATGTATTTTAATCGTTTGAAATTTAAAACATATAATTATTACGTAATTTTGTCGAGTCATTTCAAATGTCATGAAAGTCAGATGCATAGATCATTTACAGGGACAATCAAAAGTATTCCATTACATTACGGTCAATGGGAAAAAAGTTTCGAATGCATTTTAATGATGTTACACTCATTCGAACATAATAGAATTGGCATGAATCTATGAAATATATACTAAAATATGCATTCCGTACAATCTGTGAGGCAAATAATTTTTATTATTAAATTACAGGGCCACACAAAAATATTCCACTACATAATGCTATACGTGGAAACATTGTTTGGGGCGTGTTTTAATTATATTCAACTATTTCACATTTTATGAATAAGATATACGTTGCTGAGGTGTAATAAAATTTACTTCCTGCATATTTACAGAAACACAAAGATTTCGACTACTATACTGTATCCGAAGTACGCTCTACTATATCAGCATGATCTGAATATTTTAAAAACTTCGTTATCGGACGAACGCACCTCATTTGCTACGTTCACGTGCAATTTCCAACTTGTTTATTTATGATGTAAAACTGGCATAATAAGATATTTTCGAAGCAAACTTTTACAATTTGTTTTTAAATTTTCAACTAAAAGCTCTTTTAAAGATGTTTTTACAATTTCAAGTAGCCACTGGTGTTTTTTAATTGTTGAAACATGCATGTTTCCAATCTTTGTAATAAACATCCGATAATCTTTGATAGCTATTTTAGAATAATATATTTGAAGAAAGCTTGAAGAAAGTTACTTCTTCAAAATTTTATTTTCTGGAAAAAACATTTGAAATCTGCTTTCGTTGATACTATGAATTTTTAACTGTAAAACATTTTATTTTAATTTCTTCGTTTTTATACATATTAGCGTATGAGAATTGCTGTAATTCTCTCCGCGTGGGAGAACTTTTTACTTTCTGCGAATGGCAACTCAATTAATGGAATTACCTTTTAACGAAGCGCTCTCTCATTTTCGCAGTGACGTTTTCACGAATAATTATTGTTGTGTTTGCGAACTTATTAAAGTCTTATTTTTCTATAAATCCTTCTGATTAATGAGTCGATATTATTTAGCCACAATACGACCTTCGCAAAAATATTTATAAAGAACTTGAACCAACAACTTCACGCAGATCTTTTAATTTTTCATTTATATAACAAATTTAAGAATTAATTTTATTTGTTTACAATTATTTTGTTGCCAGTTTACAAAAAAAAAAAAAAAAAAAAAAATCCATAATACAATTCTTTTAAAATGTTTAAGTGTCATCTGTGCAAACGATTTTGCGGGATAATGAAAACATGTTTTATTTAATAAATTAATCATGATTCTATCTATAATTATTTACTCCATGATTTAAACTTTTTTTTTCTGAAAATATACGCGTTCCATTTTTTATTTATTTGCTAAAATGCGTCCGTATTGGAAATGCATGTAAAATAAATTAATTAAAATAATAATTTTTTTTAACGTTTTACTGTAAAAAAAATTATATTCTGCAAATCTACAGATCATAATTTATTTTTGTGTTTAATTTGAAGTTAAAATATTGAATAGTTTTTTTGTAAAGCGTACGACAAATTGTAATTTGAGTGGACTAGTAGAGGATTCGCTTCGCTCATCCTAATTAATAAATAATAAAATTTATTCAAAGTTAATACAATTTATTTTAAATTAATAAAATTTAAAATTAAAATTTATTAATTTTTAAAAATAATTAATTTTAAAAATATTTAAGATTTTAATATTATTTTTCCTATTTTTCTTTAATTATACAGCACTTTATAGAAAATTTGATGATTTAGATAATTTTTGAAGTTTGAAAATAGCTTAAAACTTATATTCATGTAGCAATGAATTATAAACAACATACGCAACCTTTACAACAACGTTAATATGCTGTTGAACTCTTTATTCATCTTATGAAAAGATTTGAACAATTCAGGAGTAGACCAGAAACTAATTGCGGAATTGTGTTTGAAATATTTATGTAACAGAGGTAAACGAAAATATATTTATCAAAATAAGAAAGCAAAATGTACATTTGTACAGTAAAATGTAAATCTTTAGAATTAAAAAATTTAAATAAAGTGAATCCCACTTGATCTATAATTGACTTAAATAGACAAAATAGTATTTTAAATGAAATATGAGAGAAATATGATACTATTAAAGTTATTTTATTATTATTAGAGGATTTTGTTTCATAGGAATATGCAGGATCATCGCTGAGACTTTAAATTGGTTGGGGGGGGGGGGGGATTTAAATTGTCAAATGAAATTATATTTGGAAATTTTGCCAGGTCCTAATCAGTTTTGCCAGGTAGCTTTTATTAAAGTTTTAATTTTTTTTTTTTTTTTTTTTTTTTTTTTTTAATTTTTAATTTTTTTTTTCTTACAGTAGACAATATTTTACTTTAGACAATTTTTACTCTTATAAATTCACAGAGCATGAAAATCTTTTTGAGGATGAATTTGTTTCTGACGCAGAGTTCGCATTACAGAAAGTTATTGTATTTCCATATGCAATTCCTAAAAACATAAGTGATTTTTTTTTTACCTTTCTTTCTTTTTAATATAAAAATTTCACTTCAAAAATTTATTAATATTCCAATTGATTGTAAAGCTGAGAAAACCAGGCAATGAATAAACTGATTTTAGAAAAATGGGATTTTGAGATCAGTAGACAGATCTATAAATTATACAAACAAGCAATTATTATACATCCTTAATTTTGTTCTCCGGAAATATGTATTTTATTCGATTTCTTATTATAAACTAATAATATTTGGAATTTGCAATATAAATAAAATGAAAAACACACCTTGCAAGTTAAGTGATTTTGGTGCAATTATAGAAAATTGAGACATGTAGGCACCATTTATAGAGATGAATTTGAATAAAAGTTTGGAGAGCTTGACATTATTGTCAAACTAATGTTTGTTTATTTCTTATTTAAGGATTTTCTCAAATGCAAATTGGCTAGTTTATGACCATTTTTAAATTCATTATTGTTCATAAACGTATCAAATTAGCAGATGACCTTATTCAGAAATCATGCAATCGAACTGTTTTTTTCTTTTTTTGGAAACAAACACCCAGTCAAATTTGGCATTTTGAACCTAATTTCCGGAGACGAAAGCGCAAGAAAGGAGGAAAAAATCATTTTCCTGAGAGAATAATTCTTATAATTCCAGTTGTTAATCACTTATCGGAACAACTATTCGATTACAAAAATATCTTGAATATGGTTGTGTCTCCAGTTAACACGGTTATATTTAAAAGTTAATGAGAAAATGTCTTTTACAACTAGACATAGTCGAGCAAAGAAAAATACTTTTCGAGTGCTGCTTTAATCGAATTCGACCATACGATTGTCGTCATGTTCTATAGGTGGCTGACCTACTTTTGATTAAAAACTACTGTTCAAAAACTTTAATATGTGTCTTGTACACGAATCTAGGAGAAAAAGTTATCGGGAAAAAAGTGACATAAACTACAAAAGCGGAAAAAAGTGACACGGAAAAAAAGTGCCGCGGAAAAAAAGTGACAAGGAAAAAAGTGACAAAGAATTGATTTTGGGAATTTATTATTGATTTTGGGGATTCATTGCTTAAGTATGAAAGGGGGATCGGGGAGGGGGGCTCATAGTTTAGGTAAATGGGTTTTTCATGCTGAATTAACTGTTTTTGGATTATTTGTTTTTGGATTTGGAATTTTTGGATATACGTTCATCCTGAAAAGACGCTTGCCTGATTAGTTTTGGGAAGGGACGATTACCCCCCCCCCCCATCCGTCCTCAATTAGATGAATGGGTTTTTATGCAGAATTGTCCAACGTGTGTCAAATTTGCATGTAGGTTCTTTTCGATAAGGCTTATATATAGTATATAATGCCTGAAGAGATTTAGGAGTTCTAATGGTTAAGTATAGAGAGGGAAGGGGGATAACCTTTCTAAAATTAAATTAATAACTTTTTACGCATAATTATCCGATTTGCTTAGAATTTTGGACATAGGTTCATTCTGATAAGACGTATCTCTGATTAGTTATGGGGTTCTTCTGCTTATTATAAAGGGGGGCGAGCAATTATATCCCCTTAAACTAGAAAAATAGGTTTTTATGCAGAATTATCCCATGTATTTCAAATTTTAAATATAGGTTCTTTCTGATAAGGTGGATCGCTGAATAGTTTTAAGGATTTAATATCTAAGTATAGAAGGGGAATAGAATATAACCCACCTTAAATTAAATTACTTTTTAAGCAGAATTATCAGATTTGCTTCAAATTTTGGATTATAGAACCATTATGGTAAGGCGTATCCCTGATTACATATGGGGTTATTTTGCCAATTAAAAATTGGGGCGGGTGATTATTCCTCCCCCTTAAATTAGATAAATTGTTTTTTATGCTCACTTATCCGATATATTTCATATTTTGGATATATGTTCTTTCTCATAAAGTGAATCCCGGAATAATTTTAAAGGTTTAATGGCTAAGTAAACACTGGGGGAACGGATGATACCCCCCCCGCCCCCTTAAATTAATAAATGGCTTTTTACGCAGAATTATCTGATTTGATATTCAAATTTTGATTGGGCGTTCATTATGATAAGGCGAAGTCCTGATTAATTGTGGGTTATCCCCTGTTCATCGCTCTATACTTAGCCATTAAACCCTTAAAACTATTCAGGGGTTCACTTTGTCAAGAAGAACCTATATCCAAAATTTGAAATACGTTGAATAGTTGTGAAAGAAAAAAAACAATTTATTTTATTTAAAGAGTGGAGGATTAATCGCCCGCTTCCCCTATTTAATTATCAAAAGAACCCCATAATTAATCAGAGATTCGCCTTCTTATAATGAGTATACATCCAAAATTGAAGCAAATCGGATGATTCTGCGTAAAAAGTCATTTATTTAATTTAAGGGGGTTTATCCCCCGTTCCGCCTCTATACATAGCCATTAAACCCATAAAACTATTCAGGAATTCACTTTATGAGAAAGATCCTCTATCCAAAATCTGAAATACATCGGATACGTGTGCATAATTTTTTAAAGTCTAATTTAAGGTGGGTATAGTAATCACCCGCCCTCCTTTTTAATTACCAATAGAACCCCATAACTAATCAGAAATACGTCTTATCATAATGAACCCATGTCCAAAATTCGAAGCAAATCGGATAATTCTGCATAAAAAGCCATTTATTTAATTTAATAGGGGTTTCCTCCATCTCCCCTTTATACTTAGCCATTAAATCCTTAAAACTATTTCGAAATTCATCTTACCAGAAAGAACCTATATTTAAAATTGAAATACATGGGATAATTCTGCATAAAAACATTTCTCTAGTTTGAGGGGGAGAATTGCTCGTCCCCCCCCCTTTATAATAAGCAGAAGAAACCATAACTAATCTAAGATGCGTCTTATCATAATGAACTTATGTCCAAAATTTTATGCAAATCGGAAAATTATGCGTAAAAAGCCATTAATTTAATTTAAGAAAGGTTATCCCCCGTTCCCCCTCTATACTTAACCCTTAAACTCCTAGAATCTCTTCAGGCATTTTATACTGTATATAAGCCTTATCGAAAAGATCCTATATGCAAATTTGACACACGTTGGATATTTCTGCGTAAAAACCCATTCATCTAATTGAGGACGGATGGGGGGGGGGGGGTAATCGTCCCTTCCCAAAACTAATCAGGCAAACGTCTTTTCAGGATGAACGTATATCCAAAAATTATACCAAAACAGTTAATTCAGCATGAAAAACCCATTTACCTAAACTATGAGCCCCCCCCCCCGATCTCTATTTCATACTTAACCAATGAATCCCCAAAATCAATTCCTTGTCACTTTTTTTCCTTGTCACTTTTTTTCCGTGTCACTTTTTTTCCGCTTTTGTAGTTTATGTCACTTTTTTCCGATAACTTTTTTTACGGTCACTTTTTTTCCGTTTACCCTTGTACACATTCGGAAGATATTATTTCAAACAGATTAATAATATGAAAATATATCAGCTTTTTGATAAAACTTTTTGTAAATGTAAAACTAACTCATGTTACCCTGCTTCGCATTATACTTTTTTCGGAAAGTAAATTAAAAACCATTAAATCGAGATAATTAAACAAAAAATAATGATATTTGTTCATATTTGTCGGTGAGTATGAGTTACTTTTTCTTTACTTGTCTCTCCATAGTATTTAAAATATTCTAAAAGTATTTTTGAGACTTCAAGACTTAAATTTTAATATTGTTGCAGTTCTATTGCTTAGCTCTCCAATAATAAGAAAAATAAGACTGTTTAAAAAATCTCTTTCATCTACTTTAAAATAATTAATATTTTGTTTCTAAGCATTATTTTATATAAAGATAATATTATACACTCCATTTCATTATCCTACAGATGTATGCAACGAATATAACACAGTGATATACTAAAAAACATACATATATTTATCCTTAGATCTGTGTTCTAAAACAACTTTTAAAGCAAGATAAGAAATTTTCACGTGGCATGCACTATCGAATATCAAGGTCAGGGGTCGTATATCAAGTTATTTTCCATCGTGTAGAAACTTTCTATCAGTGAACCGGAAATGACATGTGTTCGAAAGTTAAAAATCTTTAAACACAGTCAAAAAATGGAGTATATAATGGTCTGTTTTTTCGCATTTCACACTTCCGCTTTTACGTTACCGAACGTACTGTTATCATTAGTCATTCCTAATTACCCCTAAATTCTCACACTCTGACACAATATTCTCACACTCATGATGTATCTATTTTGGCTGTCGTGGGAATTCGCCATTAGCATTGAATAAGCTGCTTTCTGTTCTGTGCACATGTTTGCACACGTGGTCATTGTTTGGGTTCAGGGTTTGCACGATTGATCAGATTAACTTGGGCAAAATATCAGAGTCCTCTGGCGGGAGACTTCATACATTAATCTCAAATAGACACACTGTAAAAAATTTGTCACTTTTGCTGTATCGTCACTCCTCCGCTTTTATACAATATCTCTCTTTTGACCCATGAGAATGCTCCATAATAGGCTGAAGTAATCGTTTTCTATAAAAGCGGTGAGTAACAATGAAGCAAAAGGGTCAATTTTTTTTTTTTTTTTTTTTTTTTTTTTTTTTACAGTGCAAGCCTTTAGATCTAGTCGGTCTTGGTCCTACAATCAAAGTATGAAAACATAAAAAATTGAGTGCAGGAGAACACAATGCTGCTAAGCCTACGAGTCAACCACGAAATTAACCCGGAAGAACGCGCGCTTACCCAAGGCATAAATGATTTTAACTTTGCCACCAATAAAATCAAATTATAACAGTCACTTTATTCAGACAGGGGCAATTCTTACAAATTTTGCGATAAAATAAGTTGAAGATTACTTTAAAAAAATAGTGATTGCAATTGTAAAAACCATACGCACTCCGGATCTTTTAGGCCCTGCGCGCGTCCTCGCGGGCTAATACCACTAAAAGGCTGGAGATAGCCGCCACATCGATTCATTTAATGAGAAAAAAGTTCACCAAGGAAAAAAAAAAAGACAGAATAGGATGTGGAATTTTTCGCTGTCATTTAAATAATTTTACTTACCAAAAAAAAATCACATGGGATAGTTTGATATGGTATGCTTATTTGTACGTTTTCATCTTCAAACTGTACAATGTACCACATTAGATAATTTGACTTGTAAAAATTTTGTGCTTTTCCCAGATTCGGCGTTTCATAGTAGCAAATGTATTGTATTCAATAGTTTAATTTGTGAAAATTTTGTTATTTACATATTCAGAATTTTCTTTCATCATTTAAATAGCAAATATATACGGTAAATTAATAACGAAAAAAGCTTATACTTAGGCATTCTGTAAATTTTATAAAATATAAGAAAACAAAAATATCTCAAATAAAGAGGTTGACAACTACTGGCACTTCATACTCGTAATTATAAGTAGTAATCTACACATTATTTATTTTAAGATATTTATGAGCCGCTTTTATAAGAAATTTATAATAGGCTCTTTTAATACAATAATTTCAAATATTCTCCCGAACGTAAGAAATAATGATGGGGTACTCCTTTTTAGGTGCGTTCGTAATTATATAAATACGTAGCACCTCTAGTCCGTCCGTCTGTTCGCATAAAACAGCGCAAAAACTACCCAACCGCATCGTTTGAAAAATATATAATTTTTAAAATATAATTGTTTAAATATATAATTATTACATAATTTTGTCGTGTCATTTCAATTTTTATGAAAATCGGATGCATAGTTCAATTACAGGGACAATAAAAAATATTCCATTACATTACGGTCGATGGAGGAAAAGTGCATTATAATGATGTTACACTCTTCCTATCACATATTATTTTAATATGTGAACTAAACATCGATTTAATATCATTAGAAAAGAGATGTGTACTTTGGAAGAATAATACTTTCATCTTACTAAAGAACTTATTTAATACGGACACATTATTTACAGCAGACGATGACAGATACACACAATCGGCATAGAACACAATTGCCGTTTACACAAAAACATTCTATTTACATTTTTACTTTAGTTGCGGTTGCAGTTAAATACACCATATCTCCTTCCTCCCAAAACTTCTTCTACAAGTCCAATCTCTCAGGAGGTTTCCGAATTCTTGTAGGTTGGCGAACTAGTTGTGGTGTTGGAGTTGAACCGTGGACACTGAGTGGAGCATGCTCTGATGTAGTAACTGAGACTGGCGTTGCATCAGTCGTCTCCGCCTCCACACTAGTGGGTGATTGTGCTAACTCAGCACTAGTTGTCGGAACATCAGCATTTTGCACAGGAATGGCAGATTTTGAAAACGATCGTCGGAGCTCGCTTTCTTTTTCCTCCATGTCTCCTCCATCCCGTATTTGATCTACATGTCTACGCCACAATTGGCCATTTACATCGACAGTGTAATATAGTTGTCCATCTTTTCGAACGACTTTTCCAAACCTCCATCTCTTATCGCCTTGCCGGTAATTTCGTACAGCGACATTGTCGCCAATTTGGAATCCTCTATCCGAGAATTCATAAGTTCTTTTAAGAACTTTTTCTTCCACTCTACTCTTAAGATCAGGACGCAGCAAATCGATTCTCGTCCGAATCTCTCTCTTCAACATGAGCATGGCTGGACTATGAAGTGTCGTAAGGTTTGGAGCTTTTCTGTATTGCATAAGGAACGTACTTAATTTTTGTTGCATTGTACCACAATAATTTTGTATTGCTCTTAGAGATTGTTTGACTGTAAAGACGTATTTTTCGGCCTGCCCATTGCTAGATGGTTTAAATGGCGCAGTGGTCTTGTGTTTAATACCGTTATTACGCATAAACATCTCAAATTCAAATGATGTAAATTGTGGACCGTTGTCACTTACCAGCATGAGTGGCAATCCAAATCGAGCGAAACAATCTCTTAAGCATTCAATGGTTTTGGTTGCTGTGGTGGATTTCATTGGATAAGCTTCCAACCACTTGGAATGAGCATCTACTATAATCAGGAACATATATTCAAAGATAGGCCCAGCAAAATCTATGTGAATACGTTGCCACGGTGCACTAGGATACTCCCAACAATGCACCTTTACTCTCTGTGGGTCGGTTTTGTACCGAGCACAGTCTATACAATTCTTTGAGGAATTTTCTATATCCTTATCGATGTTCTTCCAATAAACATACGATCTAGCGATGGCTTTCATCGTTTCATCTTAACAGCACCCAGATGACCACTGGCGCACCCACGGGGAGGGCTAAGGGGGCTGAAGCCCCTCCCAGACCACAAGATTAAACTATTTAAAGTTTTCTAAAATTATGAAAGTTTATCTTTATTACTTTTAATAGATTCAGCAAAACAGAAATTTTGAAAAATATTACACTCTTCACATAATTTCTTCACATGTAAATTTTCGTATGAAATTTGGAGTATAAGCATTTTTTATATTTATCACTTAAAACAATAATTTCTTTTTATTTATCAAAGAGGTTTAAGCCTTCAAAATTAGCCCAATCAAAAATTTTCAGAGGCTCTCCCCAGGTTTCGTTGATTGCTCCCCCCTCTTCCACCATCCAGTCCTCGTTTTGTATCCAGTCAATAGAAAAAATGTACTTCTGGGAACGACAAATCTCGTCCATTTTTAATAAAATACAAAAAAATCGGACTGAGTTCATCTGCCAGGGCCAGATTAGGAAAATACTGACCTCTAATATATGTTAGCCCCCTCCAAAGCTTAATCCTGGGTGCGCCAATGCAGATGACCATGATGTAACTCTTCAAGCACCTGAGCCTGATACATTTTGGGAACGCACACCCGCTGGCCTAATATGACACAACCATCCTGTAGACTATATTCTGCTTCTCCTCCTCTTAAAATTCCTCCATTCTGTAAAGTATTAAGCAATGGGGCGAGGTCTGCATCTAACAGAGTTTCTTTGGCTAAGTCTCTAGCTGTGATAGGAAGAGTTTCGATTTGTGCTAACTGAAATAGATCAATTTCATCTTTAACGTCTAGCTGTTCAGAGGTGGACGGCAGTCTAGACAGAAAGTCAGCGTTACCATGTTTTTTTGTATGACGATACTTAATGTCAAACTGGAAAGATTGTAATACTAAAGGATAATGTAACAATCTTGTCGCTGCGAGAACTGGAAGACCTTTCTTCGATCCGAAGATGGCTACTAAAGGTTGGTGGTCAGTTAATAATGTGAATCGCCTCGCTTTTAGGTAAAGATAAAATTTCTTGACAACCCACACAATTGCTAGTGCTTCTTTATCAATCTGAGCGTATTTTTGCTCAGTTTTTGTGAGGGTTCTGGAGGCGAAAGCTATTGGTCTTTCCGTTCCGCCAGGTAAAGAGTGGGAAAGAACCGCCCCTACTCCTACAGGGGATGCGTCAGTTGCCAATATCAATGGCAGTGATGGATCATAATGCATTAGGACACGCGGAGAACAAATTTCATTTTTAATTTTTTCAAAAGCTTCCTGACAATCCTTTGACCAAACCCATTTCACACCTTTCTGTGTTAGTTTATACAAAGGATTCGCTATTGTAGCCAAATTAGGACAAAATTTTCCATAAAAGTTAACAAGCCCTAAAAAACTTTGTATTTCCTGTACGTTAGTAGGTCTAGGAGCTTTCGAAATGGCAGAGATTCTTTCATCAGTCTTATGTATACCGTTTGCATCGATTTTGTGCCCAAAAAATTGAATTTCTTTTTGAAAAAATTTACTCTTATCTAATTTTAATTTTAGCCCATGATCTTTACATTTCTGAAAAAAATTTTCTTAAGGCCTCTAAATGTGATTTATCATCTGGTCCAGTCACTCTAACATCATCCATAGAAACTTTGATTCCTACCATCCCCTGAAAATGTCCATCAATATATCTTTGCCAAATCACTGGAGCAGAATTTAAACCATACATAAGTCTTTTACATACATATAATCCCTTATGTGTATTTATCGTTAAGATCTTTTGACTATTTGGATGTACTTTCATTTGTAAATATGCATGTTTAAAATCGATTTTTGAAAAATGTTAATTCCCATTTAAGCTTGAAAAAATTTCTTCTAATTTTGGTAAAAGATGTTGTTGTACCATAATATTTTGGTTTACGGTAACAGAATAATCTGTACATAGGCGTATAGACCCATCTGTTTTTACAACCAGGACAACTGGTGTTGCCCAATCAGAGGTCTCTACTCTCTCTATGATGCCTTCCTTTTCAAGCCTATCAATTTCTTGTTCAATCCTGTCTTTTAAAGAAAAGGATACAGGTCTAGCTCTACAAAGTTTTGGCACTACGTCAGACTTAAGTTCCAAATTTACTTCATAATTATTAATTTCCCCTAACTAATCGTCAAAAAGCTCTTTATACTCTTCTAACAATTTACTCAAATTATAATCACAAGATGTTCTTATTGCTTTTATAGAATTCCAATCCAAATTGATACTATACAGCCATTCACGGCCAAAAATTGTATCCAAATTTTCCTTAACAATATACAAATTTAATTTAAATTTTTGATTTTTGTATTCAACATCAACAGTAATAAAACCCAAAGGTACAATTATTTCACCTTTATATGTTTTAAAAACTACTTTTGTGGGTTGAATTCTTTTTTTCGAAATCTCACGAAATTTTTTTTATGCTCATTACCGAGACGGCCCCTCCAGTATCAAGTTCCATACTCACAGGTTTATTTTCAATATTTACTGTTAACATAATTGGAGGTTTTCTTTACTCCTCCTCTTTCAGCGAGTTCAAATCAAAAGAATACATTGTGATAACATTTTCACTAGAATACAGGGTATCTACCTGCTTTTGTTTTACCGTGTTCCCTTTTAACCCTTTTTTCGCTGCAAAACAAGCTTTTCGAATGTGCCCGATTTTTTTACAAAAATGACACTTAGCTAATTTAAATCTGCAGGAATATTTATCGTGATCCGTTGCTGTACACCGTGTACAACTCGTTTTTACTTTCTTTCCCGAAAGATTTTGTTTTCCAAAGTTTTTCTTTTGCGAAACAAATTTTGACTGCTCATTACTTTTCCTCACGTCAAATTCTTTAATTTCTAAAGATTTACCCATTATCTCATTTGCCCCTTTCATAGCTTTCTCCATAGCTAAAGCAATTTTCAAGGTATTCTCAATATCTATATCATCTTCCTCAAAAAGTCTATCTAATATATTGCTTTATCCCTCAACCCGCTTACGAAAACATCCCGTAACATAGTGTTCAACATTTCCTGTTTATACTGACAAGGAATTGCCAAGGAGCGAAGTTCAGCCATAAAAGCACTAACACTTTCATCCTCCCGTTTCTTACGATTTAGAAACACATGCCTACTAGGAATTGTAAGCGGCGTCGGAGTGAGATGAGCTTTTAATGTATTTTTTTTTTTTTTAGAGTAGGGTAATCTTTATCGGAAGGATTGCCAGGAGCTAGCAGGTTTTTAAACAAATTATATAATTTTGCCGACAAACTAGAAATAAAAACTTTCCCACGTTTGCCATCCAGAACATTTTGAATATCCATGAAAGCTTCGAAGCGTTATAAAAAAGAATCAAAAGCTTCATCTGTTTCATCAAATTTTTCAATTTGAACTGAAACTTTAGCTTCTTGCGTTTTCGGATCGGCAAAAGTGGTTAATTTTTCTAATAAAACTTTGTTTTGTTCTATTAAACTTTGAACCAACTGCTCCATTTTTAATCTTCTTTAAAGATAAATACAAAAAGAATTTTTTATCTTGGCAGTCTTCGGCATCTAATGTGCGTGAATTCGATACTTTTTATTCCATACATCGTCGCCAGATATCACATATTATTTTAATATGTGAACTAAACATCGATTTAATATCATTAGAAAAGAGATACAGTGTCTCACATAAGTGATGGGACACTTGTGCTTTACAAAAGGAAACTAATAAAAAAAAAAAAAAAAAAAAAAAAAATGTACACATTTTTTTTGTGGGTGTGTTTCATACTTAAATTTAGTAAAGATTATTACATAACATACATTTTGTCAAAATATTAAAATATTAATTTAATAAAAATACAAATGTTTAGAACGGAGCAAAAAATAGCTCACATAAGTGATGGGACACCATTATATATGCAACAAAAATCATCTGAAATAAGCAATAAAAATATTTTTTGGGGTTTTATTTTTACTTAAAAGCAATTGGCAATAATTTATAAAATTGTCTGCAGTATTTCTCTCCAGTTTGTTTTGGAATTTTTGTGTTTTTTAGCTCTGTGTAGCCATGAATGCTAAACGAAAAGAAACTTCGCCTGAAATTCGAAAATTAGTTATTAATTTGCATATTGAACGTGGAAAATCTATTAGAAAAACTGCTGAAACAGTTAACGTGAGTCGTTCAACAGTTTTCATTATCATTAAAAGATATAAAAATAATCATATAATTCAGGATAAAAGAAGACCTGGCCAACCATCAAAGCTATCCAATGGAATAAAGCGAATTATCGTTCGAAATATTAGAAAAAAAAATCTAAGAAATAGTGCTTCAAAAGTTGCTGCTGATTTACAAGCATTATATGGAATAATTGCTAATCTTGGGACTATTAGAAGGGTAATTCGATCTGCTGGATATCACAGTAGAGTAGCCAGGAAAAAATTCTTCGTAAGTGAAAAGAATAGAAAACTCAGTCTAGCTTTCGCAAAATCCAACATAAATAAGAATTCTGATTACTGGAATAAAGTTACAGCGTTCGAATTCCTAAAAAAAAGTCACTGGTTCCAAGGACCAGTAAGCATGAGAATTTACTGGTCCGCAGACATCATCTCTGGTCCGCTACATAAAATTCTATTAAATAAATCTAACACTTAGAGTAAATTTTCTGTACTTTTTAAAGAATAAATGTGCAAGATACAAATTTAAATATAAAATAATGTTTATTTAAGAACAAGTATCACTATTGTTTGTTTTAAAATGGGGCAAGACAGGTTTATTGAAAAAGACATTTTTGCTGAAAAAAGGAATATTTTTGTTGAGTAAATGGGTACTTTGCTTAATGAAATGGTGCTTTCAGGAGTCACATTCACTCAGAAAGATTTGGAGCAGTAAAAAACCGATTGGGAAGCAGGAAAATCAGTTTTTGGAGCAAAATCAACAATTTTGAAGCAGGAAAATTAGTTTTTAAAATAGAAAAATTCTCTCCCGGCATTCACTTATTTTTTTTTTTTTTTTCGTGCTTTTTTGTTGAAATTTCCGTTTTTTCGCGTTATTTTGACGAAATCTTTTGTTTTTATTGACAAAATATACCGTTTTTCGCGATATTTTTTGACAAAATTTGCCGTTTTATCGCGATTTTTGAGGAAATTTGCCGTTTTTTCGCGATCTTTTGAAGAAATCTGCCGTTTTTTCGCGTTTTAGGATAAAATTAGCCATTTTCTCGCGAATTTTTTGACGATATTTGCCGGAAATTAGTCGTTATTTAGCGCTTTTTAACAAAATTTGCGGTTTTTTTGCAATCTTTTGAGTAAATTTGTCGTTTTTCGCGATTTTTTGAAGAAATCTGCCTTTTTTTGCAATTTTTTGGAAAAAAAATCTGCTGTTTTTTGCGATTTTTTTGGGCGAAATTTGCCGTTTTTTCGCGATCTTTCGAAGAAATCTGCCTTTTGTTTCGGGTTTTGGAATGAAATTAGCCATTTTTTCGAGAAGTGTTTGACAAATTTGCCGTAAATTAGTCATTATTTCGCGATTTTTTAACGAAATTTGCCGTTTTTTCGCGATCCCTTAATGAAATTACGCGTCCCGTGGGACGCGTAAGAGCTATTTTTTGCGTCCCATTGCCGTTTTTTTGAGTAATTTACGCGCTATAGCGCGTCTGCGGCATCACTGATAATAATAATAATAAAAATCTTATGTGCGATCTGTTGCAGTTTTCTCAGGGCCTGAAAAAAGGCACAGGTCCTGCGGACCACTAAATTTTTCAAATTAGTGGTCCGATTGAATTATCGGTGGTCTCGGACCAGCGGACCACCAAGGATTTCGAACGCTGAGTTATATTTGCTGATGAGAGTAAATTTAATATATTTGGTTCTGACGGTAGAATCTTTGTGTGGAGAAAACTCAGGGAAGAATTTCGCTAACAGAACTTGGTACCAACAGTAAAACATGGTGGAGGAGGAGTTATGGTATGGGGGTGTATGTCGTCCGCTGGAGTTGGTAATCTTGTTTTTATTGATAGTATAACGGATCAGTACAAGTATATTGATATTTTAAAGCAAAATTTGAAATCTTCAGCACGAAAATTGAACTTTCATAACGATTTTAAATTCTACCAGGACAATGACCCCAAGCACACTGCTCTGAACGTTAGACTCTAGCTGCTATATAACTGTCCTGAAATAATAAAAACACCACCACAATCTCCAGACTTAAATCCCATAGCGAATATTTGGCAAGAATTGGAATCAAGAATTCGCAAACACACCATTTCTTCAAAACAACTAAAATCGGTGCTTCAAGAAGAATGGGGTAAAATCATTCCAGAAATCACAAAAAAATTAGTCGAATCCATCCCAAAAAGATTAAATCATGTTTTAAAAGTAAAAGGAAATCTAACAAAATATTAAAACCTTTTAATAAAGTAAAATTTTTGGATAAACATTTGATGGAAAAGTAAGTGTCCCATCACTTACAGTGTCTCACATAAGTGATGGGACACTTCTGCTTTACAAAAGAAAACTAATCAAATAAATTTAAAAAAAAAAACATGTACACATTTTTTTGTGGGTGTGTTTCATACTTAAATTTAGTAAAGATTATTACATAACATACATTTTGTCAAAATATTAAAATATTAATTTAATAAAAATACAAATGTTTAGAACGGAGCAAAAAATAGCTTACATAAGTGATGGGACACCATTATATATGCAACAAAAATCGTCTGAAATAAGCAATAAAAATATTTTTTGGGGTTTTATTTTTACTTAAAATCAATTGGCAATAATTTATAAAATCGTCTGCAATATTTCTCTCCAGTTTGATTTGGAATTTTTGTGTTTTTAGCTCTGTATAGCCATGAATGCTGAACGAAAAGAAACTTCGCCTGAAATTCGAAAATTAGTTATTAATTTGCATATTGAACGTGGAAAATCTATTAGAAAAACTGCTGAAACAGTTAACTTGAGTCGTTCAACAGTTTTCAATATCATTAAACGATATAAAAAGAATCATATAATTCAGGATAAAAGAAGACCTGGCCGACCATCAAAGCTATCCAATGGAATAAAGCGAATTATCGTTCGAAATATTAAAAAAAAATCCAAGAAATAGTGCTTCAAAAGTTGCTGCTGATTTACAAGCACTATATGGAATAATTGTTAATCCTGAGACTATTAGAAGGGTAATTCGATCTGCTGGATATCACGGTAGAGTAGCCAGGAAAAAATTCTTCGTAAGTGAAAAGAATAGAAAACTCAGACTAGCTTTCGCAAAATCCAACATAAATAAGAATTCTGATTACTGGAATAAAGTTATATTTGCTGATGAGAGTAAATTTAATATATTTGGTTCTGACGGTAGAATCTTGGTGTGGAGAAAACCCAGGGAAGAATTTCGCAAACAGAACTTGGTACCAACAGTAAAACATGGTGGAGGAGGAGTTATGGTATGGGGGTGTATGTCGTCCGCTGGAGTTGGTAATCTTGTTTTTATTGACAGTATAATGGATCAGTACAAGTATATTGATATTTTAAAGCAAAATTTTAAATCTTCAGCACGAAAATTGAACATTCATAACGATTTTTAATTCTACCAGGACAATGACCCCAAGCACACTGCTCTGAACGTTAGACTCTGGCAGGCCCGGACTGGCTCCTTTGGGGGCCCTCGGCTAGAGACTGAAAAGGGGCCCCTTACGGGAATTTTAGCGAAAACAGAATATTATATTGTATTTTAAAATTTAGGCTTAGATGGCAAAAAACCACATTTAGGCTATTTTGTCACTTGGAAAATATTTGAGTAAAATGTAAACTTTTTGTAATGTTGTTAACTTACTTTCACAATATACACCATACATAAACTAAATCCATGCTAAAAAAATAAGAATTATTAATTTTAAGTGTGGTTATTGCTTAAAAATGAGCGTAAGGTATATTTTTAGTTTTCGGCAATCAAATGACTGTGTCGAAGTCATAATAATCTAAATCCTACTGTGATACTAAGTAAATATTTAAAGTGACATAACAGTAATAAAAAAAAGTGCAGATCGCTCAGAGTATTTTCTTTAATATATCTTTCAAAACAACTTGTCCTTTATTTAATAAATCCAAATTGTTGATTTATAATTATTCAATTCTTACATAGATGGTAGCATCAATAAATTTAAAGTAAAAGGAAGTTATTTATTTTAATTAAATTAAAAATGTTCAAATTAAATTATTTAAATAAAATTCAAAATTCTTTAAAAATGCGAAATAAAAGGAAAAATAGCGGAGATATAAATAAAATTTAAATATTTTAAAAACGAAAAAAAATATTTAAACGAAATTTAAAAGGCTGAATCATTAATAAACCGCTCGTTTTCAAAATAGCAAGAAAATTGTAATTAAAAAAAATATATATATGAATATTAGTGATTAAAAAAAAAATAATATAAACCCTTAACTCGGCAAAAAGTACGATTTAAAAAAAAAAAAAATTCTATCTTCCTAGGGAACTGCAAGAAGTTTAAATCACCTGTTTTGACGAAAGTGGTATCGTTGGATAGATCTCGTTGTGAGGAGTAAAAAAAACTCAATGGAAGTAGCCGTGGGAAATGCGCCGTTTTCGAGATATCCGACAATTTATGTCACGTAGCTAATGAGCACTTACTGGGAAACCACAAAAAATTTTGGTCTCGATTTTGACGAAAGTGGTATCGCTGAAAAAATACTATCGGGAGGACTAAAAAACTCAATGGAATCATCCGTCGGAAATGAAACATTTTCAAGATATCCGACAATTTGTATCACGTAGCTAACTTACTGGGAAACTGCATTAAGTAACATAAATTGTCGGATATCTCGAAAACGACTCATTTCCGAAGGGTAGCTCCATTGAGTTTTTTACTTCTCAAAATGATATCTTTCCAACGACATCATTTTCGTCAAAATCGAGACAACAATTTTTTGCGGTCCTCTGTTAGGTATGCACTAGCCCAGTATGTACTAGCTACGTGGCTTAAATTATCGGATATCTCGAAAACGGCTCATTTCCGATGGGTAGTTCTTTTGAATTTTGTACTCTTCACTATAAGATCTTTCCAACAATACCACTTTCGTCAAAATCTAAACTAATTTTTTTGCGATTCCCCATTAAGTATGTACTAACTACGTTACATAAATTGTCCGATATCTCCAAAAACGACTCGTTTCCGACGGGTAGCGCCATTGAGTTTTTTACTCCTCATAATGATATCTTTCCAATGATACCACTTTCGTTAAAATCGGTGACGTACACTTCTTGCAGTTCCCTTGTTAGTATGAAAACTTCAAATTCCAGCATCACGGTTCGAATTGTGAATCTTCTGCTTATTAGCGAGTATGTTTTCCTAAAAGTCTTTCACATACCTTTCCTTGAAGGACATAGCTGACGCTTTGTTTGTTTGTTTGTGTTTTATGTGGCCAATTATCTATACGTGGAATATAGGCCCTAAGGAGAGGGGTGCCCTCCGTGGGGTCTTTCTAAGGTAGCCTAACCCGTATTTACACAAGGAAATGCAAGATTTGAAGAAAACCACGGAAAACTCTGAACGGTTAGGCTGACGGTCATGATTGGGTTCGAACTCAGCACCCATCGTCTATCAGTTAGGAGGTCAGAACCTCTCGGCCACTGGTGGGGCCATAGCTAACGCAAATTGCCAACTCGTAACAGCTATATCTGGAGTACTACCTACCATCATGCTGAATTTTAGGCTATCATATGGGTCTTTAAAAATAATACTACAGAACATTAAACCTATTAGTTGTAAAGGTTTGCATGGGCCCGAGACCCGTATCAACCCCGGTCTGCGGGCCGGTCAGGCAAAGAAATTCAGCAGGAGTGCTGGACCGATAAAAAAAATTAGGGAACCTGCCAATCCGAAAAAAAACTTAAACGAAGACGATAAAATATGATTCGCTTTTAGTGAATGACTTTCGCGAGAATGAGTATAAATGTGTGTCACGAGCCGATGCTAATCTGACACCATCCAAACAAAAACGAGGGCATTGGACAGTTATGTGGTATCAGAGGCAGGGTTTAATTTTTTCAGCAGACTCATGCCTAAGGCGGTGATCAGGTGTGCACTTTTTTTCTACGTGGTAGAGTCTGACCAGAACTGAACTTAAATGTTCTCAGAATGTGTAGGGCAGTTACTATGTTTTTTAAAAATATTAATAGCGATAATAAACTTCTGTTAACGGAATCTTTAGATGTATAACTTCGGGTGGTTTTCAATCCACTTCTGAATAACGCGAAACTTTAAATAATTTCTCCATTTTGGTAAATAAATTATCAAATGGTAAGAGATTTTTGTCACGTGAATGCAGGTTTTTCCCCTTTTCAATGAGCCGCTTCCGAAAATTCAATTCAAAATGCTAACTTTGACAATACTTCTAAAAGATATAATGTCTTTATCAAAAAGTGGAAGACACCATTCGATTACATAGGTTCTGAATAAGAAAAAACAACAAAACTTATCCATTTCCGAAGAAAATGAATTTAGAAATGTATCAAGAACTAACTCCTTTGGATTTGAAACAAGCTCTAATAAATGACAGAGAAATATTTTCACAAATATTTTTTTATAATATATCTTTAACAGTTAATCATGTTTTTACCGTCTTTTTTTTTTTCTTTAAATCTAAACTTACATTAATTTTATAATAAATCTTTATTTGAATGTTTAAAAATCTAGGCTTCTAAGTAATCATTAATGTTATTATCGTGTGTTTTCTATGCTGAGAAACTATCGTGATTTTAAAGCATAATTTTAAAATATAAAATAATTCATAAATGTGTATGTAGTATTCTTTAAAAAGATCTTAATTGTATGTTAAGAAAAACTAATTTTTTTTATGCAAATTGAGTGGAATCGGATCGTCCTTACTACTTAACCAAGTATTAAAGATTTTTCAATTTTGAAAATTTTCTAATTTTTTTCTTTTTTTTTTTTTTTTTTTTTTTTTGCACTGTCTCTTTCGTAAAAATGCTTCATGTTAACCACACTGTGACATTGCACTCGTTCCAACCATACTATACGAGATTGGCAAGTGAGCGTCGCGATGCACTCTGAATCTGATTCTATGAGTACTGCAGAGAGGGCGATGTATCAATCAGCAGCCTTATTCCGTCTGTCCAACGACATAACACGACAAAACTATATAAGTTACCATGAAAAAATTATCAAGTGTTAAAAATTTATTGTAAACGCATATCATTATAGGAAAATACTCAATATTTTCTCTTATGTAAGTAGTAATTATAAAATGGTATATTACTTTTTTGAGTTGCACTTCCGGGGCCCCTTTGGGCCGGGGGCCCTCGGCGATCGCCGACCAGCCGACCTGGCCAGTCCGGGCCTGGACTCTGGCTGCTATATAACTGTCCTGAAATAATAAAAACACCACCACAATCTCCAGACTTAAATCCCATAGAGAATATTTGGCAAGAATTGGAATCAAGAATTCGCAAACACACCATTTCTTCAAAACAACAACAAAAATCGGTGCTTCAAGAAGAATGGGGTAAAATCACTCCAGAAATCACAAAAAAATTAGTCGAATCCATCCCAAAAAGATTAAATCATGTTTTAAAAGTAAAAGGAAATCCAACAAAATATTAAAACCTTTTAAAAAATAAAATTTTTCGATAAATATTTGATGGAAAAGTAAGTGTCCCATCACTTATGTGAGCCATTTTTTGCTCCGTTCTGAACAATTGTATTTTTACTAAATTAATATTTTAATATTTTGACAAAATGTATGTTATGTAATAATTGTTACTAAATTTAAATATGAAACACACCCAAAAAATTTTTGCACATGTTTGTTTATTTATTTTATTGCAGTTTCTTTTTTATAAAGCACAAGCGTCCCATCACTTTTGTGAGACACTGTATGTGAGCCATTTTTTGCTCCGTTCTGAACAATTGTATTTTTATTAAATTAATATTTTAATATTTTGACAAAATGTATGCTATGTAATAATTGTTACTAACTTTAAATATGAAACACACCCAAAAAAATTTTGCACATGTTTGTTTATTTATTTTATTGCAGTTTCTTTTTATAAAGCACAAGTGTCCCATCACTTTTGTGAGACACTGTATGTACTTTGAAAGAATAATACTTTCATCTTACTAAAGAACTTATTTAATACGGACACATTATTTACAGCAGACGATCACAGATACACACAATCGGCATAGAACACAATTGCCATTTTTACATTTTATTTTTTTTTACATTTTATTTGCTTTGAGGTAGGCGCTACAGCTATTTTGCCGGCATAACCTCCAATGATCACAAGAAACCATATATAGAACACTTTATTACAGAATATCCGGTACATCCATTATCACAGGGACAACACAAGACACCCATGCCGCTAGCTGGACTCGAACCAGGGTCCAGCGGTGTGGGAGGAGCTGACGCTACCAACCAAGCCGCTGGCTCGGCACACAATTGCCGCTTACACAAAACCTTCTATTTACATTTTTACTTTAGTTGCGGTTACAGTTAAATACACCACACTTCCGAACATAATAAAATGGATATGCATCTATGAAATATGTACTGTAATATGCATTCTGTGCAATCTGTAGTGCAAAGATCATTTGTTATTGATTTACAGGGCCACACAAAAGTATTATATTACATAATGGTATAGAGAGAACATTGTTTGGTGCGCGTTTTAATTGTACTAAACTATTTAGCATTTTACGAAATTGATTATGTTGCTGACGAATACTACAAGTTATTTCCTGTATGACAGAAAAAAGATAATATTTACAGGGACACACAAAAGATTTCGGCTACTATAATGTATCCGAAATACTGTATATAGTGGGTTTTCTATTATATCCCGTGTGCAATTTTATGATTAAGTGTCGTGAGTGGTCTCATTTTTTTCCTTATGTATTGTAGACTAAGAAAAGCGATGGTGGATATCCGGGACCCGCGACTGGGGAGGGGGGAGGGAGGGGAAAGGATGGAAAGGGGCAAGAAAAAAAAATTCCATTTCACAATAAAAAAGAAAAAGTAAGTATAAATATTAATGATTAAAACTTTTATAGAAAGAGAAAAACATTTGTGGACATCTGTGACCATCGACTGGTGAGGGGAAGGGAAAGAGGGTCGGAAGGGGCAAGGAAAAAAATCAATTTCACAATAAAAAAGAAAAAATATGCATAAATATTAATGTTTAAAACTTTTATAGAATGAGAAAAACATTTGTGGGCATCCGGGATCCGCAACTGGGAAGGGGACGGGAAGGGAGGGAAAGAGTTGAAAGGGGAAAGAAAGAAAATCATATTTCACAATAAAAAAGAAAAAAATATGTATAAATATTACTGCATTTAAAACTTTTATAGAATGCGAAAAACATTTGTGGACATCGGGGATCCGCGATTGGGGAGGGAAGGGGAGGGGGGAGGGTTGAAACGGGCAAGAAAAAAAATTCCATTTCACAATAAAAAAAGAAAAATATATACATAAATATTAATGTTTAAATCTTTTATCGAATGAGAAAAACATTTAGACATCAGGGACCCACATTTGGGGAAGAGGAGGGGAGGGGACGGAAAAGGATTAAATAGGGCAAGGAAAAAAATTCCATTCAATATATACAGGGTGTATCTAAACTACTCGGCAAAACTTTAAGGGGTGATAGAACACATCAAGACAAATAATATTAAATGGGAAACTAAGGGTCCCAAACGTCTTCCGAAGGGGATAGGCGCCATCAAAGTTTAAGGTCCAAAATTTTAAATGATTATAAAAAACAGAAAAATTGGTCGATTCGTTTGCGGTTTTCGCGAAAAATATTCTTTATGTCAGTATTGTCTTGAAAATAGATTATAAAGATAAATTTCAAAAAATGTCGATAGAGGGCGCTTTAGACTTTGGAGTAACGAATAACTATTTTTTTACCGTTATTTGTTGCATCTCATAAAATTGTTTTAGAAGTTTAGACATAAACTTAAATTTTGAGCTCAAAATCTGTGGTTAAGTAGCGCAAACTGAACTGTGTTCAATGGGAGTGGGTAGGCTCAAATTTCAAATGATTATAAAAAACAGAATAATTGGTCAATTGATTTGCGGTTTTCACTAAAACTATTATTTGTGTCAGTATTGTCTTGAAAATAAGTTGTAAACATAAATTTAAAAAAATGTCGATAGAGGGCGCTTTAGACTTTGGAGTAACGTACAACTATTTTTTACCGTCATTTTTTGCATCTCATCAATTTTTTTTTAAATCTTAGACATAAACTTAAATTTTGAGCTGCAAATCTGAATCGTTGAGAGCTAACTGAACTTTGTTCAATGGGGGTGGGAAGGTTCAAATTTCAAATGATTATACAAAACGGAAAAATTGGTCGATTGCGGTTTTCTCTAAAACCATTCTTTATGTCAGTATTTCCTTGAAAATAAATTTTAAAGATAAATTTCAAAAAATTCCGTTAGAGGGCACCTTAAACTTTAGAGTAACCAACAACAATTTTTAACTGTTATTTTTTGTATCTAATTAAATTCTTGCAAAAGCTTAGCCTTAAATTTTGAGCTCAAATTCTGAATCGTTATGAGGGGTTAAGAAGAGCAAACTGAACTGTGTTCAGGAGTTGAAATGTTACCCTGCCCACCCTACGAACACAGTTCAATTTTTCGCTACTTAATTACTCACAACGATTCAGATTTTGAGTTCAAGATTTAAGTCTAATCTTTTAAAACATTTATTTAGATAAAAAAAAATAGCGGTTAAAAATAGTTATTGTTTACTCTAAACTTTAAGACGCCCTCTAACGGAATTTTTTGAAATTCATCTTTAAAATTTATTTTCAAGGAAATACTGATATAAAGAATGGTTTTAGAGAAAACCGCAAACGAATCGACCAGTTTTTCCGTTTTTTATAATCATTTGAAATTTGAACCTACCCACCCCCATTGAACACAGTTCAGTTAGCGCTACTTAACCACTCTCAACGATTCAGATTTTCAGCTCAAATTTTAAGTTTATGTCTAATCTTCTAAAAAAAAATTTAATGAGATGAAAAAAAAATAACGGTATAAAATAGTTGTACGTTACTCCAAAGTCTAAAGCGCCCTCTATCGACATTTTTTGAAATTTATCTGTATAATTTATTTTCAAGACAATACTGACATAAAGAATAATTTTAGTGAAAACCGCAAATCAATGGACCAATTTTTCTGTTTTTTATAATCATTTGAAATTTCAACCTACCCACTCCGATTGACAACAGATTCCTATTTAACAACAGATTTCGAGCTCAAAATTTAAGTTTATGTCTAAACTTCTAAAAAAATGCAATGACATGCAAAAAATAACAGTAAAAAATAGTTGTTTGTTACTCCAAAGTCTAAAGCGCCCTCTATCGGCATTTTTTGAAATTTATCTTTTTAATTTATTTTCAAGACAATATTGACATAAAGAATAGTTTTCGGGAAAACCTCAAACGAATCGACCAATTTTTCCGATTTTTATAATCATTTCAAATTTTGGACCCTAAACTTTGATGGCGCCTATCTCCTTCGGAAGACGTTTGGGATCCTTTGTTCCCCATTTAATATTATTTGTCTTGATCTGTACAATCATCCCTTAAAGTTTTGCCCAGTAGTTTAGATACACCCTGTATATACATATGTGTACAGGAATATTAATGTTTTAAAGCTTTTATAGAAAGCGAAAAGCATTGGTGGACGTCTGGGGAATAGGAGGGGAGGAGAAAGGGTTGAAAGGGACAATAAATAAAAATTCCTTTAAAAAATAATTATATATAAATATTAATATTTAAAACATTTATTGAATGAGAATAGCAATGATGGACATCCGGGACTTACGAATGGAGAAAAGGGGAGGAGAAGAGGGAAAAGAATTTAAAGGGGCAAGAAAAAGAAATTTCTATTTCAAAATAAATTTATATATATATATATATACATAAATATTAGTGTTTAAAACTTTATAGAATGAGAAAAACTTTGGTAGACATCCGAGACCCATCGATGGAGAGGAGTAGGGAATGGGAAAGGTTTAAAAACGGTATAAAAAAGCAAAAATTCGTTTAAAAATATACATACATATAAATAAATATTAATATTTTCCAAATGAATTGATTTTTTGAGCAAATTTTGATGTAATATTACAACAACAGTTTTATTGTCTTTTGAAGGTATCAGTATATGTTATTCTGGCATACAATCTATGATTGCAACACCAGGGTCAGAGGATTTTATTTGGACTGCATCTCTGCTAATCTATAAGAACTATTGAGAATGTCTGTTGTTAGCTCTTTTGTGCAAAGTTCTTCTAAATGATGCATTATTAGCTTATTTTTAACCTGGGTTTTGCACATTGTTCCATGGCTTGCGCATAAGAATCGTGGAACTGCTTTTAACTCGTATTTTCCGATATATTCTTTGAAATTCATATCAGGACGCGAACGCCAAAAAACGACAAGACGGTTAAACAATTTTTCATCATCCTTTATTTCTATAACCCCTTCTGCATTTGCAACTTTTACTTTGCAACAACAGAACTTTGCAACTTTACCATTGTTTTGCACAATTTTAATTTTCTTTGTGAAAAATGAATTCCATACATTCTTTGGTCTATTAATAATACATTCATTAACAAATTTTTAGTATTCTTGTAAACCAATGTATAGCATTCTCGAACCATTAATCTTTATGTAAATACTTTTTTTTTTCAAATGGAATTTTTTTCTGGCCTCTTTCAATCCTTTCCCCCCTCCACATTCGCGGGTTCCGGATGTGAACCCACGAAACCCCCCCCCCCTTTCCTCATTCTATAAAAAATTTAAACATTATTATATAATATACATATTTTTTAAAACGGATTTTTTTTATTGCCGCTTTCAAAGCTTTACCCGTCTCTTCCCTCCTTTCCCATTCCCCAATCGCGAGTCCCGAATGTACACTGATGCTTTTCTCATTCTATAAAAGTTTTAAACATTAATATTTATATATATATATATATATATATATATATATATATATATTTTTTTTTTTTTTTTTTTTTTTTTGAGAAATGGATTTTTTTTCCTACCCTTCCCTTCATTTTCTCCATTCGTGAGTCCCGTAAGTCCATCATTGCTTTTCTCATTCAATAAAACTTTTAAATGTTAATATCTATATATAATTATCTTTTAAGCTAAATTTTTTTCTTGCCGTTTGAATCCTTTTCCCTCCCTAGTCGCGGGTCCCGGATGTCCACAAATGTTTATCTCATTCTATAAAAGTTTAAAACATTATTATTTATACATATTTTTTTTAAATTGTGAAATATAATTTTTTTCTTGTCCCTTTCAACTCTTTCCCCTCCCCAGTCGGGGATCCCGGATGTCCACAAATGTTTTTCTCATTTTATAAAAGTTTTAAACATTAATATTTATGCATATTTTTTCTTTTTTATTGTGAAATTGAATTTTTTCCCTTGTCCCTTTAACCCCTGCCCCTCCTCAGTCGCGGGTCCCGGATGTCCACAAATGTTTTTTCTCATTTTATAAAAGTTTTAAACATTAATATTTATACATATTTTTTCTTTTTTATTGTGAAATTGAATTTTTTTCTTGCCCTTTCGACCCTTCTCCTCCCCTCCCCCTTCCCAGTCGCGGTTCCCGGATGTCCACCATCGCTTTTCTTAGTCTACAATACATAAGGAAAAAAATGAGACCACTCACGATACTTAATCATAAAATTGCACACGGGCCTATGAAAAGCTGTAATTAGAAAACCCACTAATACTATTACATCAAGATCTGAAAATTTTCAGGTGCGTTCGTAATTGTATAAATACGTAGCATCTTTAATCGTCATTCAATCTGTCCGTTCATCCGTATGTCTTTCCGTCCGTCTGTCAACCCGCATATAACAGAGTAAAAACTACCAAACCAAATCGTTTGAGATTTAAAATATACAGTTGGTTGCATAATTTTGTCGAATGATTTCAAATTTTATGAAAATCGGATGTATAGTTCAATTACAGGGACAATCAAAAATATTACGTTACATTACGGTCATTTGAGAAAATAGTTTCAAACACATTTTAATGAAGTTACTCTCTTTCGAATATAATACAATTGACATGAATCTATGAAGTATGTACTAAAATATACATTCTGTACAATTTGTGAAGCAAAGAATAATTATTATCAATTAACAAGGCCAAATAAGAGTATTCCACTACTTTCTTTCTTTCTGACCGATGACCAGGTCTTTGCCTGCCGAGTAATCTCAGCTTAACGGGTTAGATACCTGGTATCGGGGCGGGTGACCGCCTAATTGCCGCGTAGTGGCAATAAACCTGACCTATTTGCTTCGCATGCCATCATTTTTGCAGTACTTGTTTCTCGTTTGAGCATACCTTGTTTCGCTTGTTACTTAACGTTACATCTTGTTGTTTGAACTGCAAATGGCTATTCAAATTGGTCTCGTAATTTAGAACATTGATCAGATGACGAGTCTTTCACCTGGAAAGGCACCTCCAGAGGTATAATTCACAGGTAACTTGGAGGACTTTGCAACCACGACGGATTTTACATGCACCAGGTGCCATTAGCGTACATGACGGAATTGTAGCTGGCAAAGTGGCGAACCACTAAGACAAGTACCCGGGACCGCTATTTACATTAAGTGTTTTGTTGGTAATCTTTGTGGTTTATTGCACATTAGGTTAACTGTGTTTATTTGTTGCCGCACACCTGGTATACTCATCATACCAGACGAAATAAGGCTGGGTGTTTTTTGGCCTAAACGGTGGTACTGAACTTAGCTGAAAGTGGGGTGAAGGGCGGATCCAGCCCAAACTCCAGGGTGGGGGTCACAACTTTTGACAAATGATTTAATGAAACAATTTTAAAATACAGTAAATCTTCTGAAAATAGAATTATGATAAAAAGAAGCAAATTTCGCCTATAGGGCATAAAAAATCCCGAATTTTGTCGATCGCACGCGAAAAATCTCCGATTCCGTTTATCGGGCAAGGGAAAAAAATCTAAATTTTTTTTATAATATTTGAAAAAATTGCAAATTTTGTTCATATGTTGCGGAAAAAACTGTTTTGTCTGTTTACTGCGCGAAAAAAAAACGCGAATTTCGTTGACCGGGCGCGGAAAAATCGAAAATATCGTCAACTGAACTTTGGAAATCGCGAGTTTTGTCTATTGGCCTTCGAAAAATCACGAATTTTGTCTGTATGTCTCAGAAAAATCGCAAATTTTTTCGATCGAGTACAAAAAAATCGCGAATTTCGTCGATCTGGAACGAAAACATCGCAAATTTCGTTAACAAGACACGAAAAAAAAAACAATTTTGTCGATTGCTTCGTAAAAAGCGCGAATTGATTCGATCGGAAACGGAAAAATTGCGAATTTTGTTGATTGGGAATAAAATCGCGAATTTCGAGTTGATATGGAACGCAAAAATCGCCAATTTCGTAAATCCGGAAAGAAATTATCGCGATTGTTTTCGTGAAAAGAACAATTCGGGCAATTGGGTACGAAAAACTCGCAAGTTTTGTCGTTTCGGAACGAAAAAATCGCTAATTTCGTTGATAGGGCAGGGAAAATTTTGCCGATGAAGCGCGGAAAAATCGAATTTTTTTTTGAGAGACTGCAAAACAATAGTTTCACCAGTTTATCAAAAAAAATCACAGATTTCATCAATTTACGGTGGGGGAAAATGCAGATTTCATCAGTCAGTTAAGAATCGCGAAATTTATTGTTCGGTGCGGAAAAATGCGTATTTCATGGGCAAGAACGGAAAAAGTTGCGAATCTCGTAGATTGGGCACGTAAGAATCCAGAATATGGTCGATCGCTTTCGTAAAAAACGCGAATTTAGTCAATCGGGAACGAAAATGTCGCGAATATGGTCGATCAGTTTCGTAAAAAGCGCAAATACAGTCGATCGGGAATGAAAAAAATCGCGAATTACGTTGATATGGAGAACAAAAATTGACAATTCCATCAATCGGGAAAGAAATTATTGCGAATATGGATGATCGACTTCGTAAAAAGCACGAATTCGGATGATCGAGTACAAAAAACTCGCGAATTTTGTCGATTCAGAACGAAAAAAATCGCTAATTTTGTCGATTCAGAACGAAAAAAATCGCTAATTTTGTCGATTCGAAACGAAAAATCGCTAACCTTGTTGATAGGCACAGAAAAACTGCAAATTTTATCGACGATGCGCTGCAAAAAATATAAAAAAAAATGAAGGGCTGCAGAACAATCGTGAATTTTGTCAGTTTATCGCGAGAAAAAAAATCACGGATTTCATCAATTTAAGGCGGGGAAAAAATGCAGATTTCGTCAGTCAATTAAGAAACGCGTATTTCATACTTCGTATGCGGAAAAATTCGTATTTCCTCGAACAAAACAGAAAAATGTGTTAATTTCGTGAATTGGGCACGGAAAAATCGTGTAATTTGTCAATCAAGTGAAGAAAAATCGCATATTTCACAGACCATTCATAGAAAAATCTAAAATTTCGTCGATCACTCCCCAAAAAATCGTGAATTTCGTCGATTAGGTATGGAAAAATTGTGAATTTCGTGGATCGGCTTCGCAAAAATCGCGAATTTCACCGATCGGGTTCGAAAAAATTGTGAATTATGTCAATCAGGCGCGGAAAATTCGCAAATTTACTCAATTAGTTTTAAAAAAAGCGCAAATTCTTTCGATTAGACGTAATTTTGCTTTCCTGTTTTAGCACGTTTTACTTACACTGTACATCCTTCTTTGAAGAGCTCCAGGGGGGGTCATGACCCCCATGACCCCTCCCTCCCTTGGATCCGCCACTGAGTGGGGTCAATTTTGAGGGAAATGAAAAGATCAGAGAATGGCCGAAAAGAGTGTTCCACAAATTAATAGTATACGGGGAAACATTGTTTGGTGCGTTTTTTATTTAGATTAAATTATTTCACATTTTATGAAATTGATATACGTAGCTGAAGTTTAATACAAGTTCCTTCCTGTATAATCGAAAGTAAATAGTATTAACAGGAGCATACAAAAGATTTCGACCACTATACTGTATCCGAAGTAGTGTATACTATAACTGCAAAATAAGGATAAATTTTAAAACTTCGATATAGTACGAACGTACTTGATTTGTTACGCTTCACGTGCAATTTCCAACTTGTTTTTTTTACTAGACTTTATTGATAGTTAAAAATAGTGATGCACAACCTTTTTGACAGAAAATTGTTTGCCAGAATATTTGAAAAGTGCCGTTTGTTTTATTCAATAGCAAAATTTCTGTCATAATTATAAGGAAAACTAGCAGCCTTCGCCCGCTACGCTGGTCAGTTTTTTTAAAAGAAACTTTGAATCGAAAGAAATTATTATATCATAGTAATTAGGATGAGCGAAGCGAATCCTCTACTATCCCACTCAAATTACATTTTGTCGTACGCTTTACAAAAAAACTTTTCAATATTTTGATTTGAAATTAAACACAAATATAAATTATGATCTGTAGATTTGCACAATATAATTTTTTTACAGAATAACAATTATAAAAAGTTATTATTTTAATTAATTTATTTTACATGTTTTTCCATTACGGACGCATTTTTAGAAATAAGAAATGAAACATGCATATTTTCAGAAGAATAGATAATTCATGGAGTTAACAATTGTAGACAGAATCATGATTAATTAAATAAATAAAATATACTTACTTTATTCCGACAAAATCATTTACGCTGATGTCACTTACGCATATTAAAAGAATTATATTGTGTTTTATTATTTTTTTTTCGTGAAGTGGCAACAAAAAATTGTAAACAAATAAAATTAATTGTTAAATTCATTATATAAAGAGTTATTTGATTTCGAAGATTAAAAATTAAATCAAATGAAACATACATATTATTATTTTGGTATATGTATTACTATTTTTAAATAGTTTGCCGTTTAAAAACAATTTATAGAATGTATTAGTTCTATTATAAAAAATGCCAAGGAAACATACACTTACTGGATGAAAAGAATGCGAATATGATATAGCTTTAAGGCAAGAGGTTAGATACCAGCGTAAAAAACGACGGCATAGATGTCATATACACACCATATCGGCGCGATTTTTCCGACGCCAATTTGGCAAAAACCTGGTTTTCGAATACCAGTTACCATGTATATATTTGGTACTACTCTGTTATCACGTCGACCAATTTCGCCAAATTACACAAATCGCCAAACTAATAGCCAAATTATACATGCTGACATAATTTTTATTTTAAATAACAAAAAAACAAATAATTAGTAGAATATTAATAAAAATATTAATAAAAAGTCGAAATAAAAATCACTTAATGACATTTTAAACACGTGAATCGTATTTAAAGTCATTGAATGTGACAATCCCGACCATCCATTATTGGCATTTAATCTTATAGTGTGGCGATAATTTTTCGGTTTACGGGATAACCTAGTATTACCATAAATTTTAAAAAGGGAATAACAATAAATTTTAAAAAGTTTAATTAATACCTGTGGAACAAAACAATTTATATAATTAAATAAAAGAAAATTAAATTAAATAAACAATTTATTAATAAATAAACAGCAGCCGGGTTACCATGTCAAACAAAATAACTACACTTTGTCGCCAATTAAGTACTCAGGTGCATAATGACATTGGCGTCTGAAAAAAAATAGCGCCAATGTGGTGCGTATATGAAATCTGTGCCAAAAGGACGACATGACTAATCTCTTCTGATAAGAGAATGCATGTGCTCGGAAAAATGCTTTAAATTTCGAAGATGCACAAAAAAATTTTAAATTAATATTTTTGTAAAATTTTTCATCATCCTTGGCTTGGCATTCACTCTCACGGATCTCAAAAGACTTGCCATAAATATATAGTAAATAAGGAACTAACTATTTTTTCTTTAGCTAATAATATGGATCCTGGTCAATATCCCTAAATATTAAAGGGCTTAACATTCGTCGAGGAGAAATTAATTGCCCAAGTTCATCCAATTATTACTGTTTATTGCATTAAAGGTGATCAGCTTGAATACAGTGGGCAAATTATTAATTTTTATCAAGATATTATAGGATTTTGTACTTTATTACCTCATTCCATAGATATTATAACATAGTACATTTTTGGGTACTACTTGATTATCCCGTCGACCAAAAATATAATTCCAAATTTCAGGATTAAATGCCAATAATGGATTATCATAAATGTCACATTACATGACATTAAACATAATACACGTGATTGTTATGTTATCAAGTGATTTTTAATTCGGGTACTATTTGGTTATCCCGTCGACCAATTTCGTCAAATAATACAAATAGCCAAACTATTAGCACAATTGCACAAATTGACGCATTTTTTTTAAATAATGAAAAATCAAATAAATTAGTAAAACAGTAATAAAAATCCAAATAAAAAGTCGAATTAAGGTACTACTTGATTATCCCGTCAATCAATTTCGCCAAATTATACAAATCGCCAAACAATTGGCCAAATTAAACAGATCGACATAATTTTTATTTTAAATAACGAAAGAACAAATAAATTAATGAAACATTACTAAGAATACAAATAAAACTTCATAATAAAAATAGCATGATGACATAACGAACACGTGATACGAGTTTAATGTTATGTGAATGTGATATTTTTTACCATCTTCATTAGCATTTAATCTTTCAGTTTGGAGGTACCTATTTGGTCAACAGGATAATCAAGTAGTACCAAATAATATAAAAAAATGGTTACTTTCCGATAAATAACTAATGAAATAACTTCGCGAATCCAAACAAAGCATGGCTTTTGCTAGTTTTTAGTTTTACTAGGGGGGCCCCGCCCCCCTGCTCGCTATGCTCGCCAACCCCCCGCGTAATCGCTTCGCGATTCCAAATTATTGGCTACCTCTGCTTGCTGCGCTCGCCAATGCCCCATGGTGTGAATAAGCAGTTGCAGATCTTTCAAATGATGTGTCACACGACTGCTGTTGTAAAGAAATTAAAAATGTGCCCCCTTGAGGGGCAGAGTGGGAGGCGACACAAAAGACATCCATAATATGAATAAGCAGCTGCAGACCTCTCAAATGATATGTCACACGACTGGTGTTGTAAAGAAATTAAAAATGTGCCCCCTGGGGGGGCAGAGTGGGGGTGACACACAAGACATCCATAAAATGAATAAACAGTTGCAGACCTTTCAACTGATGTGTCACACAACTGGTGTTGTAAAGAAATTAAAAATGTGACCCCCCTGGGGAGAGCAGAGTGTGGGGGTGACACACAAGACATCCATAATATGAATAAGCAGTTGCAGACCTTTCAAATCTTGTGTAACACGATTGGTGTTGTAAAGAAAATAAAAATGTGTCCCCCCTGGGGAGCAGAATGGGGGATAACACACAAGGCATCCATTATATGAAAAAGCAGTTGCAAACCTCTCAAATGATGTATCAAACGACTGGTGTTGTAAAGAAATTAAAAATTTGGCGAAAAATTACAGTTATCGCCATGTTGGCCTCACTTTTGACAACTAATTTTGGTCGCCAAATTTGGCGATATATCGCCAAGTTGGCGACATACTTGGCGATTGTTGGCGATGGTAACCTTTCCTCTCTTTATGGTAACCCATACGGCGATGCATAGACGGAGCCCTTTTCTGATTGGTCTATTCGACTCATGGAAGGAGTGGACAACCCGGATTCGTTAGTTCTGGAAATCTTCCACATCAGCATCATTCCAGGAGTCATTCCTTTTAAGGCTAGTTTTTTTTTACTATAGAAGGATATCATATTTTAATCTGTCATCGGTGAAAAGTCAGTCATCTAAACGGAAAGTTCAATGTTAGTCACCAATGAATGACGTAACGGCCAACATGTTAACAGTTTTAATCAAATAAAAATTCATTCAGCGGCAACTTTCAAATAAAGCCAACCTTTTGTAATTGGGTTCATCTGATTTAAAACATCTCCATAAGTAGTCAATAAAAAAACATAGATTGTTATATTTTATTTATTACAAAATTTCTGAAAAATTATACAACACAATGCAAGTTACATTAAAATCTATCTAGCTTTCCGCCCGCGGCTTCGCCCGCGTGGAATTCGATTATGACAAATGAAATTATGACTTTATGACAAAACTGTGTGGTACACTATATTATATGTTTTCCCTTGTGGAGCAAAAACATGCAAATTTTGGGCACTGGAAACCCGGGAACACGCTACATAGAGCTGACCATGCGAAAAACAATGTTTTTCCAAGTGTACTCCAGCAACCCTTAGAGTTTGGCCTTGTGCTTTATTAATGGTCATTGCAAATGAAACCCTTACAGGAAATTGTAGTCTTTTAAATTGAAATGGGAGGTCTGTTGGAATAATCGGAATCCGAGGAATGAGTACACTTTCACCCTTTGCTGCGCCAGTTAAAATAGTGGCTGTAATAATGTTCCGCCCAAGCTGAGTGACACGCAGCCTGGTACCATTACACAGTCTAGGGGCATCGAGATTACGCATGAGCATCACCGGAACACCTACTTTTAGTTTTAATTTATGAGAAGGCACCCCAGATAATTCCAAAGAATTTAAGAACTCCACAGGATATGAGGTACTATGTTCTGTTTCTATCACTGTGTCTACAAATAAATATTCAGTATTTTCTCCCATAACTTCATTCAAAATATTTTCATTTATTTTAGTGACCGTTTCATTTTTTTGGTGCTAATATTGCGCGTTCGCAGAGCCATTGGTCATCATTTATATGATCGTGTAAGTCAGTATAAACTTTTGCTACCAACTCCGATTCGCTGCCCACAACATTACAAAACTCTTCCGTTAAAGTTATCATTCCCTCTGCATCTACTGTCATTTTCCCATCACCGATTTTTAACAATGTTTCTGCGTAATGACCCGATTGAATGTCGTTGAATAATCACACTCGCATGTTTGTGGTTAATTGAAACTTTATGACATGGTCCCACAACTTGGACGATTTTAGGCAAGCTTTTATTTCATCTGCTGGAGTCCCCCTTTGTATGACTGGCAGTGTTTGCCGGAAGTCACCTGCTAATAAAACTACCAATCCTCCCATTATGTTTTTGCAGTCCCTTATATCCTGCAAAGTCCTATTGAGAGCTTCAATAGCTCCTTTGTGCGACATGGTACACTCATCCCAAACTAACAGCTTACACTGGCGCAGCATCGCGGCGCGACCACTATTTTTACTAAAATTGCAGATTTGGGATTCCTCTTGAGCAAGATTTAGAAGCAGTTTCAAAACGCAGTGCGCAGTTCGTCCTCCAGTAAGCAGCGTAGCAGCAATTCCAGAGGAAGCAACGGCTATTGCAATGTTTTTATCCTTTCTGACATGAGCCAGAAGAAGATTCAACAAAAAAGTTTTTCCAGTGCCCCTCCGGAGCATCAAGAAAGAAAAGTGCGCCATTCCCTGACTCTACGTAGCGTGTTACTTCGTCGAATACAGTTTTTTGCTCGGGTAATAATTGTGGGACCATGTCATTTACTTGCTGTTGCAATATAGTAGCATTATAATCTAGCTCTCTGGCGATGTCAGTTACGCTTTCTTCTGATCGTTGTGGGCTAGTCATTCCAAATTCACTCAATTTTTTACCGATTATTTCCATAGTTTTATTTTCTATTTTAGTGAGAGCCTCGTTGTAAATAAAATCATTGTACGTGATGTCCGGATGTGTCATCTGCAATCTTTTTAAAATATCTTCTGCCATATCATTTTTATATTTTTCCCATAGCTGTTGAGGATTGGAAACACCGCAGGTTGAGATCAAGGTTGCAAACAACTCTTTTATTTTTGTAGGTGATCTGCATTGAACTGCTTCTATCATGGTTTCCTCCCAATGATTCTCATTCTCCAACAGACTAAGAACTTCACATGCCTCTCTGTATGTTGCGCACTCTTGACTGTTCACAATTTTAAGGTCCCTGTGGCTAGTTGGTCCACGAACATGGTGCAGAAGCATTCTTAAACAAAAACACTCAAAATTGCACACGTGAACAGTATATACACGACCAAGAGCATCCCCTGATTTTACCCCGGGCCAGTTTTCTACTGGGGTGCCTTGAATGCGACGTTTCCACTCTTTTCTTGAGGCATTCCATGTATAGTATCGGGGAACCTCTGAATACAAAAGGGTTTTTGCAAATGGGTCGATTTGGCAAAGATGGAAAAATGCGGTCAGTGTTGTCTTTGGCGGAGACGCCATCCTATCATGAAAATTGCTTTCATTAAAATACACACGCTGTCCGTTTTCTAAATGCACGGCCAAATGAGTGACAGTGGGGTGCCTTTCATGTAATGGGAATCCTAAAAGTCGCCATGCTGCCTCATTGCTGCTCACATAACGCCCCTGTTGGAAAGCTTGCACTTCGTTTATGACAGACGATCCAGCTTCCTGTATAAAATTGAACACGGCTTGATCGGTTCCTTTGTTAATATATTTACAAATATATTTGATAGCGCGCACGGAACCGCAGGCCTCCACATTTATATGGGCATTAAATATTTTACATAAAATTGGCGAGTACGGTACAATGCAATTATTGTCCATAGTTTCAAAAGCTCCGCTGCGGGTTTTGATAGTAACCGTTCGGCCCCCGTCTTCAGGTGATCTTCTTCTGTATAACGGAGCCCTGTTCATTGTGGATAGTGTCTTTTATAAGTGATCGCGGGTACTTTTTTGTGCATTTCCCCTCCTTCATACACGGTGATGTAGAGTTACGAATTCCGCAGGGACCATGCATCATGTTTTTAACCACAGTGTCGTGCAACTCCTTATCTTCTGTAGGATCAGGAATTTCAGCGCTAATCAGATTGTTAATGTGGGTAGGTCACAATTTCTTTTTGAGCCAAATCAAAATATGAACATGTGGCAGCCCTATTTTCTGCCATTCGATGGAGTACATATAATAATGCACGTCGCCAAATATTTTACCTTTGGTAATGACACCCATAAGTTTCTGTACTTTTAATCTGAATACTCTCGCTATCAAGTCGTGTCTGTCAATTTGTTTCTGACCTGGCATTAACTCATCGGTTATCTCCTTCCAAGATGGGTTACAGGTGAATGTAACAAAGAGATCGGGACAGCCGTGAGCACGTACGTATGCAAAAGCATCTTGCGTATATTCGTGAAAGTAGCGCGGGCTATTGATAAAAGTTGATGGGAGAATAACCATCTTTCCTAAATCACTGGGATTTACATTGGCATCGTTACTTACTGCATCTTGCAGGTGAATGTATTGTTCAGCTCGTAATTTTTTTTGGTTAAGAGTTATATAATGGAGGCGCTCGCTCTCGGTTTTAACCCACATGTCCACTAAAAACTGATGGAAAATTTGCCTGAAACGGGGCAGCAAGTTAAAATCATTCTCACGTAACATCATGTGATAAGCATAAAACTTCATACAGGATACTTTTTTATTAGGCATGGGTTGACCTGTAGTTGGGTTGATTAATGGCAGCTCAAAATGATAACTTTCTTGGCCTTTGCTGAAAATCAAGGGATACTGAAGGGCGTCATAGAACTTGTGAGTATCGGGTACGCGTGTCAAAGTATTATCATGCGCTCGGAGAACGATGTCGCGTGATGAAGAAAAGTCACCACAAACCACTGCAGCAACATCATTGATGAGAGGCGCATTGAATCGTCTCTCGTGTTCTCCGTGCGGAGTGCGATCTGCGTGAATAACCAATTTGTATTGTTCGTGAGGCATGCGGTCTAACGCCGTTTTAAAAGTATTAATAAGTCGATTGTGCTCATGCAACATTCTTTGGATTTTTAGTACGATTTCCCTCTCAACTCCTTGAATGTACTGACATCGCCGATCTGCTTCATTATCTTCATCTCCCATGAAATATATCTGAAGAAATTTATGTTGTTCATTGGCCGCGGGAAGCATAGAACCGATCCTGTGGTAAACTTGGCCCTGGATAGTAAAAGTTGGTGAAAATCCGGGCATGATTATTTCCCGGTCTACCCCGAAAGATGTCATCTGGAAACAGGAATTATATTTTCGAATCCTATTTAAAAAGCGCCGTGACTCATCGGAGTCATACAAAAGAAGAGTTTTGAGGGGTTTTTTTGGTGCATCCAATGTAGGAATACGTACTTTCCCATTGACGCAACAGAGACCTGCCGTTTTGTCCTTCCATTTAAGGGCATCACAAAACCTACATTTTTTATTCATTAACCCGATGACGACCAAGGAATGGTTTTTGTAATCGATCAAAGGATCGTATTCAAATGCAGTATTATTAAACACAGACCAAGTATTTCTCATAAAAACTAGACGCCGTTCAGCTTGCATTTCTGCATGCGCGGTTCTTCTCGCCAGAGACTCTTCTGGAGTCTCCGCCATTCTAGAAGATGCCTGTCGTTCAACTTGCTCCTCTAAACGTTGTTGCGTTTGAAGAGGCGTCTCATTAGCTCTCAAAATAGTTTGTCTTTCTGCTTGCTCCTCTAAACGTTGTTGCGTTTGAAGAGGCGTCTCATTAGCTCTCAAAATAGTTTGTCTTTCTGCTTGCTGTTCTAAACGAAGCTGTGTTTCAAGGGGCGTCTCGTTAGCTCTCAAAACAGCTTGTCTTTCTGCTTGCTCTTCCAAACGTAGCTGCGTTTGAAGAGGTGACTCTAACGCCCTTGTGCTGTCTGTCGTTGAGCCTGTTGCGATAAACGGACTTGAGTAAAAATATTCTCAGAAGCCCTCAAAGAAGCTTGGCGAGCGGCTTGCTCCTCAAGTCTTTGCTGGCGCTGAGATGGTAGCTCAGCATCTCTCGAAGCAGCCTGACGCTCTGCTTGTTCGCTCCTTCTTAATTCAGCATGGAGAGACGATTCTTGAGATCGGGCAATTTTCATTGCCCGAGCTTTAAATGAGGTGCTCGACAAATTAGATTTACGTTTGCGAGGCATTGTGAAAATATGAGTAAACTATAAACCTAAACTAAACTAAAATCCCAAACTAAACTATAACAATCTGTTTAAATAAACAATTCTGTTTAAATACAATTCTGTTTAAATACAATTCTGTTTAAATAAACAGAAAAACATAAATCACGTGAACATGAGCATATAAAAATAAAACTGGAAATAAAAATGAATAAAAATAATTGTGAGCGTGAAATATTACAAATTATTGTCTTAAAAACCTTTGAAGCATTTCCTTCCATATTTTAGGTAACTCCATGGAGGCAAATTCATTGCAACGTGATTTGTTCAAATGTTTCAAAATTTTGTTGCAAATGTTCACGTGATTTGTGTTTTTTCTGTTTATTTCGAAAAACTTCTTTTTATCATTTATTTGCTTTTGAAAATGTTGCCGTAAGAGCAATGAAACATGTCAAGCTATAATCTTTTTATGTTATTTTAATTTATCACTTAAAACATTTAAATTAAATTGATAAACTATAACAATCTAAACGACGAACAAAGCGACGTAATTACCTATCGAAAAAACAATAACTACTTTAGATATCTACCTAGAAAAAAAGCACTAAACTAACCTAACTATTATACAGCTACTGCACATCGTTACCACGTTTTAAAAACACCCAGCGCCATCTATCGCATTATTTTATCTTGTTTTAAACGACACACAGCGCCATCTCCAATCCATCCATCAAGCAAACTATATTTTTGTTTTCCCTCGGGAATATCAATTTTTTTCGGGATAAAAAGTACCCTATTATTTAATCCGGACTTCTAACTTTACGCCTGCAAAATTTCAAAGCAATCGGTTCAATAGTTACGGCGTGAAAGCGGAACAAACAAACAAACAAACTCACTTTCCGATTTATAATATTAGTAAGAATTAATTAGTATAAGTAAAAAATATTTCTGATTCATTTTAAATATGACGTCATTATTTATCTCGCTCCATTAGCTACTGATATTCATACCCCTTGTATTTTTAACGACTGCTATAAAGTACCTGTTTTATTTCAACTATGACGTCACATTTTCATGAGTTTTCATGAGTTACATTTTATTAAAAATGTAATTCTTTTTCATTCTTTTCATTTTTAATTTATGTCACCATATTTTACACAAAAATTCCCATTAACTAAACAAATATCCTTGTTAAATGTATTATAAAAAATATACCTTTTATTTTTATTTCAAACATGACGTCATATTTATTTTCTTTTAAATTATTTTATTATAGTTTTTCGCGTGGAAGTTTTCTATTAAAAATTCATTGCCGCTGAAAAATTATTATTCCAATTTTTTATTTTCTTGGCAACAGGAAAGGAAAATGGTTACATTTTATCTGAAAAATGCCTATTGATTTTGTATGAAAAATAATTAAATTTTGAATTATTAAGGAAAATATTTGAATAAAATAAATAAAAATTACCCGATTATTTAATCCGGACTTCTAACTTTACGTCTGCAAAATTTCAAAGCAATCGGTTCAGTAGTTACGGCGTGAAAGCGGAACAAACAAACAAACAAACAAACTCACTTTCCGATTTATAATATTAGTAAGGATTATTCTGCATGAAAATAGTGGTATTTTTATGACCCGCGGGCCACAGGTTGTGCATCCCTAGTTAAAAAGTTTTTATGACTTTTGGTTTACTTTTCTGTCGTCTCACAGCTGCTCTAAATCTCGTAAATATACTCGGATTCCCATATAATTTATTTATGTATAGGTGCGTTCGTAATTATGTAAATACGTAGTACCTAGTTGTCGTTCAGTCCGTCCCTCCGTCCGCATATAACAACGCAAAAACTACCAAACCGAATCGTTTGAAATTTAAAATATATAATTATTACATAATTTTGTCGAGTCATTCCAAATTTAATCAAAACCGGAGGCATAGTTCAATTACAGGGACAATCAAAAGTATTCCGTTACAATACGGTCAATGGGGAAAAATGTTTCAAATGCATTTTAATGGTGTTACACTCATTCGAACACAATAAAATTGATATGCATCTATAAAGTACATATTATAATATACATTTTGCATAATCTGTTGAGCAAAGAACATTTGTTATTGATTTACAAGGCCACACAAAAGTATTCCATTACATAATGGTATAGGGAGAACATTGTTTGATGCGCATTTTAATTGTAATTAACTATTTACAATTGTATGAGATAGATATATGAGGGTGATACTTTTCAAAACTTCGTTATCGTACGAACGCACCTAATTTGCTGCGCTTGACGTACAATTTCCAACTTGATCATTTTTACTGTGGCATGTCCGGTTCTGAAAACGGAGATTGTAGAATTTATATGTCTTTTGCAGGGACACCCAAAAGAATCTCTTTACATTAAGCTTTAGGTCCGTCACACACCAGGAAGACATGCATCAAAAATCGTGCAATAGGTCGCAGTCAAACCGGTTTTTTCTTTGTTTTCAGGGTGAAATTGTCGCATGTCGTACGTTTTTTCGTCCAATGTCTCACTGGTGTTTGGTGGGCCTAATGAGGAAGAAAAATTTGTGGTTTAATTTAGTAATGTTACATTATTTCAAACATAATGAAGTTTATATACATTATTGAGATGCGCATCAATGATTTCGATTAAATTGCAGTGTATTAGCGATAATCGCTGGAAATGCGTTTTATATTACCGTATGCGTTTTAAATCTATGTGTATACTATGTGATATATATAAATTCTATATAAATTCTATAGTTTGTATACAGGATTACGCAAAATAACTCGTTAGCATTACTATGTATGAATCTGAATTGCTTAAACGTAGTTTTTAATTGCATTATGCGTTTCAAAGCTAAACTATAGTGTATATGAGATGTTTGCGATATATAAGTAAAATCGAATACAGGACCCCGCAAAAACTAGAAACATCGATACTTATGGATGATCATTTCTGAATCATTTTAATAATGTAAGTAATGCATAGGTGTCAGCATCTGGGGAGCGGGTGTTCCGTAGTGGGCCAGAGAAAAATATTCCTTCGATCTTTTGGAGACACGAGATCACACAAATGACAAACGATGAACAATTAACAAATTCTACATATATGTAAATGCAATATTACATTTCGTTGTTTCACATTACTTTCGTTTACGGTTGGTGCAATTCAGACCGCTTCTTTTTACACTTTCCCAGGCAACCTTTCTGGGAACGTGTACTGCGTAGTGTTTTCTTTTTTGAAAAGGGGGCGCTACTAGCGCAACAAAAGGTATGCGCAGACATCACACCTCCCCCTTTCGAAGTTTTGATTTAGTCCTTATGACTAATCAAAATCTAGTGGATATCTATACACATTCAGTAACAACATTAATAAAAATCAAAATTACATTGCTTACTTAACACAAAGGTAACAAAAGAGAAATATCTAATATGCTATGCAATATAGCGCTGTAACACTAATATGATAACTTTAAAGTTCTACAATGAATATTTTAAAGTTCAGAAGAAAAAAAATGAGCTGAAGAAATAAACAGTAAAGGTCAGCAGGTAACACAGGATCAGCAAGAAAACTAACTCAATATTCTGGTGTTTCTTTGTCCAAGTCCCGAGGCTAACGAAAAACACAGGCTACTGCGGTGCATTTCACGTGTCTTTTTTTTACAGACTGCTGGAGACACGTGATGCTTGAATGCACCAATGGAGGCGTACGAAAAGAGTATGGTGTCACTCTGGCGATCTGTAAAAAAATACACTTGTGATTCACCGCGGTAGCCAGTCTTTTTCATTAGCCTCGTCTAAGTCCAGTGTGACGCAAACAGTCTATTTATTTATTTATAACATAATCTTACTTGTGTGCTCGACGTGAAAGTCTGTTTGTAAATCATCGTCAATTTACAGGATGAGATAGCACAAGTAAATTTTTACAACACAAGAGAAGCACAACCAGGAGCTCCACACAAATGCGTGCAATGGAACCAGTAGTATTCCAACCCACAACCTCCTACGCATACAGTCTACTCCGAGAATCTGCGTTACCATGCAGGTTTCCACGTCGATAGGAGATTTGGGCTTGAAACCTTCGCACTGTCAGAGCCTTAGATCAGAAATGATTAGATAACGGATTCCTTTGTTCTCTTCGGGAATGCTTGAAGCCGGAACGGTCCAAATTTGGCGAGATTTTTTCTCGCCAAAAGGGTGTCTTTTTTGGCAATGATACCTTCTTGGCAATTTTCTGCTTTCATTCTCATAATAAAAGAACGTAACGCAGTCGAAAAAGGTCTTGGTGGCTGGTGGGATCAGCGGGAGAAACTGGTTTGGCGCGCATTCGCTCCCACCATCACATGCTGGTGGGCAGGTTATGATGGCGTCAAGAAAGGTTGCTATTTCTTAGTCCAGTTATATTTGAAGTCAATGGTCAGAGCCCACCTTTGAAGACACGCACTTTGTCCCTTCGCACAGTCCGACAAAAACTTCAATGGATTGTGATCGCTCACAACAGTCACTTGAGAGCTGTAAATGTAATGTTCGAATATTTTTTTAAGCGAGAATCATATGCTTCTTTCTCGATGGTAGCATATCTTTCTTGGCACTTAGATAGTTTTTTGCTTAGGACAGCGATGAGGTGCTCTCATTAGTTTTAATCTTTTTGGGATAGGCAAGCACCTAGCGCATATGAAGATGCATCTGCGTGAATGATGAAAAGTTTCTCAAAGTCCGGTGAAAAACATATTGGCGTTTCGCTAATGGCCTGCTTTAGATCGTTGAAAGCTTTTTCACATTGCTCGATCCATATAATTTCGTTAGGCGCCCGTTTTTAGGTTAATTCGATCAAAGGACGAGCTATTGCGGAATCTGACATCCTTCCCTATCTAGTCCAATCCAAGAGCCAACAGCACAGAACCCTAAGTCATCGAGCACAAGAAAAATTCCTTTATTTTTTGGAAGAGTGGTAATAGAGGAACCTAATGACCCATGTCTGCCGGAAGCGAAGCGGTGCATAAGTCAAAAATTAATAACCATTAGTAGTTGACTCGTAGGCTTTGCATTGTATCTGCGATACAATCAAAATTAGGAAAACATAGAAAACTGGCTACAGGAAAACACAATGCTAAGCCTACGAATCAAACACTAGTGGTATCAATTTTTGGCTTATGCACCACTTCGCTTCCGGCAGACATGGATCATTAATTTTTTCTATTACTACTTATCCACGAAATAAAGAAAATTTTCTTGTGCTCAATGACTAGGGTTTTGTGCGGTTGGCTCTGGACTAATATTGCTACTACGGAGTAAGAAGCAGGAGGGGAAAGTAGTGTTAAAATTTTGCCATGCGGATTTTTTGACGATAGACGGCGAAACCTCTGCTAGCAGGCCGTCTACAATGCTTCTGCAATGCTTTTCAATGGGAAAAATGGTCAATTTAAAAAAAAAAAATACGAAAAATCTGCATTTTTAGAAAGTTGTAGAAATGAAAATCTGGTTAATTGAAGTTTTCTTCACAAATATTTTTTATAGGTATTTGGCGCTTCATTTTCGTTTTTAAGCCATTTAAAATACGAGATCATTCTGACAAAAATTAAAGGGCAGGCCATTTAAAAACATTGAATATCGCAGATTAAAATGACTGTTGGAAGTTAGTTGAATATCTCAAAGAAACAGACTTATGATTTTTAGAAATTAAGTATTAATCAAATATTTTGGAGTAAATTTTAATTTCGCGTATAGTTTTTATAACCTTAGACCATTTTAATAATCCATAACTTTGGATATTTATGCAATTAATGCAAGTAGAATTAAAGCTAATTTTTATTTTAATTATTTGGAGCAACTGCTTATTCATATTATAGATGTCTTGTGTGTAACCCCCACTCTGCCCCCCCAGGGGTGCACATTTTTAATTTCTTTACAAAACCAGTCGTGTGACACATCATTTCAAAGGTCTGCAATTGCTTATTCATATTATGCATGTCTTGTGTGTCGCCCCCCCCAGGAAAGGGCACATTTTAAATTTTTTTACAACACCAGTCGTGTGACACATCATTTCACAGGTCTGCAACTGCTTATTCATATTATGGATGTCTTGTGTTTCACCCCCCACTCTGGGGGGCACATTTTTAATTTCTTTACAACACCAGTCGTGTGACACATCATTTCCAAGGTCTGCAACTGCTTATTCATATTATGGATGTCTTGTGTGTCACCCCCCCACTCTGCTCCCCAGGGGGGCACATTTTTAATTTCTTTACAACACCAGTCGTGTGACACCATTTCAAAGGTCTGCAAATGCTTATTCATATTATGGATGTCTTGTGTGTCACCCCCCCCCCACTCTGCCCTCCCAGGGGGGGCACATTTTTAATTTCTTTACAACACCAGTCGTGTGACACATCATTTCAAAGGTCTGCAACTGCTTATTCATATTATGCATGTCTTGTGTGTCACCCCCCAGGGGGACACATTTAAGCTATTATATAGCTTTTATCGCGGGCTTTGAGCGCGGCGACCGTATCTAGAAATTCCGTAATAAAGAAAAAAATCCTAACACTCCGACTAACGTCGTTTCATTTCGGCAGACTTTTCATTTATTCAATAAAAGAAAAAAAATTGTTTTCTTGTCGGTCATCACGCTCAAAAAGTGTAACTTGAATTAATATCAAACAAAAAGAAAAAACTTGAATCAATATTAAAAAAAACTGCATAAATAAAAAATAAATATATAATTATAATTACATAAGTTGATAAAAATGCTATGCAATAGCTTTACCGCGGCAGTCCCCGAGTGCCACACGTATTTTTTTTTTTTTTATTAAAATCTGTGCATTAGTTCTTGGGATACAGCTGTTGCATAAATCTTAAAAAATGCAATATAGCAGCGACACATATTAGGCAATTTACACCAAAAACTAATCATCATCAATTTATATCAGGGACTACCTAAATATAAATTTTCATTAAAATCCGTGCGTAGTTCTTGAGATACAGCTGTTGCGTAAACCGTAAAAATGCAGCATAACAGCGCCACATGTTGAGTGATTTACACCAAAAACTGATCAGCATCAATTTATATCAAGGACTACCTAAAACTAAATTTTTATTGGAATCCGTGCGCTAGTTCTTGAGATTCAGCTTTTGCATAAATCATAAAAAATGAAGCATAGCAGTGACATCTGTTGAGCGATTTACGCCAAAAACTAATCAGCAATAATTTATATCAGGGTCTTACCTAAATATCAATTTTTATTAAATTCCGTGAATTTTTTCTTGAGATAGGGAACCCACAAAATGTCTGTCACAGACAGATATTTTATAAAAGCATGTTTTGTGGAATCTCTGACCCCTAAAACGTGTACAATCCGTTGAAAACCAGAATTCGAAAATTTATACGAATCCAATACTTTCTTCTTGTAGAGACAGAAGGAAAAAAAATTAGTGCTGGTAAAAAAAATTTTATGCTGCTCCCTCAATCTCCTCGGACGGGGCGATCCCCCCCCCCTTGCCTTTCACATGGGCCTGAATGTCCGGATGGAAAAGATGGGGATTTAAAAGCAAAAATTCCTGAATGAGCTAAGAACAATTTTGATTAATAGATTTATTTTTACTGCACAGTCACAAATAAAAAATAGAAGCAAAGTTAAAAAAAATATAAATACGTGTGGCACTCCGGGAACTGCCGCGGTAAAGCTATTGCATAGCATTTTTTATCAACTTATGCAACTATAATTATTTATTTATTTTTTATTTATGCAGTTTTTTTATATTAATTCAAGTTTTTTCTTTTTCTTTGATATCAATTTACTATTATTTATACTTTATAATATTTATTTTACTATTATTATCCTTATTTAATATTACACTTTTTGAGCGTGATGACAGATAAGAAAACAATTTTTTTCTATTAATGAATAAATGAAAAGTCTCCCGAAGTGCCGAAATTTGCCAAAATGAAATGAAGTTAGCCGGAGTGTTAGGTTTTTTTTCTCATTACGGAATTTCTAGATTCGGACGCCGCGCTCAAAGCCCGCGATAAAAGCTATGCAACAGCTTAAATGTGACCCCTTTGGGGGGATGTAACACAAGACATGCATAATATGAATAAACAGTTGCAGACTTTTCAAATGATGTGTCACACGACTGATGTTCTAAAGAAATTAAAAATGTGCCCCCCCTGGAGGGAAGAGAGGGGGGACACACAAGACATCCATAATATGAATAAGCAGTTGCAGACCTTTCAAATGATGTGTCACACGACTGGTGTTGTAAAGAAATTAAAATTGTGCCCCCCTGGGGGGTAGAGTGGGGGGTGACACACAAGACATCCATAATATGAATAAGCAGTTGCAGAACTTTCAAATGATTTGTCACACGACTGGTGTTGTAAAGAAATTAAAAATGTGACCCCCTGGGGGGGACACACAAGACATCCATAATATGAATAAGCAGTTGCAGACCTTTGAAATGATGTGTCACACGACTGGTGTTGTAAAGAAATTAAAAATATGCCCCCCCTGGGGGGGCAGAGTGGGGGGGTGACACACAAGACATCCATAATATGAATAAGCAGTTGCTCCAAATAATTAAAACTAGTCGTTGGGGGGCCACCGTAATACTTACTCATCATAATAAAAAATATGAAAATAAAACGCGTGTCTATGGCAACTCCAAAATAAAATTTAAACGCATAAATAAATAATCTTTTCTGAAATAATCTAAAGAGCCAATTTTGACTAATGATATAAAACGCCAAAATACTCGAGTAGTACCGGATTGCGTAAAAGAAACATCCTTATAACTCAAAAAATAATAATCATTTTAACTAAAAATTTATTGTGTTGGATTAAGCGTCTCATTTACAATAAAAATATACCTGTGAATTGAAATTTGAATGAAATACAGAGTCATGAAAAATCGAAGAATTTGAAAAACAGGATTACACATATTTCGGCAACTAATAATCCGATCGACCTCGTTTTTTATGCAAAATTTGTGTTATTTTATTGCTTTTTACGTACAGTCCTTAAAATAAAAAATTTCGAAAATTTTTATATACCTTTCATCAGAACGAATTTTTCGAGAGTCCGGAAAAAATAGTTCCGGATAATCGAGGTTACTGATATTAAATAGGCTTCGTCCCATTCTTACATTCTAAGTACATACAAAATTTCAAGTCTCTATCGCAATTTGTTCGGGAGATAGAGCGGTTACAGACAGACACACAGACGGACGGACGGCAAATTTTTTTTTTCTAAAAATATGTTTTTCGGAATCTCCAGTATCTGAAACGTGTAAATCCGTCAAATTTTTTTTTTCGATTTTCAAAACGATTGCAAGACTTACCCTATACTACGTATGATGGGTAAGTAATAAAAATTAGCTTTAATTCTACATGCATTAATTGCATAAATATCCAAAGTTATGGATTATTAAAATGGTCTAAGGTTATAAAAACTATACGCGAAATTAAAATTTACTCCTAAATATTTGATTAATACTTAATTTCTAAAAATCATAAGTCTTTCTTTGCGATATTCAACTAATTTACAACAGTCATTTTAATCCGCGATATTCAATGTTTTTAAATGGCCTGCCCTTTGATTTTTGTCAGAATGATCTCGTATTTTAAAGAGCTTGAAAACGAAAATGAAGCGCCAAATACCTATAAAAAATATGTATGTTGTGAAGAAAACTACAATTAATCAGATTTTCATTTTTACAACCATCTAAAAATTCAGATTTTTCGTAAAACAAAAATTTAAAAATGACCATTTTTTCCATTGAAAAGCATTGCAGTAGCTAAAAAACCAGCCTACTACCTATCACAGCCCCCTCATTATTTACCAAAATTTCACTTTCGGCCTTATTCTCCCCTTATCCCGTAGCGGAACGGGATCGGAATTCAGTTCACCCGGAATATGGACTTTATTCCGGTTAGAATGGAAAGAGCTATTCTCCCCTAGTCAGATTCCGGCCTCGGAATAATCGATATATATTCCGAGGCATTTGAAAGGAAGTGACGTCTCAAATTCCAAGGAAGTGTGAAGAAACCAATCAGAATGAATGTTTACGTCAAGCTATTTTTGTTTGTTTATTTTTTTCGTTTAGTTTGAGAGAATATTTTAATGCCGATCCAGTGGCGTGGTCGGTTGCGTCAGCTCCTCCCACACCGCTGGACCCTGGTTCGAATCCAGCTAGCGGCATGGATGTCTGTGTTGTCCCTGTGATGTGTATAAAGCTGTGTTTACACTATGGATTATCAGGTCTACAAGCTCCGCGAGGTCTCCCGGTCCTTGGTTTATGAGGGTCTGCGAGGTCTCCGAGGCACGGTCTCTGTGCTCTAGACCATGGCTTTAAAGTACTAGACCCAACCAATCAGCGTTCTTCAATAGTTGTTTAATCCGCCATTTTAAAAGCTGGAGCGAATTTGAAGAAGCAGACGGAAGCTTATAATTTTAGGAATTTACAAATTAAAGGTACGTAAAGTTTTTCAGATGTTTTTAATTTTTCACTACATTGTTTCATAACTGTAGAACTTTATTTTACAAAGCTATACAATCGTACATTACGATATGACATATAGCTGTTACATATTACGCTACTAAAATTCATTTGTTAGTCATCCCACTTTTTATATTAACAGACTCTTTATAAAGTTATTTATTCTTAAATACTTTAATTTATATATTCTTGTACTTGTATACTACGTTACTAATTTGTTTTTTAAATGTTAACTGCGTTATTTATTTCTGAATAACGCGTAATATTATTCTCTGAACCTGGTTTCAAGTACATGAATTTAGAAAACAAATTGCTAGTATTTTAATATAATTAAAATAATATGGCCGTCATTTTATCATAGTGTACAGAAATGCTTTTTTTATGAATAAATACTTCGATTTCTTTCAGATATTTCTTTGAAGTTATTCTATTTAATGCATTTCTAGTAATAGCAATTTTTAACTTTACCCTAAAACTATCAACAAACTTTTATCTATAGAATTAGTTTTTAATGAACTTTCCAGTTTTTCTATTGCTGTTATATATTTGACTGATCATAACAAACTCAATTTGTGACTTGCATTGTTATTCATCAGTGTTAAATTTTAAATTGAATCCACACTATTGTTATATCTAAAATATTGCGAAGAATTTAAATTGTACATTGCATGTAGTTTCTTATTCCCTATCGTCCCCCCTCCCCTTAAAAAAACAAAACAAACAATAGAATAAAACTGCAATTATAAGATTTAACTTTTGCTAAAATGAACAAATCTGTTTGTTAATAAACAATTTTTGCTTTTATTTTCAGTACTAATTAATAAACCACCACCCCCCTTTTTTTTTAATTCTAAAATGTTTATATATTTATTTATTTTTTAATTTTTAAAACATGCTATTCAGTAGTAGTATATTAACTGTAAAAAGTACAACTTGAATTTTCGTATGCCCCACCTTTCAGAATAACTAATGGTATGAGTTGTAAAAATTCATAAATTAATGTATGTATTTTCAGGAAGAGTTAAAAACTAATTTGTAAATATTGCATAGAAATGCGTGTCTGATGAATTCGCTGGCGCTGTTATGGATGCATGTTTTCCACTGAATTTGTCGCTTTTAGAAGATCACAGGTGTGTAGTTGTATTAAAAAAAAAACTACCATTTGTAAGCTTCTGAAAGAAAGTGGAAATATGCTATTTTTGTTGTTTTGTCCTCAGATAGTCAATCAGGAACTACTGTTAGTGTAATCTATTAGTCAAGTTAATTGGTATGACTGACTGTAAGTATGTACTTTTTTAATAGATTTTCTGTTTCATAAAAAAGGGAGATTTTGAAATGCATACTATATTGTTTATGTTGGTTTTATTGGTTTATTATGAATATTATAGCCTTTTTTAAAATTTTAATTACAGAATGCTTTCAATGGGATGCTTTTCACCTATTATTATGCGAATGCCTGTCGTTGACTATTAGTTGATCTTACTCTTGCTTTTAAAATATGAATCTTCTGCAATATTTGTAAGTATGATGCTTGTAAGTAATTTTTATCAAGAGTACACTGTTTTCTGTTTATTAATATCATTTTATGTAAAATCTTTTTTCGCAAAAAATAAATCATCTGTAAAAAATCAGTGAAAGCTGTGTCAATTGTTGATACAGTAATTATGATTGAGTATCTTTAAGTTTCAACCAAGATTTTTTATTTAATATCAGCTTAATGATTATGAGTCTATACATATATTTTTTTTCTTTAATATTACAACTATTGAAATAATCTAACATGTATCTATGACTGATATTATCAAGGTTGTAATTTCATTTATCATTATTAAATTGCATGTGTAATAATATATTTGATTTAATATATTTTAATGTTAAAATAATCCAAAATGTCCAAATAAAATAATCCAAAAGCATCATTATGAATATTATAAATGTTTCTACATTATAATTAATATTTTGAGAGCTGAGTTTGAAATAAAATTATTTGATATTGTTTGTTATTGCATTAACATTGTTTGTAATTTACTAGGTCATTCCATGGCAACTTGTGTTATATTTAGAACAGTTTATTTCACTAATTTTAGTAGTATAAAACTAAAATAACATTCAAAATGTAAAATTGTCATGCCAATATTCATTTGAATATTTTTTGGTGCTATATTATTGAAATTATTGCTGTAAATTGTCTTAGTTATAAGATATGTTACAATGGAATGATCCTACTATTCAATAACTCCTAAAATTTAAATTAATATTATTCCAGTCCTAAAATGTTATAATTTGAAATGATTCGTCTAAATTTTTGATTTACTGAAATCTTTAAAGTTCATTACAAAACAAATAAATAAATGGAAGCCATATTTTGAAATTCGCCAGCATGGAAAATGTTTATTAGTAAAACATATTACAAATAGTTGTATTCTCTCCCACAACACTTTTTTTTTCTTTTTTCTAAATTACCTTTATAAATAGTATATAATACAGTGCACTTTATTTAAGGCTTTCAATTGTGAATAGCATTCTCATATTTTTTTTTAATTTAAAATATTTCAAACTAACAATTACTCATACTAGTTAAGTTATTTAATATTTACATTTAACTTCAGAGAATTTTTGGTACTTTTATGTTAATCATGTACGAATCTTTCCAATAACAGCTTTTTCCCCCACAAGGTACAAATTAGAAACAATATTTTGATGGCATGTATTTTTTAATATATTTTTTATAATGAAATGGGTGAATTATTTATATTAAAATAATGAAATGCAAATGATGATAAAGGAACAATATTTGTTGATTTATTATCTGTACCCAATTAATAGAAAATTACCATATTTTAAATTATATTTTTATTTTATATATAAACTAGCAAAAGCCATTCTTTGTTTTGGATTAGTGAAGCATTATTTCATTAGATAACTATTTTAAAGTAACAATATCTCTTTTTTATATTATTTGGTACTACTTCATTATTTTGTCGACTAAAAAGGTACAGATAAACTAAAAGGTTAAATGCTAATTATGATGATAAAAAATGTCACATTTATGTAATGTTAAACATGTATCATGTGTTCATTTTGCCATCAATTTATTTTTAATCTGAAGTTTTATTTGTATTCTTATTAATGTTTTATTAATTTATTTGTCCTTTTGTTATTTAAAATAAAATGCTCATGTTTAATTGTAAGTTATAATTTAATATCAGCTTGATAACTATGAAGCTGTATATACAGGGTGTCCAGCAAATAACAACCTGATTTCAAAATTAAATTTCTCAAAAACAAAGATCAATAGAATTATGCAGTAAATGGTTTGTTTATCAGGTAAGTGTAAAAATCTTATACAAAAGTTTCAAACGGTAAATATTTTGAAAAGATCGTGTTCTGATTGCAAAGAATGCTTTGATTTGACATTTTTCTTGCTTTGGATTGCTGCCAGAGAATGTGTCTTTCGGCTTAAAGTGCCATATTTCATAGTTTTTTTTTTAATTTAAATTTTTGAAATTTCGAAATTCTAAAAATTTACTTCGAAAAATCTTTAAAATATTGCACTGTAAGTGAAAAAATTATTTCTCTGCATGCAATCTAAAACAAGAAAAATGTCAAATCAAAGAATTCTATGCAATCAGAACGCAATTTTTTCAAAATATTCACTGTTTTAAATTTCTGTATAAGATTTTTACAGCTTACCTAATGAAAAAACCATTTACCGCATATTACTATCGATCTTTGTTTTTGAGAAACTTAATTTTGAAATCAGGGTGTTATTTGCTGGACATCCTGTATATATATATATATATTTTTTTTTTACTTTATTTCTACCATTGAAATAATCTAAAATTTATAATATATTAATGGTATAATCAAGGTTGTAAATTTATTTACTTATAATTATTAAATTGCACATGGAATAAAAATAATGTATTTTATATTTATTAATGTTAAAATAATCCATGTATTAGTAAACATTATAGAAGTAATAAATGTGTCAACATTGTAATTAATATTTAAAGAGCTGTGAGTTTGAAAATAAAATTAAGTGATATTGTTTGTTTTATCCAGTCAATGTTTGTCCTATACTGGGTCATTCCATCATAACTTGTGTTACATTTAGAGCAGTTTATATCGGTAATTTTAGTAATGTAAAACTAAAATGGTGTTCAAAATTTAAAATTGACATATTCGTTAATTAAATCTATTCAAACATAAATTTAGATGAAAATTACCTACTTTTAGTGTTTTTTCATTGAACTGACAAATGTATTACCACTAACATTTCTGTTAAAAAAAAAAAAAAAATGTAAGTTACTATATTGTTATTCAAATTGACATTTGAATATGTTTTAATAAATCATGTCAACTTTTATTTGAATATTTTTTAGTGTTATATTACTGAAATTATTGCTGTAAACTGTCCTGAATATAATGTACATTACAGTGTAATGACCCTATTATTCAGTAACTCCCAAAATTGGAATTAATACATTTCCAGTCCTAAATTGTTATAATTTCAAATGAGTCTTCTAAATTTCTAGGTCATTGAAATCTTTAAAGTTCATTACAAAAAAATTTAATAAATTGAAAACCATGCTTTTAAATCTGCTAGCATGGAAAATGTTTATTAGTAAAACATATTACACATTTGTGGTGTTGTATTGTTCTCTCCACCCAAACACTCTTTATTATTATTATTTTTTTTTTTTAAATATACAGTACTCCCTTAACATTTACATGTTTTCATTAATCGCGAAGCAAAAAATGTGGAACATTTCAACATTTGTGAAGATTGAACATGGTTATTCGCAGATTTTGTTTCATAAAATATATATTTTTACAAAGTAAGTTGTTTTTCCGATTCTAAGAACAACTATGTGACACTAAACACTTATGTACTGCATAACCTGCCATATTACTGCACATTGCAAGAGCTTTAGCCCTTGTTTTTAGATAAAATATAGATTAGTAATTTCCTTTATTTTTTTGTACAGATTTTTTTTTCAATTTTCTAAAATTTCAAATTTTTATTGCAGGTGACATATTTTCTACAAAAATTGTCGAGGAGATTGTAAAACATCAGCAACAACTTGTTGAGAACGCCATGGAATGTGATTCTTCATGGGTAAAGTGTCTTAAATTTAAAATAGAAAAAGAAACCATTACTTTTCTTTAGATGAAAATTTATAAACATAAGATCTGTTCTGTCAAACAATAGCACATCACTAAATTTTCTGTCATACACTAGCAAATAATTTTTATACTAAATGCTTATAATTATCCAAATTTATTTAAAGCATGTAATTTTAATGTATTATGGTTAATAAATATATATTTTAACTTCAATTGGTCTTTTCTATTATTAAAAAAATAAATAAATGATTAGAATTTAACCCCTTTATATGTACAGAAAGATACTCACACTTATGATATTGACATTTGCAGATATTATCAGGAAACTAACCATAACGATTGTTAAGAAATTATTGTAGTATATAATATAGTACACTTTATTTAACCCTTTCCGGCACGGGCAATTTCTGTTAGCAGAATAAGAAATTAGTGACAATCGCTGGAATTTAAAAACAATTTTTTTAGAAATTAAGAATCCCTTAATTTAAGATTTCATTGTAAAAACAAAATTTTATTAAAATATTACTGGTGCCATTTGGAATTAAAATTAGGTATCCTGCATTGGGCACAGTATGCCAGAAAGGGTTAAGGCTTTCAATGTGGAAAGCATTCTCATATTATTTCAATTTAAATTATTCTACACTGGTTTTACTCATACTGTTTAAGGTATTCAATACTTATATTTAACTTTAGAAAATTTGTGGTACTTTTATCTCAGACATTTACCAATCTTTCCAATAACAGATTTTTTTTACACAAGGTACAAATTAGAAACATTATTTCGATGGCAATGTATTATGTAGCATATCTACTTTTACTAAGAAACATTATGAAGTGGAGCCCATGTTTAATTATAATTTAATATCAGCTTAATGATTATGAATCTATCTATATATATTTTTTTCTTTAATACTACCATTGAAATAATCTAAAATATATCTATGACTATGATATTATCAAGGTTGTAATTTCATTTGTTTATCATTATTAAACTGCATGTGTAATAATATATTTTATTTAATATTAAAGTAATCCAGAATGTATTAGAAAGAAATATTATGAAGATTATAAAATGTGTCAACATTATAATTAATATTTTAAGAGCTCCAAGTTTGAAATAAAATTATTTGATATTGTTTGCATTAACATTGTCTGTAATTTACTAGGTCAGAGATGGTGAACCTTTTCACATCTGTGTGCCAGTTTTTTCCAAAAATATACTTTATGTGATTTTGACATCAACAAACAAAGTTATTTAATCAAAATGTCTTAATTTTTTAATTAAAAATATGCATAATATTTGGTGTTATATTTTATAATGTAAATTAAAAGTACTATTTCTGTTATTCCATGTTAGATGATAAATAAGTAATCAAATTCCAATTTTATCATCATACTTTTTGCTTATAGTGAATGTTTCCTTTTCCTTTTCGACAATCTCATAAACTGAAATTTTTTGAGTCAATATTGATATAGAATTGAATATCGAGTTATAGTTTCTCTTCAGTCTGTATGACAATGGTCATCAATTGAACTAATCGAATTCAGACAAACCTAGCTAGTCAAAATTTATACATTTCGTTCAACTTCACTATTTCAGATATTTTAATATCTTCTGATTTGAGAAATTAAATCTATGTCGTGCCGAAAATAATTGATCGCGTGCCATAGGTTTGCCGACCCTGTACTAAGTCATTCCATGGTAACTTGTTTTATATTTAGAATAGTTTATTTCACTAATTTTAGTATTATAAAATTAAAATAATATTCAAAATGTAAAATTGCCATGATTCGTTCATTAAACCTATTCAATGATAAATTTAGATGAAAATTATCTAATTTTAGTGTTTTTTCTCGTACCTGGCAGTTGCATTATTTTTTCAGTTATGTTAGTTATAATAAATGTAAGTTACCATAAGAAATACAATTTTTATCCAAATTTACATTTGAATATTTTTTGTGTGTTATATTACTGAAATTATTGCTATAAATTGTCTTAATTATAAGATATGTAACAATGGGATGATCCTTCTATTCAATAACTCCCAAAATTTGAATTAATACTTTTAAAGGTCTAAAATGCTATAATTTGAAACGATTCTTCTAAATCTACTGAAATCTTTAAAGTTCATTACAAAAAAAAAAAAAAAAAAAAAAAAAAAAAAAATGAAAGCCATGTTTTGAAATTGCCAGCATGGAAAATGTTTATTAGTAAAACATATTGCAAATATTAGATTAATTTTAAACAAGATTATTCAATTGGTAAATTAATTATAATAGATGTAAACTTTCCATCTTGGGTTTTTTTTTTTTTTTTTTTTTCACTCAAAAATGGAAAATTTACATCTGTCATATTGCAAATAGTTGTGTTCTCTCCCACAACACTTAAAAACCTTTATAAATAGTATGTAATGTAGTGCACTTTGTTTAAGGCTTTCAATTGTGGGTAGTATTTTAAAAAATTTTCCAATTTAAATTATTCTATACCAACTATTACTCATACTAGCTAAGCTATTTAATATTTACATTTAACTTTAGGTAATTTTTGGTACTTTTATGTTAGTCATGTGCAAATCTTTCTATAACAACTTTTTTCTCCACAGGTACAAATAAGAAACAATATTTTGATGGCATGTATTTTGTAATATATCTTTTATAATGAAATGGGTGAATTATTTAAAATTAAATAATGGAATGCAAATGATGATAAAGATGATATTTGTTGATTTATCATCTGTACTCGGGTTATAGAAAAGTACCATATTTTAAATTATATTTTTAATATTATATATAAATTATAAAATGAGACATAATGTTATAAGTAAATAATTTTATTTTGGTCTTCGGTTTGAAATTTTTAGTTTGTTTATTTATTATATAACTCTCAAGTGTTTAATATGCTTGCAAAAAAATATTAAACCAATGACAACTTTCTTTACAAATTACCCATTTGCATTTAAATATTTTATTATTTTTTTTTTCTCTGTTTTGCATTGGATATTTGAGGTCAATATCTAATTGGGTATTGTTTTAGTCTTTTGATTTCAAGTGCACTTTTTCAGAAGAAAATTTCATTTTAAGAACTATTCCACAAATTAAAAGTGTTCTCAAAAGGAAAATAAAACTTTTAAAAAGAAAAAAGTAAAGATATTTGGTTAGACATCAACCCCAGAAAACCTATGCGATAATTAAAAAAGAAAAAAAAAAAAAAAAAAAAAAAAAAATTCTAAAGTACTAAAATGGAAATAATTTTGAAAAGCCATTGTTTTAATATTTAGTTTGCAAATAATAAATATTGCAATGTTTTGTTGTTAGATATTTACATCTGTCTTTCTTTTTTTTCTAGTCTTCATATTATTATTTTGTTGCTACCTAGCATATGCGATATGATGAGATATATTACATGTAAAATATATTAGTGCAATTTCTAATGAGTTTGAAGTTAAATGTTATTTTATTTCTTCTCTCCCCCCCCCCCCCTCCAAAAAAAAAAAAATAAATAAATTGTTTTAGATGCATTTGTATTTAAATAAATAGGTAACACCATCAATCGTCATCTGGTTCGTCTTTCTGTCTGCATATAACAGCTCAAAAACTACTCAATTGAATGGTTTCAAATTTTAATTTGTATAATCAATGCAGAATTTTCTCATGTCATTTTAAATTATATGAAGATCAAATCTACACTTAAAAGGATATTAATGAAAGTTTTCTTTATTCTACTAAATCCTGTCGAACATAATTCATCCAATGACATCTCAAGATAGATAATGATTCTAGGTGACCATGGTGATTACATCCTATTTAAGATGGAGTCATATTACTTCTGCATTATTGAATTTAAGGTGTATAATTGTAATAAGTTTTGTATTCGGTATTTTTTTTTTTTTTTTTTTTTTTTTTTATATAAGAAAAAGCAACATCTGTTTCACCAATATCTAAATATTTATAAAGTAGTTATGTTACAAATGCACTTCTTTTGCTATGTTTGATATGTAATTTTTGACTTGTTTATATTTACTACAAATTTTGACTTCCAAATTGTACTCAATTCTAACTTCTTACTAATAATCTAAAATACATTAATTGTAATGTTTTTAGAAATTTTGATGTGTAAACAATAAGATTTCTTTTTAAAAAACAGAAGTGCAAACTACTAGCATAATTGATATTTTCAAATCTGTTTTTATCATAGAAGTTTATTTCAGGTAATAGACTATTTTTTTTTTCTTTTTTTAAGTATGTCAAGAAATGTGTTTTTGTTTTGTTTTGATGTACTATTCATTACTTTATAATATCCAACTGAAAATTATTTATTGATTATCCCTCTTCTTAAAAACTGCCTTAATAGTTCACAATTTAGCTAGTTACAGTTTATTTTTATTCAATTTTTGCAAATGCTTTTTTTTTTTTTTTTTTCAGAATAAAATGCAGATCAATAAAGTTTACTGCAAACCATTGTGTCGTCATTGTAAACCATTATAATGCATATGAATGTTATTTTATTTGTTATATGTAGTAATCATTGTATTCAGTATTAAATTTTGTTATGTAATAATATTTAAAAATAAACATATGTTATTGTAACTCGTACTTTCAAATAAATAAAATTTATTAAATATTTTGTTGTTTTCATTTGACTATATATTTTTATCATTAAATTTTTTATTATTAAATAAAGTGTCAAGTATTTAGTTGTTTTGTTTATGAGTAAATTAGATGCAAGAATTTTTTTGAATTATTTTATTTTTAATAACAAAATGACTAAGACATAAAATGAGAAAATAATCTCATTTTTAACATGTTGAATATTGTTTGTTTATTTTGGCTACATTCCAACTCAATGACATAACTGGCGGGGTGAGGGGGGCAGTCTGCCCCGGGTGTCACACTCTAAGGGGTGACAACCAATCTTTGTTTGCAAAAATATAGATAGATAATCTTATAAGATTTTCTAAAAGAATTCTGAAATAAAATGAAATTTATATTGAAAATATTATTACTTTGTTAATATGAAGCTCTTAAAAGTTTTCAAATGTTGAAATTTTATTTGTCAAAATGTAGAATTGCAATTGAAAAGTATAAGTTAAGTGCAATTCTACGTTTAAGTGTGATTGCATAGAGGGTTTCGTCTAATATCCCCTTCAAATTACTTTTTCGTTAAGTTAACAAACAAAAAGCTGATTTTTAGTGCTATTTTGGGATTTCTTTGCCAATCGTACCAACCAGAAAAGAATTTTGAAGTATTCCCCTAAATGCTGCCTTGATCACATAGATTTATTGATTTCTCTATCAGAATATGCAGATTTAGTAAAGGTATGCAAGCAAATAAAATTATGAGTGAAAGTAAAATATTCAAAGCTTAGCATAAGTTTAAGGGAAACCAAACTGGTCACCAGAGGTGGCTAGTAATTTAAATGAATAATTTAATTAAAAAATATTTCATTTCACGTATCAAAATATGATGAAATAAAAACAAATAAGCACATTTTTTGCATGATCTATTTAATCTATTAAGGGGTCTCAGGGGTTGATCGATACGGAAAAACATGTAAACAGAGCTCTCGCTTCGCGTCCATATAAAAACAGAAGTATTCAATGTAATTAATTTAAACTTTCTGATATTTTAAAAGTATGTTTGTAGTTTTATAAAATGAAGTGCTTCAATGTAATATAATAAGAAATATAGCAAAATTTATGTAACACAATTTTCAGAAAAAAAAAAAAAATTATGTGTTATATCACCAACACCAAGATATCTTAACGTTGAATTGACATAAAAACCTAATTTTTGCTTTAAAATGATCCGAAAACTTTACTCTATAGAATGAATTAAGGATATAACTATAACTCAAAAACAACATTATGAAAAAAACTTTTAAAAAATACAATTTTTTTTTCATTAAAAATTCTCAAAATAATAAACTATCTAAACTATATTAATTCATTCTATAGATAATGATGTTATACGCATGCAAAAAAAAAAAAAAAAAAAAAAAAAATTAAGCCATTCCATCAAATAGTTTTTATTTAATCTTGGTGTTAGTTTTCAAAAATCAAGTTTTGAGAAAACGTGACTTAAAGTTGAAATTATATGGGTGCGGCTATGAAAGTGTTAATACATAAATGCTTATAACTCCGTTAAAAATGCAAATATTTTTATGCGGCTTTTTGCATTGAGTTAAGAATTAATTGAATAATCAAACTAGATCATAGAAAAAAATCGATTCTTTGAAAAGTTTTCAACCCCTGAGCCCCCTTAATTTATGTTAAATACATAATTTATTTAAACTTGCGTGCAATGATTAGAAGAAATGAAATTTCTAATCTGAAAGTTACACTACTGCAAATTTGGTTTCTAAATATCACACTTTTTAAATTTTTATGCCATTATATAAGGGGAAAAAATGTACTTTTAAATGCAATTTGTTTAAACGCTGTATCTCAGTTTATTTTTGAGACATTAATTTTTTTGTAGTTTTAAATACCAATTTTGTAACTGTGGCAACAGAAGTATTCAATTTCTTTTAAAAGTAGAGTAATATATATATATATATATTTATTTAAACTTGTGTGGCAACAATTAGAAGAGTAAAAAAAAAAAAAAAAAAAAAATGAACTGATGATATTAAAAATAATATTTAAATTAAAATAAGTCTTTCTCAAAATTTTATGATTTGTTGTGTGACAAGAGGTAATCAGCTATAAGTACACAAAATTTGAAGACAGACAGACACAGGACAGGGACGAATAGGGTTTTGTTAGATGAACGAAACCCCAAAAATATGCCAGATTTTTCCTTTTTTTTTTTCTTTAAGGGGGAGGGGGGTGACAGCATTTATACATGTCATATGTCACTCATCTAAGCTATGCCACTGCTCCAACTGTTGTAAATAACAGATTTCCATGTAAATATTAGTTATTAGAGCTGTTGCTGACTACATATATTTGTTACTAAGTAACGGGTATTCCCTAAGATACAAAATGCCAAATTGTTACTTAGAAATGCGATTTGTTAGACATTACCGTGTATATATGCAGCTGAAAAAAAAAAAAAAATGAAAATAACTCCAAACGCTCTGTGTATTTGTGTATTCATGAATGCAACCAGGCGGTCCAATGAGATAAAAGATTCAAAATTGTCCTTGAATTCAGACAATTTGGCATCACTTGTTTCCCTATCAGTGTATGCATAGAATTCTATTTGTAAGCATTATTGAATCTCAAATGATTTGCAATTCATATTGCAGGATTAGTACGAATCCTTCAATTTCACACCGAAAATTTTTTTGTACCAGTATTTTCTTGTAGAAAATCTCTCCTTAAATCAAACAAAATTTTGCTCATTTGAACTAGATCTATTTTATTAATTGAAAAAAAAAAATGAATAAATAAATACTGATATTTCACATGGAAAATAATGGTATCCATATGAACCATGTATGTGCTCGTTGATTCATTTGTTTTATTACGGGAAGAAAAAGAAGTAAACTGTGGATGCATTTTTCTGAAGCATAAAATGATAAAGCAAAATGTTATTTATATTTATGCAGAGTGGAATATTCAGTTAAAGGGAATAATAAAAAAAATTATGGTAAAACATTCATTTATTTTATGCAAGAGTGTATCCAGCCCTCAATTCAAAAGGGGGGTGATGGGTCATGACACTTTTTCATTAAAAGGTGGGGGATCACATCACTTCATGATCAATTATTATATTGAAAATTATTCTTAACCCTCCAAGCTTCTTGCAAATGGGTAAAATTGTAATGTTGTTTTCTCTGCATTTTGTTTTAAATGCTAATAAAATATAATTATTTCATTATTACATAAAAAATCTCAGTTAGGAAAATAAATGTAACCCTTGAGAGTCTTAATCATTCTTCAATGTTTTGAAAATTCATTAAATTTATAGAATTATAATATCTTAAACATTGCTTATATTGCAGTGAAACCTGGAGCTTAGTGTACTGAATATTACGGGCCAAACGCTTAGAGGGTTAAAATGAAAGTGATGATTTTTCTGATACTTTATCTAATTCATTTTCATTCATGAATAAATGAAATTTGCATTAGTATTCCTAATAATATATAATTTACAGATTTCATTCAGACATCAAGAAATTGAAACATTTCCTATAAATAGAAAAAATTATTCTTAAAGTTGTTAAGATAGCTTTTTACATAAATTTTATGATTTGAAGCCACAGAAATGTTGCATGAGAAAGCAATTAGCAGTTTAAAATGCCAAATTTCATGGAATTTATTTAAAGCTTTTATTTAAAAATCTGCTCTTATTTAAAAATGGTTAATACTTTTTAATCACATAGTACTTGAACAAGTGCACTTGCAAATTTCTTGAAATTAAAAATACTTTCATAAATGTGTCAAAAATGATCTAATTTTGATTTGAGTAGATCTTTAAAGTATTAGAAATATTCTCATTATTGAGCGGGGGGGGGGGGATAACAATTTAAGGTATATTTAAAGAAATTTTTAGAATATTCAGGGAGGGGGGGTGTCATTACCCCTATTACCTCCCCCCTTGGATCCACCATTGTTCATGTGATATTCTCCAGAAATTGCGGATTAACATAAGCGTATTTATAAGTGATGTCTACATCTCAGTCCTATCCAAAAGAATTTTTACAAAATCAGTTTATATATTATCTGAAAGCCCCCCCCCCCTCTTATTATAACAAAAAAGAATAGAAAAATAATATTTTTAAACATAAATAATTCTGCGATAAAGCAAGTGATGTAAACAGTCGTATGATATTTAAATTTTGCTTCTGGGTCATGTGGTACAGTTGTATGTAATAATAATAATAAAAACCTCTATCGAACAATCATTTATTTTGCAAAAAGAGTAAAGTATATTTTTTTAATCAACAGATAATGGTAGTAGTATGACATGCTTTATTTTCAGATGGCTTGACTAGCTTTGTTTATAAATACAAGGGATACTACTTCTCATCAGGTCTTAAAGGGATTATTAGCTATTTTACTAAAAAAAAAACCCTTCAGGACTGATCACAACTAAATCTGTATAGAAAATGGCATCATTTTCATGCAATCATTGTAGATCTAATTTTCATGAGCGATAGTCTAGATTTCCAATTTAAAATATTGTTTTATCATCGAGGGATGACCCTTACTCTTCTGAAATTAGCATCCATTATCTATAAATTAAAAGTTTTATTTTCAAACTATGCAAAAATAAAATTTTATTACATACATTTTTTTTTTTTTTTTTTTTTAAAACCAGTATATTGTTTGAGAAATGAAATATTTTCAGTTACATGTACTAAAGAAATTCTGTAATCTCATTTATAAAGCAGCGAGGGTTTACAATGATTGTGTTAAAGTAATTAATTTTTTATCTCATCTTCTTGTCATTTTAAGGATTTATAGCCGAGAAAGTAGTGTCACAGATAACAATAATGTAAATAATGAGATGGGTTGCACCAGATAGTGGTATTGCTAAAGCAACATCATGTACTCATGCAATATGAAATGAGTGGTAATCTGATTTCTGATTATATCTTCGATTAAGTTTACTATGGGTAATTAATCAGATTAGCTTTCATTTCACATTGTAGCAACACGTCAACATAAAAATCAATCTACACATATAACAATTGAGAATACAAAAGTAAGCTACTATTGCCATTTTTTAAACGAAGAATTGAAGCAGTTATCTCTTTTATTAGAGGTTGTCTCAGCCTTCCTAAATCCTCATTTTAGATAATTTTTGAAGACTTAATACAAAAAGGAATTATAAAAGTAAATTTTATTTTGTGGAAAACCGGGATTGTACTTCCCCCCCCCCCCCAAAAAAAAAAAATAGTTTAGTTTTTTTTTTCAGTGTTTCCTTATTTTAAATTATTTAAAAAGAATATTTTCTTTTATTTTCTTAGTAAAAGAAAAATAAGGCCATAGCTAATCGGATTTTTTAAATTCAGGAAACGATAATTGCTTTTCATTGCTTCCCTTGTGTGCAATTATCCATTTAAAAAATTTTATTTTTATTAATTTATAGGTAATTAATGCCTTAGCAAAAGAAATTGCCATTCAAATAATACTAACACTTACGTTTCGATACGAACGCGAATGTAAACAAACAAACACGACCGTTCCCCTTTTCCCCAAACTGCAAATATACGCATGCGCAAGCCAAGTTCTTATGCCGTAAATGTGAACGCAATTTTGACGGTCCTTGGAGCTTGCAGACCTGATAGACCGCATAGTGTAAACACAGCTTTCAATGTATGTACTGTATTTCATGTAATAATAAAGTGTTCTGTATTAGTTTCTGTGTATTGTGGATCATTCGAGGTAACAGCCACTGTAGCTACAGACCTCAAAGCATTATTGTAAAACTCAAACTCAAGAATATTTTAAGCAAAATAATAATCTGTGAATAAATTTGAGTAACTGAATGAATATCTAAAGTAAAATAAAACATTTCTCAACATCTATATGAAATATTTGTAAAAAAAGATTGAGGGGAGGGGGGATCGTTCGCTCAAAAAATTATTATTAAGTTTTTAATTTTCATTAAAAAAAAGATGCAGTTATTTTTATTTTAAATATGAAATATTTCAATCGGATGAATTAAGTATTGATGGAAAATTATACACTGATTCATTTGTTACATTTTCTTTTTATTAATTTTACAGTTTGATAGACAAATAATCTTATGACATTGGATACAAAATTTTAACTTAAATTTGAACCAGTGTACTTATGATCTGTGAATAAAAATATTACAGAAGAAAAATAAATTATATTTAATAAAGTCAGTTTCTTAATGCAGTTTTTGATTTATTTCTTTTTCTTTTTTATAATTTATCTAGTAATAAATTTTACACTAATAATGGTACATATACCATTTATTACACAAATGAATCAGTAAAAAATAATAGCTACTTAAATGCATGTTTATAGATTTATATTAATACTGTACAGGTATATGGAGAACGGCTTAAATTTACAAAACAATTCCAAATTTTAACTTGAATTTGAACCATTATATTTCATGATTTGTGAGTAAAAATGTTAGATAAAATATAACAACTGAATTTCTTATTGCAGTTTTTGATTTGTTACATAAGTTTAATTTATTTTTATTTTTTTATAATTTATCTAGTAAAAAAATTTACACTAATTTAATTAAAATGAATAATAATAGTAATGAAATTTACTCCATATAGTACATATCATTTATTGCACAAATTACCAGTAAAAAATAATAGTTACTTATATGCAAGTTTGTGGATTTATAATAATACTGTACAGTTAAATTTTTAATTTATCACTTCAAAACATCTCTTGCTATTATTCTGGTGTGTACTGCAAAAGGAGGGAGGGGGCATAATTTAAGCCATTTTCGCAAATCCCACATATTACTTATGCTTAGTAACCCAATCCCCCCCCCCCCCCCCACACACACACACACAAACATCCTCCTGAAACAAAATCCTGTGACATCCATTGTACTGTTGACCAGTGGTGAAGTTGTAGATGAAAAACCAACGGTATATGCTTTAAGCAGAGGAGCACCATAGAGTGTACATACTATAGCTTTATTGGTAAAGAGGGTGTATGATGCTTTTTTAAATAATCCAGAAGGTATACGGTATATGTATACCCTCCACTACATCTGTTAGCATACTTTTGTAGTCTTTTTTTTTTTTTTTTTTTAACATCATTTTAATTCACCTTTCTCATTCAAGTAACATACAGATGCAGATAATGCTAGCATTCCAGGGAAATTTTCTATTCTAGATTAAAAATACATGTTGCTTGTATATTTAGTTTCTTAAATTATGTAAGCTATCTCATTCTTGAAAATTTAATTATCTTTTATATAAAATGATGCAGTGAAGATCTTCGCATGATAGGGGTTATGAATTATTATTATTCATATTTTTTTTTTTTTCAATGTTTATAAAATAGGTTTAGTATAAGTAAAGGAATATGTAAAAAATGCAAAGCCCAAGAAATCAGAATAAATTTCATTGAGCAGTTTATGTCCCTTAATAAATTTGATTATTCCATTTAAAATACTTATACTATGTATTCACAAATACAACAGCTTAAAAATAGGGATGCACCAAATATTCAGAATTTGGCTTATTCGGCCATGTTACCAAATATTCAGCTAAGCCAAATATCAAACTGTTCGGTTAAGCCCGAATATTCGACTTGGCTGAACATGAAATTTTTTGGCCTGCTGAATATCAAAGTATTCAACCGAATCCAATGCTTAATATAACCTTTTAAAACACATTCTTAAAAACTTTTCACAATTTCTACTTTTAACTGTCAATTTACAAATACATTTAAAATAATTAGAAAGAAAATCATATTTAAATAAAATAGAATGTTTTTATATTATTTATTTGCTGTTTGTTAAGTATAACTTAAGAAAATTAACCCTGAAAAGGATTAAAATGATGATTTATTAGAATTCTCCGTAGGAATAAATGATGTGCAGATGCAAGTTCCTAAATTTTGTTTAGTAAATAATCTGTTTCTTGTTTTTCCCAAATAAAAGTCCTTAAACAAGAAAGGAAAACTTTTGAGATTTGTAATAGCCATCAAGGCAGACAATTTTTATTCATGAAACCATAATCAACTTTATTGAGTTAAAAAAAGTACATTGTATTTCACCTCACTCTAAGTCGAACATGTGTTTTTGTTTGTTGCTTTAACAATGAATAAGGTACCATAACTATATTTTTAACTTATATACTTTGATTCCATACAATTTGACGTGATGGGAAGGGTGGAAAATGCCATCGTTCATAAGAAAAGAACTAGAGCTGGACATTCTTTTATTCAGAATTTCCACTTTTTCATTATTTCTCTTTGATTTTAAAATGTTTGTTTTAATTCGTTGAAGAAACCATAAAATTAAAAATTTTATTAATTAAAAAAGTCTTATAATTGTGCTTTTTAAATAACTCAAGGGAGATGTTTTTCACTATTAAATGTTCTTATAAAAAGCTCTTATTTATCGAAATGTAATTTTTTAAATTAAATATTATGTAAAATTGTTTTAAAAAATAGCATTTTAATACCTCTAAACTTTGAAATGTAAAAAGTATTTGGAAAGCGAATATTCAGTTATTCGACCAAATATTCGGCATTCGTCCAAAATCACTGTTTGGTGCATTCCTATTTAAAAATATCTGTTTGTAAATGGTTAATTTAATAATTTTGCATTTAAATATATAAACCATTAGTATAAACTTGTTTTGTCTAAAATCATCTAAATATATCAAATTTTGTAATCGGTATTTAACTATGCCATAAGTGAACATCATTAAAAACATATGATATTAATTAATGATTACAAAAAATTAGAAATGATTTCTTTTTAACCATCCAATTTATTTTCTTAATTTTTTTATTATAAAAACTTATATTTATCTACATCTATATAATAAAAATCTAAGTCGTATATGCCAGGCGACCAATTTGGTACTTTAAAGTTAGCCAAGCACAGGTGATAAGTTTCCAAATATTGTTCTATTCCCATCATTTCATGTATATTATAAAAATCCAAGTCATGTGACTGTCATAAACAACTACAAGCTGATTCCATCGCTTTTCATATGCAAGGTTTCCATTCTGATTAAAAAATCAGTTATTTTCTGAAACTCGCCACTTGGCATTTTTTCTCCCAGTAGTAAATTAAAACAATATTTTGAAGTTGAAATTAAATGTCATGGTTTGCAGCATTATTTAGTATTTTCATTTCTTTTCGTTAAAAAAAAAAAATGAAGAAAAAAAAATCTGAAAGCCATATATTTTAAATGTTTCAGTCTTAAGTGAAAGTTTTGTATTTTGTAATAAACATGGATGAAAGGATTATATTTTTAATAAGATTAAAAAAAAAAAAAAAAAAGAGATGAAAGCGATTTTTGCCCTTTATCAAGTGTCCCCCACGAATCTACGAAACATGATTTCTCCATCAGAATCTCCAGATTTGGTAAAAGATTGAGCAAGTAAATTGGATTACAAATAAAAGTAATGTGATGCATTGCTTAGATACATTTAAGAGAGACCAAACTGGTTGACAAGGGCAGCTAGTAAATAATAATAGATATATGTGCTTAAATTTTTTCTTAATCTTTTAAAGATTGTATTGAATTACCTAAGATAAATAGGTTTCTTCATATTACAATGTAATATACTTTTATAGTAATAAGCTGTTATTAAATGCTACTATAAAAGTTTATTAATAGAAAGTTGTTCCTTTATGGATACTAACCATGAAAATTTAGAATAGTAAGGCAATACTTTTGAATTAAATATAAAATAACCTGATCCTTATTTGATATAACAATTCTCATCCTTGGGGGGGGGAGGGGGGGGGGAGGAAGACGCATATCACTAACAGCCGAAAAGTCTTTGACCCCCCCTTTTTTTTAGGTGCGTTCGTAATTATGTAAATACGTAGCACCTATTGTTGTCGCTCAGTCCGTCCGTCTGCATATAACAATGCAAAAACTACCCAACCAAATTGTTTGAAATTTAAAATACATAATTATAACATAATTTTATCGAGTCATTTCAAATTTTATGAAAATCGGATGGACAATTACAGGGAGAATCAAAAGGATTCCGTTACATTACGGTCAATGGGGAAAAAAGTTTCAAATGTATTTTAATAATTTGAAATTTAAAACATATAATTATTGCGTAATTTTGTCGAGTCATTTCAAATGTTATGAAAATCGGATGCATAGATCAATTACAGGGACAATCAAAAGGATATACGTTACATTACGGTCAATTGGGAAAAAAATTTCAAATGCATTTTAATCGTTTGAAATTTAAAACATATAATTATTACATAATTTTATCGAGTCATTTCAAATGTTATGAAAGTCGGATGCATAGATCATTTACAGGGACAATCAAAGGTATTCCATTACATTACGGTCAATTGGAAAAAAGTTTCAAATGCATTTTTATGATGTTACACTCATTCGAACATAATAGAATTGGCATGAATCTATGAAGTATATACTAAAATATGTATTCTGTACAATCTGTGATGCAAAGAATTTTTAATATTAAATGACAGGGCCACACAAAAGTATTCCACTACATAATGCTATACGAGGGAACATTGTTTGGGACGTGTTTTAATTATATTCAACTATTTCACATTTTATGAATAAGATATACGTTTCTGAGGTTTAATAAAAATAATTTTCTGTATATTTACAGGAACACAAAAAAAGAATTCGACTACTATACTGTATCCAAAGTACGCTATAGCAAAAAAAAAGGCTCTACTAAAAATATATATATATATACATATATATATTTAACTATGTCAGAATGAACCTATGTACAAAATTTAGAGCAAATCGGATAATTTTGCATGAAAAACCTATTTACGTAAATTAAGGGGGAGATTATCCCTCTCTCAATTTCACTCCCTTTATACTTAATCAATGAACCACCAAAACTAATCAGAGAAGGGTTTTATGAGAATCAACCTATCAAAATTTATAACAAATCTGATAATTCTGCATGAAAATCCAATTTATATAAGTTAAAGGGGTTAGATCCCTTAATCCCGTTTTTATACTTAATCAATGAATCCCCAAATCCAATCAAAGAAGCACTTTATCAGAATGAACCTATATAGAAAATTTAGAGCAAATTGGATAATTCTGCGTGTAAGTAAAACCCATTTATCTGAATTGACAAGGGGTTTTACCACATCCCTCACTTTATACAAACCAATGAACCACAAAAACTAATCAGAGAAGTTTCTTATCAGAATGAAACTATAAACAAAATTTAAAACAAATTGGTGAAATATGTTTTATTTAGCTTATTTTTTATTGACAAAAAAAAAAAAAAAAAAGACAAAAGCCATTTCCCGCCCCCATGTTATCATCATTAAAAATGTCATTATCTTCATTATCACAAAAAGTTGTTGAGCAGGTGACTTGAATAGAGTCTTGTGAAACTTTTATTTTATCCCAATTTTATGTAAAAAAAAAAAAAGCAAAAAAGCAAAGGATGTTCTTGAAAAAAAAAAAATTAACATTTAAATTCTTTAACTTCAACGAAGTTTCTTTCATAAAATAAAGTAGTTCTTGCAGTGCTGTTTTACGTATAAAAATTAAATGAAACTGTCAGTAAAGTAAGTAAATAAATTAATCAGATTTTAAATTTGTAAAATAATAATAATAATAATAAAGTGGAAAGGAGGGGGGTGGGATTAGTAGTTGAGTAACTCATACATAACTTTAAAATACAGTGAAATAATAAAATTTAATATTTAAATTCAATGCAAAAAATATCAATTTGAAATTAAATTAAAAAAAAAGAACTTACCGAATATTTAATTTTTTTTATCTTTAAACAAAGAAAAAAAAAACATTTTAGTAACTCCAGAGTTATTACAGCAGGATTAAAATTCTAAAATTAATTTTTTTTTAGTCTTTTTTTCTTACTTGAATAAGAGTTTGGTGATCATCCTTAAACATTTTTGGATTAAAAACAGCTAGCAGTCATAATTTGGCATCAGAGCTCTTGTCCATTGGCATCAAACCTCTGTGCTTTACAGAATTTCAGTCTAGCTGGTACACACTCAAAAGCAGAGATCAAATAACACCCCATGATGCTTTTAAAAGTGGCACCAGCTGGACACTATAACTTGTAATCTTTGTCATTAGATCCTATAGACTCTCTTGCACATGCTTCACAGTGGACAAAAATTGAAAAATCAACTGAAAAATAAAATAAATAATATTACAATTATAATAGAGTTTCATCATGTAAGAAATATTTTTCTGTTTCTAAAAAAAACACAAGAGTCTATTAAACATTAAATATCATAAAAAAGAATAACTAACATAATAAAGTTTAAAGGGAGGGGGGGGGGGGTGAAGGTACTTTTTGATTAGCCAAATGCCAGTGTTATATAAACATATATACTAACAGTGTTATCGCTGACATTTGACCAACATTAGTAATAAAAATTTAAACAAATAACCAACAGATACATTATATGCTGATGCAACTTGACAACTCAGATTTTTTTTTTTTTTTTTTTTTTAGAAAAGCAACAGTTTTTCAGCCTATGCTCAGATTGTTTTGTAATAAATAGTTTAAAAATAAAAAAACTCAAAATTTTGAATTCAAGATCAAAACTATAATTAATTATAACTTCAACATTTGTTCATTAGATATTATAAATAGTGGTGTACCGAGTAGTACTTTGGCCGAGTACCGAGTACTCAGCCACTGACTACTCGGCCGAGTGCCGAGTAGTTGTATAATAAGAAAATAAAACACTGATGTGTGCATAATGTGAGCTTAGGTGTACATATTAGGGATGGGACGAATATTCGGCCACTATTCGGTATTCGGCTCTTTTGCCGAATATTCGGTTGGCCGAATATTGAAGGCTTGTTGACCGAATACTTCGGCCGAATATTTAGAGATATTTTGCCGAATATTGCTAAAATCTGGCCGAATAGTGAAAGATATCTTGCCAAATAAATTTAGGCTTTAAAGAATTTCATTTCTTGCAATTTTTTTTTTCTAACCCAAATTGGCTACTTCATTTATGAAATCATTCTCATCCTTACTTACAAAATATACAGTTATTCAGATACTAAAAAATGTACAGCCTTTCTGTATTTCCTATAAAAGTTGGTGATATTTTAGAAAATGCTACCCAAGTTGGAGATTTAATTGTACGGGAAATGTCTTCATTAGAAAATGATACATTACAATTCAAGGTCTAAAAACACTTATGGGGGAAAAAAAACACTGCCTCATTCTAAAACACTCAAATATTTATTAATGTTTGCAAATTCCATGTACATATAAAACAAGCTCTTATGAAATTCATAAATTATTTTCTATAAAGTAAGAAATGAAAAAAAATCATTCACTAGGTGTATTAACAAAGATTCATTGTGAAAATTAAATATAAAATACCATTATTTCAAATACAATGGTACATCTGAAAACAGAACTGGTGTCAAACTAGATACACATTAGATAATACAACTTGCTTTATGAAGATAGTTTTATAAATATTTAAACATAAATTCTAAATACAGACAAAAATAATTTTTTTATTCAATAGTTTTCACTTTTAAATAATTTTTTGCTTAATTACTGACTTAAATATGTAACATTATTATGTATATATTTTTAATTTACATCTTCCTTCATTCATAATGTTATAAATTTCTGTATATCCTTTTAAAGCTTGTTGAATAAGTGGAATATTGAAGTTGAACATAGTATGTGCCGTTTTAAATGTCGAAGATTTTATTAACATATGCATTCTACTTTAAGCATAACCTTTTGCTTTAACGTAATTTGTAATTTAAAGCTTGGCAATTGATTTCAGAACAGTCTCATTCTTATGAATTTGCTTATCATTAGGGACACAAACTCTAAATGATCAAATTTACTTCATTAAAGGTTATTTCAGAAAACATCTCCTCGCGAGTTCTGAGAGAGAGAGATTAAGAATATCATTAATTTTGGATGCAAGAAAGGGTAAAAGTATCATATGATAATAAAAGAGAAGTACATTCTTCATATTTTATGGAAATAGCTTACCAATCTGGCTTACTGAAAATCAATTTGATGTACATTAGGATAAAAGAATATAATGCAATTTCATAATATTTTTGTGTTAAACCAAGTTTTTTAAATTTAAAAATACATTTAAAAGCACATTTAAGTGTAATAATTATTAATGAGCTCCTATTTTTTTAATTATAAATAATTAAAATTTATTTTCTTTATTGGAAAAAAAATTTGCTATTCGGCCGCCGAATATTCGGTATTCGGCCAAATCACTATTCGTCCCATCCCTAGTACATATATATAAATATACTTGTGTACACATATCTATACCTGTGTGTACATATAAATATAATATACATATATAGTATAAACAAATTAACTCATTAAATTTGAAATTTATCTGTGCACTTTTTAAAGACAAATTTTGACAGTTCAAAACTAATAAAAAAGGAGAATTGATACATGACAACTACAGTTATTGACTAATATAAGATTTAAACATTCTTTAACCCTCCAATTTATTACAACCATTAAAATCTGTCTATCAAAAATAAAAAATTTTATTGGTTACTGTGACAGTTCATTGAATAATGCAAACATTTCATATTTATTTTGTAACTGTCTGTACCTTATTTTCTTCTGATTAAAAAAAATGTATTGGCTTTGCAGTTTCTTTTCATTTCTTATGTGTACAGATTATATTATGTTATTTTAAATTTATTATTTTTTAAATACCTCAGTAAAAAACTAACATTTTTCAATGGAAATTATAAATGTGTAAATTAAAATTGCCTTAAAAAGCAAGCTCTAAAATTGATGAGTTTAGATGATCTAGAACTTGAAAATGCACCAAAGAAACAAACAAGTTGGGAATTGTACGGGAAGCGTAGCAAATGAAGTGCGTTCCTATGATAACGAAGTTTTAAAAATATTGCTCTCATATATCAATCTCATAAAATTGTAAATAATTACAATTAAAATGCGCATCAAACAATGTTCTCCCTATATCATTATGTAATGGTATACTTTTGTGTGGCCTTGTAAATCAATAACAAATATTCTTTGCACCACAGATTATGCAAAATGTATATTATAATATGTACTTTATAGATGAATATCAATTTTATTATGTTCGAATGAGTGTAACACCATTAAAATGCATTTGAAATATTTTCCCCCATTAACCGTAATGTAACGGAACACTTTTGATTGTCCCTGTAGTTGAACTATGCATCCAATTTTGATAAAATTTGAAATAACTCGACAAAATTATGTAATAATTATGTATTTAAAATTTCAAACGATTAAAATGCATTTGAAACTTTTTCCCCCCATTGACCATAATGTAACGGAATCCTTTTGATTGTCCCTGTAATTGATCTATGCATCCGATTTTCATAAAATTTGAAATGACTCGACAAAATTATGTAATAATTATGTATCTTAAAATTCAAACTATTCAGTTGGGAGTTTTTGCGTGACAGACAGGCGGACGGACTGAACGACAACAATAGGTACTACGTATTTACATAATTACGAACGCACCTAAAAATAAATATGAGAATGCTAATGTCAACGAACCTAAAGAGAAAATGCTAGCAAAAAGTTCATCTACTTTCTGGCAATGTTTTGAGGAAATTGTGAATGAACAAAAAGATTATGGCACTAGCACTAGTGTAAAATCACCGCATGAAGAATTGGTACAAAAAGAGTTACAGGCTTTCTTAACAGAAGACTTGTAAAACTGACACTCCATTTGCATGGTGAAGGAAAAAAAAAAACTTTTTCGCTTATGTACAACTTTGCAAAAAACTCTTATATGCACCTTCAACAACTGTTTATTCTGAACATAATAGAGGCCGGCCAAGTTTATAGTAGTAAAAGAAATGCCCTGTCTACTGATAATGTAGAGTGTTTGGTGTTTTTGCACCATAATTTGAAATATAATAAATTTAATCATTAATTTTTATTGCATTTATTGTATTTTCAGTTTCTTTACCCAAAATAAGTCGTTTCTGTTTTCCTATACATAAAAAAGTATTTTTATTTGTATAAATGTGAAATTTTTTTAAGGATTTTGTTCTTAACTTTTTTTATATTTTGCAGACATATTGTTAAATACAGAGTAAATAGTTTTATGAATTACTACATATATTATACATTGATATTCGAATAATTTTTACAGATCAGTTATCAATTCATATGCTTAAAAAATGAAATTCTTACAACTACTCGGTATTGGCTGAGTACTCGGCCAAAATTTGGCTGAATACCGAGTACTCGGCAATTTGGCCGAGTAGGCCGAATACCGAGTATTTAACGAGTACTCGGTACGGCTCTAATTATAAATATTAAACAAAGACTTAAAGTTAAATATATTATAAAATAAGGATTAAATGTTTAGTTTAGCCAGCATAAGTAAGTCGTTACATAACTTTATTTAGAAAAAATGTAGGAAAATATTCTTTCTGCAAGTAAAAGCCTTTAATAAAATGCAGTTATTTTACTCACATTAAGTTGTGCATATAAAAGTAATTTAGACCCCCCCCCCCCCCTCTGAAAAAAACAAAACAAATTTTAGATAACTGTTTACTTTTTGAAAGTAGAATTAGCATCATCCTAGGAGAATTCACTATGTGAGATTTTCTTTCTCCATCGTACCTTTTTAAGGCACTTATTTAAAACATTTTTCATTTAAATAAAATTTCAAAATGGGATTTCGATTACTTTATCTTTTTAATGAATAAAAGTACTAAGCCAAACCAAAAGGTTGATATTAAGTGAATGTAAAGTAAAAAAAAAAAAAAAAAAAAAGCAATTGGGCACTGTGAGAGAAATTCAGGGGCCTCGCTAAAGGGGGGACAGGGGGGAGCCTCCCCCCCCCCAAACATTCCCAAAAGTTGTTACACTTGGCAAATTTAATTAAAATTTTAGTAAAAACTGTAATATATTTCCTATTTTTGATAGAAATTACAAAAGTTACAACTCCAATTGGAAATATTATTGAACTTTTTACAAATAAGAACTGTATTACATTTTCTAATTGTGGTAACTTGGCAAAATTATGAAATAAATTGGCAAATATGAAAGTTTGACTTGGCAATTTAAGGTCTTCTCCCCCACCAATAAAAAGTCTTAGCGATGGCCCTGGAGAAATTCTCACTAGTGAGTTCTCCTGGGTTAAAAACAAGAACAGAAATTAGTTCTAAACATAACAAAAGTAGTAACAGAAAATTTAAAATTTTAGTTATGTGAAGAAATAGTCATTTATTTTAAAATAATGATATAAGATGTGTATACCTATTAGCAAAATATTATTTGGATATTACAAATAATGCAAAAAATTCTTCTAGTAAGGCTGCATAATTTTTTTCATTTCAAATTTACAAATTTTCCACATCATGTGTAAATTTTAATTGACTAGTGCAAAATCAAATTTTTAACCTTCTTTGATACAAATAATTTTAGATTATAAATAAATACTTTAGATGGCTCAAAGCGACTACTGTAGCCTATATAAAATTTAAATTTATTTGCAAAATATCACATGAAAGTTTGATTGTGAAACTGTAGAGTACAACACGTATTAGGCATCGGAATGTAAAAATATGAAGCCAATGTAATTTATTAAAGTATATTTCAATAATAACTTTAAAAATAAATAAACACAAGCATACAAAATATTACTTATGTAAATTAACACACTTAAAGCACAATTTTTTAAGTTATATGAAACTACAAAGGCTATTTAGAAATATTTTAAGTTCAATTTAATAAAACAAAATTTCAAAATACATAAGAAAGATCGATAATGTTAAATAAATACTGTCAAATATTACCAAGTCATTTAAACAATTCTAATGGTACATCAATATTTAGATCGCATTAAATTTATAAATTTACTACATAAAATCTGAATACAATATTATATAGCGTGTAAAAAAAGCAGAATCTAAAACAGAATATATTTTTTTTAACCATAATACAAAATAAAACTAACTTTTACCTTAATTTCTGGAGATAATAATAATTATTATAAATCAATCTGCTGGGAAACATTCACATTTTGATTCTAAAACTGGGATTAATAAAAAAAAAATAATCACAAGTAATGTAACTTACCTCGAAACACGCAATAAATATCTAACGAACAATATTTGTTTACATCTTCCTCGACATCCGCCATTGCTCATTCCGCTCTCCCATGAAGATAGAATAATAGAAGGAGAACCGAGAAGATAAAGATAGGCTTTTCTCAGCAGAACTTAGCCCCAAAGTATTTCCCGGTGTATGGCGTGGCGCTAGTGATGCTGCACTGACTTTCGATCACATGACTTGTTTGACTGGTCTCTCGACCAAGGAGCTTAAACTAATGGAGGAGACAACGCTCCGCTACGCAATGCTAGGAAAGTGAAGCCTGCCACGCCCCCTCATACACCCAAAACATTGAAGAACGCATAGCGAAACATTGAAAAATGAGTTCCGAAAATTTTGAATAAAAGTAATTTTAGAGTCCGGATCAGGTTTCTTCGATGATTTTACGTTTATAGAAGATTGTTTATACATATTATCTTGTTTTTTATCGTAAAATTTCAGATATTTTTTCATACATACGTCTCAAACACCAAGTGAAAAAAAATATGTTTTTTACTATGATTACAGTGTTGAATTCAGACATTTTTCTCCGGGAGGGACTTCTGTGGCTTTAGGGAAGGGGGCACAAAAGATCTTAATATTTATTAAACGGCTAACATTATATTTAATACAATTTTCACTCATTCTACAAACATTAGAAGTAAGAATGCGATTTTAAAAAATATTAAAATTTCTCTGGTTTAAACAGATGAGAAAAATATCCTACAATATGAGCAAAAATGTTTCAAGCGTAATAGATCGATTTCTGTTATGAAAATACTACTTTTGCAAAATTTATTTTTATTAAATAAGGCTACCAAACACCCCCCCCCCAAAAAAAAATAAAATAAAATAAAATAAAATAAAATAAATAAATAAATAAATAAATAAAAATAAATAAATAAAACTTTTGAAATGAAAAACACAGAATTAGGCAAATTTGTAGACACTTTCTCCTTCTTATAAATATGCACTGCTACTCAAAATCTTAAAAATTAAAGAATGGCTCAATTTTTTTTAATCATATATATATATATATATGTACCTTCTTTATTCATTTAAGTATTATAGATCTCAGCAATCTCTTCATTTTAAAAGAAAGGCTTAGTAATATTTATCTCTCTTAAGTTTAAGGTCAAATTTTATTCACACAGAAAAGGTACATTTTACAAAGTTTTCCAGAATCAGATTAGAATAATTAAATTTTATTTTTCTGTTTTTGAAAGTATAGTATATATATATATATATTAATTATGAGAATTTTAGACTTAATAACCTGCATATTGTAAAGATTTTTTTTTTTTTTTTTTTAAATAGAAAGTTGCAAGAGCCAAGGAAGGATAATTGTCCCTTTCTGAATTTCAAATTTAACTCAAAATCTGTCATGGTTTAATAAAATCTGATTTAAAATAACACTAAGATTAAAAGGCATTAAAAAACTATGGACTTTTTTATTAGGGGAAGCACAGAAAAGACTTATTTTTTGTGTTTCTAGAATGTCTTAAATGGTAAAAACCCCACTACTAAAAAAATATCCAATATTCTTAGAATTTTCAAGCAGATTTAGTTTTTCAAGAATGTAACAACCTTTCAAGAGTCTTCTGTAAAATTTAACTATCTTGTAAAAAATATTTCTGGAAAAAGTGTTTTAATCCTGTTGTTCCCCTGAGCATCATATGAGATTCCTAATTTAAATGATAAAACAATATCTTAGAAAAGGCTTTCTGCTGAATTTCATTTCGAGTGATGTTTTTATGCATCAAGTCTTGTTTTTGGCTTAAAATTTTATTGGAATATGTAGTAACATTTTAATTCTACTAATTCAAAGACATATTTGTGGGGTGAAAAATTAATTGTGAATGAGAGGGTTAAACAAGCAAGTAAATTGCATGCAGAAGATTATAAAATAATTTCGACTGAATAACAGTTAAAATATTTCAAGAGCTGACAATTATTGGATATATGTATTATAAAAAAAAATAATTGTGCACTTCCCCCTACAAAAAAAAAAAAGAAAAAAAAAAGGATGACTTTTTTTAAAGGAGAAAAATGGGGAGGGAAGATGTGAGATTGCTATAGGCAAATTCCATGCAAAGTTGCCATGTCTGTCACACAGTTAGACATCACTTTGCTTGTTTGCCTTTGTTATTCTCGAAGAGTTTGCTTTGCTTTATTGAATTAATGAAATTTTTCATATAAAATAAGTGACATTTTTTCATTATAAAATACTGGTAGCTAATAATCGTTGTATGTAACAAACATGACAAGTTCACATGCAATTAGCCTGTAAGAGAAGAAGTGATATCTCAAATGAAGTTTGTTTTTTATTATGATATTGATTTTTTTACCACTATTCAAACTTAGTAATAAAAGGCATTACCTTTCAAAATAACATTAAGGTAAATAGCAAAGAACAAGTTTTCCCCTTATTGAGCAATATCATTATTTATTTTTTATATTTAACATAATACTATTTTGTACCTACAAACAGTTTAAGGTAGTGTTAAAAGGAAAATAAAAACTGAATAATTTCCTTTAATACTTTTTACTTCACTTTGTAAGAAAAAAAAAATATTAGACCTAAAATAATATTTTGTAGCCTAAAGATGTTTTTAAAACATTTAAAAATCCAAGTGCTTAAATATATATATGTATATATATATATTCAAGGACTTAAGTACTTAGGGAGCTTTTTCAGCATGTTTTATATATTTTTTCAAAATATGTGAATCATGAAATAGCAATTATTTCTGTTAACCAATTTAAATTTAAATAGTAAGAAACCACGCTAAAATATGATATGAGCTATTTAATAAAAAATAATATTACTATTATGAGAAATTTAGTTGTGATTACTTAATTTTCTTGAATAATTGGTTTAGATTCAAATAATGATAAATGTCAAAGTTATAATCGTGTAGCAACAAAAAGAAAAGAATGTGAGTGTTGAACGTTTTCAAATTTAAAAATTAAAAGATCAAGTTTCTTAAAATGTTAATTTTACTCTTTGTTAAAATATATACACAATCAAAGAGCTATATAATGCATATAAGTATCACATTTTATTGATATCTATAACATTTTACATTTTCTACAAATAATGCAGCAAAAAAATAAATACTTCAAGTCTTTAGAAAAGTATAAACAATCCCTTTTCCACACCACCCAATGGGGTAGGGATTTTTGGCGCGCATTTTTTATAGAGGTATCGCCAGGAGCCATTATCCTCTTAAACTTCAAAAATGTTCAGAAGTTTTTAACAAATATCCTTACTGCCCTTTGAACTGTATAATTTTGGTATACAATTGGCAGACGTTTTTTTCATTCTTATTGTTTCTGTTTAAGCGCTTACTAAAATAATGGTATCGCACAAGCAAATATTGATGGATAATCGATTGAAGAACAATTGCAAAATGGTATCAACATGTAAATGACAATCCTGGTTTTACTAAAGAATCTTTCACAGCAGTATCCCATAAAATAAAAGAAGCAAAGCATGAACTGTTGTTTTGTTTAAGTTTTGACGAAATGGCCATAAAACAACATAATGAATTTGATGGCAAGTTTTTCCATGGTTACGTCAATATGAGTACTCGTATGGAAAGCAATAATGAAGTTTTGCCTGAAGCAAAAGCCAGTCTAGTGCTTTTACTAACAGCGGTTAATGACCACTGGAAGATTCCATTAGGTTATTTTTTGATAGATTCCATTTCTTCATCGCAGAAAGCAAATTTAATTAGGCAGTGTTTAAGATTGCTTCATCAAATTAAAGCAAATGTTATATGTCTAACATTTGATGGCCTTTCTACAAACATCACTATGGCGAAAATATTAGGTTCCAATATGGAACCTGAATGTTTGAAGCCACAGTTTCCACATAATACAACTAAGCTTCCAGTATTCATATACCTAGATCCTTCACATATGTTGAAGTTAGTCAGAAATTGCATAGGAGATAAAAAAATCACTTTTTGATTCTGATGGAAACATGATTCAGTGGGAGTTTGTAAAAGAATTACATATGTTGCAAGATTCAGAAGGTCTTCATGTGTCAAACAAATTAAGATTTGCCCATATAAATTATTTTACGAGAAAGATGAATGTATCGTTAGCTGCACAAGTGCTTAGCAAATCAGTGGCAGACGCTCTGCAAATTTTGAAAGATAAAAATTTTCCTAAATTCACAGGATGTGAGGCTACGATAAAATTCTAGAGATGCACCGGATGTGGATTTTTGCCGGATACCGAATAACGGATATCCGGCACAAAATTTTACCGAATATCCGGTATCCGGCCGAATAATTTCTCATTTTTAATTTTAATAATATTTCAATTTTATGCTTGTTTAAAGAAAAAAAAAATTTATTGTAATTTTATATTATGCAAGTATTAATAGATTTCAATTCACTTATTAAGTCAAAGTTACTTAAAAACATAGTAATAATTAAATATTGAAATGTAATAATATTTTGCCTTTTCAATATTACAGTCGTCCCCGCATAAACGAATATCGACGGTTCCAGAAAAAATATTCGATTAAGCGGGGTATTTGATTAAACGGGGAGGCATATAAGTATAATATTTAAGGTGCAATAAAATGACATAATTATTAAATATAATATATTTAGTTACCAGAGTAAGAAAATCGTTAAAAACTTTAATAGAATAATACAAACTGAAATAAAAACAAAATGACATGTAAATACGCAATAGTTCAATGACAGTAAACACATGCATTTTGTTTACATTGCATTTAATGCAGATCATGTGAATTGGATCCAAATTTTGTTATTAAAATTTAATTTACGTAATTTATACAGATTTAAAAAAATGGATGAAAACGGTTTATGTGAAATTTTAGAGTAAAAAATGGACGGGATTTTTTTCGAATGGTATCATAATTACCATCTTGAACCTCTAAATGACAACACATTATTATTGAAGGGTTACTTCGAGGATTTGCTCGTTAATGCTAATGCTATAGAAAAATTTATAAAGATATCTCTTTTGCATTTCAATATTTTTAAATGATCTTTTTTGCAATGGATAGCTGAGATCGATCTATACGAAAGGCGTTGTCGTTTTTAACTTTTTCCATTTTTATCACGGATATTTTTAATGAGGATGATTTCTGTTTCCGGACCGGTTTTGAAAATGAAAGTGTCTCCATTAAAAATAATTGTAAAAAAATCGAAAAAGTGAAAAAGAAGTCTTTTGACAAACGAAAGTAAACAAAATACAAAATTGATCAAAATTCCTCTCCAATTTATGTCACCATTTTTTAAATTAATTCGAAAAAATGAACAAGGAAGGGAACTCCCTTGACCAGTACTTATACACCTGCCAGGCGAAATCCATGCTGGGAGTTCTGGAAATTTGTTTTCTGTGTAACAACCGAAAATGACAAAAAGTGTGGAGGAAACTCCAGTTGAAACATGTTTTTCACGCCCATTTTTCAAATTGTCTCACTCATTTGTTATTCGATTAAGCGAGGACATTTCGTGAAAAGTATTCGGTTAAGCGGGGAAAAATAACATTAACCCAATGGGATTAAATTTGGTTCCGGAGGATTTTATTCGAATAAGCGGGGTATTCGATTATCCGTTACCCGATTAAGTGGGGAGGACTGTACTTATAAAACTTCTAACTTTACATGCATATTTTTTTCTACCCTTTCTTTAGTCTCTATCACCAGATTTAGGTAGTGTCTTGATGTTTTTATAGATGCATTGTATCGATTAACTAACAGAAAAAAATATTTTTACCCTGTTGACACATAATTAACAAAAATGGGATAGTTATGTATGTTACTCCTCTTGACTCTGAGTGAGCATTACAGTTTTCCTATTAAGCTCTTTTTGCATTGTAGAGCAAGTTTCAGAATGAACTTTATTTAAAATATCACTTGCAATTTTAACATGAGCGGGTGACTTATATAACAAGGCGTAGTTCAATTGTTTTGGAAATTTTTACTAAAATATGTTTTATTTAAAAATGCAATTTGTATATTTAATGATTTTTTTCTTTTGTTTTTACCACATTTTTTCCTATTGTTGACTGCTTAACTTGTGCAATTGATGTTCCAGCAAAAATTTAATGGTTTCTTTATTATCAGCACCATTTTGTTCTTGATTTTCTAAAGAAACACACTTTGAATCTGGAGTATGAATATTCATAAATAAACTCTTTAGTTTGTTGGAAACTTTATTTTTCTACATAGTTTTTAATCCTCAATACTTTAGCACTTATAAGATGGCCCCATTGTATACATTTCAGACACTGATTTTTGACGTATTAACAGCAACTTCATAAAACTTTTAGATTAGATATTTATACCTTTCTCTTTTGTTGATATTAATAATTCAAATTAATAATAAAGTTATTAACAAAACACTTGAGAAGAACTATAAAAGTCTACTACTTCATTACAAAAAAAAAAAAAAAAAAAAAAAAAAAAATGAAAGCAAAACAAAGTTGAAATTGTAGTTGATATTCTAGTTTTGGTTTTACAATTACAGTTATGACAGAATTATTGAACACTGCAGTTAAATTTTGACTGGTGAAAATTACAATAAAACTTTTGAGAGGTGTAAAATTACTTCATTACTGAAATTTAAGAACAATTTTTAAGAGAAATAAAAAATGTGAAGTTGAAGTACATATTCTAGTTTTGTTTTTACAATTGCTGTTATAGGTTATGACAAAATATTGTCATACTTTAAATATATCTTCATTTACATATAAACATTATAATTTCATAATTGTGAAAATATACAAGTATTTATTTTTGTTAACATTGCTTTTTAATGAGATAAGGTATGCAAAAAGCAAATTAGTTTTACATTTGTTTTTAAATATAAAAAACAGAATTTAAAAAATGTTTTACTATCCGGCAACCGGATATTAAAATATTCGGCCGGAACGAATATCCGGTTCAAGTGCCGAATAAGCAGTATATCCGGCAGGAGCCGGATATCCGGTGCATCCCTATAAAAATTCATTAGAATTTTCAATGATTTGTTTGATATTTTAAATTCACATAATACAGATTTACATGAATATAAAAAAGCAGTGAATAAAGATACATATATTGATGTAAAAAACAGGTTGTATGAAATCAAAGCATATATCTTGGGTTTAAAAGAAAGTAGGAATGGAAATCCTATAACCAAAACAATAAGAAAAGTGGGATTTTTAGGCTTTTTATGCTGCATTGAAAGCACTTTAAGTTTAATTGAAAATTTCATTGAAGCTGAAGTCTCCCCGATAGTTTATCTGCCAACATACAAACTAAGCCAAGATCATGTAGAGTTATTTTTTTCTAAAGTTCGTATGCTTGGCAGATGCAACAACAACCCAACAGCACGCCAATTTGTATCTGCATACAAAAAATTATTGGTTCAATCAGAATTGTCAGATTCTAAAAATGGTAACTGTATTCCTTTAGAAACAATTAATATCCTTAATGTTTCCAGTTACAAATCTGAAGATATCATAAATATGACCACAAACTTAAAGTCTGCTAATATTATAAATGAAGAGGACACAGTTACAGATATTCCTTTGCCTGATCATGATTATATATTCACACCCACAGCTTTAAGTATTTATGCTGAACAGGTAGTGCATTATATCTCAGGATATATAGCTAAAAGATTATCTGCAAAGATAAAATGTCCCGTCTGCTGTTCAGCTCTTTTCGGTCCTAAATTGACATCTTTGATTTCTTATAAAATCAATGGCCATCTAGTATATCCATCTGAAGATGTTTTCAAAATTTCGAAGAAATGCGAAGCATTGTTCAGAAAATTTGTTCATTTAAGTGGTGGAAAGAGTTTAAAAGAAGGATATAGTTTAGAATATACTTCATCATGTGCTTTAAAGCTATTAATCGGAGAAGACTTGTTTCCTTCTCTAAATCAGCATATCTTATTCATTTTATCTCATCTTATACATTTTTTCTGCTGATATTCAGTTTTTCTTCAGCTTCTTCCCATTTTCTTTTATATGATTTTTCAGTTGAACAGGTAGGCATTTCTTCATCATATACAAATGTTGCATCTTTCAAAGCATTCTGACAGCTATTTACAGTATTTCTTGGTTTTTGGACCTGAAAATCAGAATAAAAATGTTATATTAACATTAAATCATAATACAGTACTTAAAAAAACTGATGCATAGTGAAATTATTCCAAAAAAGATAGCTGAAATTAAAAGCTTGCTGTAAAGGTTTTCAATACTTATAATTAAAACTTTTGATATGTTGTGGTGATTTTTTAAACAAAAATATATAAATAATAAACAGATAAATAAAAAACTGAAAATGCCCTTTGCATTTCTTCAAATAAAACCAAAAATTTCGACGTATTTATTTAGATAGTTAATATGAAATTTTAACTTTTAGATAATATTAATTATCTATAAAGAATAACATATGTGATATCAAATGATATAACAACCACCAGATGCCAGTAGTTTCTTTTAAAAACATCATTGGCTTTGACATACTTAAGTATTTTACTTAGATTATATTTAGATTGCTGCATATTTTTTAAAAAGATTATTTGAATAATGATTGCATGCTTTTAAAATGAACAATAAGTGTATCCTTAATTCTTTGCAATCATTAAAATTATATTGATTCAATCATAATCTTTCAGTTGTAAATAACTTAACAATTACAGTAAATAAATTACAGTAAAAACAATTACAGTAAAATAATAATTAAAACAGCATATATCGTCATGTCTCATCACTATTTCCTGATAAATAAATGCATATAAAATGTTAGGCTTTTCAATGTTAAAATAATGATTATACAGTGAAACCTCCGAATAAGGAACCCCTATGGGACCGGAACTTTTGTCCCTTAAATAGAGGTGTCCCTTATTCGGAGTTTTTTATTTACGTCCTGAAGGATATAAAAATAACAAAATATTAAAAGCCGAAGTTTAAATGCATTCGAAGAGTATAAATCAGGGTTGGGAAAAAATCATGATTTTTTTAAAAAAATCAAAAAAAAAATCTGATTTATTTGATTTAAATCAGATTTTTTTTATTTAAATCGGATTTATTTGATTTTTTTAGAATTCTACTTTTAATTACTGTGTTTTTATGTTTTTACAATACATGGAGTAGTTTTCATAATAAATAACTAAAAAAGAATAAATAATATTTATAATTTATGAAAATAATATAAGAAATAATTATATAGTTAAGAAAATACTATATTCTAGTTATTGATTGGTACTAAAAAATAAACAACTAGGCATTAATCTAAAGCCATTCTATTATTTTGTAATTGAATTATGCACACTAAACAAGAAATAAATTGAAATATTTTGTAAATGAATAGAAAATGGTAAAATTTAAAAAAACAAATCAAATATTCATTTAATGCAAGCTATTTATTAAAGGATAAAAATTACAATTAATTCAATATTTTTTAAAATATAAATATATAATTTCAAAATATATGAACATGATGATTTTAACAATAATCCCATGTTAAAGATAGACGTGAGAAAAATTGACAAACAAAATCTTCATGGCATCCCCATTGTTTACTATTCTGGCACATGCCTCATTTGCTTCCCCCACAGCAAATGTATAATGTTGCAGGAATATTGGATACTAATTACTAATATTTCGTGAATCATGTGACAAACTGGAAGTTGTTCGTCATGTGATCGTAACTATGCCATTTCAGTTAAATTTAGCACAAAGTATTGCCAATTTGGCAAAGTATAAAAATATTAGCTTACTTAGAGCAGTTTACTGAATTTTGGTCACGTTTTAACAATGCATGTTCTATCGTATATTTTTATTTGATAGGGTAACAATTTTCAAAACAATGGGTAACACCAGGTAAACAATTTTCAAAACGTACTGTACTTAAGGATGTATTAAAAAAAATGTTTTTCCACCTTTAACAGCTCAAAATTTTCCGATACAATTTCAGGCACATTTTTAAAAGTAGATACATGAAACTTGCTGAGAGGATTTTCAAAAAGATGTATAAGGTGCTGTGTGATGTCATTTTCGGCGCAATTCATTAGAATTTGATTTATAAACAATTATCTTCTCAATATGACCTTTCTGAACTTCAGAATTTTAAATGTTGCATTAATATTTTAAGTTCTGTAAGTGTAGAAAAGATCTCTTGCTATCCTGAACTACAAAAAATATTTAAAGACATGATTCAGTTTACACAGCCCTCTAGTAAAATTTGACTGTGTTTCAGAATATCATCAAATCCATGATTCTGAAAAGAATTTCTTGGTGTACTGCACGTTAATTCACCACAAAAGGTCAATGACAAATACATCATGTCATTATATCAAGAATTTCTTTATAGAAGCATTTTTTACGAGTTGAATGCAGACTTATGAACTGAAGAATTTTAAACGTTGGATTAACTTCTGTTGGCCCCTTTTGGTCTGTCACTTGATTCACCAAGTATAAGTATCCAGTATCCCTGCGACTCGCAAAGATTTGACCCTGACCTCCCTACCTAAGATGATTGGAAATTTGACAAGATAAGCATCTAAAACTTGTTTAAATTGCCCAATACCAAGGATGGGGTAGAGAAAATCATATGAATGACTGAATTAAGTATGAAATAATTGTTCAGTTTATTTTAAATTTACATAAAATTAACAATAATATTTAGAAATTTCAATTACATATCACAATTTTATAAAATCTAAGAAAACAAATTCCAAATTTTCTCAAAATTTAAAACATAAAATGTGATTAAAAATTCCCAAAAAGCAGTCATAAATTAAAAAAAAAGATTATAACTTAAATTGGAAAAACATGAAGCGAAAATAATAAGGGTTTGGTTGTTCTGAAATAATGTAGCAGAATTTCACTTTGAAAAACTAGATTTTATTATCACATATCTGTTTTGCAATAACCGACTGGCTAAATAACGATAAGAAGTATTTTTATCATTTAACATCGAAATATAAAATTTTATGTGTTCAATTTTTGATTTTTGTTCATTATTTCCACTTAATTGTAAACTTAAGTACAGTATACATAAGAGAATAATAATAATGGATAAAACCAAGCAAACTGATGTGATACATGTAAAAGTGGATTATTTCAACTTAAAACTTATTACGCACGTTTATAGTTTCAAATTTGTTTTCTAATATTCATTTTATTTTGGCATGGCAAACGAACTACGACTTTCTGTAACATATTCAGACAAAAAGCATAAAGTATAACGGTTACAATATCGGATATTAAAATTGAACTTACTTGTGAAATGAGATGTTAGGCAAGGGTTTGTCTACCCGGTTAGTACATCCAAAAGCTGAATAACCCGTCATAATTTCGCTAAAATACACCACAGTATAATAAAATAATTTTAAACATTTATACCAGTACAAAAAAAAAGAAAAGAAAATGACAGCGAAAGTAAAAACACAATCAAAATACCGATTTTTCCGTTACGATCTGCGTCCAACCACCAACACTTGCTTAAAAGAATATTGATTATTTAAAAAATAAAGAGTGAAAACAACTTAGAACAAAAATAAAAGTTATGCTTAAAGCTATAGCTTTAGATTAAACTGAAGAAAAATACGGAAAATGAGAAAAAATATTTAAATAAGGCGCTTTTGAATTTGAAAATTTACACAGTTTCCTATTAGGAGATCCAATGTTTTGGGTGTATGAGGGGGCGTGGTCATTAGCTTCAAAAACGCGGAACAACGGCTTCTCCATGGTTTAAGCTCCTTGCTCTCGACTAGTCTGCTAGCGGGACGTAGGGGGCGCTAGACTTCATCTGCTCCCAAACTGCCGGAAATGCCAGCCAAACTCGGAAAGACTTTAGGGACGAAAGTGGAAGCGCCGTCTTTGTTCTCCTTCTGCTATATCTATCTTCATGCGCTCTCCGAACGATATTCCAGCTACCTCTGACTAGCCGTAAAAAAGTAACAGATATTCCGCATATTCGAGATGCCTGAATTCCGGATTTCGCCGGATTTTGAGGGGAGAATAGCTCATCTTCGGAATAACATCCGGAATCACTGAATTCAGTACGATATTCCGATTCCGCATGAGGGGAGAATAAGGGCGTTTGTATAGGGCATTCCAACATGACGTCAGGGACATTACCGCCCAAAATCTTCTATCTGCGCAACTTCACGCACATATTATTGGCATCTTTCAAGTGAATGTATGGTTACCATTTTGGCTGCTTTATCGCATTTGATTTAAATGCCAAATGCTTTATTTAAATTAGCCTTAATCATTTGTTTTTAATAGAAAATTCAGAAATCTTTGCGCTATCCAGACTTGAATGTAAATGAAAGAAATATATTACGTAAGTGTTTTGTAATTGTTTTCTATTTAATAATCTGTCCGATTACTTGTTCAATATTTCGTATAATTTTTTGTCTGTTACGTGAATAGTAATATTTCTAGTGCTAGAATCATGCCTGCTTTTCAAATACTTGTAAACTGTTTGTATATTTTTATATTTAAGCTTATTTATCATTATGATAAGTATACTAGAATATTTTATGAAAAAGACATTGTATATTTTGAAAAATATTTGTGATATACAGTGAAACCTCCAAATAAGGGACACCCATGGGACCGGAACTTTTGTCCCTTAAATAAAGGTGTCCCTTATTCGGAGTTTTTTCTTTTTTTTTTTTTAAATTAATCTTTCAGATAGACATAAAATATAACATTAAATTAAAGGTGAAGTTTAAATGTACCAGAAGGATATGAATTACGTTAATCAGGCACAACAAATAGATATTTAATTCATTGAAATTTTTAATCGATTACTTCATTAAAAGATTTGTAGAATTATTGATTTACATTTTTTACACAAATATTTCATATATGTAAAATGTGCATTAACATTTAAAAGAATCTTACTTAATCAATCAAAAGTGATTCTTTTGCAGATTTCAATTTTTCATTACAAATCTTTCAAGTGTTCATTTACCATGCATATAAATTTCAATCCTTCATTATCAGCAACATTTACTAAAAAAGTATTGAACTTTACATATTTTAAAACATCTGTAAAGTTTTTTATTTCACAATTTCCATTTCTTCTTCAGTTTCATAGTCATCCTTACAATTTTCAGCACTACTTTTGATGGGGATAAAAACACTAATTGTGGGTAAATAAATGCACATCAATTGAGTCATATCAACATGTCTGCCTGTCTGTTTGATAAGCTCTCAAAAATCTATTTTTGTTTTCATCACTGGCTACTTCATTATCTGAAATGCAAAAACCAGCTCCTTTCATCGCATTTTCAGGTGTCCCTTATTAAGAGGTAAATACATTACTCGGCCTATATCAAGGGACTGGGACCGGAACTTTTGTCCCTTAAATAAAGGTGTCCGTTATTCGGAGTGTCCCTTATTTGGAGTTTCACTGTACATGCTTGTCGATTTTTTTTTTTTTCCCTTTCAATCAATATGCAACACTACAATATTTCCTTCTAGTTCCTGCAAGATATATTCACAATCCTTCACGGAAAAAATATATTTAAAAATACTTTATTAAAGTTTTTTTACTTTTAAAACAGTCAATTTTGCAGACCTATTAATATGAAAACATATATCTGCCAAATTTCCCCCCATTTTTTTTCTACTCAAATAAGTATTTTATTTGCTAAAAGTTTTATTTAAATTAAATGAAATTGAATAAGTACCAAATAAATATAACACAGTTTATGAATTTTCTGAACTCATTTAAGTTAAACAAGTAAGAAAAATTATGCCTTAAGCATAGATTATGGAACACTTTCTTACACTTCCTCTTCCTGAAATCATTAACAAAACATCATTATCTATAGAAATAAGGTGTTACTGTTCACAGCCAAATATGTATTCTAATACTTTTGAACAGCCACATATTTGATTTGCCGATTGATATATATATACTACATAATGAGTAAATTTAGTCTTGCAAGAAAACGCCTAACTAGTTGAAAATTTTCTTTCAACAATTAATATTAATAGATCAAAACATACTTGAATACTTTTGTTCAGCCCTGTAGTTTATCTAGTACCCTTATTATATGAAAGTATTGTGTTAAAATTTAATTCATATAAAAATACTCTTTAAACTACTACCATTGTTAAGTAAATTGCTTTATGCTTATCAGATTGGAAAGCCTAAACATAGATGGGTTGCACTACAGGGGACGGTTAATTCTGGGAAAACTACATTCGCTTCGGGTGTAGTTAGTTGATTTATTTAATGGGGTTCCTATGAATATTAATACAAATGAGGACAATAGCTAACATTTCAGCTAGGGCAAGCTATCCACATGCTTTTCTTACATATTATGATGTAACATCTGTTGGTTTCCATAATATTGAGATTGACAGAGTTATGAGAGAAATGATGGATGGGAATAATAACAACAAATGAACAAGACTTTCCTGCCGAATTGTATAAGGTGAACTGTCAATCGGGATCCAGTTTGTTAAATTTTTTTTCTGAATAAACAGTTCTACCAGGCTCACAAAGATGAATTTCAAGAAGTTAAATTTGATTTAAAAAAAAAAGCTATTGTTATCAATATTAATAAGTATGATTTTCTTTTAGTAAATTTTCGAAAAAGTTTCATTTAAGGGAAAAAGTATGTATAAATTAAATATTGAAAAATTTTCTAGAAGTTTGTGAAATGTTGGGTCTAGAATTCGATATTAGGGCAAAGCATGAAAGCCTTAAAGATCTCTTTCAGGTAAGTGTTGCAGTAAAATTTAGAAGTAAGTAATACATTTTCTTTAATTTTTCAAAATCTATTTATCTGTTTACTTAATTTTTTTTTTTTTTTTTTTTTTTTTTTAGAATTTAAACCGCTACACAGGAATTGTGTCAGCTGTGCCAACAATGTATTGGGATAAAAGCTACTGCAAAAGAAATTCGTCCAGATTGCACCTTTTTGGCAGAATCGGCACTCCCCTATGAGAATCATCACAGGCATAGACAAATCCTGGCATCAACTGTCACCCTGCATGCTAAAGATTTCTCTTCAAGAAGATCTCCCATTAAAAAAAAGTGAGATGTGACAATGGCAACAGAAGAATATGTTTGTAATTATATGTGAATAAAGGCATAATGCTTGGAGAGCAGGCCCGGACTGGCCAGGTCGGCTGGTCGGCGATCGCCGAGGGCCCCCGGCCCAAAGGGGCCCCGGAAGTGGAACTCAAAAAGGAATATACGATTTTATAATTACTACTGATATAATTAACTTCTATAATTACTACTCATACCTTTTTTCTCTCTGTGACGCAGAAAGATAAATGAGTTCATATTTATACCGTATTTACTATGTTTCTGATTAAACTGTTGCAATAACTTCATTTTATGCTAAGAAAAAAATAGAGTGCATAACCAGGGGCGTGCGAAGAGAAAACTGCGCTCGGGGCAAAGTTTCAATTTGGCGCCCCCTCCACCAACTTTTTCTTCTAATAAGCCAAAAAGACTTTCGTAGCATAAATTTGGTGCCCTCTAAATTTCCTTTTCGACCGCCCCTTCACCCTCCCCCCTTTCGCACTATGATGCCCTGAACTGCAGAAATATTCTATTTCTGAATTCTTTGATTTATGTTTAAAAAAAATATTTTTTCCATTGTTTTTGGTTTTAATGAAGGGGGGGTCTCAGGACCGAAACTAACCTATTTTGGATCCAGGTGAAACATGAAATTTGGCGTCCCCCCCCCACCTCACCTCCGTGAAGTATATTTACAAAGAGAATTTTACTAATTTTTTAATGACCGACTTTTTTTTATTTAAAATATATAATCATAAAATATATAACACTGAACTATGTAATTTTGTTTGTCATATATTGATTCATTAAAACTTGAATACGGAATCGAAAAAAAATCCGTTTTATACAGGCATCTTTATGCAATATCATTCTTAGATTCTTTTATGCTTTGGTATACCTCAGACAGTATGATTTTAACTATACAACGCTAAATATAGATGTGAGAAAAATCGACAAAAAATGGTCATTTGGCACCCTGCCGTTTTGGTGCCTGGGGCTCATGCCCCCGCCCTGCCGAGGGGCGTGCGAAGAGAAAACTGCATCCGGGTCAAAGTTTCAATTTGGCGCCCCCTCACCCAACTTTTTTCTTGTAACAGACCAAAAATGACGTCGGTAGTATAAATTTGGCACCGCGCGCCCTGTAGTTTCGCGCTCGGGTCGACTGCCCCATTTGGCCCCTCTTTTGCACAGCGCTAGCCCTGCCCCCCCTTTCAGCCCTGGGAGGGAAGGGGTCTTTCAGATAATAAATAACCTGATTTTGAAAAAAATCTTTCAGTGGTACTAATATACACCACTGATAAATACTTTTTGCTAAATACGCAAGCTCTGATATGCTTTACCGATAAATGTTTTTCCCCCCAAATTGTTGTTGAACTTCCTTTAACGCAATACTTCACTTGGCATAAATATGAATCACATTTTGCTTTATCATTAGATGCTTCAGAAAAGTATATCCACTTTTTATTTCTTTTTCTTTTCATAATAAAATAAATAAATGTATCAAGTTCGTACGAAATCCAAATCATTTGAGATTTTAAAATAACTGATACAAACAGAATGATACGCATACTCTGGATACGGAAATAACTGAAACTGTCGCCTAATGTCAGAGTCTGATCACAATTTCGTAGCTTTACCGCATTCGAGTGTCTGGCCGCATTTATACAATCACAAATGCTAATGAACGTTAGAAGCATTTAAAGTTACTTTCACTTTGTTCGGTTGCGTATTGAATTGACACGGGTAACGATCATAGAATAATACAAGAAAACTTCTATGGTAACGACCAACGAATTGATACTTCTATGGTAACGACCAACGAATTGATACTTCTATGGTAACGACGAACGCCGTGCGAAAGGGTGGATCGCGTAACTAGCATTTGCAGTTAGTTTCACTCTGTTCGGTTGCGAGCTGACACGGTAACGACCAGCGGAATCGAAATGGAGGATGGTGGCAAGGGCAGCATGCGAAAGGGAGGATCAAAGGGGGAGAATGTCCCAGTGCAGAAATTTGGGGGGCGATTTCCCCGGTGCAGAAATTTAGGAGGCGCTAAATTTATACAACCAACGTCATTTCGGGAGGTTTAGCGTCAAGTTGGGGGAGGAGGGAGCGCCAAAATCAAACTTTCCCCGGGCACAGTTTTTTCTTCGCACGCCCCTGGTAACGACTAACGAGTCGTATTTCTAACTAGCAATTCAGTACTTTGTTCCTTAGAAAATACCCGTTTCTTAGTAACGAATATGTGCGGTTTGCAACAGCTCTACTGCTGACTGATACATCGCCCTTTCTGCATTACTCATAGAATCAGATTCAGAGTGCATACTTACAAAGATTCCATTAACAGAAGTTTATTATCACTATTAATATTTAAAAAAAAAACAGATTAACTGCCCTATACATTCTGAGAACATTTAAGTCCAGTTCTGACCCGACTCTACTAAGTAGGAAAAAGTGCACACCTGATCACGGCCTTGGGTATGAGTCTGCTGAAAAAATGAAACCCTTCCTCTGATACCACATAGCTGTCCGATGCCCGCGTTTTTGTTTGGATGGTGTCAAACTAGCATCGGCTCGTGACGCGCATTTATACTCATTCTCGCGAGAGCCATTTATTGAAAGCGGATCATATTTTATCGTCTTCGTTTAAGTTTTTATATCGGATTGCCAGGTTCCCTATTTTTTTTTATTGGCCCAGCACTTCCGCTAAATTTTTTTGCCTGACCGGCCTGCAGACCGAGCTGGATACGGGTCTCGAGCCAAACCTGGGCCCATGCAAACCTCTACAATAAATAATAGGTTCAATGTTCTGTAATATTATTTTTAAAGACCCATATTATAGCATAATAATCAGCTTGATGGTAGGTAGTACTCCAGATATAGCTGCAACGAGTTGGCAATTTACGTTAGCTATGGCCCCAACAGTGGCCGAGAGGTTCTGACCTCCAAACTGGTAGACGGTAGGTGCTGGGTTCGAACCCAATCGCGACCGTCGGCCTAACTGTTCGGAGTTTTCCGTGGCTTTCTTCGAACTTTCCATTTCCTTGCGAAAATACAGGTTAGGTTCATAGATGTAGGAATAACTAGATTACGCACACGGGGAGGAAAGTTGATTCTCCGCGCGCGAACGATTCTTCTCCACTAGAGTGGCAAATGGCCGGCGATCCAGTAATCAATGTATGAAAATGTGCATTCTTAAAATGCATTTATATCTATATACATATACATATACATATTTTAATCCTTCGTGAATATTTCAAAGTTTAAATCTGATTTTTAATCACCAATTAGTACTTTTTATCTCGAAGTTACTTTTTATGAATAAAATAAATAAGAATAATGGAATTTTTTTAACAACTATCTTTAAATACCTTTTAACCTGGAAGTTAAACAAAACAGTATGCGCATCAAAATCAGTAATTGGCATCTTTTTTAGGGGCGTCCGTAATACATAGCACGTATAGTTGTCGTTCAGTCCATCCGTCTGTCTGTCGATCCGTCCGCATACAACAACACAAAAACTACCCAACCGAATCGTTTGAAAATTAAAATATGTAATCATTATTTAATTTTGTTGAGTCATTTAAAATTTTATGAAAATCGGATGCATAGATCAATTACAGGGACAATCAAAAGTATTCCGTTACATTACGGTGAATGGAGAAAAAAGTTTTAAATGCATTGTAATCGTTTTAAATTTAAAATATACAATTATTAGATAATTTTGTCGAGTAATTTCAAATTTTATGAAAATCGGATGTATAGTTTAATTAGAGGGGCAATCAAAGTTATTCCATTACAGTACGATCAATGGGAAAAAATAGTTTCAAGTACATTTTAATTATGTTAAACTCTTTCGAATATAATAGAATTGACATGAAACTAAAGTACATATATACTAAAATATACATTCTGTACAATCTGTGATGCAAAGAATTTTTATTATTAAATTACAGGGCCAAACAAAAGTGTGTATAAATAGAAAAAATAGTTTCAAGTACATTTTAATGATGTTAAACTCTTTCGAATATAATAGAATTGACATGAAACTATAAAGTATATATATACTAAAATATACATTCTGTACAATCTGTGATGCAAAGAATTTTTATTATTAAATTACAGGGCCACACAAAAGTATTCCACTACATAATGCTATACATGGAAACATTGTTTGGGGCGTGTTTTTATTATATTAAACTATTTCACATTTTATGAATATGATATACGTTGCTGAGGTGTAATAAAGTTACTTCCTGTATATTTACAGGAACACAAAAAAGATTTCGACCACTATATTGTATCCAAAATAATGTTCAGCAAGATTTGAATATTTTTAAAATTTCATTATAGTACGAACGAACCTCATTTGCTACGCTTTACGTGCAATTTCCAACTCTTTTTTTTTTTCTCTAAGCACAATAAATTTTTTTAAAATGGATGTACAATTTTAAATGATTTTATTTTCTTTTTCCAGGAAGTTTATAATAATGTGTAAAGTAAAATTTTTCCTCACTTTGCAACTTTTAACCTCCTCCTTTACATTCAATGACTTCTATTTTGTTTTTCACACAATATTTCAAAATTTCCAGACGTTTAAAATATTTTTTCTCCTTTCTTTCTGCCCATGTTTCTTTGCAATGACAATAAATTATTGTGTCAAATTTTCCTTACTCACTAAACTTAAAACATTTCTTTCCCAGCCATAGTTGTTAATCGTTCATCCCCCCCCCCCTAAAAAAAGTGCAAAAGGTTAAATAAATAATTTAAAAAAATACTTATATTAGCTGTGCTATCTTTTTATCTGTGTGTGTGTGAAAAAAATTAAATTAATTAAAAAATAAATTAAAAAAATGAATAAAAAAGCATTAATAATGCACATTTATATATATATATTTTTTAGCCAAACATTGCTCAACAAAGGTAGACAAAGCATGAAATATTTTACCAAGGTCAATATTCTTAATAAATCTTTGGTATTTTTAAAATACAACATGAACGAAGTGATAAATAAATCCGTTCATTTACATTTTATAAAAAGTGTGAATGAGTGAATTAGCTAAAAAAATTATAATTTTTGTCCATTTCAATTTTAAGATATAATAGCTAGAACGATAAAAAAAATCCAAATCTTTGAATTACTTAATAACGCATCCGACAAAATCACAATAACGTATATCTGCTATGCATTACTGTGGTAGAATAGCAAGTTCCACTTGCTTTTTGCCACTCTAATGGATGTTGCCACCGAGCCGCAACAGAATCAAAAGGTATTGGGAGAATAACATTGAATGCGTAATCTAGTTATTCCTATATCTATGGTTAGGTTCCCTTAGAAAGATCCCCCCGGAAGGCATCCCTCCCCTTAGGGCTTATAACCCAAGTGTAGATAATTGACCAGCATAAAACACAAACAAACAAACAAAGCGTCAGATATGTCCCTCAAAGAAAGGTATATGAAAGACTTTTGGAAAACAGACTCGCTAGTAAGCAGAAGATTCACAGTTCGAACCGTGATGCTGGAATTTGAAGTTTTCATACTAACTAGGGAACTGCAAGAAGTGTAAGTAACCGATTTTAACGAAAGTGGTACCGTTGGAAAGATCTCATTATGAGGAGTAAAAAACTCAATGGAACTACCTGTCGGAAAACGAGTCGTTTTCGAGATATCTGATAATTTATGTAACGTAGATATTACATACTTGCTGTGGGGAATCGTAAGAAAATTAGTTTAGATTTTGACGAAAGTGGTATTGTTGGAAAGATCTTATCGTGAGGAGTGAAAAATTCAAAAGAACTACCCATCGGAAATGAGCCGTTTCGAGATATCCGATAATTTAAGCCACTTAGCTTGTACATACTTGGCTAGTACACACCTAACAGAGGACCGCAAAAAAAAATTGCCTAGATTTTGACGAAAATTATGTCGTTGGAAAGATATCATTTTGAGAAGTAAAAAACTCAATGGAGCTAGATACCCTACGGAAGTGAGTCGTTTTCGAGATATCCGATAATTTATGTAACTTAATGCATTTTCCCAGTAAGTGTGTATTAGCTACGTGATACAAATTGTCGGATATCTTGAAAACGTTTAATTTCCGACAGGTGATTCCATTGAGTTTTTTAATCCACCCGATAATATCTTTGCAGCGATACCACTATCGTTAAAATCAAGACCAAAATTTATTGCTGTTTCCCAGTAAGTGTTCTCTAGCTACGTGACATAAATTGTCGGATATGTCTCGAAAACGGCTCATTTCCGACGGGTAGTTCCATTGAGTTTTTTACTCCTCACAATGATATCTTTCCAACGATACCAGTTTCGTCAAAATCGGTGACTTACACTTCTTGCAGTTCCCTAGTAAGGTAGAATTTTTTAAAAAAAAATTCGTACTTTTTGCCGATTTAAGGGTTTATATTATTTTTTATCACTAATATTCATATAAGGGAAGATGGGGATACTTGAGCCATTTTTTAAATTTTAATTTTTTTTTAATTTTTTTATAATTTCTTAGAACAAAATAAAATATTGAAAATGAAAATTTGATATTTTTTCTTCAACTGAAAACCACTTTCAATTAATTTTGAACTATTTTTCTATGTTTAATAAATTTTTACCTTTTCTTTTACATCGTGGCTCAAGTATCCCCATGGAGGGGATACTTGAGCCAGATGTCACATTCGCACCAGTATTTTGCAAAGAAAAAAAACCGATTTACAATATACGCGAAAAAACGCATTAAACCTTTTTCAAATAAATTTGGTCGAATTTTCTGGTGTCATTGTGACATTTCAGAATTAAAATTATGTGGTAGAAAATTCTACCAGCAGAGCTCAAAGGGTTAATCACCATACTTTCAAAATGGTACCAAGGTATGTGATTTCTTTTTTACATGTTCAGAACTATAAGTATGTTACCATGTTGCCAGTTTTAGAAAATAAAATTGATCAACTGTAGAGATAATAGGGGTGGCTCAAGTATCCCCTATGCTCAAGTATCCCCACTCTCCCCTATACATTTTTTTAATTACAATTTTCTTTCTATTTTAAAAACGAGCGGTTTATTAATGATTCAGTATTTTAAATTTCGTTTAAACATTTTTTTTCATTTTTAAATATTTTAATTTTTTTTCTTTTTATTTCGCGTATTATTTTTCTTTTTATTTCGCGTTCTTAAAGAATTTTGCATTTTGAATTTTATTTAAATAATTTAATTTGAACATTTTTAACTTAATTAAAATAAATAAATTCCTTTTACTTTAAATTTATTGATGCTACCATCTATGTAAGAATTTGATACTTATAAATCAACAATTTAGATTTATTAATTAAAGGATAAGTTGTTTTGAAAGATATATTAAAGGAAATACTCTATGTGAATTGCGATCACACGTACCCACTTTTTTATTACTGTTATGTTACTTTTAATATTTACTTAGGTATCACAGTAAGATTTAGATTATTATGACTTCGACAAAGTCATTTGATTGCCGAAAACTAAAAATATAACTCACGCTCATTTTTAAGTAATAACCACTTAAAATGAATAATTCTTATTTTTTTCCTAGCATGGAATTAGTTTAGGTATGGTTTATAAAAATAATATAAATATATATTGTAAAAATACGTTTAACAACATGACAAAAAGCTTATTACATTTTACTCAATTATTTTCCAAGTGACAAAATAGCCTAAATGTGATTTTTTGCCATCCAAGCCTAAATTTAAAAATAAAATATAATATTTTGTTTTTGCTAAATTTCTCGTAAGGGGCCCCTTTTCAGTCTCTAGCCGAGGGCCCCCAAAGGAGCCAGTCCGGGCCTGTTGGAGAGTTTCTAGCGCGGGTAGCGCCTGGCACACAGTGTTCGGCCGCTCACACAGGAAACTCCTCCCGGTCAATGCTTTTGTTACATATAAAAAAAATTATAAAAATCAAGAAAAAGAAAACACATATAAACAAAAACAAGTAAGTTTACTTCAGTTATATTTATTTGAGATATAAGTTTAATATATAAAAGAAAAATTAGGTAAATTAAAAAAAACTTTTTTTTCCCTCTAATTTTTTTTTAAATGTTCGCATATAAAAGCTTTTTAGTTTATCTTAAAAAATTTTGAAGGGCATTGCTGATGGCACGTCTTTATCCTCTAATCTAGAGGACTGATTTTTCCTACGCTTAGATTCTTTAGGATGTTCAGTTTTAATTCAACATTGTGCAAATTGTCAGCAATACATAGAATTTTTGTTGGGAATTTGATCCAAGTTGCATTGTTTTGGATGTTAACTTTACATTATATTGCCTCGAAACTGGTATGTTAAAAAATTATTGTATAAAGTATATTATTGAGGAAAGTCCCACCTTAGAGAATTCTGAATGCCTTTACGGCTTGTGTGGATAGGTGCATTATCTTGCTGTTAATCCTTTCTTTTCTTTTTTTTTTTTTTTTTTTTCATGCTAGAAGTGTAAACATGTAACAAATGAAAGTATTTCTTGTAACAAATGAAAGATGGTCAAAAAGAGTTTGTATATATATGTTTGAATTAAAATTTTCGGAAATATACACAAGTGACTCAACGTCACTGAACGAAAAGCAGTCTAATGCTGCAATGATTACGTCAATTAACTGTTTTGAGAAGATCTCTTTTTCTTTTTTTCAAATTGTCACAATAGTTTTGAAATTTTATTTTTATTTACATTTTAGATCATGGTCTATATTTTAATTTTTTACAAAAGAGCGCAGGTTTTTTGTTATCTCATTATTGCGTGTCATTTGTATTGTCTGTGAAATATTTTGAAATTTTATTTTTATTTATATTATGATAATGGAACTTGTTTGACGGTTCTGAAACATGTCAATGTCATTTATTTTTACTATAACACCTTTCTTAAATAAAATTAAAAAATTTTATTAAAATGTTTATATAAAAGGTGAATGTTTTATAATCTGGTGATTTAAAAAATCAATTGGATTTAATTAAATTTTTATAATATCAGGACCATTCAAGTTTCACTTATTTTCATCAGAGAAAGTAGCCTGCAGCAGTTTGTTGTCCCAAGTCATCACTTGTGTGGTTGAAAATATTATTGAGATGATTTAAGAAAAAAAAAAAAAAGATTTTATTAAAACATCAGTTAGGTGGTGGATCAATTGCAACATGGGGCTGCTTTTTGTTCAAAGATGTGGAGCCATTTGTATATGTTTTTAGCAAAATTTAATTGAAAGACACATGTACAAACTCTTTCTGGCCATCTCTCATTTGTTGATACAATTCTGGCAGGGGAAAAAAAAAAAAGGATGGCTATAACAATGAGATAATGTGCCTTTCCACAAAACATTAGTTCCACAAGAAAAATATTGAAGTCTTGCAATGGGCGCTCAGAAATCCAATTTTAAATCCTATCAATAACTTATGGTGAGATCTAGAAGATTGAGTTTATCAAAAAGGAAGGCATTTTTTCTCATCATCAGAACCCAAGTCTATGATTAAGGATGAATAGCACAAACACAATCCCGAACAGTGCAAAAATGAATGATGTCGAGGAATGGTAGAATATTTGCAATCATTAAACTTCAGAGGTGGTTGCATTAATATATGAAATATTAGTTCCTTTGGTTACTATGTTGAATTTATTTGCTGTCCTTATTGTTTTTACACAGGCAAAAATGGTGTTTTTTTTTTTTTTTTTTTTTTTACAATTACTTTATTTTCGTAATAAAATACTTAGTTTTGTTGATTTTTTTATTAGCTTTTCAACTTGATACCTTTTTTAAGGAAAAAAGATTTATTTGTTTTGAAATTTTTAAGAAAATCAACATTTTTTGCTGTTTTTATACGCAAAGTAGTTATTAATGGGCGTAATCAAGAATTACTGCTTTTATATTTCACATTGATTTTAATATAAATTTATTAATAGTTTAAATAATTAAAAAAACTTTTTTGAATAGAGAAAGAAACCTGTAATATGTTTGGGTCAATTTAGTATAAAAATCAGATGACTTTCATGAAGATATAAATTAATGTTTTTGAAATGGGTTCAATTATATCATCCTCAAAATCATGCTCTTCCAGCTGTATCAAGATTTAAGATAATATGGATATACAATCATTTCCTGGTCCATTTGGATCCAAGAAACTCAAATAAAATGTCAAAAATGGGTGTTACTAATTGAAAATTCAAAGTTGATATAATTTTTTAAATATAGATGACTTCGAAAGCATAATTTATACACAATAATAATTAATAAACATTATGCTCAGTCTGATTCCTAGAGTTTATGATTATTTTTGGCATAATTAGTTCAGAATAACCCCTTTCATTCCACTTATCACCATTGATGCTCTAGAAATTGGTAACTGAAAACTAAGAATTTTTTTTTTTTTTTTTGCTATGCGCGAAATAGAGTTTCTGCAATGCTGCAAAAAGTTCAACGTTCGTTAAAAATTAAATATTTTTTTAACATAATAAGATTTGTTTATCAATCAGTTAAATATGAGATAAATTTAATTTCTGTTACAATCTGACAGTTATTACTTTTGCGAGTCAGATATTTTGTAGCAAGAGGCATTTTGTTCTAGCCTTAAATCATGACTTTATCTATATACAAAATGCTAAATTTATGTTTCACTATTACAAAATTTGGTACAGCACAATTTATGCTGTGGTAGTGTATTAACGCCACTGCAGCATAAATTGTACTGATGTGCCAATAAAGCAGGGTTCGCCGAAGTGGGCCCAGCCCGAAAAAACCCGGGCAGGTTTTTTTCGGGCAGGCCCACTTGAAAAAACCCATCAAAAAACCCATTTGTGGGTTTTTTCAAATTTTCTCGTGTTTTCACAACTGTATCATTATTTAATCTAAGATATGAGAATAAAAAGATAAATGCCAATTTAAATATGTTTCAAACTAACCGTATTTAAAAGAATTTCTAAGTATTGATAAAATGACCATAAAAAAAATTAGTTTGTAAATAACGAAGATTTTTTTGGCTATATATTTTAAAATGCATCCAAGTGCTTTAAATCTTAATGTATACCTAAAGATGGCAGTTGAAATGTGATCCCCATCCTGATTGCTTGTATTGTTATAGCTTTTAAGATTAATCGCAACATTTATTATTCTTCTTCAATGTTCAATGAAAGTTTATACAGTAATTTTCAACACAAAAATCTTGACAGATTTCCAGGGTTCCTAGTATCATGGAAAGTCAGGGAATTTCAAAGTAGTCATGGAAAGTCAGGAAAATCTCAAAATATACAGGAAAAGTCAGGGAATTTACAAATATTTTCAAAAAAAATCATGGAAAACATTTGAGTGAAAAAATGAAAAATGACACAAAATTCATCAAACAGTTGGGGCCAAAAAAAAAAAAAAAGATTGAAGTATGATTGCAGAAAGAAAATTGCTAATTTTGGCAAAAGATTGTGAAAATAAGTATCAAATTTTGCTGTATGTTTATTTGGTCAGAGAATTTTTCGAGATTTGATCTGGGAAAGTCAGGGAATTTTTTGAGATTTGGTCATGGAAAATCAAGGAATTTGCTAGTCATGTTTTTCTGGGAATCTTGTTATAACAAAAAAAAAGAGTGAAAAAGTTTGAGTATAGTACTTAAATGATAATTTCATTATTAAAATTATTACTAATAATTAATTTTTGGAAAAGCAAATTATAATGTTTATTATTATCATTGATTTATAAACTTTTTGTAATCAATTACTTATTTTAATTTTTATTTAGTAGTATAAGTACCTTGTTTTCAAACATTCTGAACCATATTTCTTTAACTTAAAAAAACCCTAATAAAATATAATCTAAAATATATCCAGATACTTTAAATGATTGCTTACAGATGGCATACAAAACTAAACTAGTTAAAGTGTATTGCCATTTACGATCTAACTTTATAGATATGACTGACATTGACTTTAAAATAATCCAATTTAATACTATTGCAATATAAATGTTGCTTCAACTGTGTGACTTCTATTTTTTTCTTCATAAAAATATTTACATAAATGTTGCTGCTTTAAACTATTGAAATAAATGAAAGAAATTGCATAAATTAGTCTGTTTAACTTAAGATTTATATAAAGAAATTCAGTTGCACTTGGTTTAATATATCATTCTTCCAGTAATCTAGTTCTATGAGATACAAAATAATCTTTTTAAATATATTTATATTTTCTTTTTATATATTTATTTTTATTGTTAATCTATACTTAATGCAAAATTATACCTTTGTTTCACTGATAAATGAAAAATTTAGGTACTGTGCATCATGTAAAAATTAGAAATTTGAAGAGTTCTCTAAAAATTTTTAATAAAACCCGTAAAAACCCGAGTTTTTTCAAAAAAGCCCGAAAAAACCCGGGTTTTAGACTACTGGGCCCAGTGGGTTGGGCTTTTTCAAACCCTGCAATAAAGAGCAATCTCGTTGTTTGCATGCGCATACAGTTATCGTTTGGATTTCTTGTTGCCTTGTTGTTTGCTGATTTTTGATGCCTGTTTTGCACAAAAACAGATCAAGATGCAATTTTATTTTTTTCAGGAGCGATGATACAGGAGTTAAACTCTATATCGGGCCATTTTCCACTGAAATCCGACTAACTGCTTTGTTTTTAAATAATGTGTTTTGAATTTTGAAAGTGTTTTATTTTATGATTTGTCGCAAAAATTTTAGGCATAGATTGGGGATACTTAAAAACCATCAAATCTGTAGCTGCAGTGGCGTTAATATGTAAGTATCCAAAATTTATACAAAAAAGAAATGGTCTAATAAAGATTAACTTTATTACACTAAAATAATTTACAGAACACTCTTCCCATGATTTGCAAAATTCTTTTGATAATTCAAGGGCAATTGTGTTCAGGTTATATACCTCAATTCAGGTATTTTGTAAATTTACTGTACCAAAATTCCCGTTTTTATGATAGTTCAATTCTTAAAATAAAATATCAATTTCATAAGATTGCTAAACATAATTAAAGTTTATATATTATGTAATTTGGCCTTCCTGTTATAAATATGTTGTCTTTCCCCCTTGTTCCCATACAGAAACATTTTCTCGCTAAAATTTCAGGTATTTTTCATGAGCCCACGATCCCCCTGATAATTAGAGTTCAAGGGAAATATTTAAATTTCGATAATCAAGAGAAATGTCTCACAGATTTTATTCCTCGAAGTTGCAGGATTTTGTGTCCAGCATGCTTAATTATTATTATATAAAAAAACCTATTACAATTTCTCAATATAATCATCATTTTTTAAAAATAATAGATCTTTCCATGATTAAATTTAACATTTTTAAATTTGAAATACATACTAGAATTTCCTTATAGTTATTTAACCATGGAAAGTTTGTCATTAAATAGAGTGAATATTACTAATCAAAAATTATGTTGTAGATTTTGTGAATTTAAAAAAAAAAATCACTCGCTGTTTCATTCCAAAGCTTGCAGAGTCCAAAAGTGTCAACAGGTTTAGATTCCTCATAAACAAAGATCATGTTTTCAAATCAACAACAAAATGTTTTTTACCACCTGATATTTTTGTCTTTTTTTTCTCAAATTATTTTCATAAAGCATGGTTTTAATTATAGGTGCATTCAGGTCTGACTTTAAAGGGGGAGGAAGAAACAAGGTATTAAGACCTAAAGTATTGATAATTTGCAAATTATTCGGTGAAAATCTAACCCAGGGCGCCATGGCTATTAAAATTTTTCTTGAGTGCATGTTTTCTCTCTCAATCATATGCAGAGATGATTACTTTGGTTTCCTATTCTAAAATTGTTTCGATCTATCTTTATATTTTTTGGTGTGAAAAAAAAAAAAAAAAAAAACTTCTTGTGCTGCTTGTCTGTTGAGTGAGAATTATTCCCTTAATGAATTCTCAAAAATTAGTGCACTAGTCAGAATACATGTGTTCAATAAGAGAAAGAATATTTGAGCAGCTTAAGAATTTAGGCGTGCAAAGTTTTCTTGAGACAATAGTGCACCGGCCAGCGGGCGAGTCTGAGCCTGCCCGTGACCTCCCTTTAGGATCTGCCGTTACACTTACATATACAGTAGACTCCCTCAAATCCACACATATTTTACGGATATAAACAATGAAACATTCAGTTCAGATGTAGGTGCAAAATTTGACTTTTTTAGTTTTATATCAATTCCATATATTTTTTAATTTGTAATTTTTGTTAAGGTTATTGAATTCATGTTTTTTCATGAAGAAAGAATAATTTATTTCTGAAAAAATCAAGATATTGCTGATATCAATGGTAATCACAATCTTACCAAATATATTTATGTATTAATCAAGCTTTTTTAGTTATTAAGTCTGGCTAAACCTGAAATAAAGCTTCATTATTTTATGATCTTGATGTGAATTAGCAATGTATCTTTATGAAGCAAGTTTCATTGAATAATTTAGGAAAAACACATTTCATCTCTATAATGAATATTTAATTGTACGTTATTACTAATTTGACCTTTGCTTTTAGTATTTTTATCATTTTAAAAACTATCTAATTTTTTATTATTTTAGTTTATAACTTATTTTAATATTTTACATATTGTAAGCATCCATTATACTTTTGATTTCATTATTAATTACATTCAAATTTCCTTTTAAAAAATGTAAACAAAGCAATGACCAGAAATCTGCAAAATTCTAAAATCCGCAAAAGCTCTGGTCCCAAGCTGTGCGGATTTAAAAGAGTCTACTGTATCCTTTTTTTGTACATTCACAATCATTTTACTTTTCTCATTTAACAATTACCATGAACATTTTTCTATTAACTATCTTTTCTTTTTTTTTTTTATAGTATTTAGAAAAGTTTTAGTTTATTTTCTAATACAAAATTTTATGCCAAATAAATAAATACATTTTTTAATTATAGCTAATAAAGTTTTTGTTTTTGCAGTTATGGTAATGATAATAATAATAATCTTGGTGATGATAATAATATTTAATTAAATTCAGACCCAAACAGAGAGTAGTAGAGTGGTTAAACATTACCAGGGCCTGACTCGTCTAGCAGTCTTGGCTTCAGTTATAAAAACAAGCACAAATATTTGAAAATTCATTTTTATCAAGAAAGTTTTGGTATTGTGTCTCTGTTTTTATGACATGACTAATTTCAGACATGCAAACAGGAATTAATCAAATAGAAGGTTGAATAAAGTCACAAGAAGGTTTAGCATTTTTTTTTTCTTTCATATCTTAAGGGGCTATTTCAGTCAAATGAAAAGACCCATTCACTAATGCTAATCCTATGGAAGAAATTTATACAGATATCTCGGTTGCATTTCAATATTTTTAAATGATTTTTTGGCTTTGGATATCTGAGATCGATCTGTATGCATGACGTTAGTTACTTTTTTTATTTTGTTCACAGTTATTTTTTACACGGATGCTTTCATTTTTGGAACCGGTTTGGAAAGCGAAAGCAACCCCATAAAAAATATCTGCAACCAAAATCGAAAAACTAAAAAATGACCTCCATTCAGATCAATCTGAGTTATCCAATGCAAAAAGAATCGTCTTAAAATATTGAAATGCAACCGAGATATTTTTATAAATTTCTCCCATAGGATTAGAATTAGCGAACGGGTCTTTTCATTTGAGTGAAGTAGCCTCTTAAACATTTTCATTTAGAGTTAATCAATGATTTCAATTAAAATTGAATTATATTTTCAATATTTTAAATTTTATTTAAAATCTTTTTAAATAGAGGTTAAAATCTTTTTAATTAGAAATAAAAGAAGGTTACAAATGCATCTTACATTATAAATGTATACATAATTGTATACAAATAATACTTTATAGTTTTTTTTTAAATGGTAATGTCCAGCAAATTTATTATCTGTAATAAAGCCTGTTCATAACGGAATCCTGCTATAAACAAAAAAACAACAAACATATGTATCATATGTATATACAGTAGACTTCCTCATATCCACAACTCTCTAAAATCCACACATATTTTATGGATGTAAACAATGAAACTTTCAATTTGGATATTGGGAATTAGATTTTTTTTTTAGTTATGTATCAATTCCATAGGTTTTTTATTTTGTAATTTTTGTTAATATGACTGAGTTCATGTTTTTTCATGAAGGAAGAATAAATTTATTACAGAAAAAGTTCAAAATAGTGCTGATATTACTGGTAATCACAATCTTCTTACCAAATATATTTATGCATTAATGAAGTTTTTTTTTGTTATTAAGTCTGGCTAAACTAGGGAAAAAAAAAAACTTATTTTATGATTTTGATGTGAATGAGTAATGTAACTTTATGAGGCAAGTTTTGTTGAATAATTTTGGAAAAATACATTTAATCATACTCTATTGATTATTAACTTGACCTTTCCTATTAAAACTTTAATCAATTTATAAATTATCTAAATTTTTACTATTTTAGTTTATTACTTATTTTAATATTTTATTACATTGTAAGCATTCGTTATAGTTCCAATTGCACTATTAATTGCACTCAAATTACTGTTTAAAAAATGTAAACAAAGCGATGATCAGAAATCTGCAAAATTCTAAAATCCGCACAACCTCTGGTCCCAAACTGTGCGGATTTGAGGGAGTCTACTGTATATTATTAACCACTTGGGGATGAGCGACTGATATATGTGGCATTTAAAATTCTCAGAATCCTTCATTATTCCCACCAGTTATTTTTTAAGTTTACCTTATTTAATTGGAGTATTATCACTATTTAAGTACAGAAAATTTCTGTATTGAAATATCAGTGATTAAAGATTTAAAATTAAACATTGTGAAGGAGCTAACTGTATTATTAAAAGAAAATCATTGCTGCAAGAATAATAAGACTTGGTAAAAAACTATGGAAAGTAGGGTTCATTATAGCTGTATGTACTAGAAAAGTAAGATAAAAATTCAAAGTGATATGAAGCTAAAATAATATCAAATATTGCTATTCTGTATAACTCTTTCATTTTTTTTTTTTTTAATCCTTATCTATGTATAAGGAATTTAACTCGGTACTGAGGATAAAAGGTACTGCATACTTAAACTTCATTTCACATTTCATAAAACTAAATTTAGCTTAATAATAACCTTTTGTTTAAGTACTTTTATGTTAACTGAGAGCAAATTGTTTCAATAGTATTTTTTACCTCGCTAATGCAGTTTTTATTTTTTGTGATTTAGATAAAAATAATGCTTTAATATTGAAATAAAATTAGTGATTGACTGAATCAGGAATTTTGCCGATTACCGAAAATTAGGTCAAAGTGTGCACCGAATATTCGGTATTCGGCAACCGAATACTTAAAATTTTTTAATAAATATTTTTGCATGTATCAACTTTTTTAATAATGATAGAAAGTATTCTTAGGCTTCTCCGACCTTTCGAAGAAATAACAAAAATTATAAGTAACAAAAAATCTTTAATTTCAGAAGTAATACCTATTATTTCTACATTGAAACGTTACTTGGAAAAGTGATAATGTAGAATTTTTTGGAGTGGGAACCATGAAAGAACCAAAAAGACTCGCAGAACGTTTTTCAGAAATTTATGATGATGAGTTTTATTTTCTAGCCTCTATTTTGGATCCCAGATTCAAAACAGCTTTTTAGCACTTTCCAACAAAGTTGAAAAGTGCTTATGCATTCGGTTTGTCTGGCCGTCTGTCTGCGCTCTAACTCAGGTAAATATACTCGGATTGCTATGAAATTTTTATATGTTATTGATGTTTACCCTAGCACAAACCCTATTGAAAATGAGGTATCTACCATGATTAGTTTATCTACAGAGAGAATCAAAAGTTTCCCATTACATTACGGCCTATGGGGAAAAATCGTTAATATGCTCGGATTGCCATGAAATTTTAGGACGTTATTGACGTTTATCCTAGCACGAATCCTATTGAAAATGAAGTTTCTACCATGATTAGTTTATCTACAGGGCGAATCAAAAGTTTCCCATTACATTACGGTCTATGGGGAAAAATCGTTAATATACACGGATTGCCATGAAATTTTAGGACGTTATTGAGGTTTACCCTAGCACGAACCCTATTGAAAATGAAGTATCTACCATGATTAGTTTATCTACAGAGATAAAAGTTTCCCATTACATTACGGCCTATGGGGAAAAATCGTTAAAATGCTCGGATTGCCATGAAATTTTAGGACGTTATTGACGTTTACCTTAGCACAAGTCCTATCGAAAATGAAGTTTCTACCATGCTTAATTTATCTACAGGGCGAATCAAAAGTTTCCCATTACATTACGGCCTATGGGGAAAAATCGTTTCAAAGGAATTTTAAAGATGTTATACCCTGTCAAATATATTAAAATATGCATTCTATAAAATATAGGGTGAAAATGTAGCTATTATTCATTTACAGGGCCACACAAAAGAATTCCATTAGACAATGGTAAAAGGGGGGAATTGTGTGTGACATATTTTAAATATATAAAGCTTTTTCATGTATAATAAAATTGATTATGTCACTGAAGCTTAATATAAATTATACGCTACTGTCTTGCATAATATGAGGTACATAGCATTTACAGGGCCATACAAAAGATTTCAAATAGTATATTCTTTCCGAAATATCGTATATGTGTCCGATGATGGCTGATGGAGGGATGAAATGCATTTTAATTATAATATGCGCGTTTATATTTCGCTAAATATATGCACATTGTATGGTGTGTATAAATGTAATAGTTGATATACAGGGCTACCAAAAAAAGCTCACCAACGTTACTGAATGTGAGCGTAAATTATTTAAATGTGATTCTTAAATTGGCTATGCATTTTTACGCTGAGCTTCATTCAATTTACTGAGAAATATTTGCAGAATATAGATAAAAGGATACACAGAGCCACGCAAAGAATTCGGTACATGGACGCCTATGAATGATGATTTATGAGAATGTGATATCAGTTGTTTTAAAAATGTTTTAGTTTACAATAAATTTTAGCCTAATGCTGACTTGTAATAAAGGTACAATGTAAACTACAGGGCTGAACAAAAGTATTCAAGTATGTTTCCATCTAATAGTATGAATTGCTGAAAAAGAAATTTCAAGCTACTGGGTATTTTCTTGCTAAACTAAATTTTCCCATTATAGGAACTGACATATGAAATACAGGGCTATTCAAAAGTACTGGAACACATGTTTTGGTATATTTGGCTATACATTATTATTTACCTAAATAACAAAATTTTGTTAAAGACTTCATTAAGTGTTGGAAAGTGCTTCATAATCTATGCTTAACGCATGATTTTTCATACTTGTTTTAAAGATGGAGCAACTGCTAATAAATTAAAAAATGTATTTAAAAATAAAGTGCAATAAATAATAAATATATCTTCTCAAACTGAAATTACTGAGCCAAATTAATTACAAAATTTCAATAAAAATGATGCCCTGTCATAAACTGTGCATTCATCATTTTGGGAGTGCTTTGTTGAAATTGCTACAAGTGAAAAAACAGAAAGTGAAAATCCTTCTACTGAAAATGATATCATCACATTAGACATTAAAGCTTCAGATGAATTGGCTGCATATACATAGTAATACCACTTATATCAAGGAAAGACAACCCGTTAATTTGGTTGAAAAAAAAAAAAAAAAAAAAAAAACATAATAAGTATCCAACGTTATTCAAGTTAGTTAAGAAATACTTATCTGCGCCTACCAGTAGTATTTACAGTGAACATTTATTTCCCAAAGTAAAATGGATTTATGAACAAAAAAGAAACATTACAACCAGATAATGCCGTACAGCTTTTTTTTGCCTCATATTTTGTCCATATTAAATTTCAATTACAAATAATTATAATGTATCATTTTATAAATTATCACTTATATAACTGAGGCATACTATTGAAATAAATAACATTAAATGGGCATTAGCCATCATGTACTTTTAGAGTAATACTTAACCTATTATTTTTCATAAATTATTCTAAAAATTCAGCCGAATATTTATAAGTATTCGGCCGAAACCGAATATTCGGTTTACATGCTGAATCACCGAATACCAAATCAACTATTCGGTATTCGGTCAATCCCTAAATAAAATGCCTTGGTTTGCCTTATTATTTTCTGTTTTTCTTCCTCTTTATTTTAATGAAATAATAAAAGATTTATATTTTAAATGAAATGAATGCAATATAAAAAATTGCTAGATTATGGCCAGAACATTGTTTGTCAATATATAAACTGTGGCTAACTAATAAAAAATATAGTTTTTCACAAGGAACTATTCTAATATTAATAAAATACAGTAAAGTATGGTAAGAAGGAACTCCTAAGGATTTTTTAAAAGGTGTGCTTTATTAATTTTAGTATGTATAATGTTATGGTTATGATATTCTTTTTATTGGGACTGTAATATTCCTTCTTGATCATTAATGCAGGATTTTTTGAGACAGCAATATCATTACATCAGAAATTTCATAGCTTTGGTCAAAGAAATACTATATTATTATATTTGCTGAGTGAAATCTGTCAACATTTTTTAGTGTTTAAACTGTACCATCAAATTTATTTTAAGAAACATATCTACAGCACAGATTCAATTTGTTCAGGCTAATATTAAAAGAATGCTGAATTCTTCAGAATAGTGATAAATGCTATAGAGGGAATTCTAAAATGCTGGCATTTTATTAACTTATGAATATTAAAGTACAAATATGTCGAATTTCTCAATATCATTGGTCTTACTCTAGCATTTGGTTTACTTTCTAATTTAATAAATTCTAATTCAGAAATATAAAGAAGTAACAGAAATTTTAAATATAAAATTGAGGAAAAAAAAATTCATTAGAAAAGCAGAAATTAAAAAGGAAGTAAAATTCACAAATAAGTTGTGATAACATCTACAATGAATCCTTCATGCTTTTGTTAAAAAAAAAAAATAATAATAATAAAGCGTTCTGGTTCGGCATTACAGCCTAATATATTACAATACAATTTTATCTTTTAAAAAAGGAGCGTTTTAGTTCGAATTACAGCCTAGTATATTAAAATACGATTTTATATAAATAATATTTATATATAAATAGATGAATATACAATAAGCGTTAAAAGTGAAGCATTAAATAAATATGCAATTTTCCGCTCGCAATATGTCAATCAATCGTTATATTTTTTGTAATTATAAATTTTCTTTACTCCAAAGTAAATAAGTTGAGTAATAAAACATTTTTTTTTTATTACAGCTGCTTATGAAACTTTTTTATCTACTATACATTTTTTAAATATTGATAATCATAATTTTTCACGTTGATTTAATTATTATTCTGAAATACATTATAGTATGTGATGTTTCATGTAACTTGTGATAATAATTTGTTGTTTACATCTATAATATGTCAACAAAAATATACGAGGTTGCCAGAAAATCGCCAAAAAAAAACGCCAAATCTCCCGCTTCATTGGGGGTGATGACGTCAGTTTTGTAGAGAAACATAAAAATCACGTGACCGCTGCCATTTGATGAACTGCCCTATTTTCGAAGAGTCATGCGCATTAAGTTTCCCCTCCTGTGTCTTACTCCGTGATTGCTACTCTCCTATAGTGGCACCCTAATCTATGAAAATTTTTTGATGTAAGCAAGTGCAGTGCAAGACGCGTGTATTCTTTAACCATGACCAACCAACCAACTAAACAAACAAATTGCTATATCGTTTGTAAGCTCAGCAGTTTTCTTTGCAATTAAAATATGACGCACATGTTTACTATTTTTAAAAGCACATGCACGTCAAGAAGATTGGGTCGGTAAAATATGATCATTATTTTTCATTAATGTACTTGTACTAACTGGGTACAGTTTGAAATGAAAAATTGGACATGGGGATATGTAAATATATATATATATATATATATAAATAGAGGATCAATTGTTTTGATTTGCTTTTATTTACTAGAAAAAAATCCTTTTCATAAAGAAGTGTTTGATAATGCAGAAATTATGAAATAAACACGAAACTTTACTTTAAAAAATTGTCTTGTTTGTTGTTCTTTTTTATGCGTAATCTCATATGTGCTTTTTCTGTAATTTCGGAATGGACTAATTATTCGTATTCCCTTCATTATAAATATTAATTGTCATTTTGATTGATTAATTGTCATTTTGCTCTATGAAAAGGTATTTTTTCACATACTAACTTGTTTATTCAACAAATTCAAGGCATTTTAAAGATAGAATGCACCACTGCAGGGTAATTCCTCCCAGGGTTGATTTATAAAAAATATATATCATATTCATAAAAAAGTATTTGATGATGCAAAAATTATGAAACAAACACGAAACTACTTAAAAAAATTATTTTGTTTATTGTTCTCTTCTATACATAATCTTATGTTGGCTTTTTTTAAAATCCTGGAATGGACCAATTTTTCATATACTCCTTCATTATAAATATTAGGAGTCATTTTGATTGACTCCTCCTTGAAAATAGAATTTTTCACATACTAATTTGTTTATTCAACTAATTCAAGGCATTTTAAAGATACAAAGCACTTGACGTTCTATATTTTCATGTCCAATTTCTATGAGTTTTATTCAATCTGTTGTGGGCTATTTACTGGTAACTTATGTTATATTTAGAACAATTTACTGCAATAATTTTAGTAATACATTAAAAAAATATTCAAATGTAAAATTGATGTGAATTATTAATGAAACCTATCTAAGGGTCAATTTGGATGAAAATTACCTAAAAAAGGATAATGAAAATTACACTTTATATGATAACTTACATTCCTTTTTCAGTAATGGCAGTTACCATAGTAAATAAAACTACCAAAATTTAAGCAATATCATTAAAATTAGGTAATTTTCTTCTAAATTGAGCTTTAAATAAGCTTAATTAGCAAACTATGTCAAATTTACATTTTGTATAGTTTTTTGTGTGTGTATTATATTACTAAAATTACTGAAAATAGTTGAAAATGTAATGTTTGTTACCATGGAATGACCCTTGTTTCTTCTCCTTGAATTATCAATATGAGAAAGAAGGTAGAGTTCTACATACTGTAGAGAGAGACGAACCGTTTAGTAGCACTGGGCCGATGTAGGAATTTCTTAAATCAATTTATCACCCATCCTACATCGCGATTTAGCGATTTTACCTTTAGACTATGAAAACCCGTTTTTTTAAATTTATTTATAGAGACAAAATACAGTATTTATTAACCCCCCCCCCCTTTATCCTTTCTTGTGTTATATAGTATAGAGTTATTTTTCTAAATTTTTTGAAAACAGTTATTTACATAATAAACACAAAAAAATTGAATCCCATCCTATTATAGACATAAGACTCAAATAGATACATTGATAAGCATCTTTTATAATAATTTCAATAAATCGATTTTTTTAATAGGAGGAGTATGTAATTTAATTTGAAGTGAAAACATTAGGACTGGGCGATGTAGAGATTTCTTAAATCGATTTATCATCCATCTAACATTGCGATTTAGCACTAATTTTACCCTCTATAATACGAAACCTATCATTTAATTTTTAGCAACAAAATACAGGCTTTATGCCCCCCCCCCCACTTGTATTAATTTATAATTTAATTGTTCAAATAACTAAAAAATATATATTTTACGCGCACACACACACACACACACAAAAAACTGAATGCCTTTTTTTTTTTTAATTAGTGATCTATTTTAATATTTTTTATAAACTCATCCTTGGGTCATTCCATGTCAATTCAACCAAAAAAATGACATTTTGACACCCACCGTCACGGATTTTGATGAAACTTGGTGAGTTTAGTCTTTTAATGTAGAAAAGTATCCACATCATTTTTTTCTTCTCAATCTGGTTTAGTTTTCATTTTACAGCCAATCGAAATTTTGAATGTTTGGTATTTTCCAAATTTTGATGATTCTGCTCTTTGATTGAAAACAATTTATATTTCATTTATTTTTCAGTCAATTTTTATGAAAATTTACAATAATATTAATCGAAGCATGAGGATTCCAGAAAAAAATATGAAAAAATTCTAAATAATATTTAAAAAATAGAAAAAAAATAATTTTCATGAATTTTTTTCTGAAAGTGTGTAATACGTTAAAGTAAATATCAACCAAAGGGAATATAATAACCAAAAAAATTCTTTTTTCCTAATGATACTAGAAGTGTCTTCTGTCATTAAAAAAAATAAAATTAATGGCTTTTTCATTTCTTTATATATTTTTTAAATTTAATGTAATTTTTTAAAATTTTTCATTATCCAATTTCTTTACATAGCTATATATCATTTGTTGGAAAAAAAAGAGTTGCAAACACAATTTTTAATGTATTATTTCATTAAACATTGAGCATTTATCTTATCGGCTTGTTATTTCTATTATTTACAAAATATTTTTTTATTTACTTTTTTTTTTCTCTGAAATATTGATTCAATTTAATTTTTTTTCCAACTTCTTTTATGCAATATGATTATTAATATTTTATTAACCTTTATAGATTAAAGTTTAAGTAGATTTTCCAAATAGAAAATTCTTATATTTACAACACATAATATTTCAGAACAATTTAACTATGATCTTACCATAACATAAATTTTTGGCTGTTAATTTCTATTGGTTGTTTTCCTATATTGTCGGTACCATGTCAAACAGTGAGCTACTTTTTTTAAAATTCTAATTTCTTGATTGGCACCACTTTTCTGAAATAATAAAATTCCTTTTGTTAACTATCCTTTGTTGCCTTAATTAATATGTCATTAAATAAGTTGAATTTTACTATTTCAAAAAAGTGGTGCAAATCAAGAAACCTGAATTTAAAAAACGTAACCCATTGTTTTCACATTGGATAGTTTGACATGGTACCGGCGATATAGTACTATTTAAGTTCTTTAATCTGACTCATCCTTTCTTGGATCATCTTCATACAGTCTGTAGGAAATTGATAAACTCTTCCAGTTGATGTTGCTGGGGGGTCTTAACAGCAAGCAGATGTGGAATTGGCACGGGGCAGATATCTTCTTGCTTTGGCCAGTAAAATGATGGTGAGGGTCCTTGGGGATGCAAAAACTTAATTGTAGTATCCCCTTCTTCTTCATTAATGTCTGTGACAATCCCAAAATACAAAAAATGATCATATATACAAGCAACATAGCAAGCGATGTATAGCTCATTTATTGTCACATATGTTGTACATTTGTCTTTCAATTTGTAAGTTAAACTGCTTTTGGCGTCACTGCTGATTCTTCTAGCCTCCACAGTTCCTATACTGTCTAGTGGCTTAAAATTGTGGAAACTTCTTGTCCCTGGAATTGTTGCAACACCTTTAAAACGATTTTCAAGATTAGATCGAATGGAGTGTACAGAGTCTTTAGAAATAAAAATTTATATTTGCAATATTATCCTTACAAAAATGAAAAAAATCACTTGAGGTCGTTATTTGTTTTTCTAAAGGTCTTTGGAGACTTTCTTTTCACGGTTCCTCCAATCCCATCACATTCAGTTTTGCCATGACAAGTGGCAAAAAAAAGACCATTGTCCTTTTATGTTAAAGTATTTTTCATGTAGACAAAGGTTCATAAAATTGAATTTGTTTTTATGTCCTTATTTGTTTTTGTCCTGCACAACCGTCACTGAAATAGTGAATTTCTTTGATATGTGAGTAGTTTTTTCTTATGAATTCAACAATAGTTTTTTGAATTCCATACACCATGGAAACATCATGTTTTAAATCATCCGATATCACACAGTGTGATGACACTACTTTTTCTCCATCAGCGTTTCTGCAGTGTATTATTACAGGATGGACAGTACACGAAGTAGATGTCCAATGGTACCCCTGAGCTTCATCCTGTATGGTAAAGGAATAATTTTCACTGAAGTCCAATGAAACTGTGGCAATATCTGTAGAAGAACTTTCTTTAAGGCTTTTAAAATATGAAGATTGGGACTTCGCAATGAACGAGTGCGGTATTAGTTTTTCTAATTTGTTAGTCAGATCTTCAATAAAGGCATAAATTTTGGATGTGCAACTTATCATTTCTGTCCTATCAGTAGAAATCCATTGTTTATATTCGATAGTGTCATTTTCATCATAATCCCCAAATTTTTCTTCTAAAAAACTTATAAGGTTTTGATTTGATGGGCGTTCATTGCAATGCCTCAGGTAACATTCCCTTTTAGGTTCTTCACATAATAATAATTTCATTAGATCTTTATATTGTTCTTTAATCTCTGCAGCATGAATAAGCAATATTACGTTTTGATGTATTGTACATACGCAGACTGAATGGGTACCACTAGCACCTGCCAAAACACACCATTTTGGTCGTAAAGAACAAAATTTTGAAAATCCCACTTGAACATTAGGATAAGCACACTTAAAATTCGAGTAAAGCTCTTTCAAGTTAGTCAGGATCAAACGTTTCCTCTCATACTGCTTTCTTCCTATACTCACAATGTCTTTCATTCCAGGCAAAACTCTTGAATGGTCATCGCTCTCATAAAAATTTCGAACTAAAGAAACAGTTTCTGGATTTAATTTTTTCCCACATTTAGGACTTGGTTCTGACAAAAAACCTTTTTCTTTAACAAGTTTTTTAGCTTGTCGAATTGAGTAATCAGATACATTGAAAGTTTCTTTCATTTTCTTTCTTGTCCAGTTAAGAGAAGCAGGAATTGTTAATATTTGAATTTTTTTTTCTTCGATGTTATTTCTAATTCTTTTTTCATAATTTCGGTAAGTTTATCCATATCAGCTGCTTTTTGTTGTATAGTTGCTTCTGATTCACTTTCACTCATTGGCAGTTCTACTTCAAGTACTTTTTCAATTTTTTGTTTCACATTTTCTTGCAACTGTTCCAATTTTCTTTTTCCATAATGTTTTTTACTGTGTTCACCGAGAGCATGTAATTTTAGAGGAGAAGAACCAGCTTCTGTAAAAGATGCATTTAACAGATTTAATGTTTCTTTCTTTTCTAATTCAGAAAATTCTTCGGGTGGTAATCCTAAATCATCAGTATCATGACTTAAAGCCTCCTTTTCATCACTATCGTCTTGGCTTAAACATTCTTTTTGATCACTACTTGCAGCATTACTTTCTTCCCTTTTCAATAAAAAATTTCTACAGGATGAACAGAGTTTCTGTCCTGGTTTGATTTTGTATCCTTTTGACATTATGATTTCACTCTGTTGAATATTTATTAAACGTAATGCTTTTTTAATAGGTTTTTTATGTCTTTTGATAGGATCACAACATAGTTTTTGTAGAAATTCAAACTTTTTTAGAAATATATTTTTGTGATGCAGACAAATAGTATGCAATTCTTGTTCAGATTCAGTTCTTAGTTTTAGAAGAATTTGTTCTTCTTCAGACAAATCATTAACATTTTCTATAGCTTTTTGTGCTCCATAACTAAATTGGTGACAATCAGTTAATGTTAACTCTCCTACACTACACTTATCCTCCATTTTTTCCCACCAAAACTCATAAAAATAAATAGCTCTAACACAGAATAACTGGATGCACACTAAAAAATCACAAGATAGCACTGATATTATCAGATTGACTGACCACTGAACAAACAATGCTTTCAACCAATGAGAGTAGAAAGGAAAAGGGAAGCCCCCCTTCTCCTTTGTCCCTTTTTACTGAATTGTGATTGGTGTAGAAAAAGGGGGATTTGTTTCACTTCTAAAATATGAGAACATTTTATAAGCTAGAAGAAAGATAAAAGAGAACACTTTTGAATAGGCTGCTATGTAATGGGTTCTGTAAGCAGAAGCATTTTTGTTATTAAAATAAAAATTCAAAGCATTATATGAGCAAGTTTTGAGAATGTTTATATTTTTAAATGCATTTATTTATTTGGTAATAGTGTGGGAAAATAAACAAAAATAAATAAATTAAAAAATAATACATAAAAAAAAAAAAAAAAAAAAAAAAAAAAAAAAAAAAAAAAAAATGAAACAGATATATTTTGAAGCTAAAACTATAAAGAAATGAAAAAGCCATTAATTTTATTTTTTTTAATGACAGAAGACACTTCTAGTATCATTAGAAAAAAAGAATTTTTTTGGTTATTATATTCCCTTTGGTTGATATTGACTTTAACGTATTACACACTTTCAGAAAAAAATCCATGAAAATTATTTTTTTTTCTATTTTTTAAATATTATTTAGAATTTTTTCATATTTTTTTCTGGAATCCTCATGTTTTGATTAATATTATTTTAAATTTTCATAAAAATTGACTGAAAAATAAATGAAATATAAATTGTTTTCAATCAAAGAGCAGAATCATCAAAATTTGGAAAATACCAAACATTCAAAATTTCGATTGGCTGTAAAATGAAAACTAAACCAGATTGAGAAAAAAAAATTGATGTGGATACTTATCTATATAAAAAGACTAAACTCACCAAGTTTCATCAAAATCCCTGTCGGTGGGTGTCATGGCTTGGTTGAATTGACATGGAATGACCCCCTTAAAGAAATAAAATAAAAAAGGATTTTTTTCATTGTGTCTGACTTGTTTTGAATGCTACAATCTAAATTACTTGAGTAGGGAAGCCTGGGGACAACTTCCCATAACACGCTCAAATAGCACTTCATTGCTAATAACATGCATGCACTTTTGTTTTACAGACACTGAGTTAAAAACTTATTGAAGTAAGACAGAAGCAGATTCACTGATAAATTTAGCTGTTCATTTACCATCAAAATAATAGTAGTATAAAAAAGAGGGAGGTGGGGAGAGATTTGAGAAAAAAGGGTGCATTTTTTTTTTTTTTTTTTTTTTTTTTTTTTTTATAGATAAAAAAAAATGTGTTTAATATAAATGTTGACATTCATATAGTGAATGGAGAAAGATTGAAAGGCCACATTACCAAAGTTGCTGATTGTTTTTTAGATTGTTGGCACCTGTAAGATTAGTAATAAAACATAATCTTAAATACTATATATATATCTTTATAATGACAAAAAAAGTAGAAAACCGCAAATCTACAGAAAAATTCACTGAATGCTTCCTCATTCTGCTGTAAAAAACAAATTACCTAAAACATTACAGAACCCTCTTAAAATATTTTTAATTAATTAAATAATTAAAACTAAAGTATTCTAATGCTACACAAACATATGAAAAATAATTTTTCATAAAAATAATGCATAAAAATATAAACTAAGAATGGGTTAATTTAGATTTTAACCTTAAGACTTTTTTTTATTTTTCTCAGACATAAATAGTGAATCATTTACAAATAAAACACAATAAAATGTTATTTAGATTTTAATTAATAAATAAATGTGTTTTTAATGCACTACACACATCACATACAGTTGGCATCTATACTGGTGAGTGTATTTCGCATCATTAAATAGTATATCTTGGGGGGAAAATAATCAAAGAGCTGAACATGCAACAGAAGTTGAAAATTGAAGGTACTGAAATGCCCTTGAAATCCATTTGCATCCAGTGTGAAAAAAGGAATAAGTTATTTGAAATGCACGTAGAATCAAAGCTGATGAATATATTTTCCAGAATAAAGCTATATTTCTTAAAAAAAAAAAAAAAAAAAAAAAAAAAAATGTCAATTTTGAAAATACAAAAATGTCATCGAAATCTGCTTGCATCCAATAGAAAAAGGAATTAACCAGTTCTCTAATTAGATGTAATCAATGTAGATATGCATATTTTGATGAAAAAACTGTATTTCACTTGGCGATCAATAATTATTATTTTAAGTCGTCACTTGGCGAGTGATGACTAGAGTGGCGATCGATGACCAATAAATTACTTGAAATGCATGTGGAATCAAAGCTGATAAATATATTTTGCCAAAATAAAACTGTATTTCTTTAAAAAAATAATCTGACTGAACACGATAAAAGAACTCGGCAAAAAACCAAAATATTGAAAACACAGCTATGTCATTGAAATCTGTTTGCATCCAGTAGGAAAAAGAAATAACCACTTTTTTAATTAGATGCAATCAATGTAAAGAGTTTCCCCCAGGTTTAAAAAAGGGCAGGGCGCTACTGTTCTGAAAAGGGCACTTTTTACATTTTTAAGGGCATTTTTATAAAGTTGAATCTAGAATCTAGCGGTTCAAAAAGTCGTGAAAAAACAGAAATTTCATCAAAAAATTGAAAAAAAAAAGGTACATTTTCTTAAAAGATCGCAAAAACAGCAGATTTTGTTAAAAGATCGCAAATAACGGCATATTTTAAAAAAAGATCGCGAAAAAACGGCAAATATTGTTAAAAGATCGCAAAAAACGGCATATTTTGCTAAAAAATCACGAAAAAACGACAAATATCGTGAAAAAAACGGAACTTTTCACAGAATTTTCCGTTTTATTGTGATTTTAAGACGAATTTGCCGTTATTTGACAAATCTTTTGACGAAATCTGCCGTTTTATCGCCATTTTTTGACAAAAGTTGCCGTTTTTTGTGACTCATTTGACAAAATTTTCCGTTTTATCGCGATTTTTGGAAAAAATTTGTCATTTCTCCATGATCTTTTGAGGAAATATGCCGTTTTGTGAAATTTTGTGCTAAATTAGCCATTTGTTTGCGAATCTTGCCGGAAATTAGTCGCTATTTCGCGATTTTTAACGAAACTTGCCGTTTTTTTAGCGATTTTTTGACGAAATTACACGTCCCACGGGACGCGTATGAGGCTATTTTTTGCGTTCCTTCGCCGATTTTTTGCGTAATTTACGCGCTATAGCACGTCCGGATCATCGCTGGAGAGCTGCACTTTTTCAAATGTGGGGCAAGAAGGGCGCTATATTTTTTGAATGAATGACAAGAGGGGCGCTAGTTTTTGGATGAAAGGCAAGAGGGGCGCTGTTTTTTAAACTAAAGGGCAGGAGGGGCGGAGCGCCCCCCTAAAACCCTCTGGGGGAAACTCTGAATGTAAAGATGCATGTTTCCATGAAAAAAACTGCATTTCACTTGGCGATTGAAAATAGATTTTTTAATCACTACTTGGTGTCCAAGATGTCCAATAAATTTACTTGAAATGCATGTGAAATTAAACCTGATGAATTAATATATTTTCCAAAATAAAACTTTTATTTCTTGGAAAAATAATTCCAACTGACCACACTAAAAGAACATGACAAAAAACCAAAGTATTGAAAACTCAGCAGCAGAAATTTTTTCTGCAGTCTGCAACACAAGTAAAAACTTAAAAAACAGTCTGCAGACCAATCCCTCGCATTACATTATATGCACTCAAACCTCCTAAGTATTTGTGATAGACAAAAGAAAAGTATATTTTTAAAAAACACCTGATACATTAACTAATAATAATTATTAACTAATAATAACACATTGCTCAGTGGTGTGCAAAACAGGAATTTTAATATACATTTGTATAATTAAAATAAAATAAAACTTTCAACGTTTCGCGCTGTCTTCTGCGGGCGTCTTCAGGAAAATGGAAGGACTACGTTTGCATCTTGATCGATAGATAATATTTCTACTAAATTAAAATCTAAATGAATTAAAATTTTAAAAATGTTGCCATTTACACGTGAGTAAAAATTAAAATATTGCAAGGAAATAATGATAGCAATGTGTCATTATTAGTTAAATTTTATGGTGCAACTGTCCTATATATATTTACCTCATACATTGTCCAAAAGAGGGGGGGGGGTTCCTTTGACGAAACCTGCTGTTTTTTTTTTCGCGATCTCTTGAAGAAATTTGCCGTTTTTTCGCGATCTGCTGAAGAAATTTGCCGTTTTTTCGCGATCTGCTGAAGAAATTTGCCGTTTTTTCGCGATCTCCTGAAGAAATTTGCCATTTTTTCGCGACCTTTTGAAGAAATTTGTCGTTTTTTCACGATTTTTTTTTACGAAATTTGCAGTTTTTTGGATTTTTTAACGAAAATTGCCGTTTTTTTCGCAAACTTGAAGAAATTTGTCTTTTTTTCGTGTTATTATGAAGAAAATTTCCGTTTTCTCGTAATTTTTTGAAGAAATTTGGCGTTTTTTGCGATTTTAGAAGAAATTCGCCGTTATTTCGTGACCTTTTACGAAAATTGCCGTTTTTACGCGATCTTTTGAAGAAATTGGCCGTTTTTTTGTGATTTTTTAAAGAAATTTGCCGTTTTTCGTGATTTTTTGTCGAAATTAGCCTTTTTTTGTAATTTATTCATAAAATTTGTCGTTTTTTTCTTGATTTTTTGACAAAAACTGCCGTTTTTTTGTGATCTTTTGAAGAAATTTGCCTTTTTTCGTGATTTTTTGACAAAATTTACCGTTTTTCGCGATCTTTGAAAGAAATTCGCGTGTTTTTCGCGATCTATGACGAAATTGATTTTTTCTTGAAGACTATCGAAATTCGCGATGCATTTTATGTCTGAAATTTTGGATTTAGGACAGAATTTTTTTAATTTTTGCTAAATTTTTAAAAGTTAAAAAATAGTTTGTTGCAGCGTTGCGCTGATTCTGCTCCCGGGATTGAAAATACAGCTAAATCATTGAAATCTGTTTGCATCCAGTAGGGAAAAGAAATAACCACTTTTCTAATCAAATGTAATCAATGTAGAGATGCGTATTTCCATGAAAAAATCTGCATTTCACTTGGCGATCGAAAAAAAAAAAAAATTATCGCCAGTTTTATATCTTTAATTACCGCATGGCAAGTGTCGGCCGCTAATTTTTATTTGTATTAAATCAAATCCTGCTACATCGATTTAACACATAGGGGGTGCTATGGGCGGATCAGCGCGCCTAAAATATTTTGACCCCCCCCCCCCCACCTGAAAAAGATTCCAAGGTCACTCAATGAATTTCTGTTCCGAAAATCCAAATGAAATTCTGTTCAAAAATCTAATTTAGTTTTGAGACCCTTTCACAGTTTTGCAGAATTACTAAATTGTATCTAAAATAAGCGTTTCAGCACTCCCTCATCCTATTTGTACATATGAAGCTAACATGATATTTAATTTTTCACTAGTTATAGACTCAAAATTTTCATCATCATGTACTTTTTTAGCATAAAATGAAGTTATTACAACAGTTTAATGAGAAACATAGTATCTACAATGTGAATATGCACTAATTTTTCTTTCTGTGTCAGAGAAGGATAAAAAACAAATAAGCACCCCCTACATTTTCTTGACCCCCCCTCCTATTATTCACTTCTAGTTACGGTCCTGACCTGACCCTGCTAAATCGATTTAACACAAACTTGCTCTGTTTTCCCTAAATCGTATTTTTCTTACATCGCCTTTTTCCTAAATCGGAAAGCATTGAGGCAAGGCTACATCGTTTCGCTACATCGCGATTTAAGAACTGGCTAAATCGCGACGTTCGATGTATCTATTGAAAACCAATAGTTAAATCGGATTTCCGCTGTAAGCGTTAAATCAAGGCTACATCGTTTTGCTACATCGCGATGTTCGATGTATCTATTCAAGACCAATAGTTAAATCGGATTTCCGATGTAAGCGTTAAAACGATTTAAGGCTCAGACTTGCAAATTTGAATTTTAACTTTAAAATTGCTCCCCCCCCCCCCCAGGCATAAATAGTGAATTAATAAAAAAAAAACACAAATTGTTTTTTGGATTTTAATTAATAAATAAACGCAGTGTTAAATTCAGACACTTTTCTCCGGGAGGTATTTCTGTGGCTCCGAAGGGAGGGGGGGGGAGAAAAATTGCACATTTTCACCATTAAAAAACACAGAATTTCCAGGGGAGGGACCCCCTTCATAAATGTGTTAGTAATGCACTAACCACATCACATGCAGTTGACATCTATGCTAGCAGTAGCGTATCTAGACTTATCATTTCAGAGAGGGCTGAGATACAACATATATTTCTGAGAGGGTAGCGCCGTGCAGAAGGGCGGGGGGACGAAGGGAGCGGTCGCCCCAGCGCGGGAATTTAGGAGGCGCCATATTTATATTACCAACGTAATACAGTTGGCATCTATACTGGTGAGTGTATTTCGCATCATTAAACAGTATTATCTTGGGAAAAAAATAATCAAAGAGCTGAACATGCAACAGAAGTTGAAAATTGAAGGTACTGAAATGCCCTTGAAATCCATTTGCATTCAGTGTGGAAAAAGGAATAAGTTATTTGGAATGCACGTAGAATCAAAGCTGATAAATATATTTTCCAGAATAAAGCTTTATTTCTTGAAAAAATAATCAAACTGAATATACTAAAAGCACATGGCAAAAAATCTCCGCAATATAAAAAATACAAAAACGTCATCGAAATCTGCTTGCATCCAATAGAAAAAAGAATTAACCAGTTCTCTAATTAGATGTAATTAATATAGATATGCAAATTTTAATGAAAAAAACTGTATTTCACTTGGCGATCAATAATTATTATTTTAAATCGTCATTTGGCGAGTGATGACTAGTGTGGCGATCGATGACCAATAAATTACTTGAAATGCATATGGAATCAAATCTGATGAATGTATTTTGCAAAATAAAACTGTATTTCTTGAAGAAAACATGCAACTGAAATAGATAAAAGAATGCGGCAAAGAAAACGAAATATTGAAAATACAGCCATGTCATTGAAATCTGTTTGCATCCAGTTGGTAAAAAGAAATAACCACTTTTCTAATTAGATGTAATTAATGTAGAGATGCATATTTCCATGAAAAAAATTGCATTTCACTTGGCGATTGAAAATAGATCTATTAAATCGCCACTTGGCGAGTGACGACTAGGATGGCGATCGATAGCCAACAAATTACTTGAAATGTGTGTGGAATCAATGCTGATGAATACATTTTTGCAAAATGAAACTGCATTTCTCGAAAAAATACCAAACTGAACACAGTAAAAGAACTCTGCAAAAAACCAAAATATCGAAAACACAGCTATGTCATTGTTTAATCTGTTTGCATCCAATAGGAAAAAGAAGAAAACACTTTTCTAATTAGATGTGATCATTGTAGAGATGCATACTTCTATGAAAAAAACTGCATTTCACTGGGCAACCGAAAATAGATTTTTTGAACCGCCACTTGGCGAATGACGACAAGGGTGGCAAACAAAATTTTTTAATTGCCACTTTTACATTTTTAATAACCACATGGCAAGTGACTGCTGCTAATTTTAAATCAAATCCTACTAAATCAATTTAACACCAGCTTGCAATGTTTTTCTTAAATAGTCTTTTTCTTAAATCGAAAACACTGAGGTTTGTGTTGTGTGTTTAAATCGGATCCTCTAAATCGATTTAACACCAACTTGCTCTGTTTTCTCTAAATCATCTTTTTCTTACATCACTTTTTTCCTAAATTGGAAAGCATTGAGGTTTGCAAAGTTTGCTTAAATCGCTAAATCGATTTAACACTAGTTTGACATGCAAGCAGTATATACACCAAAGTAGATAACTCAATTTTCTGATGTTAGCTCTGAATCATTATTTGAAAACTATATAAAACCAATGGCTAAATCATGATTTAAGACTGACTAAATTGCGATGTAAGGCAATGGCTAAATTGCGATGTAAGGCGATGGCTAAATCGCGATTTCCGATGTAAGCTTTAAATCGATTTAAGAGATAAATCGATTTAAGGCCCAGGCCTACTGTTTAGTATATTTGTACTTACTAATATATCTCATAAACACTTATTTTAATTTATTTAGCTTTTTTATCATAAGAATTTTAAATATTGTCTTTTATCATTTTTTTCTTTCGGCGTGCAAAATGTAACAGTGGAAAAATATTCTGAACAGTGAAAAATATTGATCAGATTTGTGATATTGTAGTCAATATCAATCTGGTTTGTACAATTAAAGCATTTTGATACAGTTCTATATATAGCTTATTGTGCTTTGGGCAACTCTTTTTTTTCATTATTATTATTTAGAATTATGAATACATTTTAAAAAAATATTTGTGTGTGGTAAGGATATAAATTTGTGTCTCCTCCTCCTCTTTCCCCACCAAAAAGAAAAAAAAAATAATCAATGATAATTTCAAAGTAATATTCCAGTTTGTGGAGTTTTCCATTTTAAGCCCTACTTCACCTAAATAAACACTCAATGTTGAATTCTGGCTTGGTTGGAACATCCCCCCTCCTCTCCTCTTCACTTGGAGCAATGAAATGTCACCTCTGGAAAATGTGCGATTTTGTCTTTTCACTGGTTAAAAAGTGCAATTCCCCCCTTCCCCACAGAACTCTATAATGTTTAGCTTTTTTATCATGTAAGAATTTTACATCTTGTCTTTTATCATTTCTTTCACTCAGCGCCCGAAATGTAGCAGAGCAAATTGAAAAAATATTGTGAAATGTAAATTTCTGACAAATATTGATCAGGTTTGTGATATTGTAGTCGATATCAATCTGGTTTATGCAGTTAAAACATTTTGATGCAGTTTTATATAGCTTATTGTATGCTGGATAACTCTATTATTATTATTTAGAATTTTGAATGCATTTAAAAAAATATTTGATGGTTTGTGCAATTAAAACATTTTGATACAGTTTTATATAGCTTATTGTACTCTGCTAACTCTTTTTTTTATTATTGTTATTTAGAATTTTGAATGCATTAAAAAATATATTTGTGTGTGGGAACGGCATTCGTGTGTTCATCTATATTATCTGATTCTGATGGTAAGGATATAAATTTATGTGTATTTCAACCCCCCCCCCCAAAAAAAAGAAAAAATTAATCAATGATAAATTCAAAGTAATTTTTAGTTAGCAAAATAGCAAAATCAATCTTTTTCATTAATCATTATAAAACTCTGTTACTTCATTAAATTGTTTCCTTTTTTTTTTCTCTTTCTTTTATATGCTCTAAAAATATGATTTCAATTTCAGATGCATTATACTATAGTCAAAGTATGCCATGGTAATTTTTTCCTTATAAGGAATAGAATTTCTAGCTTAAAGGATTTTCTAAATGACTATGACAGAATTGGGATTCAAATTTGGCAACTCTCAAGATTATGGTCTTAACTGAATGGAAGTAATATCATTGCATACATTTATATCATGGATTTACCATTACAGCTTCAAGTAAGTTAATTTCTTGAATTTGAAATTATTTTGATCTTTTTTTATACAAAATGTAAAGTGTATTCATACATTGTCTATTAAGAAAGAAAAAAAAAGTCGGTTTATTAAAAAGTAAATCAGACTTTAGAAAATTTATTGTAAATAAATATTAATGTATCTGTTTTTTTTTTTTTTTTTTTTTTTTTTTCTTTTCTTTTGAAATAATTTAATGATGTTTGTATTTTGAGTGGACAAAATATTTTTTTTTGGTTCAGAAAGAATGCTAATTTAATCATATAATTTAATGTTAATAAATCTTATTTTGTTGCTTTTGTGTAACCAGATGTAAATCTCACCAATAACATCTTTTTCCACTATTTGTTAGCTTTATGTTTTGTGTGTGTAAATTAGAAACAAGGCATTGGTGTTGAAATAAAACGTCTTTGGTTTATAGTAGAGATGGGAAATACAGTTATTTTTGGTTAACAAGTTACGATGTTACACACTTGCACAAGTAACAGGTTCCAACAACCTGTTATTTTTATAACATGTATCTAATGGTATCCTGTCAAGAGTTGTTTTAATTAGAAGGCCTTTAACAAGATGTCTGAAATAATTTTGGGACGAGAGTATAGACGCTGTTTTTTGATCATATAAATCCACACCATTAATGTCAGTTTTTGCTTAAAATCTTAATTTTTACTGGACAAAACTTACCTAGTTATGCTACTTTTTAATTTCAAGCATTTTCAGCTTTTTTGGCACTAAAAACAGGTTTCGCATTTATGGTAACTAAAGCATCAAAAATTCATAAGATTCTAAGTATAATAACTCAGTAAGTTTTAGCGGTAAAAGAATACATTTTTACTGTCTTAAGGATGCTAGTCACTCAGCGGCCAAATTCCTCTCGGTAATGTTAAATCTATTGGGGTTTGATGCATCCTTATATTCAAAATATCTCCTTAAGGAATTAATATTTTTAAGTTCTTTTTTAGTGTTCTCTCAAAGGGTGTCACTTTTTTTTTTAGTTTTCAAAATATTTCTAAAATACATGCTCAATTTAATATATTATGTTTAAAAAAATAACGAACTACATGTACAAATTCAACAATTCTTTTAAAATTATGGATAGATTTAAGAAATATTTTGAAAACTTCTTTAATAAGACATTCTTTAAGATGAGAATACTGAGAAAAAAAATTAAATATTAATTCTCAAGGCGATGTTTTGAATATAAGAATGCATTAAATGCCCATAGACTTAACATTACAGAAGGAAATTTGGCCCCTGAGTGCTAGCACCCTTTATGATAAAAAAATGTAAAAAAAAAAAAAAATCTGACTAAAGCTTACAGATCCAGACATTGTAATTTTACTTATATTTCTTAACTATTTAAAAAGCACCTATGTTAACATAAATTGGATTTTAAATGATGCATAATAAAATCTGAAACATTTTTTGCAATTGGAACTATACCATTAAAACTAAAGGTTTAGAAATTTGCTCTTGGGACACGATAACAAGATATGCCCTGTTAAAAATAAATACAATTTTAACGTAATTTGTAAAAAAAAAAAAAAAAAAAAAAAAAAAATCCCGACTTTATTGCTGCCATACATATCAATGCGTATACAGAGCGAACACTACAAGACCAGGAAAATATTATCTTACTTTTTTAATCATATGCAATTTAGCAATACAGCACTGAAAACATATTTTTCCATATTTGCTGATTAAAAATCTGAAAATTCCTTAAAGCAACTCTGTAAGTTTTGGTTATAGAAGAATATTTTTTTACATGTTAAAACACATAGAAAACTATAAGACCGAAACATTGTATTTTATTATTATTATTATTTCTTAAGTATTTAAAAAACAGCTTTTTTTAAGATTGATTTTTTATGACACAGAGCAAAATTTTAAACAGTTTTGTGACTGAAACTATACCTCTAAAATTAATGGTTTAAAAATTAGCTTTTTCTAAACGATAAGAAAAAAATGTGCTAAAATAAACTGTGCTTTAACAACATGTAAAAAAAGAAATTTGAAAAAAAAGAATTTGTAAAAAAAGAAATTTGAACTCCGACTTTATTGCAACCATATTTATCAACACCTATCCAAAGATAATCCAAAAGAACCTGAAAATGTTATTTATAAACTTTGAATTAAAAGCAATTTATCCAAAGGGATTTTTATTACTTTTTCAAATTAATTACAGTTGTACTCGTGCAATTAATCTTTCTACTATTTACAATGAAACAAAATCACAGAAATATAAAAAATTTCCTTGCTCTGATTTTCTAAAAACACAGCCTTAAGAAACTAATAAATAAATATATAAATAAAGCATATTCCTCCTCCCCCCCCCAAAAAAAAAAAAAATCTAGTGTCACACACACACACGAAAGAAAAACAAACTTCTCAAACTCCATAAGCATTATCCCTTTTAAACTTCCTAAGTCAAATAAACCGCTGCTAACTGGTCAAAAGTATAACAAAAACAAAATAATCCCCTTCCTTTGATTTCCTTTAAACACTCAAAATATTCTTTAAACATTCAAGTCAAAGAAAACACCACATGGGCAAAAATGGCTGACGAAATTAACTCTGCCAATGGAACGAAATCGAAATTAATCCCATCCTTTGATATCCCTTATTAAAAAAACACCTTTAATATTTTTATTCCAATCCATCTACTAAAATGATTCCATGCAACACTATTATGTGCAAAACAAATTATAACATTTCAACTTATATGAATGTGATGAATTAAAAAATATTTTTTCTTCCTATTGAATAAAAAGAGTTACAGTATTAGAAGTGTTAGAATTAACAGTAATGAATAAATGGAGTTTTTCAGAACATTTTATAACAGTATAGCGTTTTTCTTCTTCTTCTTCTGGCAAATGGCCAGGTGTTTGTTTGCTAGTGAATCGGACTTTGATTGGGTGTTTGGGTAGGGCTATACAGCTACTAAGGTTTACTTATTCTGCATGGATAGGGAATGGTGGATGATACTTTCTAGACATTGAAAGCTGATAAGGACACGAAAGAAAGATTTGTGACTGTCTGTAGTTGATTATGATCTCTTTTGGTTTGCTTAGGCGGTCGTAATAGGAGTTTTAAAAAAGACTTTTTTTTTTAATTTCAAAATATATTTTTAAGGCCTTTTTATATTAATATCGAAAACAAATTTTGGAAATTTTATTTTTATTATAATTCAGCATTTTTTCCCTTCTTTTTTACATACTTTGCAGATAATGCATTCCAAAATTTAACAGTGACTTTCCATTAATCTGTTACTAAATAATGCACCATAAAAGAATAACGTTGTTATTTATCCTAATATGTTAAATAATGCCCATCTCTAGTTTATAGTATTATTTCTCATTATTTTCTCTTTTTTATTCAAGGATATTCTTTTAAAATTTCCAAATATAAAATTTGGAATATTTTTCCATAGTACAAAGTGAGATATTGCTGAAAAATAATGTTTGTTACAAAAAGCACAAGACTAATATTCTGCAATTGGTATAAACTCATAAAATTCGCATAAACAAGAATTAAACTTTCTAAATTGTATCAATTTATTGTGGTTCTGATTAGGAATCCATTCCCGACCATTGAATAACAGTGTCCTCTATTTAATATCCAAAATCAAAATTGAATAAGTATCTATGTCAATGAAGTTTGATGAAATTCCATGCTTTAGTTCTTGAAATTGTGGAAGACATACACAAATAGAGTACAAATATTGCCTATTTGGTGCTATACACCCAAACCTAATCAGCATTTTTTTATGTTAAGATCTAACAGAATCAATCTGGCATTTGATGAAATTCCAAGCATTGGTTCTTGAAATACAGCTGGCATGAAAATCATAAGAACTTAACTAACAACTCTTATTGACTGATATGACATGCCTGATGAACATTGATCTATGTCAATGTTTTACAGAGACTGAAGTGTGATTAAGCTTTGTTTATTAATTCTTGAGTGAAAGCAACTACAAAATTTATGCCATACACAGGCTAAAGGCAAATAACAGGTATTGACATTCACAAAAATAATCAAATCATGTTCAGGACAAACAAACAAACAAGGAAAAAAAAAAAAGACAATTTATGAAAATACAAAAGTTATTATTATTATTATTTTTATTATTTTTTTTTTTTTGGGGGGGGGAGGGGGGTTGGGGATTCCACTAATGCTTTTTTCTTATATATATTAAAGAAAATGCAAATGATTGAGTTACATGTGCATGTAATTTGGTTATACCTTTGTTTTTGGCACAAATTAATGCAATGATTTCTGCAAATGTTTGACATGTCCCTGTAAAATAAAGAAACTATGTGCAATGACAACTATTAAAAAAATATGAAGCAGGGTGAAGAAAAAAGAATTGTTTTTTTTTTAAAATCAAAAACAGATATGTACCGAAAGTCACCTTTATATGAGTATATCAACTGGGTGCAATTTTACAGCTGAGAATAGATGGCTTGGGTCTGTGCTTTTAGTCCAAAAATCAAAATTTTGGATAAAATTTGACATTTTTTCAAAAAATAAAAATAAATAAATAAAATAAAATAAATAATTTCTTATAGAACTGGTTATTATTTGAAAGTGTTATTCAAATCTTTATTATTAGTGACTTAGCGACTTTATTTAAACAATATATTTATTCTGTACAACTGGAGCAAAGCTGACAACATTTGGTTAAAAGAAAAAGATGTAAGTCTTTTGTGTCATATAGCTAATTGTTTAGAATACAGCTTTTATCTAGTTGCTTTCAAAACTACCAAATGAAGGTGGCTGCATTTCAAGTCACAGCCTCACCTAGTTTGTCCATGCTATCATCTGAGCACAATGTTTTACGTATACATTGAATTGTGATTTTTTTTGTCAATCACTAGCATAAATTTTCAATGTATCAATTTAGTTCATCTCTTTTACGTATCTACAGACGTTGGATGCTGCTCCCATGACTGCCATTCACGTTTATATCTACAGTTTGTGTATGAGAAGGAAAGCAGCCTAATGCACCGAAATTAATGGAATCCATTCAGCCATCTATTATCTTCATCAAAATTACATCTTGTTAAAGCATAGTGATTGGAAGTTCTGTTACTGTAGCATTTTTTTCAATCAATTAGATATTTTATGGATTGATCTACTTCAAAGCAAAGTTGATCGTAGGTAACTTTGAGTATGTCATGATTTACTGTCTTTTATTTTTTTAATATGCTGTGAAGTTAGCTGTTTGTTTAATCTGATAACGATCATAAGAGAGCTTTGCAATCGGAATTTTCTCTTGATGTGCAAAGCAACCATTGTCCTAAATAACTTTTTTTAGCATTTATTTTCTGTGTGCTTAGTTGATGAACAATTTCCCATAAGACTTTTGATCCATTTTTTAAATATGGATTACATTTGGTACAAACCAACCTGTGGCATAAACTTTGATTACGTACTTTGTGAGTGAACCTACAAACTCTGATGGTGAAACAGTACTTATATAAAGGAAAAAAAAAAAATATTTGCCTTTAATTAGCGAATGGGAACCTAAGAAACTTGTCCCATGAGAGATGGAACATCTTGCATGGGACAAGTTTCTTAAGTTCCTATTCACTAATTCTTCTGAACAGTATCTTGATGAAATAATTTTTCAGATATCCAGCCGGTATTCCTTAGTCTGCGTTGAGTACCCTTTTCTCAATTTTAGGAAATAATTTTTAAAAATTACTGTCTGTGGATCTAAAAGCATTCTATATCCAGTAAAAATCTTATGAGAAAAGTGAATTTTAATAAATTATGTATTTGTTTATTTAATTTAAACACACACTCTCAATGTACTATATTCAAAGTTTGGCAAAACTGGGTGTTGGGTCATCCAGGCAACTAAAAAAATCTCCTTGGCAACTAATTTTTTTACCTAACAGGTTATTATTTATAAATTTAAATGGACCATCTTTCAAGGATTCCAGTACTGAAATCCTCTCATAGTTGAAAAATCAATTGACAAATGGTATTTAAAATCAAAATCTCAAAGGCATAATTAAGTTATGTATGTAGTTTCTTGTTGGGAATTAAAGATAAGGATAGTAATTAGTCTAGTATTTTAATATTTCATTTCATAATTTGTTTCCATTTAATATTTACAAAGCAAATATGGTATTATCTTAAAATTTTTGCTTAGTTTGATTTTTTTTATTGAATTGTTAACTTGTTCATTGCAAAATGGCACATATCACTCAAAAATAGCTGATACAGTTATAAATAGTCAGTGTTCCATTTTGTAGTGAATGTTTTAATCTCAGAGAAATGATTCTTCAAGCTGGCCCTAAGAATTTTTCCTGGTGCCTAAGAATTTTCAACTTTTGTCTGTCCCTGACTATACTATCTATGAGGATAAATAGTATTACGGTATCTGGTCTCTTAGGCAACTAAATAATCATCACTGATCTGTGGATATTTCATCCAAATTGAAATATAGTTTCATATTTGGTGCCTTAAATATTTATAGATTTTTTTATTTTCATGCGTGAATATAACAAAGTGAAGTTTTATATTTTTATTTTGTTGTTGTTGTTTATTAATATTTAAATTTTCATTTTTAAAAATCATCAAATTAATAATCTCCAAAAACTTTTTTAAACAGATTTAAAGTAAAAACACACTATGTGTTTTGAAGGGATGAACCCTTTTTCATGAACCAAAAAAAAATACATTCTACTGATCTGATATACTACATCTGAAGCAAGACTTGGGTCTTGCTTCTGCTATAATAGCAAAATCATATATTTTTTTGCAGGTTCATCTCTTCAAAATGCATGGAATATATCTATTTTTATGGTGTTTGAAGAAGTTTTTAGTGTTTATTATTTGTATCTTACACCTGTATATATCTGTCTCCTAGATTTGCAAAATAGGATTTTACACCCCAGTAATATCAAAATATCTTTAAAATGAGATATAAAAAAAGTACATAAATAATGCAAGTAAATTCCTTTAGATTTGAAATTTATTGATACATTTTATTTAGGAAATACTTCCTGATGGTTATTCCTATAAGTTGAAAAATTGGAATGTACTGATCGAAGATGGAAGCAATCCAACACATTTCGAATCGCTGATTCTCACTAATATTTACACTGAAGAAGAAGCTCAACAGTGGTGGCATGAGTTCAACATTAAATCAAACACTACAATGAGAGTAAGAGCAACTTGTCCAAAGACAGGTAAAGTTAACATATTCAAAATATATTTACGTTGCCTTCATCAAGGTCGAACGGAGAAAGCTGAAAAGCCTTCACCAGATAATCTTGAAAAATCTAAATCTTTAATAGCAAGAAACACTAATTGCCCTGCAGATATGATCATTGCAATACGAAGAGTAATAAAATATTCTAGGAGCAAATTGAGAGATCCTGTTGATCCTGTTCATCCATGTGAAATTCAGTTACGGTTTATTCACAATCACCCCATAAATACTGCTGATACTTTAAGATTTAGACCTGTTTCAAAAGAAGCTGAAAAGAAAATATTAGCTCTTTATAAAGATGGGCATTCACCATGCTCTGCTCTTGATGTATTAAAGATAGATCTTCAAATAGAACATGGTGTTTCATATTCAGACATTTTATCTGACAGGTATCACTGTCCTGATAAATCTTTTTGCTACAGACTTTATCACAAGCATTTTGGAAAAGATTATGCTACATCTACTATGAAAGATATTTATGCATCGTTGATAGCTAAAGTTACCCACTACAACAATGTTTTTAAAGAAACATGTGTAGCAGTCGGAAAATTTGAAAGTGATTATGCAATTGCTGCTTGTACTCCATTAATGACAAAATGCCATTCATTGATTGAATCCAGTAATATGGTGTATGTAGAATCTTGTGAATGCTCAGTTAATAAGGATAATCAGATATATCATATTTTGTTATTTTATGCTCATACAGCTGTTGGAGGAGTTCCTCTTGGAACAGTTTTAGTTACTAATGATAATGTAGATATTTTGACTGTAGGTTTTCAATTATTGAAGAACCTATTGCCTGATAAAGCATTTGGTGGAAATGGTGTACAAGGTCCTCGTATTCTTTTGATTAAAGATTCAGATAATCAGAAGAAAGCATTACATTCAGTATGGCCTGATTCTGATGTTATTGTATGTATTTTTAGAATTTTGCAGTCGATGTGGGTATGGCTTTGGTGCGAGAAGCAAAATATTTTAATGGATCACAGATTGTATTTACTTTATTTATTGAAAACTGTTTTATTTGCTTCTACAGAATCTGATCTGACAACCAAATACCAAGCTCTTTGTTCTGATAGCATTGCTTTACATTACCCTTCGTATTTACATCTCCTAGAAGGCTTGTGGCAAAGACGTCATTTATGGGCTTTATGCTTCCACAAATTGTTGCCATTGCGAGATGCTAATAATTATTATGAAGCAGCTGTTCGGGCTATGAAAGATAAGATATTTGAACAGGTGAAATCTTTTAATTTTATTCAACTTTTAAATTATTTAGTCACTCGCATTGATTTGTACTATGAGTCTAAATTCTTAAGAATACTCCAAGAAAAATCTGAATATATCTTTTTAACTTACTTTCCTGATACTTTACCACCTCATATTGTCAATAATATTAAACAAATTGCCGGTTCTTATTATGTTGTGCCAAGTGAAAATGGAGATGACAAATTTTATACTATCGATGCAGAGTTAAATTCCTGTTCATGTCCCAGTGGCTTAAAAGGAGCATTGTGTATTCATCAGCATTGGCTTTTTTTGAGAATACCTCCAGAAATGTTCAAAGTTAATCTATTCGATGTCGATTTTAAACAAAAACTAATTATGACTGTTTCAAAGTCCTTATCTCCCCATATATTCGTACAGTTACATACTACTGAAGACAATCTAAAATATGAACCAATTAATAAATCTGAAAAAAAATTAAAGCAAAATTTTTCTACAGAAAATGGCAACTTAATTCAGCTAGATTGTGAAATTAGTTCTGAAGTTATTGAAAGTGATAATGAACTATCTTTACCGTGTACTGAAACATTCTCTTTAGAATCGTCTAATGGTCTTGAAAACCCCATTTCTAATCAGTTGCCTTCTAAAATTAATGCTCCTCCAGTTTCATTTGTTAATTCAGTAAAACCAATTTCTGCTGTAACTATTACAAACAATTCAAATAATAAAGACACTAGTGAACAACAGGAGATAAATGTCATAAAGGATAACAATAAAGATTCAGAGTTGAATTTGAGGAAGGTAAGTTAGAATGAAAATATTTTTCTTAATTTTATTTAATTCTTGTAATTTATTAATAGATTATTTTATGTGTTTGCATTGTTCTATTATATTTAATTTTTCAAGCTTTTTTTTTTATACATTAAGCCAGTTTCTCATTCTGTCTATATGCATATAAAAAGCATGGTTTGTGTTATATTCTGTTACCTTTATGACTAGTATGGCACTGCTGTAGAAATGATATACTATTTGAATTGAATATAAGTAGCTTTGAATATATTATGTGTATATGATAAAATTATGTGTTTATAGAAGATTTGGGTACTTACGTATTAATGCCACTGCAGCAAAAGTTGTACTAATGCGCATATAAAGAGCAATCCTTGTTTCCTTGTTGTTTGCTAATTTTGACGCCATTTTTAATGCTTTTTTAGTGATTTACTGTTTTTTAGTGCTTTTTTTTCTGCTCATTTTTGATGCCATTTTTTGTGCACGTACGAGCAACAAGATTGCTTTTTATTGGCACATTAGCACATGCTTTTTATTGGCACTTTTGCTGCAGTGGCGTTAATACGTAAGTACCAAGATTTGTTCAGAAATTTAAAACTTTTAAAAGAAAAAATATTCTTTATACTGAACATTTGAAAATTATGCAAATTATCGATAATATTAATTTTACATATTTCTTAGATTACTGAAACATTTAACAGCCCAAATTCTTAAGATTATGAAAATTTAGATGCTTATAATTTTGAGCAAGAGCAAATGGGTGTTTTGAATTCTTCTACCATATAGTGATGTTATGTATGTAAAGAATAATATTTTATATATAAAAATGCAAAATGATCAAAATTATGCCCATTTATTGGATTATATACATATATATTGCACTATAAAGAAGAACAATGACATACTTATAAAAGAATTTTTCAAGTAAACTGATTTTGAAAAAAATATTCTTAATAGTTTAATATGTGTAATACCCATTAAAGAGAAACTATGGCTAGCAAGCTCATTTATTTGTTTACAGTATTAATATGACTTTACTTCTACACTATTTTCAGTGGATTTAGAGACTAAAAATATATTACTCCATGTTTATGTTTCCTGACAACACTGTTGTATTATTGTATTCTTAATACAGTAGAAGATCTATATAACACAAACCTGACAACACAAGATTGTGGGTTATGTAGAATTTTGTGTTACATGGGTCACATTTCACACATCATTAAATTTTCCTCATATATATATAGCCAAATGTATCTGAAATATATTAAAATACATTAGAGTATCTTTGTATTCCATATCTTATCTGGATTATAAAATTTTGTATTATATAGATCATTCTACAAATTGTTAAAAATACTTTTTAAAAATGGTCCAAATATGCCTGGAACCAAATCATTCATTATATTACTCATTTTAAATATCATTTATTGAAATAGTAATTTTTTTCATTAAAAAGTTTTAAATTAAGGAGATAAAATTGATGCAGTTTTCTCTTTTCATGCTACTGAATATTAACTTTGTTGCATTACTTTGTTGTACCATTTATGTTACCTTAATATTTTAATTACTATATTTTTATCACTTTATAAATGCAATGCAGACACCTAACATTGGGGGAAAAAAGCATATATGGCTTGTGTAGAGTATAGCAGCCAGGGGAAGTAATAGTTTCAGATGCATATTTTTTGGGATACGAAAAAATTGTAGCCTAAAAAATCACAGCATAAAAAGCTATAATACCCACCATATGCATAAATAACATCAAGCAGGATGGATGACATGCCTCATGAACATCAGGATTTTACGAAATGCTAGAGTCAATTAAGAACTGTTTTTTACCCGAAATTGGAAAGAACTAAGTGAATTGAAAGGACTGCCACTGGAAACTATTTTTTTAATTCTACCTTGCACCACTTCTTAAAAACAAAAAGTGTGTACATTTTTCTTGTGTGTGCACACTTTTAGACAATCTCTGCAAGAAAAATACACTACACAATTTATTTTCTTAAAATAGTGGTGTGAATATAATTTAAAAATAGTCAGCAGTAGCAGCCTTAAATTGTCTAATTAGTTTTCAGGATTCTCTTTACTCATCAAGGAGAATTCATGACATTTTCTCTGATGCATTCCAGTATTGTCACTATGATCAAAACATGGTTATGATTTTTTAACAATATTAATATACTTGAATTAGATGCATTAACATCAAAAAGTATTTTAAAGAAGATTAAGTAGCACTTAAATTATATATCCTCCTCATAATTTCTGGTCATGCTGTGTATTTAGTTGCCACTAATCAAGGAATGTGCATAATACTTTACGTTGCTCTGTGCACAACTTGGGCAAATTCACACTATGCCACTGATTATTTATAATATCTGTAGTTGAGCATAGCTGTTCATATTCATAAAGTATTCACATAATTTTTTTTTTTTTAATTGCTTAAAACTGTAAGTGTTATTTTCTATTTGTTCACTTTTGTACTCAAGGAGGTTATACAAGGCACTTGAGGCTTCTTAATGTAGCATTTCAAAAGAATGAAACTTCAGCTAATTAAAAATTGAGGCTTTTTTATGATTAATTAGAAAGTGTATGAAATTATATAGCACATTGTAATAACTTGCTGTATATATTTTGCAATATTATTTTTTAAATTGTTAATATTTTATTAAGGTTAAAGCTCTAAAGAAGTTTGAGGTGTTTTGTGAAAGAGTTAAAAATGGAATAGAAAATCAAACTGAAGGATTTTTATCTGCTTTGGAAATAATGTTGAAAAATCTAGAACGAAAAGGAAATACTGACGAACAGATTATATCAGGATTGAATTTTTTTGGGATTGTTTCAGGTAATTTTAAACATAAATAAATTAAATACCCATATTTGAAGTGTTTTGCTTATATGAAAATGTTAACGTGCCTAATTTTTTTCCCTGTTAAATTTATGTATATTTGATTTAAATGTAATGCAAAAGGTTTTTTATAAATTAATTACAGAAATAATCATTGTTTTCTTTATTCAGAAAATTTCTGTTGAAATATTTTAGTACTTAATTATATATTTTTTTGTATCTTTTAATTGATTATGTGAAATGTTTTATTAAATTTTGTTTTTGTATTTTAATTTGAAAATCTACATTTGTCACTTATAATTTTTTTTAGCTCTATTTAAGATTGTAGCTTTTTTGATCCAATATATAATAATAATGATAATAAAAATAAAAATTCAGTACATCTCAAAATATCTTGATCAAACATGCATCAGTTTAAAAACATGTCTTGTAGACACTTACAAATCTGTAAAATATTTTCAGACTTGTGCAGTGCTTTTAGCAAATTTTTATTTCCGTAATTGTTAGAAAATGTTCTGAAATTACCACTATCTTGTTCATTTTAGGCTTAGATGCAGTATCTTCCCGCGAGCCACCATTTTGTTTCTCTGTTACTTCTCATACATTATTATTTTACCTAAAACTACAAAGTGCAACTGAAATGGTTGTTTAATGATTGAATCATACATTTCAAAAAATGATATGAAATTAAACAAGACAATTTACTTTGGAAATTCAAAGATTGAAAGATCAAGTTTTTAATAGTAAAAATAGTTTGATTTGCTTATTCATTTATTACCTAAAACATTCAAGTAAAGTGAAAATAAATTTTTTAATATGCATAAGCCTTTAAAATATATATTTTATGTTTCCTCAAAAAAAAAAAAAAAAAATTCAAAATAATGATAATAATAGCAATTTGTTAGAAATAATAGGGAAACAAAATGGCGGCTCGGGGGGGGGGGGGAGATACTGCATCTGTTCCTTATTTTATTTCATTTGTTATATATAAAATTTTCAATGTTAGTAAAATATTTTTTATAATACTGGTGTTACTCAGAGGAAAGACTGGACTAGAAACCAAACCCCATTGTTCTTTCAGCCAGAATTTGAATCAGAATCTAACATGTATTTGCTCTTTAATTGCCAAAAAGATGTGCTTTATGAGGTGATCTCTTTATTGGCAACTCTCAGATTTCATTCTCAGTTAATGCAACAACTGGAATTTCGGATACAAATTACTACAAATTTCTGATATTTTTATTTATATTCATTCATATTTTCATGTTTTATTGATATGTATTGTATTGTTTTACAATTGTTTTATATTAGCATTCAAATTAATATGATGCAAGAAATTATGAATATAAGTCGATTTTAATATTTTATATTTTGGTATCTTTTCATTTTGAATGAAATATTCATTTTGAACTATTTTCTTATTATTGGTATCTTATGTATATTTTTAATGTATAGGGCTATTTTCACCATTGGCTTACATTTCATGGTAAAACAGACTTGACATTTCAAATAAAACTGTTAAAATGAACTAGCTTGCATATTTTCTAACTTAAATAATAATACACATACCTTCTGAAACTATTTAGTAAACAATATTTGATTACAAAAGTGCAAAAATCATTATTTTAATTTTAAATTTTACAATAACAGATTTGACAGTGGAAAAAAAATACCAACTTTGATGAAAGCTTATTCTTGCCACTATTATATTGCTTCACAATTGAAGACTAAAAAAGGGCAAGTAGTAGTTGTGTGAATAGTTTAACTATATCGCCGAATATTTGTTGCTAACATTTGGCAGAATTAGAAATCTATTTTGACTAAAATAATCACAAGGTAGTGGACTTGATGCAAAGTGGGGGACAAAAAATTTCTGTAAATTTCTTAAAGAAAATATCTCATATAAACAATTTTTTTCATTATATATTTAAAATAATTGAATCTCTTTACTTAAAAAAGTTAAATTAGGTTTAAAAAAAAGTAGCAGTTTAATTACATAAAACTTGGAATGGGACAGACATTTTTGCTTAAAATCACAATTTAAAAAAAATTTGTATCTCCAAAATTTTTATTAATTTTTTTTATTTTTCATTTTAGAAATGTTCCATATAATCTTCTTTAGCTAATACATAGCTGAAATCAAACTTGAAATATTAATTTATGTTTGAATTTTCTTCTTTTTACTCTTGAACAGCATATGTAAGTGAAATTTGAAAATGGCCTTATAACAAAGATAGCTAAATGTTTTAGAAATCTTATAAATGCATTTTTATACAGGGTGAGTCATAAATATCGAAACAGTAGGCTATCTCCTTAAATATTGCTCCTAGACCCATACTTCCAATTGCAAAAATTCATAAAAAAAGGTGAAATTTTTGATAAGATAAGTTGCAACTCCATGAAAAACTCTATTTGAAAAAATACAGAAATTAAATTTTTATATGGCCCCCGTAGGGCAAAATTCCCAATTAGGAAATTATTCTTTATCCATTCCTAAATTGAACAAAAAAAAAAAAAAAAAAAAAAAAAAAAATCATCTCTGTGTCTAAAAACCTCGCTGAGATATTAAAATCCAAAATTCTCCAAAATTCATGATTTACACCACTTAACCATGTAAAGGAAGAATTTTTTACTCATTTTGAAATCAAGTGAGGGATGTCCACTAATTGCCATTATTAAATGTTGATTTAAGACAGCTCCTCTTATTTGGACATAAAAAAGAAGGGTATTGATTTAAAGCTAAACTTATTTTCAAAATATATTGGTAGTCTTCACTGAAGGTCTGCATGGATAGAAATATCTCGGTCTGGTCCCAAACCGACCCATAGGGGAAAAAGTTCAGAGGTTTGCATGGATAGAAATATCTCAGTCCGGTCCCAAACCAACCCATAGGGAAAAAAGTTCAGCCTGGCCTGGAAAAAAGTTATAATCTAGACTGGCCTGGAAAAAAGTTTAAATCATAGCCGGACTGAGCTGGGAATTTCTACATAGTTTTTTACTTTGGTGTGGTTAAAAATTGTTTCGTATGGAGAAGTTCTGACCAAAAATACTTATTATAGTTTTTTGTTTTTTATATTTATACTTTTTATTATTCAAAAAGTGACAAAGGCTGTGATATATTTATTTTATCAGTGAATCTCTATTTATATGTTTCACTTATATTTTAATATCGTTAATCCATATCATATGCATTGGTGACTTTTGAAAATGTTATATAGTAAAACCTTTTAAGACGGAATCACATAGTAAAGAAAAAATACATTATAGACAAATGCCCTTCCGAGGAGTTGTAAATGGAGTCTATTTTTTCTCAGTTATTATTTTATTTATTAAGCATGGATCAACACATTTTCCGTTTAAGACAGAATTTCATAATAGGCAGGTTTTTCCACTGGTTTTGTTGTATTTATTTTTTTTAGCCTTTGAATAAACTATTCTTTAAAAAAAATGAATTTTAAAGTTTTTACTTATTTATCTTTTCTTTCTTTGTAAAATAAAAGCAATTTCAAAATCTATGTGTTTTTCGTAAAAATTTTGATTGAATCAAATTTTACTTATTTTATGCACTATTAGGTCAGTCAGAGACAGTGATTTTAATATGAAATGTTCGAGACCGGGATGGAAAATTTCGTCCAATGCAGACATAGGAAAAAAAGAAGCAATCCCCTCCTTGTTTGAAAAACACGTTAGGCCCGGCCAGGGGAGTCTTCAGAAAAAAGTAACGTCTCGGTATTGGCCCGGCATGGGCCCAGAATACAGATTTTTTAACAGCCTCTCCAGAACGATAACAAGCTTGAAGTTATGAGAGCTAAATTTATAACAGAGACTTAATCTGCATTTTAAAAAAAACATTGTTCTGATGGGCATTTAAACAGTACACTTCTTTTTTCTGCATAATGAGTTTTCCCCCCACTATTTCTTGTCTTTAAATTATTAAAAGTTAAGAATTGTAAAAAAAAAAAAAAAAAAAAAAAAAAAAGTTCAAAATTGAAACATGATTTGATCAATTTGATTATTTTACATTAGTTTTGTTTCGCCAAATTTGAAAAAATATTTACTTCTGAAAATATGATTTTTTAAAAGTTATATTATTTTTTCAGTATATTTTTAATAGTTTTAAGGTTATATTATTTTTTCAATAAATGTTTTTATTAGTTTGAAAATTAATATTGAAAAAAAAAAAAACCTGGAACAAAACTAAAATCAGATTTTCATCTTTAATTAAATGGAAAGAAATTGAAATCCGATAAATAATGTTTTGAGTTATAATGATCTTCAACTATCTCATTTATACCAGTACTAATCATTTGAAATTTTTATAAATTTTATGAGAAATTTTGGGATGTCATTTTCTTAGCAAATTATATGGCCAACCATCACAAAAAAAAAAAAAAAAAAGAAAAGAAACCAAAATTCTAACTCAAAAGATTGATTTTTTACATGTTTCCTAGAACTGTTAAAGTAACATTGTTTTTTGAATTGCATGCATTTAAATTTTTGTCTAATCCTTAAAACCAGGTGAATTATTTAAACGGATATAACACTGCGAGTTTTAAAGATATGAAGGTGCAATTTTTTGTGTCTTATTCAGGACTGGATGAGAAAAGTTTTTCTAATTGGGATTTTTATCCTACGGGATCTGTATAAAAATTTAATTTTCATATTTTTTCAAATAGACCCCCCATGGAGTTGCAGCTTATCTTATGAAAAATTTCACCTTTTTTTTATGAATTTTTGCAGTTGGAAGTATGTGTCTAGGGGCAATATTTAAGGAGACAGCCTATTGTTTCGGTATTTATGACTCACCCTGTATAAATATATAATGTGGTAATTGTATTCATGTTAATGGTATTATATAGTCAATACCGATTATAATATCCCAGGAATATACATACTTTCACTTGTAACATACTCAAATGCTTGGTCCCAGATGAAATCCTATATAAAGTAATGATATACAGTTTCGGGTATAGCGAATTATGCAGAAGCGTTAATCTGGAGATTTATATCTATATAAGATCTGTTATACATTTCTTTTAACTTTGATTATTTATGTATTAAAATGTCATGTTCTTATAGATAGCATTTTCTCTTTTTAATTTTTATATTTTATTGTGAGAAATTGAGTTCAACAAAAAACTAATTTTTACACTACTTTTAGCACTGATGAATTGGAATTAAAAAAAAGTACAAAAAATATTCAAATAAATACAATATATTAACATCAAACTTAATGAAACTATAATATATCAAATAAAGGGCTGTGCATATATAACTGTATTATTTTAGGGGTTTGGCAAATGATATTGTAAGATATATCTAGAGGGAGCGGGGAGATTGTCTTTTGATATCACTATCATTTTTAATCCAACCTAAATTTTTCTTTTCTTCTTGTACCTTGTTCTTTACATCAGAATTCTTATAAAACTATTTAATTCCAAAATATGAAATACCGCAAGGTTTGGCATTCCTATTCTTCTGTCATATGTGTATGAATATATAATTTGCTCTTCGAGAAACTAGGTATAGAATATGTTTGAAATATTTAAATGTATGTTTGAATATGTTTACTAGTAAATAAATCAAAAAGAATGTTGCTTATCTGTACAGTTGATGAGAAATTCTGTCTGCTTAACACCCTCAACCATGTGAAAACAAGTGCAAAGACATTATTACTGTTGACTACATTACATAACACAAAAAAAAAAAAAAAAAAAAAAAAAAAAAACTAATATTAAATAATCTTAAATAATAACTGTTTCTTTTAAGTGTTGTTTGATGTAAAGTTATTTCATATTCAAAGTGTTATTTTTACTTTCTTCTATCTTCAATAGAAGAAAGTATTGTAATCGACATTTTTTCGACTTCCGGTTTTTGACGGATTTACACGTTTTAGGGGTCAGAGATTCCAAAAAACATGTTTTTACAAAATGTCTGTCTGTCCGTGTGTCTGTGTGTCCGTGTGTCTGTATGTCGCCCTTCTACCATCAAAAAGTGTATGAAGTTATGCATAGAATTGAACCAAATTTTTTGTGAATGTTTTTGGCTGTGGCAAGCAGGTCCTCCTTCAGTTTTGAAATATTCCGCCGGAAGGGGGCGCTGCAATCGTGATTTTTGTGCCATTTTCAATGTTGTACCGACCAAAAGTATATGAAGTTATGCATCGAATTTAACCAAATTTTATGTGTAAGTGTATGACTATGGCTAGTTGGTCCCCCCTGAATTTGAAAATAATCGGCCGGAAGGGGGCGCTGCAATCGCGATTTTTGTGCCATTCTCAATATTGTACCGACCAAACGCATATGAAGTTATGCATCGAATTTAACCAAATTTTTTGTGTAAGTGTATGACTATGGCTAGTTGGTCCCCCCTGAATTTGAAAATAATCGACCGGAAGGGGGCGCTGCAATCGCGATTTTTGTGCCATTTTCAATATTGTACCGACCAAAAGTATATGAAGTTATGCATCGAACTGAACCAAATTTTTTGTATAGATGTATGATTGCAGATAGTTGGTCCTCCCTGAATTTGAAAATAATCCGCCGGAAGGGAGCGCTGCAGTCGCGATTTTTGTTCCATTTTCAATATTGTACCGACCAAAAGTACATGAAGTTATGCATCGAATTGAACGAAATTTTTTGTGTAAGCGTATGGCTATGGCTAATTGGATCCCCCTGATTCTGAAAAAAATCCGTCGGATGGGGGCGCTGCAATAGCGAATTTTATACCATTTTCAATATTGCACCGCATAAAAGTGTATGAAGTTAGTTCTAGAACTGAACTAAATTTTTTGCATATGAGTATTTTTTGGTAAGGCAAGTAGGTCCTCCCTAAATTTGAAAAAAAAAATCTGCGTATTATTCTATTGTACATCGACTCGTGCAGAGACGGAAATTCATTTTTACTCCGATTAATTGATTGAAGCAGAAATTTAACATGAAAATCAAAGTTGGTATGGTCAGTGGCGTAGCTATGTTTTTTGATGCTTTTTGGCGCCCGGGGCCATCAAGAAATTTTGCGCCCCCACCCCAATATAGATATATAACAATTTCTCTCAATTTGGCGCCCCTAGGCCTCGGCGCCCGGGGCGGACGCCCCCCTTGCCCCCCCTTAGCTACGCCACTGGGTATGGTATTGAATTAAAATTAATAAAGCATTAAACTGAGTAATTATTTTTTTTATATATTAAAACGTACGTATGAGATAGAAGAAAGTTTTGGGATTGGCACATCCAACTAGTTTTTATTTCTCCTCATTTGAATCAATAAAGGATGCGAAAATAAATGTATTACCATATCTGTACATCACTGCAAACAAAAGAGAAAAATAAAAATGAATAAAAATTAGATTTTTAGACATTGATAACAATATCATTACAGGAGCTGGAAGGAGAAGGAGTTCCGTGGAGTGATAATGCATGATATCTAAAAGGGGAAGAGGGTAAAAATTATGAAAAAAGTGGTAACGTTATATAAGTATAGCCTCTAAAATGTGTTGATTATGCATTTGATACATTTTTATAGCTCTATCATATGAAAAATCCTTAGCTAGTTTTAAAACTTGTTATGCACTATTAAAGTATAATAAAACATTTCTCTATCAAAATGGTCACTTTATTTGCTTTTTTTCCCCATAAAAACAAACATTTATGTATTTTAAAGCAAACCAATATTATATCTCCCAACATCCCAAAAAAAGTTAAAAAAAAATATATATATATATATATTATTTTTGATCTGCTTTGAATTTTTTTTTTCTAAATTACTTTGTTATAAAGTTGGATATTTGTGCATTATATTGAGGAAAATAGTATTGATTAGCATGGGCTTAAATTCTGATGAGAAAAGCAATAAAGCTTTAATTTCCTGCAGTGGTAACAACCATATTGTATTAAAGTTCCTATGAGTTAGGGAAACCTGGAAAACAGGAAATTTAAAAAATTTAGGCAAAAAGTCAGGGAAATGTCAAAGAAACTTTTAAATATTTGAAGTGGTCAAAGAAAAGTCGGGGAATTTTTGATGCACTATTTTTCACCAGGAACTTGATTATCATTGTAAATGAAGAAATTTTGAATTAATTATTCATTCAGTCTAAAATTCTTAGATAAAATTTATGCAAATCATATAACAATAGTGTAATATGAAAAAAAATTAAAAATTGTAAATTCATGCAGTATATATAACATATTTACTCGTGTATAAGGCACACTTTTTTTTTTCAAAAAATTAGAACAAAACTCTTAGGTGCGCCTTTATACATGAAAAATTTTTTTACTGTTGGATGCAGTTGAACTATATACATATGAAACAAGAAATTATTCAAAGAAGATATTAAAACTCTGAGAATATTACTTAATTGAAGTATTATTGCATATTTATTTCACTCCTTGCAGTTTTTTATACAACAGAACTAGTGACATTATCTAAACGCTAATTAGCAATTCTCTTTAGTACTCATTCCTATTTCCCGTTATTCTCTTACAACCCAAAGTCTAAAAAGGCATTTTCGTCTTGTTTTCTGGTCTGGTGTAATGTTTGTTTCGACTTTATTTTTACTGAAATTCATTTGGTGATTCTTCATTAGCGTATCAAATTTATGGTGCACGTTATACACAAGATTTTAAGAAATCACCATTTTTACTTGTAAAGTAGGGATGCGCCTTATACACGAATAAATACGGTATATATTTTTAGCATTTCTCTAGATTAAAATTGTCCATTGTGGTGGATTTTACAGCATATAAACCAAATTTTTACTAAAAAAGGTCAGGGAAAACCTAGAACAGTCAGGGAATTTTTTACCAGAACTGTATAGGAACTTTGTATCCTTTCATTCTTTCCATCCAGATATTTATATTTCAATCATTATTTTCAAAATTTAAAGCAATTTTGTCTTTTGCAAAAGAATAAATTTATTTTGACTATATCTATATGCAGTGCATAGCAAAATCTAGTAAGGGGCTGTGCATTTATAATGTTATCAACTTTTTTGGAAATTTTAGGCCCTCTTCCTCCCTTATGATATCAAACGTTATGATCCTACGAACCCCCCCCCCCCCCCAAGTAATGATATTGTTATACAGTCCACTCCCTCTAATCCGCAACCCTCTAATCCGCAAACGCCTATAATCTGCACTATATTTTAGATGTAAACAAACAGTTAAAATCTCTTTTTTTAACCAAGATTTTTCTTTTTTTCACACTTTCACCATAATAAAGTTGAACTTTACTGATGAATTTAGAAATTTTTAATGCATTTCTGCATTCATTAGAAGGAAATGTTTTATGTATCTTATAAATAACTATTAAGACTGCTATATTCTGAGCACATTTGCTGGCTATATAAAAGATAAAACAGCTCTTGAGAAATTTTTTTTAGAATAAACAAACTTATGTTACTGATCAAGAAATCCTGACTCTTAAAGGCATTAAGATTAAACTACATAGCATAAATAAAAAATGATAAAGCAAACCACTATCACTGTGATGTTTGGTAGATTTAAAAATAAATAGAAATGTTTTCCATTAATTTTGTATTATTATATCATTTAAATGTGTTCCTATTGACTATAGCTTTTTATGCATTAAAAAGTATTTTCTTTCATTTCCGTGTTATTTATTTGCAGTATATTTACTACATTTGTTGATAAATTGCAAAAATTAGAATGTAAACAAAGGAATGACCTATAATCTGCAAAATTCTATAATCCGCAAAACCCTTGGTCCCGACCTGTGTGGATTAGAGGGAGTGTACTGTATGTGTGTTTTTTTTTTTTTTTTTTTTTACTTTTAGAATTTATTTATTTTGTTTGAAGTGATATATAAAACTGGTTACATTGGTTTTTTGAATGTTTTATTGATACAAATGAAGGGAATTTAATAAAATACCACTTCATATATAAGATATAAATCACATTATATATGAAATATATATCAAATAATACCTAAAATAGGTAGTTGCTATTTAAAAGAATTTTATAATAGTTTTTTGTTACATAATGCATTTAACAGTAATAGTGTCTTTTTGCACTTCCCATGCACGGACTTCACATGTGGTTTCTCGAGAACCTATTATTTATGGATGCATATATGAAGAAGAATAGGAACGTAAAATGTTGGGGAATTCCATGTTTTAGAATTAATTAATTTTTTAATAATTTAGTAATTTCAATAAAAATTTTGTATTTTCATAAAAATAGACTAAAAAAAACCATACTATTTTGAGCCAAAGATATGTTACAAATAAAAAGAGAAAATTTTGGTTGGATCAAAAATGATAGCAATATCAATAGACAAATGCCCCCTCCCCTCTAAAATGATAATGCTATGTATGCACAGCCCCTAAATAAACAGAGAAAAAACACAAAAATCAGGAGCGAAAAATTTTCAGAAAATTCTACTTGCCAAGAATTTTTTTACTACACAACACTTAGAACTATTTCGGTGGACTTTTGTTTGTAGTACTCCAGTTAACAATTAAATATTCTGTAAAAGAAGTACTGGAGCTGTGCTCTTGTGAACTTCGAAACAAATTGCATCATTGGGAGCAAAAAAAAGTTGATCTGTAAGAATGTTTTCAGATGTGAACAAAAAATAGCAAGTAAACAGATAGTACAACCATGAGTAAAAATGGCACATATGGTTGCAATTAATTCTGATATTTCTTGTCACTTTCTGAAACCATTGTGTCAGAAAATAATCAAGTCTACATTTGCAAGTTCTAGATAGGAGTATACTTCCAATGTGTGCAACAAATTACATCACATGTGTGTGCTGTGGTAGGAAACGATACAAAGGATTGGAGATCGGAGAAAAAGGAAAAATGTAATTTAGGATTCGATTTTTTTGAAAGTGTTCCACTGTACTCCAGAGCAAAGTATTTATAAGCTCTGGTAAACTCTGATCAGAATTTAAACATTGACTAAGAATAAAGAAGTTTCTGAACTGAGTTTTGATGAGCTTTGATGGAAATTAAGTGCTGCTGATTAGATTCTAATCAAGATGTTAATTATTCAGAATTAGTCACTATTTTATTTCTTGAACATGTTTTATCTATTGTATGATTTTAAAGTTATTGTATCTTTGTATATATTTTATAAGATTTTTGTATAATTGTTAAGTGGTAAATGTAAGTATGATGTAATTATGTAAATATTTGTATAATTGTAAAGTGGTAAATGTATGTATGATGTAATTATGTAAACATATATAAATGAGAAAAGATGCATATAAATATGGAGAAAATATGCTGAGTTATAGAGATTCAGCATGAAGCTATATTAAAAATAAAGAGATTTTTTTTTTAAATCTTAACTTCTTTGGTATATAAGTAAAAGCTATCAATAAGGTGGTTTTTTAAAAATATTTTTTATTTATTTTGTTATATTCAGTTTTGAAAACTGGGTATTTTAATAAGAGATTGTTAACTCATAAATTATAAGTATGTAATGGAGTGCTTTTCTTAATTAAATCATCAAATTTACTGTACCCTCCCCCCTTCCTTTAATAAGTGTACTTTTTCATTTATTAATTTTAAAATGTTGATTCTCTTGTATTTCTCTCCTGTAGCTCCATCACTAGAAACCAAATCTAAGAAGAGACCCCTATTAATTCATGCACCTGAGGAAATAATTCCTTTGGTATATGGGCGTGAAATGTTTACGTATGGAAAAAAGAAATGTGTAAAACCAATGACAAGTGAAACCCAGTCTACTAGAGCTGATAATCTGCCTGATACTGAAGTGACAAAAATTAGTGATAGTAAATGCCTTTCTGTTGATGATGGATGACTTTGTGTACCTACTGATTTTATTTACTGTGATAGATATGATCATTGTTCAATGATGCACCCATGGGGAGGAACTAAGGGAGCTGAAGTTCCTCTCAGATCGCAAGATTAAACTAACTATTTAAAGTTTTCTAAAATTATGAAAGTTTACTTTTATTATTTTTAATAGATTCTGAAAAATAGGAAATTTAAAAAATAGTAATCTTTTCACAATTTTTTCTTATTTTTAATTTTTTTTATGAAATTTGAAATATCAGCCTTTTAATATTTACCACTTAAAACAATATTTTCTTTTTATTTATCAATGAGGTTTAAGCTTCCAAAATTAGCCCTATCAAAAATTTTCAGAATCCCTACCCCAGGTTTCACTGATTGCTTCCCCCTTCCACCATCCAGTCTTCATTCTGTATCAAGTCAATAGCAAAAATGTATGTTCGTGAACGACACATCTTGTCTATTTTAAATAAAATGTAAAAAAAAAAAAAGACTGGGCTTGTCTGACATTCCAGGCTAGATCAGGAAAATATAGCCCTCTAAAATATGCTAGCCCCTCAAAAGCTTAATCCTGGATGTGCCACTGTTATTGTTTAAGTTTAAAAAAATAATAAGTGTGGTTAAATACTGCATAAAAAATATTTTAACTTTTGATTATTATATTGCTATGTACTTTGCAAAATAAATTAAAACTAAATAAATAAAAATAACTAAATCAGTATATTTTGCAGCTCTGAATGAAATAAATATGTAGTACATTTTGTACTGGTATATTTTATCATTATTTTTGCTGTATTCAGTTCAATAATGTCAGTGAAGCTTCTGCATTCTAACATTTGTATTTATTTTTTCTGTGAAAAATTAGAGGCCCATTTTGTAAAATCTTGTAAAATTAGAGATATGTTTTTTATTATTGTTCTATTAGGTAGATTTCATAAGAAATGCTATCTGTTATATTCTCCCTTATATTGAAATTTTTGAAAAATGTTTGCAGATCTACACCAATTATAACCTCTTAGAACCCCAAACTACTTCCATTTCATAACTATATCGAACTATCATCAATCTATATATATATCATTTTTTTATGGACATGGTAACTTCCAAATTTTTGTACAAATCTCTTCCAAACTGGTACATAAAATCAACGGGCAAAAAAATTTGGTCAAGTTTATTAATAGTCAAAATTGGACCAAGGAGGTGGAAATAGGGAGGGTTTTATGAAAACCGGAAACCCCCATAACTTCTTAATTATAATATATATCAAATCAGTTTAAAATTATTATTACTTCTAGAAAAAGAGCCAAATGTTTGTTTATAACAAATTTTTGGTATCATTAAAAATGAATTCAAAGGGAAAAAAAAATATTTTAAGAAGAAAAATTTCATAACTTTGTCAATTCACACGATAACAAATCCATTTAAATTTACTCTAAATCTTCTTAATCTCATATCTACAATTTTTATATTGACACGTTTTTGATAGACAGCAAATTTTTTTTAATAAATGGGGGAGGGGGGCTGAAAAGAAAAAAAAAATTGCAACTTTGTCAATTTATAAGATAGCAAATCTGTTTGAATTTATTATAAATCTTTTGAATATTATCTACAACTTTTATGCTGACAAAATTTTGATGGGACTAACTCTTACAGAAAAAAAAGGAAATTGAAGAAAAAATTATCGTATTCAGGCTGTTCTCAAATCCAAAGGGGCAACTTTCACATAAGTTTAAATTCATTTTTGTTTGGAAATACATTGAAACTGGAAAGTGTTGTTATAAAGAAACAATGTAATCAAAAGATGTTTTCCATTTATTTTGTAAGCACAGTAGATGATTCAAAAAACACTGTCAAAGGTGGCTTTTTGAACAAAATTTCCCGACGAAAGCAGACAAACCAGTGAATGAGAGTAAGGCACTATTTTAGTTTTTTGATCATTTTTATTAATAATAGTTTTACTATCTTTTTTTTTTTTTTTTTTTTTTTTTTTAATTTGATGCATGCTTTGATATTATTAAAATAATTTATATTTATTAAATATCTGAAATGAATAAATAAATAAATAATAAATAAATAAAAATAATTTAGCAAATTACAACTACTATTTGGTGGATGATTTTTTTAGACTAGAATTTAAGAAAATTTTATAAATAAATTCTATAGTTTAAAAAAATGATCTTTTACAATTAATTGACTAAACAATAGATTGTTTCCTTTTTTGTGATTGTAAATCATTTTGTAATTGCTGGGCTTGAAAATTGCTGGAAAAGACGATCTTTCTCACAATGTGTTTTTTTTTTTTTTTTTTTTTTTTTTTTTGGTTTTTTCCAAATCTGATAATTTGTGTCTACCTATTTTGTAACTTTATTACTTTCTAAAAGTAGAACAATTAACAATGATATTTCGACTTCCTATTCAAATAAAAAAGTCTTCTAAATGTAAAAAATTTCATTAAAGAAAAATTATATGCAGACATTTATTGCTCAAAGCAAAATGTTTGAATGTTTTTTTTTTTTAATTAATAAAAATCAACAAAAACATTCTTTTTATGATGACAAAAACATGGTTTACACAATAACAGATTCATATATTATCTATTCCATGGATTAAACATTAATATTTATATGAAATGCAGATAGTACAAGGTTGATTCTTGATCATAAACAATTTTCCAAATAATGAAAAAAAAATGTGTATGCATAGTTATATGTCTTCAGTGATCAGTTTCTGTTTATTTAAATTGCTTTTTTTTTTTTTTTTTTTTTTTTTTTTTTTTAAATAATTGTTTAATTGAACAATGCATATATGTTATTATCTGTGATATATTTTAATTATTCTTCTTTAAATATTGACCTTCATTTTAATGATTGTGTATTTCATTTTATAAATTTATTTATGAAAAAAAATTACAGCAAAAAAATATTTATTTTTATCTATGTTTTGGAGTTGATTACATTATGATTAGAAGTAAATTTTATTGACATTGTTTTGTTTTCTATATTAATATGGTTGTCATGAATTTTTATATTAGATATTGAAATTTTTATAATAAAATAAAAAGCTTTTATATGAAGATAAACTTTTTGATGGTGTTTGTTAATGAAGTATTTGTTTGATTTATGTTAGTAGAATGAATTTACATACCATCACAGATGGTAAACATAAAATTTCTTACTAAAAGGGAGACTTGCTTTCAACATTTGCAGGACTATTAACTATTAAAGAATATTTAGATTATATACATTAACTATTAAACATTAAATGCTATTATATACAATTACATGCATTAACTATTATACATTAAGCGTTATTATATACAACTACATACATTAATTATTATACATTAAGTGTTATTATACACATTGACCACTCAACATTTTGCCGCTTTTACATTTTGTGCCACATGCTACAAGCTTTTTCAGTTTGTACCATTGGCTCACCCATGAAGGGAACTAAGGGGGCAGAGGCCCCTCCCAGACCACGAGACTAGATTAATTATTTAAAGTTTTCTAAAGTTATGAAAGTTTATTTTTATTATTTTTAATAGGTCCTGCAAAATAGAAATTTTGAAAAATACTAATCTTTTTATAATTTTTTTTCTTATTTATAAATTTTCTTATAAAATTTGAAATATCAGCCTTTTTAATATTCACCACTTAAAACAATATTTTCTTTTTATTTATCAAAGAGGTTTAAATCTTCAGCGTCAGCCCCATCAAAAATTTTCAGAGCTTTTTTAGCTATTTCCGCAGGTTTTTGCTCTGCATCATATCAACGGGGGGAAAAAAAATTATGTCCGGCTCGACACATCTTGATTTTTAATGACATGTAAAAAAAATCTGATTGAGCTCGTCCAACATTCAGGGCTAGCACATTTTAGAGGTCTGTGTTTTCGAAAACATGGACATGTAAAATATGCTAGCCCCCTCCAAAGCTTAATCCTGGGTGTGCTGCTGGTTTTTACATCTTAGCAAGGCCATTTCTAGAAGTCTTTGTGCGAGTTGAAACCTAGACTATAGTTTAAAATGCCACCCTCTGTTGTTATCCACATGGCCTTTTGACTATTATGTATTTTTTTCTCCCCTGAGCAGTTGCCTTTTGTAGTAACAGCCCTGCATTTGACAACTCTTAAGCTCTATGTAATAATGTAATTATATAGGTATTCCAATATTTTTAAAATGGTAATTTTTTATAAAAAAATACTGTTAACCTGCTCCTTTAGTCCTTGCAGGGGTTACTTTGGCCCATCACATTAAAAAAGTGTTTAATCTTTGCATTGAACAACAATCCGGGATAATTTGGAGTTCATGTTTTTGAAAAAAGTTTTGTACCCTTCTATAAAGTATTTGAATAGTTTGGGGGTAGTTTGATTTTTTTTAGTTGCAGCATAGATTGTGTTGTAAACAACTGTTTCCATGTGTAGATTTTCACTCTCCAAACTTTCTATGGTAAAACATTCTGGATAAGAGCTACAATAATTAAGGTAAGTGTCAAAATATTAGCTTAGTAACCCGTGACCCATGTGTGACCTTAGTTTCACCTTTAGCTTTTTATTTTAACAGGAAATATTTATGTTTTCATAAAGCTAACATGAAAACAAGTTTTTCAAGGCTATTTTGTGCCAGGCCTGGTTTGGTCCAAAGTCACCCCAGTTACATAGAAATTTCTTTTATGCAATCAAATCTCTTAAAAAAGTTTTAAATAGCATTTTTTCATTATATGTTTCTGTAGTGAAGTGTGACATTAATTGTTTTTGCTCCAGTTGCTGAAGATAACATGGTGAAAACTGTTTCTTGTACCTTTAATGCTAACAATTGGTGTATTGTTTTTAAATTTTAAAAACAAACATTTGTTTATTGAGTTTGCAGTGTTAATTTATTAGCAAATCCTATTGCAAGGGAGTTTCAATAGTCCAAAATATAAAATGTATTCATTTTATATAAAACTAAGTGAATAGATGAAAAAATCCTCCAGCAGGGACTACTTCGTTCCAAAACTTTGATACCATCAATAGGGCTACTTTGGGTGACTTTTTACTGGTTCCACTCGCATTTCCATTATTAAAAAATTAAAAATATTATGTATGATTTTTCAACATTGAAACTGAATTGTAAACAATTAACATGAAACAATGAAGCAAACTGTAGACGAAATTTTTTATTTGTTTCATTTTTTAACTATTTTTAAAGTTTTAGAAAAGTAAATGAATACATTTTTATTGAAACCCCTTTGCAATAGCATCTGCTAATGAATTGACATTGCAAATTTGATAACATGTTTTTTTAAGCATTTCAACACAATAAACCAATTCTTAATACTAAAGAAGCAAAAAAGAGTTTTTGTCATTTTATCTTTAGCAATTGGAACAAGAACAACTACTTACAGCTATTAAACGTAATATTTTGCCACGTTCCTTATTTGTAGGTCTTATCCAGATTTGCACACGAAAATAGTTGTTTACAAACACATCCAGTGTAGCCACTAAAAGAATTTAAACTACCCAAAATTATTCAAATACCCTATACTAGTGTATAAAATATTTTTCAATGGCAAAAACTTTAAATTATCTTGTATTGTTTGTTCAATGCAAGACTAGAAACTTTTTTTACAGGATGAACCTAAGTAACCCTGCAAAGACCAAAGTAATCCCAGTTGGCAATAGTTAAAAAAAAAAATAAATAAATGAAAAATTGCCTCTTTAAAAACCACACCGTTTGCTTCATTTTTTCATGTTAATTGTTTACAGCTGAATTCCAACATTGAAAAATCACTTGTAATGCTTTTTAATCATGAAAATGTTAGTGGAACAGGAAAAAGTGATTATGAGACGGTATGTAATTTTTTTTTTTTTTTTTTTTTTTTTTTTTTTTACATATTTTGAAATATTTCAGTTAATTTTGAAGATAATGTAAAATTTCTAGTTCAGTGCACTGGTAAGTGTAATAGTAGTATGTAACAGAAAGGAAATTGAATATTTAGCTGAATTGGGTTTGCAGTACGTTGTCTGACTTTTTGTGAAAAATATGGCAAAAATCAAAATTTTAAAAAAGGTTATGAAATTATTGTTAGGACTTTATGTTTTCATCTTTTTGTATGAGAATTCAACTAAAAGTATGTGTTTTTATTCAATATTGTACATAAAAAAAATACGTAATGTAGGCAGATATTTTAAAGAAATCAGTGCATGAATGCTTTTACAGGCAGGAGTCTGCCATCCTGATATTTTTCTCTAGCAGATTTTGCACTTTTGGAGAAAATCATATAATCTGTCTAAATTTTAGTTCCTGGATCATATTTTACATTTAGAGAAAATACTAATTTAATAAAAGATTGAGTAAAAGATAAAATTTAATCTACTATTGATTGGCTAGTATTTAATACATGAAATAGCAGGAAATAAATGTTCAGCTTCGAAGTATGGATCCTTTTAATTTCTGATTTTACATATTTGCTTCAAAAGTAGTTATCAGAAGTTACCTAAAATAAATTTTGGGTTGGTCACCCCAAAAGTTAAGTAGACTCCCTTAAATCCACACAGCTTAGGACCACAGGTTGTGTTGATTTTAGAATTTTGTGGATTTCTGATCATCTCTTTTACATTTTTAAACAGTAATTTGAATATAACAATAATTTAAATATAAATCAATTGAAATTATAGTGAATGTTTACAGTATAGTAAAATATTAAAAAGTAAGAGAAATAATAAACTAAAATAATTAAACATAAGATATTTAAAAAACTGATTAAATTATTAAAAGTAAAGGTAAAATAAATAATTAATAATGTATAATGAAATATGCATAATAAAGATGAGATGCATTTTCTGTGAATTATTCAGTGTAACTGTAACATAAAGGTACCCTACCCTATTCATTGAAATCAAATTTGTAAAGTAAAGAAGTTTTATTTCAGGTTTAGCCAGTCTAATAATAAAAAAGCTTGATTGATACATAAATATTTTTGGTAAAAAGATTGTAATTACCAGTAATATCAGAAATATCTGGATATATATATATTAATATATATATATATATATATATATATTAAAAAATAATTTTTTTTAATTATTATAAAAAAAAACTACGAGTTACCAGTACCACAAGTCCAAACTAAAATAGCGGTATTGAAATTAAAAAATTTCTTTCCCTTTACATGGCAAGTTTTTTTGCCAATCGGCGTGAATAAGTTAAATAATTGAATTATATACTCAGGTCATATCTAAAACATTTAAAAACTAGCTGTCGGGGAGCCACCGTAATATTTACCCATCATGGATATGCATAAAATAGCATATGAAAAAAAGATACGTGTAAACTATTTATAAAATGCATTGCAATTCCAATATAAATTTTAAATGCATACCTAAATATTTTTAACAAAGCTGAATCCTATTGGATTACAAAGGGAGTCTGTGAATTTGGCAAAATACCGTAAATAGCGCCAAGTTGGCGTCACTTTTGGCGAACAACTTTTGTCTGCAGATTTGCTAATATATCGCCAAGTTGGCAACATTTTTTGGTAGACGGGATGATCAAGTAGTACTGAATAGCATAAAAGAAACATTCTTATGACTCCAAAAATGATAATCATATTAAGTAACAGTTTACTGCGTCAGATTAAGCTGTCTTTTCCAATTAAAATACATTTTTGAATTTAAATTTGAATGAAATACATATACAGGGTCATGAAAACTCTAATGGTATAGAAAACATGATTACAAATATCTTGGCAGCGATTTCATTTTGATACAAAATCGATGTTTTTTTTTTTTATTATTATTATTGTCTTTTACACTCACTCCTTGAAATAAACAATTTCAAAAATTTTTATTTTCTTTTATCAGAACGAATATTTCGAGAGCCCGAAAAAAATAGTTCCGTATAAGCGAGGTTACTGATATTCAATAGGCTTCTTTCCATTATTATATACTAAGTACATACCAAGATTTCAAGTCTTTATCACAAGTTATTCGGGAGTTAGAGCGTTTATAGACAGACAGCGGGCGGCAATAATTTTTTTCTAAAAACATGTTTTTCCAAATCTCCAGTATCTAAAACGTGTAAATAAGTCTTTTTTTTCCCCCGATTTTTAAAACGATTACAAGATTTACTATGTATAATGGGTAAATAATAGTGTTTCATCTACATTTGTTGCGGTCTCGAACGTGTTTTCAATACATTTTTATAATCTATTGTTTCTCTTTCAAAGTTTCTTGAATTAAATATTCCTTTATTTTTGAACACAAGATACTCTTTTACTGTGGAAATTCTTGATTTAGATAAAACAAGTGGCTTAGATAAAATAATTTAGTAAATAAAGTAATTGCATACCTGTTTTTATCGGAGTAAAGGGCATCATAAATTCTTGTTATGCAAAGTAAAGATGCGCGTAAAGTTTTCTTGCGTTATATTAATGGCGTCATTAAATCAGCTTAATTCCTGCTTCACTTACAAGACATTTACCAGAGTTTATTATCCTTTTGGATTCTATAGCGTCGGTTTTTCGAATTTGTTTCGTATGGAACAGACAGATATTTAATCATTTTTCAATAAACCTCTAGGTACTGGGTCTTATTAAGTAATTGGTCAATGAGGTCTCAAATTCAAAAGTTTTCTTTTAAAATAGCGTTCTACTACGCTACAAAAGAAAAAAAAAATCGTTTCTCTTTCATTCTGAACAAAATAGCATTAAAATGATTTATAACGGAATAAGTAATTTTTAGGGGGGGAAAAAGTTATTTTTGTTTCTATTCAGGAATAAATAAAATTGTCAATTTCTGAAAGAAAACCCAACTCAGGCGAATGCTGATATAAAAATGAGCTCGTGCCAATGTCGGGACTGGACTCGGACTGAATCCGCCTCATCTCTAGCGGTACATCTTTTCCATCACACCCCCCAGTATACGTCCATGAAAAATTGGGAATAAGTTGCGAGATTCTTCATCTACTTTCAGCAAAAATATTAGCACACATATGAAGTCATACGTTTTTCCTCGTTTTCGAAAAAAAGGGTCATTTTTTGAAGAAATTTCGCAAAAAAATAAAAAAAAATTGTAATGAATAAATTTTATTTAAAATAGGAGAAAATTTACTATATTGGGCTAAAAGATTGAAACCAGATTTCTTTTACAAATGTTAAAACACCGCCATTTTCTCAAGTTTTCCATTGTTTTGCTTGTTAAACTCAAGTTCTCGTTATATCCTACCTTTATTGTACAGGGTTATTACAAAAGGATCATCGGGTTTTCGAAGTGTTTATTTCTGAACATAATTGGGTTGCAACAATGAGTTATACATGAAAATAACCGAAAGTATACAAGATTGACGTTCCATGGTCTCGAATTGGTCTCGTCCATGGTCTTTCAATTTCATTTCGTTATCAGTTCAATTTCCTGTAACTACGGATGAAATTATCGCTAACTCGGTCCATTGTTTCTTCAGTAACGTTTGGTGTGCCGGAACTTTTGTCTTTACATAAACAGCCGGTGTCACAAATGACATGCATCGTTTAGTCGTAGTTTAATTTTTATTTATTCTTCTAGCTAAATTTCTAGGATTTTGTCAACGCGATTGTTAGTTTTAATTTATTTTCTTTAATTTGATATATTCCCCACTATGTCCGTTAATTCGTTTTTTTTTGTTCTCCCGTACCTGCGATTGTAATTAAACTATTTTAAATTATTACGCAATAAATTGTTCTCAATTGCGTCGTCGCCTTGTTGGAGGAGGTTTTCCTTTCGCTTTTCTCGCGCGTTCGTCTGTAGGTTTGCCGTACTGACATCATACTTGGCGGTCATTTATACCGCTCTCGTTCGAGGACTTGTTTTTTTTCGTCCGTTCGCGCTCTCTCTCTCGCCAATTTTTTTTTCGGCTGCGCTTTCTCCGATCGGGGAGTCAAGTAGCAGTGTGCTGGTCTCTGAGATGTTGGTGTGAGGCGCACCTGCCTCTATTTTTTTTTATCGTAGATTTTTTTTTAAAGGAAAACATTCTAAATTTTTTTTACACTACTCAGCAGCCATCATACGTCGCCCTTTCTTTTTTTTTTATCAAATAAATCTTCCTGTTCCTGGAGCTAACAACTTTGTTACGTTTTATTTCACGTAAAGAGAATTCTTTTTTTTATATTCTCAAGCATGGAAATTTTCAAGTAAGAAATATTTTTTCCAATTATTCTTTACTTATTAGAAACAAGCTGAGAGTCAAATCGGCAAGCAGCGAAATTTATTTGGTCGGAACCTGGAATCGACAATTACAAAAAAAAGGAATCCAAAAAGAAATTTGTTCTTAAAAAAAAAAAATGCAATGATTCCTTTTCTCTTGACACACTACGGCTTTTTTTTGTTTTAGAGAATGGTATGCTATTTCGATAGATGGTGCCGTATGACCATTTCGCATGCCGGTACACATTTTTTTTGGATGATATTAAAAGTTAACTTTTTCTTGTTCTAGTTAAATAAGATAAAATGTGTGATACGTCGTTATGGTATGATGTATTTGAAATAATTGAATAAGTAACGTGAAAGATGAATAACATCAGAAAAAATTTAGAACATATATATATTATAGTTAATATATATCATTTTTTTTAATCTGTTAATTTATGAACTGTTTAGAAAACTATATGAAAATAAGTTGTATGAATAATAATTATTACTGAAATAATTGATTGTGTTTAAAACATATGTGCATAGTAGTATTTGATAACAGAATATAAAAAAAAAAAAAAAAAAAAAAATTGAATTTTTTTTTGTGGAAATTGATTTTATATGTGTTCTTTTGTTATTCTATCATTAAAAAAAAAGTAATTCACCAATTATGCCTCCAAGAAGAACTAAAACTAGAGCTAGGGCTGATGCCCAGAGTGATGTTGGCAGTAGTGTAACATCAAATTCAACCATGCCGACTCTAACACCCCACATTCCCCCCACTCAGTCACCGACTGTTAATAAAAAATCTAATCTGCCTAACTTTAAAATTCAACCCTTTGAGGGCAACCCAGATGAACTTAATTTTTTTATTAATCAAATCAAAGATTTTGCACGCATTCAAAATTGGTCGGATGATGTCATTTTAGCATACACCACATCTCATTTAGGAGGAAAGGCGCGACAATTAATAGCGCAAAAGCTTGAGTTTAGCCCATTCGAATCTTCACATCACCTTTTTGAAGAACTTAAATCACATTTTACGCAAACTTCAGTGGCATCACACATCATGCAATATGAAAATTTACAAATGATGCCAGATGAATCAATAAGTAATCTTAGTCACAGACTAGAATTCTTAACCCACAAAATTTACAACAATCTAACTGATTCTCAAGCACTTGATCAAATCCTATTTGTAAAGTTTTTACAAATTATTCCCCCGAACTATCGGTTGCTCATTCTTCAAAATAACATTACAAGTTATAAACTGGCTCTAGAAAAGGCAAGATTAGCACAGGACTGTGAGATGCAGAATTCTGTATTATCCAATATGCCTGCAATTGAGGAAAAAGATAGTGTTTTAGCTTTAACGGAACAAGTAAACAGTTTACAGACAACAATCAATAAATTTTGTGAGAAAACAAAAATCGACGAGCCTGAAAATGAACATACAAAAGATGAGTCTACAAACAATTCTCAACCTATCTTCAACTTCCATAAAAAACGGACACATGACTTTCATGGCAGAAGAGGTAACTTTCGAAGAGATAACTTTAAACACAGTCGTGGAAATCGGCGCAACTTTCACCATACATACCGAAATCACAACTTCCGTAACACGCAGACAACACAGTTAGAAAATGTTACATGCCAATTATGCTTATGTGTCGGGCACTATGCCCGTGAATGCAGATCTCCATCCATAAATTCTCAGTCTTTTAACTACAATGCAACTCCAGCAATAACTCACCCAAACTACTAATCGAGTCTTTGGATACTGGAGAACAAAGTACTCGTATCACACACTCTCCAGAAAATCTGTTTCATAACATTCCAAATTCTAACATTAAGGAAGAAATAATAGCCAATGTAAACATTATGGCACCCTCCATTCCTGTTATCGAAGTTCAAATTGCCAACGAAACAGCTCCTTTCCTAATTGATACAGGAAGTTCCATTTCTCTTTTATGCAAAAGTTTTTTTGATGCAAACAAACACAACTTTAAATATCGGGTACTATCCAGGAATATAAAAATATCCACTATCAATTCAGAGACTGAATTTAAAGGATGTGTAGAACTCTCTTTCAAGATTGGTACTATGCATTTTAGACATCCACTTTATCTTTTTACCTTAAAACCATCATCAAAGTTCACTGGCCTTTTAGGATTTGACTTCGTCAGAAAATTTAACGTAATAATCTTCCCCGAAACGGAAGTATGCAAAATTAAGGATGATTTTATATATTTTTCAAATAAGTCAGCAAGTCAAAATTTCACTATATCGAACCATCTTGAAAACAAAATAAAAAGTAAAATAAGATCTCAAAAAAAACCCTCAGACGTTGATTTTAATAAGTTACTTAATGTACCACCATTTGTCCCGAAAGAACAGGTCCCTATCATCATAACTCAAAATTTACCAGTGACACTTGTACAGAAAGTAACCCTTCAGCCATCAGAAGCTGCTTACATCAAGGTACGGACTTTCCTAAACAATTTCTTCATGAACAAAGATTTAATTTTGACTTCTGTAGACAAATACAAAGTAAATGTCCATGACTCTGTCCATTCATTTAAAACTCCAGCACAGGACTCTGGGGCGCTACTCCCTGAAAATGACAATTGTTACAATAACGAACAACAATTTTATATTTTTTTAGACAACCAGTCTGAACATATCTTACATATTAACAAAAACACTACAATCGGCCAAATCAACCTAATTGAAGAAATTAAGCCCGCCTTCAAGGAAAAGTTAGAAATACCCGTTGATATGCCACCTCCTACATCAGAAGAATACATAAATTTAATCCAGCCAGACCCTGAAGTCATTAAACAAAGAAAGATAGAATTTAACACTGCTGAATTAAACATTAATCATCTGAATAATGAAGAAAAAAAATTGCATAAAGTACTAAAAGAGAACTTTCAAGCATTTTCAGCTACACTAAAAACAATGGGACACTCGGATGTTATAAAGCCCCAAATTAATTTTAATAGTGAAAACCCGATTAAAGCATTACCTTTCCCTGTGCCACATGCATTGCAACAGGAAGCTCGTAGACAAATAAATGAAATGATAGAAGCCAATATCATCGAAAAGAATGTAGCATCATGGGCCTGTCCCATGTTACTAGTAAAAAAAAAGTCTGATGGAGGTCCCCAAAAATATAGAATGGCTCTAGACCTACGTGTCCTTAATACCATCATAGACCACTCAAGCTATCCACTCCCTAAAATCCAAACACTCATCAACAATATCGCCAATTATCAATTTTTCACACTTCTAGACATGCCTTCTGCGTACCATCAGGTACACTTGCCGGAATGCTATCAAGATAAAGTTTGCTTTACAACCCCGTGGGGTACATATAGATGCAAACGGCTACCTTTCGGATTAAAAACCGCAGCCAGCATTTTTCAAGCAATGATTGATACCATTATTGAAGAAGTCAACTTACCGGGTATTTTCAGTTATCAGGACGATGTTATTGTCTGCAGTAATTCCTTCCAAGAAACTTTAGAAAAATTGACAAAATTTTTAGAGACATTCAAAAAATATAACTTAACATTAAATTTAAAGAAGTGTTCATTTCACCAAAAATCATGCAATTTTCTTGGTTTTCACATAGAAAATAACAGAATTTATCCTGTATCTACAAATATTATAAAAATTAATTCGTTCCCAGTTCCTAAATCAAAAAGACAACTGAAGAGTTTCCTTGGCCTATGTGGATTTTACAGACATTTGATACCGTCGTTCGCAGAGGTTGCAGAACCACTGGTCACTCTGATTTCACCGAAGAAAGTATTCGAATGGGGTAAAGAACAGGAAGAGGCCTTCCAAAAGTTACAACAGATTTTTTTTTGCAAACCTTTTCTACAGCAACCCAACTTCAATGAAACATTCTACCTTAATACAGATGCATCAAAATTTGCCATCAGTGCTGTAATTCTACAAAAACATGGAAATGATCTACTGCCAATAGCTTACTTCTCTAAGGCCTTAAGAAAAGCAGAAACCAGATATCCACCTATACAGCTAGAGCTAATGGCTATAGCCAAAGGCTTGGCCGCATTTAAAAATATTCTATATGGTCGTCATTTTATTCTTTTAAGTGATACAGTCAACTGCAAAAAGATTTGAGCGCCGGACCCCTCACAGAAAATTTCAGAATGCACAATGAGAAAATATTACTTATTTAAGAGAAATTTTGCAGCTGTCATTTATCAATGTTTCGTCTTCAAACGCTATGACGTCATACTTTATGAATTTAGTACATTTGCGATAACTGCATTTCAATTTCATAATGTGCCATTAGGAAATATTACATATTTAACAATTTTTTTTTTCAATCTGGCTACAAATACACTTTAACAAATTTGAACCTTTTGCCGCATCGTCACTCCTCTGCTTTTATAGAATAGCTCTCTTTTGACCAATGAGACTGCTCTACGATAGGATGAAGTAATCATTTTCTATAAAAGTGATGGAGTGATGATGTAGTAAAAGAGTCAATTTTTTAACACTGTTTTGTCATCGATGTTTACTTAAACGCTATGACATTATACTTTACGGATTTCATACATTTGTGATGACTGCATTTCAATTTCAGTATTGCGTCATTTTTTCGATAATTTAAACAATTTAATAATTGATTCGTTTATTTGCGTAACTGTTTGTTTCACTGTGTCATTGAGGTACGCGTGGTTGACGGTATATATAGATTCTCAATGAGTTAACGTTTCATTCTTGCTAAATATTAGATGCGATGTGCAATTTACTTTACGAGCGATTAAAATCTACTTGGACAATGTGGTACGTTTTAATTTCAAGATTAAGTTTAAGTTTTTCTTCCCGTTTTGGATTTTTTTTATTTCGTAAAATTTCTTCTTGGCTTCAAGGAACTGTTTTGAAAATTTCTATTATTCTTAGATTGAAGATTTTCGATGTCATATATTTCTCAAAATCTCAGTCAGTTATTCACAAAGTTGCAATTGAGACGAGATTTAGAGAAACTATGACATCGAAAATGTTCAATCCACGAATAATAGAAATTTTTATCAATAATATATGAGTTCTTTTTATTTTTCTTGTTTTACATTGTTGTAAATTTCTTTTATTTTCTTTTATCATTATACATTTTGAATAGTTTCCTATATTTTCTTTTTTTTTATTTTCTTTTATCATTATACATTTTGAATAGTTTATCAAAATCTGCCCCTCAACACTATATGATTTTTTTATTTTCTTGTTTTACATTGTAAATTTCTTTTATCATTATACATTTTCCCATATTTCTTTTCATTTTTTTCTGCTTTTATCACACATTTTAAATAGTTTATCAAAATCTGCACCAACATTATTTGAGTTTTTTTATATATTTTTTGTTTTGCATTTATTTTTTTTTCAATCGATCCATCTGTGAAAAAATATTTACTGAATTTATGGAAATACGTTTTCAAATACATAGTTTCATTTTTTTTTTCTCAATCCATATTTAAAGATTATTTGCTGAATTTATGGAACGCGTTTAAATATATTTTCTTTCCAGTTTCTTGTGTTTTGATTTATTTTACTATTACCAGCCAAATATAAAATTTCTAATATGAAAAAATATGAGAATAAGCTTTTTGTTCTTGCTTTAAAGTTTGAATTCTTGTCGATTTATTTAAATGACAATATATTTTCTTCCCAGTTTCTTATGTTTTGGTTTATTATTAATACCCAAGTATATAGGATTCCTAATTTCTACCGATATTTTTTTTTTCAATGCGAGAAGGAAAAAAAAACATGAACCTTGAAATTAAAACGTACCCGAAACATGTTCCAACTAATTTATTCAATCCCGAATACCCGCCAAATAATATATTTTCTTCCCAGTTCGATTCGATGCTTTTCATAATCAACAGACACGGGATTTTCTAATTTCTGTCATGGAATTTATGCGAGTCACATCATGAACTTCTTTTTTTATTTTATTTTTTGCCTTTCGGCAGCAATGGAATCTTTGTTCTTTGTTTTCACTTGATCACCTTGAAACTGTATGATGCGAGCGAGCGAAAAAAGGGAAAGGAACTCTTACTTTGAACTAACCATTCGCTCGCCTCCCCCCCCCCGCCCGAAAGCCACGAACGCTGTCCATCCGGATGATACGCCCTGCATTCCGTTTCGACTAATCGCAGCAGCCTCTTTTGAGCGGATCTCTAGCAGCAGTTGGGGAGGCGGGCGCGATGCCAAGACTTTAAAAAGAAGCTTCGCGCCCTTTTTCATTTCTTCACAGAGTTTTGACTTTTTTATCAAGCAAACTCCCCGACACGAATCATGGCCTCTACGCAACTGCTGGATTTACCCATAGACATACTCCTGATCCTTTTTCGAACGTTCATCCCTTTAAGGGACAAACTGCGTCTTTTGACGAGCATGCCGGAATTTCATGCCATCTTGACGTACCGGTCGGCTTACCTCTCGTCTCCCGTGCCTTTTTCGACCGCGTACTTGCAACGGCTGAGCCGAATCCGACCCGGCTGGTATTTCGCCACGCGAAACTGGACCCATCGATTCTGTCTTCGTCTCGATCCCGAAACCCTGAATTTCGCAATCTATCACTTTTTCCTCGAAGGATTCGAAGGCCATTACAAACCCGCCGTCCTGCACCAAAGTTTCTTTCGCGGATCCATCGACCGCGTTTTTCAAAACATCGAAAGTTTCTTGACGCAGTTCCAGTATCTAGAGGAGGAGGACGAGGGTGGGGAGACGACGGCATCCAGACCCCCCCTTTCGCGGCAACAGCAGCAGCAGCATCAGCCCAAAATGTACATGTATCGCCTGGAAGGCTACGGACTCGTACTGATCGACTCGACCGCTTCGCGAAACGGCCACCACAACTTACGGTTCTACGACTGGAGCGAAGTCGAGATCCTGCCCGGTCGCTGGCAACAAATCTACTGTCGATGGCGTTTGGACACCCATTTCAAAATCAAATGGAAACTCAACAAAACCCTCCACGTCAAATGCATGACCCCTTCGCCCTATTACTGTCACTGCGAAACGCGATTTCAAAGACTGTCTCCGATAACTTATCGAGTTTCGCCAAATCTCAGCAGTCTGAACTGGAACGAACAAGAATCCGTGCCTCTAGTGGGAGTGCAAGAGTTTCGGCTGGAAGAAGACGAAAACCACATGGAATCCAAAATGACTTATCACGTAAATTATAAGTTTTATAACTCGTTAGAAGTCGAAGTCATCGCCAGAAGAAACGAACGACTGAGAAGCCTGTTGGAATAAAAAACTTTTTCATCACCAACCCACCCCCCACCAAAAAAAAATCTTTCCCATATTGCTGATGGAATTTTTTTTTCCATCAGATTGTTCCAAGGGAAAGGCAAAAAATTGCGCCAAAGGTTTTAAAAAGAAATTGTTTTATCCAATTTCTTTTTAAAACCTTTGGCGCAATTTTTTGCGACAAACAGAGTACCAACGTTGGCACAGAAAATAGAATGAAAGAAAAAAAAAATCTTTCCCATATATTGCTGATGGAATTTTTTTTTTCCATCAGATTGTTCAAAGGGAAAGGCAAAAAATTGCGCCAAAGGTTTTAAAAAGAAATTGGTTTATCCAATTTCTTTTTAAAACCTTTGGCGCAATTTTTTGCGACAAACAGAGTACCAACGTTGGCACAGATAGAATGAAAAAAAACGATCTTTTTTGCTTCCTTTTCGGGAGTAACGGGCAAACACTTTTAAAATTTTTCATGCTATGTTTTTGAGACTTGTAAAAAGTTGTTCTTTACAATACATATATATATATATATATATATATATATAGTAGACTCCTTCAAAGCCGCACTCCTAAAATCCGCAACTCTCTAAAATTCTCACATATTTTAAGGATGTAAACAATGAAATATTCAGTTCAGATGTAGGTGCAAAATTTGACTTTTTAGCTTTATATCAATTCCATACATTTTTTCATTTGTAATTTTTGTTAAGGTTATTGAATTCATGTTTTTTCATGAAGAAAGAATAACTTATTTCTGAAAAAAAATAAAGATATTGCTGATTTCATTGATGATTACAATCTTACCGAATATATTTATGTATTAATCAAGCTTTTTTTAATTATTAAATCTGACTAAACTTGAAATAACGTTTCATTATTTTATGATCTTGATGTGAATTAGTAATGTACCTTTATGAGGCAAGTTTCATTGAATAATTTAGGAAAAAAACACATTTCATCTCTATATAATGAATATTTAATTGTACATTATTGATTATGGCACGAAAATGTTAAAGTGTTTTTTTTTAATTCCAATATTGGTGACCTAAAAGTATTTTTAAAAAAAGGACAAAAATGAACCGAGGAAAAAAAAAAGTTTTTTTTTCTCTCGGTTCAAATTCGTAAACCGAGTCGTTTACAACGTTTTCTTTGCTCTCGTTTAAACTGGTGCAACCAGTCTAAAAAACTGCTTCCCGTCGTCGCGTCTTTCGTCTGTACCAGCAACCAGGGTTCCGTCAATCCCCGATGTCTCGACCACTGTTTTCGAGGAACCACGCGTCCCCAGGTGATAAAGTCTAATAGTTTTTTGCCCGATTTCAATTTGATCAGTTTTCTTACGAGCGCGTACATTTCCACACCGTCGCTGCTTTCACTGTTGCTGCCTCTGCCACACCGGTAGTTGCAAATTCCTTCGCAGCTCAAGGATCTCACTAGCGGACGTCCCAAAAATCTTTCGAGATCGTCGCTTCGAAAATATACCGTACCGTTTGTGGTGACGTGACAGTGTATCGCCGCACCAATTTTTTCATTCACTTCTTTTAACAATCTCACGCGAAAAGACATTCTTCGGCTCGAGAAGAGAGAAAGAGATTCAATAGCTATACTTTCAAACCCAAAAAAAAATAGACCGGACTACTAAACTTTATGTTTTTCATTTAATCTCTCTCTCTGAAAGATAAAAAACGCAGTGTTGGGTCGACAAGACAAAGACAAAGAGTCTGCATACCTTTCAGGGTGTAGGGAAACAACAACTAAAAAAAAAACCCCATCCTGTTTCGTGAGAAAGTTGACAAAGGCATGCATACCCTTGAGGGGGGAAAAAAATGTTTTTCAGATGGGAACGAAAAAACAGAATTAAAAGAATAACATCCGTTGACCTTGCATGCCGAAGCAATCGAGCCGCAGCCGGTTAGCCTTGAGAGCCGACTGGACGCGCCCGCACGTCCGCCCGCTCGCTCGCTCGCTCGAGTGCATCGAATGGATGGGAGGAGGAAAAGCAGGAGGAGGGGGGTTAAGAAAACAACACGCGGAACGTCGACTAGAAGAATTAGAAGTTGAAATAAAAAGGGAAATCTTTTTGCGAACAAAGATTAGAGACAGAGAGGGCAAAATGGCAGCGGTCGCGGAAACATCCACGTCTATATCTTCTACTACTACTAATACTAATACTAATACTCTCGCGTCCTCCCCTATCCGACTCACGGATTTACATCCCGATATCCTGTTAACACTTTTTCGCAACTACATACCTCTGCACGATAAATTGCACGTGCTTTCTAAAATGGAAGAATTTCGCACTCTGGTCCGGTGTCGCGGGGCCTACCGCATACCGCGCGGAGCACCTTTTTCGAACGCGTATCTGCGATTCCTGAGTCGCATTCGTCCCGGATGGTACGTGGCCCGAGAGGACTGGACGCACTGCTTCCGCTTGCAGATCGACGAAACCACGCTGCACGTTTCTCTCCGTCATTACGTGCTCTTTCCGCCAGAAATCTTGCAAACTTTGCTTTTTCGGCACCACTGGCAGCAGCAGTCCCGCGTCGGCGTGGTGGCCTGTCATCGGGCGACCCTCGCGCAATTGCATTCCAACCTGAGCAATTTTCTGGTGGACTATCACCCGTATCACCTTCTCGCCTACCATCTCCCGGGTCACGGATACGTCCTGGTCGAGCATTCCTCCCCGCGTCGTCCCACCCGTCTCTTTCAGATGCTCTTCTACGACGGCACGACCTGCATGATCGAAGTGGGACAGAAACGCGAAATGAGAGATTTCAGCAGCAGCGGCGACGGCAGCGCGCATTTTTCGGTTCTGTTTTCGGAAGACCGAACCATCACGGTGCAATGCCTCCTGCATCGCACGTGTCGCCGTTGCGATCCTCGCGTTCGAGTCCTGTCCCCTTTCGAGTTTCGATTCGAAACGGATTTCAGAACCTCCTCCTCCCTGACTTGGAACCATCCCGAGGGGGTCCCGAGTATTCCCCTGGCCGGTCGACAAGTGTTTCGTTTGGGAAAAGACGGGCGTCACGTGCTTTCCGCGGCCCTGTCGAGTAAAACGTATTGTCCGCTTTCTAAAAAAAAGTGGAAAGTGGAAAACAAAGCCGCTTGGGTCGAAGAACAGCAGCAGCGGAAAGAAACAGCAGACAAGAGAAAGAGAGAGGCGGGGGTCGAAGATCAGCAGCAGCAGCAGCAACAGGATGACGACGAACCTCTTCGTAAAAAATAAGTAAGTTTATTTATGCATTCTTTTCCCTCGGGAAAAGGTAAAAAAATAAGCCAAAGGTTAAAAAAAAGAAAGGAGTAAAAAAAAATTGTTTGGATCTTGGTCCAATTTCTTTTTTTTTTACTTCTTTTCTTTTTTTAACCTTTGGCTTATTTTTTTACGACGCATTCAGTACCAACATTGGATACGTGTCAAACGAAAAAAAAATTTTTTTGAAGTCATCTTTCCCTCCCCCCCTCCCCCCCATCTAACATCCCGATTAGATTCGCTTGAAGACATCGACACTCGAAAAAAAAACAAAATCACAGAGAAACAAAAATTGAAAGGGGAAGAAGAGGATGGTGGTGGTGGTGGAGGAGGAAAGTGAGATAACGAAAAAAACCTTGAACCGTTTCGATGGTCAAGGAACTGCTGCTCGCTCTTTCATTGGTTACGAGTTGGTTTTTCTTTTTTTTTCTTTCTTTCTGTATCTGTGTGTGTGTAATATTCAAAGGAGGTGGAATATGAGAGAGGGATGGGATGGGAGATGGTTTGACTCTTTTTGTTTTTTTTTTCTTTAGACCCTCAACTATTTAACGTTGTCAGTCCCGTGTCGGGTTTTATATTTCGAAAAAGATGGCGACTGTTGCAACTGCTCCTCTCGTCCCTGCTGCTGCTGCTGGTGGTGCGGCGGCGGCGGTAACGAAATCCACTCCTGCGACCGTCGTCCGTCTGTTCGACTTGCCCCCCGAAATCCTGTTTTTGATTTTTCGGCGCTACGTTCCGCTGCACGACAAAATCTATCGTCTGCTGAGCATGCCGGAATTTCGACCTTATCTGGAAGACCGCGCGGCCTACCTGTCGCGTCCCGTCCCTTTTTCGAAAGAGTACCTGTACGATCTGTTGCGAAGCATCCGACCCGGACTGTACGCGGCTCGCACCAACTGGTCGCATCGCCTGTGTCTTCGAATCGACCCGCAAAACTTGAACGTGTTCATCCATCACTACTATTTGGAAGGATACAATCCCAACGAGAAATTCGACACTCACTACTATGTCGGGCCCGTGGATCGCATGAAACGACACCTCGATGTTTTTTTCCAAGATTTCATGCACTTGGATCGATCGCTGCTGCTCACTTATCACCTGAAAAATTACGGATACATCGTCGTCGGTCGCTCTCCGCATTTCCCGCGGAACCGCCACGCCTACAGGATGAAATTTTACGACTGGACCGAAGTCGAGATCCGGATCGATTCGAGGCGTCCGGTGACGTCCGGTCGTGTCAGCCATTTCCACGTGACGTTGACCGCGGACCACAGACTCTTGGTCGAATGTTCCTGCGCTTCCCTCTTTCGAGTCTGTCGCTGCACCCGCGTCCTGACGGAACTGTCTCCGATCGAGCTTCGAGTCGCCGAAAATTATCGGTCGCTCGTCTGGGACGTGGCAACAGAAGAAGAAGGACAACAACAACAACAACAACAACAAGCCGAAGCCAAAGCCGAAGAAGAAAGACACAAAACCATTGAACAAATCGGTTATCAGCAACTCAATTTGTTAGAAGGAGGATATTTCGTGGAATCCAATCTGTACTATAACTTGGGAATGTACCACCCGTACATTCGGGTGTTGGAAAACGAATTCCAACGCCTTTTTCATTAGCAGCTCAACATCAACAAATAACTGTTAATCAATAATCAAAGACTTTAAAAAAAAACTTTTTTTTCCACTTATCAATCTTTAACAGGAGATTGAAATAGGGAAAAAAGTAAAAAAAATGCGCCAAAGGTAAAAGGAAAAAAAAATTTTTTTTTCCTTTTTACCTTTGGCGCATTTTTTTTACGACAAAAGTGTTACCAACATTGGGCTCGATCATTTAAAAAAAAGAGAGATGGAGAAAAAAAAACAATTTTTTTTTCATTCAACAGTCTGTTTCGCTTTTGAAGGCGGCAAAAAAAAGGGATCAAAAGGTTGAAAAGAAATTCTTTTCAACCTTTTGATCCCTTTTTTTTGCATCACATTGATCACCAACATTGGTTTCAACATAATAATAAAAAAAATAAACATCATTTTTATAGTAGAAAAACGAACTTTATATCGATTTTTTCTAAAACTTTGATGAAAGGTACATAATTTTTTAAAGAATAGACTTAATAAAATAACGCAAAATTTTGATCGGATCACGAGTTTCAAAAATTGGATTGAGTTGAGTCAAAGTCGAACTAGTATACATGGACAGCAGGAGCGACAATAGCGGTAGTAGAGGATAACTTTGTCATCTCCAAGCGGAAAGTGACTTTAAACTCATAAACGACTCCTATTTATACTGTCAAAAAAAAAAAAAAAAAAAAAAAATTTTTTTTTTTTTTTTTTTTTAGATAAACAGTGTCAAACATATATATCACTATGATATGTAAAGTAGTTTTCAACAATTTGTTAAAAAAACTACTCGACAAAAAAAAAAAAAAAAAAAAAAAAAAAATTTTTTTTTTTTTTTTTTTCGTAATATTTATAATGTATGATTTAATCGATGACAAATGTCATCTACTGTAGGTGTAATTTCTTGTTGGAATGCATAGCCTACCGTTCCGAACGGGTGCATGACCCTACTAGTGTGGAGTATCCACGATGTAATATTGGTTTCCTCAAAACATCTCAGCAACACATTTAGCGCATCCTGATAAATTACATCGACTTGATCTTCAAATTTTTGCATACAGAGTACTGTAAATTTTCCTGCAACAATGAGACATTCTAAAACAATGCATTGATAGGGCATTGGTAATATTCCGGCCGACGACAATTCGTGGCGAAGTATGTTAAACTCTCCCAGTTCTAAAGTAGTTTTAACAATTTCGCTTAATTTTCTTTCTAAGATGGGACGAATATCCGATAATACGTTCACTTCTTCAATACTGACATTGAGTTTGAAGGGATGTTTTTGAAAGAAACGTCCTTGCATTCTTAAAATTGTAGTATACATCATCCATTCAATTTCATTTAATTTTGAAAAATCCACGGGTTTGTAGTGGTCCAGATGAGAACCATTGCTCACATTTGCAAGATATATAGATTCTGCAAAAAGATCTGGTAAAATGTAATCCATTCTGACCACCGACCTGTCCAAACAACAAACGTCAGAATGGCAAGAATAGCAAGGAAAATCGGGTAAACGTGCCATTGTTGCTGGAGTGTGGCAAAGTCGAATGAGGCAAGGCTGATGCGCGGACTGATATTTATGATAAATTGCGTTAAAAAAAAAAAAAAAAAAAAAATTTTTTTTTTTTTTTTTTTTTTTTAACCTAGTGTCTAGCCTGGGTTCAGTTTAGGTCGCGATGCCCCGGCTCACTTTGGATATTTTTAAAAGGTTTCCCGATCTCGCCCCCTCCTCCCGATTCGGCCGTTCGAAAATGTTTCTCCGGTATCGCGGTGCGCCTCGGATTTCCGACTCAGTTTAGGAATTTTAAATGGTTTCCGGGTCTCGCCGCCCGATTTAGATATTCCAACGCGTTTCTCATCGGGTCGCGACGCCTCGCTTTTCAGACTCAGTTTAGGAAATTTGAAAGGTTTCCGGGTCTCGCCGCCCGATTTAGATATTCCAACGCGTTTCTCCTGCGGTCGCGACGCCTCGCTTTTCAGACTCAGTTTAAGAATTTTGAAAAGTTTCTCGGTCTCTCCGCTCGATTCAGATACTCGAACGCGTTTCTCCTGCGGTCGCGACGCCTCGGATTTCCGGCTGAGTTTGGGTATTTCGAAAGGTTTCCCGGTCTCTCCTCTCGATTCAGATGTTCGATAATGTTTCTCCTGCGGTCGCGACGCCTCGGTTTTCGTACTCAGTTTGGGAATTTTGAAAGGTTTCCCGGTCTCGCCGCCCGATACGGTCTTTCGAACGTGTTTCTCCTGCGGTCGCGGCGCCTCGGCTTTCCGGTTCGGTTTGGGTATTTCGAAAGGTTTCTTCGTCTCTCCGCTCGATTCAGATGTTCGAAAATGTTTCTCGGGCGGTCGCGACGCCTCGGATTTCCGGTTCGGTTTGGGTATTTCGAAAGGTTTCTTCGTCTCTCCGCTCGGTTCAGATGTTCGAAAATGTTTCTCGTGCGGTCGCGACGCCTGGTGTTTTCGACTCGGTTCGGAAATTTCGAAAGGTTTCTCGGTCTCGCCGCCGCCGCTCGATTTCGCTTTTCGAACGCGTTTCTCGGGCGGTCGCGACGCCTGGGGTTCGCGACTCGCTTTAGGAATTTCGAAAGGTTTCTCGGTCTCGAATCCCGACTCGGCCTTTCGAACGCGTTTCTCGGGCGTTCGCGACGCCTCGAGTTCGCGACTCGGTTCGGGAATTTCGAGAGGTCTCTCGGAGTCCGCGAGACCTCGCGGCGGCGGCGGCGGCGCCTCGGGCACCCGCTCCTCGGACTCGGGCGGTCGCGGCGCCTCGGGCTCTCGCTTCGGGGAGACGTCGTCGCCGTGTCCCGGAGCGACGGCGGCGGCGGGAGCGGCAGCGGCAGCGGGAGCAGCAGAAACAGGAGCAGCAGGAGCAGAAACAGGTGGAGCAGTGGGCAGTAAAAAATCCCGGACAAGTTTCGGGGAAACGAAAGGTTCTGGCACAGGCGGCGTCCTCGAAGGTTCTTCGAAGGCGAAACTTTTCATCGAGGGCAGGTTGCTCTCGGAGTCGGGAAAGGAGTCGAAGAGACTCTTGTGCGAGACGTTCCAGATTACATCCTCGGGAATAAAACAGTCTTCCAAGACTGAAAAGTCAATGTCCGAGGCAGGTAAAGAAAACGGAGAATATTGGAATAACGGGGCCATCTCGACGAGTGGCAATGTCGAATGAGTCAAGTCTGATGCGCGGACTGATATTTATACTAAATTGAAAAAAAAAAAAAAAAAAAAAAAATTTTTTTTTTTTTTTTTTTTTTTTTTTTTCAATGCAAATTTTAAATCTCCAAGGTTTCAGAAAAAAACATGAAAAATTATTTTTAGACATGATGACATATACATATTACGATTCGCAATTCGCAAGTTGCGAATTCGCAATGTGCGAATTCTTGAATACTTAATGGGTTTTAAATTCTCACTTTGGGTTCGGTGGGAAGCAAAAACATGAAAAATTATTTTTAGACATGCTGGCATTTACATATTACGATTCGCAATTCGCAAGTTGCGAATTCGCAATGTGCGAATTCTTGAATACTTAATGAGTTTCACAAATTGTCAGGGAATTCAATTGTAGTAAGGGAACCTGACCCGTATTCACGCAAAAAAAGACGTTCGAAGAAAACCGCGGAAAACTCCGAACGGTCAGGCCGACGGTAGCGACTGGGTTCGGACACGGTACCACCTACCGTCCACCAGTTTTGGAGATCAGAAACTCGCGGCCGCTGATGGGACCACTTACATATTCGCAATTCGCAATTCGCAAATTACGAATGCTTCGATACTTGATGAGTTTTAAATTCTCGCTTCGGGTTCGGTGGGAAGCAAAGAAAATTGTAAATGTATTAGAGGTCATTGACCTTTGACCTTGAACCAAGGTCAAATTATAAATTAACTCTGTGTAATTCGCAATTCGCAAATTACGGATTCTTCGATACTCGATGAGTTTCAAATTCTCGCTTCGGGTTCGGCGGGAGGCAAAGAAAATTTTAAATGTAACAGAGGTCATTGACCTTTGACCTTGAACCAAGGTCAAATTATAAATTAACTCTTTGAACAAGGAGTCGAGCAATTTTATTCGAATAACATTTGCAACATGTCTGATAAACACGTTTTCGACTCTGTTTTTGGATCAGAAAACGAAATTTCAATGTTTATTTTAGATTATTTTGGGTAAAATACACGAAAAAAAACTTAACAAAAAAAAAAGATGTTGAGTGGTTATAAAGGCACTAAAAAAAACAAAGATTGAAGTCGTGAGGCGGGAGCGCCAGCGACCGCCTCACGACTTCAATCTTTGTTTTTTTAGTGCCTTTATAACCACTCAACACCCCGTAAAAAAAAAATTAAATCGAAAGCCTGGATCTTTTCGTTTTTCCAAGCTTCTTAAATTTTTCCTTTTTCAGCATTTCATTTTTCCTTTTCAAAGATTCGTTTTCTCTTTTCAAAGTTTCGTTTTCCCTTTTCAAAGTTTCGTTTTCCCTTTTCAAAGTTTCGTTTTCCCTTTTCAGAGATTCGTTTTCCCTTTTCAGAGATTCGTTTTCCCTTTTCGCTTCGACGAGTTCCTTTTTCAGTCTCGCAATTTCTCCTTCGTGCAGCTGTTGAATTTTGTCGTTCAGCTGGTGGATTTTTTCGTTCAGCTCGCAATTTTTGTCGCTCAACTTTGAACATTTTTCTTTCAACTGGGAATTTTTGACTTTCAGATTTGCACATTTACCGTTCAACTCGTCCGTTTTAACAGAGAGCGCTGTGATCTGCCGCTCCGAATCTGCGTGCTTCTGTTTCATCGAAACGATTTCCTCTTTCGACGCCGCGATTTCCGATTCGAGTTCCCTGTTTCGATCGACGATGGGTTTGAAGTCGTTGATCAAGCTCTGGTGGTAGGGGCGAGGGGTCCAGTGGTCTTCTCCCACGACGAAATAGAAGAGATTGCCCATGTCGGATTGCTTTTCGAGCCAGGCTTCCCGAGTCAGGTTTTTCACTGAATCCGGATCGCGTTCGAAATAGAGTTTACGTTTGCCCGTGAGGTGTAGAAAAATGTCCGTGGGGCCCCGGCGGCAGGGTAGAAAATCTTTCGCGACCGGAAGGACGGTGTCGAGCGCGATTCCGGGAACGTCTTTGATTTTGAAGCGCCACTTGCGTTCGAAAAAAGTCATGACGGACTTCACCAGTTCCTCTCGATCGAAGCTCCTGAAATTTTGGTCGAGGAGTTGGACGAGACCGCCTTCCCACTGCAGGACGAGCGGCAGCATGTAGTCCCTCGGGAGGCTCTCGAACAGGTAGAAGTGGTTCTGTTTCTCGGGGGATTTTTTGTCTTCGCCCGTGAAATTGCACCGGGATTCGCGCTTGCACAGGTAGCCGATGGTGTTGGCCAGATGCATGGCGGACGCGAGTCGTTTGTAGTACATGCATCTGAAATTTCTGCGCGGGCGTTGTTCTCGTCCTACCTCGATTTTCGCCCAGACGTTCCGTAAAAAGTGTCCGGGCGGAGACGACACCACGATCATGTGCCTGTGTTGCCTGAATCGCGCTTCGGGTGGCTGTCCTCCGTCGCACCAGCACGAGAACGGGAGGGTGCGAGTCCGTCCTTCGTCCCCGTCCACGGCTTCCAGAAACCCCGGAAACGCGGGAATTCGCACCATGACGTGAAACCATTCCGCCTCGTCTCCCAGTTCCAAATATTTTCGGACGCAGGAGACGGCCCGGTTCAGAGACTCGTCTTCGAAAGTAAGCGGGTTGGGGTCCAGGGGCATGGGCCAGACGAGATCGCAGGCGCGCGCGGGGGGAAATTCGAAAACGTGACCGAACAGACACTTTATCTCGGCCATGGGTTTCGTGTCGAAAGCCCTGGGTCTGGGTTTGACCGACGGCGTAAAGTTTTCGGGCGGTTGCGGTTCGGGTTGAACTCTGACGAGTCTCATGAATTTACGAAAACACGGAAGAAGGTGATCGACGTGATTATTTTTTTGTCCGCTTTTCCAAGAGACCTCGCCCAGACACCAAACGCAACAGAGTCGAGAAATTAACTGGTGGTTTTGAGAACAATGCTTTTCGAATTGTTTGGGTAAAAGAATGGTTTTGCATCGAGGACACGGGAAAGTTTTATGATTTTCAAAGATGCTCCTCGTATAACTTCTCAAAGATGTATAATCTTTAGCGTTTGGCGGCATGATGCAAAAGGTTTAGCGACAAGAAAATCTGTCAGATAGGAAGTAAAAGAAAAAAACTGTGGCCGGTCCAAAAACTTTCTTTTTATATACTTGTTATTAAAAAAAAAAAAAAAAAAAAAAAAAAAATTTTTTTTTTTTTTTTTTTTTTTTTTTTTATGACACGTATATAAAAAGAAAGTTTAATGGTAAAAAAAAAAAAAAAAAAAAAAAAAAAAAAAAATTTTTTTTTTTTTTTTTTTTTTTTTTTTTTCGTGAAAGTTTAATGGTATATAGGCACGAAAAACAAAGATTTTAGCCGTGAGACGGGAGCATTCATAAATAAATGAAAATCTAAATCCTAGGTCTTTTCGCCCTATCGAGTTCCTGCTTCAATTCCTCATTTTCCCTTTTGAGCGTTTCAATTTCCTCTCTCAGCTCTTTGTTTCGATCGACTATGGGCTTGAATTCGTTGATCAGGGACTGGAGATACGGACGGGGCGTCCAGTGGTCTTCCCCCACGACGTAGTAGAAGAGATTTCCCGTCTGGGCTTGTTTTTCTAGCCAGGCTTCCCGAGCGAGGTCCTTTAAATCCGGGTCGCGTTCGAAAAAGAGTTTGCGACCTTCGGTGAGATGGAGGAAAAAATCCGTCGGACCCGGGCACGGTCGAAATTCTTTCGAGACCGGGAGGACGGTGTTGAGCGTGATTCCGGGGATATTTTTTATTTTGAAGCGCCATTTGCTTTCGTTGAAATCCAAGTCCGCCTGTACCATTTTGTCCCGTTTCATGTGTTTGAAGATCGAGTCGAGGAGACTCGCGAGACCGCCTTCCCACTGCAGGACGAGCGGCAGCCGGTAGTCTTTCGGGAGGCTCTCGAAACAGTAAAAGTGGTTCTGTTTTTCGGGCGAATTGTCTTTGTATTCCGAAGAGAAGTTGCACCGGGACTCGCGTTTGCACAGGTAGCCGATGGTGTGGACGAGCTGCATGGCCGAGTCGATGGGTTTGCAAAACAGACACTTGAAGTTTTTACGGGGCCGCCGGTCTCCTATCGCGATTTTCCCCCAGACGTTTCGTAAAAAGTGTCCCGGGGGCGAGGAAACAATTATCATGTGCCTGTGCTGCCTGAGTCGTGCTTCCGAGGGCTCGCCGCCGTCGCACCAGCAGGAGAACGTGAGGGTGCGCGTCCGCCCTTCGTCCCCGTCCATCGCTTCCAGAAATCCGGGAAACGCGGGAATTCGGACCATGGCGTGAAACCATTCCGCCTCGTCTCCCAGTTCCAAATATTTTCGGACGCAGGAGACGGCCCTGTCGAGAGACTCGTCCTCGAAGGTCAGGAGGTTCGGGTCGAGGGGCATGGGCCAGACGAGATCGAGGGCTCTCGGTGGCGGCGGGTCGAACGCTCGGTGGTCGAACAGACACTTGGCCTGGGCCATGGGCTTCGAGTCGAAGGGAACGGGCTCCGGTTTGGCCACGAGAGTGTTCAGTTTTAAAAATTTTCTCCAACACTGTATCATGTGATCGCCGCGCTCGCGTTTCCGTTTGCTCGACCATGAGGTTTCCCCGAGACACCAGACGCAACAACGTTTGGAATTTAAACTGTGCGATGCGGAGCAATGTTTTTCGAATTGGATGGATACGAGCGAAACGTTACAGAGAGGACACTGGAAGGAGGTGGGGTTTCGCTTGAGAAAATTCCAATAAAGTCTTAAATTCTCACGTCCGTCTTTCGAAGATGTGTTTTGACAAGGCGGCATGATGCGATGGTGGGTACGATGAGACAGAAAATAATCTGACAAAATGAAAATTTGGGGGGTACGACTGAAAGTATTTATAATGTTCACAATCTCAAAAAAAAAAAAATTTTTTTTTTTTTTTTTTTTTTTTTTTTTTGTCGACTTAAATATTCATGACATAATATTTTGAGTCTTTACACAGTTAACAACTACTGCATCGCTTAGGAAATACCAACACCGATCAAACAACTGAAGGTCAAAGGTCAATGACCTCTTTAGATTTTTTGTTGACACAAAGAAGTTATGAGTTATTTAGAAACTATTTTATAATACATTGATTCGTTTCTGAATAACACATTTAGAAAATTTAAACTTGATTCATTCAAAAAAAAAAAAAAAAAAAATTTTTTTTTTTTTTTTTTTTTTTGACTTAAATATTCATGACATAATATTTTGAGTCTTTACACAGTTAACAACTACTGCATCGCTTAGGAAATACCAACACCGATCAAACAACTGAAGGTCAAAGGTCAATGACCTCTTTAGATTTTTTGTTGACACAAAGAAGAAGTTATGAGTTATTTAGAAACTATTTTATAATACATTGATTCGTTTCTGAATAACACATTTAGAAAATAATTTAAACTTGATTCATTCAAAAAAAAAAAAAAAAAAAAAAAAAAAAAAAAAAAAAATTTTTTTTTTTTTTTTTTTTTTTTAAATATATAAAAACTTCAATAATAGACAAATAATTGTTTCAATAATAGACAAATAATTTTGTAAAGTTTTAAAAGTGCTACTGCACGTATTTATTTACAAATAAATCTCACAGTTTAAATATATACAAAAACCAGCATTCAATTCTCTGATTTTTTTTCCAAAAGTTTGATGGGTAACACGACCCGGTCGGGGTGATCGAGTCCAGATGATCACTGGTCAGCGGCATTGGAAGCACGGACGTCAACGGCAGCAGCCGGTCTCGACTCCGAGCGAAAAGCGACTCTCGAGTGCATTATGCGAGCACCCGAGTCGTCGAGGTGACCGCTGGTCTGGCGGCGACTGCGGGGGGGAGAGGCGGGGCAGGGTCATCGACGACGGCAGCAGCCGCTCTTCGACTCCGCCGCCGTCTCCGAGCGAGAAAGCCGACTCTCTGCGTCCAAAGTCGAGTCGAAGTGACCGCTGGTCAGCGCGGACGTCAGAACGAACGGGACGTTTCGATTCTCCGGTCCCATTTCCGAAAGTTGGACGGGCGACGCGACCCGGTTCCGATAGGGTCGAGTCGAAGTGACCGCTGGTCACTTCGCTGGTCACGTCGAACGCACGGTCACCCAAAGTCCGCCCGAAGCACGGTCATCGTCGTCAGCAGCAGCCGGCGTCGACTCCGAGCGAAGTAGTTTGAATGTCATTTTTCTTGGGTCACAGGAGGTGGGTGCATTATCGGCCACACGGCGCGCAGGTCACTCCAATGGACGGGGGTGGAACACGCGAAACACGTGAGCACGGATTCTGGATTTTTTAAATCTTGTTTTATTTTTCTTACGAGGCAACCGGCATGACATTCGTGACCACAGCCGTGTAAAATTATCTTCGAAAGTTTTCTGGGATCTTTGCATAAGCGACACCAAAGTCGAGACGATGATTCCTCGTCGGCAAAATCGGGCACTGAGGCGCAGGCATTAACAACGGCGGTCGGTGTTGAATGTTCCATCTCCGAACGATAAGTGACTGCAGATCGCTCGAGCTCCCCCCTATTTGTACCCTTAAAAAAAAAAAAAAAAAAAAAAAAAAAATTTTTTTTTTTTTTTTTTTTTTTTTTTTTTTTACGTTTAACACTACCGAGTGTCTTCTGGGACCCACGGACCTCTCTACGGCCCCTTTCGTTTTCATGCCTTCTGAAATATTACAAGTCCAGCGTCTTGTCTTTATAAAGGGAAAGGTTGAGCGCCCGTTTGAGAGGGGTTTCCGTGGAGAGAGGTCAGAATGGATGTCAGATTTACACCGGACGCAAGATGTAAATTTAAAAAAAAAAAAAAAAAAAAAAAAATTTTTTTTTTTTTTTTTTTTTTTCACTTCGTGTCCGGTGTAGATCTCGGGTCCTTTCTCACCTGTCTCCCCCCGTTTCTCGATTTCGACAGAAAGCTTATTTAGGGGTCAATGACCTCTATTTACAGAGAGAGCCGTGCTTTCGCGGTGCCGGATCGAAGGGAAGGTCGAGATCTCTTCGCCGTGCTGAAACGAAATGTTTCCGTCCCTAAACGCGGACGGCGGAACCTTTTGACCGTTCGAACCCGAAATTTCCAACGGTTCCCCTCACCCTCCTCCCCCCCCGGGCGACCCGAGAGAGGGTCGAAAGTCAGTGGAAACGAACTCTCTATCATAGAGGAACGTCTGTACCGAGTTTGGAGTTTCTACTCGAAATTGTGTTTTTTTTCGACTTTTGGCAAAAAAATGTTTAAGTCCGGGATGATCCTTTATAAAGGGAAAACTTTAATGGCCGTTTCGAGGGGTGTCCGATGGAGTCAGGTGAGAAAGGACCCGAGATTTACACCGGACGCGAGATGTAGATCAAAATAACAATTTTTTTTTTTTTTTTTTTTTCGGGAAGGAGGGTTCTCCAGCGATCTGCAGTCAGTGTTCGCTCGGATACGGTGGTGACAAGACCTGCTGCGGCTGCTCCGTTGAATGCTTGTTGTTTACTGGAATGAGTGTTTATGTGTGCTCTACGAAGGACGCTCGCATAGTTATGCCTGACCGAAACTGACCACAAGTAAGTGAGACTTTTTAAATCTCGAGTAAGGTATCCGCGGATTCGTATAGATAAATAAAAAAATGAAAATGTCTTTATAAACATGTTATTTAAAAAAAAATATTTTGTTTATTGTTTTATTTCCGGTCCCTGATTTGAAACGTGCTAAACAACAAATATTCGAGTACGCACTCGAAAATCTTTTATTATTTTAGCTACATTGAGTTACAAATTGATAATTTATATTAATTTTATGTTTTTATATTCAGTTTTTCTAAAATCTTATGCATTCTTTTTTCATCGATGACATTTTTTAACGCCTACGTCACGTGATGTATCAATTAAATGGTAAAATTGACTCAAAACAACAACTATATATTTATATTTATATTTATATTTATATTTCATATATTTATATATATGTGTGTGTATGCATATATTACTGTACTTATATGTATATTAGTTGGAAAAGGCAAAACATAAGCATAACATAGTATCATTAACCGTTAAACCATGTACATTTTGAGAGAGCATCCAAAGCACGTCTTGCCTCGTCGAAAGCTGAAATCCAACTGACGGCAAAACTAGTCAAAAAATTTTTTTTTTTTTTTTTTTTTTTTTTTTTGGGAAGGAGGGTTCTCCAGCGATCTGGAGTCAGTGTTCGCTCGGATACGGTGGAGTCAAGACCTGCTGCGGCTGCTCCGTTGAATGCTTGTTGTTTACTGGAATGAGTGTTTATGTGTGCTCTACGAAGGACGCTCGCATAGTTATGCCTGTCCGAAACTGACCACAAGTAAGTGAGAGTTATTAACCCTCGAGTAAGGTATCCGCGGATTCGTATAGATAAATAAAAAATTGAAAATGTCTTTATAAGTATATTATTTAAAAAAAAAATTTGTTTATTGTTTTATTTCCGGTCCCTAATTTGAAACGTGCTAAACAACAAATATTCGAGTACGCACTCGAAAATCTTTTATTATTTTAGCTACATTGAGTTACAAATTGATAATTTATATTAATTTTATGCTTTTATATTCAGTTTTTCTAAAATCTTATGCATTCTTTTTTCATCGATGACATTTTTTAACGCCTACGTCACGTAATGTATCAATTAAATGGTAAAATTGACTCAAAACAACAACTATATATTTATATTTATATTTATATTTCATATATTTAAATGTGTGTGCGTATGCATATATTACTGTACTTATATGTATATTAGTTGGAAAAGGCAAAACATAAGCATAACATAGTATCATTAACCGTTAAACCATGTACATTTTGAGAGAGCATCCAAAGCACGTCTTGCCTCGTCGAAAGCTGAAATCCAACTGACGGCAAAACTAGTCAAAAATTTTTTTTTTTTTTTTTTTTTTTTTTTTTTTTTTTTTTTTTTTTTTTTTTTCGGGAAGGAGGGTTTTCCAGCGATCTGCAGTCAGTGTTCGCTGGGATACGGTGGTGACAAGACCTACTGCGGCTGCTCCGTTGAATACTTGTTGTTTACTGGAATGAGTGTTTATGTGTGCTCTACGAAGGACGCTCGCATAATTATGCCTGTCCGAAACTGACCACAAGTAAGTGAGAGTTATTAACCCCCGAGTAAGATATCCGCGGATTCGTATAGATAAATAAAAAATTGAAAATGTCTTTATAAGTATATTATTTAAAAAAAATATTTTGTTTATTGTTTTATTTCCGGTTCCTGATTTGAAGCGTGCTAAACAACAAATATTCGAGTACGCACTCGAAAATCTTTTATTATTTTAGCTACATTGAGTTATAAACTGATATTTTTATAAATATTTTATGGTTTTATTCAGTTTTTGTAAATCTATATATACATATGTGTGTATATCAATTGGAAAAGGTAAACCGTAAGCATAACATTATATTATTGAGCGTTAAAGTATGTACACTTGGAGAGAGGCTCGAAAGCACGTCTTGCCTCGTTGAAAGCTGAAATGCAACTGACTGCAATAATAGTCAAATTTTTTTTTTTTTTTTTTTTTTTTTTTTTTTTTTTAAATAATAGGCAGCTCTTGAGCGATCTGCAGTCAGTTTTCGCTGGGACGCGGTGGAGTCGAGATCCACTGACGCTGCTGTCCGGATGCCGGTTCCACTTCGAGAGAATTGATACTTTGATGAAAAATAAACATGGTTGTGGACTTTATGTTTTTTTCGCGACGCGAGACTTACGCTGACCAGCGGTCACCTCGACTCGATCCGGGTCGTGTCGCGTGTCGAACTTTCGGAAATGGGACCGGGGAATCGAAAGGTCCCGTTCGTTCGGACGTCCGCGCTGACCAGCGGTCACTTCGACTCGATTTCGGGCGCCCGTGCGTTGCAGGGAGTCGGCGGCCTTTCTCGCTCGGAGTCGAGAACCGGCCTCTGCCGTTCCGTGATGTCCGTGTCCGTCCGGTCGCCGCTGACCAGCGGTCACCTCGACTCGATCCGGGTCGTGTCGCGTGTCGAACTTTCGGAAATGGACCGGGGAATCGAAAGGTCCCGTTCGTTCGGACGACCGCGCTGACCGGCGGTCACTTCGACTCGATTTCGTGTGCCCGTGGCGTTGCAAAAAAAGAGAGAGTCGGCGGCCTTTCTCGCTCGGAGTCGAGAACCGGCCTCTGCCGTTCCGCGATGTCCGGTCGCCGCTGACCAGCGGTCACCTCGACTCGATCCGGGTCGTGTCGCGTCTCGAACTTTCGGAAATGGACCGGGGAATCGAAAGGTCCCGTTCGTTCGGACGACCGCGCTGACCGGCGGTCACTTCGACTCGATTTCGTGTGCCCGTGGCGTTGCAAAAAAAGAGAGAGTCGGCGGCCTTTCTCGCTCGGAGTCGAGAACCGGCCTCTGCCGTTCCGCGATGTCCGGTCGCCGCTGACCAGCGGTCACCTCGACTCGATCCGGGTCGTGTCGCGTATGAAATTTTCGGGTCACTTTGCCTTTGGTGTGAGAAGTCTCAAGAGGAGTTTTTTCATTTATATCAATTGGAAAAGTATATTATAAAGCAAACATTAGTATAACATTGTATTATTGAGCATTCAAGCGCGTACATTTGGAGAGAGCATCGAAACCACGTCTTGCCTCGTTGAAAGCTGAAATCCAACTGACGGCAAAACTAGTCAAATTTTTTTTTTTTTTTTTTTTTTTTTTTTTTTTAAAGGAGGGTTCTCCAGCGATCTGCAGTCAGTTTTCGCTCGGATACGGTGGAGTCAAGACCTGCTGCGGCTGTTTATATCCATGCGCCCCGGTTACACGATGCCGCTGTTCGCATTTGGAGAGAGCATCCAAAGCACGTCTTGCCTCGTCGAAAGCTGAAATCCAACTGACGGCAAAACTAGTCAATTTTTTTTTTTTTTTTTTTTTTTTTTTTTTCGGAAAGGATGGGTTCTCCAGCGATCTGCAGTCAGTGTTCGCTCGGATACGGTGGTGACAAGACCTACTGCGGCTGCTCCGTTGAATACTTGTTGTTTACTGAAATGAGTGTTTATGTGTGCTCTACGAAGGACGCTCGCATAATTATACCTGTTCGGAATGGACCTTCGGAATGGATGGTTTTTGAGCGATCTGCAATCAGTGTTCGCTGGGATACGGTGGAGTCAAGACCTGCTGCGGCTGTTTATATCCATGCGCCCCGGTTACACGATGCCGCTGTTCGCATTTGGAGAGAGCATCCAAAGCACGTCTTGCCTCGTTGAAAGCTGAAATCCAACTGACGGCAAAACTAGTCAAATTTTTTTTTTTTTTTTTTTTTTTTTTTTTTTTTTTTTTTTTTTTTTTGAAAGGAGGGTTCTCCAGCGATCTGCAGTCAGTGTTCGCTCGGATACGGTGGTGACAAGACCTACTGCGGCTGCTCCGTTGAATACTTGTTGTTTACTGGAATGAGTGTTTATGTGTGCTCTACGAAGGACGCTCGCATAATTATACCTGTTCGGAATGGATGGTTTTCGAGCGATCTGCAATCAGTGTTCGCTGGGATACGGTAGTGAAAAGACCTGCTGCGGCTGTTTGTGTCCATGCCCCCCGGTTACACGATGCCGCTGTTCGCATTTGGAGAGAGCATCCAAAGCACGTCTTGCCTCGTTGAAAGCTGAAATCCAACTGACGGCAAAACTAGTCAAAATTTTTTTTTTTTTTTTTTTTTTTTTTTTTTTTTTTTTTTTTTGGAAAGGAGGGTTCTTCAGCGATCTGCAGTCAGTTTTCGCTCGGATACGGTGGAGTCAAGACCTGCTGCGGCCAGTGGCGTAGCCAGGGGGGGGGGGTCCGGGGGGTCCGAACCCCCCCCGAAATCTGAATGAAGAACTGATTTACTGAATAATGGATACAACAATAAAAACGATTAAGATGGAATAAACTTTGAAAATTCCCGCTTTATACAGGTGTTCGTCTTAAAAAATGTAATTAATATGTCTTAAGCCGGGAATATTTTTTTCCGTTTTAGACAGGTTTCTGTTATAAAAATTTTTGTTTTCTCAGTTTCCATTAAAATTACTGAAACGTACTTATTCTATAATGCACCTCTAAAAAGTATTAATGTATTGCAGTAAATCTGTGAAGATGACTTACCTCAAAGGAAAATAATTCAAGATTTGACGAAAACAACACTATACATTTATGCTTGCTAATGTTTGAAACCTATTTGAAAAGAAAATTTGCTGCAATTCCCAAAATTCATGATAAAAAATTATTTAGATGTAAAACATACAAATTTATCAAAGTTTGATGCTACATATCTTTGTTCTTTTTTATAATTAGGGGGCTTATATCCTTGCGAGTAACGTTCGTCAACACCCGTTCAGACACTGTTTCCTCTAAATATATGGTAATGTATATTAATTCAAAAAATATTATCTAATTACGGATAATTGAATGATGTAATCACAAGCGACAACTATCTTTTTAAATCGGGTTATCATGTTTTTCCGTTTAAATAGGGGTTTTTTTTTATTCTTCTTCTTCTTCTTGTTACGATGCTTTTATTCACCGCTGTTGCGACAGCTTACGGATTTTTTGTGGATTGATAAGTTAAATCAACTGCACACCCGACTTTCAGCTTGTGTAAAATGATCAGATAATTCGTACAAAATAAATTGAAAGCATTTTGCACATCTAATTATTGCATTTATGCTACATCAAGTGATGGAAAATATAAATAAAAAATATATATATATAACTTTTTTAAATAGGAAAAAAATCTTGAAATGATGCAAATTTAATACAAAATCATAAAACTCCTTTTTTTGGGCTTAAAATATGAGTTAAAAAATAAGTATAATCTGCACACCTCAAATTTATAAAGCAATTCCCTAAAGAAAAAAAACTAAATTTTCGTGCTTTTGCTCCTATAAAACTTTTTAAATAGAACGAATTTGACCAATTTTAACAATTAAAAGCCCTTAAACTAATTCTTTGATTTAAAAAACGGCCTTAATTACCGTGTTTATCAAACATTTCTCTATAATACTACTCATTTTCATATTTTTGTATGCGGTAAGTTTCATAATTATTAGTCTAGTTGAAATTCCATCAATTAAAATTATGTTATACTATATTGATACATTTATGGTTTTAAAATAAATATCAAACTATTTTTTGTACAATTACGCAAACAAACAAGTTTGAAATCCGAAATAATAATAAACAAACATATTACATAAACGAAGTAGAAATTTCAATTTCAAAATGATATAGTCATTTTGAGACTTGCGAAAATCATAGGTGTAGTCATTTTGCGCCGTAAGCGTTTCACGTTTCACACAAAGAACATTTTTTTTTAATTCTTTTCCGTCTATAGTATTAACAGACACGTCCTAGGAAAAACTAGTATTTCCCCCTGCAGTATGAATAGCCACGTCCTAGGCGAAACTAGTATTTCTACCCCTGTGGTATTAATAGACACGTCCTAGGAGAAACTGGTTTTGCAGTCGCATATCACCCGTAGTAAATGTATCTTTCGTTTATGCTTGCTGTTTTTTAAATTCCTTTGATGTATCAGTGTTTGAAAGACATTTTCTAAAGTATTCGAGTGAGAATTTTTATTATTTTGTAATTTTTGATTATTTATTAGTTTTATAATTGATTTGATTTATAATCTCTTTATTCTGCGAAACAAAAAATGAAAAGGCGAACTACTATTAATCAGTTTTTCAAAGGAAAAGTTTCCAAAACCGATACAGATGTCGATTCTCCTGCATCAGCAGAAAGTACTCCATGCTGTTCGTCGTCGGCTCGCGAAGAATTATTTGTAGAATCTGATATTAGCATAACGTTCGTAGATATAGGTACTGTCTCCGAAAAATTATATAGACACGGAAAGACTTTAGCACAACCTGTCAGTACTGAAACAAAGACTAAAGTTTTGAATGATTTGTTTGTGCCGGATGAAACTTTTGTTTTTCCAAAAACTGAGTACAACAAAAAGAACCTTAAATTTCAAAGAAATTGGCTAAGCAAGTGGCCTTGGCTTGCTTATTCTAAAATACAGGATGGTGCTTACTGCAAATATTGTGTGATTTTTGGACGTGAATATGTGGGTAAAGGAACCCACCAAAAGATAGCATCACTTGTAGCTACTCCATTCAAAAAATGGAAAGACGCTGTAGAAAAATTCAACGCCCATAACAACACTGATTATCATAAATTTTCATGCATTGCAGCTGAAAATTTTTATAAAGTCAGCAGTGGTAAAATGGAAGACATCGCTACGGCATTAGACAGCCAAAGAATTTCAGAAAAGGAAAAAAACCGATCTATGTTGAAGCCAATCATAGAAACTATAATTTTATGCGGGGAAAATGAAATACCCCTTCGAGGACACAGAGATAGTGGTCCTCTAACTATTGATAAACCTCCACAAAAAGAAGGAAAGTTTAGAGCTCTTCTTAGATTTTTTTCCAAGTCTAACAACGAACTGAAAAAACATATATTAGAATGCTCCCGTAATGCAACATATATCAGTCCAGATATACAGAACGAAATTATTAGCATTTGTGGTAATTTGATACAAAAAAAATTGGTACAAACCATAAACAGCGGAGATTGTTTTGCAATTTTAGGGGATGAAACAATGGATGTATCTGGGAAAGAGCAATTTTCATTGTGCATTCGTTATATTTCCAAAGATAGTAAGCCCATGTTGAAAGAAGATTTCCTTTCATTCACCCAGATTGCTGACTTGTCAGCAGAAAGTATCACCAAGACAATTTTAGAAACATGCAATAATCTAGGTTTAGACCTAAGTAAAGTAGTTGGCCAAGGTTACGATGGTTGCTCCACTTTTAGTGGTCATATTACTGGTGTGCAACAGAGATTTCAAGAGCTTTTCCCAAAAGCTATGTATGTACATTGTGCAGCACATCGTTTAAATTTAGTTTTAAGCGATTCCCTTAACGTGCCTTCTATAAGGAATTGTCTTGGTGTTGTAAATGAAGTTTCAAACATCTTTAGAAATAATGTCCTGGCTAATGATTCATTAAAAACTAACATATCTCGTTTAGTGCCCGACAGTAAAAAAACACGTTTATTAGGTGTATGTGAGACGAGGTTTGTTGAACGGCAAGATGCAGTCAACACTTTCCTTGAGCTGTTCCCCGCAATAGTTGTTACTCTAGAAGAGTTATCTCATACCCATCGAGCAATATCATCAACTGCTTCAACTTTGCTTGCTGCAATGGAAAAGAGTAGTTTTATTGTTGGATTGGTTATTTGTGAATTTTTATTCAATATTACATTACCACTTTCAAAATACCTGCAAAAATCAGACTGTGAATTGTCTTCTGCTCTAAAACATGCTGATAATGTAATTTCAGTTCTTCAAAGTTTGCGTCAATCAACAAGCATGGAGCAGGAAACTGATGTTGAAAAATTTAGTGAACTATTCAGAAAGGCAGAATCCTTATCTAGAGACAATTTTCAGGCAACTATCACAGTTCCTCGCCAAGCAGGTCAACAAATGATGAGAGATAATCCACCACATGGAAATGCTGAAGAATATTTCAGAAGATCGATGTTTCTTCCTTGTATTGATATCTTTATTTCTCAACTTGTGGATCGTTTTTCAAAGAATCGAAGCATCTTGGAGGGTTTTGATGTTTTACTTCCAAAGAATGCCAATACATCAAATACCAAATTGCTCCAAAAACTCAACATCTTTTATGACGACCGAGTGTCACAATCATCTATTGAAGTGGAATATTTACTTTGGTGCAAAAAATGGCAAAATAAAGAAATGGAGAAACCCAAAGGTATTATGGCTGTTTTAGATGATTGTGATCAAAATATTTTCCCTAATATTAATTATTTGTTGAGAGTATTTGCAACATTACCTGTTTCTGTATCCGAAGTTGAGAGATCTTTTTCTTCTTTAAAAAGAATAAAAACTTACCTCAGAAATTCTATGGAGAATGAAAGGTTGACTGGGTTGGCACTTATGTCAATCCATTATCCAGTAACCATCACCCCAGACGAAGTTCTGGATGCAATGGCAGTAAGTGGAAAAAGAAAGCTGCTATTATAAACTCAAAGTTTTTTGTTTATAATTTTAATTTAAGGAGACTTAGTACCCTTCATTGGACAAAATATGACAAAAATATTGATTGTCTAATTTTTTGCTTGTAATTTACTTTATACTTAGTACATGCTGATGAAGTTTCGTAATGATCCGAATATTATAAATGCAATTTAAAGCGATTTTATTATATCGCTATCCTTTTAAACAGCTACACCCACTTCATTTGAAAGAGATTTTTCTCAAATTGTGCTTTTTCGACGAATAGGCATGTTCAGTGGGATAAAACTTTTATATATTTTTTTCAATCGATTCGATTTTTTTTTTTTTTTTTTTTTTTTTTTTGGGCGGGGGGTGGGGTGTTTTTTATGATCTGTTTGATAAAGCTAGATATCGGATTTACAATCAAGTATTTTTTATTTATTTATTTATTTTACTTATAAAAATGCACAATAAATTCAGTTTTTACTGTATTTTACACGTATTTGCAGATTTTATTTTTTTCTTCCAAAATATAATTAACTTATGTTATGGTAAATACGATACTTAAAATTATACAACGCACTGCTATGAACAATTTAAAAAATAAATTAGCTCAAATTGTCCAAAATTGCACGAGAAGTCAATTTAAAAATTTACATAAATTTCTCAAGAAAATTTAAATTTTTCGAATTTTACCAAGAAATCCAACACTTTCTTGAATAGAATCATTTTCCTTCATTGAGCCTTTATTACTATACCAAAAATGCACCTTAAAATGCTAAAAAATAGTTCAGAGGGTACCGAGTCTCCTTAAATAAATATTCATGCTGTTATATGAAATGTGATTTGAAAATACAATCTTTACAATATGGTGTAAAAAAAGTGATTTACAATATAATCTTTTTCCGAGCTGCCAATGAAAAAAAAAAAAAAAAAAAAATGTATATATTATCTTTAGAAAGTACATAAATCAATGTGTTTTCCTGATCTGAACAAGCATTTATTTAAAAAAAATTTCATGAGTTGTTTTATAGTGTTTTAATCATAAAAAAATATGTGTTTTACAGAGAAATCTGCGAAATTAACAAAGTTCACATTAACATCAAAATAAATATTATTTTTTGATTCTTACATGCATAAATTAGATTATGAAGCTGAAAAATTTTAATTGAGAATCTATAGGAAACTAAATTCTTATATTCTGACTTTTGGAATTTATAAAAAAAATAGTTGGAAACTTTCCCGAAAATTTGTGGCAACATTTATATATATATTATTTTATATGCTTCTTTAAATCTCGAAAATATCTTGATTTCTGAAATTTCTACAGTTAAAGAACGTTTTTCCTGGGTTCGTACAAGTACCGTACCGTTGGTTTTCCAGACCAAATAGCAGTACTTTTTTAACCCTTTTAGTGCCAAGGAGCGCCGTCGCGCTGCTCTCGCTAGTCGTGAAAAATTCCAATGTCGCTATAGCGCTCCTTTTGACAGTTCACTTTTGCCGGGCGCAGTGTTTGATAAAGTAGTGTTTAAATTTATTTAATTTATTGTCGCCTAGTAACAGAAATACTAAATGTAAGAAGTTTTCTAATTGCGAACGATAAACTGTGAATAAAGGACATTATCATTTTATTTCTGCAATTTTTTCTAAGCTGTGAAAAATATCTTTGTTTTTCTTGTTGTCATATGATTTCGAACATTGGATAAACATAGTGATGGCCGTGTTACCGTGTTCGTATTTTTATTCATTATATTGCATTCTAACTATCTTCGATCGCATATTTTTTATATAAACATCGTGATTATTATTATTTTTTTTAATATTTCTAATTTTGATTTCAAAATGTCGGACACAAGTGAATTTTCAGATACAGCATAACGACAGAGCAGGGCGACGGCGCTCCTTGGTATTTTTCAGAGCAGCGCGACGGTGCTCCTTGCCACTAAAAAGGTTGATCTGGTTCAAATGCGTGAAATTCCGCCTTATTTAAAGAGAAAATTTCTATAAGAAAATACTGATACCGAAGAATTTCCCGGTCTTGAAATTCCAGAACTCGTACAAACCCAGTTTTCTTAATCATGGGTAACTTTTAAAAGATAATTCATGGTTACATTTTATTGTCGTAGGTTAACAAACATTTTTTATATTTACTCACACTTTTATATCAAAGCAATTGTCGCATCTTTTTCTATAATACATAGTCACCTCAGTAATCGATGCAATTACAGAGATTGTCTAGGTCTTTCTCTTTGTAAGCTAATTTTTCTTTTCAAATAAAGTATTATCAGAAAATAGTTAGCATTTTAAGGTTTATTAGAATATTTCTATGACACAAATATTACAAACACACAAACATAGACATACATATAATGTATATGTGTTACAAAATTGAAAATTCTGTATGGTATTAGAAATGTTCGATTAAAAAAACTTCCTTTAAATTTAATTGTATGGCAACTGATATTAAGACCATTTAACGCTTCCGTTTAAGGCAGAATTCTTATACATATAATTACTATTTTAACAGGTTTTACTATTCATCTAACATAAATAAGTATATCTATATAAATACACAAAACTTGTAAAAACAGAATCTGCCTTTAACCAGTGTTGATTTCAGGAAATAACCCGGGGGACACCCCTCCCCCAGAGTAATGAAATAAGAAGTGAAAAAAAAAATAAGATTTTGTGTTTTTAATAGTCAAAAAGTGAAATTCCACCCCAGAACTCTAATGTCTCTCCAACGGAGTCACAGAAGTTCCTAATGAAGAAAAATGTCTTAATTCAACACTGCCTGTAACGGAATTCTTTCTTAAACGGAAAAATTCTATATTCTTTAATAAAAGAATACTGTACTATTACATCTGATAACACAAAAACCTGTGTAAAACGGAATTTTTCATCAACAATTACGATTTTATCTTGACAGACAGGCAGGTTTTTCTCTCTCTCTATATATATATATATACATAACCTGAAAGAAAAATTTTGGACCCCCCCCGAAACGAAATCCTGGCTACGCCACTGGCTGCGGCTGTTTATATCCATGCGCCCCGGTTACTCCATGCCGCTGTCCGCATTTGAAGAGAGCATCGAAAGCACGTCTTGCCTCGTCGAAAGTTGAAATCCAACTGACGACAAAACTAGTTAAAAAAAGTTTTTTTTTTTTTTTTTTTTTTTTTTTAGCTCTTAGGCGATCTACAGTCAGTTTTCGCTCGGACACGGTGGAGTCAAGACCTGCTGCTGCTGCTGCTTGATATCTTGACTTTGGAAATATTTCGCACGTGCTATAAATTGACTCCGGACTTTGTGTGAAATCTTTTTAGAACATCTTTTTAACTTTGAAATTATTTCCGACTTGTGTAAAAAAAACTCGCATCTGAGTACCAAACTCTTTCCGAAGATAACCAAATTATGGACTAAAACGAGACTCTGATGAAAATCGATATGCTTGTGGACTTTGTGTTTTTTTCGTAACACGAGACTTTGAAAATATTTCGTGTTCAAACTCGACCGCATAGACAGAAGAACACGTCGATAAGAGAGAGACTTGTCTGAGAACACACCTTAAATACTAAAAAAAAAAAAAAAAAAAAAAAAAAAATTTTTTTTTTTTTTTTTTTTTTTTTTAAGGAAATGATATTGTTACGCCAGATCAGTTGGCATCATTCAGCGCTGCCGGGCGGCTGCTCTTCCGTTTCTCTCGCTTGAAGCCGAACTTTGAAATAATTCCCGACTTTGAAAAGTTTTGCCGAACTTTGAAATAATTCCGGACTTTATTAAATTTTGCCAATCTTTGAAATAATTCCCGAACTTTGAAGTATCGACTTTGAAACTTTTTCAGAAATCGAGACTTTAATGAAAATCGACATGCTTTTGGACTTTGTATTTTTTTCGCGACACGAGACTGATAATATTTCGTGTTCATACTCGACTATGTTAAAAACTTTGAAAAAATTCCTCATTTTTACTTTTCTGAGTACTTAACTGAGCACGTAACAATGCATTACAGGTAAGGACAAAATCGCGAGACAACCGCAGAGACAGGAGGGCACGTCGATAAGAGGAAGGCTTGTTTGAAAAGGCACCTTAAGTGTAAAAAAAAAAAAAAAAAAAAAAAAATTTTTTTTTTTTTTTTTTTTGTAAAAGTAAATGACATTGTCTCGCCAGATCAGTTGGCATCATGCAGCGCTGCCGGGTGGCTGCTCTCCCGTTTCTCTCTCTTGAAGCCGAACTTTGAAATAATTCCCGACTTTGAAAAATTTTACCGAACTTTGAAATAATTCTCGACTTTGAAAAATTTTACCGAACTTTAAAATAATTCCCAACTTTGAAAAATTTTGTGGGACTTTGAAATAATTACCGAACTTTGAAATCTCGACTTTGAAAATATTTCACACGCGCTATAAACTGACTTCAGACTTTGAAACTTTTTCAGAAATCGAGACTTTGATGAAAATCGACATGCTTGTGGACTTTGTGTTTTTTTCGCGACACGAGACTTTGAAATTATTTTGTGTTCATGCTCGACTATGTTAAAAACTTTGAAAATATTCGTTATCTTTTATATTTCTCAATACTTAACTGAATCCGAACTTTGAAATAATTTTCGACTTTGAAAAAATTTGTTATTTGTACGTTTCTGAATATTTGACTGAAACCGAACTTTGAAATAATTCTCCACTTTGAAAATATTTCGTATGCTCTTAAAAAAAAAAAAAAAAAAAAAAAAAAAATTTTTTTTTTTTTTTAATAATATAATATAGCTATATTATATAGATAATATTATAATATAGCGTGATTACATATTTTATAATGTCGATATATATTTAAAAAAAAAAAAAAAAAAAAAATTTTTTTTTTTTTTTTTTTTTTTTTTTTTTTTTTTTTTTTAGCCTGGATTGGGTATAAAAGGGAGTGACATTGGCTCGCCAGATCAGTCGGCATCTGACAGCGCTGCAAGCCGGCTGCTCTTCCGTTTCTCTCGCTTCGCTCTCGAACTTCAGAGGTGTTGGAACGACTCCTCTCGCCGCGGACTTGTAAAATTTTTTGGACACTGGAAACCTAACGGTGCTAACGAAGGTGTCTCGCGGAACTTGTGTTTTTTTCCGATACTCGCTCGAATCAGAGGTGTTGGAACGACGCCTCTCGCCGCGGACTTGTAAAATTTTTTGGACACTGGAAACCTAACGGTGCTAACGAAGGTGTCTCGCGGAACTTGTAATCTTTTTCCGAATCTCCCGCTCTCGATCATCAGAGGTGTTAGAACGACGCCTCTCGCCGCGGACTTGTAAAATTTTTTGGACACTGGAAACCTAACGGTGCTAACGAAGGTGTCTCGCGGAACTTGTGTTTTTTTCCGATACTCGCTCGAATCAGAGGTGTTGGAACGACGCCTCTCGTCGCGGACTTGTAATATTTTTTGGACATTGAACGTTGCTGGAGTTGGGGGGTCGCTGAACTTGTAATTTTTATTTCTACGCTTTCGCATCAGAGGTGTTGGAACGATGCCTCTCGTCTCGGACTTGTATTATTTTTGGACCTTGAACGGTACTTACGAAGGGAGTCGCGGAACTTGTATTTTTTTTACGCTTTCGCATCAGAGGTGTTGGAACGACGCCTCTCGTCGCGGACTTGTAAAATTTTTGGAAACCTAACCGTTTTAACGATGGTGTGTCGCGGGACTTGTAATTTTTATTGAAATATGCCTGTTTTTTTTTACAATTTACTATTATGTTGTTTCGGTAAAATCATTTTCCTTTCAGACGGAAATTTTTTTTAAAAAAAATGTAGTTTTCGCGTAATTAGCTTTCCAAATACTCTCCGCTTCAAAGTCTCTTCGCTCCATTCCGGATCATGGAAAAGGTAAGTGTTTTTTTTCATAAAATGTATCTTTCATTTTTCCAATTTCTTTTTTTTTAACTCAACTTTTTTTAAAAAAAAAACTCAAATGTATTCGTTACATTTTTTGTTAAACACATGCATGCACGCACTCAAAATCCATTTCCATCTTTTCGTAACCAGGCGCGAGAAGAAAAAGTCCGCTAGGATCCTGGTACTAGCGGTGAAAAAACATCGAGAATTTTTTTTTGGTTAGAGCGCGGGTTTTCTTTTCTTCGGCCGTCGCACATTTCATTAAAAAGAAATGGTTCCTAAAAATTGCCGAGCAACCCGGTCTGTGAAGCCTCGTGGGAGGGGGAGACGGGTCGGCAATCCATCTTTTTTTCGAAACCAGGCGCGAGAAGATAAAAGTCCGCTAGGGTCCTGGTACTAGCGGTGAAAAAACATCGAGAATTTTTTTTTGGTTAGAGCGCGGGTTTTCTTCAACTGTCGTACATTTCATTAAAAAGAAATGGTTCCTAAAAATTGCCGAGCAACCCGGTCTGTGAAGCCTCGTGGGAGGGGGAGACGGGTCGGCAATCCATCTTTTTTTCGAAACCAGGCGCGAGAAGATAAAAGTCCGCTAGGGTCCTGGTACTAGCGGTGAAAAAACATCGAGAATTTTTTTTTTGGTTAGAGCGCGGATTTTTTTTTCTTCAACTGTCGCACATTTCATTAAAAAGAAATGGTTCCTAAAATTGCTGAGCAACCCGGTCTGTGAAGCCTCCTGAGAGGGGGAGACGGGTCGGCAATTTCTTTAACGTTGCTCATTTTTGTATTCCACAGTACATCCCTACTTTGAGTTGGAAATAAAAAATCCACCGAAAAAAAATGTAACGAATAAATTTGAGTTTTGAGAAAAAAAAATGACTTGAACGAGAAGAAATTGGAACACAAAAGGTACATTTTTTTTTAAAAAAAAAAGTCTGCTCTCGTAATTGAGAAAAAAATAAGAGAGGGAGGGTAAGAAGAAAGGGGGCAATTCGGATCCGAGCCATTCTTTGTGTCGTCCCACAGTGCGCGGTCTGAGACGACATAGAGTGGTAAAGATCGTAGGCTGAGATGACGAGGGCTGCCCCCTTTTTTCCTTTTTTTTAACAGGATGCTTTTCGCATCAAAATTCTCTTTTTTCGGCATTTTTTATTTCGCGTGGAGGGGGGAGGAGGGAGGGAAAGGATTGTAAGGAAATGAATTATTGCAAGTAGGTACTTTGGGGTTTTTTTCTCAACCTCCATTTTTCTCCACTTCCGTGGTCATTTTGGGGGAGGCAGTAACTGGTCCATGAGGGAACGTTTCCGAATAATCTGGTTCCATTTTAGGTCGTTCTTGTCTCTCACGCGGATCCTGAGAGTAGCTTTACGTGTGGTTACCTTGCGGGCCCGGCCCGGAACCCTGGGGCGGGAATTTGTCGCGTCACGGGGCGCGGCCGATTTCCGCAGCAGATGCGGTGGCATGACTTTGTACTCACCGTAGATTCGGTTCCATGGATGGTCTGAGCCTCTCACAGATCGGTGGAAAATATGCCGTGTGGTCTTGCCGGGAGACAAGAGTCGACTTTCCTTTGAATTGAAAAAAAATTATCTATCAAAGGATGTCGATGGCCTGATTTGAAGAACCTTAGTGACTTCATCGCTTCCGAAGCATACGAAAAGTCCTAGTACGATTTAGTTACTGGACAGCTTCTGTGAGGTATGGATGGAGTTGCTGCAGACATGGTAAAGCCTGCTTCAGGTGGGTGTAAATATTCATTGTGGATGGCCCATGCTGTAGAGTCGAGGTGGACGGTTCGGAGACGTACGGGTTTCTCGATGACGGATCGGCCTGTCTTTTTCAATCAGATAATGGAGGAATGAAAGTGGAGACGAAAGAAAACCCCGAAAAAAAAAAACAACAAAAAATTACTGAGCAGGGAGCGCGTGTGGGACGAGTCGAGGGGTCGCGCGCAGCAGGTGCCTCTCAAGGGAGGTTCGTAAGTCGTTTTGGCGACCTTTCGACATCGGACTGTGACGAGGGAAACGAACGAGTTTTTTATGTCTACGCGCGCGCTTCTCTCTCGTCTGTCTATAACAGAGAGAGAGACAGAAAAAATAGGGGTAAAAAAAAATCATCGTGATCTGGATATTTCATCCGGACTCACACGATTCATTTTTTAACGAGAGCAAACTTTCTGGTCCAATAAAGTATATTTTTTCAAAAAAAAAATATTGTGTCTTGTCTGATATTTTTGTGTCTTGTGTCATTTCTTTTTCTTATTCCCAAATATAGGGTGCACAGAAAAAAAAGAGTATTTTGGAAAGCCGTAGGTTATGAACATTGTACATTCAATTAAAAACGACTTTTGTTTTTCAGCTACTGTAACATCGACAACAAACCCCAACCCATAAAAAAAAGAGTCGACTCTCCCCCCCCTTCAAAACAGGTAGACGGCACCCTCCGTCAACCTGTTTTGAAGAAAGATTCGAAGGGGTTTTTTTTTTCAACCTTCGAACTAAATGCGAGTTTGTTTATCATTGATCCTTTTTTCGGTAAAAAAAAATGACCCCTTGCCACGGAGAGGGGAAGGGGTCTTTTTTTGCCAAAAATATATTTTACATAAAACAAAAGAATTGTGGAGTTGCGATAGATTACAATATCGCAGCGGGTGGTAAATGGTGGGACAAAAAAAAAATAATAATAATTTTGTTTCGGTAAAAAAGACCCTTTCATTTAAACGAAGGGGCATTTTTGGCATAAAACATCTTTTTCAAAAAAAAAAAAAATAATAAAAAAAAAAAAAAGAATTGTGGCGTTGCGATACGCTTGAATATTGCAGCGGGTGGTTATGGTGGGACACAATTCTAAAAAAAAAAATTTTTTTTTCCTTTTCCATTTTTCGACCAAAACCAACATCTTCCAAACAAATGTTGGAAAAATGACTTGAACGAGAAGAAATTGGAACGCAAAGGTAATTTTTTTTTAAAAAAAAAAGTCTGCTCTTGTAATTGAGAAAATAAAAAACTTATCCGCGTGGAGGGGGGCGCGTAATGGAGAAAGGGGGCAATTCGGATCCGAGCCATTCTTTGTCGTCCCACAGCGCGCGGTTTCTATTCCGAGATGACGTAGAATGGTAAAGATCGTAGGCTGAGATGACGAGGGCTGCCCCCTTTTATCCTCTTTTTTTTTTCCAGGATGCTTTTCGCATCAAAATTCTCTTTTTTTTTCTCATTTTTTATTTCGCGTGTGTGTGAGGGGGGGAGGAGGGAAAGAGTTGTAAGGAATGTATTATTGCAAGTAGGCATTTTGGGGTTTTTTTTCCCTCATTCTCCATTTTTTTCTCCACCTCCGTTTTTTTTGAGAAGGGCAGAAAGTTTCCAGATGAAGTGGTTTCCGAATCCTGGTTTTTCGGTCAGGTCTTCTCGTCTCGTCGCAACGATCCTGAGAGTAGCTTTACGTGTGGTAGCCTTGCGGCGGCCCGGCCCGGAACCCTGGTGTGGGAATTTGTTGCGTCACGGGGGACGCGGTGGATCCCTGCAGCAGATGCGGTGGGCTGACTTGGATCCGCACCGTAGACTCGGTTCCATGGAAGGCCTGAGCCTCTCACAGATCGGCGGAAAATATGCCGTGTGGTCTTGTGGTGAGACGAGAGGCGACATTCCTTTGAATAATTATAAAAAAAAAATAAATCTATCAAGCGACAAAGGAAGTCGGATGCCTGATTGAAAAACTAACAACTCCATTGACTCCGAAGCGAAACGAAAGTCCTTGGGCTTAGTAGTGGAGACGAAACGTCCAGGTGCACTGCTTCGTGAGTAAATGCTCGAGTTGACGCTAGAAACGGTAAAGCCTGACAGTCGGGCCTAAATCCATGTTACCCTAAGTTGTTTGACAGAATTGGGTGCCCCGTTTCTTTAGCAGAGTCACGTTGGACGGAGGCGGAAACCGTTGGACGGTGTCTCCAACTGGACCGAGTCTGATTTCGGTCGGCCGGAGTCTGACTTTAATGACGGAATGCGGACTGCCTGGATCAAAAAGATAATGGAGGAATGAAGGTGGAGACGAAAGAAAACCCCGAAAAAAAAACAACAAAAAATTACTGAGCAGGGAGCGCGTGTGGGACGAGTCGAGGGGTCGCGCGCAGCAGGTGCCTCTCAAGGGAGGTTCGTAAGTCGTTTTGGCGACCTTTCGACATCGGACTGTGACGAGGGAAACGAACGAGTTTTTTATATCTACGCGCGCGCTTCTCTCTCGTCTGTCTATAACACAGAGAGAGAGACGGACAGAAAAAATAGGGGTAAAAAAAAAATCATCGTGATCTGGATATTTCATCCGGACTCACACGATTCATTTTTTAACGAGAGCAAACTTTTATTTTTTATTTTTTTTTTCTGGTCCAATAAAGTATATTTCAAAAAAAAATATTGTGTCTTGTATTATATTTTGTGTCTTGTGTCATTTCTTTTTCTTATTCCCAAATATAGGGCGCACAGAAAAAAAAGAGTCGACTCTTCCACACACCCATTTTTCCCTTCCCCCCCTTCAAAACAGGTAGACGGCACCCTCCGTCAACCTGTTTTGAAGAAAGGTTCGAAGGTTTTTTTCCGTGGTTTTTTTTACCTTCGAACTAAATGCGAGTTTGTTTTTTGTTTATCATTGATCCTTTTTTCGGCAAAAAAAAGACCCCCTTGCCACGGAGAGGGGGGGGATTTTTGGCACAAAAATATATTTTACATAAAAAAAAAGAATTGTGGAGTTGCGATAGATTACAATATCGCAGCCGGTGGTAAATGGTGGGACACAATTCTAAAAAAAAATAATAATAATTTTGTTTCGGTAAAAAGACCCTTTCATCAAAACGAAGGGGTATTTTTCGCACAAAAAAAAAAAAAAAAAAAAAGAATTGTGGCGTTGCGATACGTTTGAATATCGCAGCGGGTGGTTATGGTGGGACACAATTCTAAAAAAAAAATTTTTTTCTTCCCTTTTTCCGACCGAAACCAACTCTTAGCACTCTACCAAAAATGTAACGCATATATTTGAGTTTTAAGAAAAAAAAAAGAAGTGTTAAAAAATGACTTGAACGAAAAGAAATTGGAACACAAAGATACACTTTTTTTAAAAATCTGCTAATATATATATATATATATATATATATATATATATATATATATATATATATATATATATATATATATATATATATATATATATATATATATATATATATATATATATATATATATATATCAATTCGGTTTAATCAGTTTTTATTTCTGATAAAGAAATCCAAATCCTTGAAAAAAAAAAAAAAAAAAAAAAAAAAAAAAAAAAAAATTTTTTTTTTTTTTTTTTTTTTTTTAATATATAAGTTAAAAACTCTTGAATGACTGCATTATGATAAGACTGATTGTAAGAAGATTCGTAAATCATTATATTTTTTTGGTTTCAAAAGCATTATGTTGTCTAGTCGCTGGGTGTTTTTTTCAAACTCAGATTCTAAAGGGCCCGTTTTTTACCCAGAGAAACATGTGTATTTGATATATTCATTTGAGTATTCTAAAGATGGATCTCATACTATCCGTGGACTTGTAATTTTTAAAGAAATGTGTGACATATACGACTGTCAAGCGTGGTATCGATATGCAGTTTTTGATAAACATTATGATACAAGCAAATCGTTTTTAGACAAGTTCAAACAGAATCGTTATTATGTGGAGTATGGATCCATACAGGCCTATTAAATCTAATTTACATAATATAACTCAAATTCCTGAACACTAAATAGGTTCCAAACTCTTAAAAAAAAAAAAAAAAAAAAAAAATTTTTTTTTTTTTTTGAAACATAATCCATATCGTTGAAACATCGTTGAAACATAATCCATAACAATAAAAGATGCACGATGTGTATCTTTTATTATTATGGTTATATTTTTACTATTATAGTTATATTAAAAAAAAAAAAAAAAAAAAAAAAATTTTTTTTTTTTTTTTAACGAGGCAAGACGTGATTTGGATGCTCTCTCCAAATGTACGTGTTTTAATGGTTTATAATACTAAGTTATGCTTATGTTTTACTTTTTCCAATTGATGTACGTATATGCACACGCACACACATATTTTTTTTTTTTTTTTTTTTTTTTTTTTTTTACCATAATGTAACACAAATTCCTGAATACTATATAAGTTTCAAATTATTATTTCATAAAAAAAAAAAAAAAAAAAAAAAAATTTTTTTTTTTTTTTTTTTTTTTTTTTGTCTGTGTGAAACAAAACCACCACCCACGTCCTTTTGGATTGGAAACGAGCGAGAGGCGGAGTCCCACTCTCTTATAAAACGTCCTTCTCTCTCCCAACCGGATTCAGTCTCACCATGATGATCCAGCTGCAATTCACCGCTCGACCCGCTTTATGGGGCTTCCTCGGGAGAAAAGGCATGCTGTTTTGGCTCGACACCTCCGTCGCCGAGTTTTTAAGAAGGCCCGAAGGCGTGGAGGGCCAAGCCCCGGTCCAGGAGGTGGCGGACGACGAGGCCCTGGAACAGTACCCGTTGAGTTGGCTGCGGCGTAAAGTTGTGTCGCATGATTACCTGATCTGCCTGCTGTCCATGCTTCCTGACAAAAAAATCCTCGAGACGGTCGCGTCGGAATTTCGAGTCACTGTTTCGCAAGAAAAAGGGGTGTATAAGCTCCGGCAGTCGACCGCAGCGGATGCGATTCCCTTTCGGACGTTCATCGACGACCTCGTCCGCCGTAGACCGACCGCGCCGGCCTGCTCGCCGGCCTCGCCCGCCCGTTGCCCCGCGAGCCCAGTCCACTCTGCCACGAGCCCAACCCGCTACACGCCGGCCTCGCCTGTCTACTCTCCCTGCAGTCCATGCTACACGCCGGCCTCGCCTGTCTACTCTCCCTGCAGTCCCTGCTACACGCCGGCGTCGCCACGCTACACGCCGGCCTCGCCTGTCTACTCTCCCTGCAGTCCCTGCTACACGCCGGCGTCGCCTGTCTACTCTCCCTGCAGTCCCTGCTACACGCCGGCGTCGCCTGTCTACTCTCCCTGCAGTCCCTGCTACACGCCGGCGTCGCCTGTCTACTCTCCCTGCAGTCCCTGCTACACGCCGGCGTCGCCTGTCTACTCTCCCTGCAGTCCCTGCTACACGCCGGCGTCGCCCCGCTACACGCCGGCCTCGCCTGTCTACTCTCCCTGCAGTCCCTGCTACACGCCGGCGTCGCCTTCCTACACGCCCCAGCCAAAGAGTCGAGGATCTTCCCCCTCCGTCGTCACTTGCAGCTCCAGCGATTCCAGCGACTCGGAGGACACTGCACCGAGCTTCCCTCAGGATTCCAGTATTACCATTATCCTGGACAAAATACCAGCGACGAAAGTCATTATCAAGTCGAAAGGACTGATACAAACCATTTACGCGTAACCTGGTCCATGTCTGTATGAAAAAAGATTCCTCGATAAAGGTTGTTCTGTTGTAAAAGGTGTGTTTCTTTCCCAGCAGAAAAAGGGGGTTGAAGGAAGTTGCCACAGCAACTTCCTTCAACCCCCTTTTTCTGCGAAAAAGGCTTTGCCAATCTTGGACATTTTGAAACGGATCCGGTCAAGAGAAACGATCCAATGTTAAAAAATATTAAGATTCATTGAAAGCGATGTGTTTTTTTTTTAGAATCAGGTTTCTCTCACACAAAACAAAATCAATCACACAAAAGGTACCCAAGACATACGGTTTAAAAAGACTGTTATTTTCTTTTAAAAGTTTCTGTAAATCTTTATCCTCACCCAAAATTTATAGTGTTTTACAAAAAAAACAAATCTATGGCTTAGTTCATGGGTTGTCGTCACAAAAAGGGATGGAGTCAAAAAAGTGAATCAAAAGATACTATTTAAAATTCCATGAGGGCATGACTCAAAATAAACAGATAGCGTGCAAAAAAAAATATTACAAACTTTTTTTTTTTTTTTTTTTTTTTTTTTTTTTTTTTTTTTTTTTTTTACATTATAAAGTTTTGATTATTTTTTTGCATGCACTTGCAAATTTTTCGGGCGTCTGTAAAATTAAAAATCAATATAGGTCATTGACCTTTGACCTTTGACCTTCATTTTTTATTTGGGAGCTACTTGAAAAAAAATTTCTGAGAGCTGGTTTAAACAAATTTAAAACGATTACGATTGTATAACGAATATTATATATATATATATATATATATATATATATATATATATATATATATATATATAAAATTACTGACTACTTCTCCTTTAAGGTAATTCCCCTTAAGGTAATCCCTTGATGTTAATCTTCCTCTTGTTTACCTCTTTATTTTTAGTTTTCTTTGGCTTCGGTTTTTTCAATATCTGATAATTTTCGTTTAACCATTTTTAAATATGTTAGTTTATTCTTTATTATAATGATTTTAAACATTTTGATTTCCTATTCAAATAAAAATTCTTCTAAAAGTAAAGAATTTCGCATGAAATAGCAAAATTTCAAAAATGCGGAAGGCCAGGGGTCTGCACGACCGAAAACAACAACCATTCGTCCAAATGGTTAAAAAAAAAAAAAAAAAAAAAAAAAAAAAAAAAAAAAATTTTTTTTTTTTTTTTTTCTTAAATATATATCGACATTATAAAATATGTAATCACGCTATATTATAATATTATCTATATAATATAGCTATATTATATTAAAAAAAAAAAAAAAAAAAAATTTTTTTTTTTTTTTTTTTTTTTTTTATATATCTGATTTTAAAATTTTAATCCGCAGTCACTTTTCGTTCTGAGATGGCGGAGACAACACTGGCTGCTGTCGATGAGCGTGCCCCAGTGCCCGATGCCGCTGGCCAGTATTTGTCTCGAAGATTATGCTGCGTGTACTGCAGAAAGCGGAGAGGAGGGTCCGGAATTATACTGAGACGCTGCGGCCACGAATTCCATGCGGGATGCATCATATACAAAATTAAAGAAGATTTGAAAACACCCGAGCCTATGCTGACGTGCTACGCCTGCTCCACTCCCCTCCATTGGCGCGAGTTGCGCGCTATATGTACGATACTATACCATCCGCACAGCTACGCGAGACCGAGAATGAGAAAAACTGATTTGATTTTAGAAAAAACTTTGACTAAGATCATTAGAAAACTGAAAAGAAACGATGAATCATAAAAAATTAGAGACCGATGATTAGAGACAAACAAAAAAGTTTGTAATATTTACTTTGAAAATTTTTTAGAACATTGTTTCTTTGAACTTTGAAATTATTTCCGTCTTGTTTTTTTTTAAAAAAAAACTCGCATCAGAATACCAAACTTTTTTTTTTTTTTTTTTTTTTTTTTTTAACAATATATATAGCGTCTCCTCTCGTAATCGCATTTCACACTTCTTTGGACAGTTGTGTGTTTTTTTTAATAAATAACGTTTCTTTTCGCAATAACATCTCACACCTCTTACGGCTGTACTGTGTGGCGGGTCATCCCAGAATTTTGTAACGTATATTTCCTGATCATGGATATTCCGACTCCTAAAGGGACAGTGACGTTTGATATACATAAATTTGGTCAACAAGACTGGGAGAACAATGGCTATAAGAAATGTATTTGTTTAATAGAAAGTCGTCAAAAGGATGAGAAACGTATATTAAAAACATTCAAAATTAGTCAATATTCATATTTCGAAGAACCCTTTTCTTCATTAACAGAACAGCTGAGATCTATTGGTTATACTGTTGAACATCCTTTGAAGCATTATCGAACGCCCTTTGATGACGCCTTTATATATAATTTTAAGACAGAGGATTTTTATGTACAGATTAAAGTATATTATGGGCCAGGGTTCTTTTTGCCTTAAGCCAAGCTATAAAAAGTCACACACACAAAAAAAAAAAAAAAAAAAAAAAAAAAAAAAAAAAAAAAAAACATTTGCAGTCAGTTTTTCGCTCGGCCATATGAAGTTATATCACATAAAGTTTAAGCCTTATAAAGTTAACAGTTTGCATAATCGTCTCACACCTTTACAAAACATGACTAGTGTAGAAGTCTCCGATAGTGACAATTTGCAAAATTCTTTTTACCCTTTCTTGGGTAAAACATCAACCAATTACATATTACGTGGTCCACGGAAACAGAGATTGAATAATGTGCTACGCTGTTTTGAGTCTAATGCAATGACGATGGCCTATATTATAAACGAGTTATTTCAAAGACCTGCTGTTGAATGGCATATTTATGATGCCATACCCACGATCCCAATAGATTACTCGCAACTTGCTCAAAACGATAAGTGTGTCTTGTGCAAAATCAAGTTTCGTCCTTTGGAGGCGGTTAAACTGTTACCCTGTCTTCATTGTTACCACGATGCGTGCCTAGCGAATTGGTGTAAAGAAAACGACGATTGTCCGTATCGGGAAAACGAAGACGACGACGAAAGGAGCCATTGTAAACAAAAGGTTCACTTTCCCAAGGATCCAGAGTTTCTGTGGCGTAACGAAATGATTCTTCAATTAATGGACGTTTTATTTCAAAAACATGAATTTTTTAGAGAGTTTATATTGAATCGTATCAATGAAAGTGTTTCGACGAGTGTGGATAAAAACCTGGATGAATGTGCCATTTGTTTTGAACAGTTTCAAAAGGAGCCCAAACAACTTCCTTGCACTCACAAGTTTCATGAACTTTGTATCCAAACATGGTTCGAGAGAAAAAACACGTGCCCTTTGTGCAGATTTAAAATGGAAAAATTGTTATAAAAATGTAAATCTATCACGCAGTCAATGTTTTGCTTAAAGAAATTGTGTCCTTATAGCGATGTAAATAAATATGTATTTATAATTGTAAATAAATAAAACTTTTATGTTTTTTAAATATTTCGTGTGACTTTTTTTCCCAAAGAGGGGTGTTCACGAAAGTTGTTTTGTCAACTACCTTGATATACAAATCTTCAGGTCATTGACCTGAAGATTTGTAATTTTACAAGCGCCAGAAAAATAAATTTTTTTATTCTCAAAAAAAAAAAAAAAAAAAAAAAAATTTTTTTTTTTTTTTTTTTTTTTTTTTTTTCGCGCTAGTCTATTGGCTCTCAGAAATTTTTTTAGTGTAATTGTAAAAAAAAAAAAAAAAAAAAAAAAAAAAAAAAAATTTTTTTTTTTTTTTTTTTTTTTTTCGCGCTAGTCTACTGGCTCTCAGAACTTTTTTTAGTGCAATTGTAAAAAAAAAAAAAAAAAAAAAAAAAAAAAAAAAATTTTTTTTTTTTTTTTTTTTTTTTGACATAAATATTAGCCTGCGCATCAGACGTGTCTCATTCGACGCCTCCTCTTGTCACTCGTCGACATGGCCACGTTTCTTCAAGATTCCTTTCCTGATTCCGAGAACAATCTGACCTCGGTGAAAAATTTCACTCTCGAAAAACTTTCGAACGCGTCCTCGCCGGAGCTAGAAACTTCCGTTTCTCTTAAACTAGACCGGGATCTTTTACAACCCGATGCTGCTGCTGTTGCTGCTCCTCCTGCTGCTGCTGGTGGTGATGATGATGATGATGATGATGACGACGACCACGATGACGATCGAGGAGACGACTCCCCGAAACGTGGACCCGAGGCGTCCCGAGATCTCGCAGACCCTGCGACGCCGCCCGTCGCGTCCCTCGGCGGCCGAGAGGATCCGCAGCGGAAGCGGGCACTCGAGACGCCGAACGAGCGTTCGAAAATTTCTAAACCGAAACGAGAGTCTGAGAAACGTTTTGAAGCCCGAAAGTCGAGCCGCGAGTCTCGGGTGCTGCAAAAGTCAAAAAAACATTTAAAAAAAACTAAAGTCGAGCGGCGACAGTCTCGGGTGCTGCAAAAGTCAAAGAAAAAGTCGAAAAAAAATAAAGGCGAGCATCGAGAGTCGAAGAAGAAAAAGTTAAAAAGATTTCGGCGACGGCGGCGCCCGGAGAAGTACCAATGGAGAATTGCCGTCTCCGACGAGCCCGACGACGTCAACTACTCCGAAATCTGTCGCATTTACGATTTCGATCGGATCCCTTTTATCAAGGATCGCGTTCCGCGAACGTCGTGTTCGTATTACACGGACGGATCCAAGCGGCAAGAGCACGCCGGGTGCGCCTTCACCGCCGTGTCCGACGACCGACGGACCGTCGTCGCGGAAAAACAAATCCGCATTTCCGACGGTCTGTGCATAGTCACGGCCGAACTCCAGGCGATCAAGGAGGCCGTGACGGACGCACGCGAGAGGGGCGTCCGCGAACTGGACGTCTATACGGATTCCAGAGCGGCGATCGGATTCATCGAGAGATCCTGTCTTCGACGACATCGAGTGGCCGATCAGATCAGAGACTTCGTCGCGAAAAATAAAATCAAAGTCTTTATGCACTGGATCAAATCTCACGCCGGTCACGTCCACAGCGATCGGGCGGACGCGTTGGCGAAAGCCGCCGCGACCAGGGACCAGGTGGACGTGACTGTGGAACCCTTTCCGTATCGAACAAAAACACGTCCAATATGGGTTCGACGCAAAGAGGCGAAAAAAAAAGAACAAAACACGAAGAAAAGAAAGAAGAGCGAAAAAACACGCCGCCGCCACGACCGAGGATCGGGTGGTGGACGCAAAGAGGCGAAAAATGAACGAAAAACGAAGAAAAGAAAGAACAGCGAAAAAACACGCCACCACGACCGAGGATCGGTCGCGGACGCAAAGAGGCGAAAAAAGAACAAAACAAAAGACAAAATAATAAAAAAAATAAGAGCGAAAAAACACGCCGTCCCGACCGAGGATCGGGTAGAACAATGTAACTTAGTAACAATGTAGATAAACATGTATTTATAGTTGTAAAATAAATATAACTTTTATGTTTGAAAAATGTTTCGTGTAATTTTGATTATTTTTTTTGCATGCACTTTGCAAATTTTTCTGGCGTCTGTGAAATTAAAAATCTATATAGGTCATTGACCTTTGACCTATGACCTTCATTTTTTATTTGGGAACTACTTGAAAAAAATTTTCTGAGAGCTGGTTGAAACAAATTTAAAACGATTACGATTGTATAACGAATATATATATATATATATATATATATATATATATATATATATATATATATATATATATATAAATAAATTACTGGCTACTTCTCCTTTAAGGTAATTACCCTTAAGGTAATCCCTTGATGTTAATCTTCCTCTTGTTTACCTCTTTATTCTGACATGTCAATTAAAGTAAATTTTGACTCATAAATCTTTTTTATCTTCAGTAAAAATCTAAAACCCTAAGAAGATGAAATCATTTTTTGCATGCACTTTGCAATTTTTCTGACGTCTGTAAAATTAAAAATCTATATAGGTCATTGACCTTTGACCTTTGACCTTCATTTTTTATTTGGGAGCTACTTGAAAAAAAATTTCTGAGAGCTGGTTGTAACAAATTTAAAACAATTATGATTGTATAACGAATATTATTTTTATATATATATATATATATATATATATATATATATATATATATATATATATATATGTCAATAAATCATAAATTTCAACGAGTTTCGACTTCCGTCTCAAAAATAAAAATCTCATCAATCCAGATTAAACCAGATTAAACCGGATTAAACCATATATATATATATATATATATATATATATATATATATATATATATATATATATATATATATATATATTACTTAATACTTCTCCCTTAAAGTAATTTTCTGGGACTTTATCATTATAAAAATCCTCGACAATCCCAGTCTGTTTTACCTCTTTATTCTGACGAGTTAATAAATCATAAATTTCAACGAGTTTCAACTTCCGTTTCAAAAAATAAAAATCTCATAAAACTAGATTAAACCGGATTAAACTATATATATATATATATATATATATATATATATATATATATATATCCTTGTCTTATTTACCTCTTTAATCAGGTGTGTTAATAAATATAAATTTTGACTAATAACTTTTTTCTGGCGTTAATAAAATTAAAAATCTATAGAGGTCAATGACCTTTGACCTTTAACCCATATATATATATATATATATATATATATATATATATATATATATATATATATATATATAAATTTCTGACTACTTCTCCTTTAAGGTAATTACCCTTAAGGTAATCCCTTGATGTTAATCTTCCTCTTGTTTACCTCTTTTTTTTTAGTTCTCTTTTGAGGTGGTGGAGAATAAAGGGTAATAGGTAATACTTTTTCCGGGTTTTTAGAATCATTAATTGTACTCCCCTGGTTAGAACCGACCGATTGTAAAACACCATGGCTAGTGGATTGGAGGCCCTCGAGACATGGTCTTTTACAATTAGTCGGTTCAATATTAGATTGTTTCCTTTTACGTTCTCGTCGCTCCTCTCGTAATTGATTTTCATGAGCTAGATAATCTTTTGAAGACCTCGTTTTTTGCTTTACGAGACGATTCTTAATACGTTGTCTTTCTTTGGCTTCAGCTTTTTCCATATCTGATAATTTACGTCTAACCATTTTTGTAATTGTTAGTTTCTACTTTATTAACAGCGATTTCAAACATTTCAATTTATTATTCAAATATAAATTTATTCAAAAGTAAAGAATTTCGCTTAAAAATGATAAAATTTCAAAAGTAGTGACGCACGGGGGTCTGCACGACCGAAAACAACAACCATTTGTTCAAATGTTTAAAAAAAAAAAAAAAAAAAAAAAAAAATTTTTTTTTTTTTTTTTTTTTTTTTTTTTAATATATAAATGGGACTTCTTGATAAATCTAAAATGACTTTTCGCCGGGAGATTCGCAGAGTCAAGATCTACTAACGTGTCGGTTCCACTTTGAGAAAATCGAGTGGCTAATCCCTCTTTTTTTTATTTCGAGTCAATCTCTCGTCGCCACCATGTCGTTCGTGGTCGTCTACAATATTCCCGGAAAGTCTTCGATCCCTCATCATTATCTTACCGGGATTATCGGTTCAGATTGTTTCGTCTATTGGCTGTGTAAGGACGTCGCCGCCGTTTTGGGGTACAGCAGATCCTACGCGAGAAGACTGAGCGATAAGAAAGTACGCGATGTTACGGGGCCTTTGGATAACGTAGGTCCCGATTTCTTACGGAAACGGATAATTTCTCATTTCGATTTGAGTTTTTTGCTCAAAAAAGCGAGAAGGAGTACGGTGCGAGACTTTGAACGGAAAATAAACAGCCCAGGTACCCGAGTGGCAGTGAATCCCGGAGGAGACGTTACAAATTTAAAAGATCCTACTTATGTAGTGATAACCGAGACGAAAGAAAACCACCGCTCATTTTTCCTCTGGTTAGAGACGTTTAAAGTGACGGTGTTTGAAAATCTATACAGCATGCCAGTTTTAGACGATTCATTCGTATCGTCGTTCATAGAGTACGCCGAACCACCTGAAACGATCCCCGAGAATTTTCCGCCGGCGATTTTTTATAAATGTAACGGACGCACAATCAAATATTTACCCGAACCGTAATTTTTTTTTTCTCTCGATATCCTCTACTAATGACAGTTTTGAAGAGTCCAGCGCTGACTTAATTAATTGTGAGATATTTTTTTTTTATAAGCTTGGAAAGAAAAAAAATAAAACACACGAAAACCTTTTAAAAATATTAAATAATATATTTATTTATATATCTATAAATGTTACATTCAAGTGTACATTGTTGCGAGGACACAATTGCTTTAGATTACAAAAAAAAGTTGTGAGGTTACATTTGCGAGTTTTTTTTTCGCCTCGTCACAAGTTTTTTTTTGATGGTAGATTGCCCCCCCCCCCCCCCGCGTCGTCTGGAATCACCTCTTTGTCTCGACAGTTTGTCCAGAATAATTATAATAACGATATTTTTGAGAATTATAATTATTGTAACGATAATTTCGGGGATTGTAACGTCTCCATCTGCGAGTTGTTTCGCCTCGTCCGTGTCCGAGTCTCCGATGGTAGCCCCGCCATCTGGAATCGGGGTCTCTCGGTCTTCCGTGCCCGTTCCGGACGAACGCCGCCTCGTCGGAGATTTCTTCGGGAGGTGGCGAAAGGGAACCGTACGCGTCGACGAATTCTTTCCGCTCTTCCTCGCTCACGTCGACCACGAGCAGGTCTCGGGACGAGGATTCCTCGCTGCGAGTGTCGGGTTCGGATCGATCCTCCTCGACCGTAGCGGCAGAGGCGGCAGCAGCAGCAGCAGCAGCGGCGGCGTCGGACTCGAATTCGAGATCTTTCGGAGACGTAGAAAGTCGTCGTCTGCATAAAACTTTGTCCCGAAAATCGCATAAGATTGCCGGCCATACGAAAGGTTTCAGTAGACGCTGATGGGTCCATTTTCGGTAACACGGTCTTTCGAAAAGCGAAAAATCCATCTCGGTCGAGTGCCGCGGAAAAAAATGGAAAGATTTGAACTAACTCCTACTTGTAATCACCTGAAAAAAAAAAAAAAAAAAAAAAAATTTTTTTTTTTTTTTTTTTTTTTTTTAATTAGGCGAAACGTGCTTTGGATGCTCTTTCCAAATGTATGTGTTTTAATGGTTTATAATACTAAGTTATGCTTATGTTTTACTTTTTCTAATTGATGTACGTATATGCACACGCACACACATATAAATATATGAAAGACAAATATAAATATATAGTCAATTTTACCATTTAATTGATACATTACGTGCGTAGGCAAAAAAAAAAAAAAAAAAAAAAAAAAATTTTTTTTTTTTTTTTTTTTTTTTAGAGGGGTTGTGTATAAAAGGGAACATGATCTTCTAAAACTGGATACTTGTCTCGATTTAAAAGCTCTAAAACTATGGAGGTGTAATCCATAAGACTTATCTATCTATTTAAAAAAAAAAAAAAAAAAAAAAAAAAAAAATTTTTTTTTTTTTTTTTTTTTTTTTTTTTTTGAAAACTCTTACCGGTTAAAATATTATTTAAGAGTTTACCTGCCGCCTCCAAGTGAAATTCTTTTTTATCTTTTAGAGCTTGCCGCCGAGAAAAACTTGGAACTTTTTTATCATGCGTCTTTCGGAAGTTTGTCTCGTGATTGATTTTGATGGATTCTGCATCGACAAAAAATTTTACTGCAGAGAGATGGGATATGCCTCCTTAACAGACGGACGCAGCGGATCGTACAAATTCAAATTGAATCATCTGGTAAATCGAGTGACCCCTCAAGAGTGGAAGACTATAAATTATTGTACAAATAACGTGCACGGCATGTCTTTTCAATCCTTGCCTAACGAGACAGATATTTTTGACATCAAATTTTTTAATTCAATTCTAAAAGTGGAATACGAATATCACAAAACAGAACAAAAATATATTGTGGCGTTCAAAGGAGGGCATATCGAAAAAGATGTGTTGATAAAATTGGGTATTCCGTACGTCGACTTAGAAGATTTCGAATGTCCAAAATTTGACGAAATTTCCCATCCAATAAAATATATTGTGGTAAATGGTTGCGGAATCCATCAAAAACTGCAAGATAATAAAAAGATGGCCCACTGCTCAAGAACTGAATGCGTCGTTTTTGCCGACTGGGTGAGGGGACGGCTTTAATCCCTTGGGTACGAGCGACACGCATACGTGCCACAAAATGGTTTAAGAATCCCTGATAATATACTCTCAAAAAAAAAAAAAAAAAAAAAAAAATTTTTTTTTTTTTTTTTTTTAACTGTATATATAGAAGCTCTTGATCAACTCAGTCACTTTTCTCTTGGAGATTGACATCTGTATCCCATCTTCCTTTGCCTATGAGATTTTTATGGAGATTTCAACTTTTAACACGATAGAAATTCCTCAAAATGCTTTACCCGATCTTAAATGTAGGTTGTGTAAAAAATCTATAAAGCTTACTTATTTGTTTATGATGAAATGTGGGCATTTTTATCATCATACTTGTGTTTATAAAATTGGACGTGCAACGAGATGCAAGACGTGTAGGGACATTTCACATATGGACGAAATGAGACTTGCAGAAACCGAGCACTGGATCGAAAACAGAATTCGAGAAGACCAAATGTAAAAAAAAATATATATGTATACAAAAAGTTTAACTGTCAAAGCATAATAACCATGTCGTATAATTTTCAAATTGCGTGTCGTTCTCCAAGCTTTACTCCAACGCGTGTTGCTGTTCCTCATACAACGAATTACGGGAAAAGACTAGTGGAAGTATGCGAGAAAGCTTTTCCTATGGATATGATATGTAATATCTGTAGCACCATCATACATCCAACGGAGATGTTTTTATTTGCATGTGGACATTATTATCATGGATACTGCGCAAAGATGATTGTAAAACACACCATTCAGCACATTGAATGTAAAAGATGCACCAAAAATTGCAGCAATGAAGACTTTACAAGACTGCAAAGTTTACCAACAAAAAAACCAGAAGGTCACGATATATATTTTGTAGTTGTAAATAATGCACCCATAGCTCCAAACACCCATGACACATGAAAAAAAAAAAAAAAAAAAAAAAAAATTTTTTTTTTTTTTTTTTTTTTTCGCGGAATATGATTGTATAAATAGGAGCCATCGATCAGCAATCTCCCATTCCCTCTTCGCCATGGAAGAAGCGTCCAATGCTCCTGTTGCTCCCGCTCCCGCTGCTGCTGCTGCTCTTGAGACGCCAGCTCGAAAAAAAATACGCCTTGCCGTCTGCGAACCCATTCTTCGCCTGGCCGAAAGACTTGCGGCCGAGAAGAGACTTCGCCGCGACCACCTGCCGCCGCCGCCGCCGCCGACTACGACACCTCCTCCTCCCGGAAAGACCGCGGGACGCCCGAAATCTACCTATCGACACGACAAGGTAACCGCCGTGATGGCCGTTCGCGACAACGCTTTCGCCTTAGACAACGGAGTCCACTGCGTCTTCGTTCGAGAAGCTTCGACGTCCGCCTTCCTGGCCAGAGAGTTGGACGAAATGCGAGTGGGAACGCTGCACTGTTTCGACAAACACACCTACGGCGCCGTCCAGAAGAGCCTGGCGAAATTTCCGTCGCCTCGCCTCCGCGTGTATCGGCTGAAACCCTTTCCCGTGAAACCCTGCTTGTACTGCAAAAGAAGATCGTGTCCCCTGTGGAGAGCGAACGCGGGAATTTCGCGTCTGCACGGCATCCCTTTCGATCCGATGGAGCACGGGTCCGCGACGACGACGGGACTAGAAGGGGAGGAGGAAGAGGAGGAGGAGGATGAGAAGAAAAAGAAGAAGAAGACGCGCGTTTACCGACACAAAAAGATTGCGGCAGTTCTAGCCATAGGAGGTAACGGATTCACTCTCACCAACGGCGTCACGAGCACTTCTTTCGAAAAATCTTTCAACAACTCGATTCTTTTCCGGGAAATTTCGGAAATGAATGTCAGAGTTCTCAACTGCATGGACGAACAGAGTTTTAAAATAAGCTGCGACCTTCGAAAATCGTACGCCAGAGAGTTGAAGAAACTCCAAGTCGTCTTGTTGGACGCCGTCGAAGTGAAAGACTGCCAGTCGTGCAAATCGAAAAACTGCCACAAATGGAAGGCTTCGGTGGGCATCGCCTCTAGGTACAAGTTGAGGCATGATCCCATCAAACATTGAATTTCGAATCCTTGTTTACAAAGTGACCGTTGCAAAAAAAAAATTAAATATTCTATCAAACATTAAATTTCGAATTCTTATTTTACAAAGTGACCGTTGAAAAAGAAAATGTATAGTAAAAAAAAAAAAAAAAAAAAAAAAAATTTTTTTTTTTTTTTTTTTTTTTTTTTTTTAAATATAAAAGGGAGTGACATTGTTTCACCAGATCAGTCGGTGTGCAGTAGCACTTTAAAACGAGGATGGCGACGGCACTTCCACAGTTATTAGACTTGCCCGTGGACATTTTGTTCCTGATTTTGAGAGACTACGTTCCACTCAAAGATAAATTGCACACGCTTTATAAAATGCCTGAATTTCGATCGTTTCTAGAACATCGTGCATCTTATCTGAGTTCTCCTGGTCCATTTTCGATGGACTATATTGAACTTTTGCGCTTATACAGACCCGGCTATTATGTTCATCGGATTGTTTTGGGTTGGTGGACCTATCTGCGATTCGATGACGCCACGTTACAATTCACAGAGTATCGCTTTGACCTCAACCACTGTTTCTTCCGACCCAACAGCCGTGTTGAGTTTTCTCGTCAATCCATTTCGACCATGAAAAAAGAAAGAGAATTTTTGCTTCGTTTCCAATCTTTCGAAGAGAAAGAGTCAAAATATTTGCTCTATTATCTGGAAGTGTATGGATACATTACGGTTCTCTATACACCTCCTTTGTGTAAAATAGCCTTTCACGTTTGTCCTTTGAACGGGTATCGCGAAATTTCGATCGACAAACCCATCCGTGTGAAACATTTTTTTGTAGACCGCTTTTGGGAAGTGACGTTGACTCGAGAGAAAAAAATAACCATTAAATGTGTGGACCATGTCGAGTGCCGTTGCAAAAAATTATTTTATGAACTGGACCCTATAACCTTTGAATTTTCAAAAGATTTCACGTATCTGACGACGGATAGAGGGGGGATAATTACTGTGCAAACATGTTCCAATTACAGACTGGCGGACGAAAACCACGTTGAAGGATTTACTGTATACCACAATTATGAAGAAAAGAAAGGAAGATTAATCGTAGAAGAAGACAAACACGACCCACAGTTGAAAAAACTTCTAATGGATAAAGACACAATCTGTAAGTTTGAAAACTTTATGTAAATATTTTGAGTCTTGACACAGTTAACAGTTACTGGGGATACCGACAAAAAAAAAAAAAAAAAAAAAAAAAAAAAGTTTTGGATAGTATATATATTGAACGCGAGGCTCCGAGCGTCAGCATTTCAAACCTTTCTGGAAGCCCAGCTCGATGGAATCGTGTATATTTTGTGCTCAAAGTGTCAAGCGACGATCGAGATTGAAAAATTGTAGGCATAAAGCGCACGGAAAATGTTTGAAAAAATATTTGGAAACTAATGATGACATGCGGTGTCCTAAATGTGGCGAAAATTTGAAATCGGCTGATTTGTGGTACGTTCTGTATCATTACGAAACAAGTTCCACACCTGAACGTTATCGTGAATTACATAGACGCATGCGAGTCATGTCCTTCAGAGATGCAAGCGAGTTGAGCGGCGCCGAATTATCAGATTGATCAAAGGGGGGGGGGGAAAAGATGACGACATCGACCAAAGTAACCACCACCCCACTCGTTCTTTTGCTTTAGTCGAGAGGCGGGGTGAAACAACAAGACTCCGACCGTTTCAATTTGCATCTAAAAAAACTCGTTCTTTCATTCGTGGCTAAACTTCCAAGGACAGTACGTGACTGGCATCTTTTTTTTGAAGCTGGGAACTCTGAACCGAGTCGTATATAAACGATCGAAAAAATTCTTTTCATTCTCATTGCTGTTGCTACCGTCGCTACTACTACTCCTCCTACTCCTCCCGAGAGAGACAGAGAACATGGCATTCTTTAGAATCCAAATCAAACTCAATGAAAGGACCGAAACCGTCATGGGCGTGTTGGGAGACCACGACGGACAAGTATATTATTCCGTGGACGACGTGGCCCGGTTCGTTCCCGCGTCCATGCGGCGCACCACTTGGCTGCCGAGTCAACGTCTGGAAGAAATTGTGATCGATCCACCGTTTCCCAAAACCATGATGATGATGGGACATCGAGACGTCCTGGATGCGCTCCGGTTTCTCCCGTGGTCGCATTCCAAGCGGTTCGTGCGAACGCTCGAATACGGCTGGGTGACAGACCTGCCGTACGATTACAACTTGAAACTTTTCATCATTAAGCAATGCGAAACGGGAGATGGGATACAATATCATCAGTGGATTGAGGATTTTAAAAAAAACTATGGACCTGTGCTGCTGCGACAAAACTGACAAAACACCCTAATCTTTCTCAAACCGAAAAAAAAATCGGTGTTGAAAGAGTAAAAAAAATGGGGGGTCGAAGAAAAAGTCTGGATTCCAGACTTTTTCTTCGACCCCCCATTTTTTTTACGACAGACGACATACCAATATTGGTTAAATGTTATGTTAAAAAAAATTGTTTTTGTAAACTGTTTAGAAACAAAAAAAAATAAAAAAAAAGTTGAATTACAAATCTCATGTTTTTATTTCACACACGCATACACAAACTTACACTGTGTACAAGTGGTTAAAAAAAAATGAATTATATTTTTTTTACATCGAAATTTTTTTAACATAGAAAAAATCATCTTTTATTTTTGCAATGTTTTATTAAAAGAGTCCGCAAGTACTTTGACGGAGATGAACTATTTAAAAAAAAAAAAAAAAAAAAAAAAAATGATTGAGCGATAAGTAAAAAAAAATTGTATATACGCATGCTAATGTTTTTTTTTACAAATAATAAAGTATGACATCGCCTCCCAATATTGGAAACCAATAAGTTGCAAAAAAATGGGCCAAAGATTTGGGGGATTTTTTTTTCACCCCCAAAATCTTTGGCCCATTTTTTTGCAACTTTTTTTTTCATAATTATGTAAAAAAAAAGTTAGTTCTCATCATCGATTGTTCTGTTTTCCGCCTCTTCTTGAGCGCATTTTTCTTTAAAGTTTTGTATCCAAGTGTCGAACGGTATACCTTCTTTCTCGTCAAAAGTTTGTTGGAGCACAGGAGGACTGTTCCCGTCGTTCTGGATTTCTTTCACGTACCCGAATCTCAGGGCATAATACACCGATCCTTCTCGCTCCGATTTCAACGAATCGAGCAGGGCCGAATGTTCGATCACCCAAGTGTCCGATCTCAATTTGCACGCGTTCGTGACGTCTTTCATCTGGCAGGTGGCCATCGAGACTCGCCATCCGTAACTCTGTCCTGTGGCCAGGGCAATATCCGAAGTGCAAAAGTACACTTTGCCGTCGTTTCCGACTACTCCTAAAATGTCGAAAAAGTACCAACGTTTCGAAATATGGAGTCGAAACAACATGTTGACTACCAAACGAAAAAACAAAAAGAACAGAACCGTGAAGTATAAAGTATTACTCTTACGAATGAGTGTGCGTGCGCGGAGAGAGAGAGGGAAGCTCCACCTCCTGTTTTTTTTTCTTGTCGCACCACGTGGGGAAGGAAAAAAAGGGGGGGAGATTAACTTTTGTATCTCTATTTTTTTTAAAGTCTCGAAAACCAATATTGGTAAGCAAATTGATACAAAAAAAATGGGCTGAAAGGGAAAAATATCCCTTTCAGCCCATTTTTTTTGTACTTCAACACTGAATATTCAGCATAAGAAGATTTTTTTTTTTTTTTTTTTTTTTTTTTTTTTCAGTCCTTGGGTAAAAATTCTTGAGCAGAGCTTCCGTGCAGTACAATCAATTTTTTAGGTGGAAAACCGGAAAGCCAAATCATGACACCTTCTTCCGAAGTGTTGTCGTTTACGAGACGAAATCTTTTTTTCGGAGGCAACGCATTTAAAGGTTCGGGACGTTTGGTTGGTGGTGGTGGTGGTGGTGGTGGTGATGGTGGTGCAGCAGCAGCATCGTCGTCATCATCCTCTTCCTCCCCTTCTGTGAAATTGTAAGGCGGATCGGCCGGAGTGTAGGGTTCGAAAGCCGAATTTGCACTGACTTTCAAATGAACGCAAGTCGACAAGTTAGAAAACTGACTGCCGCCGCCGCCGCGAGGATCGGGTACCGGACTGGGCGGTGGTGGGTACGGAGGAGACGTGGGTGTATATTCGCCCGATAGGCTCTCTGTAGCGAAAGTATCCATGGAAACGGGTTCGATAACCACAGCGGCAGATTTAGCGTGTGCAATCACCGAATCTGGATTCGCAGCACTAACGGGATTGGGATTCGCAACGGGAGAAATCCTTATAGGGGGCGATACGTGGTAGGTAGGGGTTTCTTTCGAATAACCGGGTTCCTCCTCGTCTTTGTCGTCTTCCTCATTGAGATGTCGAGCGACTTCGGCGGCGGCTTCTTCGGAGGCGGCACCTTCTTCCTCGGCATTCAGAGCCCTTCTGTAGGCGTCGATCCATTGGTAAAATTCGACTGCATCCCAATCGCGTCGAGAGCAGTGTTGGGCGATTGGAAACTGAAAAGTTTTTTTCACCCGAACGTAAAACTCTTTGCCGCTCAGGTTTTTGAAGGCGACTTGCGCTCGTTTCGATTTGCAACGTTCGAACACGTAGAGCGCGTGGTTGTGGGTGAAGAGCTGCAATTTCAAAAGAGATTTTTCCAAACCCCGAGTCCAGTACTCGCTGGTGACGTCTTTCACTTGGGTGGTCGAATGATTGCGAGCAAAGTGATAGGGAGATCGATAATTCAAGTATCTGGCCACAGAAACGGCTCCCCAGTACAAGTTTCCCTTATTGCCGATCACACCCCACAATTTACCACTCGTTTTGTCGAAACTCACTTGAAACAGCATCTTTTTTTGGAAAGAAGGGCTCTCGATTAGTTCGCACGCGAATGAAGAAAAAACCCCGACGAGCGAGTTGTTTTATAGTCTATGATTTCTCTCTCGGTAAACGAGGGGTGGTGGTGGTGGATACACACGCACGCGGGTGAGTAGAGAAAAAAAAAATAATGAGAGAATCAAAGTCGAAAAACAGCGCGCACATGTTACTAAAGAAAAGAAAAATTCCGCATCAGTGGCGATTGGAGAAGTAGGAGGGGGGAAGAAGAAGAAAACCCGTTTGCTAGGCAAAGAGGAAGAGGTGTGTTTCTCGCTCGCATACTCAAAAGATGAATAAATTATTCACATCATCTCTAAAGAAAGTAAAAAAAGGGGGGGGAGGGGAGAACAAAATGAAAGAACTATTATGTATTTTTTTTTCAATGTTAGGTATCAATCGATTACTATTTTTTTTTAAAAAAAGTCGCGATTCCAACATGAGTCTGATTGCAATTTTTTTTTGTAAATAAAAAAAAACAATAGGTTAAATGTAAAAAAAACAAAGAATTGCACTTATGTATAGAGTTTTGAATCATATAGATCTTTTTATTTTACACTTATTTTTTTTATGGAAAAAAAGTTTCCAACGTTGGTCACGAGTTGTTTGCAAAAAAATGGGCTAAAAGAGCCGTGCTTTTTTTTTTCGTTTGTTATGCAAGCACGACTCTTTTAGCCCACTCTTTTGCCTCTTCAAACAGAGTTATTTTTAATTGCTACGAGAAAAAAGATGCCAACGTTGGTCATGAGTTGTTTGTAAAAAAATGGGCTAAAAGAGTCGTGCGTGTAAAAACAAAGCACGACTCTTTTAGCCCATTTTTTTACCTCCTCAAGAGAAGTTTTTTTTTTTTTTTTTTTTTTTTTTTTTTCAGTTTATATATGTACTTTTATGACTCGGGGTATTATTTCATTACTTTCGAGACAGTAAAATTTTTTGGTGGTACCTTTCCACGTTAGCAATAATATTGTGGGATATCCTTCTGTATTATATCTCAATATTTTAGCATATTCCATGGGAGCAGTCTTTGCGACCGGAGTCGTCGACATGACACTGTTTTGCGGCTGCGGCTGTTGTTGTTGCTGCTGCTGCGATTGTGGCTCTGGTTGTTGTTGTTGTTGTTGTTGCGGTTCGACTACTGCTACTTGTAACGACTGAGGTTGTTGCCGCTGCAAGAGGATTTCTTCTTCCGTCGTGCGATCGACGTGCGTCTTGTACAACTTGTCGACCGCTTTTTTTTTGAAAAAAGTAAACCACACGAAAAACAGGTCGAGCGTCAACATGTCCGTGATGGTCATTTCGTTCACGATCATCAGTTGGGTGAGATTCTGGAAATCCGCGGGATCGTGCTCGGCCAGCACTCGGACGTACTTTTCCGGCGAATCCAGTTTTCGAGCAAATTCCTGGACCGCTTCGACGGGACTCGCCAGCAAGAGTTTGGTCGCGGATTCGTGACTCGTGACGTGTTTTCTCGACTCGTTTTGTGACAGGAAAGATGGCAACAACGCGTCCTTCAGAGTCGCGGCCAGGTGTCTTACGCGCACGCTGCTGCTGTAGTCGCGATGAAAAATTCCCAGGATGCGGTTGAGGTCGGACGTAAACCAGTAGAGGGACTCGTCGAATCCCACGAACCCGGTCAAGACGTAATGTTGGTAAGGATTCGGTTTGTACTGGATGCAGAAAGCCATGATGGTTTGTCGTCGTTGTGTGCGCGCGTTTGGCGAGAGAGAGAGTAAAAACACGCGCCCAGGTTACTTGTCCGCATATACGAAACGAGTTTATATTTTTGTGTTTGTGTGTGAAGAGGCGGGACTATGATGAGCGAGCGCAGCGAACCGGAGGACGACGAGAGAGGGAGGGAGTAAACAAAAAAAGAGCGAATGCGAGAAGAAACCACTTTGAGAAGAAGAAGGGAGGTAAAAAAGTTAAGGGTGGGGAATATCCGTAAGTGCGTGTCTCTGCCACCGCGCCGCCGCATCCTCCCCTCAACGAGTAACGAAACAAAAATAATAATAACAGGATGGATGGATGGATGGTGGTGATGATGGAAAAAGAGATGCGCGATAACTGGTCTTTTTTTTTTCTATATTGGGAGAAATGATGGCTCAGTGTATAGGTTGAGAAAATGATCATTTTTTTTTTTTTTTTTTTTTTCAGCAAAAAAAAAAACCGATATTGTTTCGAATATTTCTGTTCAGGAAGAGTTAAAAAAAAGAAAATGGGTCGAAGGCAAAATTTCCTTCGACCCATATTTTTTTTGCGTTTGAGATGTTACCAACGTTGGAGGAGGGGGGAGGGGAGGGGAGAGAGAATATACCAAAATATTACTTTAACAATTTATTCTCTATAACTTTGAATATATATATTGTCAACTGCAAAACGTGAAAATGTAAAATTCTGAGGTGGGTCCGGCGCTCAACTTATTTTGCTGTCGACTGTAGCAAACCTTTAAAACATTACAAGAGAACCACATCCCCAGCAGATATTATCACTAGATGGCTACTTGAAATTAGTGAATATTCCTTTACCTTTTTGCACATTCCAGGTCGCATGAACATTTTAGCTGATTACCTTTCTAGAACACCCACAATACATAATTCCACTGACATAAATTCAGACCCTCAATTAATTAACTCAGAAGAGATCCTGCCAGTTGTGGAAGATGTTAATACAATTGATAAAGATAATGTTAAGCAAGCTGCATACAGTCATGAAAATAATTTTAATTCTCCCCCACCTAAAGATGCACTTCTCGATATTTCTGAAGCCACACTACTTTATGAACAGCGTAAAGATACAGAGCTTAAAAAAATAATTGATGATATCAATAGCAATGTCATTTCAAAGTTTAAAAACTACATAATTTGTGACAGATCCTCATTACTTCTTTTTCATAATCCTACTCCTACAAACCAAGAAGCTATTCAATATAAAATTGTTGTACCCAAATCCTTAAGAGAAAAATGTATTAGGATCCATCATATGACACACTATGGAATTGACAAAACGTACAAAAATATTAGCAAGAAATTTTTCTGGAAGGGGTTACATTCAGATGTAGTAAATTATGTGAAATCTTGTACAAGATGTCTCACTAATAAACCACAAAGAATTCCTACAGCACCTTTTCAAAACACAATTATTCCAACACAACCGGGTCAACTTATCTCTCTCGATTTTGTGGGCCCTTTCAAAAATGGATTCTTTATAATGACAATAATCGATCATTTTTCTAAACACTTAAGGTTGTATCCTCTAAGAAATATAACTGCAATGAATGCTGTTCATGCCATGTTTGACTACATAGTCACCTTTGGACGTCCTGAATTAATATTATCAGATAATGGAAAACAGTTTCACGCTCATATTTTTGAAGAATTCCATAAAATGTTGGATGTCAAGCTTCGTTACACAACTGTGGCCCACCCGGAAGCCAACTCCGTCTCTGAGCGTATCAACTTTTCAATAAAAGCAACAGTAAAAGCACTAATACAAGATGGGTATCATTTTAACACAGCAGTAAAAATTCATGAAGCTATGTATAACAGCACCTACCATAACACAATTAAAATGTCTCCCAATAAAGTTCACTTTGGAAGAAACATCACCAATATTTTTGAAACATTTCACATAAACACATACAATAACCGATTTGATGTCCACCACGACTACTTCACTTTAATGAAAAATTTACAAGATCTTTACAAAAAAATATACAGCAATTTAATTGACTATCAAAAGCTACAGAATTCTAGACAGCACCCTAAAGCAAAACTTCTTCAGCCACAAGTTGGTGACATCGTATTTCTACAAACAGCCGGAAAGTTCAAAAAGGTTCTTGACACTCCAATGAAAATCATCGAAAAATGTTCTAAAGTAATTTTTAAAATTCAAAAAGCTGCAGATTCAGAAGGTAGAGTTCAAAAGGTACATATCCTGCCGGTACCAATGCAGAATGCTTTGTTGAGTTAAATTAGCATGCCTTCCTTAATGCTCTCAGAACGGTTATAAGTGATTTACATTTTCATCTTGCGAAGCCATTTGCAGTTCAAACAACAGGATGTACCTTTAATTAATTAACAGGCGAAACAAAGTATGCTCAACGACAAGCAAGTACTGCAGAAATGATACACGCGAAGCAAAGTTTATTGCCGCTTCGCGGCAATTTGGCGGTCGTCCGCCCCGATACCAGGTATCTAACCCGTTAAGCTGAGATAACTCAGCAGGTAGGGGCCTGGTCATCGGTTAGAAAGAAAGAAAGAAAGTGATTTACATTTTGAAAATACTAGTACACAAAACGCTTTTTGTTGTCCAGTCGCCATTTTGAATATGACGTTCGCGCAGCAACCACGGTAACCATATACACATGACACATATATGCAGCGCGAAATTATACTTAACGACCTTTTGTTTGAGTTGTCATGGAAACATATACGTTTCCTAGTTCGCACGTAGTAACGTATCAAAACCCGATGATTCATTTGTAATAACCCTGTATTATAACTCGAGGAGAGACATTAATTTTGAATCTTAAGATCCTTTGCTCTAGTCACAAAGAGAAACTTAAAAGAGCATGTTTGTTAATCCTATGTGAGTGCTGTTTACAGATTTCTCGCTCCAATTTTGATATTTTTAAAACCAGTTCTAAAAATAAATTATCCGCGTATTAAAAGGAAAAAAAAAAATACAATTGAAAATGTACTAACACCACAGGTATTCTATGGGGGGGGGGATTAAAGTGCGAGCGATTCCCAAAACTATTTTTTGGCTATTTTTATTTTTTAAATACTTTCACTAACCGGAAACGTACCATCTCTGAGATGGTTGCGTCTTACATCAATGGCGTAGCCAGGGACGAGGTCCAAATGCTCTGGATACTAATAATATTTTAATTTTTTCTTCGCCTTTATAAGTTGAAGAAAAGTCTTCATTTACTAGCAAAACTTTACAAAATTACTGGTATCCAGAACATTTGGATCCCCTCCTTGGCTAAGCCACTGATGCAGATGCAATCCGATCCAAAGTGCTTATTTTCCGATTTATTTTTTAATTCACTTTTACTCTCAAATTATCTTATATGGAAACTACACAAGGTGCCGTGGTGGTCGATTTTTCGATAAATGTTCGATAATGAAATAGATTTTCGGTAAATATAAAAAAAAAAAATGTTTCGATAAAATGTTGCAAAAAAATGCTGTCAAAAACGGCCTTTTGGACCAAATTTTCCTAAGCGAAAGATCTGCGAACAACAACAACAACAACAACAACAAAAAAAGGTTCACGCTGAGAAAATAATTGTTTATAAATCAAGTTCTAATAGATTGAGCGAAGAATAAAATCACACGGCATCTGATACATCTTTTCAAAAATCACCTCAGCCAGTTTCATGTTTCTACTTTTAAAAATGAGTCTGAAAATGTATCGGAAAATTTCGAGCTGTTAAAAGTAAAAAGTTATTTTTCCGAATACACCCTTAAGGGTTAAATCACCCGAATGCTTAGAGATGCAAATCGAATGCAACAAAGAAAGTGTATTGCATTGAAATACCGACATTTGGTTGCTCTTAGCATAAAAAAAAAGAGTGTGTCATAGAAATGCTTTTTTTTTTTTTTTTTTTTTTTTGGAGTTTTAGAATTTGTATTTTTGAAAATAGAGTTGAAAGGTTTTTAACCCTCTGGGGAATAGCGTCAGGTTATATGTGATGCTTAACGTGCTCAGAATCTTTGATTATTTCCACCAGTTATTGTAAATTTTGCCATATTTAACCAGGGCATTTTCCTGATTAAATTAAACAAAGAATTTTTAATTTGAAAAATCGGTGATAAAAGAATAAAATTTTTTTTAAAAGATGCTCACCACGAAGGTGTTAATTAGGCGAGTAGGCATAAGTATCATCTGCATTCTTAATGCACAGCAATTTTAAAATATGAAATCTATCATAAAAATCATAAAGAACAAGTCGGAAATTGCACGTCAAGCGAAACAAATGACGTGAATTCGTACTACACTGCTCAAAACAATTAAAGGATATTTGAAGTTTTATATAAAATAAAGATATAAACGAAATTTTTTTTGCCGAAAATAGAAGAAGAGAATCACAAATGCAAATTTTTCTGGTTTTCAAACTGTGGAGTATGCAAATTTTGAGTTCGACGTCAAAAACGTCGCTTCAGCGGCAGCGAATGAAATTTGACTTTCAACTGGATAAAAGAGAATGAAGACAAGGATGATCGGCATTCAGTGATTGCTTTGTTTCGATGAGTACGATGTCTCAGCGAAGTCATTTGACAGATTCAGAAGCTTGGAGAATTGTTGGTAGGTTAGAAGGGGGCCAAACTCAAGCCGAAGTAGCGCAAGCCATTGGAGTGTCACAAAGTGTCATTTCCAGGATCTAAAACCGTTTTTTGGAGAGTGGATGTGCAGGCCGAAGACCAGGGCAAGGTCGTAGACGGGCAACAACGCCCAATGAAGATCGATATTTAGCGTTAACAGCTCGGAGACACCGAAACACGAACGCTACTCTTCTCCAACAATACTTTCGCTCGGCTACAGGCACCACGATTTCAACTCAGACTGTCCGAAACCGGCTCCATGCTGTAGGTCTGTATGCTCGCCGACCGATGGTATGTGTTAAATTAACATCAAGGCATCGTCGCGACCGCAGGGAGTGGGCAACCGAGCATGTCAACTGGAGGAGAAATGAATGGAGCAATATTCTGTTTTCTGACGAGTCCCGTTTTTCTGTGCATCCGGATAATAGGCGTATTTTCATCTGGAGGGACCGTGGCAGTAGGAATAATCCTGCGTTCGTGCACGAAAGTGTCAGATTTGGCGGTGGAGGAGTGTTGGTGTATGGTGGCATCTCCATTGACGGGCGCACTGACCTCTACATCATTCGAGATGGAGCTCTGACTGGTCGCCGATATAGGGATGAGATCCTCAGACCTATTGTAGTCCCTTACGCTGCAGCAATCGGAGATAACTTCATTTTAATGGACGATAACTGCAGGCCACATCGTGCAAACCTGGTGGAGGATTTCCTTTTCGAGGAAGGAATCGTTGGAATGGAATGGCCAGCGTGTTCTCCAGACATGAATCCAATCGAGCACGTTCGGGACGCTCTAGGAAGACGAGTTTCTGGTCGCCAGTAACCCCTACAAACTCTCCAAGAACTGGAAAGAGCTCTTCTGGTAGAGTGGGGAAGAATACCCCAACTCGTCATTAATAGCTTCATTGAGTCCATGCCTCAAAGGTGTTCAACGTTGCTAGCCGCCCGTGGAAACCATACTCCCTACTGAAAATGATTTTCTTTGAAGAAAACACCTTTTCTTATTCCTTTTTTCTCATATTCACAAATTGTGTTTTTTTCCTTTTGTACACAAATCACAAATGCGCAATAAAATGCGTTTTTTTCTGCCAAACATGTGTAATTTATTCTCATATAACCTACTATGTCTGTTGACCATGTATCAATCAGCTAAAAAGTTTCCCAGATACAAAATCCACCTAAAACTGCAATATCCTTTAATTGTTTTGAGCAGTGTATAACGAAGTTTAAAATATGTTCAGATCTTGGTGTAATAGTATATAGTATTTCGGATACAATATAGTAGCCGAAATCTTTTGTGTGTCCTGTAAATACTATTTGCTTTCTATTGTACAGGAAGTAACTTGTAGTAATGCTCAAAAACGTATAATAATTTTATAAAATGTTAAATAGTTTAATACAATTAAAACGCCCCCAAGCAATGTTCTCCCTATACCATTTTGTAATTGAATACTTTTGTGTAGTCCTGTAAATAAATAATAAATATTCTTTGCACTACAGATTGTACATAATGTATATTATTGTATATACTTCATAGATGCATATCAATTTTGTTATATTCAAAATAGTGTAAAACCATTAAAATGCACTCGAAACTTTTCCCCCCATTGATAGTAATATTTTTGATTGTCCTTGTAATTGAACTATGCATCCGATTTCATAAAATTTCAAATGACTCGACAAAATTATGTAACAATTAAATATTTTAAATTTCAAATGACTCGGTTGGGTAGTTTTTGCATTATTATATGCGTACAGACGGACGGACTGACCGACAATTATAGGGGGTACGTATTTACAGTAAAGCATCGTTTATACGACGATCACTTATACGACGTTTTAATGTGGTCCCGATTCATTCCTATTTATTTTAAAGTAAAAATATATCTTTTATACGACGCCCAAAATCGTTTATACGTCGATTTTTCGATTTTGTATAGGTTTATTTTTGTTTATTTTTCTTGTGTAATTTTACGAATGAACGGAAGTTGGCAGCTATGAATGACACCAAAGAGCGTGTTTAAATGCACTCCATATTATAAAAATGTGGGCTGGTGTTCGATTAGTCTGAAATATCATCTTACGTGTAACAGATTACACTAGGAGGGGTCATTCTTTTTTCGGGGATGGTCAGCTTTCCCGACCTGTTTTTAAGTTGCAAATAGACTATTGTTCTAACTGTTCTCAGTATCGGCGACTTTTAGTTGGCCACGCGGGGTTTTAATTCTTTGACTTTAAATGGAAAGGAAATGATGCACTGTAAATGAGGAACCTTTCAGTAAAACATAAATAAAGGTACGCATATTTAAATTGTTTACTAATTCCCCCCTCCGTTTTTTTTCTTTGGTTATTTGTTTAATTTGGCTTATTTAATTTACAAATTCAAGCAAATCATCACGTTAAACATTAAAATTAAGTGAAAACAAAATTAATTCTAGTTTTAGAAGTGAAAATCGATTATACGTCGTTATCGTTTATACGACGTTTTTCGGTAGTCCCTTCGGCGTCGTATAAACGATTCTCCACTGTACATAATTACGAGCGCACTTAAAAATCTTGTTATGTTAAACAATACAAATTATATGTAATATAAAAGGCACTCGCCGCGACGGTGTTGACGACTCAAGTTTGTACGTCATCTCCAGAGGCGGATTACACATTGGGCTGAGTAGGCCTAGGGGTCCAGTTGAAAAGGGTGCCCGGTGCTAAAATTTTCTTAATATAAAGAACAAGAAATTATTCTTTTGCAATGGTTGGACATTAATATTTAATATAAAAGCTGTGCGAAATTCTTTGTCGTAATCATTTATAGTTTTGTCATCAGTGATTTATGAGTTAATGAAGCAAGCATGTGTTTTAATTTTTCCAGTATATACTTCTTTGAATGAGTGAAAGTGGGCCCTCAGAAAGTCAAGCCTAGGGGCCCGGGTGAGAGTTAATCCGCTTTTGGTCATCTCCATTCTTAGCAATTTTAACCTCTTGATAGGGAAGCAATAATGTCTCGGTGATACTAAATTCCCTCAGGAATAATCGGAAAATTTTATTTTAAAACAAGCAGAATTCTTCTGCCCCTGAAACGGTTAAATAAAGCAAGTCATCCAAGTAACGAATTAATAATTAATATCTAAGGTTCTAATTGAGTGACTGTGAAGAAATTTACATATCTGAAATCAGCAAAAAATTCTTCATCTGAATTGATAAAAATAAATTTATAAATTTAATATTCGAAAATATTTACAGATTGTCTAAAAATGCCACTACTCCCCGGCCTCCAACTGTCTGCGATGCAAAACACCTGCTCTCGTTCAGAAAGATTTCTCGAAAATCTGTTTCTTTGAATGGAAATAAAATGAAATTTTATAAATGGATTTTTATGGATTTTTTAACTCTTTACAGGAGTATGAAAATAACTTTTAGAATTTCTGAAAGGAGAATTTTTTTCTGCGTGTAGCTTTCTAATTTTTGAGTTTTTAGACCCAGAAGAATATAAAACACATCCCTTTATAAAAAAAAGCCTAGTACATTCATCGTCATGGCAACCCTCTATTTACATTAACCCTTTTCTTTGATAAAAATCTATGCTCTTATTGAATTATGAGTATTTTTCCTTTCTTCTAATTTAGAGGTTTTAATTAATTTCTCAACTAATTATTTGAAATTTAAAATTCTGAGGGTCATGTACATTAGGAAAGGCTTGGACAATCTTCACAAAAAATTTGAAACTCGTACGTGCCGTAGTTTTTGCTAACCATCGCAGACACACAGACAGACAAAGCAATTGGTTATTTTATTAGTATAGATAAGGAAAAGCATTTTTGAATATTTTGTCCCCAAAACTAAAAATATAAAATTTCATTAAAATTTTTTGGTGCGAATCTTGTTTAAATTACGTAGAATAAAATATGTCCCACCGTCCTTCAAGGGGTTAAAACACGACATCTATCAGAAAAAATGCTTAGAAAAATCTGTAATTTAAAACAATATAAATTATCAGAAATTGATATGTTTACAATTTTTCGGGTTGCTGTTTTAATAATACAGTAAAACCCCGATAATTCGAATTAACTGGGATCCGGATTATCGAAAATCCGGAGAATTAGAAAAAAATGAAATAAGATAAAACATGCATACAGAGAAAATCATCTTTATGTTTAACTTATTGAATATTTACAGACAGTAAAAATGTTTACTTTGTTTAATTTTTCCGGAAAGATTTCAGAAAAAAGTTTTTTTATTCAGAATACGACGATGAAACAAGTTAATGTTATGGAAATTAGCCAATCGCTCTTCAAACTTGAAAAAAAAAAAAAAAAAAAGAGACCAAACCGATTTGGATTAACGGGGTCCGAATTTGCGGGGTTCTACAGTACTTAGCCTCTGTAAATTAATTCAGCGGCGAAATTTTCTAATTTTAATGGACAAACAAAATGGAGGACAAAAAAATCTTGCGGGCGGAATGTGTTATTAAGCGACAGACAAAACTATGTAAAAAATGAAATGTCTATGAAATAAGAAATTCTTATTTACATTCGATAATTGTAATTATTGACTCTGAAAAAATAAAGTAAAAATAATATATTTATTAAGCAAATATAACTTTTTTTCGAGCGTAAAATATTTTTTATATTTATTAAAATTGACTAAAGAAAAACATATTTCTTGCTTATAATAAATACCAGGAAAATTATTTTTAATAAATAAAAAATAATAAATGAAAAATATTTTTTATATTTTCAGAGAAATTTTTAATAATTGATTAAAAAATATATAACTAAACAAAATTAGCAAAAACTAATAAATTATCGTCACGAAACTCAACAACTGAAAAGCATTTTTTTAACAATTGCTTTTAAAAATGAATTAATTCAACAGGTATACGTATATATTATGTAACATATATTAAACTTTTTTTTTCCTTTTCTTTTTTTGTTAAAGATATGGGATTTTTAAAATAGGTTGTTGTTTAGCTAAAATATGAACACGGAAATTTAGTTGTGTCACTGAACAACAGATGGCGGAAGTTGCAATAAATTCTTGTTTCTGCTCTCTCTCTATCAAAGCTACTGCAGATGATCATGTGACACTGGACATCAGCGATTAAACTAAAATCTCCGAATTTCTCTGTGTCATGATGAAAAATGAACAGAAATACTAAGAATTTCGGTATTAAACCTGAGTAAATCAGATAATCAACGATTTGGATTTGAAATGGGTATAAGTAATTTTTCTCTTAAAACCTGCTTGCGGCTGTTTTGAGTATTATTTATTATTGTCAGAAACGCGGATGCAGCGCCAAAGTAGAGTCGCGGATCTGCAGAATTATTTGGCACGTTAGCACTGTCTTGGCGAGTGAATAGCGCTGTTTATATTTTTAAAAGCTATGAATCATGTAATCATCAGTAATAAAAGAAATATCGAAGGAGCATGAAAAGAAATGAATCAGCCTCAAATTTTATACTTTAATCGATTTATTTTGTCGCTCGTGTTTTTAGAGGGATGTATGCACAAGAGGGATTGGCAGATTCGCGTATTTATAAGAATGAGAGGAGGGGGATTTTTTTTTCTTTTCCTTTTTAAAAATTCATTTCTAACGTGTTCCTCTCATATCTATTGAAAAGTTATGCGATGAATTTTCCAAATACTTTTTTCATCATGTTTTTTCATTATAAATAGGAAATATCTCTTTTTTTCTGGAATCAATTTTAACAATTTTTAAAAAATCCGAAAAAATAAAGTAATATAAATCAAACTAATTTTACACTCATTTGGAACCTTAGAAATAAATTTACGATTAAAAAATATGCATCTTGTCTAAGGATCAATAACCAGCTGAAGGAGTCAAAGAAAACTATGCTTTTTTTTTTTAAATTTACATTTGGGCTCTTTTTCTGCATGTTTAATAGTTTACAAATCGTCACCTGCGAATAATAAGGTTCTATCTGTGTTTTCGAAAAAAATGACTTACCGATATAGAAATGTTCTATTTTTTATCTATGAAGACATTTCTGGATTAAAATAATGTCATATTATGATTGTAAGCTCATGTGTAAATTATATACAACATCATTTTAATATAAAAATGCCTTCATAGACACAAAAAGAACCTATCTATATCGATAAGTCAATTTTTTCAAAAACACAGATAGAAATTTATTATTCTCAGGTGACGAAATGTAGACAGAAGTAAAAAATCAAGTCTCTTTAGCCATAAAAATTTCGATTATAAAGTTTAAATGTAATATAGTTTCTATTGTTAATCAAAGGTTATAAAAGTTTTGAGGAGAGTCAAGATATTACTAGGGTGGACGGGGTGAGCCCGTCGTTTCCCCTGCCTATTTAGGGCCCTTGCTCCTTAACTTCTGAAGTTAAAGCAGTAAATACTCTATTATTTTAGTCTTCTTTTTATTCAGCGAAAGTTTTTCAAACAGTGTTGATTTCAGGCAATTTTCTCCGGGAGGGACTTAAGTAGCTCCAGGGGCGGAAATTGCACTTTTTGACCATTAAAAACACAAAATTTCAGATTTTTCTGGGGTAGGGGGACATTTTATTGCTCCGGGGGAATGCCCCCCGGGACACCCCCTGAATTCAACAATGTTTTCAAATTCTACACATTGAAACTCATTCATTAGTGCCACAAATGTTACTCCCCGCCAGAAGTAATAATGATAACAACAACTATTATTTTTCTTGTATATCGCTGGTCTTAGTAGTAAGTAGTAAGTACAACCTGACCAGAAGTACTTTAAATTTCTCTTGTTCTAGGCAAATTTTCCAAAGCAAATTTTAACAAGTCGGAAATTGCATGTTAAGCGGGCAAATGAGGTGTGTCCGTACTACAACAAAGTTTTAAAAATATTCAGATCTTAGTGTAATACTATACAATACTTCGGATACAGCATAGTAGTCGACATTTTTTGTGTGTCCCTGTAAGTACTGTATGTTTTTTATTATACAGGAAGTAACTTGTAACAGTATCGTAAATCAATTTCATAAAATGTGAAATAGTTTAGTGTTATAAAAACGAATTCCAAGCAATGTTTCTACCTATATCATTGCGCAATAAAATACTTTTGTAACGAATAACAAATATTCTTTACACAATAAGTTGTACAGAATGTATATTGTCGTACATACTTCATAGATGCATATCAATTTTATTATGTTCGAGTGAGTGCACATCATTAAAATGCATTTGAAACTATTTTTTTCAATTGGACATGGCGCAACGAAATACTTTTGATTGTCCCTGTAACTAAGCTATGCATCCAATTTTCGTAATATTTTAATTGGCTCGACAAAATTATGCAACAATTATATATTTTAAATTTCAAACAATTCGGTTGGGTAGTTTTTATACTGTTATATGAGGACGGATAAACAGACGGACGGACGGACGGATTGAATGACGATTATAGGTACTACGTATTTACGTAATTACGAACGCACCTAAAATGCATTTTAAATAATTTAAAACTCCTAAACTTCTAAAACTAATAAAAACTCCTAAACTAATACTGCTAAAACTTTTAAATGTAAAACATTTAAAAGTTATTGAAGAATCAGTTTTTTCAGTCATTCCGATGGCTAATTTTATAGGTGAAAACTGGTGTCCTCTATATTTTTTTCAGGAATCAGGCCTTGATATAGAAAAAATCTGTTATTGAATTTTAATAAAATTTAAAAGGGACCACCTACAAAATGAATTTTCTCTATTCCTTTCTCCTTCGCTAAAAAGAAAAGAAATGAAAAAAAAAAAAAACCTATAAATATTAAAAATTTTTTACCAAAGTTATTCGTAAACATACATTTTTAATATTTATATTCGCCGGTCGAAAATTAAATTATTTTTATACAGATTTTTCCTTCAGAGCTAATAAGATAGATGAATTGTAAATTCACACATCCATGTTTAGGATCATGTTGATTCTTTTTGTATAAAAATTTGTCTAGATCGAAATTCTTAATTTTTTAATGTAAATTTATTAATTTTTTTCATAATTAAAAGTTATTTTTAAATCTAAATATTTTGCATTACGTTTTAACGATTTCACCACCATCATCATAATTTTTAAAAAGCATTTATTCTAATGATTTTTTTGATAAGATATAAATTAAAATTTATGGTGAATTTAATAATTGTATTACCTCTAGAGCAGACCTGTTCAACCTTTTAGTAAACAGGGGCGCACCTCAGCTCCTGGCACTCAATGAAGGCCGCCATTAGCAGAGCCTGATTAATGCACGGGCCTCCGGGGCCTTGGCCCTGGGCCCACCAATTTCAGGGGCCCAGAAATTATGTAACTGATTTTTTTCTTTTAATCAAATACCTTTAAAATAATATTGTTTTATAAAAAAAATGAAATGTAAAATTTTAATATTCTGAATGACGCAATAAAATTTTCAGAAGCTTTTAACCTAGGCACTTTTTACCCAAACAACTTTGTCAACTCGTCAAAAACCCCGCCTTTTTTGTGACAGTGTCGACGAAAATGGGTAGGTAGGGGGGCCCAATTTTTTAACAGGCCCTGGGCCCAACTTCGGCTTGATCGGGCTCTGGCCATTAGTCACTCGACAGAAAACATGCGCAGTATAGTATTAGTACACACGCGCGTCTTAACATAATGCAAAGGAATCTTAGAGCGGAAGACAAAAGGCTCCTACAGTTCTGGAGTTAAATAGATTAAATTTCAAACTATACATTTTTCTATGATAACTCTGCCTCAAAAATGTTTGTAGAGTAAGATGCCAAAAACGTTAATCTGGCCTATTATAACAATGGCAAATAAGTAAATACACATGGAAATTAGAGATATAGATAAGTTTCTTTTAGAATGTGAAAATATGCTTTGATTTATTTTCAAGGCGTGAATTTAGTTTTATAAAGAAAATAAAAGCATGATAATGACCAATCTATATTGGAGATTCCAGGGCGATATATAGTCTGAAAATGCTTTCTAGATGGAAATTATTTTACACTGCGCTGATCATTCATCTATACTACTCGTTTTTATTAATTAAGCAAATTAAAAAGAAACTCCTAAAATTTCAAAAGTCAAGAATGAAAATTAAGCCCATTTATTCCTCGTATAAAACAGCCAATGGCCAGCAAAGAGAAATAATATGAGATTTCATGCGCAAATACCTTCAAAGGGACGGCGAATGTGGAAAAACATTAATTTTTCTTTTACATATTAATTATTAAAAAAAAAGAGAGGTATTTCCAATTATAACCCCATTTAACCATCACAATTATACTTTAAAAAATAACTACAAATCGCGAAAATAAGCAAGATTAAATTTTCAAAGGATGTTTCTGGTTTTTAATATGTTTTCACAGGTTTCGAAAATATCTTCGATGCAAATATTAATGATTTTGTTGAAAGTGTTTTTTTAAATTCAATTTTACTTCTAAAAAGTCTAGTAATATGAAATCTTCAATAGGGCGCCAAGAAAATCTTCAGAGGGCGCCGCGTTGGACAGCCCTGCTCTTGAGAATATATGCATTGAAAATTCAAAATAAAAAATTTTCTGTTTCAAAACACTATTCTGATTCTTTTAGAATAGATAAATTTAATTATAGAAATTAAAATATCTCCAAAATTGTTTTATGTATCTCGTTAAAAAAATTATTCATTTAAAGTAAATGATGCTTACATTTTAAATAAAAGACAGAGAGTAGATAAAATTTGAGGTATTTTCTATTTCAATAAGCATTCTTCCAAATTGATAACAAATGACTAGACATACATGGATAATACCTGAATATAAAAGCGGATAACTTCTGCCTCTAAATGTTTTTATGATGTCACGAATGCTATCTAGATCACTGGGTCAGTAGGCTTATAGGGGACTTGTTACCAAGACAACAGTAAAGCAACACTACACCTTCACAAGCATTGAGCATTAGGTGGTATTGAAAATGGTTGTTTGCTCCAACTTCGGAAGAGGGGCTATCCCTTCAACTGAACATTCAGTATGCCATATTACTGTTCCACCCGGAAACTGTCAATTTTCAACCATCTGTGTTTGTCCACAAAGGGTTGTCAACAGGGACCAATTTACAAATTTGGGGGGCATTGGACACAGATGCTTACGCCCCCCCCCCCTACACCGATATTTACAGGGAGACTGACTAAACAAAATGAAAAAAAGTATTAGTAAAATAACATTTGTTGACGCTAAAATATCCATTAAAAATTAAATGTGATTGCTTATTTTTAAATAATTATTTCACAATTATGGAATTTAAATGAGCAGATGTTTTATAAGAAGCTGTGGTGCTATTTATCTTTTCGTATGCAAATCTATATATCTGAAATAATAAAGTATGCAACAACTAATAATAAATTTTCAACAACACCAAGCTGCAATTATTAAAAATATTATGGGGCTCTACAGCCTGCAAGTTGCGCTCATCAATCTCAAAATAATCTGTCGAGAACCGGAACTGAATTAAACAAGAATTAATAATACAATACATTTTTTAAGAGATAAAGATAAAAGAAAACATTCACTATAATGAAAAAATAAACTGATGTTTCAAATAAAAAATACTTTATAAAAATACAACCTGAACAGAATAGAATGTAGAATGAAATGTAAAATTTCTTTGGATATTAAAAGTAGATCAAATTTAGGATAATAATTGAAAAACCTTCAGCAGCATTTGTGGGACCCCTTGAAAAGCAGGGCCCCTAGGCCGTTGCTTCGAATGTCCTGCCTTAAATCAGGCACTGGTTGTCAAGTTTTCGAAAATTAATTTTTTATTTTTATTTTAAACTTTTATTTTTTCTAAACATTTTGATGTAATAGTTTCTTTGAAATTCCCTGTAGCAGCGTTGATTTCAGTAGGTGGCCGGGGGAAGGGGAGGACACATCCCCTCCGGAGCAATGAAATGTCTCTCCCCCGGAAAATTTGAGATTTTGTGTTTTCAATGGTCAAAAAGTACAATACCCCCCAGAACTCTATAATCCCCCCCCCCCCCCCCCCCCCCCGGAGCTACAGAAGTCTTTCCCAGAGAAAAGTATCTGTCTGAATTTAACACTACCTTTTAGAATAGAAGTTATGGCTTTTAGGATTAATAAGGTGGAACCCACCGAATTTCGACGAAAGTAAATGTTTAAGAGGGACTGTTTCATTGATTTATAATAAACCTGCAAAATTAGCTACTGTAAAAAATGCATCTTACAATGGTCAGTCTAACTCTCAAACAAATATTATTTAAAGCTAAAAAAAAAAAAAAAAAAAAAAAACTATTTTTGTAAAACTTAGTTGTCCAAATTATTAAAATTAAACTTTAATCGCATATGTAAAAATACGAGTATAATAATAAAGCAAAATATAATAAAGATCAGTTATAAGATGAAGTTATCAATTGAGGTATAAATATATAATTGATTGGTATAAATGAGTAGGAAAAAAAAAAAAAAAATACAAATTGAGGCGATCTTAGAATTTTACGTGTAATCTAAACCCGTCATAATTTTCATCTTCTCAAAATTTACATACGCATATTTCAAATTTTATCAACTTTAAGAAAAAATGGCGTATTTCTGTTGCGACAAATTCGTACTAAAACTATAAAAAAAATTAATATGTCAAGAATAAATTGAGATACAGCTTTCTAACAAATTGCATTTAAAATTACATATTTTTTTCTATACGATGATGTAAAAATTGAAAATGTGCGATGGTTAGAAGTATAAAATTTACAGTACCGAAAATTGCAAAACCGAATTGCATGTGAAAGTGTTGCCATTCGCAAAATGACGTATGCGTTACGCACAGATACGTTTGGCCTTTATAATATAGATAGATATAGATAGATAGATAGATAGATAGATACCCGCTCAATCGCTGATGTGGCGCGGCGTTTCCGAAACATTGAAGTAATTTTTTTTCCAAATCATTTTTTTAACATAACGCGTACAATATCTCAAAAACTTTTGAATATTTTTTTCTTGAAAATTTTTGAAAATATATGTTTTATGTCAATCTGTAAAAATTGAACCTAAAAATTCCTTTTTATTGCTCAAAAAACTGTTTTTTAGGATATTATACTGTTGAAATTTTCTAAATTTTGCATTAGCTATTTACAACTTTGTATTAAAATTATAAAAATGTTTTAAATACAAATTTAATTAGGTTCAGGGTAATTATTACAATATGAAGTTTAAGTAGGCACCAAATTTTTCATCCTAGTTGCAAAATTTGTTGTGTAATCCTGCGTGTAATCTATTATGCCAATTTTCTACTCGTCAAATATTTGAGAGTTTGGAGTCCCCCCCCCCTTTCCTATAAATGCTAATTCTGCATCTTGCAATTTTTAGGTAGCTTTCATTTAAAAAAATAAATAGTCCTTCCGGCAGTGCCGGGAGGAAGAGGTAGCTTTCATATACTTATATATATATTTATTTATTTTAAATTAAGTTATATTATTCAAAAATACTAAGCTCAAATTAGTAGAACCTGATTATGAGCTTGGTCGAAATCTTAATTCAGGTGCACATGCACACTCATATTGAAATCGATTAATATATATATGCGATGACTCATACATTTAAGATACAGACGAAACAAAACAATGCTCTGGAATCTTTGTATCAAGGTCAAATGCATAAAAGGAAAATCTTTTTCAATTTCTCACTTTCTTGTGCCTAATTTTAAATTTTAAAATTTATAAATTTGTTTAAATGGCCGCCATTTTGAAATAAGATGGCAGATGGAACTGAGTATTGAACTCGATTCAGGCCTTAGTATTTACTATGTACACACCAAGTTACATCCAAATCGATTCATAAATACGCGTGTTATCACGTGACAAAAATCAGATCGTTTCAAAATGTCAGCCATAAGAAAAATTCAAAGTGCTATAACTCAATTATTTTTTAAGATATAGACAAAATAAAAAGTGTTCTGGAATCCTTGTTTTACTTTCTAACACGTAAAAGAAAAATATTTTCCAACTTTAAATTTTTTCGCATTGAATTTAAAATGTTAAGTTTTTTAAAAAATTTAAAATGGCCGCCATTTTGAAACAAAATGGCGGATGATGCTGGCCAACGAACTCGGTCGAGACATTTTTATGTACTATGTACATACCAAGTTTCATTCAAGTCCGTTCATAAATACGCGTGTTATCACGTGACAAAAATCAGATCGTTTCAAAATGTCAGCCATAAGAAAAATTCAAAGTGCTATAACTCAATCATTTTTTAAGATATAGAGAAAATTAAAAGTGTTCTGGAGTCGTTGATTTACGTTCTAACGCACAAAAGAAAAATAGTTTTCAACTTTTAATTTTTTCGCATTGAATTTCAAATTTTAAATTTTTTAAAAAATTTAAAATGGCCGCCATTTTGAAACAAAATGGCAGATGATGCTGGCCATCGAACTCGGTCGAGACATTTGTATGTACTATGTACATATCAAGTTTCATTCAAATCGGTTCATAAATACGTTAGTTATCGCATGACAAAAATCAGATATATATATATATATATATATGGTTATGTATATATATATATATATATGTTACAGGCCAAACCCGATTTTAGGCCAAACTAGATTGGCCTAGTCCACACTAGTCTATCCTAATGCCCATCGGATAGACTAGTTTTTCCTAGGCCAAACTAGTCTATCCTAATGCTCATAGGATAAACTAGTTTTTCCTAGGCCAAGCTAGTCTATCCGAACGCCCATCGGATAAACTAGTTTTTCCTAGGCCAAACTAGTCTATCCGAACGCCCATCGGATAAACTAGATTTTCCTAGGCCAAACTAGTATGGCCGAACAGTCATTAGGATGAGCTAGTTTAGTCTGCTATTCATTGGTTTGAACTAGTTTATCCTAGGCCGAACTAGATTGTACTAGGCCAATTCAGTTTGGCGTGATTTCATTGAATCTAAAAACCGCCACGGCGCTAACTTTCTAGTTTTGATCTAATTTATCCTAGGTCGATGCAATTTGATGCAATTTTATCTTACAGACTATCAAAGCCTGGGAGCTAATGTGCTCGTAGATTCTGTGTGTGTGTATGTAACCATGTACGTATGTACGGACGTACGTCTGTACATACTTAGGTACGTACGTTACGTACGCATGTCGGACTAATATATCGCGACTAATATAACGGACTAATGTGGAATTAATATAACACAAGCACCTAAGTTTTGGAATTTGGAATTTGGATGCGATTTAGTTCAAATCAGCCGGCTTCGCCCGCTATCGGGCCCCTTGTTTTATATAAAATCTCGAAACGGGCGTATGTTAAAGCGAATGAACCTCGAAGAGAAAAAAACATGATGATAAATATTTAAGAAAAAAGATTCCGCATCGAAATACCACTATTTCCTAATAGTAATTTTTTTTAAAATGATATATTCTTGCTGGAACATTTTGAAGCTTTGTGACAGTTTATGACATTTGATATAAATTTATAAAAAAGTCACATTTCGTGAAAGAGGGTGTGGTTGTGAACAAAATCAGGAAATATAACGGAAATTCTAGCTTTTAAAGCACCGCGACCTCAAGTAACATATCCACTAATAGGTTGTTTAACGGAGTTTCATTCAGATACAGTTTTGTTAATAATAGAGTGTGCTCCTTGTTGTTGGAATGAGAAACTAATATAACGTGGCTTAGTTAAAACTTGCTGGTTTCGCCCGCTATCTGAGTGGCGTGGGCAGCGGAGATATGGTTGGAAATTCGTTCGCTTCCAGGCTCTTTCGAGAAGGAGGATTACATTGGCGGTGCGTACTCAGCACGCTTGCTACGATTTGAATTTCGTTCGCTTCGAAGTTCGTTCGAAAAGGAAGAGGGCATTCGGCAGTACGTGTGCAGCACACTTGTTATACGCTGTCGCAAGCTGTAGGGACTTGCTGGAGAACTAATGCACGAAATTTAATAAAAAAAATATATTCAGGTAGTCTCTGATCTAAATTGATGCTGATTAGTTTTTGGTGTAAATCGCTCAGCAGGTGGAGCTGCTGTTTTGTATTTTTTATGATTTACGCATTAGCTTTGTCTTAATAACTAATACACAAATTTCCATCAAACATCAGATTCAGTTCGTCCATGAGATGAATTGGTGTTGTTTCTATTTTGAAGTAAATCACTCAACATGGCTATGCTATGCTGCATTTTTAATAATTTTTACAATAGCTGTATCTCAAGAACTAATGAATGAAATTTAATATAAATTTATATTTAGATAGTCCCTGATATAAAATGATTCTGATTTTATTTTCATGTAAATCGTTCAACAGATGGCGCTTCTAAACTGCATTTTTACCGATATGCATTAACATTATTTCAATAATTTATTTACGGATTTTCATCAAACTTCCGGATTCAGTAAATCCGTGATATAAACTAATTCTGTTTACGTTTTTATATTAATTGCTCAATAAGTTGCACTGTTGTGCTCAATTTTCCCGATTCCTAAAATAGCCCTGTCGTAAGAAATAATGCACGAATTTTCATCAAACTTTAGATCAGTAAGTTTCTGATAAAAATTAGTATTCTGTAGCTTTTGGAGTAAATCTCTTGAAATGTGGCACTGCTATACGGTATTATTCGTGATTATTGCAATATCTCTACCTCAGGATCTAATACATTAATTTTCATCAAACTCCAGATTATGTTAGTCCTTGATATAAAAATTACAAAAGTACTTTTTAGTTTTTGGAGTAAATCGTGCAACAGCTGGCGCTGCTATGTGGCATTATCCATAATTATTGCAATAGTTCGACCTCAAGAACAAATGCACGTATTTTCATCAAACTTCAAATTCAGTTAGTCCCTGATATAAATTAATATTCTTTTGTTTTTAGAGTAAATGGCTCAATAGATAGCGCTTCTAAACAGTTTTTTTATGATTTCTGCGATAATTCTATCTCAAATAGTACTAATACAGATTTTTTCATCAAATTTCAGATTGAGTTAGAATTTGAAAGACGTTGTTACAGATTTTTCAAAAAGTTCCGGCAAGAATTTAACATTTTTACAAGAATTGCTATTAGAAAATAGTGATATTTTGATGCGGCATCTTTTTTCTTAAATATTTATCATCATGTTTCTCTCTCTTCGAGGTTCGTTCGCTTAACATACGTCCATTTTGAGATTTTATATAAAAGAAGGCGCTCAATAGCAGACGAAGCCAGCTTGTTTGAACTAGATCGCGTTGTATTAGTTCCAAATTCCAACACCATGGTGCTCGCGTTAAATTAGTTCCACATTCCATCACCAGGGAGAGCAACCTATTGCCAACAAAACTGTATATGAAGGAAACTCCGTTAAACAATCTATCAGTAGATATGTTACTCGATGTCGCGGTGCTGCAAAACAAGAATTTAAGATTTTTGCAAAAATCACTATTCATCAATAGTGGCATTAAACGCGGAACATATTTTTAAAAATTTATACCATGTGTCATAAACTATCTTAAAGTTTCAACTAGATCAACCTAGAATTTCCGTTATATTTCCTGATTTTCTTCGCCCCCCCCCCCCCCCTCTTTCCCTTTCGTATTGGGACTTTTTTTACAATTTTTATCATGTGTTATAAACTATCACAAAGTTTCAAACAATTCCAACAAGAATTTAACATTTTTGCAAAAATTACTAATAGAAAATAGTGGTATTTGACGCGCCATCTTTTTTCTTAAATATTTAACATCCTGTTTTATTATGTTTCTAAAAGTTTCAAATAATGGTAATATTTAATTAGCAGCTAAAACCGCTGAAACCGCTCAGCAGCTAAAAGTGCTCAGCTTAAAAAAAAAAAATCTAGCGTCCTCTTAGTTCCCCCCCCCCCCATTCTAAATTTCAAGTGTCATGCTTTATTTAAGCTTTTTCTTATTTTTAAAAGGTTTCGGATATTTAGTTTCTTAATATGAACAATTTCGCTTGAAGTGATGCGTGCAAAAACCAATATCTGTTACGAATTAAAAATCTTTTCATAAAACCTAAAGTTTCTATCCGATTGAAAAAAAATCCGTTCTACGTTTATATTTAAACTCAGAACCCCCCCCCCCCCCCCCAAAAAAAAAAAAAAAATTAATCAGGTAAACGCTTTATCAGAAGGAACCTACATTCAAAATTTGAAACAAATCGGTAAATTCTCTGTGAAAAACCTATTTACATAAATTAAGAGTGTTACCTCCCATGCCTCCTTTCTTTATACGTAAACAATGAACACCCAGAACTGATCATGGATGTACCTTATTAAAATGATATTATACCTACAATTTTAATAAAATCTGATCATTTTGCATGAAAAACTGACTTAACTAAATTAAGGAGGTGGGGGGGGGGGGGTGTGCGGATTAGCCTTTTGTTCTCCTCCCCTTATTCTTATTCAATGTACCCCTGAAACTAATCAGGAAAGTTCATTATCAGGATAAATCTATGCCCAAAATTTGAAGCCATTTGGATATTTTTATCAGGAGTTATCGCATTACGTACACACTTACGTACACACATACGTAAATGGCTACATACACACACACATAATCTGCGAGCACATTAGCTCTCAGGCTTTGATAGTCTATGAGCTAAAATCGCGTGAAACTGCATCGGCCTAGGATAAAATAGATCAAAATTAGAAAGTTGGCGCCGTGGCGGTTTTTAGATTAAAAAATATCACGCCAAATTGAATTGGCCTAGGACAATCTAGTTCGGCCTAGGATAAACTAGTTCAAACCAATGACTAACAGGCTAAACTAGTTTATCCTAATGACCGTTCGGATAGACTAGTTTGGCCTAGGAAAAACTAGTTTATCCGATGGGCTTTCGGATAGACTAGTTTGGCCTAGGAAAAACTAGTTTATCCGATGGGCGTTAGGATAGACTAGTTTGGCCTAGGAAAAACTAGTTTATCCGATGGGCGTTAGGATAGACTAGTTTGGCCTAGGCTAATCTAGTTTGGCCTGAAATCGGGTTTGGCCTGTAACATATATATGTCAACATTTGAACGGAGGGTGGTTTTGGGGTCTGGGGGTCATGATCGGTGAAAATATACCAAAATTTTCCGGAAGTGCTTTCCTCCGGACGGCTGCAATAGGTAGCTTTCAGAGCCCAAAACCACCCTCCGTTCAAATGTTGACATATATATATATATATATATATATATATATATATAACCATATATATATATATATATATCTGATTTTTGTCATGCGATAACTAACGTATTTATGAACCGATTTGAATGAAACTTGGTATGTACATAGTACATACAAATGTCTCGACCGAGTTCGTTGGTCAGCATCATCCGCCATTTTGTTTCCAAATGGCGGCCATTTTAAATTTTTTAAAAATTTAAAAATTTAAAATTAAATGCGAAAAAATTAAAAGTTGAAAAATATTTTTCTTTTACGTGTTAGAACTTAAAACAACGATTCCAGAACATTTTTTATTTTGTCTATATCTTACAAAATGATTGAGCTATAGTACTTTGAATTTTTCTTATGGCTGACATTTTGAAACGATCCGATTTTTGTCACGTGATAACACGCGTATTTATGAACCGATTTCAATGAAACTTCGTATGTACATGGTACATACAAATGTCTCGACCGAGTTCGTTGGCCAGCACCATCCGCCATTTTGTTTCAAAATGGTGGCCATTTTAAAATTTTAAAATAATGTAAAATTTGAAATTAAATGCGAAAAAATTAAAAGTTGAAAAATATTTTTCTTTTACGCATTAGAATTTAAAACAACGATTCCAGAGCAATTTTTATTTTGTCTATATCTTACAAAATGATTGAGTTATAGCACTTTGAATTTTTCTTATGGCTGACATTTTGAAACGATCTGACTTTTGTCACGTGATAACACGCGTATTTATGAACCGATTTCAATGAAACTTGGTATGTACATGGTACATACAAGTGTCTCGACCGAGTTCGTTGGCCAGCACCATCCGCCATTTTGTTTCAAAATGGTAGCCATTTTAAATTAAAAAAAAATTAAATTTAAAATTAAATGCAAAAAAATTAAAAGTTGAAAAATATTTTTCTTTTACGTGTTAGAACTTAAAACAAAGATTCCAGAGCACTTTTTATTTTGTCTATATCTTACAAAATGATTGAGTTATAGCAGTAGGGGAAAAATGACAGTCCGGCCCCAGGAGGAGGAGCTGAGGAGCTGAGGAGGGAGGAGGGCTCCTCCTCCTCAAGCCTCCTCCTCAAGCCTCCTCCTCACTCCTCCTCCACAACCCTCCTCCACAACCCTCCTCCTCATTCCTCCTCCTCCTCAATCCTCCTCCTGACATCGTCTTGTAAGAGAAGGGGTTAAAAAGGGGGATTAAATTTTTTTCGTGAAATTTGAATATTTTATGCTATAAGAGAGGGGTGAAAGGCGGATAATTTTTTTTAAGTATACTACAATACGATGGTGTTTTTTAATTTTAATGTGGGGACTTTAAAAATTTTCGGCGTGTTACAGTACGTGGGGTATGTTTTTCGATTGAATTTTGCTGTTGTTCATTTAAAAAGGTAATTAAAAATAATAAGTGATAAATAATGAAGGGACTTAGAATTTTTCGAGCGGTGATTTATTAAGAAATTTTAATTTAGGAATTTTTAGGCGAGACTTTTGGTGCTGCCATCTAGATTTGCTCGATGGAATTACTGTTTTTCCAAAAAGTTTTGTTGGGGATCGAACGTGCAAAATGCAGTCGTGACTGAATAATAGATTGTTACTTACCGATTCAGCCACGACTGCATATCTCAGAAAGAAAATTTTAAGAAGTGCTTTTTTTCTTTAAAGGGATGACGTTATTATGTGAATCAATCGCAGATGTTTTTTCGGTACGCGCGCGCCCCCTATTCTGATATAAATTCTCGCGAAATTTTTTTTAACGTTAGTTGTTACTTTACTGTTGCTGAGTGAGGTCAGTCATTTTAAGTTTATGATGAGTCAACCCTCTACTGCATCCGGATTGATGATGGACCTCGTACCTAAAGTGAAACCTGTTTCAGATATCAAACCCTCTTCATCAACACTTTTGATAAAAGAAGAACCTCTTACGGAAGCCTCCTTCGTGTGTGAAACCTGCAACAAATCATTCCTGCAAAAGTTTATGTATGTAAGACATATCAAATTTCATCTTGACGAAAAAGCTTTTAAATGTGAGAAGTGTGATAAAAGTTTCATTCAGAAAAGTGATTTACAACGTCATTTCAAGACTCATTCGAAGACGTGTGAAGTGTGCAAAGAAATTTTTTCGCGAAAGGTGGACTTCTTGAAACATCAAAAACTGCATTCACATACTCAACGTAGAGTAACTGTTAAACAGAGAAAGAACCAGAAACAACAAAAAGAGGATCAACGAAGTGTGTTAATTGACCGATTGTGTAATTTACTGCAGCGGGTGTGTCTTTCCTACGAGTCAACGCCGTTATCAGTTTAATCTGCTGTTAGTGTGTTCCTACGATGAAAAGATCTCACGAAGAAGTATTGTCGCCTTGCAAGTATTCACGTTTAGAACCAACTATGGAAATGAATGAATCCAGATTGCCTATGGAGACTGTTACCCTGTATGCTGCCACCGACTCTACAGAACCGTGTGTTGATGACGAAACTTCCTTCCCCGATTCCTGCTGCGAATCTGCTATTTTGAATGAATTTTTCATTGACTTTCCGAAATCATCTCTTTCCAACAATGGTGTCCTCATAGATGACTCATCGCAAGAATCCGACGTGTCTGAACAACAAGATGTGTTGCAAACCCCACCGGTGAAAGAAGAAAATTATATTTTTCAACAAGAACTCGGAAACAGTGTATTTTTAGGACTACAATTACAGAATGCTCAATACTCTGTTCAAATTAGAGAATTTTCGAGTGAAGGAATTCCCACCGAGAATGGAATCGAACTAGACATTCGCACTTGGTATGAATTCCAGTATAAAATATTTGCGTTTAATTTGAAATATACGAGCTCATCGTTTATCGCCAATAATAAACTTTTAGTTTTAAATGAGGATCAGTCTGTTATGTGTCTGAAAATGTTAAAAAATGAAGGTCTGATCCAATTAAACAATGCTCAACTTGAACAGTTGAAAGAAAAAGCCTATTCATTGAATCGGAAATTAATTCGTCATATGTATGAAAAACATTTACCTGCTTTATTAAAGCAAAACTGTAAATGGACTTCTCAAGAAAATGAATATGTTTTGTGGTCTAAACTCATGTATTGTATCGAGAATTCTATTGTGACTGTTTTTAATCAAATTTTTGAATGTACTGGTTGTGTTTTTAGACATCCTAGTGTGAGTTTGCATTCCTGTTTCATGTTAAACAACCGTGAAAAATTTCAACAATTAGGAGACATGATTCTAATGCTTGTTAATTTCGATGATGTCCTATCCATGTTTTTAAAGAATGTAGATTCTGTGAGCGACTCGTTTTTATGTAAACTTAATGTAGAGACTTTTAAAAGTGTATTGTTTCAATCGTTTTAATAAATAGATTTCGTTATATTTCTGTGTCTTTATTTCTTTAAATGTGTGTGTGTGTGTTTTACTTTAAAAGGGAGGTTCATTAAGATTTATGAAAAATGATAGGAATGAAATACACAAATCAATTAAGAAATGAAATGAAAAAATGAATTAAGACATACTTACCTGAAACACTTGCTTCCTTCACAGTGACTTGACTAGAAATGGAAAAAAATCATATAAGTTCTTATCACTTGGGTTTTCCCCCTTTCGTCATGAGTGTTATCAAACCACGTGATCGAGGTTGCCCGGGATATCTTGATTCAACGTCATCTGTGATGTCATGCACCACGTGACTTGATCTTATCGGCTGATAAGATTAAGCGATAATTACAAGTATAAAGCCTTGAGCAGCTCATTAGTGTTCATTCTTTTCGTTGAAGTTAACCTGCTCTTGTTGGATACGTTCTGTTGCTGCTGCTGTCTTCAAAATGCCTTCCATTCACTTTACGGATAATGGATTAAATGTGGAGTACATCAGTGATTTCATCGAGAAACCTCATGCGGATCGTTATTTGTCTGAGTTGCGGACATTACCCTTCTTTAGACCTACTTTCCGTCTGTTTGGAAAAGAGGTTAAGCCTAAACGACTGACCTTAGCCTACGGAGACGCCAATACCAGCTATGCCTTCAGCGGAACCAGTGTGCCCGGAATTCCATGGACTCCCCTGATGATAGAATTGCGTGACAAAGTGGAAAAAGAAACTGCCTGCACGTTCAACTATGTGTTACTTAATTTTTATCAAGACGGGTCAACTTGCATAAACCACCACAAAGATGATGAATCCTGCTTGAATGCTGTCTTCCCTGTTTCAGTATTGAGTTTTGGTGCTCAGAGAACTATTGAATTCAAAAGACCGAATGTGCCTTCGACATTTATAAAATTAGAACATGGCTCTCTTTATAATATGAATCCACCCAGCAATGAACTGTTCACACATGGGATTGGAGCAGAACCTCACATAAAAGATGTTCGAATTAGTCTTACCTTTCGACATTTAGTGTCACACCCCCTGGATTTGAAAAAACCAAGACTAGATTTTGCTTCTTTCTCGAAGGATTCTGCATTAAATTTAGACTTGTTTTCTATCTCTGATGATGATGATGATGAACCTATTCACTGCTCGCCGATGAACAGACCTGAACTTGATGATTCGCATAAAGACGAGTGGTTTACCCGAACTTTCAAGGAAAGTTATTATTCAACATCCTGGAATTTAGAATGGTGTACTTTAGCACAAATTGAAATGGATAAAAACTGTAACTTGAAATTGCATATTCGAAATTTCAAAGAAGGTGCTTTCGGTAAACTCTACCCAACAAAAAATGGGGTTGTGATGACTTCAACGACGTTCGATCATTTCCAACAACATGTGACAAAGTTTCACTTTTATTCTGTGAAAGAGTCTTCGGTTTGTAATAATCAACTCATTCTAGCCTTTGTCGATGAGGACTTTTGTCTTCTTCAACAGATATTCAAAACGGATGATAAGAATTTTCATTTCAAACCCAATGGAATTCGCTTATCACGAGATCAATTTTTAAAACTCACTGAATTTTGTTCTGAAATTACAGACTGTTTCATCGATATGTTACTTACACGAGTGATACCTGTTTCAATCCTTCGAAAATCGAAAAAATGTATCTATTCCCATATAAACTCTGATTCTGCTAAGAAAAACTTTTTATCCTGCTTAAACTCTGAAATTGAACGATCATTGGATCGTGTTTTCGACTGTTTTGGATGTCAAATAGGCCAAAATTCCCAATTGGATCATTCATGTTTAACAATTGGTTTAAGAGAAAAATATCTCATGTATAAAGACAGTGCCCTTTTGAACTTTAATGTCTACCAATTTGTGAAGAATGTAACTAATCAATGTGTATGTCATTTTTCGCATGCATTTTTTGGTAGTTTAAAATCAGACTTTTATAAAAATTATTTGGAAACACTCTTTATCAACAGAGTGAATGAGTTGTAAATTTTCTTGAATAAAAGAATTTAAGTTTAAATTTTTTCTTTGTCATTATTTACCACACTTTTTCTCATATTTTTTCTTTCAGCATAAAACTTCTTTATTCATGCTTTTTTAGAGGAAAAAAAAAACTTGAAAAAGTTGAGAAAGTATTTTGAACAATCATGATTGATACTTAGATATGAAATCTCTTTACGAGAAAAAAAAAAAAAAAAATCTGAATTTTTTTTTTTATGAGTGTATTTCGAATAATAATACTTATGAAAACTTATTAAAAGACAAACAATATATGTTTCTCTTTAATCTGTTTTTAGTTCTAAAAAAATTAAGTCTTGAGGTAGTTATTTACAAGTAGATAATAATGAGAAAGTTGAAATATTTTTCGAAAGGATAGTTCTTGAAATCTGCCTCTTCATTGTGAAAAAAAGTTTTAGTTAAAATAATTTTAGTGTAAAGGAATGTTATTATTATTAAAATCTTATAATGAACAGTTTTATTATTGTTGAAGTGAATCAGAAATCATCCTTAATGAATTGAAAAGAAGATTAATTATTCTTTTATTTAGACTTTTACATTCTAATAATAATAATAATTATTATTATTTTTACTAATAACATAGCAAAGATTTAATTTTCAATCACTCATTAAGATTTTGACTTACACTCTTATAATTATTTTTTAAAAAAATAGAGAAAAAGATTTTGCAAATTAACATTTCATTTAGCAAGCTTAATTTAAAAAAGGGGAAAGAAGGATTTTTTTTTTTCTTATCAAGTCTTTTAATTAAAATAAATTTTTAATGAATACTATTTGAATTTAGACTTATAAATTAAAGAAATGTATTTATTACTATTTTCACCTAGAGAAAATTTCGTATATGTTCATATCAGTTATGATTCATCGATAAGCAACCGTTCGGGAAATCCCTTATCAGATAGAGATAAGGTGATTCACGCAGCGATGATATAAACGGACTGCAGATCATCTCCAGTTCAGTCGATATTTTTTTCCTCTAGTGATTAAGTGCGTTCAATTCGGTGAGAATTTGTCTTTATTTTGTGTGTGTGTCTGCAATCAAGTTATGGATTCCTCATCAAGTAATCAAAGATCTTCAAATTCTTTTGACGAGGTATGTTCATTTTTAGATATTTTTTTATTATTTGATGTGAAATGTTTGTTCGTTTTTAAATAATTTTCTTGGTATAGTAAATATTTTTTCATAGAATGATTTTATGTATGTCATTGATTTGATAGTATAATTTTTAAAGCAGAATGTTAATCATAAATAACGTAAATGCTTTTTATATAGTATGTTTTTAAAATGAATCATTTAGATGGGGAATATATTAGAATCTTCTTAAATTAAAAATAATTTTTATAAGATGAGAGCAATGTTAATTTAGAATCTATATTTTTAAGCTTAATTTTGGGAAATATATCTCTTAATGATTTTATTTCGTGGAAATATTTTTAAAAGTTTTGTTGAATGATATTATTTCTTTATTATTTAATACTTGCTAATTTTTGAGGAATCTTTATTTTTAAATGTAATTTTGGGAAATATATATATCTTAATGATTTTATTTCGTGGAAATATCTGTAAAAGTTTTGTTGAATGATATTATTTCTTTATTATTTAATACTTGCTAATTTTTGAGGAATCTTTATTTTTAAATGTAATTTTGGGAAATATATATATCTTAATGATTTTATTTCGTGGAAATATCTGTAAAAGCTTTGTTGAAGGATATTATTTCTTTATTATTTACTACTTGCTAACTTTTGAGGAATCTATATTTTTAAATGAAATTTTGGGAAATATATATCTTAATGATTTTATTTCGTGGAAATATCTTTAAAATTTTGGTTGAATGATATTACTTCCATGTTATTGAATACTTGCTAACTTTTGAGGAATCTATATTTTTAAATGTAATTTTGGGAAATATATATATCTTAATGATTTTATTTCGTGGAAATATCTGTAAAAGTTTTGTTGAATGATATTATTTCTTTATTATTTAATACTTGCTAACTTTTGAGGAATCTATATTTTCGAATTGCTAGTTTGAAAAGAGCTTTGTATAATTTTTTATACTTCTCACAATTAAGTATGTTTATTACAAAACTTATGTGTAAAAGAGGAAATTAAAACTTTATTTTAAAGAATATATTTGAAACAATTGTTATTTGGTTGCAAATTTTTAATCCAATTTGCAGACCTTTATTAGAATAATAGTTTAATATTTTTGTTATATCTGCCTTTAATATTATATTTAAAATTTATTTGAAATTTAAAGTATATTTCCTTTTGGTTGAATATTTAAAACCGTTTTCACATTATTTTAAATTCTTTTAAACTTTTTAAGTATTCTAATTAAGCAATCTTTGTTAATTCCGTTAATTAGTAATGTTATCTTGTAATGACTCATCGTGGGAAACCCCATGACGTCATAGTTGGAAAAACCCATGATATCAGAGATCTGATAAGATAAGCTTATCTAATTAATCAGATAAGCGTACTGACCTGGGTCCGCGAGATCATTCTTATATTAGTTGTCCTAGAGACTACACGTTATAATTAGTGCTCCAAACAGTTTATATTATTAATCTTTTTGAAAAAAAAAAAAAAATAAAAAAGATGAATTCGCTCGCCATGGATTTCAATTCAGATAATCAAAGTCAAGTAAGATTATTTTGTAAACCCTATATTATTGCATATTTTAACGTGGTTTTCTTTTGTAAATGATTTTCACCTTTTCTTCTAATCTTAATATTTCTAAGCGATTAAGTTTTTAAACTCTCTCTTAATGAAACTTTTGAAATACTTCTAGTTATACTCATTTTTCCGAGAAACCTTTTCAAAATTAAACTGTTCTTTTGAAATAATACTATTTTTCTGTTTGAATTTATGTTATTTTTCTTATATATGTGTATGTGTGTGAAAAGCAAATTTCTTAACATAATGAAAATGTATCTATTTTTAAATGAAATGAATGAATATCTTAAGTTTGATGACTGTGGTAATTTTTTTTAAAACTTCATTCTATTCAAAAAGATTAAATAATCAATGTTAAATATTTTATTTTGTATGAATTTGTTTTTCGTGGGAAATATTTTATTCGTGTTATGTGTATTTGTGTTAAAAATTCACTTTTCATATTTATTTATAATGCATTTCTATTCTTTAATAATATTCTCTATCAACTTACTTCTAATATAAAATGCTTTGATGAGTCATCCTAAAAATTTTATAACGTTAAAATTAATGATTGAAAGTGCTTCTAACATGAATTATACTCCGTTTGAAAATGTTTTACATTAACTTAAATGTGTATTTAATATTTAACCTAAAAGGGTGTTTTATAGAAATTTATTTTAAAATTTTATAACGTTAAAATTAATGATTGAAAATACTTCTAACATGTGTTATACTTCGTTTGAAAATGTTTTACATTAACTTAAATGTGTGTTTAATATTTAACCTAAAAGGGTGTATTAAAGAAATTTATTTTCATTCTACTAATCATGTAATGTGTCAGTCAAAAAGCTTCTAAATTTGTTGATTGGAAAAAGTGAAAAGTACTTCTCGTGAAAATGTTTTCTTAAAAAAGTATTAGATATGTGCGAATGCATGACTCATCCTTTCATAAGATTTTTAAAAATATGGATTTATTTCAAAGTTTTAATGAAAAGTTTTTAAAAGCAATGTATGTTCGTACATGCATGTTTAAACAAAATTGATGAGTCATCTTTTAATAGAGTGATTTTTTTTAAAAGTCAAAGTTTTAATATGTTTACACCCTTCTCAAAGTATGTCCTATGTATAAAGTTTAATTTAAAATATAATTTTTCATGAACAATATCCTTAAAAAGAATATACTAAAAATTTAGCTTTGTATTTGTGTAATTTTTTACCCCTTTACGGAAATGCTGTTTTCATGTATAAACAAGAGGATGACCCATTCTCTAATTTCGAATAAACGTAGTGACTTTATTTTGATCGAGTGAAAAAGTTATAAACACTTTGGTTTAGTTTTCTAAAATTAAAATCTATGGGTTTTATTTAAATGCATTACTAAGTGTAAGAAAGAGTAAATTTTAAACTTTAACTATATTCTTTTATAAATAAAGCTTTCTTTCTACCTTTTAAAAGTGAATGTTTAAATCAGTTTTCGAATGACTTATTCACGCAAAGGATGTTAAGGGTAATTTTCTTGTTATTTAGTGGAATATGGAATTTTCACCGAGTAAAATCGAGATGTTTGACAAGATTGAAATTGCTGCTCTAAAAGAGATGGATAGGAAAAATGAATTGAAACAGGTATTTTTTATTTATGAAGAAAATTAATCAATTTTTATGTGTTAAAGCTTTCTTCGTACCTTTTAAAAGTGAATGTTTAAATCAGTTTTCGAATGACTTATTCACGCAAAGGATGTTAAGGGTAATTTTCTTGTTATTTAGTGGAATATGGAATTTTCACCGAGTAAAATCGAGCTGATTGATAGGATTGAAATTGCCGCTCTAAAAGAGATGGATAGGAAAAATCAATTGAAACAGGTATTTTTTATTTATGAAGAAAATTAATCAATTTTTATGTGTTTTAATTAAAAACGTACTATCTAAAATTTTGTAATCTTATATATATTAATGATTTTAAACTTACTAATAAAAATTTTGTAATCTTATATATATTAATGATTTTAAACTTACTATTTAAAATTTTGTAATCTTATATAAATTAATGATTTTAAACTTTAAAATTTATGAAATAAATGTTAACGATAATAGAAAAAAAAATGTAGTTTTAATGAAATGCTTAGCTATTTGTTCTTAAAAAGAAATCGTGGTATAACCTTTTGTGGGGATATATCTTTTTCAGCAGGAAATTTCTCAAACATTAAAGGATGTGATCTCCACCACTAAGTCCCAAACAGTTTCTTCCAAGGTATGTAAATATTTTTAAAAGATTATCTAAATTGAATATTATGTATAAAAAGTTATTTTAAAAATTCATTTAAAGTCTATTATAGTGTTAAAAGTTATTTTTAGACTTGTTTAACTAAAACTTAAAATTTATTTAAGAAAGTTTTTTTTTTTTTTTTTAACTGAAATAAATTGTAAGCATTTTTAATGAAGATTCTTTTAAACTTTAAGTCGAATATTTTAAACTTAATCTTAAAAACTCAAAGTTTGATTTTATAGTAGAAAACCCTTTTTTAAAAATGAAACTCGAGATATTCAAACTGGTTTGTAAAACGAGGTTGAATTTATTTTCAGGATGAGCATCTCTGCAAGGAGTGCGGGAAATCTTTTTCCCGTAAAGACAATTTAAAAAGGCATGAACTCATCCACACCAGACTTGGAAAAAAATCGGATGTGGCAAAGTCTGAAGCTGTTCCATCAACATCAAAGGTAATTTTTTTCTTTTCAAGTATATTCTATAACTTTTACAAGTTAAAAATAGGTTTTTAAACAATTCTTTTTTAAAAACTTTTATGAGTCTTTTAATTTTCGTGAGAAAGATTCAACATTTAAAAGGGGGAAACTATTTTGATAAACTTTAAATTTTAATGTTTAGGGAATTTTTATTCAAATGAAATAAATTTCCTGTTTTAAACAGTTTTAATTTTAGCATTTGGGGAATATTTAAGTTTTTATTAAAATTAAATAAATTAAATATTTTAAAAGGCTTAAATTAAAAATGTTTTTAAAAAGTAAAATAAAAAATGAACAAGGGTTTTTCTTCTTTTACAGGATGTGCATAAATGCCACATGTGTGAGAAATCTTTCGCAAAGGTGTTCAATTTAAAACGTCATCAACGTACCCATGAAAAAGAAGATTCCTCGACTTATACGTGTGAGATTTGCCAAAAGTGCTTTTTGAGAATGGACAATTTTCTTCGCCACAAGCAATCTCATTCTGGAGAAGACAGTCGTTTCAAGTGTAATATTTGTGAGGCTGTATTTAAACGAGGGGACAATCTGAAGCGACATTTAGTCTCGCACGAAAATCCCAATTATTCTTGTCGCGAGTGCGGTGAAAAATTCTCCAGAAAAGAGAATCTCAACCATCATACACGCGTCAGCCACAGTAACACGTCAAACTTCGTTTCTGTGAAAAAGCCAAGACTTGACTCTAAAACACCAAGAAAAAATCAAAAACGAGTGGATTCATTAAACGTCTTTCGAAGCATTTTTTTTGACGGTGAAGAGGAAGAAGACTATATTTATGACATCACCACCTTCTTCGAAAGAAAAAGAAAAGAACTCTTAGATTCCCTGGACGAGGCCATTCACGAGAAAAAATCTATCAAATGGAGGCTATTAATTAAAGTGCTCCTTGAAAAAACATCTGCTGGTGGGGAAAGTGAATTACTATCCACATATTTCTCATCTTTAACTTATCAAGAATTCACCAATGATTATTTAGAAGAACATCTGGATGAAGCCCACAAGAAGATTATAAAAAGTTTCGAAAAATTTCTACAGAGAGGTTCTGGGTGGGTACTCAAACATGTCCAGCATTTGGAACTGAAAATTTGCAACTATCATCCACTCAAGGGAAGCAGTTACTTACAGCTTCCACAAGATCTCAAAGGCAAGGAAGCTATTCTGAATATACAGAATTTTGAAGACCAGAAATGTTTATTATGGTGTCTCCTCGCCCATCAAAGGAAGTTAAACCGCAAAGAACATCCTAATCGAGTAAATAACTACAAGCCTTTTGAACATACCTTGAATATGAATGGAGTAACCTACCCAGTACCTTATACGAAAATTCCACTCATCGAAGCCCAAAATAATCTTCGGATTAATGTGTTCGGTTACGAGGAGGGAGAACTATATATTTTACATGTGTCAGAGAAGACAAACACAGACGTGATTAATCTCCTTTTGATCAGCAATGGCGAAAACACGCATTATACGCTGATCCGTGATTTCTCACGTTTTATGAGTCATCGATCCAAACATGACGGCAAAGCTTTCTACTGTTTTCGATGTCTCCATGGATTTACTCGTGAAGAACTCCTTCAAGAACATGCACCCTATTGTTGCAAACAATCTCCCCAAGTTGTAAAAATGCCTGAAGAAGGTGAAAATATCTTAACATTCACAGGAACTCATTTACAAGCACCAGTTCCATTTATAATTTATGCTGATTTCGAATCCCTCCTCGTGCCGATAGTCACCACCGAACCCTCCAATACTAAGTCTTTCCAAACTGAAACGGCACAACATGTCGCTTGCGGATATGCATACGTTATTGTGGGCTCTGACGGTGCTATCTACAAGCATGCTAAAGTGTATCGAGGCGAAAATGCCGTTTGTGAATTCATCAATGATTTGATGGCCGAAAAAGATGAATTACAGCAAAAACTTATGACTATCGCACCTATGCGTTTAAGTGAAGAAGAAGAAAAATCGTTTCAAGAGGCAACAGAATGCTGCATTTGTCGGAAGGCCCTGGGAGAGAAGCGAGTCCGTGATCACGACCACATATCATCAAAGTACAGAGGAGCTGCTCATCCCTTCTGCAACTTAAATTATAAGCAGTCGAAAGTTATCCCAGTGGTCTTCCACAATTTGAAAAAATACGATGCCCATCATATTATGAAGAAGCTAGGCTGCTTTCCCAATTTCCACATCGATGTAATCGCTGCCACTTTGGAAGATTATATAACTTTCAAACTAAAAGAAAAGACATCTTCCATCCAATTTTCCTTCTTAGATTCTCTTCAGTTCTTGCCAGCGTCCCTGGATAAACTCACAGCCAATCTTCAACAGGATGACTTCAAAATTTTAAAGAAACATTTTCCTTCAATAGACTTATCCTTGCTCACTCGAAAAGGAGTGTATCCATATTCATATTTTTCATCGTTTAAGAAATTTGATGAAGACCATCTCCCCCCACCAGCAGCCTTTTACAATAATTTAACAGAAGAATCTATAAGTGAAGATGATTACAAGCATGCACAAAAAATTTGGTCCACTTTCCAGATGCAAACCCTTGGTGATTATCACAATCTTTACGTGAAAACCGACGTGTTACTGTTGGCTGATGTGTTTGAAAATTTCCGGGGCTTGTGTAAGCAATTCTACGATATTGATGCAGCCCACCTCGTCACTTCACCAGGTTTGTCTTGGCAGGCCTGTTTGAAGATGACGGGGGTGGAATTAGAATTGCTCACTGACGTAAATATGTTACTATTCGTCGAACAAGGAATTCGTGGTGGCGTGTCGCAGATTTCCCACAGATTTGCGACCGCCAATAATACACAAGTCCCAAACTACGACCCAAATGAAGATACGTCCCATATCCTCTACTGGGATGCTAACAATTTGTATGGCTGGGCTATGTCCCAAAGTCTACCATACGGAGGGTTTCGGTGGTGTGAAGATATCAATTTTTCAACAGAGGACATTTTGAAAATCAAGAAAGATTCTTCTATTGGCTATATATTTGAAGTGGATTTGGAGTACCCTGAATCCCTTCATATATCACACAACGAATATCCACTCGCGCCTGAAAGACTAACCGTGGAAGAAAAAATGCTTTCACCCTATGCGAAGAGTTTGCTGGAGAGGGAATTTAAGGGTACTCCCAAACTTATTCCAAATTTGATGAATAAAGAAAAGTACATTTGCCACTATCGCAATTTACAGTTATATTTACAGTTGGGACTCAAGCTGCAACATGTACATAAAGTGCTCCAGTTCAACCAATCCCCTTGGCTTAAAGAATACATCGATTTCAACACCGAAAAACGGAAGACAGCCACTACCACTTTTCAAAAGGATTTCTTCAAACTCTTAAATAACAGCATTTATGGAAAATGTATAGAAAATCTCAGGAAGCGAAGAAATGTAGAGCTATGCAATACTTCCGCAAGATCTGAAAAGCTGGTAGCATCACCCTTCTTCAAATCATTCAAGATATTTGATGAGGGTCTGACGGCGGTTGAAAGGCAGAAACCCAGTATCTTAATGAACAGACCCATTTACGTCGGATTCACGATACTGGAGTTGTCTAAGGTTTTAATGTATGATCTCCATTATAATTTCGTAAAAAAAAAATTATAGTGGCAATCGTTCATTGCTGCTTTTCACCGATACCGACAGTCTCACATATCTCATCAAGACTGAAAACCTACAAAGGGATTTGGCACTCCACAGCTCCGAATTCGACTTTTCTGATTATCCCCAAGATAACCCTCTTTATTCCACAGTGAATCGAAAAGTTTTGGGGAAGTTTAAAGATGATTTGAATGGAAGAGCTGTCCACGAATTTGTAGGTTTAAAGTCTAAGATGTATTCCATCAAGACTTGTGATGAGGAGAAGAAGAGAGCCAAGGGGATCTCCACAAGAATTGTTCGAAAGAAGCTTACTCATCAAGATTATGTAAATTGCCTTAAAGACCAGAAAACAACATTTGAAGTCCAAACCAGAATCGGGCAGCGATTACATACATTATATTCTATGAAGCAAAATAAGAAATGTCTCTCGCCCTTTGATGACAAACGATATATATTAGAAGATGGGATAAGCAGCTTAGCTTACGGGCATTGGCAAATACCCAAAACATAAATGAAAAAAAGTTTACAAAATGTAAAAAAAAAAAAAAAAAAAAAAAAAAAATCTTACAAAAAGTGAAAAAAAAAAAAAGTTTGCAAAAAGTGAAAAAAAAAAAAAGTTAAAAAAAAAAAAAAAAAAAAAAGAAGATATCAAAATCTTCAAAAAGTGTGTGTGTGAATGTGTGTGTGTGTGAATGTGAGTGTGTAAATCTGCCATTCACTGCTTATGACTAGACAATGTCTTAAACAGAGAATGCCGGTCCCAAGCCCGGAAAAAAGATGAGGGCACACTCTTCCAGATTTGAAATTCAAAAGGTAGTATTACTTTCCATTTATCTTTTTTAATGAACAACAGCAAAACTCTATCGAAAAAAATTACCACATTAAAATAACCTATCATACTACAGCATGCCGAAATAATTAAAGTGGTCTTCATTATTTTTAATTATTATTTGAAATTAACTTTAATGATTCATTTGTTAAATTGGATTCACTTTTACACTTGACTCAAAATAAATTTAAACTGTTGAAAATTTTAAAGTTTAAATTATTAAAAATTTCTTAATAAATCATTACTCGAATCACCCTCATACTAGAGTATGTTGAAAAAATTTCACTCATAATTTATAATTACTTTTTAATTAATTACTAATTATCGTTAATTGCTATTATTCATTTCTTAAATTCTACTACGTACTATACTTGACTAAAAAAACCGCTCGAAAAATTCTAAGTCCCTTCATTATTTTTCACTTATTATTTTTAATTACTTTTTAATTAATTACTATTTTTAATTTAATATGAATCATTCATCTCTTAATCAACAGTCAAAAGAACCGCTCGTACTGAAGTATACTTAAAAAATTAATCACCCTTTTACCCCTCTCTTATAGCATAAAATATTCAAATTTCACGAAAAAAATTAATCCCCCCCTTTTAACCCCTTCTCGTACAAGACGATGTCAGGAGGAGGATTGAGGAGGAGGAGGAATGAGGAGGAGGGTTGTGGAGGAGGGTTGTGGAGGAGGAGTGAGGAGGAGGCTTGAGGAGGAGGCTTGAGGAGGAGGAGCCCTCCTCCCTCCTCAGCTCCTCCTCCTGGGGCCGGACTGTCATTTTTCCCCTACTTATAGCACTTCGAATTTTGCTTATGGCTGACATTTTGAAACGGTCTGATCTCAACGATCCATCATGCTGCTTTAAAATGGCATACACTTCATGATGTCGTGGAATTTGGTGACTCTCTAAATCGCTTAAAATAAAACCAGATTGAATAAAAGATGACTAATTTCTAAAAATTCCTATTAATATTTAGTCTTGACAAAAACTAGTATTCAATCTTATAAAATCACTAATTTTATAAGATTATTTCCACTAATTTGAGCTTAGTATTTTTGAACAATGTAACTTACTTTAAAATAAATAAATAAATATATAAGTATATGAAAGCTACCTCTTCCTCCCGGCATTGCCGGAAGGACTTTTTAAAATCATGAAATAATAGAACTTATATTTTTCATACCAATAAGAATCGTGTCTTAAAATCAAATACATTTTAAAATATTAAAAGTTAAACATGGTCTTTTTATCTTTATCTTTTTTTTTCAATTTTAACCCTTTCGTGTCCAATTTTTTTTTTCAATTTTCAGAAAAATATTTTACGTTAATAACATTAGTACTAACTATCCAAATAGTTTAATTAGTGTTTAACGAATATTTTATTGTCTGAAAGATAACGAATGCTGTTGTTTTGCGTACTATTCGATCAATATTCATATAATAATATGCTAAGGAAGAATTTTTGGAGATGTTTAGAAAATATTGTATCACATTAAGATTTAACTGATATTACAACTTTCTAATACTTTTTACGCTTTATTACTCATGATTCTTTCAAGAAGTAACTTTTATTGTAAATTTAAAGAGTGAAATATATGTTTAAAATAAAAGAATTGGAAACGACACAAAGCGAATTAATCAATAATAATAATTATTATATTACTAAATGCCCAAACATAAATGAAGTCATATAGTAAATGCAGAGGGATATACAAATATTATTACTAAATCGTAACAAAAGTATTTGTTAAATAAAACGATACTTATTTAAAAAACATGTACTATTAATACTACACCAGACCCGAAAGAGTTAAGAGTCCTGCGAAATCCGTTACCAAGGAATTATAATTTGAATGGCTATTCTATTGTATAGAAAATGCTGCTGTACCACTAGTGTAGAAGGGCCATTTTCACCCTTCACTTACATTTCAGAATTTTATTTTTATTTTTCAAGCTTAATAATTTCTTTTAAAAATGGAGACAGGTGTTAAGGTAAATGTTTAAGGTACATGGAAAAAAAAAAAATGGTTGTGCATTTTGCTCTATAATATAATATGTAAATGCTATTTAAAATTGGCTTGTAAGGCAAATTGTCAAGTCCGTTACCATACAAAACTATTGAAAATACTCAGATTTAAATTTATTAAATTTCCTAAAACCAACTTACTTTGAAGTGATTTATGTCCCTTAATTTCAAAACATGATATTTATCAATAATACTTAAATTAAATTGAAATCAGAGGCAATTTTAGTCACAAGATTTTGATCACATAGAAATTATACAAGAATTTTTTCTAATAATTATAGTATATATTCATGTAAATTATTAAATTTTAAGAAAGTTGCATATTTGTTTCATGGTTAAATAAAAAATAAAAGTAGAATGGTGAAAAAATGATAATCATTAAAAAACCATGCGGTAACAGACTTGACATTTGGTAACGGACTTGACACTATGTTGAAAATGGCCGAGAACACACAAATACAATAAATAAAATACGATGAAACCCATCTACTTCATCTCTATCCACTCCGGATTTCTTTTAACATCTATAATAACAGTCAGTTACCGACTTGCATTAACATCAAGACTGGAGCCAACGAGTCGAAAATTAAGAGCTTAATTAATGATGATATATTTGTTTCTTTCATTTACTGTTCTGTTCATTACTCAGTTTTGATTGTACTCTGTTATTACATTTGCCGACTATTTTAACTACGGTTTGTCTGTAACGTAACGCTCATTATATATATATATGTATACAGGGTGATTCATAAATTTCGAAACAATAGGCTATCTCCTTAAATATTGCCTCTAGGCATATACTGCCTGCTGCAAAGTTTCATTTAAAAAATGCAAAATTTGGTAAGGTAAGTTGCAACTCCATGCAATGCGGAGGGGGGGGGGGGGTGTTTTTATGAGAAAATGCAAAATACAAAAAAGAAAAAAAATATCTTTGTAGAATAAATAGGTAATAATAAATAGGTAAAATTTCTAGTTAGGTAATTTTTTTTTATCTATTCCTGAATTTAAAAAAAAAAAAATCATGCCTACAAACCTCACAGAGATGCTAACCTTCCTATCCTGTTCAAATTTTACTCAATCTTGATAAAAACATTCCACACCAGAATTGTTATTTAAAACATTTTAATATATTTAATTGACATATTTCTCTGAAACTAAAATTTAACTTTCTTTATGAAAAAAGTTCTTATTCAAATCGTATAAAAAAAATTATAGTTATGGGTCGATTAGACCCATTCAGGGTAGGAAGGTTAAAATCCAAAATACTCCTAAATTCGTGACTTATACCACTTACCTAGCCTTTGAGTGACGAGTTTTTGACTCATTTTGATTGCAACATAGGGATCATCGACAAATTGTACGTTATTAAAAGTCGATTTAAGAGCGAGCGTTTTCTTTGTACATAAAATAGAAGGCATATATTGTATATTAAACTTGCTTTCAAAATATGCCGGTGGTCTGCACGGGTCGAAGTATCTAGGTCCGGTGTCAAACCAACCCATAAGGAAAAAAGTTCGGCCCACCCTGTAATAAAGATAAAATCAATAGAAAATTTTATGCCTTAAACATAAAGCGTATTTGAAAGCACTTTCAAGATTAATACTATGAGAGAGAAATTTACAAATTTTATTATAATATAATCATTAAGTTTTATTTTATTAAAAACTGTATTGGTGAAAGAGATAGTGTGAATTACTTTTATTTAAATTCTTAGTTTTGTCGTTAGTATATAATAACATCAAGGCTCCACAATAGTCACTGAAAAAGACCCGGATGATAATGTAAAGTCTATGGGAGAGTTCTTTTCAAATATCTTGCTTAAATTTTAATTTTTTTTTTTTTTTTTTTTTTTTTTTTTTTCGCATAGGATAGCTGAGGACGATCTACAACCGGCCTAATTTTTACTTTTTCAATTTTGGTTTCAGATCTAAAAAAATACTTTAAATTTCAAAACCGGTTTAAACCGGTTCTGAAATTGAAAATATCATAATATAAAAAATATGTAAGCAAAATCGAAAAAATAAAAAGTATGCCGGTTGTAGATCGTCCTCAGCTATCCTATGCAAAAAAAAAAAAAAAAAAAAAAAAAAAAAAAATCATGTAAAAATATTAAAATTTAAGCGAGATATTTGAAAAGAACGCTCCCATAGACTCTACATTATCATCCGGGTCTTTTACAGTGACTATTGTGGGGCTTTAAGAGCACAGACAGTCTGATATGAAGTAAATTAAAAAAAATGTATCGCTAAAATGGGCACTGAATATGTTAGAGGGGAAGAATTTATGCTATTGACTTATATATTTAACTTTGGAACGGCAAAAATGAATTTACGAAGAAGCATCCAGTTAAAATTACTGCGAAATGAAGACTGTAAGATTTTTAATGATTTTTCAATTTAAGTATTAGTTAAATTAGAGGATGATTTTTTGGCTGTGCATGATTGTTCTCTTTTAATACGAGTTGTTTCTTTGTATAATTTATGATAATGTGATGTATATAGGTAGAGTGATAGTTAATAGTGTTAAATAAAGTGGAATGTACATTGTGAGGTTAATTATTTGATAATTGGTTAAGTCCATACGGATAAAGTGTGTTACAGTGTTTAATACATGCAGATTCCAGAAAAAGATGTTCAGGAAATTTATTTTCAAAGTTTAGGATAGTAATAGTGATATTATAAAAACTGTGGTGTTTAAAGTGAGCATACTCAACATTTCTGTTAATAGGTTTGCGAAAGCATCTGTAATTTCTAATATCAGAATATTTATGTAAGCAGTAACTAGTTTGGCCAATGTATTGCATTGCGCAGGAATTGAATTTAATGCGACAAGACGATTGCAGAGCGTGCGATAGATTACGGCGATACTCTTTTTCTTAAGGTTCTTCTCCTTATCTAGACACACGGCAGTGTGTCAGCCAAGTTCACAAAGTAAAAGGCGACACACCGGACGTGGGTTATATTACCCGAACCATTTCGGGCCATTTTTGACCCCAAAGTAACTTAAATTCTATTTCAGCTACACACTTGCAATTTTTTGTGTAGTGTAAGACCATCTTCTAATTTCCGAATCCTATAAATTTTTTAAAAAATCTTTTACCGTTCACGAGAAATTGACGTCTGAAAACCGCTATTTTTACCACTGACTCACTCATAGAAATGTTTGACTACTTCCAGGTGACTTAGAAAGTTGAAATTTGGAGTGAAGGTAGGTTATTGGATCTATAAATAGGAAAAAATCAGAAATCACCATTAATTAAACATTAATGGTGGTTAAGAGATAAATTATTGAATTACAATGGGAGTTTATGAGAATTTCACAAAATATCAGAAATAGTGCCAAGTTGACTTCACTTTTGGCGACTATCGGGGCTAATCTCTGACACTATCGAGCCGATTTCAAAAGTAATGGTACCAAAATAATGGTATTCTCCCCGGTTCAAAAATAGACTATGTCTTATGTCTGTGTCACTAACCAAAATGGGTTCAGAAACAAAAACATTCTAAAAATGAGATTTTTGTTTTACTAAAAGGCATAGAAGCACAAAATTAGGCATGTTAATTATTTATAAGATATAAATGATCACTAATGACATTTGCTAAAAAATACCAACTTTAAAAGGATGGGGGGATGCGCGAAAAGCGTTCTAAAAATGTTCTAAATTGAGATTTTAAAGCAATCTAAGCAAACAACAAACCTATCTTAAAAGTAATAATATTAAAATGATGGTGATAGTCCTTGCTCCAACGTAGGCTATATCTTATGCCGATGCCACTAATCCAAAGGGGTAAAAGAACAAAAAACATTCTAAAAATGCGATGTCTGTATGTTAAGGGCCTAGAAACATAAAATTTCGCATGTTCATTACTTATAAGATATAAATGATCACTAAGAACATTTATTAACAAATATCAAATTTAAAAAGGGTAAAAATGCACTAAAAGCGTTCTAAAAACTTTCTAAATAGCAATATTTAAGCAATCTTGGGAAGTTAGCGAACCGTTTCAAAATAAAGATGCCAAAATGATGGCGACAGTACTTGCTCTAACAAAAGTATTGGATAAATTACCAGATTACAATGGGAATCTATGGGAATTTGGCGAAATACCAGAAATCGCGCCAAGTTAGCATCTCTTTAAACGCGTAATTTTTATCGTCAATTTAATGATATATCGCCAAGTTGGCGACAAACTTTTTTTGGTCGAGAAGGTAATCAAGTAGTACCCAATCACGTAAAAGAAACATCCTTATTAGTGGAATTTAAAGGAGCATAAGTACTCATAATGTTAAAATTTTTAAATTTGACTGAAAAAAAAACAGTGAATAAAAGCAGGAAAAACTGTAAGATCGATGAATATTAAATAAAGTTAATTTAATATTAAGCCAATTTATTTCATAAAGGAAACAAATACCTACTTATTTGACGAAAAATAATGATATCGTATCAAAAACATGAATGTGAAAGAATGCCAAGTTCGTTAAAGGCTTCGCTAATAAAAGAAGTGATTTGACAAAAAATATGATATCTTATCAAAAACATGAATGTGAAAGAATGCCAAGTTTGTTAAAGGTTTCGCTAATAAAGGAAATGAGATCTAACTGCAAACCAAGTTCTTTCGAAGCTCCTTAAATCATAGCTCCTGTCATACATAATATTCTTCAATTGCTTAAAATGATATGTTACGTTACTTGTTATTCAATAGAGCGACTTGGCAAGTTTGCAGCCACCAACTTTAATTTTTGAGTCGGATAAAGATCTAGTCAATCGAGTGTTTGATTAAGTATCTTGAAGTTAAGGTATTAATAAGTTAAGGAAGTGATCAACTTTAAGTTCTGATCAACTAAATAGAGAAATTTGAATAAGAGAAAACTTGCTAAGTCGCTCTATTGAATAACAAGTAACGTAACATATCATTTTAAGCAATTGAAGAATATTATGCATGACAGGAGCTATGATTTAAGGAACTTCGAAAGAACTTGGTTTGCAGTTAGATCTCATTTCCTTTATTAGCGAAACCTTTAACAAACTTGGCATTCTTTCATATTCATGTTTTTGATAAGATATCATATTTTTTGTCAAATCACTTCTTTTATTAGCGAAGTTTTTAACGAACTTGGCATTCTTTCACATTCATGTTTTTGATACGATTATTATTACTAGAAAACATTGTTAACATTATTTAATAACATTGAGTTAAAAAAGAAATGCTCATTTTTTAAACAAAATCCTCTTAAATAAGAAAATAAAAATTAAAAAATAGTTTGAAAATAAGATTGATTGGAAAATTTATAAATAAAATCAACAATATAATAATTTAAAAAATTACATTTTAATTAAATTGAAATTTTCAAAATTTTTATTGAATTCAGAACATCTTTTTGAACAGTTCGAACACTTTTTCGAACACTTTCAAAACACTTCTCGTTGAAATAACATAAATATTGAAAAAAAATTTTAAAAGTTAACTGCTCCCTTAACATATTTCCTATTTTTAAATTTCTTGAAACACTGGATTGTTGCTTAAAAATGTGTGTAAAATTTAAGCGCACCTGGCTTATGAATAATAATTTTTTTTTCTGCAAAATGATCACGGAGAGACATTATTTTTTTAACATGGAACTTGAGACAAAAAAGGTGGTGTTTTCGAATTCGAAAATTGTTTGTTTTTAAACGATAAACAAATTTGAGAACATGTCGTTGCAAAAGTGAGAAATTTATTCCGAAAGAAAAATGTTAAACATGATTCAATTCCTTTCTTTAGCATCAAATGCATGTAAATCTATGCTCTCGAAGCAGACGATTGCAGTGCGTGTTAGAGATTACGGCGAAATATTAATGAAATAAAAGTAAATTAAAGATGATTTGGGTTCGTATTATCAAAAATAAAAATTAATTACTCTGGAAAGAAAGAGAAGAATATGCATTGTTAAAATCGCGTGAATTCTCATATTTCTACGAGTGTTATGTAAAGCAGTTTTCCCACATTCTAATTTTTCACTTTGAAAATATATTAGTTTCCTTCAAGAAGAATAGAATACTAATCGAAGTAATTTTCAAACATTGTTTGAATTTTCCCGCGAGGCTTTATTGCTATTACTATATTTACCAATAGAATAATACATTCGGGCTAATAAGAATTATTTATAGATTTATTAATTAGATAAATTAATTTAAACTGTTTAAATAAATAAATTTATAGGGAATGGAATGTTTAACGCTAATTAACCTTGATGTTTTTCTTATGTGTTTCTCCCTATTTTAGAAAAAAAAATTGCAATTTAATAAATTATAACAATCATTTGGAAAATGTAATTCTAATCAAATCGACATGTTAAAATCGCGAATCTTTCCAAATTTGTGTGAGTTATTTAAGAATTAGAATTAATCAAGTTACAAATAACTGTTATTAATAAAAATTGCAACTGAAATTTCGGGATAAAATTATAAGTATATTTTTGATCTATTGAAGAATTTGAGTATTCTTACCAAAGCTCAAGAAATAAATATTTAAAACAGATTTCAGAGAACAACAAGATATGGCAAGAAGTTTAATGCTAACTTATTATCATTTATTGCTGATTTAACCAGCTGATCTGTCATCGTTACCATAAATTCCCGAATGATCTCGTAACAGTTGAAAAAGTAAGATTTATCAGAGTTTTATAATGTGTATAAAATTTCATACGTATTAAGAAGTTCTTAATATCTAATATATTAAAAATCATTAAATTTGATAAGCTGTGAGCTGTCCGAAACGTTAAAAAGGACTGAAGATGATTGAGCCTACAGTACAATATCTTAATTGCAAACAATTCGATCTGAAAGAATTCAATATGTTTGTTAGTTTTGTAAATATGCTCCCCTTCTTCCTTCACAAATGTTTCTAAGTTTATGCCTAGTGAATGCAAATTAACAAGGTGTGCAAATACTTTATGTACCTGCTCTACACTAAGCGTTTCGCGATTACACGTTTTGAAATCACGTTTGTGGTTTCGAAAAAAAAAAAAAAAAAAAGTCACGAGATGCGACCAACTGTCCAAACATCATTACTTCCGTAAGGGATAGATTCCATCCACATACCAGTGTGAAGAGCAAGAGTGTAATAAACTCGTTTGGGAAGGTAGTATACTTTTTTTTTTTTTACTCTCTAGTAGCATCACTTTTTTTTCTTTTTTCTTTCTGTCATTTTCACTCTTCTACAGACGACTTGTTAATGGGCCATGTTTAGAACAATGAACCCGGGGTCGCGTGTTTTAACGATCGAGCTATTTGTCTGGGGTTAAACGAACCATTTGTTCTAATGTAAACATAGATGGAAATAGTTATGGAAAACCTGTAAAATTAGGGATTGTTTTATAGGTGGAACGATTGACTGAAATCGTCTGCTAAGGCTCTTCTCAAAGAAAAAAAAAAGGCTTGAGTTTATTGTTAAAATATAGGGGCGATTCTCTCCAAATAGGCCAAAATAAGAGTTATGAGGGAGTGACTGTGAGGGAGTGATGAATTTTAACAAAATGCCCCTTTACTTTTTAAACCATTACTTGAATTGAGATTAGAATTAGTGTGCTTTAACTATATCTAAATACTTATAAATCAGTAATTAATATCTTTAAATATTTATCTGCATTCAGTTGAGGCTGCTGAGGGAGTGATAAGGAAGGCTTAGCACTTCATCACTCCCTCATCAGCCTCTACTGAATGCAGATAAATATTAAACAATTTTAATTATTACTAATTTGTAAGTATTTGGATATAGTTAAGGGCCACTAACCCTAATCTCAATTCAGATAATGGCAAAAAAGTAAATGGGTATTTTGTTAAAATTCATCACTCCCTCACAGACTCTCCCTCATAACTCTTATTTTGGCCTATTTGGAGAGAATCACCCATATACTTTTTCCTGGAATTGTAATTCAGCAGAGTGTTTCATTTTGTTTGACATACTTTAAACTACACATTTAATATATATCAAGTTAAAAAACGCATTACAATATCAATAAGTAAAATTTGCATTATTCTACAGTTGGGACGATTGGCTGAAATCATCTCTTACGGGCTATACATACACTATACGTCCATTAATGACTGGACACTTTTAGTTTTAGACATTTTGTCGAATATTTAAAAAAATTCTTGTCGAATTCACCTGGAACTTCAGGATTATAAAGACTATGTTAGACCTCGTATATATCAACGTCTACTTGACAAAGAGGACAATTAGAGGACCGAAAAAAAAATGAAAGAAATATATTTGTGATCACGCTGTAAATTAAAATGGACGAAATGATCTGTTGCTGTAGAATAGAAATTTGTGGACAACAAGTCCAGGGATTTTTTCGAGAATAGCACGTATATTAATAGAGATATAGCGATTTTTATAAGAAGTTTTAAAAAAAAGTTATTGCATTTTTTAGTTTATATTATGCAGGGTCCCCAATCAAATTTAACACCAGTTTTAGAAAAATTAGAAAAGAGTTATAGAAACAATGTAGTGCAACCAGAATATAAGTATATTAAATATAATTATGAATTGGACAATTGTACCATAAATTATACTAAAAATATGTACTAAAATAAATACAGATTACTAAATGGTACACTTATAAAAAGAATATATTTAAAATACACTTAAAAATTCACCAACGTTTCATTCGCTTCTGCGAACGTCGTCAGAATACAATAAAAAGATGTTAAAAACGTGAGGAATAGAAAGATTGTTTGTTGTAAAGTTGAATGATTGTTTTGTTGAAAGATGTTTTTTTAACACTTTTTAACGTCGTCAGAATACAATAAAAAGATGTTAAAAACGTGAGGAATAGAAAGATTGTTTGTTGTAAAGTTGAATGATTGTTTTGTTGAAAGATGTTTTTTTTAAACATTTTTTAACGTCGTCAGAATACAATAAAAAGATGTTAAAAACGTGAGGAATAGAAAGATTGTTTGTTGTAAAGTTGAATGATTGTTTTGTTCAAAGATGTTTTTTTTAACATTTTTTAACGTCGTCAGAATACAATAAAAAGATGTTAAAAACGTGAGGAATAGAAAGATTGTTTGTTGTAAAGTTGAATGATTGTTTTGTTCAAAGATGTTTTTTTTAACATTTTTTAACGTCGTCAGAATACAATAAAAAGATGTTAAAAACGTGAGGAATAGAAAGATTGTTTGTTGTAAAGTTGAATGATTGTTTTGCTGAAAGATGTTTTTTTTAAACATTTTTTAACGTCGTCAGAATACAATAAAATGATGATAAAAACGTGAGGAATAGAAAGATTGTTTGTTGTAAAGTTGAATGATTGTTTTGTTGAAAGATGTTTTTTTTTAAACATTTTTTAACGTCGTCAGAATACAATAAAATGATGATAAAAACGTGAGGAATAGAAAGATTGTTTGTTGTAAAGTTGAATGATTGTTTTGTTGAAAGATGTTTTTTTTAACATTTTTTAACGTCGTCAGAATACAATAAAAAGATGTTAAAAACGTGAGGAATAGAAAGATTGTTTGTTGTAAAGTTGAATGATTGTTTTGTTGAAAGATGTTTTTTTAACACTTTTTAACGTCGTCAGAATACAATAAAAAGATGTTAAAAACGTGAGGAATAGAAAGATTGTTTGTTGTAAAGTTGAATGATTGTTTTGTTGAAAGATTTTTTTTTAAACATTTTTTAACGTCGTCAGAATACAATAAAATGATGATAAAAACGTGAGGAATAGAAAGATTGTTTGTTGTAAAGTTGAATGATTGTTTTGTTGAAAGATGTTTTTTTTTAAACATTTTTTAACGTCGTCAGAATACAATAAAATGATGATAAAAACGTGAGGAATAGAAAGATTGTTTGTTGTAAAGTTGAATGATTGTTTTGTTGAAAGATGTTTTTTTTAACATTTTTTAACGTCGTCAGAATACAATAAAAAGATGTTAAAAACGTGAGGAATAGAAAGATTGTTTGTTGTAAAGTTGAATGATTGTTTTGCTGAAAGATTTTTTTTAAACATTTTTTAACGTCGTCAGAATACAATAAAAAGATGTTAAAAACGTGATGAATAGAAAGATAATAGAAAGATGTTTTTTTAAACAATTTTTAACGCCGTCAGGATACAATAGAAAGATGCTAAAAACGTGATGAATAGAAAGATGTTTTTTAACATCTTTGTATTGTATACTGACGATGTTCGCAGAAGCGAATGAAACGTGGATGGATTTTTAAGTGTATTTTAAATAGATTCTTTTTATAAGTGTACCATTTAGTAATCTGTATATATTTTAGTACATATTTTTAGTATATTAAATATTTTGTGAAACATGAGAAGTTGTACGAAATAATTTATATCAGCGCATGCGCGAACGATAACAAAGCTCTTTTTTGTGTAATTTAATAGTAAACTCTATTGTACAATTCTAAATAAAAAATGAAGTATCGTGACAGTCCAATATTGTGAAAACCCAGAAAGATATTGGCGATAGGAGTGAACTGAATGTTAGTTTCTCTCTAAAAGCAGCTTAATGATGGGGAATTTTCCATAAATTGCCAATTTTAATTAATTTCTTTAATTTTAATTTTTTTTGTTCTTGTTTTAGTTTTTCTTTGATAACTACACGAGTGAACCTATTCCATGGTAAAAAGAAGTATCAAAATCGAAGCATTTGTTTCAATTCTTCTTATTGATATAGCAACTTTTTCCTAAACGTCAATTGATAAAACATGACAATTTGTAGAAAATCCCTTATCGTTCTGCTGCTTTTAGAGAGCAACTAAAAATCAGTTCATTTTACCGATGATATATTTCTGAATTTTCACAATATTTGACTAGATTTAAAAAAAAAAGTTGTTCTATAGAGTTAACTATAAAGTTAAGTAAAAAGATCTTTGTTATCGTTCGCGCATGCACCGATAAAAACTATTTCATACAACTGCTTACATTTCATAAACTATTTAATATATTTATGTTTCTAATTCATTATATTACATTTTGCAAACTTTTCTGAAACTGGTATCAAATTTGGTTGAAAACCTGCTGATATAAACTAAACACATGCAAATTTTTTAAAAAACTTTTTATAAAAATCACTATATTTTCATGACTACACGTGGTATTTAAGCAAAAATCAGTGGACACGTTGTTACATCATCCACATATATGCATTCTGCAGTGATTGAGCATTTCGTGTATTTCTTTGTAGAAGGTGATCCCAAATATTATAACTTTTCTTTGATTTTTTGTCGGCCCCCTAAATTGTCCTCCTTATCACATATACATTAATAAATATGAGGTCAAACATAATGTTTATAATACTGAAGTTTCAGAAGAATCCGGCGATTATATTTTTAAATATTCGGCGAAATGTCTAAAATTGAAAGCGCCAAGTGATTAATGAGCATATAGTGTATATAATCTTATCAAAATGTTTGCTAATTTTGGACCAGTGTTGAATTCAGGGGGTGGCCCTGGGGACATTCCCCTCCGGAGCAATGAAATGTCCCCCCCCGGAAATTTTGAGATTTTGGGTTTTCAATGGTAAAAAGGGCAATTTCCACCCCGGAACTCTATAATGTCCCCCCCCCCCGGAGCCACAAATGATGTCCCTCCCGGAGAAAACTGTCTGAATTCAACACTGTTTTGCATCCCCTTCCCCCTTACCGTATCATACGTTATCATTTGTCAAATCCCCAACCCGCATTCACCCGATGATATTGTTATCAATGTCTAAAAATTCTTTTGTTTTTAGATTATTTTTCTTCCTTTTTAAGTGCGTTCGTAGTTATGTAAATACGTAGCACCTTCAGTCGTCGTTCAATCCATCCGTCTGTCCGTCTGACCCGTCCACATATAACAACGCAAAAAGTAATCAACAGAATGGTTTAGAATTTGAAATATACATTTATTACATAATGTCGATTCATTTGAAATTTTATGAAAATCGGATGTAGAGTTCGATTACAGGGACAATCAAAAGTGTTCCTTTATATTACGGTCAATGGGAGAAAATAGTTTCAAATGCATTTTAATGATGTTATACACTTTAGAACATAATACAATTCATATGAAATATATTAAAGTACACATTTTGCACAATGTCTGGTGCAAAGAATATTTTTTAATTAATATACAGGGCCACACAAAGTACTCTATTATATAATGCTATAGAGGGGGGTGGGCATTGTTTGGTGCACGTTTTAATGATATTAAACTGTTTCACATTTTATGAAATTGATATATGTTGCTGAGGTTTACTACAAGTTAATTTTTGTATAATAGAAAACATTTAGTATTTACAAGGACGCACAAAAAATTTCGGCTACTGTATACTGTATTGTATCTGAAATTCTGTATATTTTAAAAACTTCGTTATAGTGCGAACGTACCTCATTTGCTACGTCTGACGTGCAATTTCTGACTTGTTTGTCTTGTTGACTTCTCTCTTGGCTTGTAGCCGTATACACTACACATGTAATTATACATTCGCATACTTTAATTAATCGCATACTTTATGAATTAAAGAAGTTAATAAAATTTCAAACACGAAATAAATTTCAATGAAATAACATATAAATGAGTTGGTTTCTTTTAAAAAAGTATTTAATGCCACCTGCTCGGAGAGGTTAAAAGCAGAACTTATCTCCAACACAATGAACAACATTCTTGGTCTTCCTTTACTGGTAAACGCAGATATTCTTTTCTACATATTATGCTCTTAATTTCTTTAACAGAGAATTATAAGGACAGGAATGCGAAACGTTGGCTATTCCATATTTTTGGAAATGAAAGGATATTGTAAATACTGGCTTTAATAATAGTTAAAATAAAAATAAAAATATAATCATGATAATTTAAAGCGTCAAACTATTTGGATGTAAAAAAAAGTCACTCAAAAAAAAAAGTTTCATTAGAAAAAATATAGAAAAATATGACACCGATATCAAAAAGCAACTCCCATTCTCAGCAGAGATATCTGACGATATCAAAAGGCAGACTTCTCCCCTCCCCTTTCTCCTTATTGATAACGTTTTATATGCACAGTCCCCTAAGTTATTCTCAAAGAACTTATTAAAATACAGACTGTTTACTAGAATTGTAGCTATGCAGCAGAGTGAGTGCTCCATTTTGTATATGCACTGTATGGCCGATGGTGTCCGGCCACATGCGATTTTAGACATTTTGTCAAATATCTATAGCAATATATGAGGAATTAACCTGAAACTTAAAGTGTGTAAACATAATAGTACAGGTCGTATATTTCTGTGAAGATTTTTCCCCCCGAAACTCCACAGGAGACCGTCATCAATAAACAGAAAAAGTCAGAGAACCACAAAAGAAAGCCACAAAAGACCGTTATACTTTTAATTGATCATTTAAATGCATAGTAAGTTCACCGTTTGAACAATATTTTAAAAAACAAGTTGGAAATTGTATGTAAAACGTAGCAAATGGGGAGCGTTCGTACTGTAACGAAATTTTAAAAATATTCTGATCTTGATGTAATAGTATATACACAGCAGGGCTCTTCAACAAAGAGTCTTTGGGTGCCATGGCGCCCTTTAAAGTGTTTTTTTTCTTAGGCGCTCTTTTAAAGGTTTCCGGTTATTATCTTTTTTAGAAGTAAAATTACAAAGAAATTTTTCTTTAAAATCATTCTTATTTCCATGAGAGATATTTTAAAAACCTGCGAAAACATATTAGAAAACTAGAAACACACTTTAAAATTTAATTATGCATAATTTCACGATTTCTAGTTATTGTTTATGAAGTGTAATTAAGATGGTTATAAATTTGGTAATAATCGGAAATTGCTATAATTAATACTTCAGAAGTAACAGAAAAATAAACCTTTTTCACCCTTTCCCCCCAACTGTGCCTTTGAATATACATGTGCATGTGTATGAAATTTCAGCCCTTTTTTTTTATATTGCTGTTGTCTGGCTCGGCTGTTTTATACAAAGGATAAAGAAGCTTAATTCTCCTTCTGGATTTTTGAAATTTCAGGCTAATTTATTTTCGATTTGTTTAGAAAAATTAATAAAACAGTGCAAAATAATTTCCATCTATGAAAGCACTTTCAGACTATCTCTCTGGAACCATCTATATGAATTGGTCACTATCATGCTTGTTTTTTTTTTTCCTACTTTTTATAAAACTAAATTCACGCCCTCTAATTAAAGTCAAGATGTATTTTATCATCCAAAAAGAAATCTAGCAATATCTTTGAGCTCCATGTTTATTATTATTATTTTTTTTATTATTGTTTTTATTACAGGCATGTTTAAAGTTTTTGGTACTTTATCCTACAAACATTTTTGAGACAGACCTTATGTAGTAATATGTTTAATTAGAAATTTAATGTATGTAACTTCAGACTCGTAAGTGCCTTTTGTCTATTACTTTAAGATTCATTCGCACATCGATAAGATGTGCCTGTATGCTAATATTGTGCAATAATCAATGTTGGGCACGTTCACAAAATAAACGAACTAACTCAAACTCACGTTCAATTTCTGAAAAGTGATTTAAATTCACGTTCAAACTCAAAAATTTTTAAACGAACGCGTTCAAATCACGCTCATTTGTAAAAGTGAACGAAGTTCACTAAAAAGTTCACTTTTTTTTTTTTTTTTTTTTTTTTTTTTTTTTTTTTTTTTTTTTTTTCTGTTTGGATATTATTGTCCAAATTTACAAAATTTTGTGAACTAATCATTTGATTATTCGATATGTAAGATAGAGGTATGCACGGACGGAAATTTCCAGGCCCGATCCATAGAAAAAAAATGTCTGGCCCGATATTAAAATAAAAATTTCAGCCCGAGCCCAGCCCCGCTCGTAGAGAAAATTTAGCGGCCCGATATAATAGCTAAAAACAAGGCCCGACCCGGCCCGACATAATAGCTAAAAACAAGGCCCGAGCTTGGCCCGGCCCGGGAAAAAAGTTGAAATTTCGCACCGAACCCGCCCCGACCCCGAGTATTTTTCTACTAGAGATTGATATTTACCCTCACGGAAAAGTTCTGGCGAAAAAAACTTACCTTAGTCTGTTTATAATCTCCATTTATGCAGAAGTGCCGTAGGCTGCGATGTTTATACTTTTAATAAACCTTTGTTAGTTGTATGTAAATGTTTCAGCTATCATTAGTATTATTAATCTATCTTCCATGTTATGGAGACATAAAAATCTAAAAAATGATGTATGGTAAAAGTAAAATCTAAGATGAAACCGCATTGGAAAGAAAAAATACGTTTCTTTTTTAGCAGATGTAAATGTTTAATATATTTTTTCTACCGTATTATTGTATTCATTTTGCATGGATGAACAGTTTAAAAGAACTTTAAAAGAAATTTTCAGTTTTCAGTTTAAAAGAAAATTCCGTCATAGGCAGTTTATTCCATATGTTTATTCCATATGTTCAGTATGTGTCAAAATTTTGCGTTGTTAAGCAGTAAACTTTGAGAACCATCTTAAGGTACTCCTATATTTCCAAAGATTGCCTTAACAAAAGTTCATTATCGCTCTTAATATTTTTATAAAACACATAAAGACCTACTGCATTTCTGTACATTTCTGGCTCGGCTCGACTATGTAGGACAAAAAGGGCAGGCACGAGCTTGCAGAAAATAAATAAATAAATAAATAAGAAAAAACAGACACCATGTCCGATGCGCGATGTTTGTCTGTATGGTGGACGTATTATATTTCTGTACTGATGCTGTCAAACAAGCATCGGCTCGTGACGCACATTTATACTTATTCTCGTAAAAGACAAATTCATAAAAAGTATTTAATATTTTATCGGCTTCACTTAGATTTTGATATCGGGTCGGCAGGCCCGCTGATGTATATATATTTTTGGATTTATATGCCCGGATGGCCCGTTCAATTTTTTGGCTACCCCACTTATTTGAAAATTCAGCTTCACTTCGCCAATTACGGAATCGTGTAGATCCTTATGAAAGCCCCCCTTCCAGGGGAATCTCCCTAATTTCAACAGGCACTTTAAATATATTAGAGGATTCAAATACAACCCACACCTATTTGACCTTGTAAAAATATCATGTAGGTGTTGATAGAGTCCGGTCCTCCCAGAGAGCTGAATATAAGTGGAAACCAGGGTTAACTACTTATATGTATTTTTTAGATAGTTTTCTAACAACACTGAAAACCATTTTTATTTAAAAAGTGTAAACTTTATATTCAAATAATGTTTGGAAATCTATTAAAAGCAATTTTTTCATATGAGTTAATAACCTAAGATTTCATGCCTTTAGAATTCTATCGATGGTGATGGGCATCGATGGTTATTTAAATCTGGCAGTGTGAAATTGAATATTGAAGTATTAACATGTATAAAATGGAAGAAAGTTTTCGGATTGCAACATCCAACTAGTTTTTATCTTTTAAGCGTAGATTCATATTTTTCATAAGTCACTCATTCTTGAGAGAAAAGATTTAACTCTTCCAAAATACTTAAAAAAAATTCAATTTTAAAAGTGAAAAAATGTATCTTATTTACTTTTAGTAGATGTAACTAAATTCTAAATTAATTTAAAGTTGCTATAAAATTCATACAAATTAATTTATTTATGCATTTGAAAGACATATACATCAGTTCTATGAAGGATGTATATACTTTTATATACATACATGTATCAGATGTATATACTTTGTGAGTTTACCCCCCTCCCCCCTACCGAACATACACAATTAACCAACACATTTAAAAGCTGAGAAGATTTGGCATAAAAACATCATGTAAAATAATGTATGTATAATGTAGAAAGCAAGGTAAAGTATAAACAGCAAAAGATGTTTCCCATTTAACTGGTTCAAAGCTACAAACAAGGAGTCTCTATTTGACAATAGCAGCTCCAAGAAGCGGAAGGGGGGGGGGAGTCATAAGGATCATGACCCCCCTCTCCCTCCCTCCAGAATGAAGAAAAATTTTAAAAGATATTTTAAAAATGAAATATATATTTAAATATTTTTAAAGTCACCATTTCCTCAATAACGAGATACTTTCCGATTCTTTAAATCTCCACTTATATCCAAAGTACCTAATTTCTAACATATCCATAAATTCATTTATTTTTAAATCTCATATGCAAAACATTGCAAATGCAATTAATAAGAAAAATATGATTGATTCGAGTTTTCCATTTTTCGATAAAGACAAAGTCTTTTTCAGGAAATTTCATTAATATATGGGGTTTGAATTCCAGGCATCGACAGATAATTGCTCCCTTATGATATTTTTGTAACTGTCAGGTCCTAAAAGTTGCTTTAAAATGAGCATTTCCTGAAATAATTCTACATCTTTTTAAGAAAATTTAAAATTTTTTAATTTCATGGTAATGCCATCGTTTTGTATTTACGAATGTATATAACATTTCCAAAATATCTGAAAAGTAGCTACATTGGATATATAAACAATCTCCAATGTAAAAATTACTCGTTAAAAAATGTGACCTCTTCCCCCAATAAAGGAGCCATGACCTCCCTCCTCCCCCCGTTGGGACCCCGGAGCCATGACCACCACACACGTACTGAAAACAATACGTGCATTACGGCTACTGCTCTTTTTCTTGAACATTATCTGTTCTTTTATACATAACATGGTAGCTCCCAGTTCTATTCAAAAATAATTTACAGAGAAAGCGCAAAACTTTTCCAAAACAGTGTAGTTAGATTATTATCTTTGAGACGGGAGGGAACCTGATTTATATACGTAGTTTCCTAGAATTTAAGCGTAGGGGTTCGGAAAAGATCGTACAGAGAGGCTTTCGTTAGTTCCAAGGACAGTCTATACAAAAGAGGAGCAGTTGCTTTATCACAGAATGTAATGTACAATACAGTATCTTTTCCTTTTTTTCTCGCTTCAGTCATGTAAATATCGAGAACTCCATAGTTCTAGACCAGAATCCATCACATATCTGACATGTGTTTTGCTGTTTGTCACTTACATGACTTTGAGTCTGTGCCCCCCCCCCCCTACACACACATACGCACGTTTAAATACTAGTATGGAAAACTAAATGTTGCATTTTATTCGCATTTTTATTTATCATCTATAACACTAGTACACTTTTAAATAATCTTTCAAGAAATAGTCGTCTTTTCACTATAAAATATTTCTAAGGGGGTCCAGTACCCCCCTTCTTACGCCCATGTCTCTACCCAAAACAAAAAGTTTGCATTCCAGAAATTTAAATAAAATCAGTAGTATATAATGAACTTTTTTTTTTTTTTTTTTTTTTTACAGTGTTGATAAAATTATTATGCATATCTAATATTTTTCTTAATATCGTAAATAGGGTAAGTCGATTGAAAATTTCTTTAAATTGTCTAAATTACTGTCAAGTATTATGAATATCAGGGTTCAATTCCATGTTCACTTTCAATCACATTCAATCACTTATATTTTTGTTTACTTGGATTGCGATCGTGGTTTTGTATACCACATTTCTTTACTATTTCTTATAATTTGTTTCGACTTTTTTCAAACAACTTGCATTAAAAAAAAAAATTCTCCGGGGGAAAAATGTGAATGCGCATTTCAGCATTTCATAGCATACACATCTTGCCATTTTTTGACTTTTTGGTGTTTTCTTTAAACACATTCCAATCCAAAACATTCGAAAATGCTCATAATTTCGGTTTGTTTGTTCGTCTGTTCGTACTCCAACTATGCCGAATATACTCGTATTGTCCTGTAATTTTATAAATTCCTGACTTTTAATGCAGGATTGCTAATGAAAATAGAATGCATAGCATTTATAGCTTTTTTTTTTTTTTTTTTTTTTTTTTTTTTTTCAGATACAGGACAAAAGTGTTGTGTTATATTGCGGACAGTGGAAAATTTTTTTTTCAAACATCGTGTAATGATGTTTCCCCTTTCAAGAGTAATGAAATTGTTATGCGTTCCTGATTGAACTAAAACAATCTTCTATAGAATTTAGGGTTCAAAACATTTATTATTCATTTATGCAATGTCACATAAGAGAATTCCATTGCATACCAGCTTCGGACAAAAGCGAAATTGTCTAAAAACAAATTTAAAGTAATGAATGAGTGCACGGTAATAAATATATATAACAATTAATGATAGGTATATAAAAATATATTACTAATAAACACATATGCATACTTACATATATGTATATCCATAGGCGTAACCAGCCTTTTGAACGGGGGGGGGGGGTGCCCAAACTTTTTAACCTGAACATGTTGGGTACAAACAATATCTTATGTAGTAAAACCTAATAAAACGGAATCCCATAAAACTATCGAATTTCCGTTTTAGACAGATTTTTATTTGCGGACGATATAATTGTGTGCTACTTATTTTAAAAAGGACCCAACGCAGTTTTTCATTGCGTGAAGAAGGATGAGAATTTGCTCAAGACTAAACTTAATGGATAAGAAAAAAATATATAAACATAGATAAAACATGGTAAATATAAAACAAAGATATCCGTAAACAAAAGTCTGTAATCATCACAAGTTTTTATTTAAAACTGCAATGAAATACTAAAATACATAAATACGACTTTAGACCCCCCCCCCCCCCCCCCGTGATTTTGATCAAAGTAGCATTAAAATAACTTAAACTTGTAGTACGCAATTTAAATTGGAAAATAATTCTTTTAATATTTTCTACAAATGAGTAAATAAAATGTTCTGGTTAAAAAAAAAAAAAAAAAAAAATAGCCCGTACGAATGTCAAAATATGGCCACAGAAAACGAAATTAAACAACGTTTTTAAGTTCGAGCCCGAAAGATTTTTTGTCACCAAAGCCCAATACCAAAAATATACAAAATAAAATTGTATGGTATTTAAAAATTGTTTCAAAAGTAATATCTCACTTTTAAAAACTTCTTACATAGATATAATTTTTAAATGAAAATTTAAATTCAATCCTATCAAAATCCGTATAAAATAAAAATGTACTTCACACCTAAAAGGATTCTTATATTTTTTCCTCCTTTAACAAGCTAACTGGATGGACACCTTTGTGTTTAATGAATAAATGCATGAAATGCTTAAAAATTGAAATACTAAAATAAATAAACAAGCATTCAGTTACCCACAACATTTTGATAAAAAAGAATTGAAATGACTTGAAAAGGAATAGGTACGCAATTTTAAGTGAAAAAAGTTCTTTCAATCTTTTCTACGCATGAATAAATAAAATTTTTCGGCTTTAAAAAAAATTGAGCACGGGCCCAGGGCCTTAGCTAGAAGTGAACATAAGGGGGGGGGGGGGACTCATATTTTTTTTTCTCTCTCTCTGACACAGAAAGATAAATTAGTGTATATTTGCATTCTAAATACTATGTTTCTTATTAAACTTCTGTAATAACTTCACTTTATGCTAAGAAAAGTATATGATGATGAAAATTTTGAGTGTACAACTGGTGCAAAATTAAAAATCGTGTTAGCGTCATATGTACAAATAGGATGAAGAAGTGTTGAAACACTTATTTTAGATACAAATTAGTAATTTTGCAAAACTGTGAAAGGGTCTCAAAACTAAATTAGATTTTTGAAAATAATTTCATTTGTATTTTCGGAATAGAAATTCATTTAGTGACCTTGGAATCTTTTGTAGAAAGGGGGCTCAAAATATTTATGGGGGGGGGGCTGAGCCGCCCATAGCGTCCCCTTAGCCATTAGGTGATTAGCTCGAGCTGAGCCCGTCTCATCATCATCTCTATTTCACATCTGTATTTCCTTTCAATTTTTTTTTTTTTTTTTTTTTTTTTTTTTTTTTTTTTTTTTTTTTTGCTCCTATCCAGATTTTAGCATACAAAAGCAAAGATATAAATAGTTTCTATCCGTGTCGAGAATTTACGCTAATTTTTTTTTATAGAATTGCCTGAACGTTCATGAAAAAGAATGGCGTTAAAAATTTTTTTCCAAAAACAAAAGACATCAAATTGGGATTATAAAACCAACTTTTTCACTTACTGTGATTAATACAGATTCTAATAAATACTCTAGTTTTAAAAAAACATGAACAAAATAATTTTTTAAAAAATAAAAAATAAAAGAATCTGGATCTCTTCTTTTATCACATTTCAAAACATAGACTGTTAGTTTTGATAATTGAACTAACTGTGCTTTCATTTTTTTTCTTTTTTCTTTTATAAATTTTGATTTTTTAAAACAATCAATCTTGGATCTGTGCGAGCGGGGGGGGGGGGTGCCCGGGCACCCAGGGCACTCCCCCCCCCTGGTTACGCGCATGGGTATCTGTGTGTGTATAACTTTTAAAAAACCCATAAATACATAAATACAACTTTTTTTTCTATTACCTTGCATTACAATTACAATATATGTATGTGGGTAGGTTTCGGTGCAGTAATTTGTAATTCTTATTATTGGTATTCTTATTATTTGTAATTCTTATTATATATATATATATATATATGTATATATATATATATAAGACCATTTATAGTAAACAATATTAACCATTTGAAATTAACCATTGAATTTAATAACTTATAGCATATTCATTGAATATGGAAGGAAAAAAGAACAATATGAATACAAATGGAATTTGTAGAACCAAAGCAGAATCTTCAGGTCCCAAATACTTTGGAACTTATATATATTAATTAGAGACATAATAGAGATTACCGTTCTCGAGGCACAAAGGGTTTATTTGTCCTAAAATTTATTAAATTGCAATTATATTTTTTCATTTGTCGAACAAATACGATCGATTATGTATATAAGAATGGATCCAGCCCTCTATTTAGAGAAGAGTCGTAGCATTTTTTATTTATTTAATTTATTGTAATTTATTATTATTAATATTATTATTAATATTATTATTATTATTTTGTGTATGTGTGTATGTGGATGGGTAACATCTCTTAATAAACAATTTTTTTATTAAAAGCTCTTCGCATAGCTAAAATATGGCTACTTTTCTTACGTCATTTTCATTCGTGAGTGAAAAGAAAATGCATTGATAACGTAATAAAAAGAATATTGTCCGGTTAAACTGATGGAATAGAGCTCACAGGCTACGCTCACTAATTGTATTTTACAGTTTTATATAATAATGCCCTTTGAAAAATAAATTAAGGGAGAAATAGTCCCCCGCACTTTTCCTTTTCTATACGTAATCATTGAACCCCAAAACTAATCAAGGATGGGCCTTATCATATAATAAACCTGTATCCAAAATTCAGAGCAAGTTGAATAATTCTGTATAAAAACCCATTTATGCTATTTAAGAAATGTTGTCCCCGTTCCCTCAGTTATACATAAACATTAAACCTCCAATCTGTTCAGAAATTCAACTTATCTGAAAGAACCTGCATCCAAAATTTCAAGCCTGCATAAAACTCTATTTAGCTAACTTAATGGGGAGGTAATAGTAATCACCCGTAATCCTTTTATACTTAACAAAAGAGCACCACAACTAATGAGGGAGGCTTCTTATCCCTATGAACCTGTATTCTAAAACTGAAAAAAAAAAAAAAAAATCGGTTAATTCTGCATGAAAAACCATTTACCTAAATTATGTGGGTAGTTCCCTTTATTCCTACGCCCACTTTTATAATTATCCGATGAATACACGATACTAATCATGGTAGTGCCTCATTAGAAGGATCCTATTCCTAAGATTTGAACAAAATCTGATAATTCTGCATGAAAAACCCATTTATATATATTAAGGGGAGGGGCATTAGCCCCCTCTCCTCTTCTTATGTTTATCGCATGAACTCTCAAAACTAATCAGGGAAGCGCTTTATACTGAAAAGCTTATGTCCAAAATTTCAAGTATGTCGGATATATTTATCATGAGTTATCGCATTACGTACGTACGCACGTACATTACATACAAACAGAACGGATGGGCACATACGCATACGCTATCAGACTTTGATAGCATGTGAGCTTAAAAACATACAATTTACACATTTTATTCGGCAAACAAACATTAAAGAATTTCCCATTCTGTTATAAAAACAACAAATCAATTAAAAAAAAAAAGCATTTAAAGCCAAGTTTTATGATTTAAACATTACAGAAATGCCGTCATAAGAGAGCATTGGCTGCCGCATTTACAATTGCTGCCGAAATACAATTTTAAACCAAAAATTTTACAAAGATTTCCCATGAGATTCTCTCTCTTTATTGAAATACAAAAACCGTTATTTCAATCGCATGACTACTGAATAAATGCAAATGCAAATATCTTGCATCTAAGATTAAAATTGACTTCATAGATGTGTCAGAATTTATGTACTTATGATTTGAGTACAAGAAAAAATTTAGAAAGATTCGCATCCTTAATCAAGGGAGAAATTTGAAAGAATTTAATATATATTTCCTTTTTAAAATGTTCCTTAAAATATTTCTTTGTTCAGAGCAGGGGGGAGACTCAGGGCTCGTAACTCTTGTGACCCTTCACTTTATCAAATTAAAAGTAAGAAATTAATGCTTGCTTTGTTCGAATTTTGTACTTGAGTATGAGTAAGAGACTTTCATCTTTCGTTGCAAAATGCTATTTTTCATAACATATTTCACAAATTACGTAATATAACATTATTATATATAGTTAAAATTACAATTAATATAAAAAAACACATAAGGGATAGATTCTGAGTTTGTAGACATCCTCCCCCCGCCCCCTCAGGGTTCGTAACTCTTGTGACTTGTGAGTGACCCTTCAATTAATCAGATTAAAATTAAGAAATTAATGCTTGCTTTGTCCCTATTTTACACAATTTTATCATTGAGGCAATGACAGATTTTGAGATAACTTTTAAAGCCCCCCCCCCCTTCGCAGCGCACCGGAAAAAAAGCGCACTTTTTTATAAATCACATATTTAGATAAGTCTGATAATAAAATAATTTAATAATACACTTGGTTGATCTTAGAATATAAACACTAGATTGAGATGTTTTTTTTTTTAATTTGAACGTCCTTGCTCGCTTGTTACTGATATTGGGGCAGAGGGAAGACTGTTTTTAAAAGTTATCTCAAAACTGTCATTTCTTCAATGGAAAAAAATTGTAAGGTACGGAGAATTAGAATATAAACACTATGTACTTAAATGTATTTTTTAAATTTAGTTTCACTTGTTCTTCTGTGGGGGGAGGGAGTATCTACGATTATATTTATTTTTTAATGTTATTTATAATTTTAATTATTTATAAAACTTTATATATTATATCATTTTTATTATTATTTTTATTATAAAATTAAATATTAATATTTATTATATTTTATAGTATATTTATATAATATGTAATGTAACATATAATAATTAATACATTAATATAATGTAATAATAATTGTAAATAAATAATAATATAATAAATAAATTATTAAAAAATAATAATAATTAATAATAAATAAATATAAATTAAATATAAAATTAAATATAAATGAAATAAAAAATAAATAAATACAATAAATAAATATAATTAAATATAATTAAATATTGAAAATTATATTCATTAATAAAAATGTATTTAAAAAATGATAATATTTTACTAACTTATAGTAATATATACTTATACATTTTTTAAATTCAGCCTCCATTGTTCTTCGGTAGAGAGTGGGGGAGGGTCTATAAGCTCCGATTTTATCACGGCTTTAGATGATAACCTTTTGTCGGGACGTTTTCTAGAGTCTAGGGAAAAAGCGACCGAAAAATCAAGAGCACGAAAATTCTTGTTTATGAGCATAATTTTTCATATTTTATTTTATTGATTTATACAGTTATTTTTATTATGTCCGATAAATTCTTGTATGATTTTGCCCGATTACCATTACCATTTTGAAAGTTAATTCTTGTTAATGAAACTAATTTTTAATATTTAATTTTATTTATTTATACATTTATTTTAATTAACTTACTAAAAGTTAATAAAATATTGCCATTTTTTAAATATTTTTTTGTTAATGAGTGTAACTTTTAATGTTTTATTATATTTATTTATATATTCATTTTTAATTTAATTTATATTTAATGTTACTCATTATTAATTTATTATTTGTTTATTATTATGTTATATATTAATATTATATATACATGTATAAATATAAATATACAAATATAATATAAATTATAATAAAATATTAATATGTTATTTTATAATAATAATAAAAATAACAATTATTTAATATATAAATTATTATATATAATTAAAATTATAAGTAATGAAATTATAAATAATAGAAAAAAATAAATATAAGAGATAAATCCGGGTTTGTAGACACCCTTCTACACACACAACCACACCCCACAGGAGAACAAGGGATTCAGGGAAAATAAATTAAAGTACCTAGTGTTTACATTCTAATTCTCTGCACCTTACAATTTTTTTCCCCTCATTGAGGCAATGACAATTTTGAGAACTTTTAAAGACCCCTCTCCCCATCTCAGTCCCGATCGAGCAAGGACGCTGAAGTTTCAAAAAATCATCTCAATCTAGTGTTTATATTCTAAGATCTATATATTATTATCAAACTTATCTGAATATGTGATTTGCAAAAAGGTGCGCTTTTTTTCGGCCAAACATCAATTTTAACTGTGAAAAGCATTTTTAATGGAATAATAAACAATTCACACGTATTGAGATAGAGAATGTCCATGAAGTAGTACCTTTCATTAATCCTTTGTAATCGTGTTAGACATAAAAAAAGTGGGCGTATTAATATTAATTATATTTATGCATACAGATTTTTTAGGCATTGATTTTAGAAAGGCAAATAATTAAGAAATCACTGTATACAAGATGATTTGTGATGCTGAAATTTAAAGCCAATAAAATTTTTTACTGGGGAAAAAATCTTTGTAATTTAAGCAAAATTTGCATGAAAAAAAAAAAAAAAATAAATAAAAATAAAGAGATTGTTTTACGTTTAAAGGTGGAGCAAGGGCTGTCACCATGACTATTAACAAATTGATTGATTGAAAGTGTTTTGACCACCCTTGTCGTATAAAGTAATTTAAGTGAAAGTGAATGCCGGCGCTGCGATTGTTATATGATTATTGTTGTTATCTTAAAAGGTTCTTAAAAACAGCAGTGGGCTTTTTCTTTCTTTTTTTAATCCAGCCTTTTAAAAGGGCATAGTAAGAAACTTACCAATTACTTGTAGCCTTTCAGCCTGCTCAACAAAGCTCATATAACAAGTGTATCTACTGTAGGGGGTTTGGCGCCTTGAATTGTAAACCGTATATAATTGTTCTTATATAAGATAACAGGACCGGACCACCGGACCAGGACATTACTTCTTCCTATCCTTGTGCACAGTGTGGGATTTTCTTTCATGAGACCGGCGACAAAGATATTACCTTATCTATTCCGAACATTTTCTTTTTCCTAAAAAGATACCTTTAAGTCCCAAACACATTTGACCACTTCTTGAAGTGCGATGTCGGTTCGTTTGTTATGGCGTCGGTGTTTTTGATCTTAATGAGTTTTGCAGGAATGGGATGGTTGTCCGGCAATAGAAAAATACTTTCCGTCAAGTAGGGGAGATTGCTTGTCCCCTGAATCTTTTGTTAATTTCCCCTGTTTCTATTATGAAGAAACCGCAAATGGATCTTGTACAAAAGACTTCTTCACTTTTTACAAGAATTCAGTTTAAAGAAAGAGTAATGCAATCTGAACAGAGCCTTAAAATAACAATTTTGGGAAAGTTTTCGATTCCAAATATAAGTGTTTGTGATGTGATTATCAGGATTTTATATTTCTGTTATATAAAAATTTAAAAAAGAGAAAGGTGGATATCCCATGAAAAATTATGGCATGCTTTTCATTCATAAAAAATTCATTGAACTGTGAAAATTTGATCCCGAATTATTAAAATTTAAAATTAGCGTATTTTCATATGAAAAAAAAATGACTGCAGTGAAACAAAAGCTAAAAAATGTATACATTTTTTGAAATATTTATTTTATACAAAAAATCAAAATTGTAGTCAAAATTGCTTCATGCTTTTTACGCACTTAAAAGAAGGGGGGGGGGGAGGTGGAGAGGGGAGATTTTTTATTAAATTCGAAATAAAAAGTACAATTGTGAAAAAAAATAAAACAAATTACGGAAAACTCCGAACGATTAAGCAGACGGGCGCGACTGGATTTGAACCCAGATCTTCCAATCTACCAGTCTGAAACATAGTTGTGCGTGCTCAAACTTTTTTTGACAATGCAAACAACTCGACTTTCAAAAGATCTAACTATGACTCACAAGAATTATCCTACCCCTACCCAACTCGCAAAAAGAATATTAGGTAGATTTCGTATGAAATACTAGGTATTGAGATCTCTCCCCTGTTGAAATTTCTGAAAATCTATCTATACATCACTTTTTTATGGACACGACAATTTTTAGAATTCTACTCAAATCTCTTCCAAACAGATGCATAAAATCTCGGTTAAGTTCGTTAATGGGAAAAATCGAAGTAAGGGGTGGGAATGGGTGAAACCCGAAAAAACTCATGACTTTTAAATTTTATGCAGTAATTTATAAATATTTGAATATTATACACTTTTTTTCCTATAAAAACATAACATTGGTAGTAGACGTAGATGCCTAAATATAGCTAGATATATTATATGTAGTATAAAAATTACTCATCGTAAGTGGCCAAAATAAATAAATAAATGAATAAATAGACACCAAGAAAACGAAGAATGAAAAATTTGCTTTCTGAACACCCCGTGGAAGACTTACGGCCGGAGCCTCATTCTTTTCGGTCTGGAACAGGGCCATTCTTTTTACTGAACATTCGGGAAAGACGGGCCTAGTTGCTATTCTTTCCAGACCATATTAGGGCCTTTTATCCAAGAAGCACCTTGCCGGGTCATATTATTTTTTCCGTGCCGAACCTGAATTAGTATTTTTCCCCTAGTTTCACGGGCATATATTTTCTAAGGATCAGACTCGACCCGCCCCGAGTCCATGTAGACCTCTAAACGGCATTTGAATGGAAACTAGTTGGATGTGCCATTCCCAAAACTTTATTCAATCTCATACATATATTTTAATATTTAAAAAAAATAGTTACTCATTTTAATGCTTTAATAATTTTACAATAACAATTCAATATCATACCAACTTTGATTTTTATCTTAAATTTCTACTTCAGTCAATTAATCGGAATAAAAACGAATTTCCATCTCTGCACGAGCCGATAAACAATAGAATGATAGCCAGTTTTTTTTTCAAATTATGGGAGGACCTACTTGCCTCACCAAAAAATAATCATATACAAAAATTTACTTCAGTTCTAGAACTAACTACTAGAACGTAAACTTTTAGGTAGTGCAATATTGAAAATGGCATAAAATTGGCTATTGCAGTGCCCCCTTTTGGCGGATTTTTTTTAATTCAGGGAGGACCAATTAGTCATAGTCATACACTCACACAAAAAATTTGGTTCAATTCGATGCATAACTTCATATACTTTTGGTCGGTACAATATTAAAAATGGCACAAACACGCGATTGCACTCTCTGGATGTCTGTATGCATACCCTTCGAGAAAATGCTGGTCTGAATATTGTGCTTTAGTAATTGCTCCTTTTTGCTAGTTTGGAACTTAGTATTAATTTTACAGAAGAGGAGGGGCTAACTTACCTTATAGCAATTGCGATAGACAAAAAACAGACACAAGAGGGAGATCTTATAATGGTTCCGTTTAATTTTTTAAATACCAGAACTCTAAAAAATACTTATTACAGTTTCCCTTTCATGCTTATGTTTTTCATTTAAAAAAGGGGGTCGTGGGCTGCGTAAATAGGCATATTTATTCCAAATCTATACTGGTGAACCTTAAAAAAAAAAAAAAAAACACTTAGGAAAAATTTATTGTAGACAGATTCTTTATTAAGAAATTCGCCGTCTTTTACAAATACGTAATGATTTTTTTTTTTTTTTTTTTTTTTTTTTTTTTTTACACGGATTATTCTATCCATTTGGCACCGATCTGGAAATTGTTTCGTTTGAGACAGTATTTCGTCACATACAGATTTTTGTAGCACCTTTTATAATACTGTATCTCTCATCCCCTAGCATTGTATATGAACTATTCTTTAAAGAAAAGTTTAATTGTTGAATCATGGTAATTTAAACTTAGAATAAACTATGGCTATAGCAGAATCGATCGGTATCTTGAAAATTTTCCGTAGAAGACAATATTCCGTCTTAGACAAATTCTACTCTGTCTGCGGATTTGCAAAAACTTGAAAATCTTTCCGATTTAGACATATTTCCGCCTTACACAATCCACCTTTTACAGAGAGTTTATTGTATATATCTATTTTCGGCGAAATTGTGTACAGCCCAGGTCCGGTTCGGCGCGACCCGAGTCTGCAGAAGAAGTAAGACTAGGATACTACCCAGAGAAGTGATATCCAGACTTAACCCGTCCTGAGGCTCGTGTAGGCCTCTAAATAGCATTTGAAAGAGGGAAAAAGTGTACTAAGGTCTGGAAAAATTTTAAATAAATTATGAAAAAATTGAACGGAAATTTGAACGGAAATTTCGTTCAAACTCGTCTATTTTTTGAGTTTCCGTTCAGTTCAAGCTCGTTTATAAAATAGTGAACGAAGTTCAGTTCAACGTTCACAAATAGTGAGCGAAACTCGTGATTTTTCGTTCAGTGAGCGCGTTCATACCCAACATTGGCAATAATACTGCCGCATGTTTTCAGTCATATGAAAAGTGGCGCCCTTCAATGAGTACCAAGAGCTGAGGTGCGCCCCTGGTTACTGAAAGATTGGAGGTATACAGTGTAATACCGAAATCCTTTGTGTGCCCCTATAAATACTATCTGCTTTCTGTTACACAGAAAGTAACTTGTAGTATACCGCAGCAATGCATATCAATTTCATAAGATGTAAAACAGTTTAACGTGATTAAAATGCGCCCCAAAAAATATTTCCGCCGATACCATTATCTAATGGAATACTTTTGCGTGGCCCTGTAAATTAATAACAAATATTCTTTGTAACACAGATTGTACAGAATGTGTATTTTGCTATATATTTTATAGATGCATATTAATTTTATTATATTCGGAAGAGTAAAACATCATTAAAATGCACTTGAAACTATTTTTTCCTATTTACCGTATTGTAACAGAATACATTTGAGTAATAATAACACATTGCTCAGTGGTGCACAAAACAGGAATTTTAATATACATTTGTACAATTAAAATAAAATAAAACTTTCAACGTTTCGCGCCGTCTTCTGCGGGCGTCTTCCGGAAAATATGATAATGGAAGGACTACGTTTGCATCTTGATCGAGAGATAATATTTCTACTAAATTAAAATCTCAATGAATTAAAATTTAAAAAAATGTTGCCACTTACACGTGAGTAAGAATTAAAATATTGCAAGGAAATAAAAATTTTAAGATTTTATGATATCATAAATCAATATCATAAAATCTTAAAATTTTTATTTCCTTGCAATATTTCAATTTTTACTCACGTGTAAGTGGCAACATTTTTTAAAATTTTAATTCATTTCGGTGTTAATTTATTAGAAATATTATCTCTCGATCAAGATGCAAACGTAGTCCTTCCATTATCCTGAAGACGCCCGCAGAAGACGGCTCGAAACGTTGAAAGTTTTATTTTATTTTAATTGTACAAATGTATATTAAAATTCCTGTTTAGTGCACCACTGAGCAATGTGTTATTATTAGTTGAATTTTATGGTGCAACTGTCCTATATATATTTAAGAATACATTTGATTGTCCCTGTAATTAAACTATTCATCCGACTAGTATATAACCCCCAGTCAAAAATGACGGAATTTCGACTTGCGTTTCATTTTTATAAGACTTTATACAAACAAATAGAATGAAGATCTTACTAATCAAGAATTTGTATTTTAGAAGAGTACATTTTAAAAATACCAATAGATTTCTAAAAATACAAATGATGAGGATATATTTTTCTTTTTTTCTTGATATTCAATCTCTGAAATTGTTCAACAATTGGGTAAAACAAACAGCAGTATATTTTACAAATAATAATAATAATTAGCTAAGTAAAAGACAATTTCAAAAGTCTTCACAAAACATAAAAATTAAATATTGAAATTTTTAAATTTTTAAAATGTAATATTTCTATTAAAAAAAACTATAACTCAACAGCGATTTTAGTCATAGATATAGGAAGAATATTAGATAGATTCCAAGTTCGATGGTTTTAGTCATCGATTAATGAAGCTTTATGTTTTGTTTTTAAATATGGTTTTGGTTTCACTTATTAGCAGTTAATATAAACAAAAGAACTTTTGATAAAATTGTAGTTTCTTATTATAAAAAAAGAAAAAAAATTGCAGAAACAGGAGGTATTGATTTGAATCAATTCAATTTTTTTAAAACTTCGGCTATGTAACTTTAAAAAATCATTGAGAATTATTGAAAGCCAAAATTGTTATTATTATAAATTTCGCCAAATTTTAATTTAATTGTACCAATTTTTAAAAGCTTAGCTTATATCCACTGGAAATTTGCTTGCATTGTAATCAAAATTTATAATTATTAAATGTCATTAAAATGAAAGAATATACAATACCTTGTACTACATATATTAATATATATATAATACATCAATGCAGATAAGGTTTTATTTTTAGCATAGTAACTTTTGAATATAAATTTGAAAACTAAATAAAATTATAATTTAAAAATAGAATGTGGAAAAATAACTTTCGTCTTACTAATGCAATCATGATAACGTCTCATATATCCATTACACCTTTAGAATATATATATGTATGTATATTTATATTATTTATAATAGAAAACAAAATTAAAAAAAAATAAGCGCATAAATGTTAACATTTTAAAAAATTAATAAAACTAAATTTAAATTATATCAAAGAAATCATAATAAAAATACTTCATTTATTTATACCTATCTAATGATATTATTAAATTATATAACGGAAACATCTGAAAAAGATCTATAATCATATTATAACATCCTTCATTTTTTATTTATTTTTTTAAACTTTAATTTCGATGGAAAAAATTCTTCATTTACCGAATTCTTCATGATGCCGATAGATGGCATCAAAACAAAAGTTGAAGTCAACCCACAGAGCCTATTCGACAAAAAAATCGTGACTTGAGAATCATTTTTTAAAAATGTTGTAAACTTACTGCATATAAATGTAAACAGAAGCGAAAAATGTAATTTCAAAATATATTTAAAGGTTTTAATACGCTTTTACAAATATTCGCCTTTTTTTATGAATCACTAGGGGTCGTTCATTTGTTATTAGATTTGGAATTTGTTCCTTTGAATGACAACGGTGAAGGGTTCATTTGTTTACATTCTTTATAATAGATTATTTTTAATTTGCAACTTAATGTATTATAATTGTAGATCTTTCATAAGAAAATATGCTCAATAAAAATTATTTCAAATAGAAGAAATGATCATTTAGCTATCATATGTTAACATATGTTTTTCATTAAGCCTAACATGGCGTTTGGCTACGGTCGATTCGCAGACCAGAATGATTCGTACCGGACTGGTTACCGACAGTTTTCTCCACTCATATTTTATTATAAGTAGATTTTCATAAAATTTCAAATGAATCGACAAAATTATGCAACAATTATATATTTTAAATTTCAAACGATTTGGTTGAATAGTTTTTGCTCTGTTAAATGCGGACAGACGGACGGACGGACTGAACTACGACTATAGGTGCTACGTATTTACATAATTACAAATACACTTAACCCGGTAGATCTCACTAGTGAGAATTTCTCTCACAATGCTCAATTGCTTTTCTTTTACTTTACATCCGTTTAATATCACTTATTTTTGCCTTATTACTTTTATTCACAAAAAACAGGCAAAATAATTGAAATAACATTTTGAAATTTTAATTAAGAGGAAAAGGAGTTTAAATAAGAGTCTTAAAAAAGGTACGATGGTGAGAGAAAGTCTCATGTAGCGAGTTCTCACGGGTTGATAAATAAAATTTTTGAAAACATAAATTGTATCCTGAAATGATGAGCAATTTTTAATATGCAAATTGCTCGTTTTAACTGGGTCCTCGTTTTAATCGGGTTCGTATTAGATTTGGACTTTGTATAGCCAAATCTTAGCTGCAACGCTGCAAGAAAGAGCTGTTCGCTCCCTTCTGTAAGTGAAAGATTTTCATTATTTTGATTCCATATGTGTGAATATTTATGAAAGGATTCCATGTACTCATCTTTAGAAAGTATATAAAAGGCTTTTCAGTCGGATATGAAAGCAGATCTATTTTTCTGACATTCGCACAATGGAAAGTGAAACAGTAGACGGTTGAAAGTTTAACTGTCCTTGGATTATAAGGAAGCAAGAAAAACAAAGATGGCGAAGGTTTCCGACGGTGTTGAGTTTCTGAAGTAAGAATATAAGCGGAGACATAAAAAACTAAACGAACTCGTAATTAAATTTATTAAATATGATGAATAAATGCATTGAATGAAAGAGTAGTTGAACACTGGAATGAAAATTCAATCATTTAAATATAACCAATAATAAATGAATCAAGTATTCAAACAAAAATAATTTTATTTAAGTACAATGAATAATAATAATAACATAAAGAAAGAATATATTCGTCTGCAAAAGTGGAAGTGCGAAGTAGAGGATGATTCAGAAGTCGTAAAATGAAAATTCAATAATTCGAATATTATAACAGAAAGAAGCGGACATAGAAAAGAATAATGACGAACAAGAACATAAAATCATGCGTTAAGCATAGATTATGAAACATTTTCCAATACGTATACAACTAGCAAACGCAGCAGCTTTGCTCGTGTAATAGCTAAAACATGCCAAGTGATATTTGTATGTCTAATTTTTTTTCTTAAGTATGAATACAAGCAGAGATATAAAAAATAAACGAACTCGTAATTAATTTCATTCATTATTTTTCAAATACAATGAATAAATGCATCGAATGAAAGAGTAGTTGAACACTGAAATGAAAATTCTATCATTTAAGAGCCCACAATAGTCACAGGAAAAGTACACAAAAAGACCCGGATGACCATGTAAAGTCTATGGGAGCGTTCTTTTCTAATATCTCGATCAAATTTTTATATTTTGACATGATTTTTTTTGCATAAAATAGTTCAGGACGATCCACAACCGGGCTAGTTTTTACTTTTTCGATTTTGGTTATATATTTTTTATATTATGATAGTTTCAGTTTCAGAACCGGTTTAAACCGGTTTTGAAAATTAAAGTAATTTTTTTAAAAAAATCTAAAACCAAAATCGAAAAAGTAAAAACTAGCCCGGTTGTAGATCGTCCTGAACTTTTTTATGCAAAAAAAATCATGCAAAAATATTAAAATTGGAGCGAGATATTAGAAAAGAACGCTCCCATAGACTTTACATGGTCATCCGGGTCTTTTTGAGTAATTTTTCTGTGACTATTGTGGGCTCTTAAGGGTGTATTCCATTCCAAACTGGCAAATTCTCTTATTTAGAAACTACTTAAGGTGCCTTTTTTGTCGGTTTTTTGATAAATGCAGGAAATATTGCAAAAAAAGACTGTCAAAAACGGCGTTTTTAACAGAATTTTCGAAGAGCGAGATCTGGGGAACGAAAAAAAAAAGGCTCTTTCTAAGAAAATAATGGTTTATAAATCAAATTTTAATGAATGGAGCGTAAAAGGAAATCACACGGTATCTTAAACGTCTCTTCAAAAATCATCTGAGCAAGGTTCATGTCTTTGCCTTTAAAAATTAGTCTGAAAATGTATCGGAAAATTTCGAGCTGTTGAGAATGAAAAAGTATTTTTTTTAATACACCCTTAAATATAACAAATAAAGAAAAATCAAGTATTTTAACAAAATTTACGTTATTTATGTACAATGAATAAAAATAATATAAAAAATATGTTCGTCTGCAAAAGTGAAAGTGCGAAGTAGAGGATGATTCAGAAGTCACAAAATGAAAATTCAATAATTCGAATAGTATAACAGAAAGAAATGGGCACAAAAAAGAACAACGTCAAACAAGTACGTAAAATCATGCGTTAAAAATAGATTATGAGACATTTTTCAACACATTTAGAATGCAACTAGCAAAGCCCGCGTAGTAGTTAAAATAAGCCAAGTTATATGTGTATGTCTAATTTTTATTAGAAGAAATTATACTTTTATGAATAATTTAAAAATTACTATTTAAGCCACAGTTTGAATAAACTTCATTATTACACTGCATTAGGATGAAATGAGACTTAAATTAATAAGAACTAAAACTAATTTTAAATCGATGATAATTAAAAAATATTTTGAAATTTTTATATTCAACTACACGCTCATTTCAGTATTCATTTGAGATTTTAAATTTTCTAGAACCGATGTTTTTACTACGCAATTACAATTTAAATGCGTCATAACCATCTAATCATTAAAATTTACCATCATATCAAATTCCAAGTTTCTTGTCTAACGGTCTACCATCTCTATAATGCAGGCATGTCAAACACGTGGCCCGCAGACTACAACTAGTCCGCCGACAGCCGAAAACTTATCAATGGACCACGAAGCCTCTTGCATTTTACCTGAGATTAGTTGTTAAGTTGAAAATACAATTTGCATAGACATTGCGACAATCGTGATCTTAGAGATGGCAAGCATCAGAAAGATTTGTATATCAGTGTAATCAAGTTGTGAAGCTTTTTTAAAAATTCAGAATACTACCATTATTTATTAATAGTTATAAGTATTTATCTTATTTATTCTATAAAATATTTTATTTTTAGGATTTGATAGCCTTTTAAATTTAAAAAATCAAACTCATATGAAAATACTGATGTATTATACAGACATAAATGTAATTAAATTTTTCATTTTTATACGAAAAAGAAAAAAAAATGTAGATACAAAGATAAACCAATCAAAATTTAGAAAAACGCGGGATCGCGTGTCTGAAAATTTAAATACTTGTCAATTTTTTACAGTATTTTACTTATACTTTGTTTTATATTGAAACTAACACTTTAATTTACTACACTCTTTTATTTTACACAACTTTACAAAAAAATATGCTGTATTTAATAAATATTAAGAAAAATATATTCTATAATTAATAAATTTCCACCCTAATTCAAACATAAAAAAAATCAAAATGTGAGAATAAATTGCTTTCAATGAATCGCTTTGTAAGTGACACGAATTATCACTTTTGTGCTTGATAGAAAATCCTCGAATATGTCATCCAGGTTCTTCATTTGAGCTTTAGTTGAAATATGGATTTTAGATTTAAGAATCCACTCGACTCGCTGAAAAAGACACGGAGGATAATGTTGTTAGAAATATGTATCTTAACAATATGTAGTGGATGTTATACGCGGATATACACCGTATACCCTCTAGATTTTTTTAAGGGACACCGTATACCCTCTGTTTCTCAAGAAAGCCATAGTATATACACTCTAGGGCAGAGCTGTCCAACGCGGCGCCCTTTGCAAGTTTTCTTGGCGCCCTTTTGAAGATTGCATGTTACTAACATATTTAAGAATAAAATTCCTTTTTAAAGCAAGCTTTATTAAAAAATCTTTTATATTTGCTTGAGATATTTTTAAAACCTTTTCAAATTTATTTCTTGCGTAAAAAATTTATGTTTTTTCGCTGGTCCATTATTTGTTTTTAAAGACGGGAAAGAGCTTGTCATTTCCTTTCTCATAACTTTGAAAATATAGGTAATTTTCTTTTTATTTCTAGCACCATGCAAAATTATTTCCATTCTCTTCCAGGCTCTCTTTAGATTCTCCCATAGATTGATAACAATACCACGCCTGTCTATGCTTCTGTACTTTTCATACCGGCAAATGTACAGTACACCTTCGAAATAAATCAATATTTTTGCGTCCCCAAAAAATCTAACAATATCGCTAGTTACCATTTTATTTTAATGTATGATTTTTATCTTAATGAATAGGCGAGATTTAATTTTCTGCCTCCTACGAAAAGGAAAAAAAAAAAACATATATATATATACCCTTTGGAGAAAAACGTATAATTCGAAATTTACAACGATTTACAATTATTTTGAAGAGATTTTTCACATGGTATTATTTCATATCCATAAGGGCCTTATGTCTTCTATAGCGAAATAAATTTGCATATATGTATCATTACTAGTACCTTAGATAATTTTGCTGCGTGTTTTGGGCCATGTTAATAATGGCGCATTTCACTGTTTGCCAAAAGCTGAGTTGCGCCCCTGCTTAGTAAAAGATTGGACAGGCCTGCTCTAGGGTATACCCTCTGCCTTAGCGTATACCTTCTGTTTGTTTTACGATTACACCCTTCACTAAAAGGGTTAAAGTTTCTTCTACATAGTGGACCCCCCCCCCCCCCTGCTCCCCTTGATTCCCCACTTACATGCATATTTACTGACATAACATAACTGGCGCCGCCGTGGTGACAGCTATACTAGAAATTGCAGTCGATTATAATAAATTATTTATGATGGCGAAAGCATTTGTGGAGAAATTGAAGTAATAAAAACCTCCTCCAAAGAGTCCCATTTATAGAGATTGATATAGATGACAGCATCCAATACATTATTTTTGAAAGATAATAAGTGGGACAGCTATTACAGTAAGTGCTGTTATTTCTGTAATGAATAAATCTCTTAAGTAGAGTCATTTCCTTAATATGTCTTTGATGAATAAGCAGAGTTACTTTTATAACTTGTCATGTTAAAAAAGGTATATTGGTTTAAAATTCCAAAGGCATGTTTTTCCCAAATTTAATCGGTTAAATAAATAGTAAAAAATACAATATAACCTTAAGAGAACTAGAAAGGTTTTAAATGATGTAAGTAATGTATTCATTATTATTATTCTTTCTTTCGATAATGTTTGAATTTTTAAGGCTGTTGTACAGTACAGTTAGTACGGGGGGTACAATTAACAGTCAGGAAACAGGTGACATCGAAAGCCCCGTCATCGCGGAATTGAAAATTTTTTAAATGTAAATCAATTGCAAAAAGTCATACGAACATAATGAGCTAGGTATGATTAGAATTGATAAGTTGAAAAAAAAATTAAATTAAATTAATTATTATTATCAACCCCTTCGGCCACTTTCTGAAAATAAAAATTTTTTACTCACATTTTAACAACATTTACAAAAGAAAAATACTGCAAAACGTGTTTTTAAAAATATTGGTGCGAATAGAATATAAAAATAGTTGCTAGTGGCTGACCCACCCACAACTTGTTGGTGTGAAACTTTGTCGATCGCATTTTCGACATCAAAAAGATACTTTTTTGAAAAGATTGGTCCTCGTGGACGAAAATTGAATACATTATATAACAACCAGGAGCACAAACAATCCTGATCCAGTGGAGATAAAGGTTCCATTCCTGTCGCTAAAGCCGGACTCTTACAGAAGAAACATTTAGTCTCAATAAATTTCTCAACAGACAAGAGTTTAGTTTCATAAAGTTTAAAAAAATTCAGAAAATTCAAAGTATCATAACAAAGTAAATTGTGCTCTTATAATAATTTTTTTTTGGAGGGGGAGGGGGAGTACGAAGGAAAATTTCTGTACATAAAGAATTGGATTTAAGGATTGCAAAATTTTTTTTTTTATAAGTTTAACGTTTGAAAATTAATTGTATGACTATTGCTTTATCATAACCTTGATTCCAACCTTATGTTAAATACATTTGCAATTACGATGTGTAGATTACTTCCAGCAAAGAAAAATTTAAATATAATAATTAAAAATTAAATTGAATAATTAAAAATTAGTTTAAATTTAATAAAATTCAAAGTATCATAACACGGTGAGTTTTGATCTTAGAATGGGATTTTTCTGTTATATATGTCAGTGCAACGAGTGAAATTTTAAACATAACGTATGGGATTCAGGGAGTGTATTAAATGTAAAAAGGATAATTTCTCAAAATCAATCATAGGACTATGTGTTTAACATAATCTTGATTCCAACCATATTATGAACACTTTTGCAATTTATGCAAAAGTGTTCATAACGGTGTATACGTGTGTATACGTAACTCCAATAAATTAAACTTTAAATTGTGTTTCAATCCTTTTGGGACATCCTGTAGGCATATGATTGCCAAATTAGCGCGTCGAGATCACGTCTCTATCAGATTTTGGTTTATATAGAAATTTTAGTAAACACCCCTGCTTTAAGTCGGTGCTTTTATTTTCTCCCCAAATCTCATTTATCTATAGATAAATCATTAATCCGGTTGCGATGAGTGATAACTTGATCAACGTAAGCCAATTATCTCGTGAGTACATTCCGAGATCAACCGCCATGGATCATCCATCTCCTTGGTCACGATTCTCTATATCTCTTTCTCGAATATTTCACGATATTCGGTATTCGCTATGAGAATTATTGCAATCGGTTCAACATTATAATATCTTCTTGCTTGCTTTTATAAAAAGTAAGAAAGAGAGGGAAAAAAAAGAAAATAAAAGAAATTGATAAGAGGATATTGTAAAATTTTTGATAGTATGCATAGAGTAAAGAGAGAGATGAAGTATAGTGGTTGGGGGTGACGCCAAAAATGTAACCCTAATATCCGCTGTATTAGGCCCAGACACACCACGTACTTTCGCAAAAAAATAAGAAAATTTTAACAATACAGTTTTTAATTCATAATACAAAGAAATGATACTTTAGAATTCATAAATACAAGATAGAACCCGTCAAATTTTGACGAAAGAAAATATTTAAGAAGGAACTGTTTCATTGACTTATAATCAGGGCTGCGGAGTTGGTGGGAAAAATTGCCGACTCCAACTCCGACTCCGACTCCGGAATTTTTAACGACTTCGACTACGACTCCGGCTCCAACTCCGACTCCGGAAATTTTAACGACTCCGACTCCGACTCCTGGCTTCCTGACTAGCTAATATACTATTGTTGATGCTGGTTAAAGTTATGAGGGAACAAAAGAAAAATAAGGCAAAAAGTCATTATTTCGGTATTCAGTTCTTAGAGCTTTGGAAAAAAAATATATTTTCCGTTTTACAAATTCTTTAATTTTACGTACCACAAACCTGAAAAATTAAATTACCGAAATCTAAAAGAGATAACAAAACAGATATTTTACTATTTCGGATCCGTGGCCTCGAAAAGGGGAAATCTGTACAATTTTTATGTTAACTAGTGCTCTTTTTATGTTAACTAGTGCTCTCCAGAGCAGAAAAATTTCAATGGAAAGGAAAAAAAAAATAGTCAGATGTGTTAATCTTAGAGCTTTTTTCTATATCACACATGTTAATACTTCCTGAAAAATGCAGCATAGCAGCGCCACCTCTTATGTGATTTACACCAAATCTAGTCAACAAGTTATAGCAACTTCTAACTGAATTTGAAGTTTGGTGAAAATCAGTACATTAATTTCTGAGAAAGGGCTATTGCTGAAATTTTAAAATTCTGCATAACAGAGCTTCATGTTGAGTGATATACATCAAAAACGAGTCAGGATAAATTTCTATCAGATACTAACTGAACCTAAAGTTTAATGAACCTCCATGCATTAGTGATTGAGCCACAGCTATTTCAAAATTGTAAATAAATCAGCACTACCATATCAGCGCTACCTGAAGGGCGATTTACACCAAACACTAAACTATACTAATCTAGATTACAAACTAATTAAATATAAAGTTTGGGGAAAATTCGAGCATTTGTGTTTGAGATAGCGCTGTTGCAATATCATGAACAATGCAGTATAGCAGCGCCACCTATTGAGCGATTTGCACCAAAAAATTGCAGCACTTAATTATATCAAGGACTAACTGAATCTAAAGTTTTATAAAAATCCGTGCATTAATTTTTAAGATATAGCTACTGTGGAAATTGTGAATAATGCAGCATACCAAAGCCACCTGTCGAGTGATATACACCAAAAATTAATCAGATACTGTTTGTATCAAGATCTAACAAAATCTAAAGTTTTGTGAAATTCCATCCATTAGTTCTTGAGATAGAGCGCTCCAACAGTTTATTGGGATTCTTTAACTTGGGTTGGCTGATATAATCCAAAAATAACAATAAGAATTCCTTCTATGATTTTAAAATTACATTTTATTGGTTTAATTTCACTTCAAACTGTCTAAGAAAAAAGCCGGAGTCGGAGTCGGGTTGTTTTTTACGACTCCGACTCCGACTCCTTTTTCTCAAAAATGGGCCCGACTCCGACTCCGACTCCGCAGCCCTGCTTATAATAAACCTACAAAATTAGTTATAGTAAAAAATACATTTTATATTGGTACGTGGAACTCTTAAACGGTTCTTATCGTCAAATTAACAAAATACTATTTCTATAAAACGCAATTGTCGAAATTGTTAAAATTAAACTTTAATCGTATATGTAAGCAGTTAAAAAAAAAAAAAAAAAAAAAAAAAAAAAAAAAAAAAAAAGATATTATGATAAAGTTGTCAATTAAGGTTCTTATGCTAGTATTCCAAAATTTAAAAAAAAGCAAGATTTATTCAACTTTGATTCAATAATAGAAATTTTTTTTCCTGTGAAATCTAAACCCGGCATCATTTTCACAATATCAAAATTTACAAATGCACATTTACATCTGTATTCCCATTTAAAAAAAATTGGCATTTTAATTTGATCATTTTGATTCAAAACTTGAAGTCTCAATGGGTTATTAGCTGAAACAGATATTAAACTGTTGATATTTTTTTACGTGTAAATCAAATTTTGTAAATGAAATCAAAATTCACCGGGTTTTATAACAGAAGATATTTCAAATTTTTCCCTTTTAATGAGAAAATGGCAACAAAAAGATACAGTAATCAATTTTTTCCCTTTTTTCCTTTGCTTTTAATAGAAATGGAATACTCCTGTTGCCACGATTAGAAAAGAGGTACTAAAAGCTACAAAAAAATTAATATTTAAAAAACAAATTAAGATCATGGTAGAAACTTCATTTTTGATAGGACTTGTGCTAGGGTAAACGTCAATAACGTCCTAAAATTTCATGGCAATCCGAGTATATTAACGATTTTCCCCCATGGGCTGTAATGTAATGGAAAACTTTTGATTCGCCCTGTAGATAAACTAATCATAATAGAAACTTCATTTTCAATAGGGTTCGTGCTAGGGTAAACGTCAATAATGCCCTAAAATTTCATGGCAATCCGAGTATATTAACGATTTTTCCCCATAGGCCGTAAAATGTAATGGGAAACTTTTGATTCTCTTTGTAGATAAACTATTCATGGTAGATACTTCCTTTTCAGTAGGGTTCATGCTAGGGTAAACCTCAATAACGTCCTAAATTTTCATGGCAATCCGAGTATATTAACGATTTTTCCCCCTAGGCCGTAATGTAATGGGAAACTTTTGATTCGCCCTGTAGATAAACTAATCATGGTAGAAACTTCATTTTCAATAGGACTTTTGTTAGGGTAAACGTCAATAACGTCCTAAAATTTCATGGCAATTCGAGTATATTAACGATTTTTCTCCATAGGCCGTAATGTAATGGGAAACTTTTGATTCTCTCTGTAGATAAACTAATCATGGTAGATACTTCATTTTCAATAGGGTTCGTGCTAGGGTAAACCTCAATAACGTATAAAAATTTCATAGTAATCCGAGTATATTTACGGGAGTTAGAGCGCGGACAGTCGGCCATCCGGCCAGACGGCCAGACAAACCGAATTTCAACTTTGTTGGAAAGTGCTAAAAATGCACGTTTGATGTCATCCCCTGTTCCACGTGATTGTTTTGTTTGGGATGAATGAAGCGTCTAAATTTGAGCGATAAGGCGCATCATATATCAAGTCCATTTTACAGCATACTGTACTTCTATCTATCTGTTTTCTCCATGCCAAGTATATCGTGACCATAAAAAAAAACTACTTCTGTGTAAATATAATCGTCTGCAACCAAAATTATATAACAATTTATTCGTTCTTCAGATATAGCTATAGCGGAAATCGGAAAAACAGAGCACAGCAGCGACAACTGTTGGATGATTTACCTACAAACCTACTAAGCATCTATTTATAGCAAAGTATAATATCATATGTAATTTGGTGAAATTCCATGTACTAGTTCGTGAGATATATAGCTATGGCGGAAAATGTGTATAATGCAGCATAGCAGCATCACTTGTTGGACGATTTAAACCAAAACCTATTCAGCGTCTATTTATGCCAACGTTTAATAGAATATGAAGTTTTATTAAACTCTATGCATTTCTTCTTGAGATATAGCTGTTGCAGAAATCGTGAAAAATTCTGCATAACAGACCATCGATTTTCAGAGCAGACCATCGTAGGGCGATTTTCTACATAAAAACCTAATCGGAATCAATTATGTCATGTCATATTGGATCTAAAGTATGGATAAATTAGTTTTTAGCCCATAAAACGTGTGTCATATATAGACAAACAGACACACGGACATTTAGAAAAAAAAAATCTTCCATCGTGTTTAGAAGACTCTCAAAGTATAAATCTGTCGAAATCCGGCAATCGCAAATTTTCACGAAATTATTACTTTCTTCATGTAAATATAGAAGGAGGTGAAAAGTGAAATATGCATGAATAAATTACATTGGCATACACTACTATCATTTCATAGGCGCCCCTTGGGCATCTTCAGCTCATTTTATATGGCCCGGTAGGTTGGATGCATAATTAATATACACATATACACACACACATATATATACAGATGCATATCTTCTGTAAAACGCATTCGCTGCTTCTAAAATCTCATAAGATGAAAATATACTTAAGATTTCTAATAAAATAAAATAAAATAAAATAAAATAAAAATAAATAAACAGTTGAATGAGAGTATTAATTGCGCTCAGAGGTCTCCATGCAATAAATATATGAATTATTAACTGAATTATTAAAAAAAATTGTTGCTAAAAGAATAATAAGGCTTTATAAAATACTATACAACGTAGGCTTGGTTATAGTTGTCTGTACTAGAAAAGTATGAATGGGTATACCATAAAATGTCATAAACAAAATCCTTGATCAAAATTTAAACTTGGCATTGTGCTAAGCCCGCTTCGAAAGGAAATCGCAAATTTGCATCATTGCTTTTGTACGAACCCCTTTTCTCCAAATAGGTTATTAATTAACTTTTAAAGACCCGGGAGGGATATTGATAGATCCACTCAATGCAGACTAGTCACGCATCCCATGGCATTTATGTAATTAATTATTAAATTAGTCTGTCAAATTTTTTGCTTTTGGACTGCTATTGGGCATTGCATTGCCCAATGGTCCTATCTAGGGACGTACATCCCAACGAGGGAGCTATAAAACATATTAGGGGAAAAATACTGAATAACGACATGTTACAGGATGTTCTAGAAAGGACTCCCGAACTTTGAAATGACATAATTTCTAAACAGTGAGAGATAGAAATGGGAAACAAGTTGAATGTAAGACAGATAGGTCTGGAATTATTTATACATCAATTTAAAAAAATAGTTCCAATACTGGACATGAGAGGGCGCTGCAATCACAAAGCTGTGTCTTTGAAATAGTTACTGAAAGTGAGTTGTTTGAAGCGAGATAAAAATCACATTACAATGGTTTCGATATGGTTATCTTTTCAGCAACAACATGACGCAACCTAAAGGTAAAGTTTGAAATCACTTGTTACAATACTTTTACTGAAATGGATGCACATGCCTCACAGATGAATTGTTCAAGCTGTTTGGGGATTCTTAGAACAAACAGCGTCCTTCAAGTAACCCCACAAAAAGACTTTTTTACGCGTGTCAGCAATGAAACAGACGCACGAATGAAATTTCTGTATTTCGAATACCATTTAAAGCTCCATGTGCTTGTGCTGCCACCTATTATCCAATATTGGAACTATTTTTTCAATTTGGTGTATAACAAATTCCAGACCTATCTGTCTAACATTCAACTTGTTTCACATTTTTATCTCTCACTGTTTCGAAGTTATGGCATTTCAAAGTTGAAAAGTCCTTTTTGGAACACCCTGTATCTAGTTTTATACCTTTAAAAATTCCTATTATGTCATATTTGCCACCTACTAACGAATATGTGTTATCTTAAAAAAGAAAGGCTCATCAACACGAAAACGACAAATAATTAGCTATACACCTAGGATCAATGATGATGAACAATAATTTAAATAATGAGTTGTCGTCACGAAACTTGTCTGAAATCATATAATCTGTCTGGGCAGCTAAAGCGATTGACGGATGTGGTTGGGAGTGGTAATCCGTGTTCAGTTCTGCTAGTTTAGCAAGTGTCCTATGATTTTTTTATCTATCCATTTAGGTAAAGTATTACTGAGAATCGAAATAGGGTCTTGTGTTATAATACTGCTTCGGACACTCTGCAAAATTTCTACTTTTCCAACAATTTCACAAGACTATATAACAAAATAAGATGCATCATAGAAAACAAATTGATTTCATTATCGGCAAAAGCATTAAAATTATTTATTGCAGTTTCAGTTTCGAAAATTAGTTGCGAATTTGTAGCCTAACATTATCAGAAGACGGATGATAGTGCATCAACAGGTAAAAGCAATACAAAAATCAGAAATTACCAGAGAAAATAGTATGCAATTGCTTCACATCATCATGAAAGATACTCCTGTAAAATGTAAGAAAGATTGTGGCACGATAGCAGTTTTGTGAAAGTGCTTACTGTGTCGCTTCGGTGATTTCCGCTCATTTCAAAATTTCAGGATAAACTACAGAAAAATTCAAAGAAAACAAAGAAGATCACCAATTCAGAGCCGCAGTAGAGTTCGTGGGTAATAAATGTTTCAATGTCTTTGAGCAACTCGCGTAACCATAAAAAATGTGTCTTTGTAGTCCTAAGACTCTAAGAGCCCACCATTTTTCTCTGCTCCTGTTAAGAAGAATAATAGTATAAAAATTTAAATTTTATTCTTTTACATTTTAATCGCGAGGCACACATCTAAACTTCCCGACCCATCTTCTTTGCCACATGCGATTTTTATCTCTTTTGAAGGAGGAAAGATTGAAGGCATAAACTCTATGTATGCATGTATTTTTCGTGTATATAGGTCAACAAAAAATGAAAGTGAGCAAAAAATCCACTTTAAAGATTTATTCATGAAGATAACCAAAGTAAACAAATGAAGCCACTAGATGAGGTAAAATAAGTTCACTTAACTCGTTTGTTATTAACAAATAGAAAAAACCTGATAATTTTTCTGCTTTAATACGCATAAATGCGATTACTTAGGCATTAAATAATAACAATATGTGTACATTATGTTTGTTAAACTTTTTACTGTCGGTTGTTAAAAATGATCGACTGAAAATTTGTTTTTTCTTTGCGTTTTGTTTAACAATTGAAATAAAAATGATAATAAAATTGAAAATACTTAAGTTTTTGGGTTTTTTTTTATTATTCACAGCATATTTGTTAACGTGATATTTAATAGTTCGACATAGTTGAAAAATATTTATGACCAGTTCTATCTGTGGGCGGCCTAGCACACCTAAAAGTACTTTGATTACCATACAATTAATATACAGTGAAAACTTTCTAAGGAAACCACCCATTAGACCATAACAAACTGATTTTTCAGAGAGGTGGTTTGTGAATAGAGGTATGGGTAAAGTGATGGGTTTCATAAAATGCAGAATGCTACAAAAAATAATTATTGAATTAGTTAATTAATTTCATATTTATATAGCTTTAATGACGGAATTAATTGTAGCTTGCTTTGATTTTAATAATTTTTCATTAATAATTTTTTCTTCTAAACATCCTTCGATCTCTTTAAACAAATTACTTATTTTAGTACAATCTGTAAAAGGTATCGAACTTTGTATAAATCTATTGATTTCAACAGGTGTTTCTTGACATGAAATAGAAGCTTTAACTATCGTCTCTCGTTGTCTGAATCAGAAAGAGCTCCTAATTTACAGGGTGGGCATAAGAAAACTTCCCCGATGTATTTACCCTTAGTAAATTAACCGCTCAACCAATCAAAAGGAAATTTCGATTTAGTTATTTGAAGGTATGCGCTCGAGATAATGATGATTTAAAACAATAGAGCTTTCACGGTTACAGTTACAGTGAAAAATTTGGAAAATTTCAAATAGCAAAACCATTTCCTTTCCTTCACAAATTCATTGGCACATTAAAAAATTACAAATGGTGTTGGAACGATACGAGTATCATTAAAATATCATGGCACTCAATCCTAATCAATTCCTGTGTAATGTAATATTCAGTATTCTAAAACAAATGATTACACTTTTATTTTCACTATGTGTACACAAACTCAACTCAAAAACACATTTAAAAGCAAATCTTACAACATTGCTTAGTTTAAAGATGAAAAAAATAAAATAAAATAAAAAATAAATAAAAAATCGGCTACTGAAAATCATTGTTATTGGTCCTTTGCAATAGTCTTTTTTGCAAGTGTTTTATTCCTACAGTTTTGATCGCACGTTTATCATTCCAACGCCATTTCTGGTTTTCAATGTGCTGATAAATTTGCGCATGGACAAAAAATAATGGTTGTTGCCCTTTGAAAATTTCTAAAGTTTTTCAGTGTACCCGTAACCGTGAAAGCGCTGTTGTTTTAAACCATCACGATCTCGAGCGTATACCTTCGTATAAGTACACTGGTGCACAAAATTTAAGGACGGAGTCCCAAAATGCCAATTTTCAAGGGATTTTCAAGCGATAATTTTCACATGAATATTTAAAAGGAAGTAATATAATTTGAATAACTACTATACTTGCATAACAGCTAGTCCATATAACCTCTCATTCAGGTGACATATGGTCACAAAAGTCACAGTCACTACGGTGAAACAAAAAATAGGAAATTTCATACGTCTCTTTTATGAGTCTCAAATGACTACTATATGTGACTCCACTGTCAGGTCACTGCGACTGCTGCTTTGTGATGAGTCACCAGGTGACTTTACAGTGTCGTTTTATTGAGACTCTCGTGTGACTGTCATTTAGAGGCTCAATTTCAAGGTCATTGTGAATGTTGCATTATGATAAATCACCAAACAATGTTCCATTAAGGCCACATGGTGAGTTTTCACCACTTTTCACAATGGTTACTTCACAGTAGGGTCTCTGTTACCATTTGACAAAGTCGTGTGACAGAAAGTCACCATGTCACTTTAATGTGTCATTATTTGGTTATTTATAATAATGCAACATTCACAATGACTTTGAAATTGAGCCTCCAAATGACAGTCACATGAGAGTCTCAATAAAACGACACTGTAAAGTCACCTGGTGACTCATCACAAAGCAGCAGTCCCAGTGACCTGACAGTGAAGTCACATGCAGTAGTTATTTGAGACTCGTAAAAGAGACGCGTGGAATTTCCTATTTTTTGTTTCGCCCTAGTGACCGTGACTCTTGTGACCATGTGTGACCTGAATGAGATGTTATATGGACTAGTTGTTATGCAGGGATAGTAATTATTCGAATTATATTACTTCCTGTTGAATATTCGCGTGAAAATTATCGCTTGAAAATCCCTTCGTCCTTAAATTTTGCACACCAGTGTATACTAAAATTTATGGAAGTTTTTTTTATGACCATCCCCGTAGATTAAAAATATCTTGATTGTAGTATCATTCATTTTTTTTTTCATAAATGATTGTAAAATTTATTTTTAAACCTTTGTCGAGATTTTCTATAGTACCGATTCTCCCAGTCTTCAAATAAATAATTGTAACGCTCAAAAGTTTCCTCATATTCATATGATTTGGGGCCATAATCAATTTTAGCTGTATTTGATACCTGAATCACTTATCAATGGGTAACATTAATGGATTTTTCTATGGATATATTGCTTAGTCCACAGCTATTGAAGCAATTGAAAATTGTTTGCGTCTTTACATTATCAAATGCACATTTTATCCATCGAATAGCATCAAGTACATTGGAGGATTTCACAATGTCGGATGAATTTTTGGTCTCATCTATTAGCGAAATGAGCTTTTGCGAAACAAAACGTCTCTATTCCAGCTTGAAACAATGAATAATTCCTTAGCTGAGCGTATTTTAGAAAAGTGAAATTTCGAGATTTCCTAATGCAAAGTTAAATAAACTTACTCTTTGACTGAAAAACTGAAAGTAGTCTTTCAGGGAGGGAGATGCGAACTTGTGTTTTTTTAATAGAGGAAAATTAACATTGAGCCTATAATCTTAAAATTATAGACCTTTTGTAAATAAACAGTCTTTACGAGAGGTGATCTCCTTATAGAGGTGGTCTTTCATAGATGTTTCACTATATATTTCTGAAGTTTATCATGACTGGTTATGATGATATTAAAATGAGGTGCAGCATTCATTGTTCGTTTATATATACTCTAAATAACTTGTATATGATATGTTCTATAGGTGAAGATTGTTTGAAGTACATTTTAATGACCTTATATAACTTTCAGACATTACAAAATTTATGTATGGTGTTGTTATTCAGTATAAAATGTGACTTATACAAATAATGTGCCCAGTTTTTAGTACCCAATGTATTCTGCATTGTAGGACTAATACAATTTATTTTAAATTGTATATATTAGGTTGATAAAAAGTCTGGCAACACCTATTTTTAATTAAATTATTTTTTTAATGAAGACGTCCGAGAACATTAGAGAGTATAGAATGCAAGACTAGTCTAAAACTTTCCATGCCGTGGGATATAAAGCGACTCCGTTGTTCTTCGCAGGCAATATGAGCAACTATGGATAAAAGCACACTTCGAGCGATTGATATTACTAATTCTTTTGAGAGCATTTTACAAGAAATGCAGCAGCTATAAATCGAGATGAGCAGTGCGTTCCAGGCTAATGTAATTCTTTATTCAACGGTATCTCGTTGGTATCAGCGTTTTCGCTCTGGTGATATATCTTTTGGAGTCCAACCTAGGGCCAGCTGGATATCAAATGTAGACGGTGAAAAACTGCGATATAAATGTTATAGAATTATAGATGCAGAGGGAACCTACATTACTGTACAAGCTTTGTTGTTAAATATTTTTATTTATTTATTTATTTATTTTTTTTTAACATGTGCTGTATGTTGCAAGACTTGCTTACCAACCCAGTATCATAGAATAATATATGATACAGATAATAAAATGCATGGAAGATACCACTACTTTTACATTTAATATCTGTAATTATTTTTTTACTTTGAAAAATTTTCTAACCGTTACACCATTTTAAAAACTCATTTTTTGCATTACCGGTTTACTTTCATCATATCTATACATCTCCCGACAATTATATCAATTTTGCCTGTAAGAAATAAAATTAACATTAACTTTTTTATCATTAAGAAACATTTAAAAAGAAATTTAGAAGAATATTGTTATTTTATAAAGAGGAAATGTTAATTCAAATTCTACAGTAAAGATCTGAACTCCTAACAAGCCCCCTTTAATTGGTGCGGAGCTCCGTTTCTCAAATGGATATAAGGGCTCTGAACTGACACTCAAAAACTACTTGGAAAATTTTCTAAAGTTTTGTGGCAGCCAAAGATACATTATTTTATGAACGCTTTTTAAAAACTCTAAAATATGTTAATAGTGAATATACTAAAGATAAATAAAGCTTTTCGGAATCGTTAGTAACTCGGAATAGACAATTGTGCATTTTCGTCTGTGGTTATACAGGATGGACATAAAAGAATGTCCCAGATATAAAGTTTAATTGAATCAAATGTAACTGTAAGTGTTCTAGAGTATTGGATTAAGGTAAAAAATAAAGGGTAACTCAAACAATTTTAGAGAAGCACATGCGTAAATACTGCTTTATTATTTACTGGCTTGCAGTGCAAACTGGCGACTCCTGAGTCTTAAGCCATATTCCTGGGCTTTAAAAGCTGTCAGAACCATGCGATTTTTCTTGAACTTTATGAAAGATCGTGTCGACATTCCGCCGTTACTTAATCATTGCCGAAGGAGACAGAGAATGGAAGAAGCTATTGCTTCCATTATCCCATACTTTCGGATTCGTTACCCGAAGTGTGGAAAGAATTGCACTTTAGCTTGTGTGCGTGCCGTATAATTAATGCTGTATCGCTCCATGTATTGAACATTTATAAACTAGGGGCGTGTTCAGCGCAACTTACCAAAGTAACCAATGTTACCGACCGATTGTAGGGCAGTACGAAAGCGAATTGTGGCACCAATGAAAACTATCCTGTTGAATTGTAGCTGACATCCCACTTCACCTTGATTTTCATTTCGTACTTATCTACAATCGGTAAGTGAACGGTAAGTTATCGGTAAGTTGTGCTGAACACGCCCTAAGTTAGTTTATATTGGACTGTTGTTCTGTGAGAAGGCATGAATAGGTAGTTCCTCAATAATAAATAAAGTTAAAAGCTCTAATTTTCTGTTTTCGTCTATTCAGTTGAAATATATTCTTCTCAACTCTCTTCTTAAGATGAACAAAAACATTTATTAGAAAAAAATACAGTGGAATAATAAGTATCAAAATACTTCACAGTATAAAAAACAGATGGACATTCTTGATACTATTTACCACGGCCAACTAGATATATAAAGGCCTGCGCATTTCGCTAAAAACCGTCGAAAAAGTGAAGCTGGATTCAGCTTCAAACCCTGAACCATTTCATTGGATCACGTGGCGCAAATCCTGCCCAAATTAGCATTGAATAAGCTGTTTTCTGTTCGGTGCACATGGTCATTGTTTTAATTCAGGGTTTGCACGATTGTTCAGGATAATTTGGTCTGGGTATCAGAGTCCTCTGGCGGGAGGCTTCATACATTAATTTCAAATTGATGGGCCGTATAGATCTAGTTGGCCATGCTATTTACAAACACAAAAAAAAAAAAAAAATAAAAATAAAAAATAAAATAAAATAAATAGAAATACTTTGAAATATATATTAGTTTTAGTTTGATGCAGGTTTTAATGAATAATAATTATTACTTTGGAATAATAGTGGATTTTTAGTCCATCACACATTCTGCTGCTAACTTCTGCCAGAGTCATTGAGCAACTGATTGTTCTGAGTCTGTTCCAGTAAAACAACAAGAAGAATTGTTTGATTTTGCCATTTTATGACCAGTTCTGGAACAAAAAGCAATTATTTATCAGTTTATCTTCAATTTGATATATGATTTGTTGTAAATAGTTTGATTTAAACCTTATTATTAAACCTTTTATGGACACCTTGTATTATAATTTCCTAGATTTAAAAAAAAAAAACTTTTTTTACACTGAAGATTTTTGATTAAATTTGGCAATATTTACTATTCAAAATCACTGGTAGAAAAGTTTAAGGACTGTACACACCTTATATGCTATGTATACGTCCTGTTTCTTGAGAACGGATTAAATTTAATAATTACAGTACGTCAAAAAACAATGTTCATTTTCAATAAACCATTTCATAAATATTTTTAACAGATGTTGTAGAATTTTTCCAGCATTTTATGATAAAAAAATATTATCACGTAAAGCTAAAGACTAACCTCGCGGTTATTCTTTTATAACAGTTCAAATATTGATTCCTTAATGCAAAAACTATATATATATATATAATACATTTATAAAAAAGAAATACAAATGTAATTTTATCTTCTTTTTCAGCATGTAATCAATCTTTGAATTTCTACCAACGAATTCAATACAAGGAAGGATGTTTCAACAAACTTCCAATCCCTACAAACTAAATGAATAATGGATGTCACGTGATTATTTTTAGAAATTTTTTTTTACCATTTTTCTTATCCTTTATTCTCGTAAAATCGCAAAAACTTTTCAAGAGTGAAAGGTTAATCAGAAAACTCTACAATCTTTCATCGGAATAAAAAGAGAAGAAAAACACTACAGCACAAAGAAAGAAAAAAAAACTACACTTTTTTATTTGGCATACTTTTTCTAAAATTTTTTCTTCCCATTAAATGGAAGAACTAAATTTTAAAGAGAAGAAATTTATTTTATATTTAGCTCTTTTGTACTATAGTAGAACAAAAAAGAAAAGAAAAAAAAATCGAAAATACGAAACTATGGGATTATGAAATTCTAACAAACACGTTGATTTTTAATTTTTTTGCATTTTTGTAATTTTATTTTAGTACAATAAATGGGCATTTATATAGGCTACAAGCATATTATTACAGACTCTTCTTTCCTTCTTTCTTTCTTTTTCTTTCTTTTCTTTTCTAGAATTTCTTAGGTTCCTTTTTCTTTCGCGTATGGTAGAAACGCCAGCTTGACTGACTCATTGCTTTTCCCAGTGTTAAGAGCTCGGTGAGTATAACACAGTGTTCAACTCAGTGTCAAATTCAGGGGGCAGCCTGGGGGGCGCATCCCCCCGGAGCAATGAAATGTAGAAATTTTTGTGTTTTCAATGGTCTAAAGTGCATCCCCACCCTGAACACTATAATGTCCCACCTGGAGTCACAGAAGTTACTTCCGGAGAAAAGTGTCTGAATTCAGTACTAGTTCAACTTACTGCGGCTAGCGAGATAGATCGGGAGGCGGCGGCACAGGCAATCACCTCCTCAAATTCACAGCTGAAATTCCAGAATTAGTTTTCGCATATTAAAACGCTATCGGTCTGCCAAATCATATCTTGGTGACGCACCCAAAGATATAAAATATGGAGGACAAGAAGGAGGAAAGCACAATGGTAAATCTTCGAATCGGGTTTTTAAGTGTTTTCCACCAGTATAACCACTTGGCAGATTAATTGCGTTTTAATATGTGAATCAAGATTTAACTAATTCAGGAATTTCAGCCGCAAACTCAATGAGATGATTGTCTGTGCTGCCACTTTCCGGTCTAAGATATATTGTAAAGCCGGTTCTCTCAAATTCATACCCTCTCCACTCCCAGATTATAGAAGCTTCCAATTCGATCGCGTTTAATAGTGGTGTGCTCATAAATAGAGTTTCTAATAGAAGAGAAATGCAACTGACCAACTATTTTATGTGACTGGATTTCGATTAATAGCTGTTAAATTGCATTTTGTTATGTGATTTTTTTAAATTAAGTTGTTGTTGATAGCAGTAGTAAGATTGAAGCTTTTATCTATTTGTGAAAAAATGTTTATACTTATGATGTGCATTCCCGATTTTTCTGAAAAAAAAATCATACAATAAATATAGTACGACTTCCCAAAGGGTTGTTTTTCTTCAGTTGTCAATTCCACAAATCCGCATCACGTGATCATATATCCAATGTTGTAGTTGTAAAAATAGCAGAGAGTATACGGTTTAGGCAGAGGGTATACGCTGATACCATGAACGTTCATAAATAAGGTATACGTTAATGCTTTACTTGAGAAACAGAGGGTATACGGAACTTCTTTAAAAAATCCAGAGGGTTACGGCGTATACCCTTCATTAAATCCCTGAATGCAACTTGAAGTAAATATATAAGTAATATACCAGGTAAAACCAACGAGGCTCGTGCAGTTTTTGACATCAGTTTCTCGTCTCATTAGTTCTCTCGTAGAGGTGGTCAAACTTATTATGATGACATTATTTCTGTAAATTCCCTTCAAACCTCATTCCGTAGAAAGCTGTTAAACGTATAGGGCAATCTCTGAAAGAATATATCAGTGTCAAAGGAGATTTTGAGGTCTGATTTTGCCCTACGAGTTAAAATTAGGAAAGTAAACTTTAGAGACAACTAGAAAAGTAAACCCTGCGCTTAGAGGGATTTCGGCAAGGGCGGATCCAGCTTTCTTTTAGATTGGGGGGTGGGGGGGGGGGGAGGTCATGCTTCTTTTTTACAGGAGGGAGTGTCACGTTTCTTAATAAGCAAATTTTATATTGAAGGCTGTCCCCACATCCAAAATAGCAAAATTTCTGTAAGGAAGAACGAATCGAACCTAGTAGACCTAGTATTTTTCATAGCAGACAATTTTTCGTCTGAGACAAATTTCACTCTATGGCTATGGAATCGCAAGGACTTGAAAATCCGGATTAGACAGATTTCCGTTTTACACAGAGTTAGTTTTACAGAGAGTTTAATATATTACAAAATAAGCTAGGATAGCAGCAATTTTTTTAAATGTTATTTACTCTGATACAAATAAATTACATAAACCCATTTAAATGTTGAAAAAAGAAAATCGACACACTGAATATTACTTTTTTATTGCGCCTATCAAAGTAATAATGTTTTATGTCTCGAAAATAAATTAACAGTCGAAACGAGACCCCAGAACATTGCAGTTGAAAGAGTATTTTTACGACTGACTTTACTACCTGCAGTGTCAATAGAACATAATTAAGAGCTCTGAACTAAATTCTGACCTATTTTTACCCCTAATATCAATTGTTTATAGAAAACGCTATAAAAACCAATGAAGCCACTTTTATTTCTAACCAGGTCAAATTAGAAGATGCCATTTAAAGGGAATTTTATTTCTTTGGTGTAAAATTATTTTCATTTTTACGATTATTTTTTCGGTTATAAGAGAATACTTTTTACATGCATATGTAATAATATAAATACATAGTACCTATATACGTAGTATGATCCGTCCATTTGTTTGCATAAAACATCCCAAAAACTACACAACCAAATGGTTTGATACATAACCCATTCAGGTCTGGTGTACTGTTAATAGTACCTGTCTTTAATGGAGTATTATTTTGCTTTAAGAAATACTTTTGCTGCTATTTACATGTAATAATGTTAGTATTTGCATATGCATTTACTATATGACTTTATTTATGTTTGGGCATTTAGTAATAATAATTATCATTATATGCTTAATTCTTTTTGCGCCATTTGAGATTCTTTTATTTTAAACATGCACTTAACTCATTAAATTTAAAATAAAGGCTACTTTTCTGAAAGAATCGTGTGCAATAAAGTGCTAGAAGTATTAGAAAGTTGTAATATAATCTTATAAATCTTATTGTAATACAATATTTTCTAAACATCTCTAAAAAGCCTTCTTTAGCCTATTGTCATATGAATAATTATTGATTCACTAGCCAACAATAAAATTATTTTTGTCAGTTTCCTGGTTCTAGATAGTCAATTCCTACTAATTTTGGGTTGAAAAAGACGAATATGTTAATGAAATTTTTTGACGTGACAACGTCTTGTAAATTGGTTTGCCGGGAGACACTTCAAGAAACTGCGTTACGTTACGTTACGCTCCGCTCACGATACGCGCTCACTTTTCTCTTAACTTTTTCCGGTCACTTGTGGGACCATTTTCTGAACGTGAATGTGAATTCGCTGCAAGGAAGGGGCGGTGCTTAATAGGAATTTTAGATAGTATCAAACTAAGACGAAATACGTTATGTATTAGTTATTAGTATAAAGTACAAAGAAAATAAGTGTAGTTTATTTCGTAATTCGGTGGTATATTATGGAAAACTAATGATATGTGATTAGTGAAAGCCATTTTACTTTAGTTATATTCTGCTCATTGAAAAATTCTTTAATATGCTGTTTACAAAATTCAACATTTGACATCAATAAACATGAAGTAAAATGTGTTTAACAAACAAAGTGTATTGCAAGTTATTGTATGTATATTTGTATATAAATACGTATGTATGTGTAAAGGTAAAAATAAAATTTTGTTACTATGAAATTCAGTGCGAGATTCTTTATAAATTAATGTTTTAAATATAATTCTTTGTATAAATAAATGTTTTAAATTGTTACTATTATTTCATCCTTCTTCCTACTATACGAATGAATATTCACATTAAAATTATTTTACAACTCAAAGTCGTTGTCACGTAAAACTTTCGCCCGTATACCGACTTTACAGGCAACCAATTTTTTTTGCGGTCATACCTATCATCGCCAATCGTTCGTAATAGCTGTCAAAGGACAGCAGGAGATTTAATTGATCGTTCGGCGAAAAAAGCATGAATCTTAGCTCCCGTTCCCCCTGTTATACATTTCGAATGAACTGCAAAAACTAATAAGGGAAGCGCCTTATCAAAATATACATATATCCAAAATTTTAAGTGAATCGGATATTTTTATCATGAGTTATCGCGTTACGCACATACGCACATACAGAACCGACAAGCACATAAGCTCCCAGACTTTGATAGCCTGTGAGTTAAAACCTATAACATGTAGGGTGTGGTATAGCTGTATATACACTATATGTCCAATGATGATCGGTCAGTTGGAATTTTAAACATTTTGTTAAATATTTAAGGAAATACTTGAGGAATTATCCTGAAACTTCACGTTTGCAAACAGAATAGTATGGGTTATATATTTTAGCGGTCAACAAATTGGAATAAATATATATATATATATATACATATATATATATTGGATAACCTTGTAAAAACTAATGTAGAAAAAGCATTCAAACTGTACAGCATGATTACAAGGTTTATTGGAAGTATACTCTTCTCATTTTTATGAGGATAGCATCATGTACACTTGTAGAGAAATTAAGGTTTATTATTAAAACCAGTACTAAATTTCAGGGTATTATGTTCAATAATGCTTTTTCATAATTTCTAAAAAAGACACATTTTTATAATAAAAACTCTGCAAATTATAAGCAAAAAGCTTGGCAAAATTTAAGACTGTTTCTATAAAAAAAACATTTCTTTATTAATATAATGCTATCCTCACAAAATGAACGCATTCATGTTTTTGCAGTTTGAAAGCTTTTGCTACGTTAGTTTCTCCAGTGTTATCTTAAAGGTATTCGTTCTTTTTCTGTTGTTGGCGGTCCCTTATAGGAGGGTTATTAAAAAAAAAAAATCTTCGTGGAAATATATGACCTTTACTTGTCTGTTTACATACCTGGATTTTCAGACTAATTCCTTAAGTATTTTTTCCATTAAGAAAACGTCTAAAATCGCAAGTGACCGATCACCATTGGTCATATAGTGTACTGAAAAAGTATGAATGTGTACAACATAAATGAATACAAGTTCAACAAAATTTCTGTCGTGTCGACCTATAGGCACAGGTAGATTTCGAAGTTAAGTTGTCATTTCCCCAACAAAAAGTAAAATATGATTAGAGATAAACTCGTTCAACAACTTTATTTGGCCGCTTTTGAAGAGTTTTTAACTACATTTATGTGTAAGAACTGGTTTTATTACAATCCACTTGTTTAATTAAAAAATCGTCTGCTTTTTATCCCAGTACTTTTCCCTCTGCGTAGGGATAATATGTGTTTTTCCCTCTGCGCAGGGATATTATTGTTCTATTATGTTTACTTTATAGTTGAGTTTGTGAATCTCGACGATATGTGCATTATGTTCCCTCAGCGGATTTTATTTTGTGAAATGTGTTATTAAATAATGTAAAAAGTGATTATACAGTCTACTGCTTTCTTCAAATATATCGACACAACACCACTTAAGGGAAATTCGGTTCAAAATGCATATTTTTACAGCATTTTTTGAAGTATATCCTGCTTTTATAAAAAAAAAAATTGACCATAACAGAACATTATATAGTTCCTAAGTAAGAGAAAGTACCAATTTAAAAAGTTTGAGAGCAAAACTAATTTAAAAATGAGTTAGAAAATAAGAAGTTTGTTATGAATATATCCTCAATACTTCAATCACGATCGCTTTGGGAAATTCTTTTCACAATGCCCACACTGAAAGCATATTTTTTTAAATATATTCTGTCTTTATGAAAAAATTAAACAAAACAGCACATTATATAGTTCCTAAATAAGAGAAACTGTCAATTGCATATGAATTTGCGAGCTAAAATGAATTCAAAATAAGTAAGAAGATTCAGAATTTGTTATTTGAATATATCCCCAATTCTTCAATCTCGATCGCTTCGAGAAGTTCTGTTCAAAAGGCCAACTTTGACAGCACTTTTAAAAGTATATTCTGCCTTTATCAAAAAACTGACCAATACGGCGCATTATATAGTTCCTAAGTAAGAGAACCGGGCAGATGGATGCGTTTAACGGCAAAAATGATTTAAAATATGAGTCAGAATATAAGCAATTTGGAATTGAGTACACTCTTGACACGATTTTTTCTTCAACTTCTACTTATGTTTCATTTGTTTTTGCTATAAGAATTCATCCTATCAAAAATTTGCCAATATAAAAGTTGTAGATATTATTAAGAAGATGTACAATAAATTTAATCGGATTTGATATCATAAGAATTGACAAATGTATGGATTTCTTCTTCTTCTTTCCTCCCCCCCCCCCATTTTTGCGACAAGAGTCGCTCTTATCAAAAGCTCTTCAGGACAAAAGTTTCAGATAATTTTAAGTAAAATAAATTTAATTAGACTTGATACCATAATAACTGACGAAGTTATAAATTTTTTTCTTCTAATAGTCCTATTTTTTTCGCCCTTTGAGCCTATTTTTAATTTTATCAAAAATTTGTCATGTATAAATTTTTGATCCATTTTTTAAAAGTAGATACAAACTTCAAACTGATTCGATATCTATTTTAAATAAGATGTTATAAGGATTTTTCGGTTTTCATAACCCCCCTCCCCTATTTATACCCCTTGGTCCGATTTTGCCCGTTAATAAACCTAACCGAGATTTTATGTTGATTATTTCTATGTATCAGTTTGGAAGAGCTAATGAGCAGAATTGCAGAAGTTATCGTATCTATAAAAAATTGATATAGATATATAAAGTTTTTTACTGATGGTAGTTTTGGTGTCTAAGGTTCATAATCAGTGTAGATCTGCAAAAATTTTTAAGAAATTCTAGCATAGTTTAGACCGTAATAGATAATATTCTGTTGCGGTCCATATGAATCCATACGAAATCTACCTAAAAATACATGAAGGCTAAATAATACAAAATATTGCTATTCTGTGAAACTATTTTTATGGTTTCTTTCATCTGACGAAATCTAATTTGTCTCAGTCCAGTGTCTATCTGTCCGTCAGAGTCCGCACACAAAAACTGCGTAAGTCAGAGACTTCAAATTTTGTGCATTTACAGCTGAATATGTCGTGTCACTCGACAAATTATAAAATTTCGAAAACATCTGTTATTTTGATGAAATTAAATTTTTCAATGCCATAAATTTATTTTTGCGATTTTGATTTTAAAAAAAATATTAATTTCAACTTTTTGCATGCAGACATTATACCTTGGTAATAAAGCATCTTGCTAATAAACAGAAGATTCGCAGTTCGAGCCCTGGTGCTAGAAGTTAAAGTAGTTTCATATTAAGATGGGTTTAATTAAATGAAATTTCGTACATTTTGCAAGTTTAAGGGTTTGTACTATTAGGGTTTCATGCATCTAAAATTCATAATCTTTTGGAATTCAATTTTCTTTCTGTTTTAAAAAAACTGTTGATTCATTAATGATTCAGCATTTTAAATTTCGCTTAAATATTTTTTTCGTTTTTAGAAATTTAAAATTTTATTTATATTTCCGCTAATTTTTTTTCGGATTTTAAAAAAAATTGGAATTTTGGAATTTTATTTGATTAAAATAAATAACTTCCTTTTATAAATATTTTATAATTAAATTTACTTGTGCTACCATATTTGTGATAATTTAAAAATTGTGAGTCAAAAGTTTGTATTTATTAAATAAAGAATACGTTTTTTTGGGTTTTTTTTGAATGGCACTTCACAATGTACATTCATGTAATATTGGTACGTATGCATGTATATCACGAGACATGTATTTTTGTTAGTATTAAAGCCGAAATTTTAATTATCTATGATCACATTTCTTTTAAATACATTTTTGTTTCCCATGCAGTACATTGAATATATACTTATTCATATTTAAATAAGCATTTATTTTCATCTGAAACATAGTTCTGCTGAAACACTTTTTGACGTGACAACGTCTTGTAAATTGGTTTGCCGGGAGACACTTCAAGAAACTGCGTTACGTTACGTTACGCTCCGCTCACGATACGCGCTCACTTTTCTCTTAATTTTTTCCGGTCACTTGTGGGACCATTTTCTGAACGTGAATGTGAATTCGCTGCAAGGAAGGGGCGGTGCTTAATAGGAATTTTAGATAGTATCAAACTAAGACGAAATACGTTATGTATTAGTTATTAGTATAAAGTACAAAGAAAATAAGTGTAGTTTATTTCGTAATTCGGTGGTATATTATGGAAAACTAATAATATGTGATTAGTGAAAGCCATTTTACTTTAGTTATATTCTGCTCATTGAAAAATTCTTTAATATGCTGTTTACAAAATTCAACATTTGACATCAATAAACATGAAGTAAAATGTGTTTGACAAACACAGTGTATTGCAAGTTATTGTATGTATATTTGTATATAAATACGTATGTATGTGTAAAGGTAAAAATAAAATTTTGTTAATATGAAATTCAGTGCGAGATTCTTTGTATAAATTAATGTTTTAAATATAATTCTTTGTATAAATAAATGTTTTAAATTGTTACTATTATTTCATCCTTCTTCCTACTATACGAATGAATATTCACATTAAAATTATTTTACAACTCAAAGTCGTTGTCACGTAAAACTTTCGCCCGTATACCGACTTTACAGGCAACCAATTTTTACTTTCTTCTATCTTTACAAGAAGAAAGTATTGGATTCATGAAAATTTTCGACTTCCGGTTTTCGACGGATTTATATGTTTTAGAAGGTCCTGAACACGTTTTGACTATTTTTAGAAAATGTCTGTCTGTGAGTCTGTCCGTCTGTCTGTGAGTCTGTGTGTCTGTCTGTGAGTCTGTCTGTCTGTATGTGACAAAAAATTTGTGGGCGCTCTATCTCGAGAACTAATGCTGGAAATTTAATAAAATTTGATATTCAGTTAGACCTTGATATGAATTAGTGCCTATTGGTTTTTGGTGAAAATTCGCCTGCAGGTGGCGCTGCTATACTACGTTTTTCATGATTTTAAAGATTGCTATATCTCAAGAACTAATGCACAGAATTTCACCAAACTTCCGATTCTGTGACCCCTTGATATACACAGACGCTGATTAAGTTTTGGTGTAAATTGTCCAGCAGGTGGCGCTGCTATGCCACGTTTTTCATGATTTTCATGATAGCTATATCTCAAGAATTAATGCACAGAATTTAACCAAACTTCAGATTCCGCGATACCTTGAGATACATAGCCGCTGATAAGGTTATGGTGTGAATTGCCCTATAGGTGGCGCTGCTATGCTACATTTTGCACGATTTTTGCGATAGCTATATCTCAAGAACTAATGCATAGAACTTCATCAAATTTTAGATTCTGTTACACTAGAATATATAACATAATTAGACGCTGATTACATTTTGGCATTAACCTTGCAACAGGTGGTGCAGCTATGCTGCACTTTGCACGATTTTTTCGATAGCTATATCTCAACAACCAACGCACAGAATTTCATCAAACTTCAGATTTTGTTGCAAAATGACATATAACATAATTACACCATGATTACGTTTTGTTATAAATCCTACAACTGATAGTGCTGCTGTGCTATATTTTACACGTTTTTTTTTTTAACTAGCTATATCTCAAGAACTAATGCACAGAATTTCATCAAACTTAAGATTCTTTTACACCGTAACATAATTAGACGCTTTTTACGTTTTGGCATAAATTATCCAAGATATGGTGTTGCTGTGCTACGTTTTGCAAATTTTTTGTTATAACTATATCTCAAAAACTAATGGAAGAAATTCCATCAAATTTCAGATTCTGTTAGGTCTTGACATAAATAGATGCTTATTAGGTTTTAGTATAAATTACCCATTATGAGGCACTACTAAGCTCATTTTCTCAGAATAATAATTAAATTTTGCGTTTTAGGCTTTTCGTATACCAGAATCTCATTAGGCTAGGTCCAATGTTCGAGGAAATTCGATGGTGGGTAACTTTGGGGTCACCACGTTTTTTTTTTTTTTTTTTTAAATATTAAAATGTACTTATGAGGTAGAAGAAAGTTTTGGGATTGACACATCCAACTAGTTTTATTAGCTCTTGTTTTCAAGATACTATGCTGCCCACTTGAGAAAGACACACAACATCCCACACATTGATTTAAAAGCGAATTGAAGAAGAAAAAAAAATCCTATGTAATAAATACAATGCAATAGGCAGGCATGTTTCACTAAACGATGTTCATTTTTCAGAAAGCAATGATTGTTTTTAGTCTATTGCTGCAAACATTTCCTTTTGAATTGCCTCTTTTACATCAATGCCGGAGCATCTCTTGTAACAGTCCAGCAGTAGTCGGCAAGCATTGAATCATCCCAACGAACCTGATATCTGCATTCCATTACAGATATATCTATGTGAATACTTTCAACGTGCTCACCGCTTAGAACTCCACAGTTTTTAGGGAAAAAATCAAAATGGGAGAGGAGGAAATGAAGTTTTAGAGACATTTTGCATTCATGGTAATGGTACTTTGTTGGAGTTCTTTCACCAACTGTTGGTAGTTCTCGGCTTTTCTGTTTCCTAGAAATCCTCGTACCACAGTTTTGAAGGCTTCCAGGCTGCTTTCTCTTTCCCTTCCAAAACTTTATCAAAAGCAGGGTCCTTCATTATTGTGCGTATTTCAGGGCCCACAAAGATTCCCTCTTTAACCTTTGATTCATCCATTCTTGGAAATTTCGTTCTAAGGTACTGGAGAGCCTCTCCACCCTTGTTCATGGCGTTCACGAAGTTCATTAATCCTAGCTTAATGTGCAAGGGCGGAAGCAAAATGTTTTTTGGATCAACTAGAAGCTCATTTTGGACATTTCTCTCCTCGGGATTTAGATTTCTTGCAGGCCATTTGTCTTTTATATAGTGGGAGTTTCTATCTCGACTGTCCCACAAGCACAAAAACAGTAGTATTTGGTATAGCCTAATTGCATTCCCAGGAGTATAGCAATTACTTTCAAGTCACCACAAACTTGCCATTTATGATTCTCGTATTTGATTGACTCGAGAAGTAATTTCACATTCTCATAAGTTTCCTGCATGTGAACGGAATGTCCAGTGGTAATCTAAAGAATAATGTTGCCTTTGTGTAGTAAGACTGCTTTCAAACTAAGTTTGGAAGAGTATAAATTACCTCCACTGCCGTGGATCATGAGTTATGTTCATTGAATGCATCAAACCATTAACATAAGTACAAGAAAGAATGTTCTTTCTTCTAAAAGAAATGAAGAAGATTCTTGTGACGAGCTCTGTTTTCTGTGATCTTGACTTCTGGTTGGATTCTACAAAGAGAATGCAGTTGATTGGAATTACAGCTATTAGGAGTACCAACTTCCGAACATTCAATTTCCCATAAAACAGCCATAGTGAGTTTTCTCAAGTTGGTTCCTATCTTGGAAACAAGAGCTAATCTCAACTTTTTATATTGATTTTCGTGTTTAGCGGGACAAAATACTTCGGAAATAACCATTTTTGAGCCCGAAACATTTTTGATGTTGGGTAGTTAGTAAGCAAAACGACAGCATTCGTTATCTTTCAGACAATGACATATTCTTTAAATACAAACCAATCTATTTGGATTGCTAGTGCTCATGTTATAAACAAAAAAATACTTTTTTTTTTTCTAAAAAAAAAAAAAAAAAAAAAAAAGGAACCGAACGAGTTAAGATTTCATTACACACATATTTCATTTCAATTGGTTTTACAGTGATATTTACAACGTAATCTTTCTAGCGACATAAGATTTTTCGTTCCGTAATCACAGGTTTTGCTGTACTATTATAAAATAAGGAAGGATAGCAGCAAAATTTTTCAATGTTATATCTATTGTGATACAAATAAATTACATAAAGCCATTTAAATGTTGAAAAAAGAAAATCGACACACCGAATGTTACATTTTTCATTGCGTCTATCAAAGTGCACTAATAATGTTTTATGTCCTGAAAATAAATTGATAGTCCAAACGAGACCCCAGAACATTGCAGTTGAAAAAGTATTTTTACGACTGACTTTACTACCTGCAGTGTGAATAGAACATAATTAAGAGCTCTGAAATAAATTCTGACCTAGTTTTATCCCTAATATCAATTGCTTATGGAAAACGATATTAAAACCAATGAAGCCACTTTTATTTCTAACCAGGTTAGATTAGAAGTTGCCATTTAAAGGGAATTTATTTCTTTGGTGTAAATTTTTTATGTATTTAATGATTTTTTTTTCAATTGTAAGAAAATAATTTTTAGGTGCGTTCGTAATAAAGAAATACGTAGCATCTATAGTCGTTGTCTGGTCTGTCCATCTGTTCACACGTAGCAGCGTAAAAACTACAGAACTGAATGTTTGATTTTTAAGTGCGTTCGTAATTATGTAAATACGTAGGACCTATAGCCGTCGTTCAATCCGTCTGTCCGTCTGTCCGCATATAACAATGCAAAAACTACCCAGCAGAATCATTTGAAATTTAAAATAAATAATTATTACATTAATTTGTCGAGTCATTTCAACATTTATGAAAATCGAATGCATAGTTCAGCTACAGGGACAATCAAAAGTATTCTGTTACATTACGGTCAAGGATAAAAAAATAGTTTCAAGTGCATTTTAATGATGTTACACTCTTTCGAATGTAATACAATTTATATGCATCTATGAAATGTATGCTAAAATATACACTCTGTACAATTTGTGATGCGAAGAATATTTTTTATTAATATACAGAGCCACAAAGTATTATGTTATAAAATGGTATAGGGAGGGGGAAACATTGTTTGGGGTGCGTTTTAATCATATTTAAGTATTTCCCATTTTAATCCCGAATTGATATACGTTTCTGAGATTTACTAGAAGTTAATTCCTATATAATAGAAAGCATTTAGTATTTACACGGATACAAGCTTTCGGATACTGCATTGTATCCAAAGTACTGTATATTTAAAAAACCTTGTTATAGCTCGAACGCAAATCAATTGCTACGTCTGATGTGCAATTTACCACTTGTTAATATATATAATTGTTGCCGAATTTTGTCGACTTATTTCAAATTCCATGAAAGTCTAATCAATTTTTAAAAATATATTAATGTTAGATAAAAACATATAGGGTTTATCATAAATGACAGTTTATTGAATTTTGATTATATGAAATAATTTATATTTCATAAATACAATAGTTTAGACAATAATTTACATGTATTTACATTTTAAAATTAAGGGGATTTGGGGACAAATACTGGACATTAGCCGGCTTCTTCAGTTATCACGATCAAAGAACTCGAACGGGAGATCTTACCCTTACCAGAGCTAACGAAATTCTCCTCTCCTCTCAAAATATTTCCAGGACAGATTTTACAAAAGCTATACTTGGCAATTGCACTTATAAGGTTGGATTTTACGTCATGGGACTTCCGTGGGAAATCGCTGACACCCCTCGTTACCAGTCACCAGTGTGTTTTGACAACCCAAAACCACAACTCACACTAATACAAATTTTATTCATTTTATTAAGTGCTATCATACGTTATTAATTCATTGATACTTAATGATAGGTATGTTTTAGTATATTTTAGTATATTTTATTTTAGTATATTTTATTTAGTATATTTTATTTAGTATATTTTAGTATATTTTAGTTTGCCATGTTGACATAATCCTATTCAAGATTTATTATTTATACTTACCAAAATTTGGGACTGTTTTTATAAAAAACTTATTTTTTCTATGGGTATACGTTATCCTCATAAAAATGAACACAGTTTATTACAATAAGCCACATAATCATAATCTGCAGTTTTTACTAGTTTGATACTTTGGTTTTAAGAAGATTATCTAAAAAATATTTGTTCTTTTTCAATTTGTGGGCAGTCCCTTATACGGTTTTGGGGAAAAATCTTCACTGTAATATACGGTGTACCTTATGCTCACGTACTAGGAATTTCAGGGTAATTTCCCATGTATTTTTCTAAACATTTAATAAAATGTCTAAAATCGCAAGTGGCCAGTTACCTTTGGCTATACAGGGTGAGTCATAAATATCGAAACAATAGGCTATCTCATTAGCTTTTAGACCAATACTTCCAATTGCAAAAATTCATAAAAAAATGTGAAATTTTTGATAAGATAAATTGCGACTCCTTGGGTGGTCTAGTTGAAAAGTTACGAAAATTAAATTTTATACGGCCCCTGTAGAACAAAAATTCCAATTAAGAAAACTTTCCTTATTCAGTCCTGAATAAGACACAAAAAGTTGCCTCTTCATATCTCCAAAATTCGCAAAGTTATAGCCGTTTAAAAAATTCATCAGGTTTTAAGAGATTAGACACAAGTTGAAATGCGCGCAATTCAAAAAGCAATGTTACTTTAACAATTCGAGGAAACGTGTAAAAAATCTATTTTTTGAGTTAGAATTTAGAATTTTTTCTTTTTTGTGATGGTTAGCCTTATAATTAACTAAGAAAATCACATCTTAAAATTTCTCATACAATTTATAAAAGTTTCATGTGGTTAGTACCGGTTTAAATTGGACAATCAAAAATCGCTATAACTCGTAACTTTATTTATCGGATTTCAATTTCTTTCCATTTAATTAAAGATGATAATCTGATTATAGTTTTGTTCCAAGGTTTTTTATATTAATTTTAAAACTATTAAACTTTAAAAAAAAATCATATTTTCAAAAGCAAACATTTTTTCAAAAGTAAACATTTTTTCAAATTTGTCAAAACAAAACTAATGTAGAAAAATGAAAAATAACGTGTTTCAAGTTATTTTTCCTTTAAAAATTCTTAACATTTAATAACATAAAGACAAGAAATTGAGGAGAAAAAAATCATTATGCAGAAAAACGAAGTGTATTGTTTAAATGTCCGTCAGTTATTTTAAAAAATGCTTTTTCTAAGATGCAGATTATGTCTTTTTTTTTTTTCTTTTTAAATTTAGCTCTGACAACTTCAGGATTTATACCGTCCTCCAGAGGATGTTCAAAAATCTGTATTCTGGGCCCAGGTAGGGCTAAGACCGAGATGTTATTTTTTTCTGAAGACTCGCCAGGCCGGGCCTAGCGTATTTTTCATAATGGAGGGGACTGCTTCCTTCAACTTAGGTGTACACTAGATAAAATTTTCAAACCCGGTCTCGACAAAATCCGTATTTAAATCACTGTCCCTGACTGACTTAATACGCGCATAAAATAAATAAAATTCGGCTCAATCGAATTTTTTACGAAAAACATATAGATTTTAAAATCTTTATTTTACAAGAAAAAAAAACTTTAAAATTCTTTTTTTTTAAATAGAGTATTCAAAGGCTAAAAAAAAATAAATACAATAAAACCAGTGAAAAAAAATCTACCTATGACGGAATTCTGTCTTAAACGGAAAATATGTTGATCCATGCAAAATAAATACAATAGTACCTGAGAAAAAAATAAGCTTCAAATACATTTTCTAAGCAGGGCATCTGTCTATAACATATTTTTTCTTTCCTATGTGATTACGTCTTAAAAAGTTTTACTGTATAACTTTTTTCAATGTCTTCAACGCATTGGATATGGATTAACGATATTAAAATAAAAGTGAAACATTTACATATAAATAGAGATTCATTGATAAAATAAATATATTACAGCCTTTGGCGCTTCTTTTAAATAATAAAAAGTATAAATATAATAAACGAAAAGCTATAAAAGAATTTTTTGGTCAGAACTCCTCCATATGAAACAATTTTTTCCTACGCCTAAGTAAAAAACTATGTTGAAATTTGCGACTGAACCGGGCTATGATTTAAACTATTTTCCAGATCGGTCAGGGTTATGATGTTGACATTTTTTTTGACACGCCCAACTTTTTCCCTATGCGTCAGTTTGGGACCTGACCTAGATATTTTGACCCAGGCAGATGTCTGGTATACAAATTTAACGTAAAAACTGTACGCTGCTATTTTATGTCCAAAGAAAAAGCGCTATCTTAAACCGATTTTTATTAAATTGCAATTTGTGGATGTTCCCTAACTAGCGTTGAACTTGTGTGAAGAAATCACCGTTTAGAGGCAGGGAAAACTGGTGTAAGTCAGGAATTTTTGAGGATTTTGAGATTTAATATCTCTGTGGGGTTTTTAGATACGGTGATGAAATTTGTTTTGTTCAATTTAGGAATGGATAAAGAATAATTTCCTAACTGGGAATTTTCCCCTATGGGGGCCATATAAAAACTTAATTTTCGTATTTTTTCAAATAGACCCCTCCCATGGAGTTGCAACTTATCTTATCAGAAATTTCACTTTTTTTTAGGAATTTTTGCAATTGGAAGTATGGGTCTAGGGGCAATATTTGAGGGGATAGCCTATTGTTTCGATATTTATGACTCACCCTGTATATAGTGCATAAATTAAAAACTTTATTTGATTTTTACTACCTTCACAACATTATTTTCTATGTCAGAAATACTTCTGCTGCAAATAAAATAAAGCATTAAATGTTAGAACAGAAAATGAAAAATACTTCTTACAAACATAATTTTTTTTCGATACATACTTATAACAAACATTCTTTCCTAAAATATATATTATTATTCAAATATTCATTTCTGTAGCGCTGTCATTTCCTTTCACAAAAAACCAGCTAACGCAGCATTTTTACCAAGTTAATTAATAGTGTTAAATAATCGCACGTAATCAGATAATTTGATTTTGGTGTTATATTACTGACAATGAATCCCCAACAATGCATACGTAACCCCAACCGATAAAAAAGTTAAAGTGCGATTCAATCTTTATTGTATACACCCTATATATATATTTTGCAAATTTTATATTTGCTTTTCACTATAGTTATAACATTATTTTCTAATACACAAGTACTTCTGCTGCAGATAAAATAAAGCAGTAAATGTAAGAATAGAGAATGAAAAATACTTCTTACAAACATATTTTTTTCCCGGTACATACTTATAACAATCTTTCCTTCCCAAAATAGATATTATTATTCAAATATTCATTTCTGTAGTGCTGCCATTTCCTTTTACAAAAATCACACTAATGCAGGATTTTTAGTAAGTTAATTAATGGTGCTAATTAATCGCACGTAATCAGATAATTTGATTCTGGTGTATATAAAAAACAACGAAAAAGAGGGGGGGGGGGAACTTATGGGACGGAGAATATTGTCAGGCGGGAATCGAAACTTTCTTCTCATGAGGTAGAGCAGCGGTTCCCAAACTTTTGAGCGCGCGGAGCCCCTTTTGGGAAGAATTTCTATGGCGGAGCCCCTGAACCCAACGATACTCTGTGGTTTACAAATTAATGTATTTTATGCCAATGGAGCAGAGAAAAATCTGCTGGATAAAAATCCGAGCCAGTAATTTCCAACATTGGCCATGGTTCTCAGTTTGACCCTTTCGGGTTACAGAAATTCTGAATTCATACTAGAAATTTTGAATTTTTTTTTTTTTTTTTATTGCATAAAGCTTTTACAGTTTTATTTAATATTACTATTCTTGGATACAAAAAAATAAAAAAAGGATTAAAACCCTCTTTTTTGTATTAAAATATCTACCTTGTATAATCGAGATATTTCCTTCAAATACAGAAAAATACCGTTAAAAACTTTAAAGCTTTTAGTAACGAGGAAAACAAACTCTTTTTTTATCCGAGCAATACTGTTAAGGAGTAAATGACACCCATTTTTAAAATAAAAAATATTCTTTTGATATTTCTAGTATGAACTTGGAATTAAAGATCAAAATGGTAACCATGCTTGGATTATGCAATACATTGGGGCTTACATAAAACTATTATTACTTATAGAGAAAACTACATACACACAGAGATAAAAAGGTAAGTTGTAAAGTTTTCGTTTTCAGAGGCATACTTTTGTATGATTCCAATAAGCTACTTGCAAAAAAAAAAAAAAAAGTTCCAGTTACTTATAAGTAATTATGTAACACATTTTCGCTAGTCCCGCCTACCCGTAATAGAATCATGCGATTTTGGAATATTTTTTCGTTCTTCTTTAAGTTTCTAGTACTTCTAAACTAGCAACAAAATTAAATCGCCTCTCAACTTCTTTTTTTTTTTTAACCATTTAAAAAAATTCATTTAGAAACAGGTCATCGTTTTACTGTTTAAGTGGGCAGGGCAAAATCTCTATGCTGTATTGTTAGGTGCAGCATTGTTAACTTTTTTGGATATTTTATTTAAAATATTTGGCTATTAATTATGGTTTTGAAAGAAACTTTCTTCAGTCATTGTTTTTGTCTCAAAACAGATATGCAGTTGAAAACTTAACCATGTTAAACGAACTGCAAATATTAGAAAAACTTTACTAACAAAATGGGATATATCGGTGGGATTAAATTTATATCAGGACGAGTACTCATAGACAAAATTCTAAGCAAGGGGTGTAGCTGAGCGAAATTTAAAATTCTTAGTGTGATGACAAATGTATGTTTTTTATGTGACAACAGTGTTCAATTCAGGCACTTTTCTCCGTGAAGGACTTCTGTGGCTCCGGGGAGCTACATTACAATCCAGAAAGACTTGAGACCTTTGGCGCGATAAAACGCAATGAGCCAAGAGCGCTAAAATCTTTCTACCCTTTCTCCAGTAACCCATTTGTTTACAGGGGAAGTGGAGTTTCAATTGATGTTCGTGGAAGAGGGTATGAAAGAAGAGATATGATTAATTTTCGGGGGGTGGGGGATGGATGTACTAAAACAATTAAGTTCTGCGTCTAATATATGATTACTATCTTAATTAGAAATCACAACTCTTGTGAAAGATGTTATTACAATGTTATTTTCAAGGTTTATGAAAATCTTCTGCGTCAGCGCTTTCCAAATACCAATCATTTTTTTTCTGTTACCCTTTTATTAGTCATTTCATTTCGAAATAACCCCATTTCTCATAAATACCCCCCCCCCTTTTCCACTCACCAAGATAATGTAAAAATGCTTTTGTTTATTAGCAAGCTTCTTATTTCAATCATATAATAAATTGTTACAAATTACAGTGTCATTTCTATTATTTTAGCGACTTTACTAATCCTCTTGTGATTTCCGTCATTAATAATACTATTTTCGCATACCCCAGCTTGGGAACCGCTGATCTGAACTATCTAAGAGCTAGAGATATGTTTGTTATTGTTTTTTAAGTGCATGTTCTGTGTACATAACTTGTAGGGGGAACTGGGGGACATTGATACAACTCTTTTCAAAAAAAAAAAAAAAAAAAAAAAAAAAAAAAAATGGTGTCTAGAAAGCAGAAATTTCAAGTTATTTTTCTTTGTGATGTCAGCAAAACCTCTGTAGTGTGTTATAAAAATGTACAATCGTTGTTTATTATATTATTTTTGCATGTAATTTTAAAAAAATCAAAAAAAGTTATTTGTATCAATGTGCCCCATCCCCGGGGCAGATTGATACACTTTAACACGTCTGGGAAAAATGGAGACAAAATAACACCAATGCATATTTTTCATAGAAAAATAGTTAGCAAACCATTTTATATATATTTATAGACATTAAAATCGCACACAATTTATTTGTAAGCGATATTAAAGCAATCAAAATGAAATGTAAAATGACCTGATGTTCTGGCTGTTCCTTGTCCGTTTGTTGGCTGTGGTAACTTTGTCATATCTGCCACTTTAACCCCAGAATTATCTTCTTTCTTGGGAAAGGTGAAAGAATTACCAGGTTTTCTGTTTATAAATCGGTTTACAAACAGAAAATAAAGGATAATTATATTAAAAATTATGTTTATAATATAATTACCTTGTACTGTTCGGTAGCTTGTTTCTCTTACTTAACATTTCTCATGTCGATAATACTTTTTTCTCTGGAGAATCGATATAAATTTGAGATTTGCCAGGCTGCCGTCCATTTCTTTTGTTGATTCTACTAGCACTAGATATTGTGTAAGTTTGTATGTCTTCTGTTTGCATAAATACTATAAAGTGTTCTAATGTAAAGAAATTAGAGCTATTTCACTTCAATAAAAACTAATAGTAGAAATTTTTGACGAAAAATGGTTGAATTAAGGAGTGTATTGTAAAAAATAAATAAATAAATAAATAAATAAATAAATAAAAGGTAATGAAAAAATGAACTAGAAAAGGATTTAGGTTGTATCAATGTGCCCCGACAAAGACTGTATCATTGTGCCCCATACAGCTATTTTGAATAAAATGAGTCGCAAATCCAACACTTCATAATTTATCTAACAATAAAGAATGAGGAACTGATAAAGAGTAGCTTTACTTGCCATGGAGCGTATTCTTTTCGGTTGAAAATATTGGAACAGTTGTATAATACCATTTCAATTGTACAACTCAAATTTACTTTTGACGTACAAAAACAATTAATCACCCATCCCATTTCATGAAACTATTGAATCATTCCAAAACTTTCTGTATGTAGTTAATTTCACTAGTATCACCTTTTGGAGCTGTTGTGAAACTTCCTGTAATGACCCTGTGTGCTGTACAGGGGGTGTATCAATGTGCCCCAGTTCCCCCTACATGTCTTACATTATAGCTATATGTTGCATTAAAAAAATAATAATGGTTTTTTAATAAAATATTTGCTAATTTAATTTAACCCATTAGTGCCTGGCATTCCATTTTTGGGATGGTTATAAAAATGACAAGTAATCGTTTTTTACACCCGTAAAAAGGAAGATAAATACTTTCTTTCGCGAGACAAATTCCTCGATAAGTTAAGATAAAAGTTGCTCATATTTAAAAAATGGTAGGAAATGCAAAATCTAAATTTTAACGAAGACAATAATTCAGGCATTAATGGGTTGAATAGAAAAATACATTTTTTCGTTTATTAATTTAATGAAAATGAGAAAAATAACCGCAATATGTATGTTAAAACGGCAATTTTTTAAAGTTATTTTAAAAAAGAAATAATAACATTTAGAAAGCATCTAAAAGTAAAATTAAACATTATTTTACATATGTTGTTACTATTATTCTTAACTTCATCAACTAGATCTATGACAAATAACACAATCAACATTTATATTATTGTTAAAAGCTTTAAATGCTAAATATTCAAAGTTTTTTTTTAAATTTGTAATTAATAATGAGACTTTTTTTAATGTGCTTTTATTTATTGACTCATACGTGAAACGAATTTAAAAAAGAGTGTATGTCGTTAATCATTAGAACTATTGCATTTTTAAAAATCATAATATTTAATAAAATGACGTCTGTTATCATAAAAATTAAATTAAATACAGTGACCCCCCCCCCCCTGAACGATCATTTTTTCATAAAACAAGATTTATTCGCATAGGCTCAATACAAATTTTTCATTCAGTCATCATCCCAGTTGAACTAACTCTATAAGCGACCCATTTCTTTGAAAAAACTAAAACAAATTCCGTTTTTTTTTTTTTTTTTTTTTTTTTTTTTTTTTACCACAAGTTGTCAAATTTACAAATTTGATTTTTAAAGTGAATGAAAAATAAATATGTGTGCAAAAATAATGTTTTTTAGCTATAAAAAATTATATTGTCCCTACTCTATCAGATTATCTCAAATGTTGATCTTTGTTTTTGTAGCGATATTTCATTATTAACTTGCACTTATATTAATCATTATTGTTTAGATTATTTCACTATAAAATTTATTTTCTGAAAGGAAGCACTTATTCATAGGTCTTAATATAATAATAAAATTGCTAATCTACAATGTTTAGAAATTTAATATTTACACAAAATACATAATTTTGCTATGTATTTTAATTCAGAATAAATCTTAAATCTTATAAACAAAAAACATTACACCTAAATAATTGTTTATATTATTTTATTTAAATACAAAATAAACTATTTTTTTCCTTTTTCAAGTTGTAAATCTGGTACTTTTTAAATAGTAAAATCGTTGGCTAATATATATATATATATATCTATATATATATGTATATGTATCTATATTATTTGCAGCAATTTTCCACCACCTCTGATAGTATATTTCGTACAAAAACTTTTCTTTTTACGTTTGCAATTCTTGTAACACAGTTAATAGATTTTTCTCTTTCGGTATAAGTATTAATCTTATAAGGTTCAAAATATCTTTTAGGGGGCAATTTAACTTTTAACAGCAGTTCAAACAATCAACGTTTATCTGAATAGTCATTTTATTATTATTATTATTATTATTATTATTTTCTATCTGCTTTATCACCCAAACCAATTTTAGAATTTCTTTATAAAATTCTAAATTTACATTTCTGTTTGAAGAGTTTTACGATTTTACAAAAACTAACAAACTACGTAAACAAAACAATAAAAAAAAATGTTGCAGGTGTAGTAAAAATATAACAACAATGCGTAATAAAATCATTTAAAGTTGTAAAGATTTGAAAAATCTAAATAAATAAAATAATTTATTTCCATTATAAAAATCAGAATTACAAAAAAAAAAAAAAAAAAAAAATATATATATATATTATTTGTTTTGGGAATAATAGAGGAGTCATTTTCTATTTCCAAAGCATTTAACTATAGATTTAGGGCGCTTTTCCATTATACGATCCGACAGCGACAAAACCGGACGATAAATTAGCATGGTATCGTGTCGTCTAGTAAACTGCTTTTCCATTTTACCGATATCGTTTCCCGACAACGTGAATTTTCACCATCATTTCACTCCGAGATAGCGAAACAGACGCACGTATCTCGCTACGGCTCCTGTGTAAAATTGTGGGCGTAGCACATACACTTGTTTTGTCAGGAGTGTTAATGCTGACGGAAGCATAGTTTGCAATTATTCAAAATTTAAAAAAAACTTTTATTCTTGTACAGTTATGATTATTCTATTATTAGGTATTACATTCTTTTTAAATCTTTTATTCGAATTTAAACCACAACATGAATGATTTAAAAGTTTCAGTTTTACAAACATTACAATGTACAATATTCTAGTGCACTTGCAGTCTAAAAATAATTGTATAATTAAAAATTTTACGGATTACAGAGAAATGAGTGTTATGACAGCTCTTATTAATATTTTTGTTATAAATTTATAATCATTTTTCTAACTAACTAACTAATTCCTTTAATTTAAAAAAAAGTCATTTAATTCCAAATTTTTTCTATAGTCAAGATTACAATGATATTTTTAAATGCAGACTGTGTTTACAGTTAAAAATGATTCCATAAATATGTCAAAGTTTCACATTGTTGAGCAGTGAAAAATATTAAGTCTTAACATATGTTTATAAGAAAATAGGAGATGTGTAAGGGATATGTTGATCAGCTGAATGATCAGACATTTTTAAATTTTTAAGAATAAATTCAGAACTCAAACATTCCTCAGGAAGACAAAAGTTTTTATCGACTTGTACTGATCCTGAAAATTCCATTTGAATCTTAAACCCGATCTGAACCTGACAAGAAAGAAATCCCATTCAAATATAACCTGATTTGCACAAGAAGAAATAACTTTTGTTGAAATGTAACCACAGAAGAACTTAGTTCTATTTCAAATCAACCTAATTTGAACAAAAGAAAAAAAAAATCCATCAAGCTATAACCCACTCCGAATAAGAAAAAATTCAGTCAATGCTAACCAACCAGAACTTGAATATGCCAAATTCCAATTGAAATCTACCCTAAACCCGAAAAATTTAAACCATATTCAAATGGAATTTTCAGGTTGCATTTCAAAATATATTATTTTGTCACAGGTAAAAAAATTCTAATTAGAAGTTTTTTTTTTTTTTTTTTTTTTTTTTTTTTTTTTTCTTGTGGTGTTTCAATTGGGTTGAGGATAGATTTCAATAGGAATTTTTAGGTTCTGGAGGGTGCATGTTGACAGAAACTAATTCGTCTTTCTTAAACAGATTAATGTTTACACTGATTTTTATTTCAGTTCAAATTGGGTTCTTGTCAATGTGTATCAGCAGAAATTATTTTTCCTTTTTCGGATCAGGTTAAGATTCCATAGATTTTTTTTTTTGGGTGGGGGGGGGGGGGGTTGGAGTGAGTGCAATTCAAATGTAATTTTCAAGTTCTGGTCAGATTGCATATCCACAGAAAATATTTTGTTTTGTGCAGGGATTAGATTTAAAGTAGACTTCAAATGGAATTTACAGCTTCTAGTCTGTCCGTATCAATGGAAATTACATTTTCTTTCTCGATTCAGGATATGGTTGGATAGATTTTTTTTAAGGTTCAAACCTGGTTATGTGTCGACTTGAAATGAAATTTTTAAGTTCTTGTTGAGTTAAATTTCAATCTATAATATTTTGTCGCAGATAGATTTACCACTGGAGGGATTTTTTTTTTTTTTTTTAGTGTTTGGATTGTATTTATGATAGACTTCAATTGGAAATTTCCGGTTCTGCACAGTTCCCTGTTTACACGATACAAAGAGCTGCAATTCATTTCTCCTCCCTAAAAACTGGTTTTCTACCAATGCAAGCGCCAAAAGCTGCCAACTCCAAGCCGCCAAAGGGTCTCAAGTCTTTCTGGATTGTAATGTAGCCTCCGGGGAGAACACAAACGAGTTCTGGGGGAGGCGGGTGGAATTACACTTTTTTACCATTGAAAGCACAAAATCTCAAAATTTTCGGGGAGGACATTTGATACCTCCGGGGGGATGTCCCCTGCCGCCCCCCCCCCTGAATTCAACACTGTGTGACAATATATATATATTTTTTAATTGCTACAGACTTATTTCTGATTGGAAAATGTGGCAGAGACCAATAAAAAGAAAATTTTAAAGAGGAGTTGTAAAGTGATACAAGATGCTAAAAAAATTGCTTATTCAGCAACATACATTGCCAATAAAATTAAGTACAATTATGTAAAACAGCATAGAAAATTTAAATGACTAAGAAATTATAAGTATAAAATAAATAGATTAAAGCAATTAAAGTTACGAAAAGAAAAGAAAACTATAAACACAACATATATAAATATTAAATGAATCTAATAAGGAGTTTATTAAATGATATAAGATATTACAAATTGAGGCATTTTAATCGACATATATTGTTGGACAATGAAGAACAGTGTAGAAAATTTAAATATACAAATAAAATAAATATATTAAAGAATTTAAATTTATAAATATAAAAAGAAATATATGTATACATTATATACACGAATGCAATATGAATCTAATGAGAGGCTTTAAATGATTGAAGATACAATAAAAAGTATGTTTTCAGCGACAAACATTAATTTGCTATGAAAAACAGTATAAAAAAATTAAACAATTAAAAATTATTACAAATAACATAAACAGAATTAAAAAAAATCTAAGGTATAAAAATAAAAAGACATATATATACAGACATTACACACAAATTGATCTAGGGAGGGATTTTAAATGATACAAGATCTTTTTAAAAAAATGTTTTAAGAGACAGACATTATTTAAAAAATTAAATACAATTTTGAAAACTAAGATAGAAGATTTCAATAAGTAAAATTTAATAAAAGTAAAATATGCAGTTTAAGGAAATTAAAATTCCAAAAATAAAAACAATACCATATGCAATTTGTACAAATATTAAATGCCGATAATTATTATTATTATTATTATTATTATTATTATTATTATTATTATTATTATTATTATTATTATTGTGCATAAAGGTTGACGAACAATATATACAAGTTTAGTGTGAAAAATGTGCTTGAATTATTTTGCATAATGTTTTTTTTATATATCTGGTATAATTTTCGACAATTGTAAACGAATGTCTAGTTCTGCGTTTTATTGGTTTCTGTATTTTGTTTTTATATTTGTGTTAGAGGAGAATCCAGCTTCACACAGATATGTCGTTGAAAATGGGAATGAAATTAATTTTGTTCTGTCTGACAAGATTTTGTATTTATCTGTCAAATGACACCAAAATTCGTGATACGCTTGCTTTGAAAAGAGATTACGAAATCGCTTTGAGATGTTAAATCAAAGACAGTTTCGTATTCCTATGAGCTTAGGCTGTGTGATTTTATTTTTACACTGAATGCATTTAGTACCCATTTAAAATCATCTAGCATCTTATTTTGAGCAGCTGGAAAGTAATACTCAAATAAATCTACCAGAGTTTCGAAATGATCTTGTATACATTTCTGATTTTCTTTCATAAATTTTGTTACTAAGCAAAAAAGAATTAAGAATAAACATATGAATAGGCGAAGCTCCAAAGAAAAAGCTGTTCTCCCATTTGTTCGGCATGCAGAGTTAACAGCTCTGGCGGACCTTTTATTTTTTGATTCACGTTGTGCATTCTATTCACCAAACCATTTCTTGTAGCTTATTTTAAATCGAATTTTTAAAACACATTAAATGCAGAAACATAAAATAAAACAATTGAAACCACAAATATTATACAGAAAATAGATACATATATAATGCAAATGTATAAGCCGTTCAAATGCATTATTGTATTTTTTGAGCACACATTATAGATATATTTATTTTTGATATGCATACACACAAAAATTCTTACATACTTTTGAAAATCTTTCACTGGAAATATGCTAATTTCTTTCCTGTTTTACATTCCTTGTACGCCGCGGAGCCCCTGGAAAGTTCAGGCGGAGCCCCAAGGGCTCCGCGCAGCACACTTTGGGAACCTCTGAGGTAGAGTTTCCGAAAGTCTCAACCCTTTCCGGCACACTGTGCCCGGTCCAGGATATCGAGTTTTAATTCCAAACTTGCAAACGGCACCAGTAATATTTTAGTAAAATTTTGCTTTTACAATGAAATCTTAAATTAAGGAATTTATAATACCTAAAAAAGTCGCTTATAAATTCCGGTGGCAGTTGATAGTTATTCATTTTACTATAAAATTTCTCCGTACCGGAAAGGGTTAAACATAAACGACGAGACACATTTCACTACAAAATTAATTATTATCGTTGGCTGTAATGAACTTTTATTTTTTGATTTGAAATTTAAGTTCATGCATCGTAAATTCGTTAATTTTTTTAGCGGTAAAGGAATCGATGTGAACATTTTGGGGCAGTGGATAAGAGGACGGGGCAGAATGTTTTTTTAATGGAAATTATAAACATAAAAAAGTCGTTATAAATTTCGTATTCGTGCATTGTTAAACAAGACTGCAACGACTATTGCAGAAAGCTCTTAGTATTTACAAAACTAGTTACAATGCGACGAACCTCTTTTGCTACATTTGACATACAATTTCCGACTTGTTCTGATTTTAGTACCGGAAAGCTCCAAAATTTTACGAAATTCAAAATATCATAACTCGGCGAATTTTATTTATAGAAGAATGAAATGTTTTTACTGTTTTACTTGTCAAGACAAGGTTAAAATATATATATATATATATATATATATATATACACTATATTGCCATTGATTATGGGACACTTGCGATTTTAGACATTTTACTAAATATCTAGAAAAATACATGAGGAATCATCTCGAAACTCTTGGTGTATAAATATAATAGTATACGTCATACATCTCCGTGAAGATTTTTTACCAAAACGCCATAGGGGACCGTCAACAAATTAAAAAAGAATGAACATCTTTTGAATAACCCTGTCAAAACTAATGTAGCAAAAGCGCTCAAACTCTAGATTATGATTGAATGCCTTATTGTAATACACAGTGTTCATTTTTATGCAAATAGCATGCACACTCGCAGAGTAATTAAGGTTTTCATAAAAATGGTCCCAAATTTTTCCAAGTTTTTCCATTATAATTTTCAGAGTTCTTAATATAAAATAATATTTTTTTTCAGAAAATATGACAAACAACATTGCACACAGTAGCCTGTAATCAGAATTAAAAAATAAGAAAAATTGTATGAAAAATGAGGAGGTTTACTATATAATTTTTTACTGCGCATGCGTCAAAGATATCAAAATTTCATTTGCATATTATGTTAGCTAAATGTATGGAGCAACTTTTGTAAAAGTCTCAAAATCATAGCTTGAAAATTCTGAAAGTAATCGTCTATAGAAAAAGGACAAAATCTGTTGTTTCCAAAATGATGCAAAAAAATGAGGGATTTTATCCAAATGCAGTAGTACATCCCAAATTGTGTATTCTATATTGACACTAATCAATGAATATATGGATACAACCCCTCTTGTTTTTGCTTCATTTTGAGAATAACGGATTTTCGACATATTCAATTGACGGTTATTGTCAGAATTTTCAAGTTATGATTTTGTGACTTTCACAAAAGTTGTTCTATACATTTAGCTAACATAATATGCAAATGAAATTTTGATATCGTTGACGCATGCGCAGTAAAAAATTATTTAGTAAACCAACTCATTTTTTATATAACTTTCATTATTTTTTAATTCTGATTACAGGGTACTGTGTGCAATGTTGTTTGTCATATTTTCTGAAAAAAATAATATTTTATATTAAGAACTCTGAAAATTATAAGGAAAAAACTTGGAAAAATTTGGGAACATTTTTATAAAAACCTTAATTACTCTGCCAGTATGCGTGCTATTTGCATAAAAATGAACAAGGCTTATTATAATAAGGCATTCAATCACAATCTAGAGTTTGAGCGCTTTTGCTACATTAGTTTTGACAGGGTTATTCAAAAGATATTCATTCTTTTTTAATTTGTTGACGGTCCCCTTTGGAGTTTCGGGAAAAAATCTTCACGGAGATGCATGACTTATACTATTATATTTATACACTAAGAGTTTCGAGTTGATTCCTCATGTATTTTTCTAGATATTTAGTAAAATGTCTAAAATCGCAAGTGTCCCATAATCAATGGCAATATAGTGTATATATATATAGATACAGGGTGTATCTAAACTACTGGGCAAAACTTTAAGGGGTGATAGTACACATCAAGACAAATAATATTAAATGGGAAACTAAGGGTCCCAAACGTTTTTCGAAGGAGATAGGCGCCATCAAAGTTTAGGGTCCGAAATTTGAAATGATTATAAAAAACGGAAAAATTGGTCGATTCGTTTGCGGTTTTCACGAAAACTATTCTTTATGTCAGTATTGTCTTGAAAATAAATTATAAAGATAAATTTCAAAAAATGCCGATAGAGGGCGCCTTAGACTTTGGAATAACGAACAACTATTTTTATCGGTATTTTTGCATCTTATTAATTTTTTTTTAGAAGTTTAGATATAAACTTAAATTTTGAGCTCAAAATCTGTGGTTAAGAAGCGCAAACTGAACTGTGTTCAGTGGGAGTGGGTAGGTTCAAATTTCAAATGATTATAAAAAACAGAAAAATTGGTCAATTGATTTGCGGTTTTTACTAAAATTATTCTTTATATCAGTATTGTCTCGAAAATAAATTATACTGATTAATTTCAAAAAATGTCGATAGGGGGCGCTTTAGACTTTGGGGTAACGTACAACTATTTTTAACGTTATTTTTTTCATCTCATTAACTTTTTTTTAAAGCTTAGACATAAACTTAAATTTTGAGCTGAAAATCTGAATCGTTGAGAGTGGTTAAGTAGCGCAAACTGAACTGTGTTCAATGGGGGTGGGGAGGTTCAAATTTTAAATGGTTATAAAACACGGAAAAAATTGGTCGATTCATTTGCGGTTTTCTCTAAAACTATTCTTTATGTCATTATTCCTATAAAATAAATTTTAAAGATAAATTTCAAAAAATTCCGTTAGAGGGCGCCTTAAACTTTAGAGTAACCAACAACTATTTTTAACCGTTATTTTTTTTTCATCTAAATAAATGTTTTAAAAGCTTAGACATAAATTTTGAGCTCAAAATCTGAGTCGTTGTGAGTAATTAAGTAGCGAAAAATTGAAATGTGTTCGTAGGGTGGGCAGGGTAACATTTCAACTGCTGAACACAGTTCAGTTTGCACTTCTTAACCCCTCTCAACGATTCAGAATTTGAGCTCAAAATTTAAGTCTAAGCATTTGCAAGCATTTAATTAGATACAAAAAATAACAGTTAAAAATTGTTGTTCTTTACTCTAAAGTTTAAGGCGCCCTCTAACGGATTTTTTTTAAATTTATCTTTAAAATTTATTTTCAAGGAAATACTGACATAAAGAATGGTTTTCGAAAAAACCGCAAACGAATCGACCACTTTTTCCGCTTTGTATAATCATTTAAAATTTGCACCTTCCCATCCCCATTGAACACAGTTCAGTTAGCGCTACTTAACCATTCTCGACGATTAAGATTTTCAGCACAAAATTTAAGTTTATGTCTAAACTTCAAAAAAATTTAATGAGATGCAAAAAATAACGGTAAAAAATAGTTGTACGTATCTCCAAAGTCTAAAGCGCCCTCTATCGACATTTTTTGAAATTTATCTTTATAATTAATTTTCAAGACAATACTGACATAAAAAGTTGTTTTAATGAAAACCGCAAAGCAATTGACCAATTATTCTGTTTGTTATAATCATTTGAAATTTGAACCTACCCACTCCCATAGAAAACAGCTCAGTTTGCGCTACTTAACCACAGATTTTGAGCTCAAAATTTAAGTTTATGTCTAAACTTCTAAAAAAATTTAATGAGATGTAAAAAATAACGGTAAAAAATAGTTGTTCGTTACTCTAAAGTCTAAAGCGCCCTCTATCGGCATTTTTTGATATTTATCTTTATAATTTATTTTCAAGAGAATACTGACATAAAGAATAGTTTTCGTGAAAACCGCAAACGATTCGACCAATTTTTCCGTTTTTTATAATCATTTCAAATTTTGTACCCTAAACTTTAATGGCGCCTATTTCCTTCGGAAGACGTTTGGGACCCTTAGTTTCCCATTTAATATTATTTGTCTTTATGTGTAGTATCACCCCTTAAAGTTTTGCCCAGTAGTTTAGATACACCCTGTATATACATATATATATAAATTTAATAACTGTTCACACACAAGTACAGAAAAAAAGTAAGTTTTTGAAAATTAATGGCAGAAACTTTTTTATCAATATAACTTAATTCTTTCTTTATTTTGAGTAGTTTTGCACTGTATATTGCAAACGTACTCCCAACAGATGAAAAATTGAAATACGATTTATCTTTATACCCAAATACAAACTTTATTTGCTTTTTACATCATTATAGCATTTTCTCTGTCAGAATTGCTTCTGCTGTAAATGAAATAAAACATTCAATGTTAGAACAGAAAATGAAAATTATTTCTTACATACATAATTTTTTCCCGATACATATTTATAACAAACTTTCCTTCCCAAAATAGATATTATTATTCAAACATTCATTTCTGTAGCGCTGGCATTACCTTATACAAAAATCCAGCTAACGCAGCATATTTACTAAGTTAATTAATGGTGTTAATTAATCGCACGTAATCAGATAATTTGATTCTGGTGTATAAAACCGACAACGAAAAGGAGGGGGGGGGGAACTTACGGGGTGAAGAATGTCGTCTGCGGGGAATCAAGACTTTCTTCTCATGAGGTAGAGTTTCCGAAAGCCTTAAAAATAAACGACACTTCAGTACAAAATTAACTAATATAGTTGGATGTAATGAACTTTTATTTTTGGTTTTGAAATTTAAGTTCATGCATCGTAAATAGGTTTTGTTTTCTGCGTAAAGAAATCGATGTGGACATTTTGGAGTAGTAAATAAAAGGACGGAATGGAATATTTAAAAGAAAACACAAAGATAAAATAGTCGCTATAAATTTTGTATTCATGCATTTTTAAACAAGACTGAAACAGCTATTGCAGAAAGCTCTGGAGTATTTACAAAACTAATTGCAAAGCGGACGAACCTCTTTTGCTACATTTGACATACAATTTCCGACTTGTTCTGATTTTAGTACCGGAAAACTCCAAAATTTCACGAAATTCAAAATATCATAACTCGGCGATTTTTATTTATAGAAGAATGGAAGGTTTTTACTGCTATACTGTTCAAGGCAAGGTAAAAAAAATTCTAAATACTATAACTTATTGAACCCAGTCACCAGATAGTTTTTTCTTTGAAAATTAATGGCAGAAGATTTCTTAATTTAATTCGTACTTTATTTTGAGTGGTTTTGCACTGTACATTGCATACGTACTCCCAACAGATAAAAAAATTAAAATGCGATTCATCTTTATATTCTATACATATATTACAAACTTTATTTACTTTTTACCATCGTTATAAAATTGTTTTCTTTGTCAGAAATATTTCTGAAGCAAATAAAATAAAGCATTAAGTGTAAGAACAGAAAATTTCTTACAAACATAATTTTTTCCGATACATACTTATGACAATTTTTCCTTACTAAAATAGATATTATTATTCAAACATTCATTTCTGTAGTGCTGGCATTTCTTTTACAAAAATCCAGCTAATGCAGCATTTTTACTAAGTTAATTAATGGTGTTAATTAATCGCACGAAATCAGATAATTTGATTTTGGTGTATATTACCGACAGCGAATCCCCAACATTGCATACGCATATCCCCAACAAATTAATTAAAAAAAAAAGTGCGATTCAATCTTTTTGGCGTACTCTTTATATATGTTACAAACTTTATTTACTTTTCACTATCATTATAACATTATTTTCTATGTCAGAAAATACTTCTACTGTAAATGAAGTAAAACATTGAATAAGAACAGAAAATAAAATATACTTCTTGCAAACATAATTTTTTCCGTTACATACTTATAACAAACTTTCCTTCCCAAAATAGATATTATTATTCAAACATTCATTTCTGTAGAGCTGCCATTTCCTTTTACAAAAATCCACCTAGCGCAGAATTTTTATTAAGTTAATTAATAGTGTTAATTAATAGAACGTAATCAGATAATTTGATTCTGGTGTATATAACCAACAACGAAAAGGGGGAGGGGATTTACAAGAGGTACCAGACTTTTTTCTCATGAGGTAGGGTTTTCGAAAGCCTTAAAATCAAACGACAGGACAGACTTTAGTACAAAATTAACTGTTATAGTTGGATGTAATGAACTTTTATTTTTTGTTTTGAAATTTAAGTTAATGCATCGTAAATAGGTTTTGTTTTTTGGGTAAAGAAATCGACATGAACATTTTAGAGAAATGGATAAGAGGACGAAACGGAACTTTTTTTTTTTTAAAGCTCTTTCGGGTCTGGTGTGCTATTAATAGTATATGTCTTTTAATTGAGTATTATTTTGCTGTAACAAATATTTTTATTACTGTTTACATGTAGTATTGTTAATATACAGGGTGTGTCATAAATATCGAAACAATAGGCTACCGCCTTAAATATTACTCTTAGACCCATACTTCCAATTGCAAAAATTCATAAAAAAGGTGAAATTTTTCATAAGATAAATTGTGACTCCATGGGGGGGGGGGGGAGTCTAGTTGAAAAAATATGAAAATTAAATTTTTATACGGCCCCCGTAGGATAAAAATTCCAATTAGAATAACTTTCCTTATTCAGTCCTGAATAAGACACAAAAAGTTGCATCTTCATATCTTCAAAACTCGCAAAGTTATAGCCGTTTAAAAAAATCATCAGATTTTAAGGGATTAGACACAAATTGAAATGTGCGCAATTCAAAAAACAATGTTACTTTAACAGTTCTAGGAAACGCGTAAAAAATCTATTTTTTGAGTTAGAATTTTGATTTTTTTTTTTTTTTTTTTTTTTTTTTTGTGATGGTTAGCCTTTTAATTTGCTAAGAAAATCATATCATAAAATTTCTTATGCAATTTATAAAAGTTTCATGTGGTTAGTAGTGGTTTAAATGGGATAAATAAAAATCGTTATAACTCGTAAAATTATTTATCGGATTTCAATTTCTTTTCATTTAATTAAAGATGAAAATCTGGTTTTAGTTTTGTTCCAGGGTTTTTGTTTTTTAATACTAATTTTAAAACTATTAAAATATTTATTGAAAAAATAATATAACTTAAAAAAATCATATTTTCAAAAGTAAATATTTTTTCAAATTTGCCGAAACAAAACTAATGACCCACTAATCGAAATTTCTCGAAAATGAGACATAGTCCAATAGTTTTTTTCGTGCCCGAAAACGATAAAATGCAAAATTTAGTCAACAATTGCGCGAGACATTCTCTAGATAAAATAAGCGTCACCCACAATGACCCAAAAATGACCCACTAATCAAATTTTCTCTGCCACGTGACTTAACCCAATAAACTTCTTGTAATTCAAAATGGTAGAATATAAAATTTGGTCAAAATCGTTATAGCCATTTTTTAGATAAAATTGGCTTGACCCATAATGACCCAAAAATGACCCACTAAGCAAAATTTTTCGAACATGTGACCCAGCCCAATAGTTTTCTCGTGCCAAGAAACTCATGGATACAAAATTTCCTTAAAATCGATCCAGCCGTTCTCTAGATATAAATAGCTTGATCCTGACCCATTATGACCCAAAATGACCCAATAATTGAATTTTCTCGAACATGTGACCTAGCCTAATGGTCTTCTCGTGCTCAGAAATGGTAAAATCCAAATTTTTGCGAAAATCGTTTGAGCCGTTTTTGAGATAAAATTTACACACACACACAGACACACACAATTTTTGCTTGCATTATAGTATAAGATAAAATTCGGCTCTATCGGAATTTTTGCGAAAAACACATAGATTTTGAAATTTTTATTTTACAAAAGAAAAAAACTTTAAAATTCGTTTTTAAAAAAAATAGTACATTCAAACTCTAAAAAATTAAGTACAATAAAACCAGAGAAAAAAAAAATGACGGAATTTTGTCTTAAACGAAAAATATGTTGATCCATGCAAAATAAATGCAATAGTACCGTAGAAAAAAATAAACTCCAATTACACCTCTTAGGGAAGGCATCTGTCTATAACGTATTTTTTCTTTCATATGTGATTCCGTCTTAAAAGGTTTTAGTGTATAACTTTTTCAAAGTCTCCAATGCATGGGATATGGATTAACAATATTAAGATATAAGTGAAACATTAACATATAAATAGAGATTCATTGATAAAATAAATATATTACAGTCTTTGGCGCTTCCTAAATAAAAGAAATTATAAATATAAAAAACGGAAAACTATAAAAATAATTTTTGATCAGAACTCCTCCATACGAAACAATTTTTTCCTACACCGAAGTAAAAAAACCAGAAATTTGCGGCTAAACCGGGCTATGATTTAAACTGTTTTTCAGACCGGTCCGGGTTATGATGTTAACATTTTTTCAGGCTGGGACGAACTTTTTCCACTATGGATCAGTTTGGGACCGGACCTAAATATTTCGATCCATGCAGATCTCCAGTGCAGACTACCAACATGTTTTGAAACAAGTTTAGTTTTAATTCAATATGCTGCTTTGTTATGTCTAAATGAGAGGCACTGTATTAAATCAATATTTAATAATGGATAATTTATGGACGATCCGTCACTTGCTTTGAAAATTAGACAAAAACTATTCGTTTACAGGCATAGTAAAGTGGTGTAAGTCACGAATTTTGGAGGATTTCGGATTTTAATATCTCTGTCAGGTTTTTAGATATTTAGATGAAAGTTTTTTTGTTCAATTTAGGAATGGATAAGGAATAATTTCCTAAGTGGGGATCTCGCCCTACGGGGGCCGTATAAAAATTTAATTTTCGTATTTTTTCAAATAGACCCCCCCCCCCCCCCATGGAGTTGCAACTTATCAGAAATTTCACCTTTTTGTTATGAATTTTTGCAATTGGAAATATGGGTCTAGGGGCAATATTTAAGAAGATAGCTTATTGTTTCGATATTTATGACTCACCCTGCATGTCTATGTATTTTGTGAAAATCGTAGTGAAAATTAAATGATAATCGTAGCCTTGAATAACAGTTCCAAATTAACATTTAAAATATTATGAAGATAATTTTCAAATTACAAGGATATATTTTTTCTTTTTTATCTTCAGTATCCATATTTCCAGGCCATTTTATAGATTGAAGATGATTAAGTATGTGCGTACGAATATAAATATATAAACACAACAACATTATAAATTTTTAAGCGCATATCGAACTTTTATAAATATATCTGATTATATATAAATCGTTACAACCAAAGTATTTATCTTTATAACATTTTAAAGTTTGTTTAACTCTTTAGACAACAATTGTGACATAATTTGTACAATTGTGAACGATTTCTACTCCGATATTTCTATCGAAAGCCAGTTAATGCTATAAAGATAATACTTAAATAGCACTTTCCAACGAAGTTCAAAAGTGCTTATGCATTCGGCTTGTCTGTTCGTCTGTCCACGCTCTAACTCCCATAAATATATTCGGATTTACATGCAATTGATACAGCTTATTTAAGGTTTAATTAATCTATTTCGATATCTAGTGTTAATGTTATTAACGTAAAAGTAATTTTTTCAAAAAACTGAAAAAAAAGTCGGACCCGAAAGAGTTAAATAGAAAATACAAACATAAAATAAGCTAAATTAAAGATATTTTGTTTCTCAAAATAGCCTGTGTAAAACAACTTTGAGACTCATTAGTATAAAAAGTTTTACAAGAATTAAAAAAATATATATAAGGGTTCTATTCCCTCCGAGTTACAGTCTTCAACTCAGCTCCAGAACATCACAACCTATAAAGATACGCTAATTTGCTCTCTTTTAAAGATATCACCCTATTATAGAATATTGAATGATATTACCATGACCAATGGCAAGCTTCTGTTAGTCGTTAGTTGCCGCTCATTTCCCTTTGACTGAAGGAATTTTGACCCCCAAAACTCAAAATTTTGACTCACCGCTGTCCTAACAACTGATGCCTTATTTCGTAATAAAGTAAAATATGAAACACACTTGAAAATCACCTTGTAAAAATGTCGCTGCCTGTGAGGCTTTTATATTCATATCTAAAAGAAAAATTTTCTTTTTTTTTTAAGAGCTGTAACGGAATTCTTTAAAATATATCATATTTAGTATGACTTACCCCCTCCCCCTATTTAATCATTTTAACATTCAATGATTGAATTTTTTTAAATATTGATACATAAATAAATTTTTCAATTGATGTTTACGCTTTTTTTAAAATCTGACAACAGTGAGTTAAAAAATGACTTTTTTGAAATATAAAATAAATTTCTTTTCAAATAATGAAATTTCGAATAAAAAAGGTGAAAAAGTATAATAATAATAATAATAATGATAAAAAAAATGATTGCACATTGCACACTGCAATCTCGTTAAGTAAGTGCCAGCGAAGCATGGTTAAATTGCTACGCATAGTTCATTTTCATTCTATAAAACTTTTTAAACTGAAGTAATCTGTTCGATTTCAACACTAAATATCGTTTAAAAGAATGATTCGATTTAAAAAGTACCTGCTTCAGCGTGTTTCTCAGTATAACTATCAGTATTCTTATTTATGTATGATATATATATATATATATATATATATATAAACCCAGAAAGAGTCCCGATCACAATAAGTACAATTACGGCAGCGACAGCAGCGTGTACTTTTTCTTTCTTTCTTTCTTCTTTATTTTTTCTTTTAGAGTAGAGTGATAGGAAATATTAAAAATGCAAAATGCGCCTGTAATGACTGATACACCCTCAACCATTGAATTTCTTGTAAGTTGTAACTGCATCCCCCTCCCCAACCTACCCGAAATGATGATCCTTCTTCTACCCGATCTCATTTAAGTATAGCATTTTTAGTAAGCTATTTAACAGTGTTAGTTAATCGCTGGCACGTAATCAGATAATTCGATTCTGCTGTATATAGCTAACAACAAAAGGAAAACTAATAACGTGAGAACTTATGTTGTCAGAAGGGAATCGAGTCGTTCTTCTCATGAGATATTTTCTCAAACGCCTGTAAAACAAATGGTTTGTCTCACTAGAAAAGCAGCAAAATTAGTCTGATATAACATTAATCTGACTTCTAATTTTTGTATTCAACTTAATAAAAATAAGTTTTTTTTTCCCAATGAATAAAAACGATATGCGCACCCGCTATTAATAGTTATATAGTGTAATCCAAAACCATAGCAATTTTTAATTTTATTACTGTCACACATAACTGTTTAACATAACTGAACCAATACCGAAAATAAAAATATAGCTACTAATACTCGTTGAACAAGACAGAAATAAATTCAATTTAAATCATGTTTGTAACAAAAAGAAGGCTTTTAGCAAGGTATCGTTCTTGACTTCCCATGCACTGAAAAAAAAATATGCGTGGCACTCGGAGACTGCCGCGGTAAAGCTATTGCATAGCATTTTTTATCAACTTATGCAAAAATACCGCGTCAATGTCTGCTGAAGTCTATCGAAGGATACCGCGCCGAAGTCTGCCAAACTCAAACGTCGTTAGCCGGAGTGTTAGGATTTTTTCTCGTTACGGAATTCCTAGATTCGGTCGCCGCGCTCAAAGCCCGCGATAATAGCTATGCAATAGCTTAATAAATTACCAAACAAAATTTGGTCGCGCTACGAAAATTAGATCGCGAGTTATAAGCATTTTAAATTTTTCGACCCTCACCGTGGGGGGTTTCCTGTCACCAAAAATTAACAATATCTTATAATAAATTACCAATCAAAATTTGGCCGCACTACGAAAATTAGATCGCGAGTTATAAGCATTTTAAATTTTTCGACCCTCATCGTGGGGAGTCTCCTGTCACCAAAAATTAACAGTCTCATATTAAATTACCAAACAAAATTTGGCCGCGCTACGAAATCGTGAGTTATAAGTATTTTAAATTTTTCGACCCTCACCGTGGGGGGTCTAATGTCCCCAAAAATTAACACTGTCTCACAATAAATTACCAAACAAAATTTGGCCGCGCTACGAAAATTAGATCGCGAGTTTTAAGCATTTTAAATGTTTCGACCCTCACCGTGGGGGGTCTAATGTCCCCAAAAATTACACTGTCTCATAATAAATTACCAAACAAAATTTAACCGCGCTACGAAAATTAGATCGCGAGTTATAAGCCTTTTAAATTTTTCGACCCTCACCGTGGGGGTCTCCTGTCACCAAAAATTAACAGTCTCATATTAAATTACCAAACAAAATTTGCCGCGCTACGAAATTAGATCGTGAGTTATAAGCATTTTAAATTTTTCGACCCTCACCGTAGGGGGTCTAATGTCCCCAAAAATTAACACTGTCTCATAATAAATTACCAAACAAAATTTGGCCGCGCTACGAAAATTAGATCGAAAGTTATAAGCATTTTAAAATTTTCCACCCTCACCGTGGGGGGTCTCCTGTCACCAAAAATTAACAGTCTCATATTAAATTACCAAACAAAATTTGCCCGCGCTACGAATATTAGATCGCGAGTTATAAGCATTTCAAAATTTTCGACCCTCACCGTGGGGGGTCTCCTGTCACCAAAAATTAACAGTCTCATATTAAATTACCAAACAAAATTTGGCCGCTCAACGAAAATTAGATCGTGAGTTATAAGCATTTTAAATTTTTCGACCCTCACCGTGGGGGGTCTAATGTCCCCAAAAATTAACACTGTCTCATAATAAATTACCAAACAAAATTTGGCCGCGCTACGAAAATTAGATCGCGAGTTATAAGCATTTTTAATTTTTCGATCCTCACCGTGGGGTGTCTTCTGTCACCAACAATTAACACTGTCTCATAATAAATTACCAAACAAAATTTGGCCGCGCTACGAAAATTAGATCGTGAGTTATAAACATTTTAAATTTTTCGACCCTCACCGTGGGGGGTCTCTTATCACCAAAAATTAACACTGTCTTATAATAAATTACCAAACAATATTTTGCCAAGCTACCAAAATTAGATCGTGAGTTATAAGCATTTTTAATTTTTCGACCCTCACCTTGGGGTGTCTTCTGTCACCAACAATTAACAATGTCTCATAATAAATTACGAAACAAAATTTGGTCGCGCTACGAATATTAGATCGCGAGTTATGAGCATTTTAAATTTTTCGATCATCACCGTGTGGTGTCTCCTGTCACTAAAAATTAGCACTGTCTCTTAAAAAATTACCAAACAAAATCTGGCCGCGCTACGAAAATTAGATCGTGAGTTATAAGCATTTTAAATTTTTCGACCCTCACCGTAGGGGGTCTAATGTCCCCAAAAATTAACACTGTCTCATAATAAATTACCAAACAAAATTTGGCCGCGCTACGAAAATTAGATCGAAAGTTATAAGCATTTTAAAATTCTCGACCCTCACCGTGGGGGGTCTCCTGTCACCAAAAATTAACAGTCTCATATTAAATTACCAAACAAAATTTGCCCGCGCTACGAATATTAGATCGCGAGTTATAAGCATTTCAAATTTTTCGACCCTCACCGTGGGGGGTCTCCTGTCACCAAAAATTAACAGTCTCATATTAAATTACCAAACAAAATTTGGCCGCGCTACGAAAATTAGATCGTGAGTTATAAGCATTTTAAATTTTTCCACCCTCACCGTGGGGGGTCTCCTGTCACCAAAAATTAACAGTCTCATATTAAATTACCAAACAAAATTTGGCCGCGCTACGAAATCGTGAGTTATAAGTATTTTAAATTTTTCGACCCTCACCGTGGGGGGTCTAATGTCCCCAAAAATTAACACTGTCTCACAATAAATTACCAAACAAAATTTGGCCGCGCTACGAAAATTAGATCGCGAGTTTTAAGCATTTTAAATGTTTCGACCCTCACCGTGGGGGGTCTAATGTCCCCAAAAATTACACTGTCTCATAATAAATTACCAAACAAAATTTAACCGCGCTACGAAAATTAGATCGCGAGTTATAAGCCTTTTAAATTTTTCGACCCTCACCGTGGGGGTCTCCTGTCACCAAAAATTAACAGTCTCATATTAAATTACCAAACAAAATTTGGCCGCGCTACGAAATTAGATCGTGAGTTATAAGCATTTTAAATTTTTCGACCCTCACCGTAGGGGGTCTAATGTCCCCAAAAATTAACACTGTCTCATAATAAATTACCAAACAAAATTTGGCCGCGCTACGAAAATTAGATCGAAAGTTATAAGCATTTTAAAATTTTCCACCCTCACCGTGGGGGGTCTCCTGTCACCAAAAATTAACAGTCTCATATTAAATTACCAAACAAAATTTGCCCGCGCTTCGAATATTAGATCGCGAGTTATAAGCATTTCAAAATTTTCGACCCTCACCGTGGGGGGTCTCCTGTCACCAAAAATTAACAGTCTCATATTAAATTACCAAACAAAATTTGGCCGCTCAACGAAAATTAGATCGTGAGTTATAAGCATTTTAAATTTTTCGACCCTCACCGTGGGGGGTCTAATGTCCCCAAAAATTAACACTGTCTCATAATAAATTACCAAACAAAATTTGGCCGCGCTACGAAAATTAGATCGCGAGTTATAAGCATTTTTAATTTTTCGATCCTCACCGTGGGGTGTCTTCTGTCACCAACAATTAACACTGTCTCATAATAAATTACCAAACAAAATTTGGCCGCGCTACGAAAATTAGATCGTGAGTTATAAACATTTTAAATTTTTCGACCCTCACCGTGGGGGGTCTCTTATCACCAAAAATTAACACTGTCTTATAATAAATTACCAAACAATATTTTGCCAAGCTACCAAAATTAGATCGTGAGTTATAAGCATTTTTAATTTTTCGACCCTCACCTTGGGGTGTCTTCTGTCACCAACAATTAACAATGTCTCATAATAAATTACGAAACAAAATTTGGTCGCGCTACGAATATTAGATCGCGAGTTATGAGCATTTTAAATTTTTCGATCATCACCGTGTGGTGTCTCCTGTCACTAAAAATTAGCACTGTCTCTTAAAAAATTACCAAACAAAATCTGGCCGCGCTACGAAAATTAGATCGTGAGTTATAAGCATTTTAAATTTTTCGACCCTCACCGTAGGGGGTCTAATGTCCCCAAAAATTAACACTGTCTCATAATAAATTACCAAACAAAATTTGGCCGCGCTACGAAAATTAGATCGAAAGTTATAAGCATTTTAAAATTCTCGACCCTCACCGTGGGGGGTCTCCTGTCACCAAAAATTAACAGTCTCATATTAAATTACCAAACAAAATTTGCCCGCGCTACGAATATTAGATCGCGAGTTATAAGCATTTCAAATTTTTCGACCCTCACCGTGGGGGGTCTCCTGTCACCAAAAATTAACAGTCTCATATTAAATTACCAAACAAAATTTGGCCGCGCTACGAAAATTAGATCGTGAGTTATAAGCATTTTAAATTTTTCCACCCTCACCGTGGGGGGTCTCCTGTCACCAAAAATTAACAGTCTCATATTAAATTACCAAACAAAATTTGGCCGCGCTACGAAATCGTGAGTTATAAGTATTTTAAATTTTTCGACCCTCACCGTGGGGGGTCTAATGTCCCCAAAAATTAACACTGTCTCACAATAAATTACCAAACAAAATTTGGCCGCGCTACGAAAATTAGATCGCGAGTTTTAAGCATTTTAAATGTTTCGACCCTCACCGTGGGGGGTCTAATGTCCCCAAAAATTACACTGTCTCATAATAAATTACCAAACAAAATTTAACCGCGCTACGAAAATTAGATCGCGAGTTATAAGCCTTTTAAATTTTTCGACCCTCACCGTGGGGGTCTCCTGTCACCAAAAATTAACAGTCTCATATTAAATTACCAAACAAAATTTGGCCGCGCTACGAAATTAGATCGTGAGTTATAAGCATTTTAAATTTTTCGACCCTCACCGTAGGGGGTCTAATGTCCCCAAAAATTAACACTGTCTCATAATAAATTACCAAACAAAATTTGGCCGCGCTACGAAAATTAGATCGAAAGTTATAAGCATTTTAAAATTTTCCACCCTCACCGTGGGGGGTCTCCTGTCACCAAAAATTAACAGTCTCATATTAAATTACCAAACAAAATTTGCCCGCGCTTCGAATATTAGATCGCGAGTTATAAGCATTTCAAAATTTTCGACCCTCACCGTGGGGGGTCTCCTGTCACCAAAAATTAACAGTCTCATATTAAATTACCAAACAAAATTTGGCCGCTCAACGAAAATTAGATCGTGAGTTATAAGCATTTTAAATTTTTCGACCCTCACCGTGGGGGGTCTAATGTCCCCAAAAATTAACACTGTCTCATAATAAATTACCAAACAAAATTTGGCCGCGCTACGAAAATTAGATCGCGAGTTATAAGCATTTTTAATTTTTCGATCCTCACCGTGGGGTGTCTTCTGTCACCAACAATTAACACTGTCTCATAATAAATTACCAAACAAAATTTGGCCGCGCTACGAAAATTAGATCGTGAGTTATAAACATTTTAAATTTTTCGACCCTCACCGTGGGGGGTCTCTTATCACCAAAAATTAACACTGTCTTATAATAAATTACCAAACAATAATTTGCCAAGCTACCAAAATTAGATCGTGAGTTATAAGCATTTTTAATTTTTCGACCCTCACCTTGGGGTGTCTTCTGTCACCAACAATTAACAATGTCTCATAATAAATTACGAAACAAAATTTGGTCGCGCTACGAATATTAGATCGCGAGTTATGAGCATTTTAAATTTTTCGATCATCACCGTGTGGTGTCTCCTGTCACTAAAAATTAGCACTGTCTCTTAAAAAATTACCAAACAAAATCTGGCCGCGCTACGAAAATTAGATCGTGAGTTATAAGCATTTTAAATTTTTCGACCCTCACCGTAGGGGGTCTAATGTCCCCAAAAATTAACACTGTCTCATAATAAATTACCAAACAAAATTTGGCCGCGCTACGAAAATTAGATCGAAAGTTATAAGCATTTTAAAATTCTCGACCCTCACCGTGGGGGGTCTCCTGTCACCAAAAATTAACAGTCTCATATTAAATTACCAAACAAAATTTGCCCGCGCTACGAATATTAGATCGCGAGTTATAAGCATTTCAAATTTTTCGACCCTCACCGTGGGGGGTCTCCTGTCACCAAAAATTAACAGTCTCATATTAAATTACCAAACAAAATTTGGCCGCGCTACGAAAATTAGATCGTGAGTTATAAGCATTTTAAATTTTTCCACCCTCACCGTGGGGGGTCTCCTGTCACCAAAAATTAACAGTCTCATATTAAATTACCAAACAAAATTTGCCCGCGCTACGAATATTAGATCGCGAGTTATAAGCATTTTTAATTTTTCGATCCTCACCGTGGGGTGTCTTCTGTCACCAACAATTAACACTGTCTCATAATAAATTACCAAATAAAATTTGGCCGCGCTACGAAAATTAGATCGTGAGTTATAAACATTTTAAATTTTTCGACCCTCACCGTGGGGGGTCTCTTATCACCAAAAATTAACACTGTCTTATAATAAATTACCAAACAATATTTTGCCAAGCTACCAAAATTAGATCGTGAGTTATAAGCATTTTTAATTTTTCGACCCTCACCTTGGGGTGTCTTCTGTCACCAACAATTAACAATGTCTCATAATAAATTACGAAACAAAATTTGGTCGCGCTACGAATATTAGATCGCGAGTTATGAGCATTTTAAATTTTTCGATCATCACCGTGTGGTGTCTCCTGTCACTAAAAATTAGCACTGTCTCTTAAAAAATTACCAAACAAAATCTGGCCGCGCTACGAAAATTAGATCGTGAGTTATAAGCTTTTTAAATTTTTCGACCCTCACCGTAGGGGGTCTAATGTCCCCAAAAATTAACACTGTCTCATAATAAATTACCAAACAAAATTTGGCCGCGCTACGAAAATTAGATCGAAAGTTATAAGCATTTTAAAATTTTCGACCCTCACCGTGGGGGGTCTCCTGTCACCAAAAATTAACAGTCTCATATTAAATTACCAAACAAAATTTGCCCGCGCTACGAATATTAGATCGCGAGTTATAAGCATTTCAAATTTTTCGACCCTCACCGTGGGGGTTCTAATGTCCCCAAAAATTAACACTGCCTCTTAATAAATTACCAAACAAAATTTGGCCGCCCTAAAAAAATTAGATCGCGAGTTATAAGCATTTTAAATTTTTCGACCCTCATCGTGGGGAGTCTCCTGTCACCAAAAATTAACAGTCTCATATTAAATTACCAAACAAAATTTGGCCGCGCTACGAAAATTAGATCGTGAGTTATAAGCATTTTAAATTTTTCGACCCTCACCGTGGAGGTTCTAATGTCCCCAAAAATTAACACTGCCTCATAATAAGTTACCAAACAAAATTTGGCCGCGCTAAAAATTTAGATCGCGAGTTATAAGCATTTAAAATTTTTCGACCCTCACCTTGGAGGGTCTCCTGTCACCAAAAATCAACACTGTCCCATAACAAATTACCAAACAAAATTTGGCCGCGCTACGAAAATTAGATCGCGACTTATAAGCATTTTAAATTTTTCGACCCTCACCGTGGGGGGTCTCTTGTCACCAAAAATTAACACTGTCTTATAATAAATTACCAAACAATATTTTGCCAAGCTACAAAATTTAGATCGCGAGTTATAAGCATTTTTAATTTTTCGACCCTCACCGTGGGGTGTCTTTTGTAACAAACAATTAACAATGTCTCATAATAAATTACCAAACAAAATTTGGCCGCGCTACGAAAATTAGATCGCGAGTTATGAGCATTTTAAATTTTTCGATCCTCACCGTGTAGGGTCTCCTGTCACCAAAAATTAACAATGTCTCATAATAAATTACCAAACAAAGTTTGGCCGCGCTACGAAAGTTAGATCGCGAGTTATAAGCATTTTAAATTTTTCGACCCTCACGGTGGGGGGTCTCCTGTCACCAAAATAAATAAGACCACCAAAATAAACACTGTCTCATAATTAATTACCAAACAAAATTTGGCCGCGCTATGAAAATTAGATCATAAGAAACATAAGTTTGAGACTTGATATCCTAATATCTGAAAAATACCACGTCAATGTCTGCCGAAGTCTGCCGAAGGATACTGTCCCGAAGTTTTCCGAACGGAAACGACGTTAGCCGAGTGTTAGGTTTTTTCGTTACGGATGTGTTAGGATTTTTTCGCGTTACGGAATTTTTGGATTCGGTCACCGCGCTCAAAGCCCGCGATAAAAGCTATGCAATAGCTTAAAAAAAAAATGGGTTCTCAGAACTGAGTAAAAATAATTCCATTTTAAGTACTTCACATACTCAGAATAGTTCCGTTCCAAATGCACTCAAAGTGAAGAAACACATATACTCATTTTTGATTCCATGGTTGTGTTCAAATATAACTCTCTGAAACTTACATATTAAAGTGAAAATATACTGGCATTTATTTCTTTTTTAAAATTATCAGCATTAAACGTTTTATTGATTATTTATTCAAAAAAAAAAAAAAAAAAAAAAATTATCAGCGAAATAACCAAATCTAATATTTTTATGAAATATTTTTTATAACGAGAGCATTATTTGCAAGCACTTTTAAACTATTTTAAAACGATGTGCATCGTTTAATATTTACATTAATAAGCATCTTTTATGCCGCCATGAATGAAATGAACAAATACAGGCTATACAATTATCGTTTATTTCGATTTGATAACATATGATGTTTCAAAATTGAGAAAGCAATGTGATCATTTTTTATTCAAACGTGCTCAATTCTATATGAGTACATTGATTTACACATTTTTGAGTACTTCATTTTTTTCAGAGTGATAATGGGTCTTGAAAGCTATAAATACGAGACAATATTTTTCTTTAGAAGGAGAAAAAAAAAATAGTCACATGAATTAACTTTTAGCGAGGAAAAAAATTAATTCAAAATAGGCTTTACTATTTTTGATGAAGAAATCAACTTGGACACTATAGGGATGAAATCCTGAAAAGAAACTTTTCCAGGCTCTATTTTTATGGTCTTCGAACTCAGGCAGGCTCTTGCTCAGAATGAAAATTTATTTATTCACAAACTGAAACAAGCGGTTAAGTTTGAAGAAAGACTGCATAAAAGATTTCATTGAATATTCCTTTCAAAAAACTTTCAGCAAGAATCGTTCTAGACTTCCGAAGGTATTGGCTCTCCGAAGCTTGAAATAGAAACGATAGGACATTCTTCTTCACTAGAAAAGGAAAGAAAAAATAACTTATATAGTCAAATTTTATTCATGTAATTAAAATGATATAAGACTTTTTCAAAATTTTACTAATTGTCATGTGATCGGAGATATTCGTCTATAAATATGCAAAGTTTCAAGTATCTAACTTACGCAGTTTCCAAGGACGAACTTAGTACAGACAGACCAGTGAGACGAATAGGGTTTTATTAGATGAACAGAACGCCCCCGCCCCCCCCCCCCCGAAAAAAAAATTAGAAGAGTCACAAGAAGAGTGTACAAGAATAGCCTAAGTTTCTTAAAGTAGTTTACAATGCTTTAAAAATCAATTTGAAAGGGAATCGAATTGTTAATTAAGAAATAAAGGGAGAAATACTTTAGCTGTTTCTGAATCTTTTTCACAGCCAATGTTAGCAACACAAAGAAGTCGTTGGGTGTCCCTTGTCTATCTTTTCTTTACGTTTCCCTTCTTTTCTACCATAGATACTATGATAATTTAAAATAATAAGAATCATGACTTTTGCAGATTTCTACCAGTGAGTGGGTCAATAATGAATTTACTATTTTAAACAGATTTTCAGGGGCACGAAAATGACAAAATGTTTCAATGAGGGAGTACTTAGGACTCATACTGATTTCAATGAAAGAAGAGATTTTCAAACGAGAAAATTAATCCAGGAGCACTTTTAATATTTTATCAATATGAGTATCTACTGCATATTTTCGGCACGGCTTTTAAATGAATGGACTCAAGCTCCGAAAAAAGGAGCTCGAACTTGTCACTAATGTACTGCACAATCGCTGTTAATTTACCGAATTATAAAAATTTTTAATAATTTTTAACTCTATATTATAGCAATAAGTTCGATTATTTAATAAAAAAGAAATGTCCAATTTCGGCCCCCTTAACATTATTAAAATAATCTATTTTTCTAAGATATGTTTATTGTTTTTATATAATTTAAGATATTTTATTTATCGCTCTGTACTGCCTCTGTGATGCATTTTTTGTTTCACGATCGTTTTAAAAATGTTTGTGCAATGTCAGGAGCATAGATTTATTTAAGAAATTTTAATGCATTTCGACCTTATTTATAACCTTTTTTAAAATTAAGATAAATGACCTGATTTATTTTTTTTAAATGTTTTACTTTATTAGTAAAGTAATAATAAGTTATTCAAAATTTCCGCTATTTTTTGAGCGTTTCTTACTGAAAAACAAATTAATTTTGAAAAAAAAAAAAAAATTTAAAATACGTTAAATGTTACAAAACATTTTATATTTGAAATTTTAATTAACATATAGTTAAGGAATCTAGAAAAAAAAGATTGATAGAATCATTAAATACATTCGTAAAAATACATTCATCAAAAATTATAGATACTAATTTTTATCAAAACAATGAAAACACCTAAAAAAAGGAAAAGATTTGGACGGGAACCAACAATCTATGCGTCTCTTATCTTCTATTATCTTACTGAGTCAATAATAAATACAGACAGGCGCATGGACAGACGTCAACCAATCAATCTGGAGACAAACATTTTAAAACTTCATTGAAACTTTTAATAATCAGGAGTAATACTTTTACTTAACAACATTTCCAGCCTTATCAAAGTATTTTGAGAACATTGAGGCCTATGGGGAAGAATCCCCATACTTTCAATTGTTTAATTAGTTGCAAACGCATCGTGGATGTACTTCAAGATGATCACAAGAAACCAAATTTCTGATCTCAAGTCCTATGGGTGAATCAAAGCTGAAAACAGTTTTAGCATGATTTAAGAAAATTAAGAGTTTAATCATTAAATCTGCAGCCCATTAGCACAACTAAATGTTTCTTTGTTAGTGTTGCATACAAGTTATCTAAAAGCAGAGAGGTGTCACTTTTACATAATTCAATTATGTGAGAATATTCTGCCACGAAGCAACTGTGTAATCGAATTTTGGTGAATTGGCATACATTAGCCAAAACTTGCCAACATTTTATCAAAAAAAAAAAAAATAAAAAAAAAATAAAATAAAATAAATAATAAAAATAAAAAATGAGACACAATTTGGTGAAAAGTGAAAAAACCCCAATACATATTTGATGACATGTATTATTATTTTATCAAACAATATGATAAAACTTTTAATAAATTATTACTTCATTTAGATTGAAAGTAGGAAAGACTGATTATGTAATCAATTGATAAATTAACTTATTTCTTTTGGATTTATGAAGTGATTTTTCTAAAAGGAAATTATTTTTTTATTATACACAATGTTGTTTGCATCCAGATGATACAATATGTATCTATAATATTAAATAAATAAATTAATTAGACACTTACAAGTTACTTATGAATATTGCTTAATTTATGATTTTGAATTGCACAATGAAATGCAATCCATATATGACGTGAGATAATATCTAATATACGAGTAAAATAGATATTTATGAGATACAAAATTAATATTATTGCCTAAAATAATCTATTGAATAATATATCATAGGGAAATCAAATGCTTTTATTTATAAAAGATGCAACGGTTGCTTAACGTTTGGTTTATCTGTCTTTTATTAAGATTTAAAAAGAAAATAGTAAAAGAAATAAAGTTTAACAATAGAAAACTTCTTTGTTTGAACTAACTTCCTTAAACTAACACTTTAATAGAAAACAGACAGCCTGAATAAAATAGCTATGTACTTTATTTAACAATTAATGTTTCTTAAAGAAATTAAACCAGGTAATTGCCTGGTAAAAGCCGTAAATTATAACACAAAAGAGACGAGAATAGCAATTTTTGGTGATACATCATCGGTTGATTAAAACCAACCTAGCGATTGGCTACAGTAGGGTTGACTCAAAGACAGCGCATTTCTGACAGTACTATGTCTAAGTAGATTCTTACCTTGAGTATTCTTGAAGAGTTTACTAAAAAAATTAAGGTGTTTTGTAATTTATCATTTGCCTCAACAGAACGACACCTGGTTTTTATCCACGATTAGCTTCCAAATTGTGAATATCTCATGTGAATATCAAGTGGTATTGTGGCAAATGAAAGTGTAACGTACCGGATTGATTCTTTCTTAGTCAAATATCATTGGTAAAATTTTTGTCGCATTTAAATTTAAACGGACAAACTGATCAATAGTTATTCGTGGTTCTAGATCTAAGATAAAAATTCATGATGAATTTATTCATGGGAATTCCAACACTTTGTTCAAAACAATGATCCTCTGGAAAAAGTCTGATGCAGAGTTACAAAAATATTTTGAATTTGAGTTGGTTTTTTTGCTTTTTTTTGGGAAAGAGGACTGAGAAAAATCTGCAAATCAGTATTTAATGACTTAAACATTTACTGGACGATTGCGCTATAAAATATAACAATTAAGAATGTGTTTGTTAAAAATATATAACATTGCTCATTGGTGCGCAGAAAGAAAATTTTTAATATGAACTTGTATAATTAAATTAAAAAAATAAAAAAATATATATATTTTATTTTATTTTAATTGTACAAGCTCACATTAAAGTTCTTGTTTCTGTGCACCGATGAGTAAGGTTATGTATTAAAACAAATAAATTCTTAGTAATTTAATGACTTATTTAATACTGCTTTTGATGTTGTGCGTTTCAATTCAGCTTGTCATGTGATTGATGGTAAGTTTTTCATGTAACTTGTGATGTGGCAGTTGAATTATTATTTTTCCTTCATCGTGAAAAAACATGTTGATTAAGTCAAATGGCACTTCAGCACGGGGACCACAATAATATTTGATGGTTACCCTGAAGATATTGTGATGAAAAGCGTACACAATCAGCAGACAGTATGAGATGAACAAAGAAACACATCAATAGTTATGATATGCTGAATGATGCTGAACAATGGTATCCTCTATGTCTATAAAAATGTATCAAATGATAAGAGGAAGCAAGGCCTACAAGCTTACTATGGGTTTAGTTTTAAAAATAAAATTCTGTTCTGATGCCAATGAAGATACTGACTAACAATAACAAATGCTTTGGAAATTAGAAACGGATATAAATGTGAAACTTCGCGAAGATATCGACCCTTTGGAAATAATGGCAGCATCCACTACTTACAAATACATTTTCTTCTTGAAGCCTGGAAGAGACAAGGAGATGTTTTATATTGTCTTGCAACGTTGAGCATTGCTTCACACGTAATAAATAACATTTCCCTCTTCATGTTGGTGCGATTTAGTGATTGCGATACCACATCTACCTTTCTTAAACAGAAGAAAAAGAAAAAGCTGTCAAAATTCCAGACATTAGTATATTGCAAGAAATTGTGAAAATTTTCCTTGATGGAAATTCAGGGTCTAGTTAGCCCGCATGAGATGAAGGACACACTTTTTTTATAGACTTGTAGTGGGGAAAGAGTAGCGTAGAAACATTATATTATTTGAGATTTTTTTGTTTTCAAAAATCACTGATTAAAAGAACGCTTCAATGCCCCAAACTTCAAAAGCTGCAGGTGAACACCCTCTCCATGCATACTTACAGGTTCAACTTTGAAGTGGATTTGCGTAAAGTCTGTTGGATTGCAGTTGGAAAACAAACATGGTTGTTTCCAGTCACCACCCAATCCAACTCCTGCAGCACTTATTTATGTGACATTATGCAAGTGTAAAAGAGTTGTATTTTGGCTTGCGGTTGTAGGAAAGCAGGGATTAATTATTTTGCAATTTGCTATCACTGCAAAGGGCAAACATGTACAAATTCTCGGGCGGATGATGGCGTCACTAATTTGCAAACCCAGTAAAGAGACGGAAATCGCTATCAAGATGGTGAAGATAATTCCAGAAGAAGTTTATTTATTGAATGTTGAGTGTGAACCAGTGCCACTGGAGGAAATAAAGTGAACAAACTGACACTAATTTATTATGACACATCTTCATCATATAAAAAAAATTACTTGCTACAAATATTTCTTAATGTTTGTAATATTACTTCAGATTATCATGCTAAATAATAAATATTTAACATTAATGCTGTTGCTTCCTTTAAAAAATTTATGAAGCTTTCGCTTTATGTTTTTCTTCCTTCCAAAATCCCAAACTATCCAACGTGAAACTCTAAAATAATTCAAGAACCATCATGGAGGCCTCAATAACTTTTAAAAATACATGCATACAAAAATCGGAGGCAGAATGGGCTGGTAAATTGTATTTTTCGGCTTCAAACTTTTGATTAGAGATCAAGGCAAAACTTTGAACATTAAGCCTACAACTCAATTGTAGGTAATTAAGTTGTAGGCAATTGTAAGCTTAATGTTTAACATATGTATTAAATGTGGGTATTCATTTTATTCAATATGTACTCACACCATTTGTATAGAAAATGTTTTTGATAAAGTTGTTTTGAGATATAGTTATAGCAAATAATAATATCATGTAATAAAGATCATCTAGTTTTGAGAAGGAAAACTTGATATGTTTATAGGGGTATATTGGTATGTTCAATGGGCTATAATAGAGAGAAACGGGATTGTTTATATATCAGTTTTCACAAAAATTGGGTGAGCTCTTCTACAGATTGTTTACAATTACCCTCAGTTTACATTACTCTAAATGACCTTACAGAATATTTTTTATGTTACACATAAAACACATATATAAATTTATTTGTAACCTCTTTATAAATAGTAAATTATATGATTATGAACATCATGTTGTAACATTATGCTGAATTTAAGACATAAAAAAAAGTTTACCCCACCGACAATCTCTTTCAAAATTATTTTGTTGATTATTATTTGAAGCAGTTTCAAGAAATGGGTTCACAATGGGTTAATAACTCTATAATGTGATTAAATTTGGATTAGATGCGTAATCTACCTATGTTGAGGTCGGAGATGCATCGCGTGCACTCTTTTGTTTATTTTCAGTCGTGGCTGAAACACGAAATGAGTTCAAATGAAACATTCAGCAAGTCATTTTGATGTGCGTGAGTTATGCTGAATGCAGATAAGAAAGAAACATGTGAAGTGTTCGATAAGGATACAAGTACACTTTTAAACCTCATGTTCTTTTAGTAGAGAGTTACTCTTTATTTTTTCACACCTTCCGTTATATAAGGGAAAGTGGGGCACATTGGGACATCACCCACCTTGGGACATCTCAATTTTCAGGCTTTATTTTGCTGTTAAAAAATTAGCGCACATATGTGCCAATATATGATACTACAATCTGGTTTCTTGTATGATTTGGAATGGCCGGTGTTTGCTGGCAATAAATAATACCATTATTTTTGTTTTGAATGAGGTTGGGTAACATTAATATGTGTTTTAAAGAATAAATTTTTCATTAAGGAAATGAAATAATACAAGTGGGATCATATTGTGATGAAAAAACGTGGATTTATTGTTATTTTAATGGTGAAAAATAGACTGTAATGCTAAGCTTAACAGTGTAAATGTTTTTATTACTTATTGTGCGAGATGGGGCAGGTTGGGATATTCAGTTGTAGGGCACCTTGGAACATCCGAAAAAGGCAGAAAAGAGCCAATGCAGCTTATAGAAAAAAACCAGCACATAACAAATTAGGATTTTCATCAAGTAGTGAGGATTGGGCAGTTGCACTAGCAGAAGTAGTAAAAATTATCCCTGGAAGGAAATAGAATATAAATGGTTTGTGTAATGGTATTAGTGATGAATTTAACTGTTTGTGTGATTTTCCAACAGATTGCAAATTTGCTCAATATAGGTCCAGAAACATACGGGCAAACCCCTGTGGGATAGTTTGCATTGGTAACTTTTACAGGAAAACAAAGCATTGTTGCATTTATAAGGCATGTTCAAAATGTTGAGCACAGCAACAAGTATGACATATCCATTTTGAGAAGACGAAATCAAGAGTTATATATATATATATATGTATATATTATAAGCATGATAATTCATTTGTGTATTAAATAGATATTCTTTTAAAACTTGGCACTCCTAAAGCATAATAGACCAAAGATGTGTTTTATTAGAATTTGAAGAACATAATTTTTTTCGCATTAAATACAAGATCTGTTAATGAAAACATGTGTTACAATTCAAATTATTAAAGTGTTTCAATGCTTAAATTATTTTATGTTCAACTAAAACTTTATAAATAAAGGCTTGTTCATCAATTAAATATACAATTTTATATGCATTTTTGATTAAAACTAGTCTCAACCTGCCGCGAAATTTAAAAGTTTCTTTTCTTTTGCTTTCATTTTTTTCCTACATGAGATATTCGATTATTATGAGGTTTATTTGATGCAGAAATGTTTATACTTTATACCTAATTGGTTCTAAAATAAGAATAAATGCTAATAAAATTTAGAAAACTTATTTACTGAAAAACGTCCCGAATTAATGCCCCAACCTTCTCCATGTTATAGATTAAAAAAAAAAAAAAATCCGTGATGAATGTCGGTACAATTTTTATATTTTTAAAGATTTTTTTTTTTTTTTTTTTAAATCTCCATGAGATAATTTTGAGAATGTGTCAGAAGGTAGCGGATGTATTGCACCATTTTTTTTAAAAGTGGTTCAACTAAAAAAAAACAAACTTTATTTTTCAAGAAAAATGAAAAATTCTGTTTTCGGGCTGTGGAAGGATCAATTGGCTGTCTTGCAAACACAACTACTTCCTGGTGACTGAATTTTCAGTACACTATTTAGGTTATTAGCAGAGACTTAAAAACAAAGTATGGGATCATCCGGAAAATTCTGTGGTATTTCAAAGCGAAGCGCAGTTTCGTCTTCTTATATTTTGATGCACCTGGACAGCAGTGATCTTGAATGTCACAGATATGTATATTGGGCCCTTTCTGTTTGCTCTGCATAATTCTTGTTTGTGTTGTGTCATAATTTTTGTTTCAATTTGATGCTAAAAATGGGGATCCAAAAAGTTTATTTTCTTCATATTATTCTCTGTTATTTCAAGGAAAGTAAAAATGCTAATCAGATTGCTTGTAAAATTGTGTTGTAAATGGAGAAAGTGATATTTCAAATGATGATGTTCGAAAGTGGTTTGAGAAACTTAAGCACGGAAATTTTAACATCGGAGATAATGCTCGCTGTGAAAAACCATCATCATCTGTAAAGGAGGATCTCAAAAAAATCTATCATAAATCATACCCTGTAATTTTTGGAATATTTAATCTGTGTGCTTTCTCGAACTAATTCTTGAGCTGTGTAACTTAAAATTTCAACAATAGCACCTTTTATGGGGTCCTCAGTTACAGACAAAAGTCGTCAAAGTGACATCATCTTTGAGGCTAATATTTCTGTACTTAAATTTCTCAGACTATCTTCAAACAGTATCATCTGAATCAGCATACTGTCCATAAATAGTGAAACATTTACGAGCAGTTTGACTAGCTTTTTTACCTTTCTTGAAATAACAGAGAATAACCTTTCTGATTCCCCATTCTTAATACAACACTGAAGCTAAAACTATGCCACAACACAAGCGAAAATCATATAGAAAAAAACAGAATTTGCATGTCTGGTTTATTCGAACTCATTCCTTACCCGCAATAACAAAATAATAAGACGGAACCTCGCTTCATTTTTCAGAACTTTCCGGATGACCCAATAGAATAGCAACTATAACTCAAAATACTCAATTTTTGGTGGTGTCACTTTTGAAGCAAGGGTGCAATGCATTTAAGATTATCCTTGGACGATAATAGTGTTAAATGTTTACTTAATTTGTAATTTTCGCTAAAGCTTTAGTGTTTTTTATATTTTGCAATCTAAAAAGTTTTTCCATATTTTGTTGGTACAAATTCCGCTGGTTTTTCTCCCTTTTTCATGAAATAATAAAGATTTAATTATACAGTTTTAGATAAAATGAAAATTTCGCATTAATCGTCAAATATACTTTCAAATCAATTTTTACGCAATTGTTTTTGACTTATTAAAAAACTCCCTTTCATCAAAATAGTGTTCTCGTAAAGCCATAGTACACTTTTTACTGCACTGTAAAAAAAAAATTCAAGAGGTTACTAAAAATTTTTTAGTAAATTTGTATTCCACAGAATTTTTTAGTAACCATTACAAACTTTTTTTTGCAAGCGAAACAAGCATTTCTTTTCTAAACTGAACAAAAGAATTTTTTGTGTAACTAACTTAAATATTTTTAGTATGAGCCACCAAGCAAATTTTAGTAATAGCTCCAAAATTATTTTTAATAACCATTACGTGGGCTCGAAGGGCAGGAGCTTTCTTCGAGCTGCATCCAGACTTCTGGAACGGAAGATTTTCGGCAAAACCGCAATAGATGGCAGCACCAAACATTTCTACTGCTCCGTCAGGATATTCATAATCCTTTTAATAACAAGTACTTACACTGCATACATTTGGGGCGTATTTGGCAGTGGCCAGTATCGAACCCGGGACCTTTTAGCCTGAATCCCGTTACTATAACCACTATGCTATCAAGGCCACACCAAGTCAGTTTTAGTAATAGCCATTAAAAATATTAAATTATTAACTCTATTCGTTGCTAACTTTTTTCTAGTAATTCTTACAGATTTTCTTGTAACCGACTAAGATTACTAAAAATTTTTTAGTAATTACAAGGATCACTAAAGTTTTTTTAGTAGATCGACACTTTTTTTTTTTACAGTGTGACCACAGGAAAGGAACAAAACAAGATTGAAATGCGAAATCTTCACCTACAAAAAGAAAAAACTCTCTAAGTTTCATACCTGTCCAATGCAGTTCGATGTGCTTCCATTTTTTGTTGCCCTACAAACATCTAAATAATATTCAAGTTCTTTTTACGCACAGTTAAAGACGTCCGGTAATACAGAGTGTATAACATCTGTGATTCTCTGTTTGAAATGGAGGCCAAAATCACAGTTGCGGAGTCGGGGGGGGGGGGGGGGGAGGGGGAATTGGCCGACTCCGACTCCGGGTTTTTTTAACAAATCCGACTCCACTCTTACTTAGACTCAGTAACTGGCAACACTAGTACACGGGCTGGGGTACTAATGTTTCTTGGTAATTAAAATAATCATGGAATATAAGAAAAGAAAAGCTAAAATCTCACTATTTTGGCACTGGTTATTTTTTGGGGGCTTTAAAAATAAATATATATAAATATACATAATTTTTCGCCTTATTAATTTTACAATTTCACTTTCACAAACCTGAAAAATCCACTTATCGAAGTCTAAAGAGCACAAAACGGAAATTTTACTTTCCTGGATCTGTGAGCTAAGAAGGAAAAACGAAATCGTTGTAATTTAGTTGATATTTTCCTGTATCCTCCAGACACAAATAATTTCTATGGAAAGGAGATAATAAAGATGAAATTTTTATTATCTTAAAAATAATTCGAATTCTGTGTATTTATTCTAGTGAAAAAATTTTTTGTCAATTAATTTGACAATTTTGGCTTTATTTTGAATTTTGAAGACCTGAAAAAAAAAATCGAAATTCAAAAGGTGAAAGATAACGAAATTTCACTATTTTATCATTATTTTGGATATTGCCGATTCAGAAAAAACAGAACTACAATTTCATGTTATTTTGAAACACAAAAATAAATAAATGAAGGAAAATTATGTTAAAATTTTGATCATACTGACCGAAAAAAATTTGAAGTAGGAAAAAAAAAAGTTTCGATTACAATGTTACGCCGGGTTCGTAATTCTTTTGCCTCCAAAAATAGCACAAAACTCTAATTTTCGAATTACCCCGCCCCGGTACGAGATCTGTAATATGAGCCGAAATTTTGAGGCCTGTCTCCTCAAAAGTTCGGCCATGTCTTTGTATTTATTCCTAGCCTAATCATAAACATTGTAAATTTTATTGGCGTAATTTTTTTTCTTTCAAGGTCTTGTACCCTACTCAATTTGATCTTAGTCTGATCCTAATTCTACTTACACATATTTTCTCAAAAAATTCCTTTATTTTCCGGGTCTTGGATTCTTGCAGACCATTGAACCTCGGTTTCTATCCACAACCCCCCAAAATACGGAAGTGCTTAGGTACTAAATGTAAAATGTCCACTACAGTTATGGATTAAAATAGGTTTTATCTACACTGTAAAAAAATTGTGTAACGTTACTTCATAAAATTGGTGGCAGCTGCTGCCTCCAATTTCATGGACTGTTTTTTTCAATTACATAATAGTGTAATTTAAGTATATATAATTTAAATATATATATTACTGGTATAACATTACAATGTTACACCGGTTATAATGGTTAAAGGACTGCATAAAATTGGAGACAACAAGGATGCCACCAATTTTATGGAGTAACGTTACACAAATGTTTTACAGTGTACACTCTACGCGGGTACTTATTCTGTACCTACTCCTGTATCTACTTTTTCATCGCAGTAAATAGATAATCTTCAGGGATTGACAAAATTTTAAAATTTTTAGGCGCCTGGAAAAGTTTTTAGGAGCCAGCTTGAAGAATCATTTCTTTGGCATTAACGCATTCACTGCAAAATGATACATTGGCTAACTTGTAGCGCCAGTTTGGTGTATTTTCTTCCACTAGAAATAATCGCGCTGCTAAAAATAAATATTTTCGCACATAGAATTTTTTTGATTAAAGAAAAAAAATTAATAAGTAGGTAAAATAGTTAGTTGGAAGCAGAATTTTGCAGTCGCCCGGGGTTTGTCCGACTATGATCATCTTAACTTGAGTAGCTGATACAGTACTCAAGTTAAATAACAATAATAACTTATTTGACATATTTAAAACTACATATAATATTTTAATTGTACTTTAAAATGCCTAAAAAGAAAATCTGAAGTCGGAGTCAGCTTTTTTTCTAGCGACTCCGACTCCAACTCTTTGCTCGAAAATGGGTCCGACTCCGACTCGAGTAACCCAACCCGAGGCAAATCTCTAATACCTATTATGATCAGTTAAAAAGATAATCGATGTAACACCTATTTTCTATCATCCGATATATCTAGTATAGAAATATCCTTCTGCATATTTTTATGTCACTTTTAAATAAAAATTACATAAAAGTTATTTATAAATGATTATTTTAATAAACACTCATTCAAACTAAATCTAATCTATTTTTTTACACCGTAAATCATTAAATTACAACTAATAACAATAAAAAACATTTAGTTTAATCAAACTATTTTCCCATACACAATGACATATTTCTGCGCCCATAATAATTAATAATAACAAGAAAAGTAATAATAAAAGTATTAAAAAACTCCAGAATTTAATTAATTAGTCGATATTTTTTCTACGGAAAACAGGCATACACTTATTTTACATTATGTAACTTATCAATTTTTCAGTAACACCACCTAATTAATCATAAAAAAATTATTTTTTCGATCTTCCTGATTATGCACCTGGATATAAAAAATATTTAACGTGCTCTTGAGCATGATTAATTTATCACATGGAATACGACGACAGTTGACGTTTTATAATTAATTCTCCCATTTTATGAAAACATGTATACAGTGTAATAATTCCTCCCGCCCCACAATCCCTCGTGTTTATACAAGTTATTCATCTTTTTGAACAGAGTAATATAAATGGCATGAAAGTTGTTAAACTTTTATTTAATTCAATGAAATGTTCAATATAAATTGGAGTGTATTTGAAAATTTTTTGACTTGTTTTATTAGAAACAACAATTTTATCGATTAATCAATGTAATATTTTTAAAAGCAATTATGTTTGGATAGTTTTTGTGTGTTTTTTTTTCTCATCACTAATGGGTGTATGATTGTAGCAAAATAATCTGCGAAATGCCCAAGGGCGTAATTTGAAAATGTTCTTTAAGGAGAGAAAAGGGGTCGATCTTGTTGTGCACAGCTGAAAAGCGATTGATAGTTTTATCCTCACCCAATATATTTTTCTATTAGCCAAATTATTCATAAGTGATAAATGTGTTTCACTTTGAGATCTTTAAAATAGAAAGCTTTTTAAAAAAGTTCAGGTAATGATTAATTTCTTTGCTTAAAGTGTTTCTTGCAAATGTTATGGATAATTATACAACCTTTCGATGATTGTGTTTTTTAAGTTTTGATAATTGATTTTTAAGCATTTTTAGCGCTGAATCCGAAAATGACTTTCATATTTTACCCTCTTGTCAGGAACTTTTTACAAAGTGTATCAAAATTGTTATCACAGGTAAAAAGCGAGAAAAAAAAAAATAGCGAAAATCTGATACTATTATATAGATGTGATAGTTGCGTTTTTTAACTTTTGATAACTGATTTTTGTGTGTTTTTTACTGCTGAATCTGAAAATGATTTTCCTGTTTAACTATCATGCTAGGATAATGTGCTATATCTGGTACGTACCTAAAACCATTATACGAGGGCTATATGATAAGTAGGGGAGAGGGGGGAACTTTTGAACATTTTTTCAGAAAATCAATATATTTCTTACTTTAATTATATTTATTGAAATTAAAATATTTCATATTAAAAACAACACATTTCTTCATCATATGAACCATAAACTAAACATTTTTCAAAGAAATTAAATAAGTTGTGAGGATTTAAAAATTTGAAATATTTTTGTTCAAACAGTAGAGGTACCTTTGAACAAGCAAGGGGCACCTTTGAACAAATGAATAAAATATGAAAATATAGAGAATTTTTATAAAAAATTGCATATGTTGCAGAAATATAAAGTAATATGATAAAATTAAATAACTACATTTTGTTGGAATTACTAATTTTTTTTTTTTGTTTTTTAACCAAACTTAAATCTATCAAAGTTGATGTCAAAACTCGTTGATAAAACACAAAGTGCCCCTCCAGTTATGCGTGGTTGTAAAAATTTTTTTACTTTATCCTTGAAATACACCAGCGTAATATCTTATGCTTCTGGAAAATTAAAATTTTTTATTCGCAATTTTTTTAAGAGACTTGATATAAAATTCCGTTTTATCCGTCACGGAAACCAGAAATAATGTTTGAAAACCTGTTAAATCATGAATCATCATTTTGTATCCAGGATTTGCATTTATCCAATAAATGAATTTAGATTTGAAATTTCCCATCACTGATACATACAGAGGTTGGAACCTATGTGTGCAGTAAGGGGAATTTTTATTCCATGTTCTTTGACATTCTTAACCTCTTTTCACATAAAAGAAATTCAGAAATAATAATATTTAGATACATTAACAACTCTTTACTTCATAGTTTTAAGTGCTCTCTTTAAATTATTTCAATTATTATTTATCACCAGTTTATTCGGTGTTTCTTCGCTGTTCAATGGTGCTCCATCACATTGAGTTCAACATTACAACGGTTTACTCAATTCGGCTGAAGAATTTGAATAAAACAAAGCTTATAAATTAAAGCTAACATTTTTGTTTAAGCATTGAACAATAAATTAAAATTTTAGGGATAGAAGTTTGTAAACAAAAATCTTACAACTTTATTTTCTTAAGTTTAGATTCAAGAGAGAGAAAAATACATATCTTGTTTAGATAGTACTGTTCATAGAAAATGCACAGCTTTGTATAATTATTCCCTTGAAGCAGCAGTATTGTATTACCATATAATTTTTTTAAAAATAATTTATTTAAAGGAAAATATTTAGAGTGTTTAAAGGTGCTCCCAGTTCAAAGGTGCCCCCCTCTCCCCTACCTGGCCTTGACAAGAAAAACAAATTTTATGCCAAAAATTTGGTTTATTTTTCAAGATAATCTCCTTTTAGTTTGATTCACTTAGCCAATGTTTTTCTATTTTCTATCCTTTCTAAAAAGTATGATTTGTCCAACACTTAAAAAAAGGCGTTTTTGCAGCAAAAATTTCATATATAGAAACAATTTTTTTTTCACTGAGCCATTTTTTTATATATTTGGAAATAGAAAATAACCGATAGGAGCTAAGTTTGACGAATATGGTGGATGCGGAAGCAGTTCTTATCCTAATTGATAAAATTTTGCCAGGGCGACGACATAGGTGTGCGTGCGTGCATTGTCTTGATAGAAGAAAATTTTTTTGTTCGCCAAAAGCTGGCATTTTTTCTTTACAACATAATTGAAAGGATCCAATAAGTTAGCCTAATATTCTCCATTGATCTTTTTGCCTTTCCAAGGTAACCGACGAAAATAATGCCGTATATACAACTGCACCCATGACTTTCTTTGCAGATAAAGTTGCTTTAGCCTTCTTTTGGCGCGATTTGGCCACGAAAAACAGACTGTTTTTACTGTTCTTTAGTTTTTAGTGTATCGTGATGAATCCATGCTTCATTAACAGTTACAAATCGGCGCCAAAGATCATTTGGATTTCCCTTTCATTTCGCCAAACATTATTTTGAAACTGACACTCATGTGTGTTTAATTACAATAGTAAACATTTGCGGCAGCCATTTTCCGAAAATCTTTTTCATATCCAAATGAGTTGCTAAAATATTTTACACCCGTTCAGTATAGATGACCATAGTCTCAGCAATCTCCCTCATTTTCATTCTATGATCGTTTATCACAATATCTGGGATTTTTTCAATGATTTCTGATGTCGTAACCTTAGTTTGGCGACCTGGACGTTCTTCATCAAAAATACTTGTACGGCAACGTTTAAATTCAGATGTTCAATATTTTATAGTTGATAACCAAGGTACAGAGTCGCCATAAACATTTCTGAGTTCCGATTTAATCACATCATTTGTTTTCTTTTTTAAAAACTGTTTTTTTTACCACTGCTCAATATTTGATTTTTTCTATTGTCGACAGTGGCGCCAACTTTTGAAAAATATTGAGTGGGCTCAAAAACTTTTGAACAAATACATAAATATTGGGTGGGCTCAATTAATAATGGGTGGATAGAGATATCAAAATATTGGGTGGGCTCGCGCCCCATGGGCCCATATAATTTGGCACCACTGATTGTTGAAATATCACCAAAGTTGTTCTATTAAAATGGCTTCTACTTACAAATTAAACCACTCAATGACTTCGCAAATAGCCAGATTTGATGTGAAAGGTCATCTTTGTGAAATAAATCCTTTTTTAAATTCTAGGAGATCCATCTCTGACCGGGCCAGGTACTTATTATACTACCCTCTTAATTTTCATTATTAGCCATGTGTCCAATATGAACTTTGTCCTTGATGAAGAATGGAATAATATTTATTTTGTCCATGCCAGATGACTGCACTAAAAAAATAAAAATATAATATAATATAATATAATATAATATAATATAATATAATATAATATAATATAATAAATGAATAAATAAATAAATAAATAAATAAATATAGAATAGAATTTATTCTTCGGAAGCAGAAGAAATTTTGATCGAGCTATTACGGTAAGATTTACTTTTATTATTTTTTTGGAATACTTAAAAATTTTAATATAAAAAAATGCAAAGTGCTAAGCAAATGAAATTAATTAATTTAAGCTCATTCAATTGCAAAATACAGGAATATAATATTTTAAAATCCTAATTAGGTACACATGGCACATACAATAAAATGTGGGATTTTAGCTGAATTTGAAATTCAATTTCTCCCCCATTCTTCCCATTATTAGACTGATATGTAGATTTCAAGTAATTTTTTTTTCATAAAAAATAGAAAAATTTGTGCAGTGCAAGGTTAAATTAACTATTTCATGAGCATTCTGTTCTTAAAATGCTGAAGTGATTGACTGCCATCAGAATTTACGAACAATTTACTTTCAGATTAAGCAGATACTTTTCTTCTGGTGAATTATTAACCTTTTCCGGCGAGGAGTAAATCTGCTTGAGAAGTTACATCCGAATTTATAAACGAGTTTATTAGAAAATATGAACATGCTTATTTTCAAGTATGTTATAGAACAAAATTTTAATTGAATATTCTGGATGCTAGTAAATAACAAGTTGGAAATTGCACGTGAAGCGTAGCAAATGAGATGCGTTCGTACCATAACGAAATTTTAAAAATATCACTCTCATATATCAATCTCATAAAATTGTAAATAGTTAATTACAATTAAAATGAACACCAAACAATGTTCTCCCTGTACCATTATGTAATGGAACACTTGTAAATGGAATACTTTTGTGTGGCCTTGTAAATCAATAACAAATGTTCTTTGCACCACAGATTATGAAAAATGTATATTATAATATGTGCTTTATAGATTCATATCAATTTCATTATGTCGAATGAGTGTAACACCATTAAAATGCATTTGAAACATTTTTCCCCAGTGACTGTAATGTAACGGAATACTTTTGATTGTCCCTGTAATTGAGCTATGCATCCGATTTTCATAAATTTGAAATGACTCTACAAAATTATCTAATTATTATTTATTTTAAATTTCAAATGATTAAAATGCATTTGAAACTTTTTCTCCCATTGGCCGTAATGTAATGGAATACTTTTGATTGTCCCTGTAATTGATGTATGCATCTGATTTTCATAAAATTTGTAATGACTCGACAAAATTATGTTATAATTACATATTTTAAATTTTAAACGATTTGGTTGGGTAGTTTTTGCGTTGTTATATGCGGACGGACGGACTGAACGACAACTATAGGTACTACGTATTTACATTATTAAGAAAGCACCTAAAAATTAGATGCCCTATTTTAAGGACCCGCCCTCAAAAGAATTAAAAGTAATTTTTTATCGAAATTTATAGTACAAATCTGGCTGTTGGGTATAAAAAGTAGGACGTATACATCCCGCGGCCCATGTAAGGGTAAAAAAAAAAATCACCAGATAAAACATAATAATCGAAAAAATAAGCAATCTTCTATTATATAGGATTAAAAAAAGTGGTTTACGAATGTTCATTAGAAATTGTATATTTAAACAAACACAAATTAAAGAAATGTTTAACAAAGCATTACATAATTAACATTTTGAAACATTGATTTAAAATTAAGGTAAACAGTAACTAATAATCCCCAGTTCTATCAAAATTGATTTAAAATAGTTCATAATGACATATTTCTCAGCAGTTAACAGCTATTATAATTAAAAACAAATTTTAAGTATTTAATTAATTAGCTAATATTTTTGTGAAAAGAAACTTCACGTACAAATTCTATATTATGGATCTTGAAAGCTTTTATAGTAACATAATCTAATTAATCAACCCTTTTTCCTTAATTATGTGTGGAGGAAAAAACATATTTTATGCGTTCAATCTATAATTAATTTATCACAAAAGATATTTTGACATACAGTTGAAGCTATGTAATTTAATCATATGTTTTATGCAAATATTAAATACACATGTTTAATTAAATGCACAAACTCCCTTCTGTGTTAATAAAGCACAGGTATTTAACATTTTGACACAGGAAAAAAAATGCCATTAAATTTGTTAAATTATAACTTATTGGAACAAAAGATTCTATGTAAGCTGAAATTTTTAGTCTTTGAAATATTTTTATGGAGAAAATCAGCAGATTTATTTTAATAATTAATATTATTAAACTTTTTAAATATAATGAGATGCTCAATTTAAAATCGCATATTTTGGAAATATAGGAATAGAATATTATAAAACATTAATTGTGTGCACATGATGCACACTATAAAATGTGAAATTTTAGCTGAATTTGAAATTTAATTCCCCCCTCTCCCATTCTTCTTATTATTAGACTGATACATCGATTTAATTATTTTTTCACATCAATAGCGAAATTTATGCTGTGAAGGGTTAAGTTAACCTTTTCATGAGTAAAACTATTCTGTTCCTAAAATGCTGAGGTGATTGACTGCCACCAGAATTTTAGTACAATTTACTTTCAAATTAGGTAGATGCTTTTCTTCATATGAATTCCCTTTCCAACGCGGAGAAAATCTGCTTGGAATAACTAACTTACACCCGAACTTACAAACGAATTTATTAGAAATCACGAACTTGCTTATTTTCAAGTGTGTTATAAAAGAAACTTTTTTATTAAATATTCTGGGTGCTAGTAAAATAAAAATCAGGTGTCCTTTTTTTATCAGACTTCGGCCACGAAAAGATTAAAGGTGAATTTTTCTCGAAATTTCAAGGACAAATCTGGCAATTGAGAATAAGAAATAAGTAGGAAGTTTACATCCAACAGTCCATGAAAAGGTTAAAAAAAATCACGAGAAAAAACATTAACAATCGAAAAAATAAGTAATATTTCATGTAGTCATTAAAAATAAAAATGAATTACGGAATGTTCATTAGAAATCACATATTTAAACAAACAAATATTAAAGAAAAGTTTTACAAAGTATTACATAATTAACATTTTGAAACATTGATTCAAAACTAAGGTAAGCAGAAATTAATAATTCCCAATTTTATCAAAATCGATTTAATATTGTACATAATGACATATTTCTCAGCAGTTAACGGCCATTACAATTAAAAACAAATTCTGAGAATTTAATTAATCAGCTAATATTTTTGTGAAAAGAAACCACGTACAAATTCTAAAATTTGTATCTTGAAAGCTTTTATAGTAATATCATTTTATATATCATTTTATAATAATATAATCTAATTAATCATCCCCTTTACCTTAATTATGTATCGAGGAAAAAACATATTTTATGCGTTCAATTTATAATTAATTTATCACAAAAGATATTTTGACATACAGTTGAAACTATGTAATTTAATCTTATGTTTTATGCAAATATATATTTTTAATTAAATGCACAAACTCCCTTCTGTATTAATAAAGCACAGGTATTTATCATTTTGACACAGAACAAAAAAATTAGATTTGTTAAATTATAACTTATTGGAACAAAAGATTCTATGTATAAGCTGAAATTTTTAGTCTTTGAAATATTTTTATGGAGAAAATCAGCAGATTTATTTTAATAATTAATATTATTAAACTTTTTAAATATAATGAGATGCTCAATTTAAAATCGCATATTTTGGAAATATAGGAATAGAATATTATAAAACATTAATTGTGTGCACATGATGCACACCATAAAATGTGAAATTTTAGCTGAATTTGAAATTTAATTCCCCCCTCTCCCATTCTTCTTATTATTAGACTGAAACATCGATTTCATTATTTTTTCACATCAATAGCGAAATTTATGCTGTGAAGGGTTAAGTTAACCTTTTCATGAGTAAAACTATTCTGTTCCTAAAATGCTGAGGTGATTGACTGCCACCAGAATTTTAGTACAATTTACTTTCAAATTAGGTAGATGCTTTTCTTCATATGAATTCCCTTTCCAACGCGGAGAAAATCTGCTTGGAATAACTAACTTACACCCGAACTTACAAACGAATTTATTAGAAATCACGAACTTGCTTATTTTCAAGTGTGTTATAAAAGAAACTTTTTTATTAAATATTCTGGGTGCTAGTAAAATAAAAATCAGGTGTCCTTTTTTTATCAGACTTCGGCCACGAAAAGATTAAAGGTGAATTTTTCTCGAAATTTCAAGGACAAATCTGGCAATTGAGAATAAGAAATAAGTAGGAAGTTTACATCCAACAGTCCATGAAAAGGTTAAAAAAAATCACGAGAAAAAACATTAACAATCGAAAAAATAAGTAATATTTCATGTAGTCATTAAAAATAAAAATGAATTACGGAATGTTCATTAGAAATCACATATTTAAACAAACAAATATTAAAGAAAAGTTTTACAAAGTATTACATAATTAACATTTTGAAACATTGATTCAAAACTAAGGTAAGCAGAAATTAATAATTCCCAATTTTATCAAAATCGATTTAATATTGTACATAATGACATATTTCTCAGCAGTTAACGGCCATTACAATTAAAAACAAATTCTGAGAATTTAATTAATCAGCTAATATTTTTGTGAAAAGAAACCACGTACAAATTCTAAAATTTGTATCTTGAAAGCTTTTATAGTAATATCATTTTATATATCATTTTATAATAATATAATCTAATTAATCATCCCCTTTACCTTAATTATGTATCGAGGAAAAAACATATTTTATGCGTTCAATTTATAATTAATTTATCACAAAAGATATTTTGACATACAGTTGAAACTATGTAATTTAATCTTATGTTTTATGCAAATATATATTTTTAATTAAATGCACAAACTCCCTTCTGTATTAATAAAGCACAGGTATTTATCATTTTGACACAGAACAAAAAAATTAGATTTGTTAAATTATAACTTATTGGAACAAAAGATTCTATGTATAAGCTGAAATTTTTAGTCTTTGAAATATTTTTATGGAGAAAATCAGCAGATTTATTTTAATAATTAATATTATTAAACTTTTTAAATATAATGAGATGCTCAATTTAAAATCGCATATTTTGGAAATATAGGAATAGAATATTATAAAACATTAATTGTGTGCACATGATGCACACCATAAAATGTGAAATTTTAGCTGAATTTGAAATTTAATTCCCCCCTCTCCCATTCTTCTTATTATTAGACTGAAACATCGATTTCATTATTTTTTCACATCAATAGCGAAATTTATGCTGTGAAGGGTTAAGTTAACCTTTTCATGAGTAAAACCTTTAAGTTAATCTTTTCATGAGTTAACCTTTTCATGAGATTCTTTTCTTCACTGTAAAAAATGTAAGATGTTTCTGAATACATAAAAATGCACTGTAATCAAAAATGAAAATATACAGTAACCTCTTCTAACACACCTAAGGTTTCTAAAACCATTCTTTTACCTTTAAAAATCCGAGAAAGCTATTTGTTTTCAAATTTAAAGAAAAATTTATACAAAGTAATTTTTATTAGCTGCCCGTCTATTTCGGAAACGTTTCTAAGTAGGTTTTACAGTACAATAATCACTTTTCTCAAATGAAAATATCAGTTTTTCGGATGCTACCAATTCATACGAAAATATTTTGATAGTCAGAGATCACGTTTAATAGCCAAACATACAATATTATTAGTATTAACATTAATATGAAAATTGACATTTTTTTTTTTTTTTTTTTTTTTTTTTTTTTTTTTGCTACAATTGCATGCACAAAATCAGTTACGCAGCTGAAAATGTTTAATTGAGAATTGATAGAATCCAAAAAAGTGATATTTTGATTTGAGAAAAGTGATTATTGTACTGTAAAAGCTACTTAGAAACGTTTCCGAAATGGACGGACAGGTAATAAAAATTAATTTTTATAAATTCTTATTTAAATTTCAAAAACAAATAACTTTCTGGGATTTTTAGAGGTAAAGGAACGTTTTTCGAAACCTTAGGTGAGTTAGAAGAGGTCACTGTACATTTTCGTTTTTGATTACAGTACATTTTTACATTTTCAGAAACATCTGACATTTTTTACAGTGTTCATAACGAATATCCTTTGCAACGCGGAGAAAATCTGCTTGGAATAACTAACCTACACCCGATTTTATAAACGAATTTATTAGAAAATACGAACTTGGTTATTTTCAAGTGTTCAGTTTGCTTAGTTTCAAGTTTCAAGGAAAATTTTTAATTAAATATTCTGGGTGCTACTAAAATAAAAATTAGGTGTCCTTGTTTTTTTTTTTTTGGACCCCGGTCACGAAAGGATTAAAGGTGAATTATTGTCGAAATTTCTAGTACAAATCTGGCAGTTGAGGATAAAAATAAGTAGGAAATTTATATCCAACGGTCCATGAAAGGGTTAAAAAAATCACGAGAAAAACAATCGAAAAAATAAGTAATCTTTTATGTAGCCATTAAAAATAAAAATGAATTACGGAATGTTCATCATAAATTACATATTTAAACTAACAAATATTAAAGGAAAGTTTAACAAAGTATTACATAGTTAACATTTTGAAACATTGATTTAAAATTAAGGTAAACCGTAATTAATAATCCCCAGTTTTATCAAAATTGATTTTAAATAGTACATAATGACATATTTCTCAGCAGTTAACAGCCATTACAATTAAAAACAAATTCTGAGAATTTAATTAGCTAAAATTTTTGTGAAAAGAAACTTTACGTAAAAATTCTATATTATGTATCTCGAAAGCTTTTATAGTCTAATTAATCACCGCTATCTAATTAATAATCTAATTAATCATCGCTATCTAATTAATAATCTAATTAATCATCGCTTTTTCCTTATGTATCGAGGTAAAAGAAACTAGTTGGATGTGCCAATCCCAAAACTTTCTTCTATCTCATACGTACATTTTAATATTAAAAAAAAATAGTTACTCATTTTAATGCTTTAATAATTTTAATTCAATACCATACCAACTTTGATTTTCATCTTAAATTTCTGCTTCAATCAATTAATCGGAGTAAAAACGAATTTCCGTCTCTGCACGAGCCGATGGACAATAGAATGATAGGCAGATTTTTTTTTCAAATTTAGGGAGGACCTACTTACCTTACCAAAAAATAATCACATACAAAAAATTTAGTTCAGTTCTAGAACTAACTTCCCCACTAAAAATAATCTGTAGAAAATCTATAGCTTTTTGGCCCAAAATCTGTGGGGAATCCGAAGGTATTTGGCCCATTTTGCAGATATTTTTAAGAATATCTTTAAAAATTCTGCAGATATTTTAAAGATAAAGCTAAGTCTGCAAATTTTCTTCAAATTTCTGTAGAAATTCTGTAGAATGTGGCAATTTCTTCAGATAATCTTAAGATTATTTTTAGTGGGGTTCATACACTTTTATGCGGTGCAATATTGAAAATGGCATAAAATTCGCTATTGCAGCGCTCCCTTCCGGTGAATTTTTTTCAGATTCAGGGCGATCTAACTAACCATAGCCATACACTTACACAAAAAATTTCGTTCAATTCGATGCATAACTTCATGTAATTTTGGTCGGTACAATATTGAAAATGGCACAAAAATCGCGATTGCAGCGCCCTCCTTCCGGCGGACTTTTTTCAAATTCAGGGAGGACCAACTAGCCATAGTCATACACTTATACAAAAAAATTGGTTCAATTCGATGCATATCTTCATATACTTTTGGTCGGTACAATATTGAAAATGGCTCAAACATCGTGATTGCAGCGCCCCCTTCCGGCGGAATATTTAAAAACTGAAGGAGGACCTGCTTGCTACAGCCAAAAACATTCACAAAAAAATTTGGTTCAATTCTATGCATAACGTCATGCACTTTTTGATGGTAGAAAGGCGACATACAGACACACAGACACACACACAGACACACGGACAGACAGACGTTTTGTAAAAACATGTTTTTTGGAATCTCTGACCCCTAAAACGTGTAAATCCTTCGAAAACCGGAAGTCGAAAAAAATTTCGATTACAATACTTTCTTCTATTGAAGATAGAAGAAAGTAAAAAAACATATTTTATGCGTTCAATCTATAATTAATTTATCACAAAAGACACTTTGACACGCAGCTGAAGCTATATAAATTAATCTTATGTTTTATGCAAAAATATATGTTGAATTAAATGCACAAGCTCCCTTCTGTGTCAATAAAGCATAGGTATTTATTTATCTTTTTGACACAGAATAAAATAAATGTCATAAAATTTGTTAAATTATAACTATTGGAACAACAGATGCAATGAAAGATGAAATTACTACGTCTTTGAAATATTTTATACAGAAAATCAGCAGATTTATTTTAATAAATACTATTATTAAACTTTTTAAATAAGATGAGATGCTCAATATAAAGTGGAATATTTTGGAAAGCCTTTGTAACTTTTGTAAAGTTAAAAGAATTTCCCTCTACATTAAACCATTTAATATATCTAAAAATGACTATCGGCTCGGCCTCCAGGCGCAGGTAGATTTCGAGGTTAAGTTTTCATTTCACCAACAAAAAATAAAATATGATTTGTGATAAACTCAGTTCAAACAACTTTATTTGGCCGCTTTTGAAGAATGTTTTATCTCATTTTTTTGTAACAATTAATTTTATCAGAATCACCTTAAGGGTAATTCGGTTCAAAATGCCCAATTTGACAGCATATTTTGAAACATATTCTGCCTTTATGAAAAAATTGACCTATAGGCACCAGACTTATATATATAAAAAAAAAAAAAGCTTTCCGCGCGCGTAAATATTGAGCCAAAAACTTTCTGCAAATCAATTTAATGTTTAATAAAATTATGTGTTATATTATTTTGACATGTATAAAATTCACATTTCATTTTAATGCGATTCATGGACATAATTCGCATTTTTATGCAATTCATGGATGAAATTCATGTTTTTTACGTACTTCATACACGAAATTCGCAATTTTTACACGATTCATGGACATTATTCATGCTTCTTACACGATTCGTGGACGAAATTCACAATTTTACGCGGTCTTTGGACGAAATACACGTTTTTTGTGTGATTTTTGGACGAAATCTGCGTTTTCTGTGCGATCTTTGGACAAAATCTGACTTTCTTGTGCAATCTTTGGACGAAATTCGCGTTTTTCGGGCGGTCATTTGTCGAATCTCGCATTTTTTACGCGGTCCCTAGACGAAATTTGCGTTTTTCGCACGGTCCTAAGTCAAAATTCATGTTTTTTACGCGATTCTTTGTTGAAATACATGTTTTTTAGCGATTCTTTGTTGAAATGCGTTTATTTAAGCGATTCTTTGTCGAAATCCGCGAATTTTTCGACGTCTTTTAATGAAATTGGCGAATTTTTAAATCTTTTGACAAAATTCGCGATTATTTCAAGGTCTTTTGACGAAATTTGTGGGGGTTTTTTCCCTATCCTTTGACGAAATTTGCGTTTTTTCGTGACACTTCGACAATATTTCACGCTTTTTTTGTGGAACTTTGACTAAATTCGTGTTTTTATCCGTAATAATTTGACGAAGTTGGAATTTTTTTTCTGCAAACGATTAACGAAATGGATTTTTTACGACAACCGTCTGTCAAAATTTGCGATTTTTGGTGTCCAGAATTTTGGACTGATGAATTTTTATAGTTTTCGGCATGAAATTCCTTAAATTTCCGGAAATTTCGAAAATTGGCTCTGCTTTTAATTGTGCACTAATAGTAAATAATTTGTACACAAAATTGGGGGAATATTTTCAATTTTTTGGTACTAAAAAAGTTGCAAAAAATTGTTTCGTTCGTAAAATTTTCTGCAAAACTCATAAAATTTTCTGCTCACGGCATACGCGTGTGCGTCTATGTTATACAACTCTGTATGGCACTTTATATAGTTTCTAAATTAGAGAAACTACCAACTGCATGAGTTTGAGTTTAAAAATGAGTCAAAAAATAAGCAATTTGTTATTTGAATGCATCCTCAATTATTCCACCATGATCGCTTTGGGAAATTCTGTTCAAAATGCCCACTTTGACGGCATTAAAAAAAATATTTTATCTTTATAAAAATATTGACCAATACGGGACATTATATAGTTCCTAAATAAAAAAGCCTGCAAATTGGATGCGTTTGAGAGTAAATCTGAATTTAAAAATAAGTCAGAATATAAGCGGTGTGGATTTGAGTACACCCTTAATACGATTTTTTCTTCAACACCTATTTTTGTTTAATTTGTTTTTGCTATAAGAATTGCTCCTATCAAAAATTTGTCAATATAAAATTTGTAGGTATAATTTAGAAGATGTATAATTAATTTAGTCGGAATTTACATCTTAAGAATTGACCAAGTTATGGATTTTTTTCTTTTTCTCCCCCGCTTTTTTTATTTATTTTTTTTCGATAAGAATTGCTGCTATCAAAAACTTGTCAATACAAAAGTTTTAGATAATATTAAGTAAATTTATAATAAATTTAATTGGAATACATATCTTGCGAATTGATAAAGTTATGAACTTTTTCTCCCCAAAACCATATTGTTTTCGCCTCTTGAGTCCATTTTTAATTTTATCAAAAATTCGTCATGCATAAAATTTTGACCCATTTTTTAGAAGTAATATAAACTTTAAACTGATTCGATATCTATTTTAATTAAGAAGTTATGTGTTTTTTCGATTTTCACAAAAATCCTCCCCATTTCCACTCCAATACACATTATTGCTTAACATTTTTATAACAGGAAAAAACTACGTACCTTTGCTTCTGCAGAAATCACGTCTTGTCTAGTTGTTCTTGGGTCTAGAAACGGCTTTAATTCTTTAATAAGACATTTAGTCAAGGTTTTTGTTTAGTCTGAAATTTTTAATAAATTCAGTATCGCTCATCGTATCGAAACAATTTACTCTTGTTGGCCGAATAATCCTGGGAATTCTTTCGTTCTCCTGAATCAGAGCTAAACCTAATATTGCCGCCCATTCGTATCGCCAATTTCACTGACTTTTTTGTGGTCGAAATTTTTCAGCGCTTTTCCGACCACTAAAATCGATACGAGGCTGTTCCTTCCGACGCGAATTCACTTCCGATGACATCATGGTAGCGTTTTTGCTGGGCTTCTCGGAACAGGACGTGTCATCGAAAAACTCCCGAAAATGATCGTATTCCGATCTCTTTGTGGTACGCCCCCTTGGACTGATTTTGCCCATTAACGAACTTGATCGAGATTTTACGTCCCTTGATTTTATGAATCGGTTTGGAAGAGATCTGAGCAGAATTATAGAAGTTATCGTGTCCATGAAGAAGTGATATATATACATAATATAAATATACATTCTAAATTCAAGGAAAAGAGTGCATATCGATATACATAACAATTAACTATGGAAAAAATATTTTTAAAAACAAAATACTGGCAAAAAAAGGCAGTCGTATCTTCATTGGAGAGAGGACAGACAAGTCTACCCCCCCCCCACCTCCCTTTTTAAAAATCTTTAAATTATTGCAGGTTTCTGAATACCTGTCAATTCCGAAATTAAAATTAATATCTTAAAAACATAGTTGCCAAATAAATTAGAAACAAACTAGATTTTTCTGCTACAAACGTTTGCCATATCCATGTCAAATATTTTGTTTTTATTTTGCAAGATCAATATACTTCACAAATGCATTCAACTGATTAGAAGTTAAATGTAATCGTATGTCTTTCAGAAACCAGCATAGTTCTTATATAGCAAACCCTAGTTGAGCCTTGAGCAGCAATCTAAATTTCTCCCGGAATTTCAATTAATGAGTAAAGTTCTTCAAATTCTTTTCTCCTGCAAATCACTGAAAGAAAAAAAGCTTTCAAAACTTCAATTCTTTCCGTTCTAAATTTGCAGATATTAACACGGTAGTAGATGAAATGCAAATAAGAATACACTTCAGAGAATTTGAAAACGCTGCTTTTCTGTAATTTATGAAATCGTTTAACGATGTTAGAAATTAACCGGAGACAAATGATTCAATTATCTGCATGATATTTTGCATTGATTCATTTAGTTAAGTATCGTTTTAAAAGAAATATTTCTATGAGATGTAAATTTTCAACTGGGCAAAAAATTTCCAAATGGGTCTGGATTATGATTAAAACCAGGAATCTCTTTGCTGAAGTTACCAATGTTCTGCGATCTAAACTATCCCGGACGAAACTGGAGAATTTAATTCATCCATCTAACCTTATTGATCATAGCATCTGGCTTGATATTTGAATCAGTTGAGCAGGGGAAAAAAAAAAAAAAAAAAAAAAAAAAAAAAAAACAAGGCAGGTAATTGAACTCCAATAAACGTTGGATGCGTTAGTTATCCCTTTCACGGTCTTATTTTTTTTTACTATTTGGAAAATAATTGACGTATATCTGAGTCTTTTTATTGGTTGAATTCCGAAACTTATTTTATTTTATTCGTTTTCTGATTGATCCATGTTCAATGCCCAAAAATGGAGTACTTCTGTTTTTATTTTATTCGTTTTCTAATTGGTCTATGCTTAATGTCTAGAAATGGAATACTTCTGTTGCTACAATGACAAAAAAAGTATAAAAAACTACAAAAAAATTAATAACTTAAAAACAAATTGAGATACAGATTTCAAACAAATTGCATTTAAAAGCATATTTTTTTCTTTATACGATGGTGTAAAAATTGAAAATTTGCGATGTTTAGAAGTTTAAAAATTTACAGTACTGAAAATAGTTAAACTGAAATTTCACTTAATATTTGTTTATGATTGGTCCAGGAATATTAACGGGACTCTAAACGTCCAGGTATATTAATATGACTCTATTATTACGTAAGCTACGTTTTGATCATCATAAAAATGATGTTATAGTTTTTTAAAATATGGAAATCATTTATAAGTGTAAAATTATAGTCTTTGAAAATATTATTTCCTAAATAATCGTTGTAATTTGTTGAATTACATTTTTTTTTTTTTTTTTTTTAGAAAAAAAAAATATTTTTTTGTTAATAACATTAACATTAGTTATCCAAATATATTATAGAGTTTAATGAAAGTTTCATTTTTTGAAACATAACGAATGTTGTTGTTTTGTCTACTATTCAATTCATATTTATATAATAATAGGCTAGGGAAGCGATTTTGCAGAAGAAGATTTAACTGATGTTATAACTTTCTAATACTTTTTTGCACTTTATTACATATGATTCTTTGAGGAAATTAACACTTATTTTAAATTTAAAGAGTGAAATATATGTTTAAAATAAAAGAATCACAAACGGTGCAAAGAGACGACAGCAAATATTTATTATTATTACTAAATTACTAAACATTAATGAAGTCATATAGTGAATGCACAGACACATGCTATCAATACTACATGTTAACAGTAACTAAAGTATTTGTTAAAACAAAATAATATTCATTTATAAATTGTATACCAGATTCGAAAAGGTTATAATACATTAATTCTAATACAATTATTCTAATTGGTAAATAAATTATACGCAATGTAAAATTCGAACTGGTCGAAAAATGTATGCAGCGTTGACTGGAGTTTCATTATCTACGATTTATTCTGTGGAGCTGTTTCACATATCAGACCAGATGCTATGATGACTGAGGTAGATGGGTGAATTTTGTTATCCAGATTCGTCCGGGATAGCTTAGATGGTAAAACATTGGCCGCTTCAGTCAAGAGATTCCTGGTCCAGACATTCTTCGTCCAGTTGGTTGATTACATCTAATATTATTTATTTACCAATTATAATAATTGTGTTAAAATTAATCTAAATATTTCAATGTTTCAAATAACATTTTCAAACCGATGAATAAATGCAAATGAATAAAAAATTGGAAATCTCACATCAAATATAGTAAATGATGTGCTTTTTTATTATAACGTAGTTTAAAAACTATATTCAAATATTGGTGTATTACACTGTACTTCTGATACCAGTATAGTATCCGAAATTTTCTATGTGTTACTGTAAATACTATCTGCTTTCTGTTATACAGGAAGTAATTTGTAGTAAACCTAAAAAACGACATTAATTTCATAAGACGCGAAATAGTTTAATACATTTAAAACGTGCTCTAAACAATATTTCTCCCTACACCATTATGTAATGAATGATGTGGCCCAGTAAATTAATAAAAATATTCTTTGTCCCACAGATTGTACAGAATTGTACATATGTATTTTAGAATATCCTGAATATAAATTTTATTAGGTTCGAAAGTGTTTAACATCATTCAAATGCATTTGAAACTATTTTTTTTCCATTGGCTGTAATGTAACAGAATACTTTTGAATGTCCCTGTAATTGAACTATACATCTGATTGTCATAAAATTTGAAATGATTAGTCAAAATTACGCAAAAGTTATATATTTTAAATTGTAAATGTTTCCGTTGGATAGTTTTTGTTTTGTTATATGCGAACGGACAGACGTATATGCAAACGGACAGACAGACGGACGGACGGACTGAAGGACAACCTTAGATGATACGTATTTATATAATTACGAACGCCCTTAATAATAATAAAAAACAATCAATGCATCAATTGTATTTTATATAAAAATAATTTGTGAATAATATGCAAAATATTAAATATTTATAAGATAAAATATTCAAGGGCTCTATATTTTGAATAAAAAATTATAAAGAAAATTTACAATTAAGGCGAGTGCTTTCATACTAAGAAAAAAAAACTGAATGAAATACAAAGTTATTTTCTAAATATGTTATGATAAATTTCATTATTTCTCATGATAAAAAATCCTAAGAAATATCCTTAATTTAAGCTATTTATTTATACATTGAAGAAAGAAAACACATTAAAGTGATTAAATTTATTTCAATTTTGAGAAATTAAACATAACAAAATTAATTATTTTAGAAAAGAAAAGAATATTTTAAGAAATTTCTTGAGTTTTGGATTTTATTATACATTTATTGTTTCTCTACACAACGAAATATATATTTAGAATTCTCTGAAAAAAACTAAATTATTGAAATAGTTATGTTATTACCTAGCAAAAAAGGAAAAAAAAAAGGATACACATATATATATATATTATTTTGCTACACACATTTACTGTTTTTATGTCGAATAGAGGAAATTAAAGGTAATAATGTAATACAAAATGGATAAAAAACAAACGAAAAAACAAACCCTAATAAACAAATACATTCTTGAAAAAAAATATGTCTGAGTATGTAATATAGGAATAAAAATCTAAAATATACGCTAAAATATAGTTTTTAATTATTATTTACGAAGTGAAAAATTACTATGGTAAAATCGTAAAATGCTTTTTTTTTTCATAAGAACATTCACTTTCCATTTATTAATTAATCTTAATAACTCAAGACTTTTTTTACACTAAAATTTTGTAGTATGAAATCGGTTAAAATTTCTGATATAAATGATTAATTTCAACTCTTTCGGATCTCGTGTGTTATTATTAGTACACGTCTTTTCATCGAGTATTATTTTGTCTTAGCAATTATTTTGTTACTTTCTACATATAGAAATGATAGTATATGCATATTCCTTTCTTATTATGACTTCATTTATATTTTCACATTTAGTAATAATAGTAGTAATAAAAGTTCACCCAATTCTCTTTGCACCGTTGGTGATTCCTTTATTTTATACCCGTATTTCATTCCTTAAATTTTAAATATAGGTCACTTTTCTGAACGAATCATGTCTGATAAAACGCAAAAACCAATAGAAATTTAGTAAAATCTGTTAAACCGTTATTGTAGTTCGAAATTTTCCAAACGTCACCAAAAACTCTTCCTTCGCCAATTATCATATAAATATGAGTTGAATAATACACAAAACAGGTACATTCGTTGCATTTCAGACTGGGAGATAATATTTAAACATCATTAAGTCTATTTGGATGTGTACTTTTTAAATTGTTAAAGTAAAAATAATTTTGTTCTCGAAATGGAAAAATCTTCGAACCCGAAAGGGTTAATAACTCAAGACCTTTTTACATTAAAATCTTATGGTGTGAAACAAATTTTAGATAAAAAGGATTTGATCAGCTTGGTATTAATAAGTTCATATTTTATTTTGTAAATATGTAACGTTTTACATACTTTTAATAATGGCTCTTATTATCAAGCCTATACTTAATACCTAGGTAATAAGACACAACTATCTGTTATTCCGTCTACATATACATCTTTGAGATCTTTAACATTTAGTCTCTTGTCTAATTTCATGCTTAAATGAGAACATTCGTAATATGTGTAATTCATCTTATTTGAAAGTGCTGTAAAGTTAAATTAGGTTCAGATTTATTTTTATGTCGACCGATTATCTACACGTGGGATATAGGCCCGAAAGGGGTGGGATGTCCTCCGTGGAGGTCTTTTTAAGGGAACCTAACCCGAATTTAAGAAAGGAAATCCAAGGTTCAAAGAAAACCACGGAAAGCTCCGAACGGTTAGGCCGACGGCCGCGATTGGGTTCGAACCTAGTACCTGCCATCTACCAGTAGAGAGGTCAGAACCTCTCGGCCACTGGTGGGGCCGTAAAGGTAAATTAAATTACGATAATGTTACTAGACGGTTGCATCCATTAATCAGAACTTGGCTTTAACTATTTAAAATTAACTATTTTACTCTACGTTAAAGACAGAACACATCACACAAATATTTACAAGTACAATAAAAAGAAACGTAAAATCATATTCTGGTCAGGCCCTCGGCAACCACACCCGATGGTTTCCAAACATCATCTCCTCTCTCTGGCTTCTTCGACTGTCTCATTCCGTCTTAAGTGGGTGACCACGTGACAGTCTTATTTTCATCATTAAGTTTATTTCTTTCTCACACTATCATTCAGTCACTTTGTTTTATAAGAAAGTTGTTCAGAAACTTAGTTTTGTAATTGCACAAACTTTCTTTTCAGTTTTAATTAATTCAAAAAGGAAATTACATTTTTTTTTTTTCAATACGACAAAATGTGCTATAAGCTTTTTTTTTTTTTTTTTTTTTTTTTTTCCCGAATAAGTTTTCTGTATTCTAGATGAATTTATGTAGTTTTTACTTCCTTTTATCTTACAAGAAGAAAGTATTAGATTTGTGAAAAAATTCGATTTCCAATTTTCGACGGATTTTTACGTTTTTAGAAGGTCCTGAACACTCGATCTAACTGTTTTTAGAAAAGATTTGTCTGTGAGTCTGTTAATCTGTCTATATGTGACAAAATTTTTGCAGATGTTCTATCTCAAGCACAGAATTTAAGAAAATTTTAGATTAAGATATACCTTGATATAAACTCGGACTGAATAGTTTTTGATGTACATCTTCCAACTGGTGGCGTTGCTATGTTGCATTTGCCCCGATTTCAACAATAACTCTTTCTTAAGGACTAATGCATAGATTTTCATCAAACTTCAGATGTAATTAGGCGTTATAAATCGTTATTGATTACATTTTTGGGTAAATATATTGAAAAGAGATCTACACGGTAAAAAAATTTGTAAAATTACTCATTTTTTTTTTTTTTTAAGGAAGTTAAGATTCCTAGAACGCTTTATGTAATAAAAAGAACAAAAAATCATTTATTACATACACGGTTTCACTGTAAATAAAAGAAATCTGTAAAATTAATAAGACGATTTTAGGAAAATGGGATACATAGAACTTTTTATGCTATGGTAACCCACGTTATAGATAAAATTTTAGTAAGATTGTTACAATTTTAATAGATTCTTTTGCAAAGCTACAGATTTGTATAGCTTTAAAAAAAAGTAGTTTTGTGGATTTATGTCTCTATTTATTTATTATTAGGATGAGCGAAGCGAATCCTCTACTAGGCCACTCAAATTACATTTTGTCGTACACTTTATGAAAAAACTATTCAATATTTTAACTTCAAATTAAACACAAAAATAAATTATGATCTGAAGATTTGCACAATATAATTTTTTTTTTACAGTAAAACGTTAAAAAAATTATTATTTTAATTAATTTATTTTACATGCATTTCCAAAACGGACGCTTTTTAGCAAATAAATAAAAAAATGAAACGCGTACATTTTCAGAAAAAAAATATATAAATCATGGAGTAAGTAATTATAGATAGAATCATGATTAATTTAATAAATAAAATATGTTTTCATTATTTCTCAAAATCGTTTGCACAGATGACATTTAAACATTTTAAAAGCATTATGGATTTTTTTTTTTTTTTTTTTTTTTGTAAAGTGGCAACAAAAGAATTGTAAACAAATAAAATTGTTAAATTTGTTATATAAATGAAAAATTAAAAGAACTGCGTAAACTTGTTGCCTCGATTCAAGCTCTTTATAAATGTACTAAAGCAAAGTTGGCCGATTCAGAAACGACAAATGGACTTTAACCATTTCTTACTTTATCATTTGGATCTTAAAGTAATGTTACGTTCTTATTTGCTGACTGAAAAATGTTTAGTGAACGGGACTTTAGACTTTGTTGCACGTATTAAAGAAAATCACAAGCCACCAGACCAGATATAGCTAATAGTCATGGATAAATTTGAATACTACAGTAATTTAACTTATAAGAATTGGTGCGTACCAATTCCCCCAATAATTAAATTCTGGAAAAATTGAAGCATAAATTGCTCAAGGAAAGAGTTTCTTCTGCAGTTAGCTTTTGCTGTTATAATTCCTAAATCCCAAGGTTTAACATTAGATGAAGCAGTTGTAAATATTGAGGATATATAGACACCAGTTGGCTTAAAAACGTATGTAACGTTGTCGAGAGTGAAAATCCTTCAAAATTAAGCATTCAATAGAAATTTTCCTTACGAAAAATTCTACAATATCAAAAATTGTCATACGCTAACATGTATAAAAACGAAGAAATTAAAATAAAAAATTTTACAGTTAAAAATTCATAGTATCAACGGGAGCAGATTTCAAATGTTTTTCCAGAAAGTAGGATTTTGAAGAAGTAACTTTCTTCAAGCTCTCTTCAAATATATTATTCTAAAATAGTTATCAAAGATTATTTGATGTTAATTACAAAGATTGGAAACATGCATATTTCAAACAACTTTAAAAAACACCAGTGGTTACTGGAAATTGTAAAAACATCTTTAAAAGAGCTTTTAGTTGAAATTTAAAAATATTTTGTAAAAGTTTGCTTCGAAAATATTTTATTATGTCAGTCTTGCATCATAAATAAAAAATTAAAATGCGCCAAAACATTATTTTTTTTAAGATGCAAAAATAATATAAAAAAAATATTGATACTTTCAAATATCTGTTTTATAAAATAATGCTTCGTGAATCCAAACAAAGCATGGCGTTTGCTACTTTATTTATTTTTTTAACTATTTGGAAAAAATAGTTGTTGTTCTCGGTAGAGAATTGGCAAATCTAAAGTATATCTGAATCTTTTAATTGGTTGAATCCCGCAACTTATTTAATTTTATTCGTTTCCTGATTGGTACAAATTTAATGTCCAAAATTTAAATACATATATTTTTTTTTTATTCGTTTTCTGATTGGTCTAAGTTTAATGTCCAAAAACTGAATACTTCTGTTGCCACAATGACAAAAAGAGTGATAAAAACTTTTTAAAAAATTTATAATTTAAAAACAAATTATGATAGAGATTTCAAACAAATTTCATTAAAAAGTATTTTTTTTCTCTACGCAACGGTGTAAAAATTTAAGATGTGCAATGTTAAGAAGTTGAAAAATTTGCAGTTCCAAAAATTATAAAGCTGAAATTTCATTAAAAATTTGTTTGCGATGGGTCCAGGAATATCAATGTTTAATCCATATCGTACGTAATATGAGACGTTCAGAAGTCAATCTCATTAATTCCATCACATAAAAATGCACATTTTAAACAGTTAAAGTTGTCTATCTTTAATCTACTGTTTTTTTTAATCATTGGTCTAGGAATAATTACGTTTAATGCACGGCGTACGTAATATATGACTCGTTATAATCATCCTAAAAATGATGTTTATTATTATTATTAATTTAAATATAAAATTTATTTAGATGTCTTTAAAGTTTGAGTCTTTGAAAATATCCTTTTCCAAATAGTCGTTGTAATTTGTTAAATTACAATATTATTTTTCTTTTTTAACAGTATACAGATAAATTTTAGTAAGCATACACATTTCTGCATCTTTGCATTTGAATAATTACAGTTTTTTTCTTTTCAGTGTTCTATGCTACATTTTTCAGGATTTATGCGATTTTATAGCGCTAGTCTTATCTCAAGGACTAATGCACAGAATTTGATCAAACTTCATATTTTGTTCGACATTGACATAAGTTGATGCTGATTAGGTGTTTGTGTTAATCATGTAACAAGTAGCGCTGCTATTGCTAAACAGCTACAAAACATTTATGTCAAAGTCTAATTATTTGAAGTTTGGTGAAATTAAGTGCATTAGTTCTTGAGATACAGTTATTTCGAAAATCCGCAGAAAACCCCGTAACATAAAAATGTCGTGCAAACGAAAAAAAAAAAAAAAAAGAAAAAAAAATTCTAATCTGCACCCAGTAATGTCACTATGTAATTGAATCTAAAGTTTAATTAAATTCGGTCAATTCTTGACATAGCGTCTATAAAATTTGCGTTACATATAGACAAACAGACTCATTTTAAAAAATAGTCAAATCATATTGATGATCTTCTAAAATGTATAGTCGAAAAGAGGAAGTCGAAAAGTTTCAAGAATCCAATATTTTCTTCTTGTATAAGACAGAAAAAAAAGTAAAAGTAAAATCGCAAAAATATCTTTGAAGTTTTGAAAATAAATTACAAAAACTTGCTAACCAGGGCCGTAGCTAAGGGGGCGCTATGGGCGGATCAGCCCCCTCCCCCCTAAAATATTTTGAGCCCCCCCTGGGAAGATTCCAAGGTCACTAAATGAATTTTTGTTCCGAAAATTCAAATAAAATTCTGTTCAAACATCTAATTTAGTTTTGAGACCCTTTCAGAGTATTGCAGAATTACTAAATTGTATCTAAAATAAGTGTTTCGACATTCCCTCATCCTATTTGTACATATAAAGCTAACATGATGTTGAATACAGTCAAACTTTTCATCATCCTATATTTTTCTTAGTATAAAATGAAGTCATTAAAACAGATTAATAAGAAACGTTGTACCTACAATGTGAATATGCACTAATTTATCTTTCTGCGTCAGAGAGAGAAAAAAAAATTATGAGCCCCCCCCCTCCTACATTCTCCTGAGCCCCCTTTATTCTTCATTCCTAGCTACGGCCCTGTTGCTAACTGTAACGTATTTTTTACTTCCCTTTTCATATTACAAAAGCCGATAGCGTTTCATGAGCTAAAGCGAGTATAATGGTTGCTTTGGAGTAATACACTAAAGGTCTCATGTTAGGCTGACCATTTGGCCATAACACATGCAGTATAGCACCTTAGTGTATTTTATGGATCTTATGGACGCAGATTTAGTTTAGATGCTTTTTTTTTCCACAATACTAAATCAGTTACTTTTTTTTATTTATATGCATTATTTTTCTTATTACCGCAAACTTCCACAATTTATTCCCCCATGACAAGTATACATCTCAAAAGTTAAAACAATGAAACACATGTTATTCACAAATAAAAATCAAGCGAATTTTCAAAATCATTTTCCGAATCCTTTCACGATCTAGAATAAATTTCATAATTGCATCACGGAGATTAAAAAAAAAATCTATTATAATTTCTTTAATTTAATTTATATCTGCTTTTTAGTAATGTTCATTCAGTGATTAAACTTCTTTCAACCTTGAGATATTAAAGAGTACAAAGAAGCACTGTAAAAAGTCCTTTCGGTCAATGCCGAGAGGAAGAGGTAGCTTTTGTATTTCGTGGTTTTAAAACTTCGCAAGTTTTATTCGAAGCTAATTTTACTCAAATTTTAAGAAGCTAAAATGCGATGAACCCTTAAGAGTATATTCGTCAATACTGAATTTGAATGAGAAGCGCCAAATTAATAAGCTATAGCCAGATTGGCATCATTTATGGTTACTTATTTTTGGTTGAAAAATTGTCGAAAAAGTGTCGCCAAACTTGGCGAGAATCTGAAGATAACGGATAGTAATAATATTAAAGCATTGCGCGACAATGCACGTGCAAATGGCCGCCATTTTGAAACAAGAGGACGGGTGGAAGAGGCCAACGAGCTCGGCCGAGACATTAATATGTACTATGTCTGCAATTAATCTCATCTAGTCAGAGTGTTTCGAAATGTCAGCCACCCTAGAAATTCACACTGTTATATCTCAACCATTTTTTAAGATAGAGACAAAACAAAATATGCTTCGGAATCCTTTGTATTAAGATCACACTCTTAAGAAAAAAATATTTTTCAGCTTTTAATTTAATTGAACTATTTTCTAAAATTTTATAAACAAAAATTCAAATGGCCGCCATTTTGAAATAAGATGGTGGATGCAGCTCTCCAACGAACTCGGACGAGAGATTGGTATGTATTGTGCATACAATTAATTTTAATTTAAATCGGCTAATGAATACGAGAGTTAACGCATGACAAATATCAGATATATATACAGATATATATAAGCCGACATTTGAACGAAGGGTGGTTTTGGGATCTGTAGGTCACGATCGGTGAAAATATACCAAAATCTTCCGGAAGTGCTTTCTTCCGGACGTCTGTAAGAAATAGCTTTTTACTTTTTGTAATGAAAGCTACCTAAAAGAAATCTGTACATCTACAGATGTAAAGTTGCAGAAATTTACTTGGTTACTAAAATTTTATCTGTACATTGTACAAAAATAAATAAAGGAAATTCCAGTTTCCTAAGAAAATCTAGTAACTTTACAATTTTTCCTTATACAGTGTGCATGCAACGATACAATACATTACAGGAATAGGGTCACAAGAAATTTCTTTAGTTTTGATTTTTTGTATACCTTTATTATGTTTCTACACAATAAGTAGACACTTAAAATGCTCTTTAAATTAAGATAGATTTCTGGTGTAATAATTAAAAATTAAAAAAAGTATGATAGATAAATAAGGGTTATTTTTACGCTTTTTTATTTAACTCAATCTGATTTTTTTATTTATAGATGGAATTTCGGGATAGATTTATAACCCACTTCCTGATATATTAGAATTTCAAAATCTGCGTTCACAGATGTGCTTCCAAAGACAAAACAACATTTAGTTTTTTTATTTAGAGCTTAGTTATGAATCAATGCATTAATTTTAAAGTATTTTTTCGCCTGCCCATTACAGGTAATAAATTACAAATATTCTTGGCAACTCATACAAGTGAACAACTTGAAACAACAATGAATTTAACGGTGCGCTAATAATCGCGCGACAAAATATACCAAATTTCTGTGAAACTGCAACAGTGGAACATTATAATGTCTAAAAAATAAAAATAAAAGTAGATTGTAAATAAAACTAGTCGTTAGGGCCACCGTAATACTTACCCATCATAAATATGCATAATTTAAATTAATATAGAAATTATGATCGCAAATATTAAGGCAATTGATTGTCCGATTAACTTCATTTATTTTTTTTCTAAAATTTTTGTTACACAATGTAAATAAAATCTGTAAAATTACTAAACTTCTAAGAAACGGATTCCTAGAATTTTTTAAGTAACGAAAACAGCAAAAATTCTTGTAATCGATTTTGTTAGATAAGTTTTTGCTGTTACCATTACATAAAAAAATCTAAGAAGTTTCTTAAAAAAAAGTTTAGTAACTTTACAGATTTTTTAAAGAAAAAAATTCGAAAATTTTTATAATCGCTTTATCAGAACGAATATTTCGAGAATCCGAAAAAAGTTCGGATAATTGAGGTTATTGAAATTTAATAAACTTCTTCTCATCATTACGTACTAATTACATGCAAAATTTCAAGTCTCTATCTCAATTTGGTATGGAAACAAAGTGTTTACAGACACACAGACAGACGGATGGCTTTTTTTCGCTACAAATATGTTTTTCAGAATCTCTAGTGTTTGAAAAGCATAAATATATCAAAAATTCTCTTTCGATTTCTAAAACGATTACAAGATATACCTGTACTACGTGTGATGGGTAAGTAAAATAGAGAGTGTAGAATTAAATAAAGTATTTTATTAATTTGTAGTTTTATATTAAATATATACGTTCAGAAATCGGATAAAAAATTCTAAATAGATAGTTTAAATTACATTTATTTTTTTATCCCTCTCGCCTTATCGCAAAAAATAAACGCAACAAATCTTATACGTATTTTTAATAAATTCAGCGTAAAATTGCATAACTAATTTAAAAACCACCTTTAAGTAAATTACGCTCATACTACAGCTCTTTTGTGTAGCCCTATATATCAAATATACCAATTATATACCATTAATATGCATAAATTTAGTGAAACTTAAAAGCACATATCATAACTAAAATTTCATTTAATCCATTCATCAGCCATTATAGATAATATACAGTACTTCGGATAGAGTAAACTATTTGCAATGTTTTGTATGTCCCTGTCGTTTTGGATTTCGTATTTTGCGTGAAATAATTTATATTAAGCCTCAACGACATATATCAATTTTATTACCCATGAAATAGTTTAATGTAATTAAAATATTTCGCAAATAATTTCCCCTTTTACCATTATGCAATGGAATTCTTCTGCGAGGCTCTATAAATGTACAATAACAATTATTTTCACCGCATATTTTACAGAATACATACTTTAGTGCACTTCGTAAATGCATAAAAATTTTAATTCGTTTGACTGGGTGTAACATCTTTAAAATTCATTTGAAACGATTTTTCTCCACAGTTTTTTGTAGTGGGAAACTTTTGACTCTATCTGTAAATAAACTAATCATGCTAGAGACTTAATTTTTAATAAGGATCATGCTAAGGTTCATTTGAAACGATTTTTCTCCACTGTTTTTTGTAGTGGAAAACTTTTGACTCTATCTGTAAATAAACTAATCATGCTAGAGACTTAATTTGTAATAAGGATCATGTTAGGTTAAATGTCAATAATTTTCAAAAATTTCAGTGCAACCCGAGTATGTTTACGAAAGTTAATGCGCGGACAGACGGCCAGACAAACCGAAATCATAAACACTTTTCAACTTTATAGCAAAGTGTTAAAAATTAAACGGAATACTATTTTATTTACTAAATATTTTAATATCTTAAAACATTTCACTATTTTATCATGAAATAAAAGAGTGATACATCAAATACAACAAATGAATTAAACGTATGTCTTAAAAACCAGCATGTTTTTAGCTAATAAATACTTGTTAAGTTGAGTAGCTGTCTAAAATTCCTCCAAAATTTTAATTAAAAGTAAAATGCTCTAAATGATTCTTTTCCCAACAAAACATAGAGGAGAAAGAAACTTTAACAATATCCGATTCTTTGTGTTCTGAATTTGCGGAGATTAACATAGCAGTAGTAAATAAAATGTAAATAAAAATACATTTCAGAGAGTTTGGAAAAAAGGGTTTTTTCCGCAATACGAAAATCGTTAAATAATGCAGAAAATAACGGGAGGTAAGTGGAATAGTTTTCTGAATAATATTTTTTTGTGCTTTTATGCTTTTAAAAAATCCTGTTACAAGAAATATAAATATGCTGGAAACAGCTGTTGCTTCCATAAGGGAATAAATAGTAATAAATAAAGAGAACTGATGTAACAAATGTAAGTGGCATAAAATGCGTTTCAAACAAATGAGATAAATATCGAAAAAAAAAAAAAAAAAAAAATACAAAGGAAAAATTTAGATTAAATGCATTTAAGAGAAGTGCAATTTTATTTATATTCATTTTAATTTGTTAAAATTTTTACTTTTACGTAAGGTAAGTAAGAAAGCATTGCATTGCACTTTTCGCAAATCATTATTAAATCTTATTCGCGGAATATCGTTTAGACTAATTCATCTGAAGGAAGCCCTAGTTTTAGCTTCTAATAACGTCAAATTGAGATACGAGATACTAAATAAAAAACAGTCCCCCCCCCCCCCCCCCATCATCTGAGTGGCATATTGTGAAGTTTTAGCCCAAAAAAGGAGTGTTTAGCTTAAAAAACAAGCACTTTTTCAATACAGCATTTTCGAATGTTGCACTTTTTTAATCAAAAGTGAAGAAAATTGAAATTGTAAATTGAGGAAAACATTAAAAGTCAGATATGTTAAAAAAACTGTATGAAATTGTCGTACAGAATTAGTTTAAAGGTATTGATTATACTCTGTCAAAAAAAAAAAAAAAAAAAAAAAAAAAAAAAAAAACGTACAATCTTGCAACTTTATGTCAAACCATAAAAAATAAATAGAATTCTATTTTATTTTCTAAATATTTTGACATTGTATATACATCTTAATATATTATTACATTTTGTTATTTTATCATGAATAAAAAATAAAACAATTAAATGGATGTGTTTTAAAAACCAGCATGTTTATAACTAATAAAACCTTGTTGAGTAGCTTTCTGAAATCTTCCTAGAATTTTAATTAAAAGTAAAACGTTCTAAATTATTCTTTCTCTCTCAAAAGATATAGAGGAGTACGAAGATTTAACAACAACCATTTCACTGTGTTCTGAATTTGCGTAGATTAATTTAGCAGTAGTAGATAAAATGTAAATAAAAGTACATTTCAGAGGAATTTGGAAAAAAAAAAGGTTTTTCAGCAATACGAAAATTGTTAAACAATGCAGAAATTAACGGAATGTAAACGGAACAATTTTCTGAGTAACATTTTATTTATGCCATTTTTTTTAAAGAAATAATTTTATGAGTAATAGGTATATGCTGGAAACAGCTGTTGCTTCTCCAAGGGAATAAATATTAATAAATAAAGAGAACTGATGTAACAAGCGTATGTGGCATAAAAGGCGTTTTAGGGGAATGAGATAAATGTTGAAATAAAAAATTACAAAGGAAATTTAGATTAAAAGCATTTAAGGGAAGTGGAATTTTATTTCGTATTCATCATAATTTGTTAAAATTTTTACTTTTACGTTAGGCAAATAAGAATTATTGTACGGTACTTTTCGCAAGTTATTATTAAGTCTTCTTCGCAGAATGTCGTTCAGACTAATTACTCTGAAGGAACCCCTAATTTTAACTTATAATAACATCAGGTCTAGATACGAGATAATAAATTAAAAACAGTTTTTCCCTATCATCTGAGTAAAATACTGCGCAATTGTAGCCCAAAAATGGAGTGTTTAGCTTTAAAACAAGCATATTTTAAATGCAGCATTTTCGAATAGTTCGAATACCTTTTTGAATCAAAAGTTGAAATATGAAGAAAATGGAAAATGTAAATTCAAGAAAATGTTAAAAATCAGATATGTTAAAAAATCCGGAAGAAATTCGTCGTACAGAATTAGTTTAAACGTATTAATTATAGTCTGTCAAGAAAAAAAAAATCCTTGCAACTCTATGTCAAACCAGAAAAAAAAAAAAAATAAATAAAATAAAAATAAAAATAAACAGAATTATGTTTCATTTTCTAAATATTTTAACATATTAATACATTTAATTATTTTATCATGAAATAAAAGAATTAAAACAATTAAATGAAGGTCTTTTAAAAACTGGTATGTTTCTAGCTAATAAATCCTTGTTAATTTGAGTAGCTGCCTAAAATTTTCCTGGAATTTTAATTAAAAATAAAATGTCTTCTAAATTATTTCTTCTCCAACAAAATAAAGAGGAAAAAGAAGCTTTAACAACAGCCAATTCTTTGTGTTCTGAATTTGCGAAGATTAACTTAGCAATAGAAGATAAAATGTAAATAAAAGTACATTTCAGAAGAGTTTGGAAAAAAGGTTTTTTCTGTAATGCGAAAATCGTTAAACTGTGCAGAAATTAACCAGAAGTAAGTGGAACAGTTTTCTGAGCAGCATTTCATTTATGCCATTTTTCTTTTAAAAAATCATTCTACAAGAAAAATGCATATGCTGGAAACAGCTGTTGCTTCCTCAAGAGAATAAATATAAATAAATAGAGAGAACTGATGTAACAAATGTAAGTGGCATAAAAAGCGTTTTAAAGGAAAGATATAAATATTGAAATAAGAAATTACAAGGGAAATTTAGATTAAAAACATTTAAGGGAAGTGCAATTTTATTTCATATTCATTTTAACTTGTTAAAACTTTTACGTTAGGCAGGTAAGAAAGCATTGCACTTTTCACTAGTTATTATTAAATCTTTTTCTCAGAATGCCGATCAGATTAATTCCTCTGAAGGAAGCCCTGGTCTTAGCTTATAATAACGTCAAGTTCAGATATGAGACACTAAATAAAAAACAATTTTTTCCTCATCTTTTGATTGTAGTACTGTGCAATTGTAGCTCAAAAATGGAGTGTTTAGCTTTGGAACAAGCACTTTTTGAATATAGCATTTCTGAATAGTCCACTTTTTTAAATCAAAATATGAAACTTGAGGAAAATTGAAAATGTAAATTGGGAAAAATAATAAAAGTCAGATATGGTTAAAAAAAACCCCAGAACAAATCGTTTTACAGAGTTAGTTTAAACATATTGATTACGTTCTGTCTAAAAAACGTACAATCTCACACCAATCTCTATACCAAAAAAAAAAAAAAAACGTAATTTTATTTTATTTTCTAAATATTTTAATATATTAATACATTTCATTATTTTATAAGTAATAAAATAGTTAAACTGATTAAATGAATGTTTTTTAGAAACCAGCATGTTTTTAACTAATAAATACTTGTTGAATATCTGCCTAAAATTTTCCTGGATTTTTAATAAAAGTAAAACGCTCTAAATTATTTTTTCTCCGACAAAATATAGAGAAGAAAAAAGCATTAAAAAGAACCAATTCTTTGTGTTTTAAATTTGCAGAGATTAACATAGTAGTAGTAGATAAAATTTAAATAAAAATACATTTCAGAGAGGTTAAAAAAAAAAGATTTTTCTGAAATACGAAAATTATTAAAATATGCAGAAATTAACTTGAGGTAAGTGGTAATTAACTTGAGTGGAAATTAACTTGAGGTAACAGTTTTCTGAGTAGCATTTTATATATGCATTTTTTCTTTTAAAAAGTGATTTTGCAAGAAATAACAATAGAATGCGTATGCTGGAAACAGTTGTTGCTTCATCAAGCAAATAAATATAAATAAATAAAGAGAACAGATGTAAAAAATGTAAAAGGCTTAAAATGCGTTTTAAAGGAATGAGATAAATAACGAAATAAAAAATTGCAAAGGAAAAATTTAGATCAAATACATTTAAGAGAAGTGCAATTTTGTTTCATATCCATTTTAATTTGTAAAAATTTATATTTTTACGTTAGATAAATAAGAAAGCATTGAATGGCACTTTTTGCAAGTCGTTATTACATCTTATTCGCAGAATATCGTTTAGACTAATTCCTTTGAAGAAATTCCTAGTTTTAGCTTATAATACCGTCTTGTTTAGATACAAGATACTAAATAAATAAAAAAAAAAAAAAAAAAAAAAAAAATTGCCCATCATCTGAATGAAATACTTTGCAATTGTAGCCCCAAAATGGAGTGTTTAGTTTAAAAACAAGCATTTTTTCAATACAGCATTTTCGAATGGTGCACTTTTTGAATCAAAAGTGCACCTGTGCTTGGATTCTAGTGTATCTTTAATGTTTCTTTGTAGTTAGGAATTTTCAACAGCTCTACTAGCGGGCTCATAGGTTTAATTTATTTTATGACGGCCGATTATCTACACGAGGGATGCAGGCCCTTAAGGGGAGGGGTGCCCTCCGTGGTGGTCTTTCCAAAGGAACCTAACCCGTATTTACGCAAGGAAATCCAAGGTTTGAAGAAAACTACGGAAAACTCCGAATGGTTAGGCCGAAGGTCGTGATTGGGATCGAACCCAGCACCTACCGTCTACCAATTTGGAGGTCAGAACTTCGCGGCCACTGGTGGGGTTGGGGATTCAGAGGACCAAGCGCTACCCCCATCCTCAATCTTTACTGTTTTAAAATTCATCTAAAAAAATCCCCAACCTTGAGCATAAAAAAGCGCCATACATATATTTGTAGAGTTTTTACCTCTGATTTTCAGGGGGCCCCGAATACTGCTGAAAGTTTTCCAATTATTTTTCAAAATCTGATGCAGTTTTTATATCCAATGAAATTTTACACCATTTTACATCATTTCATTCTGCTTTCTATTGTGTTCATATTGTATTTTTATAATGTTACATATTTTGTCTGAACCATCCATTTATTTCTTTATTATAGTGAATGTTTTCTTTATAAATATATTGTATTTTTAATTCTTGTTAATCCTATTCCTATTATTGTCAGATTATTTGAATGTTGGTGAGCGTAGCTTGCAGGCTGTAGAGCCCCCTAATATTTTAAATAATTGTAGCTTGGTGTTGTCGAAAATTTATTGTTTGTTGTTGCATACTTTATCATTCCAGATACATAGACTTGCGTAGGAAAAGATTAATTAGCATCATACAGTTTATAAAAAACGTCTACTTGTTTAAATTTTCTAATAGTGAAATAATTATTTTAAAATGAGGTATTGATTATCATATTTAACTTTTAATGCATATTTTAAAGTGAATAAGGGTTACTTTAGTTATTTTTTTTTCATTTTTTTAGTCATTCCTCCTTAAGTATCGATGCAATGGGGCCAACGTACGCGTATGTGCCCAGGGCCCTCAGATTTGTAAATCGGTCGCTGCAAAGGCATCATGTTATTGCAAGAAGCATTATTTTGAATTAATTTTATTTTATACTTGAAACTTTTCTCGATGCTAACGATTTTCTTATATGTACAGCGAGTTATCGAATGGTCTAAAGAAATTTAAAACCTTACCCTCTTCTCCATAAATCTGAAGTCGTCCAATGTCTCAGCAATAAATGTATGTTTACGATATTTATTAAATTTTTTGTTGGATTATTATAAAAATATTATTGTGCCATTTACATGCAGTACAATACGATATTGTACAATGTATTATTGTAAAATAGATAGGAACGTTAGATATCCCCGTATATTTCTGTGTATAAGCCGAGAATTTTTGGACTTTTTTAGGCTCCAAAGTAAGGGGGTCAGGTTATACACGAGTATTAGAAAACTTCACTAATTGATATTCGAAAATGAAAAAAAAAATAATAAAAAATGATGATAAATATTTAAAAAAAAAAAAACTTTGCAAATTTTTATGACTACTTTAAAGCTTCATTCTATTAAAATAGAAAAAGTTACCAATCCTCATTCCCTATCCAAAACATTATCAAAACCTTCAAGAAACGCATTAAATTAGCTTTCTTTCATTGGTACATCAGTTTAAATATGGACAGTAGGGTGGAGCGAAAAAAAATTTTTTTTTTTGAAAATCAAAAACGGGTAGGTGCCAAAAGTTGCCTTTATACTAGTACATCAACTGCGTGAAATTTTACCGCTGAAAAAAAATGGCTTGAGTCTGCGCTTTTGCTCCAAAAATCGAAATTTTAGGTAAAATTTGTCATTTTTTGACATTTTTTCAAAAAAATTAAAAAATTTCTACAGAGCTGGTTAGTATTTAAAAGTGTTGCTTAGACCTTTATATTTATCTGATTAACATATTTAAACTATAAAACAATATGTTTATTCCCTATAGCTGGAGCAAAACAGACAACTTTTAGTAAGAAAACAGCATTACCACTCTATTGGGTCATATAACGAATTGTTGTTTTTAATACAGCTCTTGTTTTCAAAACTACCTTGGACATGCGTCGTGGAGGTGGCTATATTTCCTATACCATCCGGCCCAACTATTCGATCATCTTAGTACAGTGTTTTATTTATACATTGATTTGTGATTTTCTTTATAAAAATTTGGCATGTTTTCGATGCTTCCACCTTGTTTATCAGTTCTTTGCATCCACTTGCTGCTGTAACTATCTTCATGTATATTTTTACAGTTTATACAAAAAAAATGACAAGCAGAGTAATGCACGGGAATATTATTAAAGGGATCTATTTGGCCATCTATTATATTTTATGATTTGCTTCAAAGATGATTTCAGATATTTCAACCATAAGTATGCCATCATTTATTCTACTTTTGCATTTTTTATATGTTGAGAAGCGAGCTGTTTAATGTGATGGTGATCGTCAGCGAGAATTGCAATGAAAATTTGTTCTCCATGTGTAAAGCAACCGCTGTTGTAAATAACTTTTTTTTGCATTAGTTTTATGCCTTTTCTAAGTGTTTTCGTATCCATTTAATTTCCTATTAACTTTTAGATCCCCTTTTTATGAGTAGACAACATTTGATGGTGAAATGTCCTGGGCATAAACTTATAATGCATTGTGCTTTATGAGGGAATGGACGGATATCGACTATAAGTGCTCATTTAAAATTAGGAGAATTTTATTTGTCACTGTGAACCATTTTGCATGGGGTAAGCTTAGAATTGTCCATATGATATTGAATCATTCGCTACTTCAACTCCAGTGAATTTCCTCTGCGTCAATTATTAGAGAAGTCGATATAAAACGTTCTAAACTTCATGGATTCACTGGATCAATAAGAAAAATCTTTGTCTACGTAATATTCACTTCCTATTGCAATTTTTAAGCTATTGCATAGCTTTTATCGCGGGCTTTGAGTGCGGCGACCGAATCCAAAAATTCCGTAACGAGAATTATCCTAACACATCCGTAACGAAAAAACCTAACACTCGGCTACCGTCGTTTCACTTCGGCAGACTTCGGCATGGTATCCTTCGGTAGACTTCGGCAGACATTGACGCGGTATTTTTCAGATATTTAGAGGATATCAAGTCTCAAACTTATATATTTTATTTCAGTTACTATAAATCTATAGTTTCAATAATAAAAATTCCTGATAGAATGTGTATAGAAAAGAATCGTCTTAAAATAAAACAAGGTAGGATAATGTAGCTTTTGGTGAGTGGAGACCCGCCCAATGGTGAGGATCGAAAAATTTAAATGCTTATAACTCGCGATCTAATTTTCGAAGCGCCGCCAAATTTTGTTTGGTAATTTATTATGAGACAGTGTTAATTTTTGGTGACAGGAGACCCCCACGGTGAGGGTCGAAAAAGTTAAAATGCTTATAACTCGCGGTCTAATTTTCGAAGCGCCGCCAAATTTTGTTTGGTAATTTATTATGAGACAGTGTTAATTTTTGGTGACAGGAGACCCCCACGGTGAGGGTCGAAAAAGTTAAAATGCTTATAACTCGCGGTCTAATTTTCGAAGCGCCGCCAAATTTTGTTTGGTAATTTATTATGAGACAGTGTTAATTTTTGGTGAAAGGAGACCCCCCACGGTGAGGGTCGAAAAATTTAAAATGCTTATAACTCGCGATCTAATTTTCGTATCGCGGCCAAATTTTGTTTGGTAATTTATTATGAGACAGTGTTAATTTTTGGTGAAAGGAGACCCCCCCCCCATGGTGAGGGTCGAAAATTTTAAAATGCTTATAACTCGCGATCTAATTTTCGTAGCGCTGCCAAATTTTGTTTGGTAATTTATTATGAGAGAGTGTTACTTTTGGTGACAGGAGACCCCCACGGTGAGGGTCGAAAAAGTTAAAATGCTTGTAACTCGCGATCAATTTTCGTAGCGCGGCCAAATTTTGTTTGGTAATTTATTATGAGACAGTGTTACTTTTGGTGACAGGAGACCCCCACGGTGAGGGTCGAAAAAGTTAAAATGCTTATAACTCGCGGTCTAATTTTCGTATCGAGGCCAAATTTTGTTTGGTAATTTATTATGAGACAGTGTTAATATTTAATGACAGGAGATCCCCCATGGAGAGGGTCGAAAATTTTAAAATGCTTATAACTCGCGATCTAATTTTCGTAGTGCGGCCAAATTTTGTTTGGTAATTTATTATGAGACAGTGTTACTTTTGGTGACAGGAGACCCCCCCACGGTGAGGGTAGAAAAATTTAAAATGCTTATAACTCGCGATCTAATTTTCGTAGCGCGGCCAAATTTTGTTTGATAATTTATTATGAGAGAGTGTTCATTTTTGGTAACAGGAGACCCCCACGGTGAGGGTCGAAAAAGTTAAAATGCTTATAACTCGCGGTCTAATTTTCGTATCGAGGCCAAATTTTGTTTGGTAATTTATTATGAGACAGTGTTAATATTTAATGACAGGAGATCCCCCATGGAGAGGGTCGAAAATTTTAAAATGCTTATAACTCGCGATCTAATTTTCGTAGTGCGGCCAAATTTTGTTTGGTAATTTATTATGAGACAGTGTTAATTTTTGGTGACAGGAGACCCCCACGGTGAGGTTCGGAAAATTTAAAATGTTTATAACTCGCGATCTAATTTTCGTAGCGCGGCCAAATTTTGTTTGTAATTTATTAAGGTATTGCATAGCTTTTATCGCGGGCTTTGAGCGCGGCGAAAGAATCTAGAAATTCTGCAACGAGAAAAAAAAACTAGCACTCCGGCTAACGTCGCTTCAATTTGGCAGACTTCGGCACGGTATCCATCTGTAGACTTCGGCAGACATTAACGCGGTATTTTTCAGATATTTTGAGAATATCAAGTCTTAAACTTATGTTTTTTATTTCAGCTACCATAAACGTATAGTTTCAATGATAAAAATTCCTGATTAACCTACATGTATTGTAAGATAATAAAAATTTTTTAAACGATATTAACTTCTCATTTGTTCAATACAAGAAAAAAAAATTGTTATCGGTCATCACGCTCAAAATGTTTAACTTGAATTAATATCAAAGACAAAAAAACTGCATAAATAAAAAATAAATAGATAATTATAATTGCATAAGTTGATTAAAATGCTATGCAATAGCTTTACCGCGGCAGTCCCCGAGTGCCACACATATATATATATATATATATATATTTTTTTTTTTTTTTTTTTTTTTTTTTTTTTTTTTTTTATATAAAATAGAGAAATTATTTTCTCAAATTGAGAAAAAGATACTCAGAACAGACTAGAAATTTCTGTCGGAGATTGCAAAGCTAATTCATAAGGAAAGCTATTTCTCAAAGAATAAGGAATAGAAATTTAGAAAACATCTCACAGAAAAGACAGCTCATAAAGTTAACAAAATTTTCCGCTTTATATAAGCACAGACTGGCAATCAGCGTCTATATGTTCACTCACCAAAACTATAATCCAAGTTTATACTGCGGGATGTTTTATACCAAATGTACTACACACCTAAATAATAGATCTAAAATCTTATTAGAAATTACTAGACTACGGAACAACACAGGAAACGACATAAAGCATACTAAAACTTCTTTAGAAATATTGTTGTTTTACACGCAAATTTTGTTTGCAAGCCTCTGTGACGATCGTCATAATATTAAACAGCTAACTTCTCAGCATATATTCAATGTAATAGGTTCAATAAATGATGGCATACTAGAAACTGAATTCATACAATCAATTTTTAGGCAAATCATTCCATATAAAATGTAATTGATTGAAAGAATGCAGTGATAACAGAACTTCCAATCATAATGTACTAATTGCATGAAATTTTAATGAAGATAATAGACTGCTGACTAGGTTCAATTAAGAACATACCCAATACATTACTCAGCTTCTCTTCTGTTATACATGGTATAAAAATATACGTACAGCAGGTCACACCAGGATGATTCAAATCATCCAAAGTCTATGAATACAAAGAAGAGATCAATTACTTTGATATATAGAAAACTTATACTCGTCTTCGGGAAAAAATAACAATTCAATACATAAATAAAACACTGGGACTAGGTGATTGGGTGGTTGAGACGGGTGGGATAATGCAACCACCTCTATGAGTTATATACACAGTAGTTTTGAAAGCAGCTAGGTAAGAAATGCATTCAAAAGAACATTTCGTTGTATGCTCCAATAGAGAGATTAACGCTGATTTTTCACAAAAAAGTTGTCAGAATTGCTCCAATTATACAGACTACAGATATTGTTTTATAGTTTAAATATATTAAGCAGATAAATATAAAGGTCTAAGCAACACTTTTAAATACTAACCAGCTCTGTAGGAATTTTTTAATTTTTTTGAAAACATGTCAAAAAATGACAAATTTTACCCAAAATTTCGATTTTTGGAGCAAAAGCGCAGACTCAAGCCATTTTTTTTCAGCGGTAAAATTTCACGCAGTTGATGTACTAGTATAAAGGCAACTTTTGGCACCTACCCGTTTTTGATTCTCAAAAAAAATTTTTTTTCGCTTCACCCTAATGGACAGTGTCTAATTCAACATTATCGCAATCGCTGTCTTCCTAAAAAATGGCAGAATCGCATAGTATCATCATCGCATTATTAATGCAACATTTTTTGAAAGATCAAGCGTTTATTTCTTGTGGTAATTTAAGTCAAACATAGGATATTTTATTTTTATGGATAATCCAGTTATAACAGAAAGAGTAGAGCCCAATTAAACAGATTTGGTAGCGCGCCCATGACAAAATAGGAGAGATCAATAATTTCGCATTTTTTTCTAGTATCTGTGTTAAAGAAAAAAAAAAACTTTTTGTTTGCTAAATTTTTGTTTGCAATTTTTAGTGTTTTTTTAAATCAAAAAGGGCATTTTGTGGCATATATTGTAATTTATTTTTGTTCGGAAATACAGGGAACTAGCAGGTGTTGTAGTCCAGAAACTATCTAATCTCAGTCAGTTTTTTGTTATTTGCAAACTCAATAGATCTTTCAGGACAAGTCATCAAAGTTGGCGTTCTGAAACGCATTTCCCAACAAAAGCAGAAAAATCAGTGAACGAAGGGAGAAAAAACGCGTAATCACGTGATTGAAATCGTTGATAACTTGATAGGTAATTTGATTATCGTAAAATGGAAAACTAAGTTCGATCCGAAATCGCTTCCATAGTCAGGCCTTTCAATTTTATATCTTTCCGCTAAAAAATGAATTTGTAAATGAGTCAAAACATTTTGCACTTATTGAGCAGAGCGGTTGAGAACAGCCTTAACATCGGCTTGCGTACGGATGTCCGATTTTGGACGATTTTTCACGGAAAAGCCGTATATTCTACTTATACACGGAAATATACGGTAATGGAATACTAATTATTTCTCGTGGTAAAAATTTACTAACATCTTGAATTGTGTTTTCGAACGAAAAGTTACTCTTACACAAAATATACCGCTCTCAAGGTCATATTTGTGCAACTTGATTTTTCCGCAAAGAAGAATATTCGAAACAAAAATCGATCAAAGCTACAAGAAAGAAGAAGAAATGTTATGCCTGCTCCAAAATTTCAGCTTTGCAAATAAGAGATTCTGGAAAAATGTCATTCTCAGCTGCTTCATTAAATCTTAAGCTGTAATAATCAGAAGAATATATAAATAAGACGGAGTTCTTAAAGATCATTAATAAATATATTTTACTGCAAAATAGTATGTCATCATCTAAAACACACCTGTGAATATAATTTTTATAATTCTAACATGTAAGGATGTGAGTGAAGTCGATTACAAAATTCTATTTTTATATACATGACATAAGTTAAGTTAAATAAAAGGCGTAAAATGGGTTGGAAAATGCTGGTTTGCAGAAAAAATAGATTTGCCAATAGAATTGAATTATTGTAATAATAAATTATTAGGATTGAGATTAATATTATTTGCATTGTTTTGGAATGTTGTGGATAAATAAGGAAGAATAAAAGGAAGGCCCTAAATGTCCAAAATTATTAAATTAAGAAAATTGTATCTTCTAAAGCACTTTTCGTGAAATTTATAATCCACATTAGAACATTTACACAATCGTTTAATAACACTGGTTTACACATTTAAACATTTTTTATATACTTTTGATGAAACACCTATTTTCTTATTATATTACCTCTTACTAATGAAAGTCTGTTTTTGGAATGAAATCTATCACGTTACATTTCTTCAATACATGGTGTCTACTCTCGACGGTGTTCAATGGTTAATACTTAAACCGTTTGTCATAGACGTACAGTTCCGAATATACAAATGTTTTGAAAAGGCAAAGAAATATTTTACAATTGATTTGGATCAATAAGAACATTTATTAAAAAAATTCGAAATTAAATTTTTTATACATTCCCACGGTTCTACAAATTGTATTTAGTAAAATTTTCCTATTGCACCGACAAGTAAAAAAAAAAAAAAAAAAAAGAAAAAAAAAAAAGGTCTTGTTATTCTACTATTATCCGAATAATAGCTATTTGAACTTGGAGTATATTTTTACATTTTTTATTAACCTGTAAGTCTTTAATTTTAAAGTTAACAGGAGAAATTATTTTTATGAAAATCCGATGCATAGATCAATTACAAGAACAACCAAAAATATTCCGTTACATTATGGCCGTTACGTTATAGGAAAATATAGTTTCTGGTGCCTTTTAATGATGTTACACTCTTTCGAACGTAAATGAAATTGGTATACATCTATAAAATATATACTAAAATATAAATTCTGTACAATTTGTGGTGCAAAGAATAATTTTTATTAATTTACAGGGAGCCACATAAACTTATTCCATTATATAATGGTGTATAAGGAAACGTTGTTTGAGGCCCGTTTTAATTATTTAAAAAAAATAAATAAAAAAAATCACATTTTATGAATTTTATATAGTTGCTGAAGTCTACTAAAGGTTTTTTCCTGTTTAATACAGATAGCAGATTGTATTTACAGGGACACACAAAATATTTCGGATACTTATATTGTATGAGGAGTACTGTATACTATTACACAAAGATCTAAATATTTTTAAAACTTCGTTAGAGTACGAGCGCACCTCATTTGCTACATTTCACGTGCACTTTCAGACTTATTTTAAACTAGCAGGCTATGCCCGCTGCGCTGGTCCATTTTTCTAAACGAATCTTGACTCAAACAAAATGGTGATTTGAAATTTCGTTTTTAAAGCAGTGTATACCATCACCTGGATGTCCTTCCGCAATGCTGAAAACGATGCCAGTGCCAATGATATTGCGATATTGCACTATTGTATGCATTGGACAAAATTTGGGTAATTAAGTACTATCTCTCTTGTTTTATCATTTATAGTAGAGTTTGATATGAAAATGAGATCGTTATGACAGCAGGAATCAAAATGTTCTCTACTCATCACATTATTTTGTTAGAAAGAATTGCAATGATTATCTAACTCTATTAATTTTCATATCGCACATTATCATATGTTAGTTCTTAAACTCCCGAATCTGAACTTGCACTATGTGTAGATCTGGTAGCCTAAATACAATCTCCATTACATGTTGCGTTGCATTTTTTTAATAACCGTCCTCTCCTGGCAGGTCTACTACAATTTTCTCTCTACCTTGGTCTGTTCCAGCAAAGTACATAGCAAAATATATAAAAAAGAGTGTATTATAACTTACATATTTATAACTTATATATTAGTAGTATAACTTATATATTTATTAGAACAATGAAGCATAAAAGGTGTGTTTTAAAGCTGAATTATTTGAGTAAAATTAAAATTACATCAGTTTCATTGCCTCTTCATTTTTTTAAACCAGTTGCAAACATGTAGCTTTTAAATAGGGGATAATCTTTATGCTAAATTTTGTAGAAAAATAAAACTTCAGCTTGTAATCAATTCCATTATGATTTTTGGCGCCAAACATTTATAACGATAGACTTATTTCGTGTCTATTGTCAAATGAAAGTGAAGTTTACAATAATCTATTATTGGCATTTAATCTTATACCTTGGCGATAGTTTTTTTGGGGCGGGGGTTCGACGGGGTAATGAAGTAGCATTTAATAGTTAATTTTTGATAAAATTCTGTTGATAGGGCTTAAATGTTAATTAAAACTGCAACATAAACATTAAAAACAAAATTTTCTACTGTCGGTATTTCATGTATATTTTTTTCTTAGCCAATTTTAAAGTATTTTTTTTTTTAACCTGAATGATTGATAAATTAATTGCAAATATTTTTTTTTATTCGATATCATTGTTATTCCGAAGATTTTTCCTGCGCATTGCAAATATTGTTTTTTTAGTGATAGTAAAATAACTGCAGATGAAAAATAGATAATAAGGCTAAAACCCAGAATTAACGCCAGCTTGGCGAATACGGAGACTTGAAAAGTACGCGAGTTCTGTCAACTTAAATATCCAGATAGAATTTTAACAAATAATAGGTACTACTTTATTATTCCACAGATCAATTTCGCCAAATTATACATATTACAAAACGATTCACCATATTATACAAACGGATATAACTTTTATTTTAAATAACAAAAGAATCAATAAATTACTAAAATATTTATGGAAATACAAATAAAACTTCGAATCAAAAAATAGTTGATAACGTAACAAACGCATGTAACATGTTTAATGTAAAATAAATGTGACATTTACGATAATCCATTATTGACATTTAATCTTATATTTTAAATGCAGCAGTTTTTTGATCGATGGGATAATTAAGTAGTACCAGATAATATAAAAATATATAAATAATAATATAGCCAATAATATTTTGGCCAGGTGTCATGTATGTATCACGTTGGCGCGATTGCAATAAAATTGTGATTTATGGATTGCGTGGTAATCTGGTTATTGTTGTTTATTTACTAATAAACTGTTTCTTTACTTTTCTTTATTGTTTTGTTCTATAGTTATTAAATAAACTTCACTTATTTATTATTATTTCCTTTGTAAAATCATAGAAAATAATTGAAAATAATATAATATGTAACTGGTATTTGAAAACTTAGTGTTTGCCAAATTGGTATCAAATTAAAAAAAAAAAAAAAAAAAAAAAAAAAAAAAAAAAAACGCGCTAAGGTGATGCGTATATAAAAAAGAAAAAATGATTATAATAATGTAAACAAAAAAGTAAACAAATAATTAAAAAATTGCCTTTTCGATTAAAAAAAAAAAAAAAAAAAAAAAAAAAAAAAAAAAACACCAAGCAGTCGTTAATTCTGTAGTTGCATCAATAGTGAAATTTCTTTTCTTCGTTTGTTTCATAATCCATTATTGACATTTAATCTTATATTTTAAATGCAGCAGTTTTTTGATCGACCATAAATTTAATAATCTCAAATAAAATAATCTGACAAATTTTCTATAACATCGCTGATGATCTAGAAGTCTCCTTAATACATAAACAAAACGGCAAAGATGTCATATGCGCCGAGTTTGGCGCGATAATTTTTTATGCTAATTTGGCGGAAACATTGTTTTCGAATACCAGTTACATGTCTATATTTAAATTATTTTATATTATTTAAATAGTAATAAAAATTAATGAAAAAAGTTTAATTAATAAGTATATAACAAAACAATTTATATAATTTATAAAGTAAATAAACATTTTATTTATAAATAAATATTAATAGTTGGGTTAATATGTCAGACAAAATAATGCCAATTTAAAGTCTATTACTTACCTCGGTGATATATAATAACTGTGCCAGTAAAACTTTCAATAATATAGTACATATGCTACTTGGCGGTGTTCAATTATCGAAGATTAGCCCAATATCATTTTAAATATTATCTAACGCAGGAAAAAATATGAAGAAAATTGAAGAAGAAATGGCTAATTAAAACAGATTTGTAAAATATTTTGGCACATATGCCATGCATGCACCACATTTGTGCATTTTTTTTCTTTTTTTACACAAATTTGGCGAAAACTTCGTTTTTAAATATCAATTACACATATATTTTTTAATTGTTTTCTATTATTTTAAAAAGGAAATAAAAATAAATAAATAATGTTTTGTTAAAAATTATAAAATAAAACAATTTACATCATTAAAAAAAATAAATAAGAGTAAATAGTTTATTAATAAATATACAATAGCCGAGCTACCATATGAACATAAAATCGACGTTTTGTTGCAATCGCGCCAATGCGGTGCATATATGTGGTGCCATTTTTTTCAGCAGGCAATTTTTATTTCAAAATGTTGAATTTATCGATAGTAATAACGCGAAATTGCATAAATTTCATTTAAATTGCATAGATTTCCTTGTTCAGTTTTTAAATTTTAAAACTAATTTTCCCTGGAAGAGAATTTGACAAAATGGGGCAAAAAAAGTATGTTTGTTGATTACAATTTTCAAAATTACGGTGAAAAACTTTTGAAAAAGAATGACATTATTTTACAATATATATGTGTGTGGCAGAATTTCACACTGAAGCTAAAATTTAAATATTTGATTACAATTTTTAAAATATTAACTTATGTTTATTGAACTTACAATTGAATACTAAAATATACTCCAAAAAAAAAAAAAAAATCTCCTTTTAAAAAAAAACAACTTTATTGCGACCTAATGTTAGACATATGCATTTTTGGCTTAATTCTTTGCCGACAAAAGTAAAAAAAAATATCAAAGAAACAAACAAATAACTCACAATTACTTTTATAATTAGATCTGCCTTTCTCTGGAGCAAGTTATATACTATCGAAATTTGATAAAAAAGAGAAAGGAAATAATAGAAAGGAAAATAAATATCGTTCAAAATTCATTTAATCAAATTTTCAAGTTATTTTTTTTTTATTCTAATGCGAGGATAAGTCGCCAAATGTTGCATCAAATGTAATAGTTCACGTTATTTTTTAAGCGTTACAAATATTTCTTTTATTTTTAAGATAAATATTTTTTTTTTATGATATCATGTCTCATTAAATGGTTTTTCTTTATTATTATTATTATTATTGTTATCAATAGTTATTTTATTATCAGTAAATATTTTCTGCCTTTATTTGCAAGATGTTTGTAATATTTCTAACAGATATATGCTTTTTAATTTCTTTAGTAATGATAATTTTCGCCAAAAAATAAGTACTGGCAACCCTTTCGTCAAAAATAACCGAAAAATACGAAATTAATACGAAAAATCAGAGTTATCCCTGTATATTTGTATCATAAACCTCCGCAAAAATATTTCCTATCGAATGATATAATCTGCAAAAAGATCCATCGGGTAGTTTTTGAAAACACCCGTTTGGAAGTTTCAGAACTTCTGCTTTTTAGCTCACAGGCTATCATAGCCTGAGAGCTTATGTGCCCGCCCGTTCTGTATGTATGTTCGTACGTAACGCGATAACTCATGATAAAAATATCCAATCCACTTGAAATTTTGTATATAGGTATATCCTGACAAGGCGCTTCCCTGATTAGTTTTTGGAGTTCATTCGATATGTATAAGAGGGGGAACGGGGGGCTCATGCCCCGCCTTAATAGAAATAAGTGGGTTTTTCATCCAGAATTAAGTTTTCGTTCAAAATTTAGATATAGGATCATTCTGATGAGGCGATTCCGCGACTATTATTAGGTGTTCATTGAATAAGTATAAACAGGGGGAACGGGAGTTCTAATGCTCCTCCCCTTAATTTATATAAATGGGTTTTTCAAGCAGAATTGTCAGATTTCGTTCAAATCTCTGAATAGTTTTGGAAGTTTAATGGTTAAGTATAAAAGAGGGGGATAACTCCTCTTAAATTATACAAATGCTAAATGGTTTTTTTTAAGAATTATCCGATTTTCTCTGAATTTTGGATATAGATTTTTTATATGATAAAGTATGTCCTTGATAGTTTAGGAGGTTCAATGATTAAGTGTAAAAAAGGGGAAAGGGGAGAGCTGTTTCCCCTTCTTAATTTCTTTTTCGAACGCCATTAACCCTTGAAAATATAAGGCTGTAATGTACAATTAGTATGCGTAGCCTGTGAGCTCAATGCCATCAGTTTAACTGGGCAGTATTCTTTTTATTAATATATATGACTACTATCCTCTGTCACACTTGGATCCTAAGATGACATCCATTCAATAATTTCGAGCGAACTCTGTCTTTAAATGAATGATTTAAAAACAACTCCGATTGTTGAAGAATAGAAATAAGGCCACCACGGATCTACCGAAGGTATCTAGGAGACATCAATAATTTCGCAGAGCTTAGCTTTATGAGCTATGGGGGGGGGGGGGGGGGAGGCCAAGATTCCGCTTGCTGAATTTTTCATCATCTTTGTTCAACATCGGCATGCATACGGGATTCCGATTTCGGACGATTTTTCACTTAAAAATTGCATACTTGGCTTATGGACAGAAATATAAAGTGATAGTATTGAAATATTAATTTTAATGACATTTCTACAACAGCGACAATAATATTTTTGCATTGCTATGAATAAGAAAGAGAAACAGAAAAATATCTCATTTTCTAAATATTTATCTAATTTTATCATTTAAATTGAAAGGAAAACCAAGGATCAATTGTTCACAATTTCATTATGGAACATGAGCCGGAAACTATTGCCGAACAATTTTAATTACATTAATTTTACTGCAAACAGATTTCTCTTTTGTAATCCTCTGTCTGCAAGTGCCATTGATATAGATTATAAAAGATTATGCTTGAAAATTATTTTTAAAACAATAAAAATTTAGTAAATTGCGATACAGTTTTCAAATAAATTTCATTTAAAAGTACATTCGTTTTTCTATTTGACGGTGTAAAAATTGAAAATTTAGGAAGTAAAAAAATTGTTTAAAAATGCAACTTACAAATGCAAGTAAAATTATTTATTTGGAACTTTAAAATATGCAATAAAAAATTATATTTATGATTGTGTTGCCATGTTCAAAATGACGTCAGCGTTACGCACAGACATGTTATTCCTACCTAATATGAATATGGTAGATGTATTTGAAATGGTAGTTTTATGAAATTATTTCATAAATTCGTTTCATTAAGATTTTATGCATATATATAGACTGCTAATAGGCTAAAGCAAGTCGGAAATTGCACATCAAATGTAGCAAATGAGTTGCGTTCGTACTATATCGAAGTTTTTTAAAATATTCAGATCTTAGCGCATTAATATACAGTACTTCGGATAATGTATAGTGGCCGAAATCTTCTCCCCCCCTCCCCCCGTAAACACTATATGCTATCTATTATAAAAAACGTAACTTGTAATAAACCTTAGCAATGCATATCAATTTCATAAAATATGAAATATTTTAATATAAATAAAACGCGCCCCAAACAATGTTTCTTCCTATATTATTATGTAATGGAATACTTTTGTGCATCTCTGTAAATTAATAACAAATATTCTTTGCATCATACATTGCACAGAATGTCTATTTTAGTATTTACTTTATAGATGCATATCAATTTTATTATGTTCGAAAGAATTTAACATCATTAAAATGCACTTGAAGCAATTTTTTCCCATTGGCGTAATGTAACTGAGCACTTTTCATTGTCCCTGTAATTAAACTATACGACCGATTTTCATAAAATTTGAAATGACTCGACAAAATTACGCATCAATAATATATTTTAAATTTCAAACGATTCAGTTGGGTAGTGTTTGCTCTGTTATATAAGGACAAACGACAGACAGAAGATGGACAGATACACGGACAGACAGACTGAACGACGGCTATATGTACTACGTATTTACATAATTAAAAATGCACCTAAAAATAGACCTGAAACCAACTGCTCTTATACCAAACCTGTAATTACTTTTCATTTTTACAGCATTATTTATCATATGTAACTCTATTTACTATTTAAAATTATTTCTCTCTACGAACTCACGATTTAAGAGTTTGTAAATCATCCGTTCACAAAAGCGAGAACTGCGCATAACATTGAAAATAACGACATGTTAGAACTGCGAAAGCATATTAATCACAAAAAGTCTGAACGTTTTTTAGAGTAAAAAGGGGGACAGCAAATAGTTGTCCTTTAATTGCAAGCAAAGTAATTATTACTTTTCAGAATAAAATATGGAACATAAACATTAAAAGAAAGATCTCAGCGACTTTGGAATACTTTAAAACATACATGAATTTTTAAATGAGAGAGAACCTCTACCCTCGACTAAAACTAATTGTTTTAGAAAAAAAATATCAGAATTAAAGAAAATCATGCTTGAACATTTTTTAAAGCGATAAAAATTCAATAAACTGCGACGCAGTTTTCAAACAAATTACATTTAAAAGTACATCTGTTTCTTTATTTTGTGTAAAAATTGAAAATGTAGGAATTAAAAAAAATATATTTAGAAATGCAACTTACAAATGCAAGAAAGTTTTATTTAGAAAAAAAAAATGCGTTAAAAAATTAAATTTAATCGTCTGTGTTACATGTGCAGTGCATAATAACGTCTGCGTTATGCACAGGCACATTATTCCTACCTAATATCAGTAAGGTATATTTGAAATTGTAGTTTCATGAAATCATTTCATAAATTCGATTCATTTGGATTTTATGCATATATACAAATTTTCTGATAGATTAAAACAAGTCGGAAATTGCACGTCAAACGTTGCGAATGAAGTGCATTTGTACTAAATCGAAGTTTTTAAAATATTCAGATCTTGGTTCAATAGCATACACTACTTCGGATACAGTATAGTGGCCGAAATATTCCCCCGCCCCTGTAAACACAATCTGCTGTCTATTATACAAAAAGTAACTTGTAATAAACCTTAACAATGTATAGCAATTTTATAAAATATGAAATAGTTTAATATATAATTAAAATGGGCCCCAAACAATGTTTCTTCCTATAACATTATGCAATGGAATATTTTTGTGCGTCCCTGTAAATTATTAACAAATATTATTTGCATCATACATTACACAGAATGTCTATTTTAGTATATACTTTATAGATGCATATCAATTTTATTATGTTCGAAAGAATTTAACATCATTAAAATGCACTTGATACTACTTTTTCCCATTGGCAAAATGTAACTGAACACTTTTGGTTGTCCCTGTAATTAAACTATAATCTGATTTTCATAAAATTTGAAATGACTCGACAAAATTATGCAACAATTATATATTTTAAATTTCAAACGATTCAGTTGGTTAGTTTTTGCTCTGTTATATGTGGACAAATGAACGACGGAAAACAGACAGAAGATGGACAGACAGACGGACAGACACACTGAACAACGACTATATGTTCTACGTATTTATACACGCACCTAAAGATAGATCTGAAACCAACTGCTCTTATTACCAGATCTATAATTACTTTTCATTTTTAAAGCTTTTTCTCATACGTAATTCTATTTATTATTTAAAATAATTTCTCTCTACGAACACTTGATTTAAGAGTCTGTAAGATAATCCGTTCACAAAAGCGAAAGTTGTGCATAAGATTGAAAATAACGACATGTTAGAACTGCGAAAACATATTAATCACATAACGTCTGAACGCTTTTAGAGTAAAAGGGGGACAGCAAATACTTGTCCTTTAATTGCAAGCAAAGTAATTATTATTTTTCAGAATAAAGTATGGAACATAACATTAAAAGAAAGATCTCGACAATTTTGGAATATTTTAAAAACATACATGAATTATTAAATGAGAGAGTATCTCTACCTTCGACTAAAACTAATTGTTTTAGAAAGAGATTATCAGATTCAAAATGCAATAAATATGATTGCTGAACGGAATTTTGATTTGTCTTTCGCATTAAAATAATTTAGGAGGATAGAATATTAAAATTTTCCGCATTATTTTAAGAACAAAGTTTCGTATTCTATTATGGATTTGAAATAATAATACAAATCATTTTTAACACTTTCCAACATAGTTGAAAAGTGTTTAGGGGCTGTGCATATGTAACGTTATCATTTTAGGGGTCTGACACATGATATCGTAAGATATCGCTAGAGGGAGAGGGGTTTGTCTTTTGTTATCGGTATCATTTTTGATCCAATCAAAATTTTCTCTTTTTATTTGTAAAATGGTGTTTGAACCAAAATAGTATGATAACATTTTTTAGTTTGTTATCTATTTTTTGAAAAACAAAGTTATTAAAATAACAAAATTATTATAAAATTATTTCAATCTAAAATGTAGAATACCCCAACGTTTGGCATTTTATTCATTTTTATGTGGGTATACATGTATAATAACAGTCGAGAAACCATATGAGAAGTACTTTTGAAAGGAAGCTTGTGTTTACTATAAATAAAACCGTAAGAGAAAGAATGTTGTGCACTTGTTTTGTTGACAAGAATCTCTATCCATGCGCCACTCCTCCTCCGTTCGGAAGACTTTATTATTGTTAAATGCTATTATGTAACAAAAAACTATTATAAAATACTTTTAGATACTACCTATTTCTTTTAAATGTTATTTAATATAAGGTAATTTTTCATGGACTGCTCTTAATTTGAATCAATAAAGGATGCAAAAAATAAATGTAACCAGTTTTGTATATCACTCCAAACAAAAAAATAAATTCTAAATGTAAAAATAAATAAATAAATATATATACAGTAGACTCCCTCAAATCCGCACGCCTAAAATCCGCAACTCTCTAAAATCCACACATATTTTATGGATGTAAACAATGAAACATTCAGTTCAGATGTAGATGCAAAAATTGATTTTTTCAGTTTTATATCAATTCCACACATTTTTTAATTTATAATTTTTGTTAAGGTTATTGAATTCATGTTTTTTCATGAAGAAAGAATAATTTATTTCTGAAAAAATAAAGATATTGCTAATATCATTGGTAATCACAATCTTACCAAATATATTTATCAAGCTTTTTTAGTTAAGTCTGGCTAAACCTGAAATAAAGTTTCATTATTTTATGATCCTGATGTGAATTAGTAATGTACCTTTATGAGGCAAGTTTCATTGAATAATTTAGGAAAAACACATTCCCTCTTTTATAATGAATATTTAATTGTACATTATTGATTATTATTTACCTTTCCTTTTAGTATTTTAATCATTTTAAAAAATATCTAAATTTTTATTATTTTAGTTTATTACTTTTTTTTAATATTTTAGTATATTGTATGCATTCATTATACTTTTGATTTCATTATTAATTACATTCAAATTATTATTTTTTTAAATATAAACAAAGCAATGACCAGAAATCCGCAAAACCTCTGGTCCCAAGCTGTGCGGATTTGAGGGAGTCTACTGTATATACTTTGATAAAGATATCATTACTGGGTAGAGGGTGGGAAGGGGATAATAACGTATGCTATCAAAAGAGGGGGAGGAGGTCCAAAATTACGAAAAAGTCGATAACATTATATTTGCACAGCCTCTTATGCATTGGAAAAAACAATCATCGATTTTACACTATAATACTGGTCGCAAAGACGCCACTTTATAAATGTAAAATTTAAGGTAATAAACAGTAAAATTAACATGTACTATATTATTAAGGATAGACAGGGAGGCGGCAGCACAGGCAGTCACCTCATCGAGTTCACGGATTAAAATCTAGGATTAGTTAAATCTTGATTCGCGGTCTGCAAAGTCATACCCTGGTGAAAAACACTAAAAACTCCGATTTTAACGGTTGACTCATAGGTTTACCATTGTGCTTTCCTGCACCCAAAAGTATGAAAACATGGAGGATTGGGAGAGGAAAACATAATGGTGAACGCCTATGAGTCAACCGCTAAAATGGGGTTTTTAAGTGTTTTCCACCAAGATATGACTTTGCAGGCCAATTGCGAAAAGAGTTTTAACTAAATCTAGAATTTCAGCGGTGAACTGGATGAAAGAAATGATCTGTGCTGCCGCCTCCCGGTCTATGCTTAATGGCATATTACTTGCTAATTTTACTGTTTATTACTTTAAACTTTACAGTTATAAACTGTCGACCCAACTAACATAGTCCAGTCATTTTAGCACCTTTTTTTACAAATAGCGGAAAAAATTAGAACAAAGCTGGATTTTTGCATAGCTGCTAGTTAGGTTATGTAGTTTAACATACTAAAAGTCCCCATCGAGCTTCCGCCGCCAGGAGGCGCTAATGAGCTTGAAAATCGGTTTTTTGTGAATATCTCACGAACAATGGCATTTAGAAAAAAAAGTTCAGTTACAAAGATCTAGATAATTTAATTTCCTACAAAAAGTGTCATTAACATTTTTTTGTCACACCAACCCTTCTCTGCCAAAAATTAATATAAAGTAAACGTTATTGAAAAAAATGCGGAAACACAGTCATAGCGCGGCGAAGAAGCAGAGCAAATACGGAACAATTTTGGATCCCCCCCCCCCCATCTCCCCCTTATTGTTTGTATGCCGTTTTCGCGCGCTTGTGCAATAGAAATTGCCCAATACCCTATCTTTCTTAGCATTTGTAGAAATGTACCATGTGCAGGTATCTTTCCAATATTTAATTTTCATTTGGTGCTCATTTCGCTAGTATGAAATCACCCTAATTTACTGAACGAAGTATTCTTTATGAGATCAGCGCCGTATGAAAGGGGGGGTGAAGAGGGCCTGTCGCCACCGGCACGGATATTTAGGGTGCGCCAAATTTATACTACCAACTAATTTTTGGCCTGTCACATAAAAAAGTTGGGGGACGCCAAATTGAAGCTTTGCCCCGGGTGCAGTTTTCTCTTCGCACGCCCCTGTGTGAGATTTTAGGAAGGGAATAATTTTATTATCAACCATGTTATAGAAATTGTTAAATAGTTATGACAGTTTAAAATTACTCTTTCTGAATTGCTGATTGTGAGAGAAAATGATATTGACAGAATAGTATGTCTTGTATGTGGTGAGGATTGCGTTTCGAAAGATTATGTAAAAATAGGAAAAAAGGGACTGAAGTTCCTTGTGACAACAAGTTCGGAAAGAGGTGACCATAAGTAGAAAATATTTGAAGAAATGGCTAAGAAAAATAGTGAATTTAGCCATTCACCCTAAGTGTAGAAAAATTATACAGGAAAGAATTTTATTAAATCATACAAAAAATCTATTGCAGAAAAACTATCAATGTCCGCACAAATTACTCCACTGAAGGAAAAATTGAGAAATGACAGTCCGTTGTTTGAATTTAAGGGAAAATGTTTGTTATGTTCTGATACATTAGACGAAGCTTTTATACAGAAGGGGGAAAAAAGCTCTAAAGTATCGCAAAAAATAATTTTTTTTAATCTAATCATTAAAATAAGGCACGTCTCGTATCTATTCTTACGGAGAAATTTATAGAGAATGGTTTTGAAGCGAAAAAAAGCAGAAGATGATGCATACACACTAATTGTTAAAACAACTATTGAAATATCAAAGTCTAGTGCGCTTACTGCTGTTGTTGGCGATGATGTTGATTTGCTCGTATTGTTGGCTGCTTTAGCATTTCTAGCAATAGAGATATTTTTTATTAAGCTAGGAAGAGGACGAATTGAAACCACCCTGTTGTAACGTTCTGAATTTCCTCATTAGCACACTGTCAATAAAGGCAGATGTTAGCACGTGTAAATACCCTCTGACAAGTATCGCAGATGTTAGCACGTGTAAATACCCTCTGACAAGTACGATACATTTGTGTATAATAAAACTTCAACTTTCCAATTATCTAAGCAATAAATTCCACTTGAAACCTCTGCAACTGACGTTATAAAAATCGTATTTCAGACTAAGAATTTAACGTTAGACAGTTTGAATATAATAAATCTACACTACTTGAGCTGTCTGATTTACCCTCTTAATGATCGGCGATTATCAAAGAAAACTGCTTTATATATATGCAATTTCCAAGAGGCTCAAGAGAGGATTTTTGGTTTTGACTCTGAAGTGAGTCGACCTAGCTCGCCAGCCGGGGCGCATTTTGCCCCGTAAAAAAGTGAAGTCCGTCACGGCCATCGTCTGATTGTCATAACTGTGAAAAGGCCCAAAACCCACGCGCAACTGTGAAATAGCTGCGGACAGAGTACATAGTGTGCTCTTATTTGAATCTTCTATATATTTTTTCCAATTCTAATTTTCTTCTGTTTTGCTGTGCTGTGTGTTGCTGTAAATAAAGCTTTGCCAAAAATCATCCTGGATTTATTCAATACGTCACAGCAAGTTGAATTGGTGCCAGAAGTGGGATAAAATTTTAATCAGAAGAAATAGTGATTGGATTTTCTTAGCGGAAGAAGATAAGCAGAGTTTCATTTCATCTTTCCGAAACGGAGGACTCCCTGATCCTTTGGTAAAGAAACGGACGATTGAAGTTTCCCTGGATTGCGTCGTTCCTCGCAGGTGGGGTGAAACGGTTTTCTGACCCTCGACCCTTGTCAGCTGATAAAAAGAAGAAGAAGAGCTATTTTGTTGTGACCTACTTTCGGGAAAGAAAATAGTGAAATAGTGTGTTTCAGTGCCATGTTTTGTGATTGTGTGCGATTCTCCTTAGTGCTTAGTGAGTCTTCTTTGTGATTGCGAATTTTCCGTTCGTTGTGGATTAAACAATTGCAGAGCTTCAAATGGGGTAAGTCATTCCATTTCAAAAAGTTCTTGAGTAAACAATTTTATGTATATGTTGCGGCCAAAACCCGAAATTGGCCAATTCTAGGACTGGCCGGCCAATTCCCGAATTGGCCAACAATGTTAAAAAATGACTGGCCAATTCTAGAATTGGCCGGCTAATTTGCGAACTGGCCAGATACAATTGGCCAGTTCGCGAACTGGCCGCGATTGGCCAATTCGCGAAATAGATATAGCACTCGGCTTAATTCTTTCTAACATAGCTGAAAGTGTCTATGAGTTCAAATAGGCACGGTCTGGCCATCAGCCTGTCCGTGCTCTAACTCGAGTAATGGTTCCGGTTAACTTGTGATTCACATTTTATTTGGTTTATCAATTAATTTCGATATTGAAAGGGATTTGTGTACTATTTTTGGTTAATTTAGTTGGGTACACAAAAATATTTCGTTTCAATATAATCAATGGGAATATTTTTTACTGTGCATTTTAATGTTACATTACCTTAACTACAAAAAAATTGGTACCTATGCATCATAGTTCGGGTGTTGGCCAAGATTTCCAGGCCAGTTCGCGAATTGGCCGGCAGTTTGGCCAATTCGGGTATTGGCCGGCCAGTTCTAGAATTGGCCAGGCTCCAGGTATTGGCCGCAACATGTATAAAAAAAGGAAAAATATTTATAGAAGAAATTTTTTTTTGTTGTAAATGTTAAACTCAAAAATTGTACAAGTACACATAAGGGAAGCATTTTTTTTTTTTATATATGTATGTGTATAAAAGATCATGTTTTTTTTTCTCCTCTGATTTTTATGTATGTAAAATTTAAAATTTGTTTTTAGTTATTTTAATAGTTAAAATTTGTCTATATGTAAAAGAAAAATTTCTATAGATATAAATATTCAAAAGATATAGAAAGATATAAAATTTTTTTTGATATCTTTTGGAAGTCTTGATAAAAGAATCAGCATTAAATGTGTACATTTTGATTTTTATATGTAAATTTCTGTTAAAAATTATAAGTAGAATAAGGTAAAAGTTTTATTAAAATGGCGTACTTAGGCAAAGGTAAGAAAGATGATGTAATTAAATTAATCGACGAACTGGAAATACCTAGACTGGGCACCGAAACTAGGACTCAATTAAAGAATTTAATTGTGAATTCAGATGATTACGATGAAGATTTTGTATCCGAGATATATGACAATATTTTAAGAGAAAGTCAGGAAGCGGCTGAGAGAAAGGAACATGAAATAGCAAGACAAAGAAATTTAGAGCGCGAAGAATTATTAAGAAAAGAAAATGCTGTACGTGAATGTAAAAAAATGGAACAAGAACGAGAGTTGAGACAGAAAGAGTTAGAATTAAATTTTGAATTAGAAAAATTAAAGTTAGAGAAAGGAATCCCCGCATCGGGATCAAATTCAAATGACATTAATTCGCGTCCTTCAGAATTAAATTTGAAAAAACTAATACCCGAATTCGACCCCGAAAAAACAGATATCAGTTTGTATTTGGTTCTGTTTGAACGACAAGTTAAAAGAGCTAAAATTAATAAAGAAAACTGGGTGTCCCACTTAATTAGTTTATTGCCAATTGATATTGTAACGATTATAGCAAGAGAAGCCGAAGATTTAGCGGAGAATTATGATCACATTAAATCAGTTCTTTTAAAACGCTATAAATTAAATGCAGAATCATTTAAAGTTAAGTTCTTACAGCACGTCAAACGACCGAGCCATACATGGAAGGATTTCGGTTTCGAGTTACGAAATTATTTGCAGGAATGGCTTGCAGGTTTGGAAATAAATTCGTTTGAGCAACTCACCGATCTTTTAATCGCAGACCAAATCAAAAAACGCGCTAAGCCAGAGATGAGAGAACACTTCTTAGATAAGTGGCCGTTAATTAATAGTGAGGCCGAAATTACCGAACTGGTTCTGATAGCATTCGAGCGTCGACGCCGAAGAATAGAGATAATAAGCATGAAAAAGCTCGTATGCAAATTGATGATAAATTTAGAGGAAGTAAACCCCGATATACTCCCTCCTTTGGCGTTACTAACACACAGGCGGATATAAATAGAGACAGGGCATTCGAAAGGAGAGTTAAATTAAAATGTTTTATTTTCAATTCGGAAAACCATCTAAAAAGTTCGTGTCCAAAATTGCAGAAAAAACCACCTTCAGGGTCAGTAAACAACCTCCAGGAAAAAAAAAGGAGAAGATTTGTTAGAAACATATACTTTTCAGGGAACTGTAAATGGACACAAAATAGAAATCTTAAGAGATTCCGGAGCCACGTTGGATTTAGTTTGTCGGAAATACATAAATCCAAGTGATTTTTGCGGTGAGCAAATATGGATTAAGCAACCCTTAAGCTTGGAGTTAGTTTGTCTACCGTTAGCAGTTGTAGAAATATCGGGAGATTTTGGTAAATTACGGACAAAGGCGGCCGTATGTGAAAACCACTTGAACCAAAATCGATATTTGCTAGGGAACAAAACGGCAGAATTGATTAAGGAAAAAACGGGGTATGAGTTTTTTTCGGTGGGTCAGGTAAATGCCGTACAAACGAGAGCGCGTGCAAAGCGCACGGAGAAAGTTGTCGAAAGGGATCGGCAGGAAAAACTTGAAACGAAAGTTTCAGAAGGGTTGGATCTAGAGTCGAAGGATGAAGCAGGAATTTTAGTTCCGACGGTAGAAGAGGAACCGATAGAAATTCCCGCTTTAGAGGCCGGAGCGCCAGAGTTAGAGTTATTGAAGATAGATAAACAAGGTTTTATCGATGCACAACGAAAGTGCGCGGAAGTAAGGGAATTGCGGAGCCGTTTGGATAAACCAAACGCGGAAAATGCAAATCGTGTATATTCGATTAAAGATGATTTGTTAGTGAAAAATCGCGAGGATCGATTTGGAAATGTGACGAGATTGCTGGTAATTCCAAAGCCGTTAAGGGAGGCGGTAAAATCGTTGTGTCACGAAGGGACGTCGGCACATTTGGGTTGTACTAAATTCAAGGATAAGTTAAATAGATATTTTTTCTGGCCAAATTGCAATAAGGAGATGGAAGATTTTGTACGTTCTTGCGATTTCTGTTAGAAAGCAGGGCGGCCAAATGAAAAAAAGAAGGCCCCCTTAAAATTAGTACCAGTGATTCAGGAGGTGTTTTCCAAGTTAAACATTGACGCTTGCGGTCCGTTACCTCTGACCACAAATGGGAACCGTTACATTTTAACAGCGATGTGTATGGCATCGAAATATCCTGAGGCAATACCCTTAACAGATTTAAGTTCTGTGAAAGTAACTGAGGCATTATTAGACATTTTTTGTCGCATAGGTTTTCCTTCTGAGTTACAGTGTGATCAGGGAAAATCGTTTACCTCAGCATTAACTACAGAATTTCTAGAGAAATTCGGCATAAAGGTAAGCCATAGTTCTGTTCACCACCCACAAAGTAATCCTGTCGAACGATTTCATAGAACTATGAAACGGCTTATGAGGGCGTTATGTTTAGAGTCCGGAGCGGACTGGGATAAGCATTTACCAGCGATACTGTTAACACTCAGAACTGTAACACATGAGAGTACTGGATACACTCCATCAGAATTAGTGTACGGAAAAAATTTACGCACACCAGAAACATTAATTGCGGAAAAATGGCTGGAGCCACCTCTAGAAAACGATTTAGTTACGGAACATGTGTTCAATTTAATTAACAGGTTAAAGCGATGTCGTGAGATAGCAGTTACGCGAATGGAAGATTTACAAGTCAAACGAAAGAATTGGTGCGACAAAAATGCTATCAAACGAGAATTTAAAGAGGGTGATTTAGTTTTAGTCTTGGCGACATCGAGACCAAATAAATTATCAGTTCAATGGATTGGTCCTGGGACAGTAAAAAGTAAAATTTCGGAAACGAACTATGTTGTCGAAATACCGGGAAAAAAAGAAAAGACCCAAATATATCACGTAAATATGTTAAAACCATATTATACGCGACCGGAGCATGTGAATCTACTAGACTTCGAAATTTATCCTAAATCATTGGAAGACCAAGACTTAGATATTCCGTATCTAGAGAATGGTATATATATGCAATTTCCAAGAGGTTCAAGAGAGGATTTTTGGTTTTGACTCTGAAGTGAGTCGACCTAGCTCGCCAGCCGGGGCGCATTTTGCCCCGTAAAAAAGTGAAGTCCGTCACGGCCATCGTCTGATTGTCATAACTGTGAAAAGGCCCCAAACCCACGCGCAACTGTGAAACAGCTGCGGACAGAGTACATAGTGTGCTCTTATTTGAATCTTCTATATATTTTTTCCAATTCTAATTTTCTTCTGTTTTGCTGTGTTGTGTGTTGCTGTAAATAAAGCTTTGCCAAAAGTCATCCTGGATTTATTCAATACGTCACACTGTATTCATCGCACAGTCTTAACAATGATGCTGTTCTGGAAGATCATATCTTGTTCCTTCACGCTTTTTCAGGTTGTGACTCGACATCAGCAATGTTTGGGAAAGGTAAAATGTCGTTAGCAATTTTTTTGAAAAAGGAAGAAGATCATAACATACAAGCTGCCAGCATTTAAAAAAGTGATGAAGTATCCCAATTTGAAGTTTCCGAGGCAGAAAAACTATTTTTCTTGCTTTATACGGTGGTAAAGCAGAAATTTATCTGAACAAGCACCGTTATGTATGTTTCAAGAAAGAAGTTGTTATTGGTAAAAAAAGTTTTTAATCGTTGCCACCTTCCGAAGATGCAGCTAGATTGCACAGTTAACGAGTTTATCATAATAGTACATGATAAACAGGAGTATCGCATTCGTACAATACCGGTTGGGCAATAAACTACATCCTGAGAACTGGTGCTTGCAAAATGCATTTAATTTGTCTCCATTTCAGCTACCTTACAGTCCGCACCAAAAAATATCATTGAATCAATTTTTTGTACTTGCTCCAAAGGATCTGGAAAAGCACGTGGATGCCGATAATTTGGATTGAAATGTTCTGATATTTGCATAAATTGCTGCAGAGTTTCATGTCATAATGCAAGTAAAATTGAATTTGAAGACCAGGAAGATATTGTCATGTATCCTGCCGATTGCAAAGGAGGAGGGAAGCGCTACTTCTGAATTCAATGACGATATCGAAAGGCAAGCAAAAAATACTGAAAGCAGTACAAAAAAGAAAGAAAGAAATACAGATAGTGACGAATCTGAATCGTGTGTAGAAACTGAAGTTGTGCAAAGAACTACTAAAGCAGTTAAACGACTGAAATTGGATTAAGCCAGTCACTATAAGTGGAATATGCCTACGGGTGAAACCACAAAGGAAACGCGCTAAATACTTTTCCTCAAGAGTAATGTGGAAATAAGCATAAATGTATATTATATATTCACTTTCTCCATTCAAAGGTGAGAATTTTAGATTTGTTTACATAATTGTTTGTAAAGTAGCAGCAGATTTTTCGAATTTTTATAATTTTACTTTCAAATATGTTCACTTTTTTACATTTTTGACAGGGAAGTATAGGTATGACAAACAAATGTTAATGACACTTTTTATAAGAAATTATATTATCTACAACTTTGTAACTGAACTTTTTTTTCTAAATGCCTTTGTTCGTGAGATATTGACAAAAAATCGATTTTCAATCTCTTTAGCGCCCTCTAGTGGTGAAAGCTCACATCAGATCGATGGGGACTTTTAGTATGTTTAACTACATAATCTACCTAGTACCTACGCAAAAATCCAGCTTTGTTCTAATTTTTTCCCCTATTTTTGCTAAAATGACTGGGCTAACAGTGTTATACTGTAAAATTATTTTTTTTTCAGTGTGACTTTAATTTATCTCTATTCTGTCTGATGTGTTTCTTCCGTTTGTCGGTTTTTATTCTAACTTGCATAAATATGCTCCGATTGACATAAAATTGACATGCATTGTTGAGAGTGCCCATGACATATTTGGTATTGCAAGTGAAGTCTGTAGCAGTGATAGTTCATTTATAGGGGGGGGCTCAAAAATATTCTGTACCATTGTGGTGTATGGGAAAAAATCCTTTAGGATAAATTTTAAGTGTTAGACAATTTGAAATATAGCGAAATTTACATACATTATTGAGGTACACAAAAACATTATTACCATAGAACATGTTATGTTTAGCACTAACTGTAAACGCACAGGGGAACTCAAAAGTATTCGTTATATTACGGTCGATGTTAAAAAATCACTGTGTAGTATTTTACACTCTGTTACAAACATAATAAAATTGAAATGATTTTCTGAGGTGTACTAAAATCTTATTTCCATAGAATAAGGAGTTCAAAGCATTCATCTTTCATTTTCAGATTCACACACAAGAGTTCGGTAGGGTCTACGAGGAAATAAACTGTTCCCAGCATGTTTTAATTATGTTAAATTATTTAAAACATGATGAAATTAATATACATTATTCCATATTTTACTACAAGATGTTTGCAGTAAAATATGCACACTCAGAAATTGATACTCAGATTTCACGAAATTTTCTTCGTTTTTCACGAAACCGTTTCCCGGGAAATGCTCTGAGCGAATATTTCGTCAAATTGAGGAAATTACTTTCTTTGCTTGTTTGATGATACAAATTTAATCAAGAATTTCGTCGAAAGAAGGCTAGTGATGCCATCTATCGAACAGTTTAGAAGCTCCTATATTTATTGGTAGAAGAAAAAAGTAATGTTCTAAGAGTGATTCGAGCTGACAACCTCCGGTGTAGAAATCTGTTACTTTAGCTTCAAGCCATCAGGTGCTCGAATAGATGAGATTCTAAAGTCGAATAGTGGATTCTATTATGTCTTTATACTTTTGTAAAGTAGACTGTAATGTTATCGATACTGTTATAATTATTCCTAGTGCAAGTTTTAATTAATAAGGCCAATTTATTATTAACTATTTGGACAATAGTTGTATTCTTCGGCAAAGAACTGGAAAAACTATAGTATATCTGAAATCTTTTTATTGGTTAAATTCCGCAACTTTTTATATTTTATTCATTTTCTTATTGATCCATGTTTAATGTCCATAGATGGAATACTCCTATTTTTTATTTTATTCGTTTTCTGATTGGTCGATGTTAATGTCCAGAAATGAAATACTTCTGTTGCCACAATAACAACAACAAGAAAAAGTACTAAAAAAACTACAAAAAAATTTATAACTTAAAAACAAATTAAGATACAGATTGCAAACAAATTTCATTTAAAAGTACATTTTTTTTTCTCTATACAACGGTGTAAAAATGGAGTGTGACGTTTAGAAGTTTAAAAATTTGCAATACCGAAAATTGTAAAACTAAAATTTTATTAAAAATTTGTATATGATTGGTCCAAGAATATTAATTTTTAATCCATGGTGTACGAAATATAGGACTCTGTTACTACTTAAACCAAATTCTGACAATCATAAAAATGATTTTTATTATTGTTTTTTTAAATGCAGAATTTACTTATAAGTCTAAAATTTTAGTCTTTGAAAATATAATTTTCCAAATAGTTGTTGTAATTTTTTTAAATTACTAGGGGGGCCCCGCCCCCCTGCTCGCTATGCTCACCAATCCCCCGCGTAATCGCTTCGCGATTCCAAATTATTGTCTACCCCTGCTTGCTGCGCTCGCCAATAACCCATGGTATGAATAAGCAGTTGCAGACCTTTCAAATGATGTGTCACACGACTGGTGTTGTACAGAAATTAAAAATGTGCCCCCCTGGTGGGCAGAGTGGGAGGCGACACAAAAGACATACGTAATATGAATAAGCAGCTGCAGACCTCTCAAATGATGTCACATGACTGGTGTTGTAAAGAAATTAAAAATGTGCCCCCCTGGGGGGCAGAGTGGGGGATGACGCGCAACACATCCATAATATGAATAAGCAGTTGCAGACCTTTCCAATGATGTGTCACTCAACTGGTGTTGTAAAGAAATTAAAAATGTGACCGCCCCCCCCCCTGGGGAGAGCAGAGTGTGTGGGTGACACACAAGACATCCATAATATGAATAAGCAGTTGCAGACCTTTCAAATCTTGTGTAACACGACTGGTGTTGTAAAGAAAATAAAAATGTGTCCCCCCTGGGGAGCAGATTGGGGGATAACACACAAGACATCCATTATATGAATAAGCAGTTGCAAACCTCTCAAATGATGTATCAAACGACTGGTGTTGTAAAGAAATTAAAAATTTGGCGAAATATTACAGTTATCGCCAAGTTGGCATCACTTTTGACAACTAATTTTTGTCGCCAAATTTGGCGATATATCGCCAAGTTGGCGACAAACTTGGCGATTGTAACCTTTCCTCTCTTTATGGTAACCCATATGGCGATGCATAGACGGAGCCCTTTCCTGATTGGTCTATTCGACTCATAGAAGGAGTGGGCAACCCGGATTCGTTAGTTCCGGAAATCTTCCACATCAGCATCATTCCAGGAGTCATTCCTTTTAAGGCTAGTTTTTTTTTACTATAGAAGGACAATTTAAATTTTTTTAATGGTTTTCTTATGGTTAATGAATAATTATAACATGGCTTGATTAAATAATTTATTACAGAAATTTTCTTTGCTCAATGAATGATTAGAATATGATCTGATTAATTTACTGCTCAGAAACAACGAATTTTGAAGTGTATATATGAGAAGGCTTTTATCATTTTGAGTTGTTGGATAACTTTAAAGAGAATCTTCAAATCCTGCAATTTTGACAAGCAGATATTTTCTTTTTTATGTTAGTCCTGTTTAGATTATTTTAACCCTTTCGGGTCTGGTGTACTATTAATAGTACATGTTTTTTAATGGAGTACTATTTTGTTCTAAAAAATACTTTTGCTACTATTTGCATGTAGCAATGTTAGTATATGTTTATGTATTTAATAAATGACTTCATCTATGTTTCGGCATTTAGTAATAATAATAATTATTATTTTTTTCAAATTCTCTTTGCGCCGTTTGCGATTTTTTATTTTAAAGATATTTTTCACTCATGAAATTTAAAATAAAAATTACTTTTTTCAAAGAATCGTGTGTAATAAAGCGCAAAAGGTTTTATAAAATTTTAATATAAGTTAAATCTTATGGTAATGCAATATTTTCTAAACATCTCCAAAAATTCTTCCTTAGCCTATTATCATATGATTATTAATTCAATAAAACACAAAATAACAACGTACGTTATCTTTCAGACAATGAAATATTCGTTAAACACTAATTAATCTATATGGATAGTTGGTGTTAAAGTTATTAACGTGAAAGTAATTTTTTATAAAATTTGAAAAAAAATTCAGACCCGAAATGGTTAAAACATCACTTTTTAGAGTTTCTCAGAAAGTACGGAAATATAGATAGTCTTTGTTTCTGCATTAGCTGTTTTTTATCAATATTTGTCAGTTCAAGTTTTTAGGATTGCTTATTATTATTTTTATTTATTTATTTGTATATTGTTGTTCATTCTGGTTTAATTCTAAAAGAATACATTTCCTGTGTTCTACTAAATAATTCAAAAAGAAAATTTGGTCAAAAAACTTTAAAAATTCCAGGCTCTCTTTTTGATTTAAGAAGTATATTGTTTTTTCAATCAAATTAAAAGTAAACATAAATGATCACTCTTCCCTCTATAAACAGTAAAGTGTCCTTAGTTTTTAGAAATGGCGCCTTAATTTAGAAAGAAAAATCTTACTTTTCTTACTTTAGCAGAGCTGCCAACTACTACGCCTGTTTAAATCATTCAAATATGTTTGGAACCACAATTTTATTTTAGTAAAATGTATGCCAAATATATTCAATGCTATGCATTACATTACCTAATTTCAATAATTTACTAAAATTTCTGTTTCTAATATGCTTATTTAGCTTTAAATAGGCGTAGTAGTTGGCAGCCATGCTTTAGTAATTGTTTTTAAGATTTGACTTATTTTTTTCTTGTCTTTTCTTTAATCTCTGCTTATAAACCTTTAATGTCTAAATATAGATATTCGAGTTATTAGAAAGATTACAATTCTGAAGTAAAGACTGAAAATTCTTCCTAATGAGTTTTCAACATCATAATTTGCAAATAATGAATTGCCTGAATTTCAAAATGTAAGCGTTTTAGAAATGCGAAAAGAGACAAATCACATAAAATTTCAAGTTTTTTTTTTCCAATTTTTTTATTTTACAAAAAAAAAAAAAAAAAAAAAAAAAAAGGCTTTTGTAATTAAAAAAAATTATCATCCAACTTGACATTATTTTTCTCACAGGCTATAAACATATACTTTTTTATACTAGGAGAAAAAAAAGAAGGAATTGAAATTGTAAGATAATAAAATTAATAAAACTCAGCAATAAACCAAATTCAATATGAACTTTACATTACCTATATATAATGAATAAAAAATGCAATAAAATATAAAAATAATTAAATCTGTTAAATTGTAATAAGTTCTAAAAATAAAAAAAATATCTTTATAAGTTAGATTTTTTGCTCAAGTCAAATCATTTTATTTTATTGGAATAAAAAACAAATAACGAAATTTTAATTAATTTTAAATAATTGATTAGATTTGATGATTAAAAAATAAATACACCAAGGAGATGCAAACAGATGTAAAAAAGAATTATTGCGAAAGCAAATGAGCTTAAGATATTTCAACATAAATTTTAATTAATTATAAATAATAGAACGAATTTTGTCCTCTCATAAAAATGTATGAAACAATTATTTCATATTATTTCGCGAAATTTTCAGTTTTTCTTTTTCGATGAATTCACATGTTTTTGATGTTCTGAAAATGATTTGAATATTTTTGGGAAATGCCTGTCTGTATGTACACTACCTGGCCACTGATGAACGTCCACTTGCGATTTTAGACATTTTGTTAAATATCTAGAAAAATACATGAGGAATTATCCCGAAACTCTTAGTGTATAAATATAATAATACAAGTCATACATTTCTGTGAAGATTTTTTTCCGAAACTCCATAGTGGACCGTCAACAAATTAAAAAAGAATGAATATCTTTTGGATAACCCTGTCAAAACTAACGTAGCAAAAGCGCTCAAATTGTAGATTATGATTAAGCGGCTTATTGTAATTAACTGTGTTCATTTTTATGAAGATACCATGTATACTTGTAGAGAAATTAAAGTTTTTATAAAAATGGTCCCAAATTTTTTTGCTTCTAATTTGCAGAGTTTTAAATATAAAGTAACATTCTTTTCTGAAAATATGACAAATAATATTGCACACAATACCCTGTAATCAGAATTAAAAGATAATAAAAATTGTACGATAAATGAGTAGGTTTACTAAATAATTTTTCACTGCGCATGCGTCAACGATATCAAAATTTAATTTGCATATTTTGATAGATAAATGTATTGAGCACTTTTGTGAAAATCTCAAAATCATAGCTTGAAAATTCTGATAGTAATCGTCTATAGAATAAGCACAAAATTCGTTGTTCCTAAATTGAAGCAAAGAAAAAAAAAAAAAAAAAGAGGGATTTTTTTCAAATGTAGTAGTACGTCCCATATTGTGTATTCTATATTGACACTAATCAATGAATATATGGATATAACCCCTCTTGTTTTTGCTTCAATTTAGGAATAACGGATTTTTAACTTATTCAATTGACGATTATTTTCAGAACTTTCAAACTATGATTTTGCGATTTTCACAAAAGTTGCTTTATACATTTAGCTAACATAATATACAAATGAAATTTTCATATCGTTGACACACGCGCAGTGAAAACTTATTTAATAAACCTACTCATTTTTCATACAATTTTTATTATTTTTTAATTCTAATTGCAGGGTATTGTGTGCAATATTATTTGTCATATTTTCAGAAAAGTATGTTACTTTGTATTAAGAACTCTGTAAATTATAAGCAAAAAACTTGGCAAAATTTGGGACTATTTTTATAAAATCCTTAATTTCTCTGCGAGTATGCATGCTATTTTCATAAAACTGAACACAGTTTATTATAATAAGGTACTTAATCATAATCCAGAGTTTTAGCGCTTTTGCTACATTAGGTTTGATAGGGTTATTCAAAAGATATTCATTCTTTTTTAATTTGTTGACGGTCTCCTATGGTGTTTCGGGAAAAAATCTTCCCGGAAATGTATGACTTGTACTAGTATATTTATACACTAACAGTTTCTGGATAATTCCTCATGTATTTTTCAAGATATTAAACAAAATGTCTAAAATCCCAAGTAGACGTTCATCAATAGCCAGGTAGTGTATATGGTACAAATTTTATGAACCCTTTATTTCAAGAACTAATAAGCTAACTATTAAAGACTACCAACTACCAACTAACAAAGACTTTGACATTTTGATTTCTGCTTATTAGCTTTGGGTGCATACTGCACCACACATGTCATTGCTATGTTGCGTTGTTCACGATTTCCGCGATACCAGTATCTCATGGAAAAGAAATTCATCAAACATCATACTTTATTAGATCTTGAAAGTGTTGATGTATACAGTCCTAGTAGTTGTATTACTGTAGCGCGTATGCTACAGGGTTATTGCAAAAGAATCATCGGGTTTTTATACATTACTATGTGCGAACTAGGAACGTATATGTTTCCATGACAACTTAAAAGAAAAGGCGTTAACTATAGTTTCGTTCTGTGTATGTGTCAGGCGCGTGTGTTTGCCATGGTTACTGTGAAAACATCAAATTCAAAATGGCGACTGGACAGCAGAAAGCGTTTTGTGTACTATAATTTTCAACCAGTTGTTTTTGTAACTCTAAAAGTTCCGGCCGATTTCTTTGAACTGTCGATAAAAGCGAAAAATGCTTTGTTGGGTAACTGGTTTGCATCTGGTATGCCTTCCGGAATGCTTTCTCAGCGGTTATAAGCGATTCACACATTGAAGATTCTAGTACACAAACGCTTTCTGCTGTCCAGTCGCCATTTTTAATTTGACGTTCGCGTAGCAACCATGGCAACCACACGTGCATGACACATACACAGAACGAAACAATAGTTAACGCGCTCTGGTTTGAGTTGTCATAGAAACATATTCGTTTTTTAGTTCGCACGTAGTAACGTATCAAAACCCGATAATTCATTTGTAATAACCCTGCATTACTGTATACCATTGATAGTACATGTCTTTTCATTTAGTACTATGCTGTCTTAACAATTGCTTTTTCTACTATCGACAAATATAACGGTAGTATGTATCGATGCATTTCTTATTATGACTCCATTTATACTTCGGTAATAATAGTTTGCTTCATTTCCTTTGATGTGTTTCTTTTTTTTAAAAACAAATATTTCACTCTTAATATTTTAAATATAAGGTTACTTTCATAAAAGCATCATGTGTGAAGAAAAGCAAAAAACATAAGAAAGTTTTAATATCTGTCGAATCCTATTGTAATAAGATATTTTCCAAACGTCTCCAAAAACTCTTCTTTAGCCTATTGTTATATAAATATGAACTAAATAGTATCCAAACTAACTACATTCTTCATACTTCAGACAATGAAATATTCGTTAAGCTCCCACAGCCATTTGGATGGCTACTATTAAAATTATTAGCGTAAAAGTAATTTTCTTTTCAAAACTGAAAAAAAAATCGGATACGAAACAATTATACAAAAGAATATATAGGAAGCCTCAGTACATTCAAATGGAATTTTTTTTTGAAATTTTAAAAATAATAGAGAAAATTTAAAGACAGTTTCAACATTCTTACTTTATAATAAAAACTTACTTTATAATTTAAGATTTTATTTCAAATGATAAATCGTATTCAAGGATGGGATTGTAGAGTTAAGTTTATTTTAATAGAGGAAAAAATGTCCAGACCAAGATTAGTACCAGGATACCTTGGCTTTCCACGCCAATACTCTATTTTTTAGGGTTTCTTCATCTGACGAAACTCTATTCGTCTCTGTCCTCTGACTGTTCGTCTGCACAGAATCCGTACACAAAAACTGTATAAGTAAGAGATTTCAAGTTTTATGTCTTACAGCTGAATACCTCATATCACACGACAAATCATAGAATTTTTTTAAAATCTATTATTTAGTTAAGTTAATTTTATCAATGTCATCCGTTCATTTTTACGATTTACGTTTTAAAAGAGAGCCTTAATTTAAACGTTTTGCGTGTGGTCATCATAGATTGGAGATAAGGCATCTTAATAGTAAACAAGAGAGGCGTTGCAAGTTGAAGTTTCATATTAAGATGGATTTAATTCAAAGACATTTCGTATTTTTTTTTTTTTTTTTTTTTTTTTTTTGCCAATTTAAGGATTTATATTATTCGGATTTCATTGCTCTGACATTCATAACAGTTTTTTAAATTGAATTTTCTTTCTATTTTAAAACTATTGTAATTTGTTAATGATTCAGCATTTTAAATGTCGTCGAAACTTTTTTTTTTGTTGTTGTTTTTAGAAATTTAAAATTTTATTTATATTTTCGTTATTTATTTTTTGGATTTCCGAAAAATGTTGAATTTTGGATTTTATTTAAATAATTTGATTTGAATATTTTTAATTTGGTTAAAATAAATAACTTCCATTTATAATTATTTTAAAATTCAATTTTTTGGTGCTAAAATCGATGTAAAAATTTAATAATTAGAAATTAACAATTTGGATTCATTAACTAAAAGAAATTTTTTTTTGAAAGAACATTAAACGAAACTCTCTGTGCGATCTGCAATCACATTTACCTACTTGTTGAGCTATTCGAATGATACATCCATGACATAATTCATCACTCTTATCTGTTGGATATGGCTGAAAACTGCAGCTGTGTTTCATTCATACGGGGTATAACTAGGATTTACATGATGAAATAGTGTGATAACACGGAAATTCCTGTATACCACGTAATTAGGCTAGTTACATGGTATACACTTAATTACATGATATACAGGAGAATTTTGTGTTATAACAGAATTTCATCAGATAAATCCTATAGTTATAACCCGTATGAATGAAACTACCGCTGCAGTTTTCAGCCATGTCCAACAAATAAGAGTGAACTATGCCAGCCATTCGGATAGCTCAAAAGGTAGAGTACTGGCACGGCAAGCCAAGGTATCCAGGTAAACTATTTCTGGTCTGGATATTTTTTGCTCTGCTGGAATAAACCTAAATTGTGCTCCTCCAACTTTGAATATAATTCTTACCTTGCATTCTTAAAATGGAACGATATCAGAAGAAATAGTGAAAGTGATATTTTGAATCCTCGACCAAACAGAATCTACAGAACCGCCACTATTTCGGAATAAAGTTCCTATTTTAGTGCAAGAGACAGCATCACATTTAGGCAAACAATTTTAGCATTGATGTTATTGAAAATGTGGTAGAGATATCGAAACTGTTGGTCAGCTTGTGCATTAGTGGAGGAATTTCCATAACATCGCACAATTTTCTACAGTTTGAAATGTGTGGTAACCCAATTTCTAATGATACTCCGACTAGGAGCCGTACGAGTAACCAAATTGCCATTCATTTTACATTGTAGTGGGGTGTGTGATACGGCTGTGGCAATCCTGCATGCTAGAAAACCAACTGACTATACCGTAGTGACAATTTCATTATCCGTGCCATCTGATCTTATCTTGTATACTAAAGCCCAAAACAGATATGATCACTCTGAAGTTGAACTTTATTCCCGGATTTCCCTTTTCTTTTCTCCCACTTGCGGTTTACTGACAATAGAAAACGAGGGAGATACAATGGTCAGTGGAGATCACTATCTTAACTCTACTTAAAGGAAAGATTTTCGTCCTACACTTGGATTGAAGTTGAACTGAAAAAGTCATTAACATCAAACACGCCGCCTGCGGCCATAAAAAGCGCCGCCTTAGTTGAACTGAAAGTATTACATTCTGAACGGAGCTTAAGATCCTCCATGCTAACATTGTTTGACAGAGTGTGACATTGTTTCCTGAACTGTTACGTGTGGTATAACAAACAAATTACTATTTGAGATGTCATTACATATTACGAAAATCAAGACCATGAAATTGCCTAACTTAAATTCTGTGAAAATATCTTCATTTCACATAAAATTATTAATTAAAATCCAGATTTGGATCGGAATGGGATTCCTAGCATTTTTCCGTGAATAAGTGGATTGTAACAAGTGTTGCCAAGCGTCACGCGTAAATCGGGTTTCTAAATATTTTGCACACCGCTAATTTCTTATATTTTATTTCGCCATCTTTAATCGCAGATAATTTTGCTATTGGATAAGGCAAAGAAAATGTTACTTTAAAAAACTGGTGCCCAAAACATTTTGAACCCATATTTTAGTGGCACACCTGGCAACACTAATTGTAACTTCCTTTCCTACATAAAAGTTCTTCGTCTTGATTGGTGTTATCATGTTTTGCATTTTGTAAAAATAATTTACGAGTTGTACACTTTGTATAAAAACTAATCTCAGGTTTTAAAAGAAACCATTAAAAAAAAAAAAAAAAAAAAAAAAAAAAAAAAGAGATTTTGATAAGTTTTATATGTTTAAAAATATTGTATGCATATGAATTTCCGAATAATACAACAATTTTTCTTTTAAATTCAATATTTATTTCAAAGAGTTTAGCGGCTTCAAAATATACTAGTAAATGTGATATTAGTGCTACAAGATTGTAATCTCTTTTTATGGGATTTTTAAATTATGCAGCAGAATGAGATGCACTTAGCAGTTTCCTAATCTGGATTTAAAAAAAATATCTCCTGGGTATTTCCTCTCCTCTGACGCAAATGAGAATGAGATGAAGATCTTACTAAAAGCTAATTCGTCTGAACCAGAATTAGGAGAAATCAGGATACCAAAGACGAAGAAGCAAATAAATTTGCTGTTCAGTGCAGTGGAAGTGGAAGTACTTTTCCTGAACTATCTCAAAGCGTTTATCGATGAGAGAGAGCAGGAAAGAAAAAGAATAAGAAATCAAGCTGAATTAATTATTTTTATTAAACTTATATTTTAGGTTTATGCATGTTTTTGGAATAATAATAAAAGAAAGCTCCAGTATATAGCATTTCCTTCGTATCATGTTTTTCAATGATAATAAATGATTATTTGCATTAGTCTTTTCGCTCATTTTTTACTTTCTTTCACATATACAGTTAAAAAAAATCGCTAAATTAATCCCAAACATTATCACTTATATAAACTTTAGATTTAAATTTTAAAACAGAACCCTTAGTTCTTCTGATTGGTGATTCTTTGATTGGTGTTATCATCTTGTACATTTTGTAAAAAAAAAATTATGAACTGTACATTTTGTATAAAAACAAACTTCAGGTTTTAAAATAAATCATCTAAAAAGAACCTCGAGAGTGAAAAAAGAAAGATTTCGACAAGTTTAATATGTTATTAAACAGTATATATGTATGATTTTCCGAATAATACAACAATTTTTCTTTTAAATTCAATATTTATTTTAAAGAGTTTAATGGTTTCAAAATATAGGAAATAGGATATTAATATTACAATATTGTAATCTTTTTTTTTAATGTGATTTTTAAATTATGCAGCAGAATGAGATGCATTTAGCAGTTTCCTAATGTGGATAAAAAAATATCTCCTGGGTATTTCTTCTCATGTGACGCAAATGAGAATGAGATGAAGATCTTACTAAACCCTAATTCGTCTGAACCAGAATTAGGAGAAATCAGGATAGCAACGAAGAAAAAGCAAATAAATTTGCTGTTCATTGCAGTGGAAGTGGAAGTACTTTTCCTGAACTGTCTCAAAGCGTTTATTGATGAGAGAGAGCAGGAGAGAATAAGGATAAGAAATCAAGTTGAAAAAATTTTTGGATTAAACTAATATTACAGATTTATGCATGTTTATAGAATAATAATAATAAAACAAAATTCCAGTATGTAACATTTCTTTCGTATAATGTTTTTCAATGATGATAAATGATTATTTGTATATTTTTTTTTTTACCTATTTTTACTTTCTTTCATACAAATGTATACATATACATATATCTATGTGTGTGTGTGTGTGTCTGTTCGTGATGATGTAATGTGATGAAATAAAAACAAATAAGCACGTTTTTTACGTGATCTATTTAATCCAATAATTTATGTTACATACATAATAATTTCATTTATACTTGCGTGCAACAACTAGAAGAAATGAAATTTCAATTTTGAAATTTACGCTACAGCAAATTTTTAAGTTTTTAAATATCGCACATTTTCAATTTTTACACCATCGTAAAGGAAAAAAAGTATTTTTAAATTAGGTATTGTAGGACAAATTATCATTACAAGGTTTATTTTCTCGTGCAATTATTTCGACAGATTCTCTTATTTTACCTTCAACTGGGTTATTGCACGGAACTATGATTTTGGCCTCCTCAAAGTTAATACGGCAACCTTTGTTCTCCAAGTAGAAGCGAGAAAGAGCAGTATTCTGTTTATATTGTTTTATATCTCTGCGATGCTCTTTAATTCTAATTGAAAGTTTGAGTGATGTCATGCCGATGTAGACTTTTTTAACATTATTTGATAAAGTTATGGGGATTTCATAAATACCAGATTTTTGATCTATTGGATCTATTGGATTGCTAAAATATACCAAAAATATGGCATAACATCATAAAATCTTAAAATGTTTATTTCATTGCAATATTTTAATTCTTACTCACGTGTAAGTGGCAACATTTTTAAACTTTTAATTCATTTCGATTTTAATTTATTAGAAATATTATCTCTCGATCAAGAAGCAAACTTAGACTTTCCATTGTCATATTTTTCTGAAGACGCCCGCAGAAGACGGCGCGAAACGTTGATATTTTTATTTTATTTTAATTGTACAAGTGTATATTAAAATTCTTGTTTTGTGCACCATTGAGCAATGTGTTGTATTTTTAATAAATACATTCTTAGTAGTTAAATTTTATGGTGCAATTGTCCAGTATATATTTAAGAAACACTCCATTTCTTTTAAAAATAAAGGGTAAAATAAGAAATATTTTTTTTATATATAAACTTGCCTTGCAACAATTAGAAGAGAAAAAACAACAACAAAATGAACTGATGATATTAAAAAAATTATTTAAATTAAAATAATAGTCTTTTTCAAAATTTTATGATTTGTTATATGACAAGAAGCGTTCAGCTGTAAGTACACAAAATTTAAACTTATATAGTTTTTGTGTACGGATTCTGTGACAGACAGACAGAGAACAGAGACGAATAGGGTTTCGTCAGATGAAAGAAACTCTAAAAAGAAGCGATATTGAGGCTGCCATTTCATGGTTCCATTTTGAAGGAAACATTCATTTGAACTTTTTTCTTATTAATAATGGAATCGTATTAACTATTTGGAAAAAAATAGTTATTGTTCTCGGTAGGGAATTGGGAAATCTAAAGGGTATCTGACATTTTTATTGGTTGAATTCCGCAACTTATTTAATTTTATTCGTTTCCTGATTGGTCCAAGTTTAATGTCCAAAAATGGAATACTTCTGTTTTTTTTATTTTATTCTTTTTCTGATTGGTATATGTTTAATGTCTAAAAAATGGAATATTTCTGTAGCCACAATGACAAAAAAGTAATAAAAAATGAAAAAAAGTAATTTAAAAACAAATTGTGATAGAGATTTCAAACAAATTTCATTAAAAAGTGCATTTTTTTTTCTCTACGCAACGGTATACAAATTTTAAAATGTGCAACATTTATAAGTTGAAAAATTTGCAGTTCCGAAAATTGTAAAACTGAAATTTCATTAAAAATTTGTTTGTGACAGGTCCAGAAATATTAATGTTTAATCCATGTCGTACGTAATGTGAGGCATTCTGAAGTCAGTCTGATTAACGCCATCAAATAAAAATGCACATTTTAAACAGTTCAAGTTGTCTATCTTTAATCTGCTGTTTCTTTTATCATTGGTCTTGCAATATTAAAGTTTAATGCATGGCGTACGTAATATATGGCTCGTTATAATCATACTAAATTTGACGTTTATTATTATTATTAATTTAGATATAAAATTTATTTATAAATCTTTAAAAGTTGAGTCTTTCAAAATATCATTTTTCAAATAGTCGTTGTAATTTGTTAAATTACAGTTTTGTTATTTTTATGTATATTTTAAATGTATAACAATGATAGCTAAATGTTTTCAGCAATCTCATAAATACATATCTTTATATTTATTTATCATATAAATCCAGTGGAATAAGACAGCAAAATGTTTTGAACTATAATAAGGATTTTTCTAAAATCCACATTATATTTTAAAACATTTTGCGGTTAGAAGATGCGATAAATATGAATATTAATAAAAATGCTAACTTTAACTCCTCATAAAGAAAAAACCGCTATACATAAATTACGAAACAAGTTGAAGTGAATTGCATATACTTGAACTTTTCCAAAGTTTTAATCTGGAATAAAACTTTATCTCTTGAATATTTCTTTTCCCTTTGCGCAAATAGAAGAAAGTAAAGGAATGTTGCACAAAATTAATCCTCCTGAGCCCTTATCTTCTGAAATTAAGATAGTAATGAAGGAAAATCAAATAGAGTTCAGCGAAATAGAAGACAAAATCTTTTTACTTAACTTTTCTAAAACGTTTAAGCATGACAGAAATCGTACAAACGAAGCTAAATGATTTTTGGAATTGATATTTCAGGTTGTACCGGAAAATCAATTTTATATAGTACTTGCTTATTTGCTTTATTCAAAATATCTGCCTACGTTCGAAGCAGTTTTTCTTTTAAACCTTGCAAAGAAACACTGTATTTAGATTTTTTTTATAATTTAGTTTTGGTAAAAATTAATAATTTACCGTTAAAACTAAATGTACAATGCATACATGTATTGGAAAATGAAGAAAAACAACCAAATGTAAAACAATCAAATTAAAAAACAAATACGGATGTAATTGGATTGCAACTGAAAAAAGATACCACCATGACATCCTCTTTAACTAGCAATAATGCATGGAAAAAAAGGGGGGGGGGAAAGATTATAGTAAATCTATTCTGGTATTTTATATTTTATGTATTTTTCATTTTGAATGAAAAACCCACTTTAAACATTTTTCTTTTTAATAATGGAAACATATAATGGATTATATAGATATATTATATCTGTATCTTGTAACATAAAGGCCCAATGTACAAAATTGTGAAATTTGAGTTAAATGCAGGAATAAATTCAGGATGCGATATAAAGTAATAGTTAAAAGGGTTAAAGTCTCCCAATATTAGATCATTGAAAATCATCATATTTTGTCGAGGCCAATGTTAGTTACTGTTAATGTAAAAAATAGCCAATGTCACTGTAAAAAAAAAAAAAAAAAAAAAAAAAAAAAAAAAAAAAAAAACTAAATGAATGTAACATTAGATTGCAGTGAGAAAAACATTACTGAATTGAATTTACAGCTTTGAAAAATAATAGTGCAGAAATCGTAGCAAGATTCTTAAAATTCCTCAAACTTGAATTGGGTTTCCTGCCATTTGAGTAAAATGGACATTGACCCTTTTTGTTCTAAGGTCAGAAATATAAATAACGATGATAATTAAATGTTTTTAAAATTCTCATACATCTATGCATATATATATCATTTACATCCAGAGGGATAAAGAAGCAGGTTTTTTTTTTTTTTTTTCTAAAATCCTCATTACATTTCAAAACATTTTGCGATTAGAAGATGCGATAAATATGAAAATTAATAAAAATATTAATTTTAACTCCTCATAAAGGAATAACCGCTATACATAAGTTACGAAACAAGTTGAAGTGAATTGCATATACTGGAACTTTTCTCAGCTTTTAATTTGGAATAAAACTTTATCTCTCAAATGTTTCTTTTTCCCTTGCGCAAGTAGAAGAGAGAAGACGAATATTGCACAAAATTAATTCTCCTGATATCCCATTTTCTGAAATTAAGGTAGTAATGAATGAAAATCAAATAGAGTTCAGTGAAATAGAAGACAAAATCTTTTTACATAACTTTCGTAAAAGGTTTAAGCATGATAGAAATCGTACAAAAGAAGCTAAATGATTTCTGGATTAAAGTGATATTTTAGGATCTGCCGGAAAATCAATTTTTATAGAATTTGCTTATTTGCTTTAGTTAAAATTCTGCCTACGTTCGAAGCAATTTTTTTTTTTTTTTTTTTTTTTAACTTTACAAAGAAACACTGTATTTACATTTACATTTTTTTAAAACTTTGTTTCGATAAAAATTAATAATTTACCGTTAAAACTATGCATATATATATATATATATATGAAAATGATCAAAAACTTAAACTAGTCGTTGGGGAGCCACCGTAATACTTACCCATCATGGATAGGCATATGAAAATAAAACATGTGAAAACTATTTATACAATGCATTGCAATTCCAAAACAAAACATAAATATTGTTAATATGTATAGTAATGCTCTATTAATGAATTGCTGATGTACCAATTTCGACAAATTATATAAAACGCCAAACTACTCAAGTAATACCGAACTGCGTAAAAGAAACAGCCTTATAACTCCAATAATAATAATAATAATATAAACTAACAGTTTACTGCGTTGGATTAAGCGTCTCATTTTCAATTAAAATATACCTCTGAATTGAAATTTGAATGAAATACAGGGTCATGAAAAATCGAAGAATGTGGAAAACAGGATTGCAAATATCTCGGCAACTAATAATCCGATCGACTTCGTTTTATATGTAAAATGTGTGTTATTTTATTGCCTTTTACGTCCATTCCTTAGAACAAAAGCATTCAAAAAATTTTATGTACCTTTCATCAGAACGAATTTTTCGAGAGTCCGAAAAAAATAGTTCCGGATAATCGAGGTTGCTGATATTAAATAGGCTTCGTCCCATTCTTAAATACTAACTACATACAAAATTTCAAGCCTCTATCTCAATTTGTTCGGGAGATAGAGCGTTTACAGACAGACAGACTGACAGACAGACAGACAGACGGACGGCAAATTTTTTTTTCTAAAAATATGTTTTTCGGAATCTCCACTATCTAAAACGTGTAAATCCGTCAAAATTTTTTTTCGATTTTCAAAACGATTGCAAGATTTACCCTATACTACGTATGATGGGTAAGTAAAAGTGGCACATTTCGGAAAAATTCATTTTGATTTTTATTCCATCAATAAGTAGTAAATATGTAACGAGTGTGTCTCGCTACAAGGGTGCCCAGGGAGGGGTTTGGTGACGCAAGCAGTGTTCTCGCTGACATTTGACCATCGTTATCGTTAGTAATTTTGCTAATTAAAAATAAAAAACACTTGCCAAATGAAAAAAGTATTTGGAAAATAGATTCGCCGTGTAGCATAACTAGTCGTTGGAGGCCACCGTAATACTTACCCATCATTTATATGCATATGAAAATAAAATAAGTGAAACCTATTTATACAATGTATTTCAATTCCAAAACTAAATTTAAATGTTGTTAATACACATAGTAATACTCTATTAATAAATTGCTGATGCACCAATTTCAACAAATTATGTAAAACGCCAAACTACTCAAGAAGTACCAAACTACGTAAAAGAAACATCCTTATAACTCCAAAAACAATAATCATATTAACTAACAGTTTGCTGCGTCGGATTAAGCGTCTCATTTTCTATTAAAATATACCTCTGAATTGAAATTTGAATGAAATACAGGATCATGAAAAATCGAAGAATGTGGAAAACAGGATTACAAATATCTCGACAACTAATAATCCGATCGACTTCGTTCTTTATGCAAAATTTGTGTTTTTTTATTGCCTTTTACATGCATTCCTTAAAATAAAAAAAATCGAAAATTTTTATATACCTGTCATCAGAACGAATTTTTCGAGAATCCGGAAAAAACAGTTTCGCATAATCGAGGTTGCTGATATTCAATAGGCTTCGTCCCATTCTTACATACTAAGTACATACAAAATTTCAAGTCTCTATCTCAATTTGTTCGTGAGATAGAGCGTTTACAGACAGACAGACAGACAGACAGACAGACAGACGGACGGCGGCAAATTTTTTTTTCAAAAAATATGTTTTTCGAAATCTCCAGTGTCTAAAACGTGTAAATCCGTCAAATTTTTTTTTTTTTTTTTTTTTTTTTTTTTTGATTTTTAAAACGATTGCAAGACTTACCCTATACTACGTATGATGGGTAAGTAAAAACAATCGATTTAAAAAACAAATACGGATGTGATTGGATTGTGAATGAAAAAATATACCACCATGACACCATGCGATCCTCTTTAATTAGCAATGATGCATAAAGAGGAAAAAAAAAAAGAGGGCAAGATTGTAGTATGTCTATTCCGGTATTTTATGTGTTATGTCTTTTTATTTTGAAAGAAAAACTCATTTTAAACTTTTTCCTATAACAATGATAGCTAAATGTTTTTAGAAGTCTCATGTACATATGTCTTTTAGTACATCCAGCAGAATAAAACAGCAGTTTGTTCTAAAATCCTCATTATATTTCAAAACATTTTGCTGTTACAAGATGCGATAAATATGAATATTAATTTTAATAAAAATGTTAACTTTTACTCCTCATGAAGGAATAACCGCTATAAGGTGGTCTGGTGTAATAACGCCAGGCGGGGTAATAACGCCAAGTGCTAATATTTTGCATAATTATGAAATAATCTGGTAAATGACACCCATGTGCTCGGCACAGAAGGGTTTTGAGTCATATAAATCGCAAAAAACAGCTTCAAGTTAATTTGTTTCATTTTTAGGTCTTATTGTTTTTACAAGCAACTAAAATTAATGCTTGATCTAAAATTTGCGAGATACGTTTTGTGATGTGAAAACTATTTTTTTTTTATCCGGAAATACTTTGTTAATTGCATAAATTTGTAGTACATTTCATGGACTTTCAAAATGTTGTTGAAGATTTTGGATATCTTCTCGAGATAATTTATAATTTAAAATGTAGAGCGCAATAACTATAACGGGGTAATAACGCCAATCCTTGGCATTAATACCCCGGTTGATTCCCTACAGTGGCCGAGCTACATCCTAAATACTGATTTAAATAAACACAGTTAAAACTGTGCAATGTTTCTAATAATTCTATTTAAGCGGTCCTTTTTAAGCAAAAAGAAGCTCACGGTCTGATATTCTTCCCCCCACCCACACCACACCTTTATTTTTCTTACACTTTCACAAAAAGTTGAACATTTTCAATAGCTTAGAATACAATTTGTCAATTTCTAAGTTTGTAGAGTTTGTATTTTTAGAATTGGGCAATCTACATGCAGTTATTCCATCTTATTTCATAGTTTTGTTTGCATGGCGTTATTACCCAATATAGATGGGTAATAAAGCCAAATAGCATTGGTCAAGAAATCACGCCATTACATTTTATGAATACATATCTGTTAAATTATTTTTTTTATATAGATAGTCAATGAGTTGCTGTATCGAATCATATATTTGTTTGAAAAATACAAACTAAAACTGAGCCGTGAAAATTGGTAGAACCTTAACGTGGCGTTATTACCCCGGGGTACCTTACATAAATTACGAAACAAGTTGAAGTGAATTGCATATACTGGAACTTTTCCCAGCTTTTAATCTGGAATAAAAGTTTATCTTCCGAATATTTCTTTTTCCCTTGCGCAAGAAGAAGAGGGGAGAGGAATATTGCACAAAATTAATTCTCCTGAAGCCCCATCTTCTGAAATTAAGGCAGTAATGAAAGAAAATCAAATAGAGTTCCAGCGAAATAGAAGACAAAATCTTTTTACTTAACTTTCCTAAAACGTTTAAGCATGACAAAAATCGTACAAAAGAAGCTAAATGATTTTTGGATTAAAGTGATATTTCAGGATCTGCCGAAATTTTTTTTTTTTATAGAATTTTCTTATTTATACTTAACTTAAAATATCTGTCTACGCTTCAAAGCAGTGTTTTTTTAAATAGGAAAATGTAGAAAAACTTGAAAAACAATCAATTTAAAAAACAAATAAGGATGGGATTGGATTGTGAATGAAAAAATATTACTACCATGACACCATGAGATCCTCTTTAACTAGCAATGGTGCATAAACAAAGAAAGAAAGAAAAAAAAAGAGGGCAAGAATTACAGTACGTCTATTTTAGTATTTTATATTTTATGTATTTTTCTTTTGAATGAAAAACTCAATTTAAACTTTTTTCTTATTAATAATGAACATATATAATGGATATATACATATAACAATGATAGTTAAATGTTTTTAGCAATCTCATGTATATATGTCGTTTACATCCAGTGGAATAAAACGGCATTTTTTCCTAAAATGCTCATCATATTTCAAAACATTTTGTGGTTAAAAGATGCCATACATATGAATTTTAATAAAAATGTTAACTTTAACTCCTCGTAAAGGAATAACCGCTATACATAAATTACGAAACAACTTGAAGTGAATTGCATATGCTAAAACTTTTCCCAATCTTTTAATCTGGAATAAAACTTTATCTCTCGAATATTTCTTTTCCCCTTGCGCAAGGAGACGAGGGGAGTGGAATATTGCACAAAATTAATTCTCCTGAGCCCCCATTTTCTGAAATTAAGGTAATAATGAAGGAAAATCAAATAGAGTTCAGCGGAATGGAAGACAAAATCTTTTTATGGAACTTTCCTGAAAAGATTTAAGCATGACAGAAATCGCACAAAAGAAACAAAATGATTTCTGGATTAAAGTGATATTTCAGGATGTACCGGAAAATCAATTTTATATAGTACTTGCTTATTTGCTTTATTTAAGACATCTGCAGTGGCGTAGCTAAGGGGGGGGCGGTCCGCTCCGGGTGTCACCCTCGAAGGGGTGACACCCGAGCGGCCTTTATTTGCAAAAGAATATGCATAATCTTACAAGATTTCGGAAAAAACTCTGATGTAAAATGAATTTTCTAGGGCAAAACTAGGCGCAACAGATTTAGTTTTCTTTTCTTGGAGAAAGTGAAACGGTTAAAAAAATGTGGTTTATAAATTAGATTTGCAACAATGAGGAAAAACCCATTTACGCAAAGTGCGGGTAACCAAAACAAACTTTAAAAAGAAAGAATTTTTTTTTACTTATATACGCAGCGCCATGCTAAATGAGGGACGAAGGGGGCAGGCCCCGGGCGCTGAAATTTAGAAGGCGCCAAATTTATACTACCATCGTCATTTTTGGTCTGTCACAAGAAAAAGTTGGGAGGGAGGAGGTGCCCCGGGTGTCAACTTCGATGGGGTGACACCCGATCTTTATTTGTAAAAAAATATGCACAATCTTACAAGATTTTAGAAAAAAATTCTGACGTTAAATGAATTTTCTAGAGCAAAACAAGGCGCAACAGACTTACTTTTATTTTCTTGGAGAAAGTGAAATGGTACACCAAATGCGGCGCCTAAATTAGGTTTGCAACAGTGAGCAAAAACCCATTTACACAATGTGTGGGTAACTAAGACAAACTTAGCGCCGTGAGAAATGGAAGAAGAGAGCGAAGGGGGGAGGGGGGAGCGCGGTCCCGGGCGCTGAAATTTAGGGGCGCCAAATTTATACTACCACCGTCATTTTTTATCTTTTATAAGAAAATGTTGGGATGGGAGGGGGAGTGCCAATTTCTAACTTTGCCCCGGACGCAATTTTCTCTTTGCATGTCCCTGTACATACGCGCTGCATTGACTTATGCAGAATTCGCGATGAGTGATGAGTCATTGTTGTCAGGGGTGTAGTCATAAAAATAACAGAGGATATACGCTCTAAGCAGAGGGTATATTCTGAAGACAGAGGGTATACCCTAGAGTATGTATACTACAAGCTTTCTTGGGTAACAGAGGGTATAAGACGTGTCTTTATAAATTACAGAAGGTATACGGCGTATACCCCCGTATACCCTTCACTACATCTCTGATTGTTGTGATCTTCTTATTTTGGAGATCCTGTTCGCTTTCGTCAACGTGAAACTAACAGAAAAAATTATGAAGTACTAGAATAGCTAGAACATGATTAAAAATATTATCTGTATACATTTAAAAATAATATTAATTTTGTAAGCCTTATAAAGCAAATAAGTTTTTTTTTTTTTTTCATAAAAAAGGGAACTAGTTTGTTCTTGAATGTTTCTTTGTTTCAATTATCCAATCAAAATCTTTTAAATATGTTCGATATGTATCCAATGACGGGACCTTCATCGCGAAAAATACATAGACTGTCTGGCACCGAAGAGCGTCACTTCTGTTTCATTTTTTATCCTTTCTTAGTATTTATTTCATTATAAAATCATGTATGATAAGTATTCATTTGAAAGATGTTATACATTTTGTATCATTATAATTTGAAATGTTATAGTTGTTAGAATATAGGGTTTTATCAATTAAATTTTTTGTTCTAAGATTGAAAGATCCAAGTCCAAGCAGTTTATAGGTAATTAAAACTTTTTTATTTAAAAATTAAATTTTAATTTAAAAACAAAAGTGTTTGAATGCTCTCTATAAATGTAAATATTCGAAAGTCATGTCATTCGTGAATTTTGTACATACGTTAGAGCAGGTCTGCCCAATACCGCACTCCAGGGTGTCCTTTGAATGTTCTCTTTGTGTTCCTTTCATGTTCCACTGCATCCTGTTTCTAAGTTTTTTATTTCTGTATAAGATTGAAGGGAATCTGTCTGAAGTAAAAAGATATTTAGTTTCCTTACGATTTTCAATCCAATAAATTTTATGGCAGAAAACTGTCAACAATGGAGTGTTTTTCGGTCTGGATCGATTTCACCCGAGACAGATTTTTTACGTATAAAAAGCTGTTTAAAATATACTCTGCATTAAAATCATTGTTTATATGCTTTTGTTATTACAAGCAGTAATAAAATTTTTGGTTTCTTTCCTTAGAAATTTTTTTTTTAAGAAAGGGGATCATTAGAGAGATGAAATATTATATTTACCATGTTTCATATTTTTTCGAATTTTTTTTTTTTTTTTTTTTTTTTACATAGGTTCCTACATATAGAACAGCTCTACATATAAATCATAGAGAGCTTTATGTTATCACCTTCCCTTAGGAGCGGTATTTTTATGTACGTGTATCGACAACATTACTATAGCGAGTTAAGAGCCTACACTAGTTATGTGGTAACTCGAACGCTAATGTTAAACCTGTTGGAGTATTTTTTACGATTTTCTCTCTTTATTGTTTTAAATGATTTTTTTTAATGGGATACCTGAAGTCAATATCTATTGTCCATTTGTACTTTTTGAGTTTGGTTATAGTTTTTTTACTTAAGGATAGTAGTATCCCTTTTAGAACCGGGTATAAATAAATCTCTTGTCTAAATTTGTATTTTGTTTGTGATCTTTTTTTAAAATACGAGTTTTTATGCAGTCCTTTGTCAAAATAATAGTTTTTTATGCAGTCCTTTGTAGAAATGCATGTTTTTTACGCGATTCTTTGTTGAAATTCGCAATTTTTACGAAGTCTTTCGGAGAAATTCGCATTTTTCTCACGATCTTTTGGCGAATTTTTTTCCCCCTGTCTTTTGATGAAATTTGCATTTTTTCGTGGTCCTTTAACGATATTTTGCGCTTTATCCGCAGAACTTTGAATAAGTTCGTGTTTTTTCCTTGATAATTTGACGACATTGGAGGGTTTTTCTTGAAAACGATTGACAAAATTGATTTTTTACGACAACTGCGATGTATGAAATTCACGATTTTTGGTGTTCGATATACCGGATTGAGGAATTTTAAAGTTTTCAGCATGAAATGACTTAAATTTTCGACTTTACTGTTAATTGGACGCTAACAGCAAATAAATCGTACATAAAATTGGCAGAATACTTTAAATTTTTTGACGCTAAAAAAGTTTAAAAAATAAAAATTGTTTCGTTCCTAAAATTTTCTGCAAAGTTCATAAATTTTTTCTGCACATGACGTGCACGCGTGCGTCTATATTATAGAACTCTGGATATTGGTATTGGTATAATTAACATTTTGATGCTCCCTGAATCCATTTCCCCCATCTATATGAATATAAGTTGATTTCTTCTTTTTTTTAAAGATTCCAAACCAAGTGGTCCCAAACTTTGTTTCTGGTGTTTTTTCGATGTCTCAATGTAATTTGTGTGTATGTGTGTGTGAGAGAGCTAATACAATATTGCCAAAGTTTTGAAATTCTATCACGCACATATATATGCAATAAGTTTTAAATAGCAAAAACGGATTCATGGATCCTCAAATGTAAAAATATATCAATTTTGTCGTAATCTGGTTTTTGACATGAATACAATCAGGGTATGCTAATGTATAGCAGATAAATTTTTACTATACTATCTGAAATATAAAAATAATTCTCTTCTTCCTGCTCACGTTTATGTTGGTGGTGTGTGTGTGTGTGTGTGGGGGGGGGGGTGACACCATTTACGTCCGCCCCGGGTGTCACCTACCCTAGCTACGCCACTGGACATCTGCCTCCTTTCGAAGCAGGAATTTTTTAAAACTTTGCAAAGAAACACTGTATTTAGATTTTTTTATAATTTAGTTTCGATAAAAATTAATAATTTACCGTTAAAACAATATGTATTTATATACTAATATTATAAAGTGGAAAGATTTGTTTGTTTGAATTGAATAGGCTCCGAAACTACTTGACGGATTTGAAAAATTCTTTCACCGTTGGAAAGCTACACTATTTCCGATGAACATAGCTATAGTCGCCACTTAAAAGAATCAAAATAAAACTCCAAATAAACGAATCAAAGGCAATTTGAAAAAAAAAAAAAAAATAAAATAAAATAAACTTTTTAGTCCGATCTGATATAAAAGCGTGTGTTTTAAATTTTAAAATTTTTTAGCAATTATTTAAAAAGAAAAAGAAATGCTGAAACTCAAATTAATTTAAAAAAAAAATCACAAAACGATTGTTTTGGAGTTCTCAAAAAAGTTATAGCAGATAGTAATTATTTTAAAGAGTAGTGAGCATCAAATATGGGGCAAGAGGATTTTTTTTTTTTTTTTTAGGGAAGCGGTCAAATATTTAAAATTATTAACGTTTTTTCCATTTCAAATGCGGACTTTTCACTAAGCTTTTATTAATTATTTAATATAAAACTTTCAGATAGATTATAACACTAATATAGATTTTAAAGAGTAGGGGACGCCCAGTTATGGGTAGGGGAGGCAATAATTATTTTTGGAAGAACGTGATCAAATATTTAAAACTGTACCGTTTTAGATGCAGATTTTTCTGAGCCCAGACACAAATACTTATTTAATATAAAATTTTAAAAGTATTTACCCTTATTTTCGAATAATAATTTCATTAAATATCTTTCTTAAATCCAGAAATAGTTTTGTTGAGTTCGCTTCCTGGTGGTGAAATGTAAAACTAAAAAATTCCAGAACCCCCATCCTTTTTTCTGTTGCCGTGTGTGCACAGCATTTCTGCTATACGGTACCGTAGGCAGCGGGGATTCGGTACGAGATTGGGTCGTTTTATGACATTTTGCAATACAAATTTCAGGTTTGTTTTAGAATGTAATTACGGGCCCGGGCAATGCCTGACGGCTCAGCTAGTATTTATATACACACACATACATACATATATGTGGTAATATCTGAGTTACTTTGGTTATATTTATAAAAGTATATATATATAAGAAAATGAAGAAAAACTTTAAAAAACAAGCAATATAAAAAACAAATACGGGTGTAATTGGATTGTAAATGAAAAAATATACTACCATGACACCATGAGATCCTCTTTAATTAGCAATAATGCATAATAAAAAAAAGGACAAGTTTATTGTACGACTAGTAAAATAGTAAAATAGTAAAATTCGTCTTATTTAATCGTATAATAATTAAGACAAAGATAAGGGAAAATTTACTACTATTTTAGAAAAGGGCTTCCGATGAAGAAACTGAATTTTTATAAAGCAGCCCAGTGGCAGCATTATTTCCTGATTTTGAAAATCTCCAGACCCTGTTGTCGTGCTCGTGAATTTTCATGACGTCTGCTTTCAAATCATGATAATAAAAAAGAGCAGAAGTCAGTTAATTTGGTGATCACATAAATCATAAGGAAAATATATGATGTTTAAATTCAAATCCTACAAATATATATACATATGTATATAATTTTATAGTTAAAAAATACTTGTCGTCTTGCCCTACAGGCGGAGGTAGATTTCAAAGTTAAAAGTGCAATCCAAAAAAAAAAAAAAAAAAAAGATTAGAGATAAACTCAATATAACAACTTTATTTCGCCGCTTTTGAAGAATTTTTAATTTCATTTTTCTGTAAGAGATAGTTTTATCAGAATCGTCTTAAGGAAAATTGGCTCCAATGCCAAAATTGACAGAATTTTTTGAAATGTATGAGCTTTAATATTGACTATAAAATTAAATATTGAAAAATATTCAATAATAATTATAATATTGTATAATATTGACTTTAATATTGAATAATATTGACTTTATGAAAAAAATGACCAATACAGCACATTATATAGTTTCTAAATAAGAGAAACTGCCAATTGAATACGTTTGAGAGCAAAATTAAATTTAAAAATGAACCATAAAATAAGCAATTTGTTATTTGAATACATCCTCAATTCTTCGACCACAATCGCTTCGGGAAATTCTATTCAAAATGCCCACTTCGACAGCATTTTTTAAAATGCATTCTGCCTTTATCAAAAAATTGGCAATATGTCACATCATATAGTTCCTAAATAAGAAAACCTGCCAATTGGATGTGTTTGAGAGCAAAATGAATCTAAAAATGAGTCAGAATATAAGCAGTTTAAGTACACCCTTAATATGATTTTTCCTTCCACTCCAAATATTGTTTAATTTGTTTCTGATATAAGTATTGATCCTATCAAAAACTTGTCAATATAAAAGTTTTAGATATTATTGAGAAGATGTATAATAAATTTCATCGGATTTGTTATCGTAAGAATTGACGAGGATATGGATTTTTTCCTTACTTTATCCCCGTTTTTGTTTTCGCTTTTATTTATTTATTTATTTTTTTTAGCAAGAATTGTTCCAAGTTATATATTTTTTTTTCTCCCAAAACCCCCATTTTTAACTTTATCAAAAATCTGTCATTCATAAATTTTTGGCCCGTTTTTTCAGAGATAATATAATTTTTAAACTGATTCGATATGTATTTTCATTAAGAAGTTATGTTTTTTTTTTTTTTTTTTTTTTTTTTTTTTTTTTTTTTTTCAGTTTTTACAAAAATCTCCCCTATTTCTACCCCCTTAGTCCATTAACGAACTTGATCGAGATTTCATGCCTCTTGATTTTATGTATTAATTTGGAATAGATTTGAGCAGAATTATAGAAGTTATCGTGTCCATAAAAAGTTATATATATATATATATATATATATATTACAAATGTAAAAAATGTTCGTCAAAACTAACCTTTATACTATCTTAATTTTCTTATAATAATGTTCCGTACTTACTTCAAATTATTAAATTAAAATCTTGTTTCTAAATCTAATCTGTTAATCTTTATGCAGGCGATATAAATTCTTAATTTGCCTTAAAAAAACATTATTCTAGTATGCGTAAATTTAAAAAGATGGCTCTAAATTAAAAATATTCTTAATTAAATTTTTATTTCTTAATATTCCAAATAAAATTCATTTTTCTATGTTTGTATCAACCCTTTTTAAGAAAGTCTTATTAAATTTATTCCAAAACCATACCTTTCAAAAAATATCATTATTTTATTTTATCTATTTATTTATTTTTCCTCCGTCAACCTTGATAATGTGCATATTAATAAATTCATTTCTTTTCTTTTTCTCTTAAAATTAATCATTTATAAAAATCGTCTGCCTAAGAAATCCTGAGTCGGTTATAAATTGGTTAAATAATATTTTTTAAAAAATAAATTTATCGTCTGTGGAAAATAGTCTCGTAGCTGGACAAGAATTCTGTTTACATAAAAGAATGATGGTTTGAGCTTACAGAATGTTCTGGAATTTTCTTTTTAGTTTTAAGGGTGGAAGCCTCGAGTGGAGAAGGAGGATTCTTGGGTTTTTCCTTCGATGAGTACGGCTCGCTGAAATAATGATAGAATGTTTCGGCAAAAGACAGTTTGCAAAAGGAGCTTTTCCGTTTCTCATGATTACGGATTAAATAAATGAACTTACAGCAGCCAATGAGTAATTATTTGGATTCTCTACATCTATTTATTTATTTTCCTCGGTGGCCATGGCTTCTTTGCGGTGAAAGGGAAACCCGGCGTTGATGTCTCTGGCTCCTAACTTTTAAATCGTCACAATAAACTCAAAAGTCCGACAGGATATTTTATCTGTGCTGCCTTTTTCGGATATTTAAAGAAAATTTTCGATTTGCTAATGAAATCGGCTGTGGAACGAAATGATGATAGGTTTGTGAATCGCCGATAATCGACTTCTCGTGAATGTTCTTGTGCCGAAATTGCCGTAATTTCTTACTTAATTAAAGTAAAAAAAAAAAAATGTTCTTTCGAAAGAACTTCACATCTATGCTTGGAAAGATGCTAATCTGAAAGAATTAGTGCTTGCTTTGAGTTTGCTTGTGTGTTCCATGACGATTGAGATCCTTTCTTTCATAGTCGAGAAAAAGTAGTCCTCGTGATGATGAAAAAGAAGAAAAAAAAATAATAATTACAAGACCATTTCTTGTAAATTGGTGAATAGACAAATATTTTTCGAGATAGTTGAGCACAATAGGATTTCGGTGAGATTTTTTTCGTAGTGTTTTGATTATTATTATTTGTATACTTTTTATGTATTTATTTAAATTAATTATTCTCTGTTTGTCAGTTTATTTATTTGATTATTTGTCTGTGAATCTTATTTACTTACCTATTTATGAGTATTATTATTATCATTATTATGTGTTAGAGATGGAAACATTTTTGTTCTTAAGGATTAAATTGAAGAGTATGATATTCTTAGACAATTACTGTTGCATATTAAAGATTATTATGATATTTTTATGCACGTTTAAAGATAAGTTCGTAATAATAATGAAGCATAAAAGAACTTAGAAGCTCTAGTTTTTTTTTTTTTTTTTTTTTTTTTTAAGTACATTTTCTATTTTATTGATATTTGTTTGTTATCAAGAACTATTTTCAGAATATACAGTATTTTCATATAATAATGTTCCTACAACTAGACATGGAGCTAGAAAACTAAATTAACATTTATGTTTTTTCCTTTAATTGTTAGAATTTCTGGTGACAGTGAATTTTGGTTCCCGTATTCTTATAATTTATTTAAATTCAGTAAGAAAGATGGAATTGTATAAACTGTTGCTAGAGTTTTGGCTGATAAATATGATTCATTTTTTCAGTAAATTTTGTAATTTTAAGTAAGAATTAAAAAAAAAAAAAAATATGGAAGATCCTAAATTCGTACCGTTTGACCCGAGTTCTGGAATGAACATTTTGTCTTGGTTAACTTATTTTGATAAAACATGTGATAGGGAACAGAAAAATCTAGAATGGAAATTTAATTTTATTGCACAATATTTGAAAGGAGAAGCGCAAAAAATTTATATCAATGACTGCTTAAATTGTACGGATTATGAACAAATTAAGAAAATTTTGATAGAAAGACTCATTGAATTAGACTTCCCGAGTTTTTCTGATTTTTCAAATCTGAAATTAGATAATTTAGACAATTTAGAAACTTATTTTCGTAAAAATGTGGAAATTGGTAGGAAATTACATCTTAGTGAAAATATACTATTACAAGGTTTAACTGATGGTTTAAAACCAGAATTCAAAAACAGTATTATTATAAATCCTCCTAGTAGTACCACTGAATGGTACCGGGTTGTCAAACAATTCGTGGAAGTTTCCACCCCACTAGTTTCAAACCAAGTAATAAATCAACCCTCAGCTAGACAAAATTTTCAACCTTTTCAACCAACTAGGCCCTGGATTCAGCCAGTTAGGCCCAATAATACACCTAGGAATTGGATTCCCCAAAGGCAATCTCAAAGGCCCAGAATTTGTCAAAATAATTATATTGAGAATTCATATCCTTCAAGACCTTGTAGGATATGCACGAATAGGGGTGTGAGTAATGCTTTTCATTGGGAAAGAGAATGTATTTTTAGGAATGAGGTACCATCCTCTGATACTCTTACAAATATCTCACAAAATAATTCTCATAATGTTTGGCAATTAATTGTATATGGATGTACAAATAATTATAATTTGCCATGTGTTGTAGATACTGGCTCAACTATTGAAATATTGCCACTTAAATTTGTTAAAAAACTTAATGCTAAAATTGAGACTATACCCTCAGTTACCATTGGTCAGGCAAAAGGATTTTTACATATAAATAAAAAATGTAGTGTTCTTCTAAAAGTGGGTAAAATTAAAAAATATGTTAACTTTTTAGTATGCAATACAAATTTGGATTATGCTATTTTGGGGTTAAAAGAATGTTCTAAATTTAAATTAACCATAGAATGTAAAAATTGTATTGAAAGGCAGGGAAGGAAAATTATAACTAACAGTATATCCATACATAATGAGAGATTCCTTCATTTCAATACAGTAAATATGGACCAAGTACAACAGAACAGGGATCAATCTAATGAATTTGTAACCTCAGAGTATAAAAAAAAAAATATGAAATTAAATACTGGTAATAATGTAGCAATAGATAATTATGATAATGAAATACTGAATGCAAGTAATCATGATATAGAGTTACAATCTACTTGTGGAAATATTATGAAAAATGAAGACTGTGTTGAATATGATCACGAAATTAATGTGCATCCTCATTATAGAGGTTCCATGACTCTTCAAAATTTTCGCAATAATTCGGATTCAGATTTAACTGGGGAAATAAATTTAATTCAAGATGTAAATTTAAGGGAATTAGTTCATATTTATAGTGATATTTTTGCAAAGCATAAATATGATGTGGGTAGGATAAATATTGAACCACAACGCGTTATACTAAAATCTGACCTACCTGTATCTTTGAGGCTCTACCGAACATCTCCCCTAGAAGAAAAATAAAATAAAAAATAAAATTCAGTCTTTGTTAGCAGCGGACTCATAAAGGAAAGTAATAGCCCCTATTCTGCCCCTGTTACACTAGTTATGAAAAGAGAGGGAGGTAAAAAAACGCGATTATGTATAGACTATAGAAAATTAAACGCAATAATTAAAAACGATGCAGAACCCTTGCCCCGTATCGATGGAATTTTAGATAAATTGAGTAGTGCTTAGTATTTTTCAACTTTGGATTTAGCCTCTGGCTACTGGCACATACCAATACATCCATCCGATACAGAAAAATTAGCATTTGCAACCAATTTTGGACTTTTTGAGTGGCTTGTGCTCCCTTTTGGCATAAAAACTGGCCCTCCCATATTCAATAGAACCATTCGAAGGATCCTTAATAAATATAAAATCGACTTTGCGTGCCACTATTTTGATGATATTATAATTTTCTCTTCCTCTTTAGAAGAACCTTTAAACCATTTAGCTCAAATTTTTGACATTTGCAAACAAGAAAACATTAGACTTAAACTTTCTAAATGTAGGCCAAAATAAAATCAATTTCTTAGGTTATGAAATCACTAATGGAAGTATAACACCAGCAAATGCCAATATTGAAACCATCAAAAATTTAAAACCTCCTTCCAATGTGAAAGAGTTACAACGATTTCTAGGTTCCATTAATGTTTACCATAAATTCATAAATAAATATGCTGAAATTAGATATCCTCTACATCGATTACTTAAAAAAGACACAATATGGGAATGGAACTCAGAGTGCCAGGACTCTTTTGAAAAATTAAACTAGTTGGATGTGTCAATCCCAAAACTTTCTTCTATCTCATAAGTACATTTTAATATTAAAAAAAAAAAAAAACGTGGTGACCCCAAAGTTACCCACTATCGAATTTCCTCGAACATTTGACCTAGCGTAATGAGATTCTGGTATCCGAAAAGCCTAAAACGCAAAATTTAATTAATATTCTGAGAAAATGAGCTTAGTAGTGCCTCATGTTGGGTAATGTATACTAAAACCTAATAAGCATCTATTTACGTCAAGACCTAACAGAATCTGAAATTTGATGGAATTTCGTCCATTAGTTCTTTAGATATAGTTATAACAAAAAAAAATTGCAAAACGTAGCACAGCAACACCATATCTTGGACAATTTATGCCAAAACGTAAGAAAGCGTCTAATTATGTTATGGTGTAAAAGAATCTGAAGTTTGATGAAATTCTGTGCATTAGTTCTTGAGATATAGCTAGTTTAAAAAAAACGTGTAAAATATAGCACAGCAGCACCATTAGTTCAAGGATTTATAACAAAACGTAATCATCGTGTAATTATGTTATATGTCATTTTGTAACAAAATCTGAAGTTTGATGAAATTCTGTGCGTTAGTTGTTGAGATATAGCTATCGGAAAAATCGTGCAAAAAGCAGCATAGCTGCACCACCTGTTGCAAGGTTAATACCAAAATGTAATCAGCGTCTAATTATGTTATATATTCTAGTGTAACAGAATCTAAAATTTGATGAAGTTCTCTGCATTAATTCTTGAGATATAGCTATCGCAAAAATCTTGCAAAATGTAGCATAGCAGCGCCACCTATTGGGCAGTTCACACCAAAACATTATCAGCGACTATGTATCTCAAGGTATCGCGGAATCTGACGTTTGGTGAAATTCTGTGCATTAGTTCTTGAGATATAGCTATCATGAAAATCATGAAAAACGTGGCATAGCAGCGCCACCTGCTGGCCAATTTACACCAAAACTTAATCAGCGTCTATGTATATCAAGGGGTCACAGAATCTGAAGTTTGGTGAAATTCCGTGTATTAGTCTTGAGATATAGCAATCCTGAAAATCATGAAAAACGTAGTATAGCAGCGCCACCTGCAGGCCAATTTTCAACCAAAACCAATAGGCACTAATTCATATCAAGGTCTAACTGAATATAAAATTTTATTAAATTTCGAGCATTAGTTCTTGAGATAGAGCGCCCACAAATTTTTTGTCACAGACAGACAGTTTGACAGACAGATATACAGACGGACAGACTCACAGACAGACATTTTCTAAAAATAGTCAAAACGTGTTCAGGATCTTCTAAAACGTATAAATCCGTCGAAAACTGGAAGTTCAAAATTTTCATGAATCCAATACTTTCTTCTTGTAAAGATAGAAGAAAGTAAAAATTCTTTAATTGCAAAACCCATCCTCAAAATTTATGATCTTAAATTACCTTTACCTATGTTTGTAGATGCCTCTCAGATAGCAGTAGGTGCCGTTCTAAAACAACCTGATAAAGATAATTTCTTACATCCTATTGCTTATCATTCTAGAATTTTGAAGAGTTATGAACAAAATTATTTCATAACTGAATTAGAATGTTTAGCTATTATAGATACTCTCGACAAATTCTATCATTACTTTCATGGTGTCAAGTTTACAATTCATACGGACCACGCATCTCTAGTATGGTTAAAGAGTGTTAAAAACTTAAGAGGTAGGCTTTTTAGATGATCACTCAAACTTAGTATGTTTGATTATGAGATAAAATATGAAAAGGGTTCAACAAATGTCGAAGCAGACATGTTGTCACGAAATCCTGTTTGTCATTTTAATCAACATATTAGTTTATTGCTAGATAGGAAAGAAATTATAGAGATGCAAGACAAAGACAATGTTTGTGACAAAAAATATAAAAAAGAGAATGGAATTATTATAGTTCAGAAAAAGGGATTCAAAAAAATTGTTGTACCAATGTCATTAAGAAAAAAAATTACTTTATATTGCTCATGATAATTTTGGACATTTAGGGATTCAAAAAATGCTTAATTTAATATCTCCCAACTATTATTGGCCTAATATGACAATAGACATTACAGAATTTGTTAAACATTGCGATACCTGTCAGGAAAATAAAAAACCAAAACAGAAAAGATTCGGCTTATTACAAGCTATGCCAGCCACAGATCAACCTTTTGAATGTGTTTCTATTGATACTGTTGGTGGATTTAACTATTACAACTCAACAAAAAAATTCTTACACATAATAATAGATCATGCAACTAGGTTTGTTTGGGCTTTTCCCTCCAAAAATGTTACCACTGAAACATACACTAACTGTTTAAAACAAATTTTCAATATCAAAGCACCTCAAAAAATACTTAGTGACAGGCATAAATCTTTCAGATCTCCAAGATTTAAGAAATTCCTTAGAAATCATCATGTTCAACAGCGTTTTACATCCGCACATCATCCTGAGACCAATGGAAAAGTAGAGCACGTTAATCAGACTATAGTTACCAGGCTTAAATGTAAAGTTAATTCCACTTCTTCTAAAATACCTTGGACTAGATTATTAAACCAAGTCATCGAAGAATACAACAATACGCCCCATTCTATCACCAAATTCCCACCTGCCTATTTATTTTATGGTCAATTGCCTTATGAATCTCCTTTAAAACAGAACTATTACCCACCAATAGACATAGCCCTCAAAATTGCGAAAGCGCGAACTCATGAATTTCACCTTAAAAGTAAAAGACTCTATGATCGAAATTTTGTCGAATGCCCATTAAAAATACAAGACTCTGTAATTTATGAAGAATTTAAAAACCGTAACACTCGAAAATTAGAATCTACTTTCTCTGGACCATACAAAATTATAAATAAACGTTCTAATGTAACTTATGAAATAGATAAATTTAATTATGAGACAGGACAGAATTCCGTTATTGTGCATGTTTCTAAATTAAGACCCTATTTTTCACCCGAAGATTTTAAACTGTTTCATGAGCAACCCCCCCCCCCCCCCCAAAAAAAAAAAAAAAAAAAAAAAAAAAAACCTCAGATACAATCACAATCACTAGATCAAACTAAAGTCAAGACAGTAGATTAAATTTTAATTCTTATTCTTTAAATATTTTATCACCATAATTTTCAACATTAGCAGGTATGTTCTTGGTGCGCAACAAGAATATTACTTGTTTTTGGGATTAAATTGGGCTCCTTATGCAGGCATAAGGTGTACACTTTGATTGTAAAAGCTTTCAAATTTATGTTGATAAATTAATTTTAAGTGTGTTTAAGTCTAACTATATTTACTCATGTATTTGACATTAGTATTATTCTATGTATTCAGCAGATATTTATGTTATAACAGTTATAAAATCTGATGATTCTACTCAAACCTATAACATAATATATGATTTTCAGTGATTGTGAAAACTACAGATATTAAAGTTTTTCAAAAAAGCAAAGTATTTTTATTTCCATTTCTCAGTTAAGAATGAAAACTTTTATTCCTATTTGTTTTTATTATTAAAGTTTGTAAACCATGTGTAGATAAAACATTATTCCACATTTGGCATTTGAAAACTTATAACCAAATTTAACAATTTTGTAAAAGAGTATCAGAGAGGAATTATTGTAAGGAAATACTGGTTGAGAGTCCATTTTCTAAATAGCTAGATTTAATTTTATTTGGATTTTGGAATTATTATGATTTTTTTTTATGTATACTTTCGACTAGCAAAAAATACTTTCTTATGCTATTAGAAGATAAGAAAATTATTTAGTTGCTATGTAATTATTTTTATCCTCAACCAATATTTTCCCTATCAATAATAAACAAATAGTGATATTTTCTTTTGATTATACTCTTGTTTTACTATTATTATTATTATTATGATTTCTATAATGAAGTTTAGTATTAATTATACTCTTATTGAGAAATATTAGGATATGGAGTCTTATTATATTATTACTTATTATTGTTGTTATTGTTATTATTTAAATTTTTCTATATTATTTATTATTGATATTGAGAGTGATGCTATTTATTATTGAAAAATTGATATATTATTAAGAGATGTTGGATCCAACAAAGATTCCAACATAACATTAAACCCAAAGATTAAACTAAATTTGAAGATCTTTAATTAAAGAGACTGTATTCAGTGAACATTGGAAAAGACTCTTTTATACACTATTGAAAGACTTTTTACATTTGAAGGACTTTATTAAAAATAAACTATCCATTAAGTCATTGTAATTATTTAAACTTCCATGAGAAAGAGTTTTTATTGTTTTTATTATATTTGTAATATCTCTTGCTTATTAATATTTATAATTTATTTACTGTTATTATATGTATTATCTCCTATGCACTTATAAATAGTAAGTGATATTGTAACATTATTGTATTTCTTTCAGGGAAATGCTCCTACCTAAATTTAATTCACATTAATTTTCTCTTAACTATTTTATTTTAATCGCTAATATTTTTTATATTGCGTTTATTTTCTTTTCTTCCATCTCTTGGCTTCCTGAGTTTGACAGTTTTATTCCAAAATTTAACTTTTCTAAATTATTATATTTCTGTTGTCTGAACTTGTAGTTTTATTTAACTATCAATTTCATACTAAGTTTTGGAAGGGGGGATAATATTACAAATTAAAAAAAAATTCGCCAAAACTAACCTTTATACTATCGTAATTTTCTTATAATAATGTTCCGTACTTACTTCAAATTATTAAATTAAAATCTTGTTTCTAAATCTAATCTGTTAATCTTTATGCAGACGATATAAATTCTTAATTTGCCTTAAAAAACATTATTGTAGTATGCGTAAATTTAAAAAGATGGCTCTAAATTGAAAATATTCTTAATTAAATTTTTATTTCTTAATATTCCAAATGAAATTCATTTTTCTATGTTTGTATCAACCCTTTTTAAGAAAGTCTTATTAAATTTATACCAAAACCATACCTTTCAAAAAATATCATTATTTTATTTTATCTATTTGTTTATTTTTCCTCCGTCAACCTTGATAATGTGCATATTAATAAATTCATTTCTTTTCTTTTTCTCTTAAAATTAATCATTTATAAAAATCGTCTGCCTAAGAAATCCTGAGTCGATTATAAATTGGTTAAATAATATTTTTTTAAAAATAAATTTATCGTCTGTGGAAAATAGTCTCGTAGCTGGACAAGAATTCTGTTTACATAAAAGAATGATGGTTTGAGGTTACAGAATGTTCTAGAATTTTCTTTTTAGTTTTAAAGGTGGAAGCCTCGAGTGGAGAAGGAGGATTCTTGGGTTTTTCCTTCGATGAGTACGGCTCGCTGAAATAATGATAGAATGTTTCGGTAAAAGACAGTTTGCAAAAGGAGCTTTTCCCTTTCTCATGATTACGGATTAAATAAATGAACTTACAGCAGCCAATGAGTAATTATTTGGATTCTCTACATCTATTTATTTATTTTCCTCGGTGGCCATGACTTCTTTGCGGTGAAAGGGAAACCCGGCATTGATGTCTCTGGCTCCTAACTTTTAAATCGTCAGAAACTAACTAAACTAACCTAACTTTGGGGTTTACGTACCGTGATTGGTGTAAGTTCTGCAAAAATTTTTCACATATTCCAACATAGGACAGACTGCAATAGTATTTCATACAATAGCTACCAAGAACGCAATTTAAGAATCGTAAAAGTTGTACATATGAATATGTATGCTCGTGCTCGTGAATTTACCTAACGCGGGCTTTCAAGTAATGGATAATACAAAATACCAAATGTCGGTTAAACTGGTGATCACTAACTTCATAAGGAAAATAAATTATGTTTAAATTTAAATCCTACAAATACATATAATTATATAATAAAAAAAGCCATTTAAGAATCGCAAAAAGTTCTACAAATGAGTATGTGTGTGCGCGCGCGTGCGGGTACATATCTAAGTAACATGTATTATGAAATAATGGTGAAAATAATTACTTTTTAAAAACATTTTTACTTAAAAAAATTCAACAATTATATGGATGCGGTAAATATAATTACAAATTATAGTAACGATTTGTATTTCTTAAACAAACAATAAACATGATAGCGAAATTACGAAAGCAGTTGAAGTGAATGCCGTATATCTAAACGTTTCCCGGCTTTTAATTTAGAATAAAGCTTTACCTCTTGAATACTACTTTTCTTCTTGTGAAAGGAAAAGAGAAGAGAAGGATATTGCTCAAAATTAATTTTCATGATCTCCAAATTGTTGAAATTAAGATAGTAATGAAGGAAAATCAAATAGAGTTTAACAGAATAGCAGACAAAGTCTTTTTCTAGAACTTTCCTAAAACGTTTAAGCATGAGAGAAACCACACAAAAGAAACGAAAATGATTTCTGGATTAAAATGAAATTTAAGAAACTTTCGCAGAATCAATATGTGCACAATAATTGTTTCTTAAAAAGATTCTTCGTGGCTTGTAATCTGTAAAGAGTGAATGCTTTTCTATGAAAATTACTAGCAGTAAGAAATCTAATTGATAGAAAGATAATAGAAAATTTAATTTATAACTAAATTAACATAACTAAATTAGTAACTAAATTAACATCGCCACATAACTTACGTTTATAACGTGTGAAAATGAATACTTCAGTATTTATTACATGAATTATCACATTGCTAACTAAACGTAGACCAATGGAGTGAAAAATGTACAAACTGGGAATTGAACCCGGAACTCTTATAATAGCACTCCAAATGCTCTACCATTTAAGCTACAAGGATGATATCCAGTTTGGCATCTTTCACTCAGATATCTTGGTAAGACTGCAACTACAGCAAAAGATGGAATTTCAATGTTCAATAATTTCAAGCGTAATTTCAAGCGTAAACTACTGAAAATTAATTGACAAAAATAATTAAAATTATATATGTGATTACCGATGCTGAGTTTGTTTGTGTCTCATTTTACGCCGCATTGTGTTTTTATGAAGATTTTTCCATCTTGTGCTGTAGTCACCGCCTTACTAGCATATGTGAGTGAGAGATGATAAACTGGGTATCGTCCTCGTACCTTATATGATAAAACACTTGGAGCGCTATTCCAAGGGTTCCGGGTTCGATTCCAGACTTGGAGATTTTTCACTCTGTCGGTCTACGATTAGTTAATAATCTGATAATTCATGTAATAAATATTCAATAATTTCAACTGTAACTTCACCGTTAAAAATAACGACAAAAATGAATTTAAAAAATGTATGGATACTTCAATTGAAAGATTGTCAATTTGTGCTCCGCAGAAAAATCCAGATATTTTAGCATTTTAATGTTTTGTGAATAATAAAACATCATTCAGATTTTATGTTTTACTAATAATAAAACAGAAAAACAATGTTCATACATTTATAAAATTTTAGATTTTTAGTTTTGAAAGATTAAATTATAGCCGGCAATTACATTTATGCAGAGCAGTGGGAATTATATTTATCATGAGATTATTAAAAAATATATACTATTTATTTTTATATGCAGATAATTTTTATTGTTATTCTTTCACTGAATTGACATTGTGTCTGAACTCTGTATTTTATGTATTATATCTGGGCAGGAAATATGCTTCTGATTGCCACGAATAGATTAACACTAGAACGCCCGGATGGAGTCGATTCGACTCCAATCATGTAACTAAATTTCAATTCGAACCAGAAAAATTTTCTTGAAATAATTTAAATCTAATCCACGCAAATTTACGTTAAATAAATCAATTAAATAATTTTGAATAAAAATTCTGGTGAGAAATATTATTTTCAAACTTGAGTAGAATTTCCGGGCGTTCTAGTGTTAAAGTACTAAAAAAGAGTATTATTCTGAGTCTGGATATTCCTATGAGAAAAAGCATTGTCATCCGTCTTTCAGCAAAATCTGTGTTTTTGACACGATGGAAGTAAAAGCCGAATTCAGTCATTTATGCATTCTCGATCCATCGATCTTTATCATTTAAAAGCGGTTCCTTTCACCATTATAAAAATGAAGTTTTTTATTGGTTTTTGTACAAATGTGTTTATTTTTAAATGTATACAGACTGTACCAGGATTATTGGGACACACTTTAAAGGGAGGCAGAAAACATCACAAATATTAAGATATGTATAGCAATCCTTGGTCGGAAACTCCTTCCTGGCGCGTTAGTGACAACACAAAGCACAAGAAAGACAGGACACGAATAACAGGAGAAAACATGTTGATTATCCTTAGAACAGCAAAAAACTAAGAAAAAAAGAACATTAAAGAATCAACGATCGTCATCAAAGTAGGTGTTTGAAATTACGAATCTCCCGCACTTAGAAGTTCTAATTTTCTCGAAAATACCGGGAGTATCCTCGCCTTCCCCAACAGCTGCCACGATGCATACAACAAGTCCCTTAGCCCTTTCCAGCATTGTCTCATCATTTTTTAGCATTGTCTCCCTGGTCGCATTCTCGTCACTACCACGCCAACAAAGTGTTTCCGACCATGCCTGGGACCGCCTGTATATATATATTAGTGATTCAAAAAGTTTTAGATCATGACCGCGAGAATAAAAAATGAGAGACTGATTTATTTATTTAACATCTCCGAATTTTAAAGTTTAGATTGGTTAAACGTAACTGATAATGGTCAACAAGTTGACTGCCGTAGACTGTGACAAAGTTCACATTTCTGGAATACATCGACAAAGGGGTTTTTAGTGTTTATCAAACAGGTTCACAAAGTGTTATACTTTTTTAACTTAAAAATAGGAAATTTTAGTTATTTTTTTCTTGTTAAACGCCAAACTAGGATCTCTAAACCTAATTGGTTGGGGTTTTGTTTTTAAAATACATGGTAATAAATTACACTCCCAACATTTCGGCTGCATGAGATATTTTAATTGATTTTGAAAATCTTATTTGTGTTGATTTCAAATATGTAACCAGCATCTTTGCAGCAACTCTTGTTATTGAGAATAAGAAGCTACATATATATATATAAAGAAAAATACGTTTTTTGAAACATTTTATTTTATCTCTCTAATTCAACTTCAAAAAAATATCTCTTATAGGATTATATGGAGTTAAAAAATGTGTAATGCTATTCTCAATTCTCCAGCAGTACTCCGCCATCATATGTATATTCTAGTGATACTGGTACCGCTTCTTAATAGTGAGGAGATCTTGATGAAAGCATTCGTCTTCTTCTTCACTCAAATCACCAAGATTTTCAGAGTAACAGTCCAAATGACTATGAAAGAAAGTACCTTGATTCTCATATTGCGTCCAAGCTTCCGAAAATGTAATAACACCTCTTCAACGTGATCAGTGTAATCCTGGAACTTTTCATTCCTCCTACAACTTTCGACAACCCAGCATTGGTAAAAAAAAAATAGTCATTTGAACTTGGAACAGGTCTAGTAGCAGACCGTAAGTTCGGATAAGGCCACTTAGACAAATTATTTTTGCTAATTCTTGTTATTCCTAACTCAAAAATAACAGTTATCATAGAGATTTGAGGGTTCATGTCAGAGTTTAATACTTGAAAGATGGTCTCTTCTTAGTAGCCTATAAATACAAAGACTGTACACAATTTTTTCGCTCAATGTTAGGATCCCAGGGCTGTTTTAAAGTTGTCTAAGTTCACTTCTTTTACGAAGTGAGGCAAACATTAGCGAAATTTGGTAAAACTATTTTCTCCATAAATATAGTAAAAAGAAATCAGATCGTTTTAAAAGTTCTTCTTGAAAACGACATTATAAAAATTCTCTAAATTTTATTAGATTTAAAAATTACAAATCTTCTAAATACACAGAACAATCAATATAAGAAAGGTAGCTTTACCTTAAAAATTTGAGTTGAAAGGAAAAAAGGTCAGAAAAAGGCCATCAAATGTAACAAATGAGGTGCGTTCGTGCAGTAATGAATCTTTCAAATTATTCAGATCTTGGTGTAATAATATACAATGATTCAGATACATTATAGAATCCGAAATTTTTTGTGTGTCCCTGTAAATACTATCTGCTTTCTAACACGAAGTAACTTGTAGTTAATCTCAGCAACGTATATAAATTTCATAAAATGAAAATAGTTTAATACAATTGAAACGTTTACCAAAGAATGTTTCCTCCTATACCATTATGTAATGGAATACTTGTGTAGCCCTGTAAATTAATAACAAATATTCTTTGAAGAACAGATTGTACAGAATGTATATTTTAATGTATATTTTAATATATATTTCACAGATGCATATCAATTTTATTATGCTCGAAAGAGTGTAACATCATTAAAATACCCTAGAGAATATTTTTTCCCATTGGCCGTAATGTAACGGAATAGTTTGTATTATCCCTGTAATTGAACAATACGTCCTATTTTCATAAAATTTGAAATGACGTGACAAAATTATACAAAAATAATACCTTTTAAATTTCAAACGAATCGGTTGAGTAGTTTTTGTGTTGTTACATGCAGACGGACCGACGACGGACGGACGGACTGAACAACAACTATAGGTGCTTTGTATTTACATAATTATGAATGTACATAAAAAAGGGAAAAAGTTAAATTCAGCACCCACGAATTAGAAAACAACAATTAATAAATCGCATGCAACAGGGATATACACTATATGGCCATTGATTATTGGACACTTGCGATTTTAGACATTTTGTTAAATATCTAGAAAAATACATGAGAAATCACCTCGAAACTCTTAGTGTATAAATATAATAGTATAAGTCATACAACTCCGTGAAGATTTTTTCCCGAAACTCCATAGGGGACCGTCAACAAATTAAAAAAGAATGAATATCTTTTGAATAACCCTATCAAAACGAATGTAGCAAAAACGCTCAAACTCTAGATTATGATTGAATGCCTTATTGTAATACGCCTTGTTCATTTTTATGCAAATAGCATGCATACTCGCAGAGTAATTAAGGTTTTTATAAAAATGGTCCCAACTTTTTCCAAGTTTTTTCCTTATAATTTTCAGAGTTCTCAATATAAAATAATATTTTTTTCAGAAAATATGACAAACAACATTGCACACAGTACCATGTAATCAGAATTAAAAAATAATGAAAATTGTATACAAAATGAGTTGGTTTACTAAATAATTTTTTACTGCGCATGCGTCAACGATATCAAAATTTCATTTGCATATTATGTTAGCTAAATGTATAGAGCAACTTTTGTGAAAGTCACAAAATCATAACTTGAAAATTCTGAAAATAATCATCAACTGAATAAGTTGAAAATCCGTTATTCTCAAAATGAAGCAAAAGCAAGAGGGGTTGTATCCATATATTCATTGATTAGGGTCAATATAGAATACACAATACGGGATGTACTACTACATTTGGATAAAATCCCTCATTTTTTTTGCTTCATTTTGGAAACAACGGATTTTGTCCTTTTTCTATAGACGATTACTTTCAGAATTTTCAAGCTATGATTTTGAGACTTTTACAAAAGTTGCTCTATACATTTAGCTAACATAATATGCAAATGAAATTTTGATATCTTTGACGCATGCGCAGTAAAAAAATATTTAGTAAACCTACTCATTTTTCATACAATTTTTATTATTTTTTAATTCTGATTACAGGGTACTGTGTGCAATGTTGTTTGTCACATTTTCTGAAAAAAATATTATTTTATATTAAGAACTTTGAAAATTATAAGGGAAAAACTTGGAAAAATTTTGGACCATTTTTATAAAAACCTTAATTACTCTGCGAGTATGCATGCTATTTGCATAAAAATGAACACAGTGTATTACAATAAGGCATTCAATTATAATCTACAGTTTGAGCGCTTTTGCTACATTAGTTTTGACAGGGTTATTCAAAAGATATTCATTCTTTTTTAATTTGTTGACGGTTCCCTATGGAGTTTCGGTAAAAAATCTTCACGGAGGTGTATGACGTATACTATTATATTTATACACCAAGAGTTTCGAGATGATTCCTCATGTATTTTTCTAGATATTTAGTAAAATGTCTAAAATCGCAAGTGTCCAATAATCAATGGCCATATAGTGTAGGGGGAACTGGGGTACATTGATACAGTTTTTTTCTAAGATTTTTTTTGGTGTCAAGAAAGTAGAAAATTCAAGTTTTTTTTCCATGAGGTGACAGCAAAACTTGTGTAGTATGTTATAGAAATGTACAATCATTGTTTTATGTAGTATTTTTGCATGTAATTTTAAAAAAATCAAAAAAAGTCATTTGTATCAATGTGCCCCATCCCCGGGGCAGATTGATACGTTTAAGCAAAATGACGACAAAATAATACCAATGCATATTTTTCATAAAAAATGAGTTAGAAAACCATTTTATATTTATTTATAAAAATTCAAATCACCCACAATTTATTTTTAAGCAATATTAAAGCAATCAAAATTAAATATATTATGACTTGATGTTCTGTCTGTTTCTTGTCTGATTGTTGGCTGTGGTAACTTTGTCATATCTAGCACTTCAACCCCAGCATTATCTTCTTTCTTATGAAAGATGAAAAAATTACCAGTTTTTCTGTTTATAAATAGGTTCATAAACAGAAAATAAAGGATAATTATATTAAAAATTCTGTTTATAATATAAGTATCATTTTCTGTTCTGTAGTTTGTTTCTCTTACTTAACATTTCTCATGTCGAAAATACTTTTTTCTCTGGAGAATCGATATAAATTCGAGATTTGCCAGAATGCTGTCCTTTTCTTTTATTAGTTCTATTAGCACTAGATGCTGGGTAAGTTCCTACGTCTTCTGTTTTCAAAAATACTATAAAATGCTCTAATATAAAGAAATTAGAGCTATTTCACTTCAATAAAAACTAATATTAGAAATTTTTCGTGAAAAAAAGGTTGGATTAAGGAGTGTATGGTTAAAAAAAATAATAAAAGATAATGAAAATATGAACTATTAAAGGATTTAGGCTGTATCAATGTGCCCCGTCATAAACTGTATCAATGTGCCCCATACAGCGATTTTGAATAAAATGAGTCTCAAATCCAACACTTCACAATATATCTAACAATAAATAATGAGGAACTGATAAAGAGTAGCAGTACTTACCAGGGAGAGTATTCATTTTGGTTGAAAATACTGGAACAGTTGTATAATAGCATTTCAATTGTACAACTCATATTTACTTTTGAACAACAAAAACAATAAATCACCCGTCCCATTTCATCAAACTGCTGAATCATTCCAAGATTTTCTGTATGTAGTTGAATACACTAGCATCACCTTTTGGAGCTGTTGTGAAACTTCCTGTAATGACCCTGTGAGCGGTAGAGGGGGTGTATCAATGTGCCCCATGTATCAATGTACCCCAGTTCCCCCTACATGCAGAGATGAATTTTGTTAGGCTGTGTTATCCACAGTTCCGTTTCATAGCAATAAAATTACTTCAAAAATAAAATTCTAGCAAATTCCTTCTATGCAAAATATTGATGCCGCATGCATCCTAGTAGTATACGGCGTCTGCGAAATATTGCTGAAACACGTATTCCTGTGCCATTATAGTAATATGATAACTTTGGTTTACCATTTCTTTCGTTAAACATTCTTTTAAATTTTGGAAAATCCCCATCATTTCTGTAGAAATAAAAAAAAAACTATTTTGAGAAGAATAACACAAATTTGGATCGAACGAAGAAAAGCATAAAAAATATGGAGCAATGTTGCATTTTCTGATGATTTTTGCCTAGAAAAATGAAGATTAGTAATGTCATTTATCTTTGGCGCGCAAATTTTCATCACTTGAGCAGACGTGCGTTGTAAATTGTACAACAGGAAGAAAACATTCAATTATTGTTTTAATTTTACAAATAATTTAACATACAAATATCATATAAGTTTTCTCTGCTCACAATTTATGAAAGTATTCCGCAATACACTTACATTTATTTCTTTATAAAATATTAAAGCAGAAGTGAATTTTGTTTTAAAGAAAAAAAGAAAGCGAATGTTGTCCTTTTTACAACAGTGCGCCCGTCGGGCAATGAATTAAAAGTATTATCATTTAGCAATGGATTAAAAGTATAGTCAAAGCGAACCTATATGGCACGGTATAATACGAACCAATATGGTGCGACTATGTGCAATGAGACCGCTTGAAGCATCACAAACTTGCAGAGTTAGCATTCCTTTATCAAAAAAAAAAAAAAAAAAAAAAAAAAGAATATGACACAAGAAAGAAGTCAATTACAATGTTTTAGAGTGTTTTTGATGTAGTATGAAATGATGTCTTACATTTAGAAATAATTTTATTAGAATCCATGAAAGGTAAATTTTTACATATAAATACACCAGCTTAAATACGACACCAGTTACATGCAAAAGTGCAGAGCCTGATTAAAGAGGTATGGGATCCAAGGCCCAGCAAATTTTCTGGATCTATTAAAACAGCATTAAAATAGCATCTAGTATAAGGAAAAAACTAGGAAATTTCGTTAGTGGCCAGTGACTAGTAGTACCATTTTATAAGTGACTTTTTCTTTAAACTAGAGGTCACTTTTTTATTTAAAAGTACGAAAAGTACTTTTGTTAAGATTTCTATAAATATTAATCTAAAATTGAATAGCTCAAATAAGTATGCTAATATAAACATATTGCTAACTGAAAAAGTAAAATACCTAATGAAATGCAAGAAAATTTTACTCTGTCCTTGTAAGAAACAGACCCTAATGTGGCCACTAATATGTGATTTTTTTAATAACCATTTTTACTTATTTAGTGGGCTGGTGGCCTAATGCTAACTTTGCTCTTTATTAGCTAGATTTTTTGGGGGGGCGGAAGTGGGAGGATATTTAAATAGTTACCATTTGATATTACAATACACAATAGGTGCCAACCTGACATCGTTTATCCGTAATACGTGCATTAATTTGACTCTGGTTTAATGAGTTTCGAATCAGAATTTTTTCAAAGAAATGAAATTAAGTATGTTCTACTAACAATTCTGAAATTAAAGAAATAAAGATTCATGAAATATATTTTCTGGTTTGAAATGACTTTAACCTGGATCAAACTAATCCAGGTATTACGGAAGATTAGTTGAAAGTTGGCAGCTATGAATACAACTAAAAATTAACCAAAATAGCTTTTTTTTTTTTTTTTTTTTTGAGAAAATAATTTCAATTTCGAGAAGTTTTTTTTCTAAATAATGTTATTAAATTTGGTGCTCCTATGAGCGGTGGGTCCAAGGCCACGACCTACTTAGCTTGTGCGGTAATCAGACACGGCAGAAGCGCTGCATTGTAAGGCAAACGCGCATTTACAAATAAAAGCAACACGTGAAGGGAAGTGCAGTTTCTCAGATACGCGAAAAAATTATGTGAGATCAATATATTCCTGAAACTTTCTCAACAAATAGAGCATTGAAATGCATGCCCTTTTTAAAGATAAACGTGATTTGTGAGTTACCACCAGTCAAATTAAATTACACTCTGAGTATTTTTTTCAGAAATCTAATTAAAATAAAGAGTTTTATATAGAACATTTTCCGTCCTTCAGTAAAATATTATAAGGGAAGACGCTAGTGCAACATTATTTTCTTTCTTTCTGAATTTCTAAAAATCAACTTAACAACGAAGGAAATGTAAACATTAAAACATTCTTATGTGATTAAAAGGCGGTGGCTTTCAGGAATTGCGAAAATCATTTTACCACATGAATCGGCAATGAAAAAAAAAAAAAAAAAAAAAAAATTCCCAAGTAACGCTTCCTTTATTTTATTTTATTTATTTATATTTTCTTTGTAAAGTCATTTTTACGAGAAAAAAAGCCATGTTCATAAAGAACTTCTATTGTATGCTTAGAGAAAGAATGCAAATTAATAAAGAGAACTAAGATAACAAATGCAACTTGTCTAAAATGGATTTATACGAACGAGACAAAATATTTAATGGATATAAATCTTCATTTAAAATATGTACGGGGAAATTTAAGCAGAAATTAAAAAAAAAAAAAAAAATTCGGATTAGAAGATTAGCTATAAAAATACTTTATTTATTTTTTATGTCTTAATGTTTTAAAGAATTTTATTGTTATAACATGGACAATCCAAGGATAGTATTTACTCTGATTTCTTCTAAAGCTGTTCCCAAATACAATCGGGCTATTAGCAAACATTTCATTTCAACGGAAATTTCGCATCTTTATATACAGAGTGTCCACTAAAGTCCCATCCAAGCCCATTGATTTCGAAATTGGGCCAGCTACGGACATGATATGTATGTTATTTAAGTGTAGTAAACCGACTATGCGCAATAAGATCATTTGAAATGTCAGTCACAAACTACAGAGTTAGAATTCTTTTCTGAAACTAGTCGGTGGGGATAATCTCAAACCTTTTTTCTGTCTCATACGCGTTAATACTTCCCGAAAAATAAAATATAGCAGCGCTACCGGCAAGGTAATTTATGCCAAAATCTAATCAGCAAAAACTTATCAAGTTCCAACTGAATCTGAAGTTTGATGAAAATCCGTGCGTTAGTTTTTGAGATAGAACCATTGCAGCAATCGCATAAAAAATTGGATAGAATCGCCATTTGTTGAGTGATTTACTCCAAAAACTAAATAGCATTAATTTATATCAGGGATTAATTGAATATGAAGTTTGTTGGAAATTTGTTCATTAGTTCTTGAGATAGAGTTATTGCGAAAATCATGAGTAATGTCGCATATCAGTGTCACCTGTTGTGCAATTTACACCAAAACTCCGATGAAAACCATATTATATCAAGGACTAATGGAAAGTTTTTTGAAAATCTGTTCATTAATTATTGAGATAGAGCGCCCACAAAATTTTTCGCTGTGTCACATAAAAGAGAGACAGACAGACATTTTGTAAAAACATATTTTTAGCGGCTCTAACCCCAAAACGTGTAAATCCGTCGAAAAATTAGAATTCAAACATTTTCCCGAATCTATTTCTTTCTTATTGCATAGACAGAAGAAAGAAGTCAATTACAAATTTGTAAAGCATTTTCATTGTAGTATGAAATTATGTCTTACATGTAGAAGTAGCTTTATTATAATCCATAAAAGGCAATTTGTTATATACAGGGTGTTTCGCTACCAGACCGACAAACTTTGAGGGGTGATAGTAGACATGAAGACAAACATCATTAAATAGGAAACCATGGGGCGCAAACGTTTTCTGTAGGAGCTAGGGGCCATTAAAATTTAAGGTCCAAAAATTCAAAAGATGATAAAAAAACGGAAAAAAGCGTCGATTCGTTTGCGATTTTCACTAAAACCATTCTTTATAACACGATTTAAAAAAAAAAACAAATTATAAAGGTTACATTCAAAAATTATCGATAGAGGGCGCTTTAGACTTTAGAGTAACGAACAACTACTTTTTACCGTTATTTTGTGCATGGGATTGAAATTTTTCTAAAGTTTAGACTTTAACTTAAATTTTAATCCAAAATCGGAAACATTGTGATCGGGTAACTGGCGAAAATTTAACTGTGAACAGAGGGACGGATTTTAAACATTCATAAACATTATACAAATTGATCGATTTTGTTGCGGTTTGCGTGTAGTTCATTCCCTTGGTAATTATTTTATTCCAAATGACTTACAGCTCTTATGCATCCATTTTTTGATAGAGGGCGCTTCCGACACATCTCCGACATTTCAATGGCATTACTCCTGTGTGTTTTACTACCAGACCAACATACTTCCAGGAAGTGTTAGGGATGCAAAGCGACTCGGAATCACATAGGAATGTAACATTGAAAATGCCTTTTTAGCGAACTGTGGTTAAAAGAAGCAGAGAAAAAAGCAACAGAAACAGCTAGTGAAACAGCAACACGTTAATGTGGCAGAAATCAATTTAATTAAAGGTTTTACTACAAAAGATGTCCGAAATTACGACCAGAAGTTGTCGGACATGCTTGACAGCAGCGTCGCATGCAATTCCTTACGGTTTGAAAAGATTTTTGGCATCTCGGATAGCTTTCTGGCAGCTACAGAAATTCGAGCTGATAGGTCTTCCACTGACGGTACAGGAGTCTCATACATTTACCTTTTCATTTGATCCCAGCAAAAGAAGTTCATACAGATTCAGATTAAGATTGAGCCAAGTGGTGGTGGTGGGGGGGGGGGGGGGGGGGCTACTAATTGGTTTGAGCTCAACTAGCCCCACCCAGCAATGTCTATTTAAAAAAATACAGAACAATTATACAGTAATAAAATGAAGGTAGGTAACAAAAAGTAATTGATATAATGAAGTAGGTGCGGCGATCTGGCAGGCCAACGAATCGCCTCACCACTACCTATCCCACGCTAACCACATATTACGTTGAAGTGTCTGCGAACATCATTGGTAAAATGTGGAGGAGCCCCATCATGCTATAGAGTGGCGCAACGAAAGAGGAACATGTGCTTTTACCAGAAGTTCCGGCAGAACGTGTTGTAGAGATATCAAGTGGCTTTTTTCTCTGCTTCTTTTAACCCTAACTCGTAAAAAAGGTATTTTTGACATTACATTATATTATGATTCCGAGTTGTCTTTGCATCCCTAACATTTCCTGGAAGTATGTTGGTCTGGTAGAAAAACACCCAGGAGTAATACCATTGAAATTTCGGAGATGCGTCGGAAGCGCCCTCTAACAAAAAATGGGGACATCAATGCTGCATGTCATTTTGAATGAAACAATTACCATGGGAATGACCTACACGCAAACCGCAATAAAATCGATTAGTTTGTCAAATGTTTATGAGCGTTCAAAATTACCCCCTCTGTTCACAATTCAATTTTCGCTAGTTACCCATCAACACTGTTTCCGATTTTGGACTTAAAATTTAAGTTAAAGTCTAAACTTTAGAATAATTTCAACCCCGTGCACAAAATAAGGGTAAAAAGTAGTTGTTTGTTACTTTAAAGTCTAAAGCGCCCTCTATCGACAATTTTTGAACGTAACCTTTAAAAATTTTTTACAAACAAAATTTGATATAAAGAATGATTTTAGCGAAAACCGCAAACGAATCCATCCTTTTTCCGTTTTTTATAATCGTTTGAATGTATGAACGTTTGCGCCCCATGGTTTCCTATTTAATAATGTTTGCCTTCATGTCAGCTATCACCTCTCAAAGTTTGTCGGTCTGGTAGCGAAACACCCTGTATACACCAGCTTAAGTACGACACTAATTGCATGCAGAAGTGTGCATTGTAAGGTTGAAGCGCATTTACTAATAAAAGTAACAAGTGAAGGGACAGTTTCTTTTAAGAAGAAAACAAAGTTAAGTTTACTTAGTGTTGTTATCCATTGGCATCAATGCATGCATTCTGCATGTGTTTCGGTGAGGGTCATGTAGAATAGTAAAATTGATTTTTCATTTAACATAAATAGTACTTAGTTTAAAAGTGTTAGTTTTATTAGTAAATCTGCGCGCACGCTTATCTAATAAAGCCTCGTTATTGGAATTAATTGGAAAAGCCATTAATCGTACGTTGGTGTTGTTAAGCTGATGATGGGATACACAAAACTTACATTTGAAAGCTTCGAATAAAATTATTTTGACATGTAAGGCAACATTTAATACCAAATTGAAGATACTCCAGGTGCTTTCTAATAGACTTGTTTTTATTGTATCTACAGTTTTTGTACTGATTTCATAGTTTGACGTTAAGTGGCGCTGTAATAAAATATAAGCGTACTTATAACGTATAGCAATTTTATTACAAACACCATGTTCACGGCTACAGCGGACTCAACCTGAAGTACATTGGGAATAGCGAGACTTTAGGTGACATCCTGTATTTTTAACGATGTTATCATAGACCTTAAGGAAGCAGCATAGACAATTGCATCATCGAGTTCACGGCTGAAATTCTAGAATTAGTGAAACTCGATTCGCACATTAAAACACAATCGGTCTGCCAAGTCAATTCTTAGTAGAAAATCCCTGAAAACCCTATTTTAGCGGTTGACTCGTAGATTTACCATTATATTTTACTGCTTTCAGTTCTCTACACTGTAAAAAATTTGATCCTTTTACTGCATCGTCACTCTCCCGCTTTTATAAAATATATCTCTTTTGACCCATGAGAATGCTCTATAATAGGCTGAAGTCATCGTTTTCTATAAAAGCGGTGGAGTGACGATGCAGCAAAAGGGTCAAATTTTTAACAGTGTAAGTTTCCATACACTGTAAAAAATTTGACCCTTTTGCTGCATCGTCACTCCATCGCTTTTATAGAATATCTCTGTTTTGACCAATGAGAATGCTCCATAATACAGCGAAGAAATTGTTTCCTATAAAAGCGATGGAGTGACGATGCAGCAAAAGGGTAAAATGTTTTACACTGTACTTTTGGGTGCAGGAAAACACAATGGTAAACCTGCGAGCCAACCGCTAAAATCGGAATTTCAAGTGTTTTTCAACAACATACTAATCGGCAGACCGATTGCGTTTAAATATGAGAATGGAATTAAAAAAAATTCTGGAATTTCAGTCGTGAATGTGAGGAGATGATTGCTTGTGCTGCAGGATCTCGGTCTATCAGTATGTTTCTGAAAATAACCTAATTTATAAAAGGCTAAACGATCGAAACACGCAACTGTCTCAAAGATAAATTCAACTTCTAAACAATGATATAAAGTCAAGTTAAATTATTATCCAAGTAACCTTTCTAAGGAATTTAATAAAAAATAAAACATTTTCTCTAGAATATATTCTTTCTTCTAGTAAAATATTGTGGGGAAGAAGTTAGAGCGACATTAATTCGCTTAGCTCTGAAATTGCAAAAGTGAATACAGCTATGAAAGAAATGGAAACAGGAAAACATTTTTAGAGGAATGAGAAACAGTATTTGTATGATATTTTGAAAACCGTTTAACCTTGTAGGAATGAACGGGAGGTAAGAAAAATAGCCCACTATTTTGTTCACTTATTTTTACCTGCAGATTCATTTTTACAAGAAATATTCTTGTGTTCGAAACCACCAGTGAATAAAAAGAAATGAATTAAGGAGATTAACTCGACAAATGGAACTTGTCTAAACTGCTTACATTTGAACAAAACATGTATTTAATGGGTGTAAAATCTTGATTTTAAAAATATTTACAGAAAACTTTAAACAAAATTAAAATTCAATTAACAAAATTGTTTGTAGATTAAGTAAGTTGTAAGAGACCTTTGAAAATATATTTTAATTATCTTAATGTATCAGGTTGTAAGGGAAGTTTTCGAAAAAAAAAAAAAAAAATATTATCAAAGTTAGAACAATAAGGTTACAGCAGTACCGTTAGTTTGAGTAGTAATCACTACTAAAATCTATTACTTTCCGACAATGTTTTGGTAGATTTTTAAAGCGTTCGATCTAGAAACTTGGAGGCCGCGAGTTTAATAAGAGATTAATCTCATTTTGGACGTTTGGTGAAAAATTAAAGATATCATCAGCAAGATGTAGCTGCAGGCGTGAAAAAGAAGTAGAAGTCTGAAGGAGCGATGTCGAAGCTATTTGGTGGATATGGCGAAAGATTCCATTCGAGTCCAAGGCCCTAACGTATAACTCTTTAGCTAGCATTCTGTTGGTTGACTACTGATCTTCTACCACAAGTTCTCGCAGGCGATCCTCATCAACATCAATAGGCCCGCCAGAGTGCCCTGCTTCTTGAATGTCATAGTCTTTCATTTTGAACTTCGGTTTCAAATCTTCGCAGTGTCATATGATACCAACAGTAGTACCTACAGCCGTATACATGATGTCGCCGACTTTTTTCAACGAAACTGGAAGTAAATGATGGTTTTAATCATCTGATAAAGTGATAGTTCTATTTCAGACACCGTATACTTAATGATAACGACATATTTTTTACATATTTCACAAAACATCAGTGTTATAAAGCAAGTCATTTCTTTTTTTTTTTTTTTTTTTTTCAAATGCCAAAATTCGTTTCACAAAATATGAACAAACACGTCAACGCGAACTGCTTACGCTGACGATACTGGTTTCGGCGGGGAAATTTCTTTACAACCTGATATTTAAGAATTTCGTTGATATGTAATGTAGAAAAATCAAGAAATGTATTTAGTTTAATTTCCTTTAGCCCTTTCTGGCATACTTTGTCCAGATCAGGATACCTAATTTTAATTCCAAACTTGCAAACGTCCCCAATAATATTTAAATAAAATTTTGCTTTTACAGTGAAAGCTTAAATTAAGGGGTTCTTAACTTCTCAAAAAATTGTTTCTAAATTCCGGTGTCAGTCGATAATTTTTCATTTTACTAACCGAATTTCTCCTTGCCGGAAAGGGTTAAAGCTGTTGTCAAATCTAAAATACTCTTTTTCTGACACACTGAAAAAGTTTTTTTCATTTTAAAAGGCAGAAAATTCGTAGATGTTTTTATTTAGATACTACAAATTGAAATTACATTTTTCTTTTCCACATAAAGACAAGAGGACATTTTAAAAAATGGTGTTAAAATTATGTTTTTTAAACCAATTTCAAAGATAGAGTAAGAAAAAAATGCACCATTGGAAAGCAACAGATTATAACTGAAGATATAATGATTTTGTAAGGAAATGAAATAAAACTATTGTATTCCAAAATATCTGCAAAATACTGTCTTTTAGATATAACTAGATTATGGCAATTTGCTGTAAAAATTTATATTATTGAGTAGTCTCTAATAAACCTTAAAATAGGAAATTTATTCAGTTTATTTTCGTTGCATATTTTGTTTTTGTTGTTTGTTCCATTTCCTAAGAAAACAAAGTTATGGCATGAAAGTGTAGTACTTACTCAGATACTTAAGTTTATAGGACTTTTTAAACTAAATTTTTACAATCTTTATATATTTTGATACATTATTGTGATCAGCGTATTCGTGAAATGATTTAACGTTGTTCTCAATTCCAAACTGGCTATTTTCTTACACAATTTAAAATTTATTTTTGTTCCCAAAACACATCTCAGTGGCAGGTACTCGAATTATATTGAACAGTTTTTTCAGTGTTCTATTAAACGCAGAGGATTTTTCAAAAATTCTGTCAAATTTGGAATTTTAAACCGAATTTTCGGACACTACAGCGCAGAAAAAAATGCTTTTCTGAGACAACAGTGACTTCTAACTCAAAGTAAAATTTATCATCCGAAATAATATTATGGTGGCAAAAAAAAATGTAATAAACGCCAACTTTTGTGATTGGCCGTGATTGCAGTTCTACATTTTATAGTACACCAGGTCCATTTTTAAATTTTCTTCTGGAACAAAATGATATAGGCATTTTGATAAAGAAAACTAGTTCTTAAACATCTTGACTAATTGTCTTTATTTTTGCAGAATACGAGAATATGAGCACATCTAAACACGATAAATGCAGCATACTAAAACAAACGTTCTCAAACATAATAAAGAAACATTTTTCATTTTCGACAACTGCGAATGTGCCGGTTACCTTGTCCGCGAGAAATCGTAATCTGAACAAATTTTCACATTACACAAACGCCAAGAGAAAATGTCTTGGCATACAATAGATTCCCAAGACGGGCTTGAAACCGTACAGGTAAAAAGGAACCGTTATATAAAAAGCAATGGGAAAAATTTGAAATGTGTGTTGTCAAGAATGAAACAGTTGTCGCTCGCGGCGAAAAACACGCAACTCACAGTAACTCTAAAATAAAGTTGCATAATCGGTAAAAATTATGTTCTTTATACAAGGCAAAATGAGACGATAGGAAATAAAAATAGCAGTTATTTAAAACAGAACAAAAATATTTAATTCGTTTGATATTTAATCAACTGAAAAGTAAGAAAGAAAAATCTAGAAATGAAGTGATATTTTAAAAGTAGTTTATTATTTGTTTTCCATTTATTATTATTATTTTATATGCAATTTGGAGATGAACACTCTGATGGAAATATCCATCACGCATAAATCAAAAGGGTAATAAAATCAAAGGAACAATTTTTACCCATCTGGGTGGTCTAAAGAAACACACGTAGTAATAAAATTTTAAGGCCTGAGAACCCAAGACACCACCATTGTACACTGACTTTTAACGTCAAGAATATTTATAATGGGCCATAAAATAAATTTACTACAGCTTTCTGGACATGAGAAAGTTTCTCTTACGTCAATGCCTCTATAAAGAAGGCGAGGACGCCCATCGCCCAATAATCGAAAACCCAGCTTATTCTGTTCTCCAATTATAGTTTTTTAAAAAAAAAACTTGGTCACTCCCACACATCGGGGAAGAAAAGATTTTTCTTCGAGAGGTCAGTTGGCTAAAAATCTTTCAACGTGTGTATACCCTCAGCTGACAAAGGGAGGCTTTTCCTCCTGCCTGCCTCTCTGCTCTCCGATGCTGATGCCGGATGACAGTTGAAAAAAATTCTCCATGTGCTTGGTGCCCAAAGGAGCTTATGGATTATTCCTCTAGCTGAACGCCCAAAAAAAATGTTCCGAGGTCCGACGACGACAGTGATAAAAGTCAACAGTTTGGCAAGTAAATATTTTACTATAATATTCCCCCAAAAAATGTTTCAAATTTAAAGTCAGCTGCAATATGGGAATTCTGCAAAATATCATTATTATTATTTTTTTCTTCTTAACAACGTTGTTCTAGAGAAATTTAAATTGTAATTTTTTTGGGTGATCCTCTCACCATAATGGATTTTGTTCATTTAATGTAAAGTTTTGTAAATAGTTGTAAATAAATTTTCTCTTTAATTGTTTACTAGTGTAGAAGAATTATTTTATTTAGAAAGATAATGTGTTGATTTCTTGTTTTACATTTAGGATTTTTTATTTTGAATTTATTGCTTAGTTCATTTTATCTTCTAATAATAATGGATTAGATGCTACATTCTCATAAGGAAAGGTTCTTCAAAAAGATCACAACGCAAAATCATTTCTATTTTCTTTTAAGAAAGTTAATTAAAATTCCAACCTTTTCCCAGAGAAACGATCACTGCTGTTTATTTAATAGCATTAATCTTAATATTATTATTATTGTTCTCTATCTATAAATGATAACAAGGAATTAATTTAATGATTTTTGTTTTTTTTACTCATTTAATAGAGTAAGTCTATTTCTTTCCAACATAGGATTGGAAAAATAAATGGTTGCCTTTGACCAGTTGTATTAATTATGAGATGTCATATTTAATACTTAAATAAAGATCTTGGAGTTATTATAGTTATTTAGATATTTTTTTTAATAACCGATTATATATAGATTATGTTATGATTTATGTAAGATATTAAATTTAACAGTAAATGGTGTAAACATTACAATGATTTGTAAGATTAATTTTCTTAAAACAGATATTATAAACAAATCGCAGATATATCCCTATTGCACACTGACTCGGTAAAAAAATAAAGGAAGGTCTGGCAAATGGCACTTTTAATGTTTGTTTGTTTATATTGTTTTGCAATGTTATGTACTGTAGTAGATGGTAGATGATTAGATATACATAAATATATAAAAAATAAATAAATAAATGAAACATAGTAAAAGAGTAAGTTGAATTGAGAATTTTGAGTGTAAGAAATGTTATCTATGTGTTGTTGAAATTGAAGCCAATTTGTACTTTCGTTGTTTATCTTCCTATCAAGCAAATTAAGATATATGAATATAATATTTCTTAGTAAATGATACATATGCATAGACATAAAAAAAAGGGGGAAATGACTCTTTTTGTCCGAATCTGATATATGATATTTTTGTTTTTATTTCTTTGTTTCTTTGCTAATGTGGTATCAATATTTTATATATGTGCACTGTAAAAAATAATCTTGTAAAACAACAGAAAATATCTGGCAGCAAAAGTTGCCAGAGAATTTCTGTTAACAGAAATTCTCTGGCAACTTTTGCTGCCAGAATTTTTTCGTATGTACAGATATTCCTTGTCAACAGAAATTCTCTGGCAACTTTTGCTGCCAGAATTTTTCCGTATGCACAGATATTCCTTGTCAACAGAAATTCTCTGGCAACTTTTGCTGCCAGAATTTTTCCGTATGCACAGATATTCCTTGTGAACAGAAATTCTCTGGCAACTTTTGCTGCCAGAATTTTTCCGTATGCACAGATATTCCTTGTCCACAGAAATTCTCTGGCAACTTTTGCTGCCAGAATTTTTCTGCACATACAAGTATTCCTTGTACATACAAAATTTTTCTGGCAACTTTTGCTGCCAGAAATATTCTGTATGTACAAGAAAAGTGTGTGGTCAGATATTTCTTGTACATACTACTTGTACTTTCTGGCAACTTTTGCTGTCAATTTTTTTTTTTTTTTTTTTTTTTTTTTTTTTTGCACAAGAAATATCTGCGAGCAACCACTATACATTATACAGATTTTTTAGCCTATATTTAATGTACTATGTATCCTAAAATAGACTGACTGATTTTAAAATTTAGTCACTTGCAAATGGAGTAGCCTTTTTTTAATAGCTGTCACCATTTGTAAATTATTGAATTTTAAAATCAGAAAATCCATTTGAAAACACACAGTATCTTACTTCTAACCTCAATGCTTTTAAATAAAATTCTTAGAACTAGAAATATTTTCTAGTTAAATATATATTAATTCTTTAGTGTAGTCATTTATATCCATTTGATTACATTTATTTAATTAATTCTCAAATTTGAAGAAATTGGCTATACGGCAGCACATTGAATAAGTTCCCTCATATCAGAAACTGATGCTGCCAAATTCCGCATATTTAATAAATTTTGTACTTTAGTTTCTTTGTTGAAAATAGCCTGAATTTTGTTATTTTTCACAAATGCTTGTATATCCAGTTATATATTGCACACTAAACATGAATGGTGATGGCAATAATGTTGTCAAATGCAGGGGAGAGTAAGAACTGGGAAGAAATGAATAATTTTGTAACAAAAGACCAAATCACTTATTCACACTCAAATTGTTTACTATTACAGTGAGTTTATTTTGGTTTCAAATTATAACTTCAAATAAAATACTAAGTACCACAAAATACACTGATAAGCAAAACTACGCACTCACTGTGTAACAAATTAAAATACATAATTTCATAACATTAAAGAAAAATTTTAGCAATATGCCCAGAAATAATAAAAATATATATCATGGATATTTTCTAAGTTTAAATATTATAAAATAAAACTGAATACTCAGAACCCCTTTTAAAAACCAAAATACCCCTGATTTTTTCCTTGAGTAAATTTATCAGACTTCTTTGATTTTCATTATTAAAAATATACATACCATATTTTTAAATATAGGTTGAATTTCTCATCACTTATTCTAAAACTATGGGATTACATTTCATTAAGGATCAGCCCTTCCCTATTTACTAGATACTGGGTCAGATACAGCCTGACCTGCAAATTCCATTTTAAATCAACCCACAACCTGACCAGAACCCGCAAAAATAAATTTCTGCAACCCACAACCCAACCCGAAGTATTTCAACCTGCAATGAAATGAAAGTAAATCATGTTTTAAAGCTATTATGAAAAATAAACCTATCTATATTTAAATATAGTAAAACTTCTGAGTAGGGTTATCTTAAATATGTTTTTTCGGCTCAGAATGAATCTAATTTTTTTTTCTGCAGACTGAGTTTACAAGAGAAAAAATTCGCAGGTCATGTATAGGTTTTTTGCAACTCAGATTGTTGGGACTTATACAAAATTTAAGCTAAACTATGTTCCCAATGAAAATAAATACACATTTGAAAATGTGTGAATATACATTCCATTTAATTTATGAGAGATAAAATGAAAATGTGAAAAGAAATGCAATTACAAATTATGCTTTCTTTAAGAACCATTTCATTTTTGATATGCATGAAAATACATGCATTGTATTTTTGATACTTTATATACACATATATATATTACATGTATGTAGATTGAGACGTGCCCACTATTCAGAGATTTAAGCGCTCACATATATAAATTTGAGGAAGTGAAAAAGTGTACCCTTAATAGAGGCATTCACCTTTAAAGAGAAAAGCCATTTTGGAAGTCTTTTCAGTACATGTATTTTGAACTTAAAAATATTTTGAATATGGATTTGTTACAACAACACAAACTGTGCCGAAGAATTAATAGAAGTGTAAAAAAGTTGGGCATTAACAGTTAAGCTGACCATCTGGTCAAAGGTTATGCAAGTATGTAATTTAAAATTTTGAAAAATTGGTAACTTGTCTTTAATATATGAGCTATCCAGAGAAGATGAGAACTTGTGATCATTTTGTGTTTATTTATAATTTATACCATGTGCAATTATTATTTAAATATTGAGAGCAACTGTAGAAAAAATATCATACATAAAAAAAAAAGAAAAAACAAAACAAAAAAAAAAACTTTATTTGTTTGGCAAGAAAACAAATATTTTTACATGCAGACATATTTCTCTGATTTTAGAATATTTTTACAAAAATCCTTTACTTTTGACAGACAAACCTTACTGATTTCCCATAATTCCCCTGATTTCCAAATTATGTCGGCAATTTGTGAATCTTATATTAAACCTTCACCTGATGAGATTTATTCATTGTCTATAAATTGAAACCACATACGACTATAAACAAACATGAATTTCAACAAAAATCTCAAAAATCGCAGCAAGACATAGAAAATAGTTTTATTCTTAATTCTTTAACTAATAATTAATTTAAATCACTCTGTGCACATGTTTTTACAGTTTGCCAAATCTTTCACAAGTTTCACACTTTTGTTCATCTCTCACTTGCTACTTGAAGAATCTGGAAGAATTTCCATCAAGCCCTATAAGAAACAAAAAAAGATAACATTTAAATTGAGTTCCATCTTTTCAATTTTGTGGAATATAGTATCAAAAAATCCCAGAGCAGGATAATGACAACCTTTTTGTCATGGTAGACCAAATTTCAAAAGCAAAGTTTTTTTAAATATAAAATATAAATTTTAAAAAACCAGTTTTTTTTTCTTGTTTTGTGTGTGTTTGTGAATAAAAAGAGTAATTTCATGCAAATATGCATAAAAATTACTTTGTGTCGTTAATTAGGGATTGACCAAAGTAAGAATTTTCTATACCAAACACTTTTTAATACATTAGCTTTAATAAACTTTGGTTAAAATTAGATTATTAATAATTTAATTAAGTTACATACATTTTAATTCTTAAATCAAATTACACAAAAACATTAATGGAAGACTTACTAACATTAATTTTTATGATTACTAATTTAAATATTAATGACCACTTGCAAATTCATTTACACTTATTTTTATTATTTTACCATTAGTCAATGTCAATATCCAAAATAACTTATGAAAGTAGTGAGTTATACAGACTACAATTAAGAATGAAAATTGCAAAAACTCAAAAATTCATTCATTCATTAAAAAAAAAAAAAAAACTTAAATTGATTTATAGATTGTGTATGTCCAATTGCAAACATATTGAATATAAATGCTTGCAAATACAAAAGGTAATTCAATTAGTATTTTCAACTGTTTTCTGTCAAATTATTGATATTTATGTTTTGATTAAGTGTTGATGAAGTTGTCTTTGTGTCTAAGATAAAAAATGCAAGTGATTTAAGTAAATATCTCAGATTTGTACAAATTTTGGAAAAAGGATAAAAAGTGTCAAATTATTACACAATAGGACATTAATGATTTATTTGATATGAAAGAAAAATAATGAATAAAAATTTTAATGTTATTTGGATTCATAATTAGTACAAAAAAAAAAAAAAAAAAAAATGTAGTTGTCACTTTTTGTGCAGATTAAAATGACAGGAGTCCAGTTTTTTTTTTTTTCTTCGACGAGTTTTACTATGCAAATTTCTCAATATAATTTTTTCAGCATGTCTGTTTTAATCTAACTCCAAGTAATCAAGTAATGCCTCAATATGTACTAATGCATCACTGTAGTTAACTTTTGATAAGTTATAAGGTGTTTTTCATTATTTTAAAGAAATACTTTGAAATTCCCTTTTTTTAAACTCTGAATCACAAGTGACACACGTCAAGAATCATCATCATTTAAAACTTCGTAGTATTCTAATTTCAAATGTTCATTAATCCATTGTTGCATTGCTTCTTTATGCTCAATTTCAAAACAGTTTCAAATGTTCTAAGATTTCACTCTGCATATCAGTACTATTGTTATCTTCTGTTGGAATTTCAGTTTCTTCATCTGATAAAAATCTCCTCCATGATTTCTTAATCGTGATGTTTTTTACTAGTTTCTATACAGCATCAACATAATAAACTGCATTCAAAACTGAGATTTTTACTCTCCCGGTTAATCTGCAACCTGGATAATTTGATCCCAATTAATCAAGAATCTACTGCATTAAAAAGCTTTTTAAATAAATCTAAACAACTAATGAGATTTAAAAAAAAAACGAGATGAAAAAAATGAGCTAATTAGGAAAATGTTTTGATTTTAAATAAATCTGAGTTTTGAAATTCTGGATTTGAATTTGATACACTGAACAGCACCATCAAACCAAATTTTACCTTAGGAAAATAACTGAAAACACAACTTTTTGAGAATTGGGCTTACCTCAGAATAAATTCCATTTTTACTTGGTATTCTTCTGAATAAACAAGACTGAAGACAAAGTACGTGGCAAACCAATCTTTAAATCATCATCTGCCATTACATACTGACTGAAGCTTTTTCTTGGAATAAAAAGTACAGCCGATTTGGTTCCTATTAATATGAAAAAAATTCTAAGTACATTTTGTAAACATAAAGGTTTACATAAATGAATGAAAATTTTTCACCAAACATTGGAGTACATAACTATGGGGCTTGTCACCCTCCTTCTCGACACTAAAAATCAGTTTATTTGATGGGCTTTAAAAAATTTACAGAAGATTAATTAATTTAAATAATAATAATGAAAAAAAAAACAGTGGTAATTGATTTATAAATGGCTATTCATTCTTTTCTGTTTTACAGAATGGGTTGTAAGGCCTAATGACTTGCTATTAAGGGCTGATTTCGCATTTTATTAAATAAGATTATTTAAACATTACAGAATCAGCTAATATAAAAGTAACTTAGTCAATGCAGTCTTAGCTTCCTTGTATTTTTTAACACTATAACAACTAAACAACCAATTGCTAGAAGATAATGGTTTTTAAAAATGAGATTTTTAAATGTAACGTTTTAAATCCAATGTAATTTTAACTTTTTTTTTTCTTTTTTTAATATTCGGTAAAGTGTGGCCTGCGAGTTTCGTGAATTCATATCCGGAAAGAATTGCAATTTTTGTGTATAAGTCACAGGAAAATATCGTAAATTCCATCAATTTACCTTGGGAAAATATAAAATTTCATCACTTAAAAAAAGTAAATTTCATTGAACGGCATGGAAAAAAATGAATTTCATTGATCAAGTGCAGAAAAAAGCATGTTTTGCCAATGGGGCTAGAAAAAAATAGAAAATTTCCCTGATCGGGCACGAAAAAATAGAAACTATTGTCGATCAGGCATAGAAAAATCACACATTTTGTGGGTCGGACACAAAAAATCGCACATTTCGTTGACTGAGCAAGAAAAAAATTGTCAGTTGTTGATGATGCTGGTAAAAATGGCACATTAAATTTATCAATTTAAAAAAAAACAGCATGTTTTCTTGGTTTATTGTGTGAAAAAAACGCAAAATTTGTTGATCGGGTAAGAAAAAATTGCAAATTTTGTTGATCAGGGATGAAAAAAATCGCTAATTTCATTGATAAGACACGGAAAAATCACAAATTTTACAATGTGCAGATAAATTGAAAATTTCGTTGGTCAGCTGCAAAACAATCATGAATTTTGTCAGTTTATAAGGTGAAAAAAGTGCGAGTTTCATCTTGTTGTGTAAAAAAATGCAGATTTCATCAAAGTTAATACAGAAATCACAAATTTTGTTAGTCGGGCATGGCAACATTTGTATTTCTTTAATTACGGGTGGAAAAACTGCACATTTTGTCATTCGAACACCAAAAAATTGTTAGTTTTATTGATCAGATTTCTAAAAATTTGAAATTTCGTTGGTCTGAGAGAGAAAAATTGCAAGTATTTCATCGATCGATATGTTGATGAGATGCCGAAAATGATGAATTTCGTCGATTGGCTTCATATAAAAATTTTACTGATCATGCGCAAAAAAAAAATCATTGATCAGGCTTGAAAAAAACTCAAATTCCGTCGATCATGTGAGAAAAAAATCATGAATTTTATCGATCGGCTTTGTAAAAATTGCAAATTTTGCCTATCAATTTCATAAAAATCGCGAATTTTGTTGATGAGTCACAGAAAGACTGTGAATTTTCTCAATTAGTTTTATAAAAATCGCAAATTTTGATCATGCAAAAAAAAAAAAAAAAATCAAAAAATTGCAAATTTTGTCGATTATGTGAAGATAATAGTGAATTTCATCGATCAGCTTTCTAAAAGTTACACATTTCATTGAGCAGCTGCATAAAAATCTCTAATTTCATCGATCAGCTTCATAAAAATTGCAAATTCTGTCAATTAGGTTCAGAAAAATTCACTTTGTATAAAATAGCAAAATTTATAGATCAGACGCAGAAAAAATCTGGAATTTTCTCGATTGCTTTCATAAGAATTGCAAATTTTGTTGATGGCGAGGTTATATCACAAATTTTCTCACTTGGCTTCGTAAAAATTGCGAATTTTGTCAATTGGTTTTGCAAAAAGTACAAATTTGACTGATCAGGCATGGAAGAATTACAAGTTTCTCTAATCGGACACAGAAAACTGGGAATTTCGTTGATCAAATTCAGGAAAATCTTGTTGATCGGTTTTTTTCTCTCTAATTTGTTCATAAAGTTCACATTTTTTTCAGCACCAGCCATTTATGCTTGTCTTTTAGCACCTTTAATAATACAAAACTTACTCTCTTGAATAAAATCAAAGAATATTTTTACTTTTGAAAATAATTCTTGCGATATCTGTTTATGTAAAAACATAAAAACTGCTGATACAGAGATTAAACATAAAAAAAAGAAAAAAAGAAAAAAAAGAAATAAAAGCCATAATAATAAAAAAAATTCAACAGAAACTGTCAACATAAATTTTATTATTGAAAAATAACATGCGTGGAGAAGAATTGAAGCATGAGATAATTCGTAATAAGCAAATAGTAAATACATAGAAAATCTGAAGATCGTTTTTTTTTTAAACGATGCAGTAAAGGAAAAAATAATTATTTAAAAATCCAAATTGTGAAATTACAGTCATAAAGGATCAATGGATACTGAGATTAGAAAATCAAAATGAGAAAATTTGATTTTAAATATATAAATTGTTAATTATTTCAAAAACAAGACTTGACTTTTACTCCAATACATAAAAATACTGAGAATAAAATATAGAAAATATCCAAATAAAAACATATTAAAGAAAATTTAGTTTCAAAAATAGGATACACAATTAACAATAAGCATACAATTTTTACAAAATAATTTAACTTTTTCTTTAAGGAAACACAAAAATTTTAAAAAGATAACATTGAAACTATCAAAATAATGAAAGATTCTACACTTTAAAAGACAAACTGTTAAATTATTTTCAAAAATAGGCTTTTAAAAACAAACAATATATATATAAAAATCCCTCCATGTACTTATGCAATAATTTGAAATTCGTAAACAGACAAAATAAATAAATAAAAACAAAAACACAGAAAATAAATAAAATAAAAAATAAATCAATACTTAAAAAGTCATTTTTATGCATCCAACTTGAAATCGACATTCAAATGAACATAAATTTTCATTATTTTGATTTAATTAGCTTTATTTTAATATTTTCAACATAGTTTTTATGCATTCAACAGAAATAGACATTTTAAATTAACATAAATTTTTATTATTTTGTTTTAATTTGCTTTATTTTAATATTTTCAACATTGTTTATAAATTGTATGCTTTTACAACTGCATTTTTTTAAAATAATTTAACAATTTATCTTTTAAAATATTATTTGAAAATTTCAGTATACTATACTTAGTAGTTCTATGTAGTGGAGAAAAGCCAAACCTTATTTTTGAGATAACTTACAATTTATATTTTTAAAACTTTTTTCATTATTTTGATTTTGTAATTTAAATATTTTTAATGGCTGCAATTTTGCAATTTATATTTTTTTAAATATATTTTTGCTTTTCTTTACTATTTAATTTTTTTTTTAATCTCAATTTATTTATGTATTTACCATTTGCTCATTACAAACCCCTCACCACACTTCATTTTGTATATTTTTTTACAAATAACATTAAAAATGCCCATTCCTGTTGATTTTTTTTTTTTTTAATGTAATGATTAAATTTTATTTCAAAAATTTTAAGCCCAACGCTGCTATAAATGACCACTGGACAAAAGCAAGTTTTTTAGCTTTATGAAAAAACTGGCTTTCAGCAAATGGTCATTTATAGCAATGTTATGCTTAAAATTTCTTAAATTCAGGTTAAACATTAAAATACAATCCAAAAAAAAAAAAAAAAAAAAAAATGGATATAAATAGTAAATAAATACTTTAAAACTCTAAATTTTTATGCATTCAACAAAAATTAGCATAATTTTTTTATTATTTCGATTTAATATGCTTTATTTTAATGTTTTTAACATAGTTTTTATGCATTCAAAAGAAATCGGCATTCGAAATGCTCATAAATTTTTATTATTTTGGTTTAACTTGCTTTATTTTAATATTTTCAATAAATTGTATGCTATTTAAACTGCATTTTTGAAAATAATTTGACAATTTATCTTTTAAAATGTGATTTGAAAGTTTCAATGCACTATACTTAGTACCAATGGCAGATCTAGAAGGGGGGGGGGAAACGATTGCCCCCCCCGAAGCCCAATAGAGGATCTGCAGAGTGACATTAGATGCCTGCACGGAAAAGTTGTTGGCCCTAAACTCAAGATCGGTGAGACCCGACCTGGGTCGCGCCAACTTTAATTTATTATACTGGGACTGGGTCAGGTCTGCACATTTTCAGAACTGGGTCGGGTCTGATTTTTTCAACAGAGCTGGATCTAGACACACTGTTTTTTCCCGCTGTTTTCCACACTGTTCAAATTAATTTGCACTGCATCAAACAGTAGAAGTAAACCGGACTCAAACACGACCCAAGTAGAGATAAACCCGACCAGGATAAAAAAAAAAGTGGAAGCAGACCCACAGCAAAAAAGTGGACGAATTTTGACCCATATTAAAAAAATGATATCCGAGCCGTGCATCAGACTGGAGTTTCCAAATTTCTAAAATAACCCCCCCCCCCCCCCATTGAGAACTCTCCAGATCCGCCCATGCTTAGTATTTCTATATATTGTGGTAAAAGACAAACCTTGCTTTTGAAATAACTTAAAATTTGAATTTTTTAAACCTTTCTTTTATTCTTTTGATATCTCAGTATCTTTGTACATTCACGGTAAATTTTTTAATTTACCAATTTCATGGTTGCAAGTTTCAAATTTGGCCAGGACTGAAAATATTTTGAATCATTTCCCCCCCCCCCCCTTCCTCGAGTGAATATGATGATTCACGATTTTTTCCATGACCGTTTAAAACAAAAATGACTGACAAAATTCGCTTTTTCCCCATAATTTTTATCAGAAATTGCATCTGTTAAGCGATTTTTGATAAAAATCATTTTTGGTTCAATTTAAGCGATTTTTAGGCAAAAGATCGAAGATCTTTTGACCAAAAATCGCGTTTTTTGCAATTCTTTAACAAAAATTCGTGACTTTTTCGCAATCTTTTGACAAAAATTCCTGACTTTTTTTGCGATTCTTTGACAAAATTTGCATCTTTTACACGATCTTGACAAAAGTTGCGTCTTTTTCTCGTTCCTTTGACAAAAAATCGCGTTTTCTACACAATTCTGACAAAAAGTAACGTTTTTCTTTTCTGCTATCATTTGACGAAAATCGCGTCTTTTTCACGATCCTTTGACAAAAGTCTGCGACTTTTACATGATCCTTCGACAAAATTTCGCGACTTTTTCACGATCCTTTGACAAAATTCGTCTTTTCCATGATCTTTAGATTACTCACGTCTTTTCCTCATTCCTTTGACAAAAAAAAAAAGTGTTTTCTCTGCAATTCTGACAAAAGATAACGTTTTTTTCCACTATTATTTAACGGAAATCGCATCTTTTTCATGATTCTTTGACAAAAATTTGTGTCTTTTACATGATCCTTCGACAAAAATTCACAACTTTTTCGTGATCCTTTGACAAAATTCGCATCTTTTCCTCGCTCCTTTTACAAACAATAGTGTATTCTCTGCAATTCTGACAGACATAACTTTTTTCTGCTATTTGACGGAAATCGCGTCTTTTTCGGGATTCTTTGAAAGAGACTGCATCATTTTCGCGATCTTTCGATAGGAATCACGTTTATTTTGCTCTTCATTGAAAAAAAAATTTCTTTTTTCCGATCTTTTGACAGAAATAATGCTTTTTTGCAATCTTTTGACAGAAATCATGTATTATCAGCAATCCTTTGAAAAAAAAAATCGTATCTCTTTTCACAGTCTTCTGACGAAAAACGCCTTTTCCTCGATTTTTTGACCAAAATCGCATTTTCTCCGCAATTCAGACAGAAATAGCATTTTCCCACGATCATTTGAGGAAAATTGCGTCTTTTCTACGATTCCTTGACAGAGACTGCCTAATTTTTGCCATTCTTCGACGGAAATAACGTTTTCTTGAGATCCGTCATACAGGAATCGCATTTATTCTGCAATTTTTTGACAAAAAAGGCATTCTTTTGCGATATTTTGCATGAAACAGCACTTTTTTCTGTGTTTTTTCGGTCAGAAATAATGCCTTATTCTGCGATCATTTGTCAAAATCATGTTTTATCTATAATCTTTTGACAAAAAATTGTATCTTTTCCCGCGATCTTTTGGCGAAAAACGAGTCATTTTCGCGATCATTTTTCGTCGTCTGAGATTTTTCCGTCCCGCTTCCGTCCTCGGGAACTTTTAAAAGACGGATTTCCGTCCTGTAGATGGAAAACTTGCACCCATGCAATTTTTTAATTTCACAATGTATATTTTTAAAAATGTATTTTTGCTTTCCTATACCATTTATTTTTTATTTATCTTGGTTTATTTATATATTTACCATTTACTTATTACAAATCCTCCACCCTAACCCATTTTGTATATTTTTTTACAAATAACTTTAGAAGGTCGATTTCTGTTAAAAAATTTATTTATTATTATTTTGTAATATTTAAACTTAATTAAAAAAATTAACCCCAATGCTTCTATAAATGACCATTTGACAAATGCAATTTTTTTTGCTGAACGAAAAAAAACAAAAAAAATCTTTTCAGCAAGTGGTCATTTATCACAATGTTATGTTTAAAAAATTTTGAAAATTCAGAGATCAAACATTAAAATATAATCCAAATAATGAAATTTTTAACAAAAATCAGTATTCCAAATAGTATTTGTAAAAAAAAAAAAAGAGAGAGAGAGAGAGATTGGGGGGGGGGGGGGGAGAGAAGAAGGTAATTTGTAATGAGCAAATTGTCAATACAAAAATTAAATAAATGGAGGTAAAATTTTTTGAAATGTCAAAGTAAAGCAGATATTCATTTTTAAACATATACACGCTGCAAAATTACAATCATATGAGATAATTATCAGTCAGTATCTTTTTTTATGTAAATAATGTAGTAGGGTAGTTTAATAATTTTAAGACCGAATATTAAAGCAAGCAAGGGCTGATCCAGCCCTCCTTTTAGAAAAGGATCATGGCTTTTTATTTTTGTGGGGTGAGGAAGGGGGGGGGGGGTCATGTCTCTTAATAGGTAAGCAATTTTTATATTGAAGATTGTCGCCACATCCAAAATAGCTAAATTTCTGTTATTTTTGGGAAGTTAATTTCATTCATAACAAAAAAGTTCCATAAATATTCGTAAAAATATAAATATATACATTTTATTCAGATGCTAAGAAATAGAAAATTTTTCCACTTTCATAAAAATCAAAGAATCATTCAAGAAATTAAGTAATTTAAATTTATGCACATTTTTAAGGCTTGACAGTTACAAAAAGAGGTTATGAGGGAGCAATTGACAGTCACGGCCTAAATTCAGTATAAAATTCTACAATTTATGGAGATTTCATGAAACTATCTTTGCCTTTATTAAAAAATGGAAAACGTTAATCACATTTGCTCTGAATAAATGTATCTTGCATCTAAAATTAAAATATACTTCATGGATAGGTCAGAAATTACCTACTTTGGGTTTAAGTTCAGCTTTAAAGGAGTATAGATGATTCTGATTGTTAAGGGGGCTCAGGAGTTGATCGATATGGAAAAACATGTAAACAGAGCTCTCGCTTCGAGTCCATATAAAAACAGAAGTATTCAATATAACTAATTTAAACTTTCTGATATTTTACAGGTATGTTTATAGTCTTACAAAATTATAAAATGAAGTACTTCAATGTAATATAATAAGAAATATAGCAAAATTTATGTAACACAATTTTCGAAAAAAAAAAAAAAAAAAGTGTTATATCACCAACACATCTTAACGTTGAATTGACTTAGAACCTAATTTTTGCTTTAAAAAGATCAGGAAATTTTACTCTATAGAATGAATTAAGGATATAACAATCTCTTGAAAAAAACCTTATAAAAAAACTCTCAAACTTAAAAATTTTAAAGACACCTAAAAAATACAATTTTTTTTTCATTAAAAATACCCAAAATATTAAACTATCTAAACTATATTAATTCATTCTCTAGATAATGATATTATACGCATGCAAAAAAAATTTAAGCCATTCCATCAAATAGTTTTTTAATCTTGGTGTTCGTGGTCAAAAATCAAGTTTTGAGAAAACGCGACTTAAAGTTGAAATTATATGGGTGCGGACATGAAAGTGTTGATAGTTAAAAATGCAAATGTTTTTTTGCGGTTTTTTGCATTGGGTTGAGAATTAATTGAATAATCAAACTAGATCATTAAAAGAAAATCGATTTTTTGAAAAGTTTTCAATCCTGAGCAAGAAGTAGAGTTTCTTAAGTAGAGTTTCAAAAAAGAAAAAATATATATACATTTTATTTTTAAATTTCCTTAAAAATTTTCTTTGTTCAGATGGAGTTTATGACCTCCCCCCCCCCCCCTGGATTCATCACTCAAAGTAAGTGCAATCAATCTTGTAAAAGTTTTGTTCATCTCATAATTCTGGAATAATAAAGCAAAGACTTAGTTTTGGGTATAAATACAAAGTTATTTGATGTGCAAAAGGGTTTTGTACATTTTACAAAACATTATTTAGCCAGAGAATCTTAAAGCATTTTTACAGCATTTATAAGCAGTACGTATTACTTCTTTATCCACAGTGAATGGATTAATACATACCTAACAAATTTACTGATCCATAAAATATAAAACATAAATTGTTTTTTTCCGACTTTATATGGCTTAGACCAATAGTTTTCTGCTCCTTTTATGTGAAATTTTACACAAACCTCAATACAGATCTTTATTATAATACACAGTATACTAAGACTATTATAATGCACTGTGCATATTTTTATGCACAATTTTGGCATTTTGCAATCAGATATTATTTTTATTTAATTGTTCTTCCATAATGTGTCTTATTCTCAGAGCATTTACATTCAAGGATGCAAGTTATATTAACTATAATACATAGTATAAACATCTGGAAAAATTACATCATTAAGCAATGACCTCCTGGTTATTTTTTAATAATCTCACAAAATTAGGCTTATTTGACTCATATATAAATGTTTGCTATATTAGAAGAAAGTTTCATAATCAAACATAAAACTACATTATTAAATAAAAATGAATAGTACTTACATTATCTTTAATTGATTCTTTTTTACGCAAATCAACGTGGTTCTCGCGCTGTCGCGCTGTTTACAAACGAAAAACATGGCCGACACAGATCTTCTTCGCTTCACTTCCCCTACAGTAAGTACCTGTTGCCAATAAAGTTCTCGTAGGCAGAATTTTGCTGTTGTAAAACAATTAGGCTGGAGAAATACAGCGATGCGTTTTTTAATAGTTTGATGCTGTTAATAAACACATATGTTGAAAAGCGGGCTGTTTCATTACAATTATTTTTTTACAGTGCAGATTTTTGATGTCATAAAACAGCAAAACTGGAGAGAAACAGTGATGCGTTTTTTAATAGTTTGATGCTGTTAATAAACACATATCGTTGAAAAGTGGGCTGTTTTATTACAATTATTTTTTACAGTGTGTATATGTATGTGTTTTATATTTTCACTTTGCTACTGAAGTTGAATTAAAATTATAGTAGAACTAGCTATTAAAGCAATGTCTAGGAAATAAACATAAAAAATGGTTCTAGACGATAGTTTAGAAGGGAATGCCAGGAAATAAACGCAGATATAAAAGGAAAAGTGTAGATCTAAATACCTCCGGAATAAAAACGAGGAGGCAGAGACAGAAAATTAAAAATAAAAAAAACGATCAAAATAACAACAATAAAATGGCAAAACCTAGCGTAGATACGCTATTAACTTTTATTCCTGTCTTTGACGGAAAAAAAGAATCAAACATAAATTTTTTTGTTAGTGAATTTAACAATTTAATGGAGGAAGTCGATTTGGATGACAAGTCGAAATTAGCTATCTTAAAAGCTAAATTAGTAGGACAAGCCAGAGAAAAATTAGCTAACGATGAAAGTCTAAATACAGAGAAAGATTTCGAAAAGTTCAAAGAAAAATTAATTGATATTTTTAGCGCAAAGACGAATTTTTCTACCGCTCAAAATAATTTTTTTGCTCTGAGACAAAAACCCACACAATCCATTAAGGATTTCATTTATGAATTTAATGCAGCCGCAAAATTATACGCGGATAAGAGTGGTCAAAAAATTGAAAATTCAAACAACAAATTATTCGAAACAATAAAATTTACTAGATTCTTAGAATCCATGAGACCGGACTTAAGTTTGGAGGTCCGTAGAATGGCACCAGCAAATTTCAATGACGCGTGCAAATTTGCAAAACAAATGGAAGAAGCCTACAGTCAGGTGTCATTAAATGAAATAAACACGATTCAAAAATCATCCAATGATGAAAATTTCGATAAATTGCTAAAATTAAATATTGAAAGTGCAGAACAAATAAAAATTTTAACTTCCGAACTTAACAATTTAAAATTAAAATCAAAAGAGAATATCGAAAACAAAAACAACGGTGTGAATGCTGCAAAAGAAAATCCCATTCGATAGAAACATGTTGGTTCAAAAATTCAACAAAAAATTCCCAGCAAAGGAATGAAAATCCTAGCGGACAAAATTCCAAAAATACCCTAATTTCCTGCCTATAATCCGCGGATCAAACAATTCTTTTTCGACCCAGAAATTTTATTTCGTAAATGAAGGCAAATATTTACGGCGATCTGAAAAGTTATATTTTATTTAATAAAATTTCTAGGTCCAAAAATGATTGTTTGATCCGCGGATTATACGCAGGAAATTAGGGTAGATATTTTTATAACAATAAATTTCAACAAAGACCGAATTTTTTTCCTAGATATACAAACCACAACCAAAACATGCAATTTCAGAATTATGCCATGCCTGGTGGGTACTACGGATTTCCCCCATATTTCCCCCCACCCCCAAATTATTTTTCTAATGCGTGGCCACATAATCATCAGTTACAAAATTATGGCCAAACTGCTGAGACCAGTTATGATAATACCAGGAACAATTCACAAAGAAACCGTACAGATCATTAAAAAATGATAAAAAAAATAAACAAGGAATATCAAAATTCCAATCACAAACAAAGACGTGGTTCAAAAAAATAAATAGGGGACTTACCAATACACAAAATACGCACCCGCGTAAGTCTCCTAGAAGCGGGTCTCCTGTTTTGAATAAAATTATCGCGAGCGTAATTAGTCCAGATTGTGACACTTTACCAATTATATTTTTTGAAATAAAAGATATTAAAATAAACGCCCTATGTGATTCTGGTGCTGCGGTGAGCCTGCTTTCACCGTCATTATTTAACAAACTAAAAGATGCTAACATTAAATTCCAATATTTGGCAAATCAGGTACAAATAAAAACTTTAACAAATTCCTCTATACACTTTAAAAAGTGAATAAAATTGACTTTTCGCCTGGAAGGCATATTTACAACTGGAACATTTTACGTAACTAACCAAGATTTCGGAAGAGATTACGAAATGCTTTTGGGTTATGATTATTTAAAAACCAACAAAATAATATTAAATTTCGACGACAAAACTATGAAAATAAAAAACAAAAAAATCACGCTACAATTTACTGAAAAGTATTTACAAGGTGTTTTAAATAATCTAATATTTTCAGAAAAGACGGAGGAAAACGAAGCCCAAAGCGCAACGAATGAGAATAATAATACAGAAATTGATGTTAGTACTGTATCAAAAAAATCAAGGCAAAATAATCGTATTTATAATAAAAACTCTATGTGGGCAAGATTATCGAAACATGTGTATTTGAAACCGGGACAAGATAAAATAGTGCAGTTGCAGTGCTCAGATATTTTTAAGGAAAAAGACTTAATTTTACTAGACCCAACTGATGCACATGATAAAAAAATTACTTACGATTTTTCTATTCATGAGATTAATAAAGCAAAGCAAATCAATATTATTCTTAGGAATGAGTCGGATAGAAAAATATTTCTTCCCCGAAACACGAAAATAGGAAAACTTAGTAAAAATTTCACCATAACAAAGGACATGGAGCCAAGCAATGTCGAGAAGGGCGCAATTTATGAAATCAATAATTTAAGTACCGCAGAAACTCGGAAACTTAGAGAGGCTGAATTATCACCCGACGATTTTAAATTAGACCATTTAGAGGAAGCAATTAGAAAAAAAATAAGAGACTTACTTTTGGCTAATGCTCATGCATTTTCTAAGAGTTACAATACTTTGGGTCAATGCTTTCTAGTTGTTCCGAAATTTAATTTAGCGCACGAGTTCCCCATACAAGCTAAACCTTATAAAATGGCCCAAAACATCAAAGAATATGCTAAAACAGAAATAAAAAAATTGTTAGAAGCTAAAATTATACAAAAAAGTGACTCTCACTATGCTTTTCCTGTCATATTTGTAAAGAAAAAAAATAATGATAACAAAGAAAACGTAACACAAATGAAATATAGAATGGCAGTCGATTTTAGACTCTTAAACGAAATTCTAGAATCCTATCCTTATCCTATCCCTGATATAAAGGAAATTTTACAAACAATGGGTGGAAAAAAATATTATTGTGTTCTAGACTTACACTCTGCTTTTTTTCAAATTAATGTACGCCCAGAAGACAGTTATAAATTAGCATTTATAACGGAAAATGGGAGATATTCATTTTTAAGACTACCTTTTGGTACTAAATTATCAACTCCGGTTTTCGCAGATTTAATGGACAAAGTATTGGGTCATTTTGACAAGCATCAAGTAGCATATTTCATCGACGATGTTTTGTTGGCAGCTTCGTCACTTGATGAGATGTTAAACCTATTGGACAGAGTCCTAAAAACTTTCATAGAACATAATCTTACTATTGACCCAAGTAAGATGCAAATTTGTAAAAACGAAATTGAATTTCTTGGTTTCGCTTTAAACGAAAATGGATATTCATTATCCAAACGAAATTTGGATAAAATACAAAGTTTAACAAAACCAAGAAATAAAAAAGGAGTAAAATCTTTATTGGGTTTAACGAATTATTTTAGATCTTTAGTCCATAATTATTCAAGTATAGTGGACCCCCTTATTGATTTAACAAAAGAAAAAGTAAAATTTAAATGGGATGAGGCAGCTGAGTCTGCTTTTCAACAACTGCAAAAAGCAATTATCCAAAACCCTACATTAAAACCTCCCGATTACAATAAAGATTTTTATCTCATAACTGACGGATCAAAAAAAGCAATTTCAAGCATTTTAGCCCAAAAAATTGATGAAAAAATGCGACCCATCGAATTTTTTGGAAGAAAATTAAAAGAGGCGGAAAAAAGATATCCCAGTTGGAAGTTTGAGCTGCTAGCTGTGCATGACTCTGTTATGCATTTTAAACACATATTAGCGGGTAAAAAATTTCATATATTGACAGATGCAAAAGCCTTAACGCAAAGTTTAAAATTAGAAAAACAATCGGACATAGTCGTGAGATGGATAGAACACTTACAAGAATTTGATTTTTCTATAGAGCACATTGAAGGGGACTCTAATCCTGCTGATTTTTTTAGCCGAAATTTAAATAATATAACAACAACAACTGACATGCAGAATAATTTATTCTTAGTGAATATGGCAATTTCAGATACGAATATAAAGGAACAGCAAGGTTTAGACGAAAATTTAAGTAAAATTATCACGAAAATTAAATCGGGTAAGAACAATAAAACAACAAAAAAAAATATGCACTTAATGCAGAAGAAATTTTAATATTAAAACCAGGTTCTGATAATAAAGAATTATTAATAGCACCCGATACGCTCAAAATAGCTATTTTAGAAGAAGCGCATAGACCACATTTTGGTTTCAAAAAAACGTATGACATAATAAAGGCTAGATTTTTTTGGCATGGGATGTACAGGGACACAAAAACATATTGCAATAATTGCGTTCTCTGCAACACTACCAAACCGCACCCTACTATTAAAACTCCTATTGAAAAGATAGTAAAAAATCATGAAGTGGGTGCCTACCTGCATTGCGATATTATAGGTAAATTACCAACATCTCTCAAAAAAAACAAATTTATACTATCTATTATTGATTCAACTTCAAGGTATTTGGAAGCGGTACCACTCAGAAATGTAGAATCTCAGTCAATCCTAAATGTTTTGAACAAGTATTTCAGCGCCTATGGAATGTGTCGCCATATACAGGTAGACAATGCTGGATATTTTAGGTCAGAGTTATTTAAAAATTATATGAAAGCTTTGAACATAGAAATAAATTTCTCCAGCACTCGTAGGCCTAATGCAAATGGCATGATAGAGGTCTCAAATCGAACGTTAAAAAACTCAATAGTGGCTATGAGCAAAAATACACTAGAATGGGACACACGACTGGATTTTTTTAAATTAGCATACAACAGCTCGATTCATAGAGCAACGGGTTTTTCGCCATCCATGATATTCTTTGCGAGAGAAATTAGAAATCCATTTTCAATTCATCTACCGACGAATGACATTTGTACTCAAACTTACGTAAAAAACAGACTTCAACACATACAAGAAGTGAAGTTACAAGCTCTCTTAAATCAAGAGAGAATTATGAAAGAGTATGTCGATGAAGAAGCATTAAAAAAGGTAAAAACATTAAAAATAGGACAAACATGCTATTTAAAAGTCGCTGGAAACCCGGGAGCTCTTCAAAAAAAATTTGAAGGGCCTTTCGAAGTTATTAAAAGAGTACGGAACAATAATTATTACTTGAGGGATTTAACGAATTCACAGAGAAACCCGATAAAGCGACACATAGACAAACTGTTCAGCCCGACGACAGTAGAATATGAAAACTGTCAGCGAACGAACTCTGACGAGGCTCAGTCAGCTTAAGAGAGTTTTTTTCGGTCAACATATATACAATTTAAAATATAAATGTATATACAGTATTTTCGTTTATGGATGTTAAACAACACGGGTATATCGAATATATTTAGTATGTTATATATATACAGGGTGATTCCAAATTTTTTTTACAATAAAAGAGGGGTGATAGTACACATCAAGACAAACAATATTAAATAGGAGATCAAGGGTCCAAAACGTTTTCCAAAGCAGATAGCCGTCATTAAAGTTTAGGGACCAAAATTTCAAATAAACATAAAAAATGGAAAAATCGTTCGATTGATTTGCGGTTTTCACTAAAATTAACCTTTATGTCGGCATTTTCTTGAAATTAAATTATAAAGATAAATTTCAAAAAATGCTGATAGAGGGCGCTTTAGACTTTGGAGTAACGAACAACTATTTTTTGCCGGTATTTTATGCATCTCATTAAATCTTTTCGTAAACTTAGAGTCAAACTTAAATTTTGAGCTCAAAATCTGAAAGTGGAAGTGGTTAAGTAGCACAAACTGAACTGTGTTCAGAGAGTTCAAATTTCAAATGATTATAAAAAAAAAAAACAGAAAAATTGGTTCATTGATTTGCGGTTTTTACTAAAACTATTCTTTACGTCGGTATTTTCTTAAAAATAAATTATAAAGATAAATTTCAAAAAATGTCGATAGAGGGCGCTTTAGACTTTGGAGTAACGAACAACTATTTTTTGCCGTTATTTTTTGCATCTCATTAAATGTTTTCGGAAGCTTAGACTTAAACTTAAGTTTTGAGCTCAAAATCTGAATAGTGGGAGTAGTTAAGTAGCACAAAATGAACTGTGTTTAAGGGGGGGGGGGGGGGTGTTTAAATTCAAAATAATTATAGAAAATGGAAAAATTTGTCGATTTGTTTGCGGTTTAAAATAAAACTATTCTTTAAGTCAGTATCTTCTTGAAAATAAATTTTAAAGATAAATTTAAAAAAATTCCATTAGAGGGCGCTTTAAACTTCAGAGTAACCAATAATTAAATTTAACCATTATTTTTTTGTTCTAATTAAATGCTTGCAAAAAATTAGTAAATGTTTTCGGAAGCTTAGATTTAAACTTAAATTTCGAGCTCAAAATCTGAATAATTAGGAGTAATTAAGTAGCACAAATTGAAGTGTCTTCAGGAGTTGAAATTAAACCCTCCCCCTCCACGAACACAATTCAATTTTTCGCTACTTAAACACTCCCAACTATTCAGAATTTGAGCCTAAAATTTAATTTTATGCATTTGAAAGCATGTAATGAGATTAAAAAATAACAGTTAAAAATAATTGTACGCTACTCCAAAGTCTAAGGCGCCCTCTATCGGCATTTTGTGAAATTTATCTTTAAAATTTATTTTCAAGAAAATGCTCATTTAAAAATTAGTTTTAGCGAAAACCGCAAACGAATCGACCAATTTTTCCGTTTTTTATAATCATTTGAAATTTGAACCCTCTGAACACAGTTCAGTTTGTCTATTTAACCACTCCCAACTATTCAGATTTTGAGCTCAAAATTTAAGTTTAAGTCTAAGCTTATGAAAGCATTTAATAAGATGCAAAAAATAACGCCAAAAAAGAGTTGTTCGTTATTCCAAAGTCTAAAACGCCCTCTATCGGCATTTTTTGAAAATTATCTTTATAATTTATTTTTAAGAAAACACCGACATAAAGAATAGTTTTAGTGAAAACTGCAAATCAATGAACCAATTTTTCCGTTTTCTTTAATCATTTGAAATTTGAACCCTCTGAACACAGTTCAGTTGGTGTTACTTAACCACTCCCTCTTTCAGAATTTGAGCTCAAAATTTAAGTTTGACTCTAAGCTTACGAAAACATTTAATGAGATGCAAAAAATACCGGCAAAAAATAGTTGTTCGTTACTCCAAAGTCTAAAGCGCCCTCTATCGGAATTTTTTGAAATTTATCTTTATTATTTAATTTTAAGAAAATGCCGACATAAAGAATAATTTTAGTGAAAATTACAAATCAATCGACCGATTTTTCCGTTTTTTATGTTTATTTGAAATTTTGGTCCCTAAACTTTAATGGCGGTTATTTCCTTTGGAAAACGTTTTGGACCCTTGGTCTCCTATTTATTATTGTTTGTCTTGATGTGTACTATCACCCCTCTTTTATTGTAAAAAAAATTTGGAATCACCCTGTATATATATTTTTTTTCTAGCGGATTAATCTTGTTTTCTTTTTTTTCCTTGTCACATAAAAAAAAAAAAAAAAAAGTGATGAGACTATTGAGTGTAGATCAGTGTTTTTTTTCCTCTTTTTTGGCTGGCGCAGAATGGCGTTATATTGATAATTGGAAATGTTTATTGTCTTCTTCGATAATAATAATGCACTTTTATGCGAGCGATATTTCAGGGTAATGCCATCCATATTAATAATTGGCTTCAAAATGCTATTTAGCCGTTTAAAATAAATAAATAAAAAAATAAATATATAAATAATAAATAAATAAATAAATATTTTTTTTTTGGCCAATTCACACAAATTCAACATTTTTTTTTCTCCAAACTTAAATAAGTATCATGCTTTTACATTAGCTTTTCTCCGATAGCAGACTTTCATCTTTAAATTTACGATTACTATATGGTATTTCATTTTAAAATGCTTGATTACAGGCGACCTGATATTTTCTAGAAATATAAATAAATAAATAAACAATGATAAAAAAATAAATAATAATGAGTAATTTTTTTAATATAATTCTTTAATTTAAATAAAATCATAGGTAATTACCAATTTAGACCATAACCTCATTTTGATAATTACTTAATTAAAATTGATACAGGATTCGATTTTCTAGCTGTCGTGAATTCTGCTGATCGGAATTAGTGCGCACCATGACTGCCGGAAATTTTCGAAAGACTTGTAACAAATTTTAAATAGTATCTACAAACGAATTTATAAAAGAATTTTGAAATACCGATTAACTTGAAAATTAACAGCTTATTTAAATATAAGATAACATGGAAAATATTAGACAAATAATTATGAGTAAAGATAGACATAAACAAAAACATGTCATATTCCCCGTTCACGAGTATCTAATAATAATAACAATAATAATAAAAGCATCAATTATTATGGATGTGAGGAGGTATACCTAACAAAATTGCACTCTTGAGACATTTCTAGAGTATATTCTAATAAAGTTATGAGTGTGTTAATAAGATATATATAGTTCCTGTTTTAATTTATTCTTATATTTTTTCTTACGGTCTATATATATATACATTAATAGTTTTGCCTGTCTATCGCACCAATGACAATAGACAACAGAGAGTCGTAAGTCGCAGATGTGCATATATCACATATATAAACAGCATCAGATATGAGGAAATAATTCCTTTTATATGATTCTTTATATGATATAAAGCAAAACCATAAAAAAAAGAAATATGATACATGTATTTACTAATTGTGAACAGGCTTTATATATATGAATTGTATAACATATCGAGAAAATACAAGTTTTGTGATGTATCAGTTAAATTGTTTATATACATTTCCATAAAATGATAAATGAGTGTTATGTGTATCTATATAAATATAGCTTATGTTATTTAATAGTGCCAATATTATGTAACAGTTAATGCCAGAGTTTCTTTTATTTTAGAATTTTTTTTTTTGGCTCTTAATTTTTTTTTCTCTCATTTATGTTATTCGGAATTCATTGCTTTGAAAATCTATTTGGCTATTTTAATACTTTTACATATTCAAAATTGGGGGATACAATATAGTACAGCCAGACTTCCACAGATTACTATTCAACATAGTATTGACATATGGCGACTGATGTCGCAACGATAGGACTTTTCATAACGAATCAGCGTTGGAATCTCGAAAGGACGCCGTATTAGAATGTGTCGTCGGCATGCGACGAACTTTCGTTACAGCTGGTTTTATTAATCAACCCAGTAGGCTAAATTCTGTCCTGAGGCATAACAGATATCCGAGGAAGATGACCGAACAAGCCGGGACTCTATTGTATTTCATCACGATGTGCTGGTTGAACTTAGTGATAAAGTGAATGACAATGATAGGTAAAAAACAAAAAAAAAATAAAGGACATGAACTCTGTCCCTTTCCTTTTTTTTCTCCTATGACAGGGGGAAAATGATGGAAATATCCATCACGCATAAATCAAAAGGGTAATAAAATCAAAGGAACAATTTTTACCCATCTGGGTGGTCTAAAGAAACACACGTAGTAATAAAATTTTAAGGCCTGAGAACCCAAGACACCACCATTGTACACTGACTTTTAACGTCAAGAATATTTATAATGGGCCATAAAATAAATTTACTACAGCTTTCTGGACATGAGAAAGTTTCTCTTACGTCAATGCCTCTATAAAGAAGGCGAGGACGCCCATCGCCCAATAATCGAAAACCCAGTTTATTCTGTTCTCCAATTATAGTTTTTTTAAAAAAACTTGGTCACTCCCACAGATCGGGGAAGAAAAGATTTTTTCTTCGAGAGGTCAGTTGGCTAAAAATCTTTCAACGTGTGTACACCCTCAGCTGACAAAGGGAGGCTTTTCCTCCTGCCTGCCTCTCTGCTCTCCGATGCTGATGCCGGATGACAGTTGAAAAAAATTCTCCATGTGCTTGGTGCCCAAAGGAGCTTATGGATTATTCCTCTAGCTGAACGCCCAAAAAAATGCTCCGAGGTCCGACGACGACAGTGATAAAAGTCAACAGTTTGGTAAGGAAATATTTTACTATAATATTCCCCCAAAAAATGTTTCAAATTTAAAGTCAGCTGCAATATGGGAATTCTGCAAAATATCATTATTATTATTTTTTTTTCTTCTTAACAACGTTATTCTAGAGAAATTTAAATTGTAATATTTTTGGGTGATCCTCTCACCATAATGGATTTTGTTCATTTAATGTAAAGTTTTGTAAATAGTTGTAAATAAATTTTCTCTTTAATTGTTTACTAGTGTAGAAGAATTGTTTTATTTAGAAAGATAATGTGTTGATTTCTTGTTTTACATTTAGGATTTTTTATTTTGAATTTATTGCTTAGTTCATTTTATCTTCTAATAATAATGGATTAGATGCTACATTCTCATAAGGAAAGGTTCTTCAAAAAGATCACAACGCAAAATCATTTCTATTTTCTTTTAAGAAAGTTAATTAAAATTCCAACCTTTTCCCAGAGAAACGATCACTGCTGTTTATTTAATAGCATTAATCTTAATATTATTATTATTGTTCTCTATGTATAAATGATAACAAGGAATTAATTTAATGATTTTTGTTTTTTTTACTCATTTAATAGAGTAAGTCATAAAAATACCTATTAAAATGCTTCTCTTTTAAAATTAAAATTTAAAAGAGGGGGAGTACTAACATTTGAAATAATAATAGAAATATATAAAATAGAATATGCGTTACATCACATATTATAAATTTAAAAGAGGGAGAGTACTAACATTTGAAATAATAATAGAAATATATAAAATAGAATACGTGTTACATCACAAATATATACATGTTGCGGCCAAAACCCGAAATTAGCCAATTCCCGAATTGGCCAGAAACGTTAAAAAATGACTGGCCAATTCGCGAACAGGCTAGATGCAATTGGCCAATTCGCGAACTGGCCAGATGAGATTGGCCAATTCGCGAAATAGATATAGGCACTCGGGTTAATCTTTTCTAACATAGTTGAAAGTGTGTATGAATTCAAATAGTCTAGCCGTCAGCCTGTCCGTGCTCTAACTCGAGTAAAAGTTCCGGTTAACTTGTAATTGTTATCTTATTTTGGTTTATCAATTAATTTCGATATTGAAAGAGAATTGTGTACTATTTTTGGTTAATTTAGTTGGGTAAACAAAAATACTTCGTTTCAATATAATCAATGGGAATCTTTTTTACTCTGCATTTTAATGTTACATTATCTTATATACAAAAAAAAAAAAAAAAAAAAAAAAAAAAAAAAAAATGGTACCTATGCATCATAGTTTGGCTGTTGGCCAAAGTTTCCCGGCCAGTTCGCGAATTGACTGGCCAAAACCCGAAATAGGCTATTCATTTCATGTATTTCAGGTTTTGGCCAGGAAGCTTGGCCAGTTCGGGTATTGGCCGGCCAGTTCTAGAATTGGCCAGGCTCTGGGTATTGGCCGCAACATATATATATATATATATATATATATATATATATATATCTTTGAATGCAAGTCATTACAGTAACCGTGCCGGCAAGCATCACTTTTTTATATTTGACAAAGAAAAAAAAACATGCATGTAGCATGCATTATGAAAAACTTTCCGATACATTCAGGATACTGTAACTAAACATACACGCTTTTAAATAGATGAAAGATTATACTTAAGAGAACAATTTGGAAAACGCTGAAACATTTTCAAACACAATTTCGGCGATTACCATCTATTAGGTGGATAATAATTAAAATTAATTTCTGAATCCTTATATGATCTATACCGTGGAACATCATATCATATGTATTATAATACGAGTAACTGTTGTGTGTGTACACAAATTTTATGTAAAAAAAAATGCTCATACGATTTTGACTAAATTTTGCATACTGCCGTCCTGTACAACAATAAAGCGAATGGACTCGGTCATTTATGCGGGAAAATTCAATTAGCGGATCATTTGGGGGTCACTATGGTTCAATGTATTTTAGGGGGATGATGGTTCGAACAGTTATTAAGTTATTGAACAGTTGCTTGTAAACGAAGACGAAAAAATTTCATCAAATATGACGAAATATTGGCTACATTAAGGCGAAAATCGACTTTGATGATTAGCAATGCAAAATACTTGTTTGGTGTTGAATGAATAAACGTTGCAAAATTGGCAAAATTTTAGCACCTCTTGGTAAAAAAAAATTGGTTTTCAGAATCTCAAAGAACTTTCTAAAAATTCTCAATAGTATCCAAGATACACGGTTTAAGCAATCAGAGTCCAAATAAAAGGAAGTTTGGAGAAAGGCCATTCGTTGTAAATATGTAAGAATTGTAAAATTTAGAAATATGTAGGGGGAACTGGGGTACATTGATACATGGGGCACATTGATACACCCCCTCTACCGCTCACAGGGTCATTACAGGAAGTTTCACAACAGCTCCAAAAGATGATGCTAGTGTATTCAACTACATACAGAAAATCTTGGAATGATTCAGTAGTTTGGTGAAATGGGACGGGTGATTTATTGTTTTTGTTGTTCAAAAGTAAATATGAGTTGTACAATTGAAATGCTATTATACAACTGTTCCAGTATTTTCAACCAAAATGAATACTCTCCCTGGTAAGTACAGCTACTTTTTATCAGTTCTTCATTATTTATTGTTAGATATATTGTGAAGTGTTGGATTTGAGACTCATTTTATTCAAAATCGTTGTATGGGGCACATTGATACAGTCTATGACGGGGCACATTGATACAGCCTAAATCCTTTAATAGTTCATATTTTCATTATCTTTTATTATTTTTTTTACCATACACTCCTTAATCCAACCTTTTTTTTCACGAAAAATTTCTAATATTAGTTTTTATTGAAGTGAAATAGCTCTAATTTCTTTATATTAGAACATTTTATAGTATTTTTGAAAACAGAAGACGTAGGAACTTACCCAGCATCTAGTGCTAATATAAAAGAAAAGGACGCCATTCTGGCAAATCTCGAATTTATATCGATTCTCCAGAGAAAAAAGTATTTTCGACATGCGAAATGTTAAGTAAGAGAAACAAACTGCAGAACAGAAAATGATACTTATATTATAAACAGAATTTTTAATATAATTATCCTTTATTTTCTGTTTATGAACCTATTTATAAACAGAAAAACTGGTAATTTTTTCATCTTTCATAAGAAAGAAGATAATGCTGGGGTTGAAGTGCTAGAAATGACAAAGTTGCCACAGCCAACAATCAGACAAGAAACAGCCAGAACATCAGGTCATAATATATTTAATTTTGATTGCTTTAATATTGCTTAAAAATAAATTGTGGGTGATTTGAATTTTTATAAATAAATATAAAAGGGTTTTCTAATTCATTTTCTATGAAAAATATGCATTGGTATTATTTTGTCGTCATTTTTCTCAAACGTATCAATCTGCCCCGGGGATGGGGCACATTGATACAAATGACTTTTTTTGATTTTTTTAAAATTACATGCAAAAATACTATATAAAACAATGATTGTACATTTTTATAACATACTGCACAAGTTTTGCTGTCACCTCATGGAAAAAAAACTTGAATTTTCTACTTTCTTGACACCAAAAAAAATCTTAGAAAAAAACTGTATCAATGTACCCCAGTTCCCCCTACATAATTTGAAAATCGATTTTTTCTGCAAATAATGCTGTTATAAAATATTCACTTTGTAGCAATAATACATAAATACATGTTATATCAGATTAAACGCAAAACTAGCATAGCTCAGTCTCTCCTGCTTACATATTACATAATATTCTAAAATGTACTTAGGAAACGGATAACAGAGTTAAAAATTGTTTTTTAATAATTGCTACCAATAAACGGAAACGTACTCGAAATCTTTTGTGCAGTCCTGTATATGGTCAGACACTAAATGATACACAAAAAATGAGTTGCATTTAAAAACTTATTCCATCTGAAAACGCAATTATAACAATTATCATTCATAGAGACAGCACTGTAACAAAATTATTTCTTGTATCCCTATAAAAGAAAGATAAATTCGGTATACACTCTGTTCTACAGTATTTGTTTTATAGTGCACTTCGCTGCTGTCATTGCCTCAATTTCAATATATTTGAAATACTGTAACATCATTTAAATTCATTGTTTTTCCCCATTCACTACACTGTAAAAGAATTCTTTTGACTGTTCCTGTAAACGAAGCAGGAAATATAATCACTTCTGTTTTAATATCGAACTTACCATAGTAAACCTCATTAGTATTAGTAATCAGAGAATATTTACAAATTAGAATACGGTCAGACAGACTGTCAAATTTACGACAGAGCATCCAGACAAACCGAATTTCTTAAACACATTTCAACTGTTTAAACTATGTTGATAAGTGTTAACTAATCAGATATGGCATTTCCAAAACTTTCTTCTATCTCATACATGTTAATACTTCCAGAAAATAGAAGGACAGCAGCGTCGCCGTTTAGGTTATTTACACCAAAATCTAATCAGAATCAATTTATGTCAACTTCTAACTGAATCTGAATTTTGATGAAAATCCCTGCGTTAGTTTTTAAGATAAAACCATTGCGTAAATCGAAAAAAAAAATGAATAGAAGCATCACCTATTGAAAGATTTACTCCAAAAGTTAAATACTACTAATTTATATCAGGGACTAACTGAATCTGAAGTTTGATAAAAATTCGTGCATTAGTTTCTGAGATAGAGCTATTGCGATAGCCATGGATAATACTGCATTGAAACGCAACTCATTGGGCGATTTTTGCTAAAAGTTAATCAGCACCATATTATATCAAGGACTAAAAGAATCTGAAGTTTTATGAAAATTCATAAATTAGTTCTTGAGATACAGCTATTGCTGAAATCATAAAAAGGCAGCATAGCAGCGCCATCTGTTGGGAGATGTACAGCAAAAACTAATCAGCTGCAGTTTATATCAAGGTCTAACAGAATCTAAAGTTCTGTGAAATTCCGTGCATTAGTTCTTGAGATAGAGTGTCCACAAAGTTTTTGTCGAATACAGAGTGACAGACAGACTCACAAACATACATTTTGTTAAAACATATTTTTTAGAAACTCTGACATCTAAAATGTGTAAATCTGTCGAAAACCGAAATTCAAAAATTTGCACAAAACCAATATTTTTTTCTTGTAAAGGTAAAAGAAAGTAAAAAAGAGAGAGAAAAAGTGTCAAAATTTCGCGTTGTTGAACGGGAAAAAATATTTCTCTGAGAACCGTTTTAATAGATAAATTATAAACCATGGATACGAGATTTGCGTATTTGTAAAACACAATTTTCAAATAATAAATCAAAGTCATGTTAAATTATACCTTAAATACATTTTCTGAAAAATTTAATTAAAAATAAAATATTTTCCTCTGAATATTTTCCTTCCTTCGTCGAATTATTGCTGGGAAAATAAATTTGCGGAACATTAATTCTTTTTTGGAAATTAACATAGCAATAAAGGAAATGCAAACAGGAAAACATTTTTAGAGGACCAGAAAACGGTGTTTTTCTGGGATTTAGACGATCATCTAGCCATGTAGAACGGGAGGCAAGAAACATAGTTTACCAAGTAAAATTTTGTTTATTTATTTTTTTACAAGAAGGGAAATTTTACAAGAAATGTTCGTATTCTCAAAATAACGTTTTATACCACCCCAGTGAATACGTGCAAATGAAGCAAAAATGCTAATGTAGCTCGTGAAACTCGGCTAAAATTTCTTTATTTGAGAAAGGTAAATTTTTAATGGATGTAAAATTTGATTTAAAATATACGGAAAAATTTTAACAAAACTTAAATTAAGTAAATTATTTTCCGCCTAGAAAGTTAGTTAAAAGTGTTGCGTATTTATTTTTAATCATCTTAATGCAAGGAAAAGTATGATAACACCGAATACCTTATTATTAGTTGTTCTTCAAAAATACAACTTCCAACAGCATTTATTGTACGAAAATTTTGCATATCGCACTTGGCACTTATTCTTCTACCATAACGTAATTTAAAATATTTAATTAGTTCAGCACATTTTTATTTATTTGGGATGGATTAATGAGATGGATAAAAGCGTCACCTATTGAGAGATTTACTCCAAAGACTAAAGATTACTAATTTATATCAGGGACTAACTGAATCTGAAGGTTGATGAAAATTCGTACATTAGTTTCTGAGATAGAGATATTGCAATAACCCCATGAATAATGCTGCATAGAAGCGCTACCCAATGGGCGATTTACACCAAAAGTTATTCAACACCATATTATATCAAGGACTAAAGGAATCTGAAGTTGTATGAAAATTCGTAAATCAGTTCTTGAGATATAGCTTTTTCTGAAATCATAAAAAAGGCAGCATAGCAGCACCACCTGCTGGGAGATGTATATCAGAAACTAATCAGCTCCAGTTTATATCAAGGTCTAACAGAATCTAAAGTTTTGTGAAATTCCAGTTCTTGAGATAGAGTATTTACAAAATTTTTGTCACATACAGAGTGACAGAAAGTCTCACAGACAGATATTTTGTTAAAACCTGTTTTATATATTCTATGACTTCTAAGTAAATCCGTCGAAAACTGAAATTCGAAAATTTGCACGAATCCAATATTTTTTTTTTCTTGTAAAGATGAAATAAAATAAAAAGGAGAGCGAAAAAGTGTCAAAATTTCGCGTTGTTGAACGGGAAAAAAATATTTCTTTGAGAACCGTTTTAATAGATGAATTCTAGACCATGGATACGGGATTTGCGCATTTGCAAAACACAATTTTCAAGTAATAAATCAAAGTCATGTTAAATTATATTCTAAATGCATTTTCTGAAAAATTTAATTAAAAGCAAAACATTTTCTACCGAATATTTTCCTGCCTTCGTCAAAATATTGTTGGGAAAATAAATTTTCGGAACATTAATTCTTTTCGAAATTAACATAGCAATAAAGGAAATGCAAACAGGAAAACATTTTTAGAGGAATAAAAAACGGCGTTTTTCTGGGATTTAGACGATCATTTAGACATGTAGAACGGGAGGCACGGAACACAGTTTAACAAGTAATATTTTGTTTACTTATTTTTTTTACAAGAAGGGAAATTCCACCCAAATGAATCAAGAATGCTAATGTAGCACATGAAACTTGCCTAAATTTCTTTTTTTGAGAAAAATAAATTTTTAATGGATGTAAAACTTGATTTAAAATATAAGGAAGAATTTTAACAAATCTTAAATTAAGTAAATTATTTCCCGTCTACAAAATTAGATAAAAGTGCTGCATATTTATTTTTAATCATCTTAATACAGGGAAAAGCATGGTAAGACAGAATACTTTATTATTAGTTGTCTCTCAAAAATACACCTTTCAACAAAATTTACTGTACGACAATTTTGTATACAAGATTTGACACTTATTCTTGTACAATAATGTCATTTGAAATATGTAATTAGCTCATGACATTTTTAATAATAAGGGGCTGTACATACATAATTTTATCAAGTTTTTTGGTAATTTTGGCCACCTCAAAGCATTTATACGACATTTGTGTATTTGTAAAACACAACTTTCAGGAAATAAAGCAAAGTCATGTTAAATTATATTCTAAATACATTTTCTGAAAAATTTAATTAAAAAGAAAATATTTTCTATCGAATATTTTCCTTCCTTCGTCAAAATATTGTTGGGAAAATAAATTTGCGGAACATTAATTCTTTTCGGAAATTAACATAGCAATAAAGGAAATGCAAACAGGAAAACATTTTTAGAGGAATAGAAAACGGTGTTTTTTGGGGATTTAGACGATCATTTATCCATGTAGAAGGGGACAAGATGCATAGTTTACTAAGTAATTTTTTGTTTATTTATTTTTTTACAGGAAAGGAAATTTTACGAGAAATGTTCGTATCTTCGAAATTACGTTTTATACCACCCCAGTGAATAAATGCAAATGAATCAAGAATGCTAATGTAACGAATGAAACTCGCCTAAAATTTCTTTATTTGAGAAGGATGAATTTTTAATGGATGTAAATCTTAATTTAAAATGCACGGAAGAATTTTAACAAAACTTAAATTAAGTAAATTATTTCCCGCCTAGAAAATTAGTTAAAAGTACTTTGTATATATTTTTAATCATCTTAATGTCTGGAAAAGTATGGTAACATCGAATACCTTATTATTAGTTGTCCCTCAAAAATACAACTTCCAACAAAGTTTATTAAACGAAAATTTTACATACAACACTTGGCATTTATTTTTGTACCATAATGTCACTTTAAATACATAATTAGATCAGCACATTTTTATTAATGAGAAGCTGTACATATATAAAGTTATCAAGTTTTTGATAGTTTTGGGCTCGTTCTGCCTCTTGCGATATGAGACCATTTCTCGAATCCTCCATCCCCGTAATGATATTGTTATCAATGTCAAAAAAAAATTTTCTTTTGTTTGGTGTGGTAATGTAATAAATATGGTTAGATTTAGTTTTCCTATATTTTATTAATTCAAGTCAATAAAATATCACTTTATTTATGAACTAACTTTACATTAAATAATGCTTGAAAGAAAAAGTTTTTTTTTTCGAAAGTTTTTAATAATATATTTTTTGTAACATAATGCATTCAACGGTAATGTCTTCTTGCACTTGGTAGACAGAACTTCTTATCAAGGAGGAAACATACTTTCACTTTATTTACTAGTAAAAACAAGTATAATTTCAAACATATCTCGAATATCATTTCTCGAATAGCGTATTATGTATGCACCTGCATGTGACAGAAGAATAAGAATGCCAAACTTTGGGGTATTCCATATTTTATAAATAAATAGTTTTATAATCATTTAATTATTTTAATACTTTCTTTGTATTTTCATAAAAGTAACTAATAGACTAAAAGAAGATACATACTATTCTAGTGTAAAGGCTGAGTTACAAATAAAAACAGAAAATTTGGTTGGATCAAAAATGATAACGATATCAAAAGATAAACACCCCTACCCCTTGAGATATGTTAAGATATCAAGTACCACATTTCCATTTGATAAATTGATAACGCTATGCGTGCACAATTCTTTAGTGATCATTTATGAAAATCAAATCATTCGGTATTCAACAAACCAAAACTAAATGAATATGTTACTCCTATAGAAAATAAAAAAGTAGATTTTCTCATAAGAAGGAACAATCTATTCAACTTTATAACTTTGACTGCCTTATGTAAATGTGCATACAATTTATCATCTAAAAAACACCCGTAAAAGATGCCACGATATTATTTTTTCTGTATTTTAGGATTATTCGTGTCGAGTTACAGTGCGGAGTTTGAGCACCATCTCTGAGTGCCGATTTCTCTAAATTAAATAGTTTTTGAGAAAAGCGCATTTTTTTATTACACCCAAATTTTGATTTAAGGGCATTCAGCAAAGCTGTTGAGGGGCACTGGAGATACCATATCGTTACAAAATTACAGAAGCATTTTTGGCAACGATTTTCGAAAAAAGTCGTCGGAAATTAGGCGAGATATTAACTGTTAAAGATAAGGACGATTTGGACATAAATAATAACAGGGGTGGCGTACTCTGTGTACCATCAACTTTTAAAGCAACTAGATAACTTTTAATGATATATTTGTGTAATGCAATGCCCGGTAGCAGTACAAAATCAATAAATGTTAAATTATTAAAAACATACCAATTTAACTAGAACCAACCCATTAACGCCCAAATTATTTTTTTCGTTAAAATTTAAGTTTTAGATTACTTATCACTTTTAAAAGAAGAATATTTTTTATGTTATTTTAAAAAGGAATTTGTCTTGTGAAAGAAGAGTAATTATTTATCTTCATATTTACTGATCTGAAAGATGCTTTCTTGCCACTGAGTCTGGTGATTTAAAAAATATGCCACTGGGTATTAATGGGTTAATCATATAAATAGTATGGAATTCTCGACTAATTTGCATTCAATAGATATCTCAATACACCTCCCGTGTCTTTAAAAGCTAGTTGCCACAAGAATGGCCGTGAGAAATCAGTTTTACTGTTACTATATGAATATATTTCGATTCAAACCAGAAATTTTATTATAAAAACATTATAAAAGATACAAATAAGAAAAAAGTTAGATACAAAATTAAACTATATTCATTCAAAACTTTAGTGTGAAATTTCTTTATAAAACTTGACTAAAATTTCCGATCTTTCTAGTGTTAAAACCTATCTGGAAGAACGTAATAGAGATCATAGCGCAATTGCGAATTTGCGACATATTTTCGATATCTGCTTAGCACATTGCGAAGTTTAAATTTTAAACAAGGGTTTTATTTAAGCCACACTCTTAAACAAAAAAAAAAAAAAAAAAAAAAAAAAAAAAAAAAAAAAAAAAGATTAAAAGAGGATTTAAAAAAAGACTTATACAGAATGGCAATATTTGATATTATTTGGGCTTCATATCTCTTTGAGATTTTATTATATAGACATTCAAACTTTTCTAGTATATACAGCTATAGCCAACCCTATGTTGTATAGTTTTTACAAAATCTTACATAAATACAGTTAATAATTATTATATTTATTGCTCGGAACTCTTTGTACGCAAGTAATACTCGCACTTAACCGTTTATTTCTCTTACTTCCGCTTATCCTATGGTTTTATGAGGCTTTATATTTTGTGTGAAATGTGATACTTGAATCATAAAAAGAAAAAAAAATGTACAGCTATTTTTTCCCCTATTTTGATTATTGATATCTTTAAACTAAAAAGCATTAAAAGTACAAATAAATAAATAAATAAACGGATAGATAAAATTTCTGGAATTGTATTTAGCCTCTAAAAAAGTAACACATAAAAAGTTGAAACAGTCAAACATAGATACTTTTCAAATGTAAATATAGTTTATAAGTAATGAATAAAAGTTAAGTTGAGTTGCGCCTTCAACGACTTCCAACAGAATTGTAATTAAAAATAAAACGTTTCCTTCTAAAAACTTTTTCTTCCCCCAACAAAGTATTTTGGAAAAGAAGTTCCAAAAACATTTATTCTCTACGTCCTGAATTTGCAGAAATTAACATAGTAATTCAGGAAATGCAAACAAGAAACAAGAATATATTTTAGCGGAATGGGAAATGGTACTTTTCTGGAATTTCGAAAATCGTTAAAACATGTAGAAACGGGCGAGGGGGGAAGGGGGTGACATTAAAATTGTTTCCTAAATAGAATAATATGTTTCTTTCCTCCACCCCTTAAAATGAATGATTTTAAGAAAAGTATTTGTATTTCGAAACACTTTTTTTTTTTTTTTTTTTTTTTTTTTTTTTTTACTTACTTACTGTGAATAAGTGTTAATGAATAAAGCAAACTATAAATACTGTATAAATGTAGGCAGTGTAAAATACATTTATATGAAAAAGTAATCATTTAAAGCATGAAAGATGCGATTTAAAAAAAAAATTACACATTTTTTCACAGCTACAAAGTTTACACAAAATTGTAAAGAGATCCAATTATTAAAAAAGTTCGTAAATAAAACTTTTAATTACTATTCCTTTGATTTTTAAATAATAATGAGTCACTTGAAAAATTTATAAAAAAAAAAACTATTCAAACAATAAAAAGCTATAAAAAACTATTTTGCCCCAAAATTTCTCAAAATCGATTAATCATACTTCTAAAAACCACAAATATTTTTTCCCATATTTTATTTCTTAATATCTTTAAAGTAAAAACCTTTAAAAGTAGAAATAAATAAAAAAATAAATGAATAAATAAAATTCTGAAATTGTACTCGGCCTATAAAAAATTGAAACGGTCAAACCTAAATACTTTTCAAATATAAATGTAGTTTATAAATAATGAATAAATGTTAAGTTGAGTTGAGTTGCACACTGAACGACTGTCTAAAGAATCGTAATTAAAAATAAAACTTTTCCTTCTAAAAACTTTTAGTTCCCCAACGAAATATTCTGGAAAAGAAGTTCGCAAGACATTAATTCTCTTACGCCCTGAATTTGCAGAAATTAACATAGCAATTTAGGAAATGCAAACAAGAATACATTTTAGCCGAATGGGAAATGGTGTTTTTCTGGAATTTCGAAAATCGTTTAACCATGTAGAAGCGGACGAGGGGGGGGGGGGGTAGGGGGTTACAGAAAAATTGTTTCCTAAATGCAGTAATGTTTCTTTCCCCACCCATTAAAATGAATGATTTTAAGAAAAGTATTTGTATTTTCGAAACATATTTTTACTTTCTGTGGATAAGTGTTAATGAATAAAGTAAACTAATACATAAATGTAAGCAGTGTAAAATACATTTATATGAAAAAGTAATCATTTAAATCATAAGTTACGATTAAAAAATCCTATCTTTTTTTAAGCTACAAAATCCACACAAAATTGAAAAGCGATCCAATTATTTTAAAAATTGGTAAATAAAACTTCTAATAATTATTGTTTCTTTGATTTTTAAATAATAATGAGTCATTTGGAAAATTTATGAAAAAACAGTTCGAACTATTAAAAGCTATAAAAAAATATTCAACATCAAAATTTCTCAAAATTGATGAATCATATTTCTAAAAACCACAGCTAATTTTTCCGATGTTTTAATTATTGATATCTTTAAAATAAAAAGCATTAGAAGTAAAAATAAATAAATAAATGAATAGATAATATTTCTGGAATTGTACTCGGTTTTTAAAAAAAATCAACAAATTAAAATTTGAAGCAGTCAAACATTGATACTATTCAAATATAAATATAGTTTTGTAATTAATGTTTAAAAATTAAGCTGAGTTGCACTTTAAACGACTTTCTACAAAATTGTAATTAAAAATAAAACGTTTCCTTCTAAAAACTTTTTCTTCCCCCAACAAAGTATTTTGGAAAAGAAGTTCCCAAAACATTAATTCTCTACGTCCTGAATTTTCAGAAATAATTCAGGAAATGCAAACAAGAATACATTTAGCAGAATGGGAAATGGTGTTTTTCTGGAATTTCGAAAATCGTTTAACCATGTAGAAACGGACGAGAAGAAAGATGGTGACAAAAAAACTGTTTCCTAAATGGAGTAATGTTTCTATCTCCCACCCCGTAAAATGAATGATTTTACGAAAAGTATTTGTATTTTACAGATATATATGTATATATTACCTTCTGTGAGTAAGTGTTAATGAATAAAGGAAACTAATGCATAAATTCAACCAGTGTAAAATACATTTATATGTAAAAGTAATCATTTAATGTATGTAAGTTACGATTAAAAAATGATACCTTTTTTTACATCTACAAAATCCACACAAAACTGAAAAGCGATCCAATTACTTTAAAAATTGGTAAATTAATCATCTAAAAGTTATTATTCCTTTGATTTTTAAGTCATTATGAGTCATTTGAAAAATTTATGAAAAAACTATTCAAATTATAAAAAGCTATAAAAAATTATTCAACATCATAATTTCTCAAAATCGATGAATCATATTTCTAAAAACCACAAATATTTTCCCTGTATTTTAATTATTGATATCTTTAAAATAAAAAGCATTAAAAGTAGAAATAAACAAATAAATAAATTTCTGGAATTGTACTCGGCATATAAAAAGTGATATATATGATAAATATGAATATAGTTTGTAAATAATGAAAAAAAGTTAAGTTGAGTTGCACCTTGAAAGATTTCCTACAGAATTGTAATTAAAAATAAAATCATTTCTTCTAAAAAATTTTTCTTCTTCCAACAAAATATTCTGGAAAATAAGTTCGCACGACATTAATTCTCTACGCCCTGAATTTGCAGAAATTAACATAGTAATTTAGGAAATGCAAAGAAGAATACCTTTTAGCGGAATGGGAAAAGGTGTTTTTCTTGAATTTCGAAAATCGTTTAACCATGTAGAAACGGACGAGGGGGGGGGGGGTGTTGACAGAAAAATTGTTTCCTAAATGGAGTAATGTTTCTTTCCCCCACCCCTTAAAATGAATGATTTTACGAAAAGTATTTGTATTTTTACTTTCTGTGTGTTAATGAATAAAGGAAAGTAAAACATACATGTAAGCAGTGTAAAATACATTTATATGAGAAGTAATCATTTGAAGCATGTAAGTTGCGATTAAAAAATAACTAATTTTTTCACAGCTACAAAATCTACACAAAATTGAAAAGAGATTCAACAATTTTAAAAATTGGTAAATAAAACTTCGAATAATTTTTTATTAATTTAATTTTTAAATAATAATGATCAATTTAAAAAATTTATGAAAAAACTATTCAAACGATAAAAAACTATGAAAAACTATTTAACACCAAAATTTCTCAAAATAGATTAATCATACTTCTAGAAATACCAAATAATTTTTATCATATTTTAATTATTGATACCTGTAGAAAGGAAAGCATTAAAAGTAGAAATAAACAAAGAATAAGAAATAAAATTCTGGAATTGTACTCGGTCTATAAAAAGTTGAAACAGTCAAACATTGATACTTTTTAAATATAAATATAGTTTCTAATTAATGAATAAAAATTAAGTTAAGTTACACCTTGAACGATTTTCTAAAGAATTGCAATTAAAAATAAAACGTTTTCCTCTAAAAACTTTTATTTCTCCCAACAAAATATTCTGTAAAAGAATTTCGCACGACATTAATTCGCTATGCCCTGAATTTGCAGAAATTAACATAGCAATTTAGGAAATGCAAATAAGAATGTTTTTTAGCGGAATGGGAAATCATGTTTATCTGGAATTTCGAAAATCGTTTAACCATGTAGAAACAGACGAGGGGTGAAGGGGGCGACAGAAAAATTGTTTCCTAAATGGAGTAATGTACCTTTCCCCCACCTACTAAAATGAATGGCGTTTGTATTTTCGAAACATGTTTTTTTTACTTTTTGTGAATAAGTGTTTATGAATAAAGGAAACTAATGCATAGATGTAAGCAGTGTAAAATATATGTATATGAAAAAGTAATCATTTAAAGCAAGTAAATTGCGATTAAAAAAATCACACTATGGAATTTAATTTTTCACGTTCCAGATTATGAATTTAAGAAAACTTCATTTTCCAAAGCATTTTTCGTGATTTTTTGAAGTGACATTAGAAGAGTTACACAAGCATTTAATAAAATTTAATAAAGATTTTGCCGATTAAAATTAGTTAATTAAATTTAATTTATAAAGATTTTGTGCAATATTTATGGCTCTACTGAAATATTTTATTTAAAATATATTTATTTGTATTTCATATATTTAAGAAATTTACAAATAGAAATATTTCCGAACGCGAACTCCCCACCGGGGCCATAGCTAGAAGTGAATAAGAGGGAAGTTTCAAGAAAATATAGGGGGGGGGGTCATTTTCTTTCTCTCCTTCTCTGACGCAGAAAGATAAATTAGTGCATATTCACACTCTAGGTACTATGTTTCTTATAAAACTGTTGTAATAACTTCGTTTTATGCCAAGATAAGAAGAAGAAAAGTTATAAGAAACGAATACTATGATACAAAATTTGAGTGTATAACTAGTGAAATGCTAAAAATCATGTTATCTTCATATGTGCAAATAGGACGAGCAAGTGTTGAAACATTTGTTTTAGTTATAATTTAGTATTTTTGCAAAACAGTGAAAGAACCTCAAAACTAAATTAGATTTTTGAACAGAATTTTATTAGGAATCTCAGAACATAAATTTATTTAGTGACCTTGGAATCTTTTCCAGGGGGGGGGGGGTCAAAGTGTTTTAGGGGAGAGGGCAGAGCCTTCCTTAACACCCTCTTAGCTACGGCTCTGACTCTTACCCGGCATCTCTTTCAATGTCAAGGAAGCTGCAATTGCAAAATAAATAATCCTTTTAAAGATATTTTTGTTTCGTGCGACAAATGATGCTTCTGAAACAAAATAAAGTAATGTATCTATAACTTATTCTAATCTGTATTACTTTCAATCGTTACAACAAGTTATTTTAATAGGACTTTAAACTGCTGTTGGAGTATAAAGGTTTAAGGAAAATTCTAAATTAAAGTGGTTTTAAACTAGAAAGGGGGGGGGGGGTTGTTATATAAGTTCTTAATATAAGTAAAAATTTTATCAGTACCATCAAGTAATTTTTAACAATAAATAAAACCGATTTCAAGAATTTTTTTTACATTCGACTTTTTGTGAAACTCTGTATTGTTATTCACAATAAAGTCCTAGGCATAGATATGGAGATTATACCAAAATTCAGATTATACCGAAATTTTTATTTGAAATAAACCAGGAATACAACCCAAATTCAATGTATTACAATCGGAAACACAAAGAAAAGTAATCCATGTTTTTAATGCAATTACATACTGGAGTGCAAAATGATAGGAACGATAATTTAACTGAAAATAATGTAGATTATGAATTAGTTTATTAAAAAGTAGTAATTTAAGAGGGTAAAGTATATATATAATGTAAATCTAGTAAGGTATTTGTACCCAATATGGACACCCCTAATATTTTTTAAGGTAACAATTTTTATAGAGAGATCGCTCTACATGTCCGTGAAAAAAAGCAGTTGAAAGGATAATTAAGCCAGCAAAGTACAAAAAAGCACGCTGTTCGCATTTTAGAAGGAAACTTGTTGTTTCGTGGTGTGCTGATAATAATTACAGGCAAGTTTAAATTCTTATTAGATAATATAAAATTACTTTAAATATTAAAAAGTGAGGTGTTTTAGAAAGCTTTTAAAACATATTTTCGATTGCTATTGCATGTATTGCTCAAAAACATTTTCTTTAATTATTTATTACAAGATTTAATAAAGCTACTTCCGATTCCCAATATGGACACCTTATGTCCACATTGGAAGTACAGCAGGTGAATCTTCAGATTTACAAAAATAGAAAGATAAGCAAAACCAATTACATTATTTCATAATATTTTGTAGTAACTGAGGTGCTTTGCATCGGTCTTCGAAGAGCCACAACCGAAAATGACCCCCCGTTCTAAAGTGCACGTTCTGAAGATATTTACTGTGCCCTCTTCTCCCCGGAACACTTTAAGATATATTTTTTATTCCCTCTCATCTAAAATGCCACAAAAGAGTGACTCATTCATACCTCCTGTGCAGTAGGTCAATAAGAAGCCACTTATATAGGTCCATAATAGGGACTAGTGGTTCCTTATATGGGCATTTGTAAACATTTTTTGTTTTTATCATTTAAATAAGAACCATAATAGTTACAAGGTCGCTAATTTTAATAATGATAGTCAACAGTCCAGGGATCATGGTCATATATTTTTGGAGTTCTATCATGTGTACATGGGGATGAAAAAAATACATTTTCCTTGGGGTGTCAATATTAGGCACAGGTACCTTATGATAAATAATTGTGTTAACTGCATGCAACCACTTTTTCTTTATGAATAATAAATACTTAAAATCTTTTCTAGCATTACCGACCTGAACCCTTCGTAATTGCATTTCATTTTTTAATTTTTTTGTGGAGAAATTTTATTATATATATATATATAATGTTAATAGTTCATACAGGAAAGTCTAGATGATAAGTAAAATGTTTTACCTATGAAAAATGAGTAATTATATGAAAACGCTGTATATTTCAATTTTAATAAACTTTTATTTATAGAAAGGTAAAATAATAAACGTTTAATACGTTTGCCGTGATTTAGAAGAATATTTTTGTAAACTAAAATATGTAAACAGGGGCTAAATTTAATAAAATTAATAAGATTAAATTCAAAATCATTATGTTTATCTTAAGCATGGAATGTATTAGGCAGAATAGTAATATTAAAATATATTATTTGACCCTTGAAAGCATCGCCCTGTGACCTTTAGTTTGTAATCACTGTAATAAAAGTTTTAAAAATTGCTATCATTCAAAATTTTATACATTACCGAAATGGATTTATTAAATACTTTTCGATACTTCTTCTAATAAATTAAGCAACAACAGGTGTTTTATGGGAGTTTCGCCAAAAAAGCAATAAAAACATCTTTTTCTCAGACCCTTTTTGCCATACTGTCAGTTTATCTAAATTAAATTAATAAAAAAATATACATATAAAGTTTGTACGCAAGTTTGAAAAAAAAAACTTCTGTTCATTATCGAGGTCACATTCATTCATATTAATTTGTCAGTAAATCTAATTGGATGCTTCATAACATGCATGATAGCAAAAATGTCGAAATACAAAATAAAAGTTTAAAAAGTTCAACAAAATGTAAAGAAATCTCCATATCTATGCCTAAAGAAGAAGATGTAGTTTAAAATTTTGCAGCATGCTAATAGCATACCTTGCTTAAAGTTATGTTATTTGATTTAATGGCGAAAGCTTTCTTCCATGTGCATTTCCTTTACATAAATGGATGAACTTTTATATCTGGCTGTTCTTTTTATAATCATATGCTTTAAATTCTTAAAAGCGAAATGAGCGAAGATATATGTGCATAAAAAATAATGAATGCTTTTACCAATCATTTGGAGAAAAAAGATATCATTCTATATATATACATTTAAACAACAATTAATTTATTACAACTGACCATATTTTAATTCTCTATCTATGCATGTAGAAGAAAATATAGTTTAAACTTTTGCATCAGACTAATAGCCCTGCTTAACAATCAATTGGAGGGGCTGGTGTATGGGATACGCCAAATAGTTCTTTCTGGCTGCAGATAACAGACTAGTCATTCATAAGCTTTTATCCTTCCTCTACCCTCTAATAAAATCTCCAGTGTTCATTGAGCTTAGCCAATCCATTCAGTCTGACTTCTGATTTTTCTTTAAACATGGGCTTGTGAACGCTTCACGCATTGGCGTACTTATTACACTGGCCCTCCCAGTAAGTCAAGAAAAGTTTCTGTGACTCCTGAAGATTACTTGCGTAATTTACAAGAAATTTCAGATGAAGAGTCCTTTAGCAGTGCATACCGGAAAATACCGCATCGGTACTCATCAATTACGGTGAAATAAATAGGGATACTTAGATTACGTGAACGGACACAAAAGAACCACTAGGACGCGTTAACCGTTTAGAAATCAACAGTGGGGAAATTAACCTTGCATGGAACTATTATCTCCAAGATTGTAAAGAATTAAGGATATATTCACCAGTTTGAAATGACTTTTTGCACTTACAGAAAAAGCATTTTTGCGTATTCTTAAACGGCTAAAAAAATATTTGCCAGTCTTAATTATGCTTGCGTACCTAAAGGACTGTCCATGTCCATGCAACACCACAAATGCCTTAAGGGAACCCATAGACTTACTGCATAGCCATAGGACATCAGTTTGAAAAACAAACACCGCATGCTTTGGTTTCAGTTATTAAATATGATACTCTTCGGTATCAAGTGAAGTAAGTTGTAAAATACAACTTACTTGAAGAATAAAAAACTATATATTATATACTTCAGGAAGGAAAACTTTCTCCTAACAAAAACTAACGACTGTAACCTAAAGCGATCTTTTTGCATGGCATTTCATATGTACTGGGTGGTTATAATTTAAGTATCTTTATTTAGTTTGAATTAATAAATCGAGTGAAACCATAATCGTTGCATTTATTATTCGGAAAGAGAAAAGAAGAATGGAACGAAAAAAAGAACTGTAACCACAAACAGATAGCGCAATGGATATTGTCGGGGAAAAAGCCGCTGTAAACACCAACAAAAGCTAGAAACTGTCATTTTTGCCAGTAATATTACATAAGGTACCTCTCAGTTTGCCAGATCGCGTTTTAAGTATAACAGTATTCTACGCAATGAGAAAAATGACCATTTCTTGATTTTGTTGATGATTGCATCAGTGTTTGCACCAACAGAACTCATAGCGCCACCTGTTTGCAGTTATTGCTTTTATTGTTTTATTGTTCCATTGTTCTTCTCTCTTTCCGAATAGTAAGTGCACCGATTTTGGTTTCATTCGAATTATTCCTTCAAGCCACAGACAGCTCCAAATAGAGATGCTTATATTATAACCAGCCCAGGGTTCTCGCTGCCGCTCGCCATTGCGCCAAATTACGACAAAAATCTCCATTTGGCGAATCAAAGAACAATCAGACTTACCAAACTGCGAGGGCTCAATTTCTACTCCTTAATTTGTGTGTATATGTGCGCCTATACAGAGAAAATTCTCATCCAAGTTACTGAAAGATTGAATGTCGTTTTACATATTGAGTCGCATTGTGCCCTTTACATTGTTCTTTTTATAGAGATACTGACTCAACACCAATTCAGTTTAGCATCAATCAAAGGCAGAAATGATTATGCGATAGATATTTATCTATTCTCAGTTAATCATTATCTGTGTACTGACGTCATACCGGTAAAAACAAAAACAAAATTACTCGTATCAAGCACCAAACAGAGGAGAGTTTTGCTGTAATGCGGTGCTGAAATTAGCCATTTACCATGCTATTTATTACCATGGCCCACTAGATCTATAGGCCTGTCTATTTGAGATTAATGTATGAAGTCTCCCGCCAGAGGACTCTGATACTTTGCCCAAGTTAATCTGACCAATCGTGCAAACCCTGAACCAAAACAATGACCACGTGTGCAAACATGTGCACAGAACAGAAAGCAGCTTATTCAATGCTAATTTGGGCAGGGTTTGCGTCACGTGGATTCACACGTGGTCCAATGAAATGGTTCAGGGTTTGATGCTGAATCCAGCTTCACTTTTTCGGCGGTTTTTCGCGAAATGGCTCGGCCGGTAGTATATAGTCGGCGTTTTTATTACTTATTAGTTGTATGGAAAGTAGTCATTGGCCGGTCGATTTTTTTTATCGAATTGAAATCTCCTAGCAATTTTTAGACTATGTTTTCACAACGGTAAATCAACGATAGCTATTTTTAATTTTTATTCAGACTGCTAAAAGAATGTCTGAAACTTTTACACATTTAGGACTAGGACTGAGAGACATTTAGAATGTGCTTATTTGCAATAGTATCTCTAGCAGACAGTCGAATTTTTCTTTTATTAGCAATTACAGAAATATTAGGTTATTTTAGAACATTGGAAAACAGGGATACAATAAGGGGTTAAAAATATATTTTTCAGTATTTCTTACTGAATCTATCTTGCTAACATTTCTTTTCATTTGGCGACTGTTTTTCATTTCTTATTCGCCAAATCGCTAATGTTGCTCAAAAGCCAGCGAGAACCCTGATCCAACCTGTTTATATAAATTGGTGAAATATTTAACTTGCAAATAATTCCAACTTAATTAGAAAAGCTTTAACAACAGCACTTTTTTTTAATATAGGCATACACAAAAATTATGATGAATAAAAACAAAAATTTAAAAAAGTAAACTGCCATATTGGGAGGATTTGCACTTATTCTTAATTCAAAGCATGAAATGATCTATAAATAACAAATCGTTCACTAGAAGCACATTAAAAAAGAAAAATAAATCTTCACGAAATTCCTACAATATGAAATAGTTGTCACTGAGTTGTATTAAATAGAATAAGCAATTAATGTGAAATAATTATCTCTTAGTTGCATTGAATATAATAAGAAATTAATATCTTTTAAACAACAATCAACAAATTACACAAATTTGTTCAGTTTGTCTTATTTCTATGTAATCTATTACATTGAGATAAATTTTCAAATCAAATTTCTTTTTCTTTTTAAAACGTAATAGTAATTTATTACTTTCTATTATTCTACATAGACATATAATCTGAACAACAAATTTCTCCAAACATATTCTGTTCTATAGCGTTATTTCGTAGACAATTTAGATGACTAGTCATCTATTTGACTGTCAAAACACTTTCTTTTGCAACTGGAAATGGGTCATTTTGGCGACATTCCGGCCTGTAATCGCACCGAAAAAGATCTCTTTTTTGTCTTACATGTCTACCATTTGACATTGTGGACATAAACAGCAAGCAACAATGTTAGTAGAATATCATATTGGAGAGGTCTGAAAGAAATACATGTAGAATAAAAGTATGGTATATTTTTTTTTCGTCGCACAATATTATACAAGATTCGCCAACTCAACGTTTTATTGCCTCTCGCTTTTCTATTTATCTTAGATATTAGTAAGCTTTATTTTCTTTCCCGAAAGATTCACTTACTGGATAAAAAAAGATGGAATATGTTTTTGTGTGAATTTATGTAACTGTATTTTATAAAGTTCTGTCATATGTTGATGTAGAACCAGAATCTATATCATGCCAAAAATAATCTGCAGCGTGCCACTTATGGCACGCATGCATTAGATTCGCCGTGGGTGTACTATATATATAGCTATATTATTAAATGTATGTAGATTTCTTAATTACCTTAATATATTAGTCAACATATAAGCGTTTTATTGCCGCTACATTATCTAAGATCATACCTTAATATATTTTAGTAAACATTACAGTGAACTTTTATATTTATGTTAAAATATAAATAAATATTTTCTCGTACGAAGTACGGAGATACTGAAAAAAAAAAAAAAAAAAACCTGACAAAAATAAGTTTTTGGAAAAACTTATTGCTCAGGATATACGAGTCTGTGTTTATCTAAAGAATATCAAATATCGAAATAAAAACTGTAATTAGAAAAAAATTAAATTGAAAATTAAACTGTCAATATTGAGTACATATCCGTAAATTATAATGAGTGAATATGCTTAAATTACTCATTTTTCCTCCTTAGTAGCAAATATTCTAAATTAAGGAGATTTTCTGCTTCGTTGTGCTAAAAATTTAGTCTATTATTATTATTATCATTATTACTGGCAAGCCTTATGTGTGTAGATTGCTAGACACTAAAGCGGTTTTGCAATATTCTAAATCCTTAGAAACTTTTTTTTTTTTTTTTTTTTTTTTTTTTTTTTAACTATTTGAATACATTGCCGTATGTTGAACGTAACCGCTATAGTAAAACTTTAAACTTGCTTTTCTCTAAACGCTGTTTTTCAAACTGCACGACCTTTTTTCTTGGGATCTATTAAATCGATTTGTTTTTTTCTTTAAGTTAATCGTTTTCTCTGGAGATTGTACCACCGAAAAGTATAATTTTCAATGATTAATTATTTCTGAAAACTTGAAAAATTTTTTTTTTAAAGTAAAAAAATGATTACATTTTTTTTTTCAATGACCGTTATTTGACAAAACATAACATTTTAAATTAATTGGTATAAGCTGCAAAGAACTTTATGACATTTCGTCATTTGACGACTCATTTTTTTTCCAACTTGCTTTCACCAGAGAAAAATCTTACTACGATTGCATAATTATAGCGTGAACCTGCAGGGAACTCTCTGTCGCACAAGACATTGTTATTCTTTTTTTAAAAACACAAACTTTAAATATTATAATAAAATTTCAAAAACAATAAATGTAAAAAGTCTGAATGTGATTTCTGTGTAACCGAAAAAAAATCTTAAAAAACACTTGAATTTTAAGCCAAATACCCTAAATAACATAGAAGACAAAATAAGAGCATAAAATTGTATTAACATTATAATCATAGCATTTCTTACTTGTATGAGATTTCTTGAATCTAAATGAATTAACTTATATTTAAAGTTTATTTGTCTGTTTGTTTGTATTCTTTTGTAAGATTTAATTGTATTTGTGGTGTTGTCAAATTATATTATACGGGCTTCCAGAAATTAATCTACAATGGTAAAAACAGTTAACTCCTTGACTGCCGGACATGGGCGTAATGTGGCGGGGGCAAGGGGGGGGCATATGCTCCCCTAGTTTTCCAGGGGCAGGGGCAAGACTTATCTTTTGCCCCTCCAGTTTTTGTATTATTTTGGGGCAATTTTACATTTTGATTTTCTATTTTTTTTTTTTTTTTAGCCATTTATGTGCTATGCTTTGGGTGCAAATTAAAATATATAACTGGATCATTTCAAATACCCAGAAGTAACATTTTTACATTCATATCAGTAATTTACGATATGTATATTAGTAAAATATTTAATGCCACAGTCTTATATTCAAAAAATATTTCCCTCCAGAAATGATGAACCTATGATCCCTTTTTCATTTTAGAGTTGTTTGTATGCATACGTGGGGGTGGATCTCTTGACTACTTCTCGAGGCTTTCATTATTGTCATTTCATTATTATGTTATCTAATCTCATGATTCTATGAAAGCACCTGACTGTATAGTCAACTATTTCAAGGTACTATCAGTCACATACTAGTTATTTAAAGTGACAATAGAACTACACTTAGTATCACTGGTGACATTGTTGGAAGTTGGAACACAGGATGGTGAACACGTTCTGTTTATAAAACAAATCCCACTTAATAAGTTTGCTGTGTGTTGAGAGAAAAATTAAAATTAAGTACTAGACATAGAGTTGTTACTTTAAAGAGAAATAAAAAACCTGCGATCATATGCAATTTTTGAAAGTTCGTTTGGAGTTGTCATTTTAAAATTTGTAAACATAAAAATATATTTATAGTAATAAGATAAAGTTTTATGTGTATATGGGATGGCTAAAAAAAATGTATCGCAATTACGGAGTCTGAAAATTTAAAGGAAGATAGTGCAAGGCACCTCTTGATATACCTGAAACTCAGCATCTTAAATTTCTGATAAATAGTTGAGTTATTAATTGAAAATCAGAAAGAACTCTCATCGAAAACTCGTCTTTTTCCTTCCCAACGCTCACGAATGTACAGAAAACGATTTCATGGTTCGTACGCTTTGGAAAAAACAGAAAAGTACTGGAATAAAAAGTATTCATTTTTAAGGAATGAAAAGTCTTGTAAATTTTCCATAAATGTAACAGTCCCTTAAGTTTAAAATAACGAGCATCATCATCGGATACGAAAAAATCACGAATTTCCATGTAATTTGTCCAGAATCTTCCGAAAATTTAAAGCATTCAATAATGAAAATTAAAACGAAATTGGTCATCAGACGGATCAGAAAATTCGGACATTAAAATACTTTAAAGCCAAATATCGCCAATTTCAAGATATGGATGCCAAAAAATATCAATTTTCTTACTCGCTTGCATAAAAAAAAATCAATAATTTCGCAAAAGATAACTGAAAAAATGCCAATTAAATCGCGGAAAAACGTACATCTCAATAAAAAGTCCCAGAAAAAAACTTAGTCAAAGAATAGAAAAATAACAAATTTCGCGAAAGGATCAAGAAAAAACGCGATTTTCAACAAAAATAGTGGGAAATGAAAAAAAACGCAAACATTTTTAAAGGTCTAGAAAAAAGTGGAAATTCGTAAAAGGATTGCGGAAAAAAAGCAAATTTCATGAAAGAATCGCAGAAATAAAGCAAATTTTATCAAAACATCGTAGAAAAAATATTAATTTCGTGAAAAAGACACAAAAAAGCGCAAATTTCTGGACGTGAATTTCGCCCAAGAATCGCAAAAAAACGCTAATCTCGTGAAAAGATCACAGGGAAAAAACACGAACATTATCGAAGCATCGCGAAAACAAAAACGAATTTGTCATAATATTGTGAATAAAGGGGTAATTCTTAAAAATATTACAAAAAAAGGCGAATTTCGCCAAAATATCGCGGACATTTCGCCAAAGAATCGCAAAAAACTCAAATTTTGTTGAATAACACGAAATAATTCAAATTTTGTCAGAAATAACGCGGATTTTGACAAAGGATCGTGGGAAAATGCAAATTTTACCAAAGAATCGCACACATAACGCAAATTTTGTTGAATATTGTAAAATAATGCGAAACATTTTTTGTTAAAGAATCGCGGAGGAATGCAAATTTTGGATCGCAGAAATATGCAAATCTTATCAATTAGTCGCGTAAATAAACCCCGCATATTTTATCAAAGAATCGCAAAAAAACGTAATTTTTTCACAAGATCGCGGAAAAAAGCGCAAATTTTGTTGCGTATCGCGAAACAACGAAAGTTTCAGATAAAAGATCGCACAAAAGCGCAAATTCCTGTCAAAAAATAGTGAAAACGTAAATATTTCAAAAAATGGCGAAAAAATGTAAATTTCTGATAAATGATCACGCAAAAGCGCAAATTTCTGTTAAAGGATAGTGAAAACGTAAATTTGTCAAAGATCGAGCAAAAACGCAAATTTTATCAAAAAATTGAACACATAACGCAAATTTTGTTGAATATTGTAAAATAGCGCAAAACCTTTTTTGTCAAAAGTCGAGGAGGAACGCAAATTTTGTCAAAAAATATCGAGAAAAAAATCGCAAATTTTGTCAAAAATATCAAGAAAAAGTCGTAAATTTTGTCAAAGGATCGAGGAAAAAATACGAAATTTGTCAAATAGTCGCGAAAAAAAAAAACCCCGCAAATTTTATCAAAGAATAGCTAAAAAATGCAAATTTCGTCACAGGATTGTAGAAAAAAGTGCAAATTTCGTTAAATATCGCGAAACAACGCAATGTTATCAAACGACCTAAAAAAAAAAAACCCTCAAAGGGAAAAACGCGAAATTTGTCAAAAGTTCGCGAAAAAATGCAAATTTCGTCACAAAATGGCGGAAAAAACGCAAAATTCGCGATAAAAGGCTAATTTCTGATAAAAGATCGCACATAAGCGCAAATTTTTATCAAAAAATTGTAAAAAAAAAAAAAAAAAAAAAAAAATGGACATTTTGTTAAAGAAACGCGAAAAAATGCAAATTTCGTCACAAGATTGCGGAAAAAAACACAAAATTTATTGATTATCTCAAAACTACGCGAATTACATAAAAGGATCACATGAACTAAAACTGTAAAAATATGACGTGACACGTGACAGGCCAGACTCGACCAAACTTTTAATTTTTACACCGGGCCGGGTCAAAATAACTTTCGTTCGGGCCGTTATCGCGCCAATATCACGAAACAACGCAAATTTCATCAAATGACCCCCCCCCCAAAATAAATAAATAAATAAATAAATAAATTAAAAATAAATTAAAAAAAAACCTCAAAGGGAAAAACGCGAATTTTGTCAAAAGTTCTCGAAAAAAGGCAAATTTCCAACAAACGATCGCAGAAAAGCGCAATTTTTTATGAAAAAATTGTAAAAAAAAAAAAAAAAAAAAAAAAAAAAAAAACTGAGAAACGATCGCGCAAAAGCACACATTTTTTTCAAAGGATTGTAAAAAAAAACCTAGACATTTTGTCAAAGAAATGCGAAAAAATGCAAATTTCGCCACAAGATTGTGGATAAAACGCAAAATTTGATGACTATCGCAAAACTACGCCAATTTCATAAAAGGATCGCGTAAACTGTAAAAATATGAACGGGCCAGGCCAGACTAGGCCAAACTTTTAATTTTTACACCGATCAAAATAACTTTCGTTCGGGCCGGCCTGGGCCTAGAAATTCCAGCCCGTTACTGATAAGGCTTTCACAAATTTTTATTGAGTTTGAACTTTTTTCCGATTGAACAATGCATCAAACATAAAAGATTTAACGGTTGTGCATTCAATATTTTAAAATATCTTTTTAAAGATATAAAATAAATAACTTCGGAATTTTTTTTTTTTAGTTGAATTTTTAATATTTTTTTTCTTTGAATTTTAAAATTTTTAAACATTTAAGTGCATGTGTGCCTAGAAAAAGGGAGAGGGGGGGGGGTATAATTTTATCGAAAAGTACTTCGAGACTTTTGCCCCCCTAGTCTAGCCCAAGTTACGCCTATGCTGCCAGATTATCTTCGCTGGTTAGATGCTATTACCAGGCTAAATGGTTTAAATTATTACTCACATTTAACCACTATAGTGTTCTAGAAGTTGCATATCTCAGACCACTCCTATTCAAACATGCAACCATATGTGTGGTGAATGTAAGTATCTTGGATAATTGAAATGAGCGAACGTCCGCAGAGTACATCCGGTCAGTCAAGGGGTTAATATAAAAACAAGCCCTGTATAGAAAATGTATAGATATGTTGACATCCGAGAACATTCTATTCTATATACAGTGTTTTATCGTGGATAATCTAGATGACTAATCGTCTATTTCGCTGTCAAACACTTTCATTTCGAACTGAATTGGGTCATTTCGGCGACATTCTGGTCTGTAATCGCACAAAAAAGATATTCTTTTTGTGTCTTCAGCGTCTGTTATTCGATGTTGTGGACATAAAATAACACCAGAGATAGTAGGCCATCATACTGGAGAAGTCTGAAAGACATACATGTAGAGAAAAATTGCGTTATCTTTCTTCGGCGGCGCATAATGTTAGAGAAAACTCGACAATTCAGCTTTTTATTGTCTACCGCTTTTGTATTATAAACATTATAGTATTGTCACTTATTGTTATTTACAGTGTGTTATTGTTAGTATTGTCTTGCACAAAAGCTTGAGTTACTAAAAAAATGCAAAATAATTTTTTTCAGAGAAATTTATTGCTCAGAATGTATCTATTTAATACAAGGAATGATAAAAATAAATATGGTCTTGACAATAAAATTTGAATTGGTAATTGTGTTAAGAAATTACAGAAGTTCCAGAAATTATAGAAAACTAGCATTCCTTCAAATAAGCCAAATTTACTCGATTATGACCAGACCCGCACTTTGGATCGAATCAAATCGGGTTGGCACTGTCTGTTTTCGTTGATGTTCAGTTTTGGGATAGGTTTTGATTTTTTCGGGCCGAACCTAGTCCTAACAATTTGTTTTCATTGTGGTTCGGTTCGGATTAAGATTGGTTTGACTTTAAATGTTTTGGGATCGGATCGGTTTGACTTTAAGTATTGTAGGTTTGGTTAAATTTTGAATCAAAACGAATTGGATTGGTCCGATTTCAAAAGAAAATGCTGAATATTTTTCAAATGAAAAAACTATATATTTGAATTTCAATAATTTTGTATTAATTTTTAGGCAAACAGAGAAACATGATATTAGAGTTATAATTGTACAATACCTTTCCATAAATATCTTAAAAGATCGATTAATTTTATTTCACTTCAGATTCTGGTTTAATGTAATCAAGATAAAATCAACAGTTTTATCTTCATAACTTTTTATTATGTTCTATAATGCAGATAAAGAAATTTTCTATTCAATCTAACTTTTTATTTATCTAATTTAATTTCCTTTTCCCATTCAGTACTCCATTTTAACATTTTTTTAATTCTTCTATACATGTATTCTAAACTACATATTTATCCGAGAACATTCTATTCTATACAGTGCTTTATAGTGGATAATCTACATGACTAATCGTCTATTTCACTGTTTAACACTTTCATTTTCAGCTGAATTGGGTCATTTCGGCGACATTCTGGTCTGTAATCACACAAAAAAGCTATTCCTTTTTTTGTCCTCAACGTTTGTTATTTGGTGTTGTGGATATAAAATAACATTATACTGGAGAAGTCTCAAAGACATACATGTAGAGCAAATGTACGCTATCTTTTTTCTCCGGAGCATAATGTTAGAGAAGATTCAACAATTCAGCATTTTATTGCTTGCCGCTTTTTTGTTATATTAGTAAACATTATTTCCTTGCATAAAAGCTTGAGTTACTTAAAAAAAAAAAAAAAAAAAAAAAAAAAAAAAAAAAAAAAAAAGAAAACAATTCATCTTTAGAAAAATTTATCACTCAGAGTCAGAATGTACCCATTTAATACCAGCAAACACAAAAATAAATATGATATTGACAACAAAAATATGAATTGGAAATTGTGTTAAGAAATTATAAAAGTTCCAGCATTTATAGAAGACCGTCAATCGTTCGAATTAGTCGAATTTAGTCGAATCTGACCCGTACCGCACTTAGGATCGAATCAAATCGGGTTGACGCAATCTGTTTTCGTTGTTGTTCAGATTTGGGATAGTTTTGATTTTTTCGGGTCGGACCTGGTTGTAACAATTTGTTTTCATTGTGGTTCGGATCGGATTCATATTGGTTTGACTTTAAATGTTTTGGGATCCGGATTGGTTTAATTCTGAATATTGTAGGATCGGATAAGTTTTGAATTTTTCAGAGCGAATTGGATTGGTACGATTTCAAAAGAAAATCCTGAATATATTTCAAATAAAAAAACTATATATTTGAATTTCAATAATTTTTTATTAATTTTTAGACAAACAAGAGAAATTTGATATTAGAGTTATAATTGTACACTACTTTTCCTTAAATATCTTAAAATCTGGATTAATTTTCTTTCATTTCAGAGCCTGTTTAATGTAATGAAAATAAAATCAACAGTTTTATCTTCATAAATTTTTATGATGTTCTATAACGCAGAAAAAGAATTTTTTTTCAATTTAATTTTAGATTTGTCTAATTTAATTTCCTTTTCCCATTCTGTACTTCATTTCAATAATTTTTATTCTTCTATACATGTTATCTAAACTACATATTTTTCCGAGAGCATTCTATTCTATATACAGTGTTTTGTAGCGGATAATCTAGATGACTGATCGTCCATTTCGCTGTTCAACACTTTCATTTTCAGCTGAATTGGGTCATTTGCGCGACATTCTGGTCTGTAATCGCACAAAAAAGATTCTTTTTTTTTTTTTTTTTTTTTTTTTTTTTTTTTTTTTTTTTTTGTCTTCATCGTCTGTTATTTGGTGTTGTGGACATAAAATAACATCAGAGATAGTCGAACTTCATACTGGAGAAGTCTGTAAGACATACATGTAGAGAACAAAGGTGCGCTATCTTTTCTTTCTCCGACATATAATGTTAGAGAAGATTCGATAGTTCAGCTTTTTATTTACTACCGCTTTTCTATAATATTAGTAAATATTATTTCGTGGCACGAAAGCATGAGTTACTGAAAAAAACGCAATAGAATACATCTTCGTGAAAATTTATGCCTCGTAATGTAATACAAGGAAACATAAAAAATATATATAGTCTTGAAAACAAAACGTGAATTATAAATTGTGTTAAGAAATTATAGAAGAATATACCTGCATTCGTTAGAGTGAGCTGAATTTACTCGAATCTGACCCGACCCGCGTTTGGGCCGAGTCATATCAGGTTGGCGCAATCTGTTTTTATTCAGTTTTAGGATAAATTTTGATTATTTCGGATCGAAAATTGTAAAAATTTGTTGTAAAAATTTGTTTTCATTGTGGCTCGTGTCGAATTCAGATTGGTGCGACTTTAAATGTTTTCGGATCGGATCGATTTTACTTTAAATGTTTATGCTTCGGTCGAGTTTTGAATCTTTCAAGACGAATTGGGGTTGGTCCGAATTCAAAAGAAAATTCTGAATTTATTTTCAATAAAAAAACTATATATTTGAATTTTAATAAGTGTCCATGCATTAATATTTTTAGATAAACAAGACAATAATATAGTTATAATTGCACACTACTTTTCCATAAATGTTTTAAATTTGAATAAATTTTTTTTCTCTCCAGATTCTGGTTTAATATAATGAAAAATAAAATCAAGAGTTTTATATTCATTACATTTTATTATTATTCGATAATTCGGAAAAATAATTTTTTCATTTAATCTAAATTTCGATTTATTTAATTTAATTTCCTTTTCCCATTCTATATTTCATTTTAATATTTTTTATTCTTCTATATATGTATTCTAAACTAAATATTTATCCGAAAACATTCTATTCTATATACAGTGTTTTATCGTGGATAATCTAGATGACTATTTGTCTATTTCATTGCCAAACACTTTCATTTTCAGCTGAATTGGGTCATTTCGGCGACATTCTGGTCTGTAATCGCACAAAAAAGATTTTCTTTTTTGTCTTTAGCTTCTGTTATTTGATGTTGTGGACATAAAAGAACATAAGAGATAGTACAACATCATACTGGAGAAGTCTGAAAGATTTGTAGAGAAAAAGTGCGTTATCTTATTTTCTCTGGTGCATAAATGTTAGAAAAGATTCGACAAATCAGCATTTTATCGCATACCGTTTTTATATTATGTTAGTAAACATTATTTTCTTGCGCGAAAGCTTGAGTTACTGAAAAAAAACGCAATAGAATTGTTACAGCGTATATAGGGTTCTTTCGATCTTATGGTTAGACAACTTCAAACTCTTTTCTCTTAGAAAAGTAGAAAACAATTTATTTACAGATCTTCAGAACAACAGAGTCTTCGAAACTCACAAATATTACTAGATATTCCAAAATAACTGTTCAAATCTATCGAACAAGTACAAATATAGGTCGCAGAGACTCTTTATACAATGTCCAGGCACGTAGCCAGGGAGGGGGCTAAGGGGGCTGAAGCCCCTCCCGAAAGTTTGAAAAGACTTTACAAAATTATCTCTATTATAATAAAATAAATTTTGTTTGTCTTTATTTTTCATTACATTAAAATTAATTGTATTTTTAGCTGTACAAATATCCATTTATTCAATTACAGTAATCCTTCATTATATCGGTCATTTGGATATATATATTTTTTACATCGATATTTATCACAAAAAATATAAAGTTTTTTTTAAACGCAATTTTAACTAAGTGTAATTCCGTATCATTAATTTGACGAAGAAAAATTAGTGTAATACACATATGGCGTATTAACTTTAGAAGACAGATATAAAAAATTTACTTGCATGTTATGATCTTCCTTAATTTTCTTTATCCACATGCATATAAACGAAACTTATGTGTACTATGCAGTGGCGCAGCCAAGGGGGTGGTTTTAGGGTTGAAACCTCTCCCAGATCTAAGAAAAATCGCTGTAATTGCCGGTTATATGAATCAAAACCAAACTTAATATTTAAATGTTTTGGCGTATTTCGAAATCCACCGCTTTACTGAATCAGATTTCATTCAATAAAGTGATTCAATTAAAGGTTAAAGTTCTACTTAAAACTGTGAAAGTGCATATTACATGCATTAGTTAAGTAAAAATTGGTCATTTAAACTAAATCACTTTTCTGAGACATGCTAAAAGAATGATGATTTCCTGCCATACAGATGCTCTTTGAGTTTAACTATTCGACAGTGAATATTCTATTTAGTACTAATTCTATTAACCGGTGATTCAAATAACCGGCAATCAGCTTTATTAGAAACTCAAAACCCCCATTAGAACCGAATTCTGGCTGCGCCACAGGTACTATGTACCGAGCAATGCTAAAATGTTTTGCAAGGGAGCCAAAAACTTTAATAGCCGCCTATAATGTAAAATCACATGAAAAAAATATAATTTTAAAGAAAGAACCTTTGATAATGATGTTATAACTGTAAAACGCTTTTAATTAAAAAGAAACTATTAGAATGTACTTTTGAAAAATAATGATGCGAAGAAAAACGACATGGTATCGAAAAACCTTCAAAAAACGCATCGGTGCAATCTCCCGACCTCTTCACTGAACAAATTTTCTGCTAATTATTTGCATGTGAATCTTTAATAGTAAGAAAATGTGCATAAAGTAGCTGCTTTGGCTGGTTAATTTTCTTTGTATTTTGTAGAACTTTCAACTTCAGGAATGGTTACCTCTATGTAGGATTTTTTTTTTTTTTTTTGAATTTTTCATAGTACCATCGGAGAGAGTTTTATATCCCGTCGGCACACGTTTTTGGATAAAATGTACACCAATTGTGAAGCCAGTCTACAGATGTAGGCGGGTGTGCTGATGGGCTAGGGGGGGCTATTTGTAAAATCATGTATAGAGACATTTTGAATTGTGTCTAGGGACGAAGTAAAAATTTAAACAACAACACTGACTCAGTTTGCAGCCAAAAATTTAATTTAGTAATTGAAGTGAAATGTATTCTGAGTTAAAAAAAAAAAAAAAAAAAAAAACGAATTTTATTAAATACAATTTCTGGATCTGACATAAACGTTTTTAACCACGAATTTAATGACGGAAAATATAGTATTTTGTCAAATGGCTAGATACGATGGAAAGAAAAAAAAATGTTAATGATTGTTAATGAAATCTTTTAAGTAACTAGAAAATATGATATGAAATGGCAAAAATATTTTTTCAGACATGTACTTTTTTCTTGAAATTGCAAAATCACAAAACAGCACCATGGAGGCACTAAATCTTGAACTGACTTACGTAAAGCCAATTCCAATAATATCAACTTTTTCTGGCGGCAAATCTTATTTGGAAATTAAAATTTACAATTGTTTGGATGTTAGTGTTCGAAACAAATTAACTTTGGTGGGGATTCGTCAAATACTCGTTATGAGCTTACAGCATGGCAAGCAACTCGATTTGTTATTGCTATCTAACTTAACTAGGTAGCGTAGTGGTCATAGCTTCGAACTCCAGACTGAAACGTCCCGGGTTCAATGCTTCACATCACCAAAGACCCACCGAGTGTATGCAGTGTACCCGCTCGTTAAATAGAGGGGTTCTGAAAGTCCTGTGGTTGGTCGTAGCAGTTACCATGAGTAATGATCTCTGGAGAAACTTTTCCTCTCCTTCAGAGACATATTGAAATTGAGGCGGTGGCGATGTTTCGTGCTGCTATCTATCGAGACTTTGGCGAACATCTTCCGGTGCAGAAGTCTGTCTTTCTAACCCCTGGGTGCAGTTCAAAGAAAGCTCCAGCAACCCTCCTGCCCTTCAGGAACATGTCAACAACAACAACAACTTAACTTGAGATGACTTAGATGATGCCACGAAGATAAACATGTTTGGTTCAATTTTACTTTCCAAAAAAACATAGTTTTCCAATAACTGTATAGGAAAGAAACAAAAATAAGAAAAATGGAAGAAAGATCCAGAAATAGTATTTTCTTTTCTTACATATTCCCAAACGCATTTATTGTAACCTTGTATTTTGTTTTTTCACGAAAAAATAGGTACAGAAAGGACACAAAAAACAGGAAGACTAGTTTCTACATGTTTTAGAAATTGTAAAAAACTAAATGTGTTTTCTTATGCAATTTTTATAACATATGCAATTAGATTACCACAAACCGATGTTATTTTAGCAAACAAAAAGTAAAATTTCTTCAGGAATACAGCTAATTAATATTTCATTGTTGAGTTTTCAAAGAGCTTCAGGAAAAGAAGAAATCAGAACAGCTCTTGGACTAATACTTGAAACAATCTTATTTTGTGCAAAGAAAAATACGCCACTTTGAGATTACCACGATGATGATCTTATAACGGTAGATAAATCGATATAAAAAAGACTGTTAGCTAAGAGTTTTTTAAATTTTGAGCAATGTCTGGAGAGAATTAATTGAAACGCGATATTATAAATATCCGTAGAAATGTATTTACTTCAGCCAACGCATTTTGAATAAAATCACTCAAATATCCTCGGATACAGTTACCGAAGAATTTGTTATCAAACTAAATAACGTGATCTGTTTTGTTAGTACAAACAAAACGCGCAGTTTAATTGCTGATGAAACTCAGGCGCAGAATAGCTTAACCTTTGTGTTAAATATGTGGACTATTAAAAAAGTCACAAAACAAAATAATTCAAAAAATTCTTTTAGGTTTCATTCCAATAAATGTCTTCTCCGCCAAAAATTCAAGAAAAGTAATATTACAACATTGTGATGAATTTTGTCTTGACATATATAAATGCATCACAAAGGCGTATGGTAAAGCAGCTAACAAATCTGATCTTAATAAATCTTAGCGGGGTCCATTCTGAAATTTTTCAGAGTATCCAAAAATTAGATACGTTCGTTTTGAAAGCCATGTGTTAAATCTTGCCTTGTCTAACAGCATGCTGATTCCTATAATCCGAAAGTGTCATGGACTAGTTAAAGCAGTGACACATGTTTTTAAAAATCATTTAAAGGCAAATTTAGGGTTTCAAGAAGCAGTTGCATAATATACCCCATTAAACAAAAGAAAAAGACTTCTCCGCATTTGTGCTACAAAATTTATCGAGAGGCATGAAAGCATATTAACTTTTGTTGAGCTACATATAATTGCATTAGCTCAGAAAATATTTTGAAAAACACGGATTTTCACGGATTCCCCAAAGATTTGGGAGATTTCTTTGGAAGCTGGAGCTGTTTTGGCAGGCGAAAGAAGAATGGTTTTCTCATAAGCCTGTATGTTTGTGAGAAAGTTTTCTGTCTGACAAAGTTATAGCGAGTTCTTCAAGAAAAATTTCATGACATGATATCGGCTGTAACTTAAATTAAAAATGTCCTAATTGTTTTACATAAATATAGCGAAAATTCAATAGAAATCTTTTGCGAGATATTTTATTGTGCATCAAAACTTCAGAAAGACATCTTCCAAACTGAAATAAATATCCCAAGACAGATAATATTTAGATAATTATCATTAGATAATACCATTAGATAATATTTAGACAGACAAATTTTCAAAATACATCCGCTGAAGAGTATTACAATATCGCAGTCTTTATTCGCCGTATAGAAAGTCTTATTGAAATTTTTCATGATAAAGTGTCAATGTAGCAAGTTGAAGCTGAATATGAATTAGGGTGCAAACAAATTTTTGACATCAACACAGAGATCCTAAAAGTTTTAGTACTGCGTAATGTGACGATTTCAATAATATCAAACGCTTGTTCACAGTCTTGGTTGAAAACCCCGTAACAACAGTCAGTGCTGAAAGATCTTTTCCGACAATGAAAATAATTAAATCTTTGTTTCAAATCATTATGACCAATGAGAGATTGAGTCACTTTGCAATGATTTTCATTCATTGGGACATTCCAGTAGATCTTGATAAGTTAATCAGCACCATGGCTAAGAGGAAATTACGATGATTGCTTCCGTTGTATTAGTAAATTTATTGTAACAAGAGTACTGCATTTATAATTATTATAATAAGAGATTACAAAATACAAGGTTGATTTTTATGATTAAATATTAGTTTTTCTTTGGAAAAAATAATGCGAAAGAAATTCATTTCATTTGGATCAATAATTCCACCAATAATAAGTGTGCGTCACCGCGCACTCGCAATGACATGGAAAAAAATTAAATATGAACTATCAATATTTGATATGGTTATATAGTATCCTATGCACAAACACATTTTAAGTTTGTTTAATATTTTTGCTGTAAATTATACAAATTATTTTTGTAAGATCAGAAAAAAAAATGTCAAGATTCAGCCCCTCCCGAAAGGAAATCCTGGCTACGGGCCTGCAATGTCTCAACACTATATCACATTCAAAACAACTTACAAGGAAGGTCTCCATTGGGGGCATACTCAGAATTTTTTTAAAAAAATACGAATTAATTTACTCATGTAGGTAATAAAGGATCAGTGAAAATTAGCGGCGGAATTACATTATTAGATATTTAAAAAAATAAAATAGTTTGGAATAATTGACGTGAAAAGCTGAAAGCGACGCAGGATTTGGCGAGCAGTGCATTTCCTCGCCAAAAGCAAACCATTTTAACGAATCTGAAAATTGATTTTAATTGACTTCACTGTTAAAAATCTGTAGCATTTACTGCAACGTCACTCCACTACTTTTATAGAATATCTCTCTTCTGACCAATGAGAATGCTCCATAGCAAGGTGAATTGACCGTTTTCTATAAAAGCGGTGGAGTGACGCTGCAGAAAATGGTACAGATTTTTAGCGGCGTTGTAGCTTGTGCAACACTGTTAAAAATCTGCTGCATTTTGCTGCAACGCACTCCACCGCTTGTATATAATATCTCTATTCCAACCAATGAGAAAGCTCCATTTCACGGCCAAGTAACCGTTTTCTATACAAGCAAGGGAGTGCGTTGCAACAAAATGCAGCAGATTTTTAACAGTGTATTTTTAAATTTGGAACAATTTTAATCAATTTAAATTGTGTTTTAAATGATAAAATATATTAATTTCATTTTGTTATAAGTACATATAAACGTATATGACAAAATTACACTTAAAGTAAAGTAAAAATGCAAAACTAAAATTACTTAAACTAAATTTATTTAAATAAAGTGAACATAGAAAGTTTTTTCTATAAAAAGTATTCGAAGCGTAAAAGCGTATTTTTCAACATTTCGTTTTTTCGCCAACCGGAGATAAATCGCCAAATAAACGAAATTTTTATTATTTTTTTTACGGACGTTATAAGGGGGTTCCGCCGAAATTTTTTTTATAAACATATATAACTATATGAGAAGAACATTCTGTAATTTTTTCAGATTTTTCTGAGTGTGCCCGTATGGAGACCTTCCTTGTTAGATAAAACTCAATACATCAAGCAAACTTGCTTGGACAATCTCTAGTAGCTCACTCAATGCCTGACTGGTAAATAATAACAACAGCTCGCATCGGCTCTCCTATATATAGTCTCGCCGCATGCGGTGGAAATTTCTACAACCTTCTAGAAAAATCCGGAAAACCACGGAACAACATTCAATGTATCAGTAGACCTAGGGGGGGTTGCCATAGAGAGGGACGGGTTACCATCGCCAACAATCGCCAAGTTTGTCGCAACTTGGCGATATATCGCCAATTTGGCGACCAAAATTAGTCGTCAAAAGTGACGCCAACTTGGCGATATCTTTATTAGTTCGCCAAGCTGCCATAGACATACACTGAAAAATAATAGACAAGTTTGCTTGATAACAGAGACAATGAAACAAAAACTAGTATTAGTAAAGGAATGGAGCTTAATAAGATTATTTACATTATTTTACAGTACAAACACTAATTATTTACAAAATTCGTAACAGAATAAATCTTCGGAAAAAATTATTGCACAGAATGCATGCATGTGATACAAGGAAACATAAAAATAAATATGGTCATGACAACAAAATTTGAATTGGAAATTGTGTTAGGAAATTATAAAAGTTCCAAAAATTATAGAAGACCGGCATTCGTTCGAATAAGCCGAATTTACTCGAATCTGATCCGACCCGGTCTTTGTGCCGAATCATATCGGGTTGACGCTATCTGTTTTTATTGTTGTTCAGTTTTGGAATAGGTTTTCATTCTTTCGGGTCGGACCTGGCTGTAACAATTAGTTTTCATTGTGGTTCGTGTTAGATTCAGTTTCGTTTGACTTTAAATGTTTTGACATCCGGTTTGGTTTGATTCTGAATATTGTAGGATCGGATAAGTTTTGAATTTTTCAGAGCGAATTGGATTGGTACGATTTCAAAAGAAAATCCTGAATATATTTCAAATAAAAAAACTATATATTTGAATTTCAATAATTTTTTATTAATTTTTAGGCAAACAAGGCTAAATTGATATTAGAGTTATATATGCAGACTACTTTTCCATAAATGTTTTGAATTTGGATAAATTTTCTTTCACCTCAGATTCTGGTTTAATGTAATGAAGAATAAAATCAACAGTTTTATATTCATTACATTTTATTATTACTCTATAATTCAGAAAAAGAAAATTTCCATTTCATCTAATTTTCTATTTATTAAATTTATTTTATTTTCTCAATCTGTATTTTATTTTAATATTTTTTATTCTTCTGTACATGTATTCTAAACAACATAATTATCCGAGAACATCCTATTCTATTTAGTGTTTTATCGTGGATAATCTAGATGACTATTCTTCTATTTCACTGTCAAACTCTTTCATTTTGAACTGAATCGGGTCATTTCGTCAGCATTCTGGGCTTTAATCGAACAAAAAAGCTATTTTTTTTTTTGTCTTCAATGTCTGTTATTTGTAGTTGTGGACATAAAGTAACATAAGAGATAGTAGAACTGGAGAAGTCTGAAAGACATACATGTTGAGCAAAAGTGCGCCATCTTTTTTCTTCGGTGCATAATGTTAGAGAAGCCTCGACAATTCAGTATTTTATTGTCTACCGCTTTTCTGTTATATTAGTCAACATTACTTTCTTGCATGAAAATTTATGTTACTGAAACAAACTCAATGGAATACATCTTCAGAAAAATTTATTGCTCAGAATGTATCCATTTAATACAAGCAACATATAAATATGGTCTTGAAAACAAAATTTGAATTAGAAATTGTGTTCCAGAAATTACAGAAGACTGCATTCATTCGAGTAAGCCGAGTTTACTCGAATTTGACCCGACCCGCACTTTGGATCGAATCAAATCGGGTTGACGCTATCTGTTTCCATTGTTGTTCAGTTTTGGGATAGATTGTGATTTATTTCGGATCGGGTCTGGTTGTAAAAATTTGGTTTCATTGTGGTTCGGATCTTATTCAGATTGGTTAGAATTTAAATGTTTTGGGTTCGGATTGGTTTGACTTAAAATATTGTAGATTCGGTTAAGTTTTGAATCTTTCAAAGCGAATAGGATTGGTCAGATTTCAAAAGAAAATCCTGAATATTTTTCAAATGAATAAAATATATATTTGAATATCAACAATTTTTTATTAATTTTTAGACAAACAAGAGAAACTTGGTATTAGAGTTATAATTGCACACTACTTTTCCATAAATATCTTAAAATCTGGATTAATTTTCTTTCTCTTCAGATTCTGGTTGAAGATAAAATCAACAGTTTCATCTTTATAAATTTTATTATATTCTATAATGCAGAAAAAGTAATTTTCTATTCAATCTAATTTTCTATTTATCGAATTAAATTTCCTTTTCCCATTCTATACTTCATTTTAATATTCTTTATTCTGCTATACATGTATTCTAAACTACATATTTATCCGAGAACATTCTATTATATATACAGTGTTTTATCGTGGATAATCTAGATGATTAATCGTCTATTTGGCTGTCAAACATTTTCATTTCCAGCTGAAGTGGGTCATTTCGGCGACATTCTGGTCTGTAATCGCACAAAAAATATTCTTTTTTGTCTTCGGCGTTTGTTATTTGATGCTGTGGACATAAAATAACGTGATAGATAGTAGAACATCATACTGAAGAAGTCTTAAAGATATACATGTAGAGCTAAAATCCATCTTTTCTCTCCAGCGCAAAATGTTAGAGAAGATTCGGCATTGCAGCATTTTATTGCCTTCCGTTTTTCTATTATACTAGTAAACAATATTTTCTCGCACGAAAGCTTGAGTTACTGAAACAAATGCAATATCTTCGGAAAAATTTATTGTTCAGAATGTCAGATGTATATGTAATACAAGGAAACATAAAAATAAATATGGTATTGAAAACAAAATTTAAGTTGAAAATTGTTTTAAAAATTATGAAAATAGAAACCTGTATTTTTTTTTCAGGTAACACGAATTTACTCGAATTTGACCCGACCTGCGCTTTGGGTCGAATCATATCGGATTGACGATATCTGTTTTCACTGTTATTCAGTTTCAGGATAAGTTTTGATTCGCTCGAGTCCGACCTGGTTGCCGCAATTTGTTTTCATTACCGAATTTAATCGAATCTGACCCGACCTGCGCTATTGGTGGAATCATATCGGATTGACGCCGTCTGTTTTCGTCGTTGTTCAGTTTCAGGATAAGTTTTGATTCGTTCGAGTCCGACCTGGTTGCCGAAATTTGTTTTCATTGCCGAATTTAATCGAATCTGACCCGACCCGCACTTTAGATAGAATCAAATCGGGTTGACGCTATCTGTTTTCATTGTTGTTCAGTTTCGGAACAGGTTTTGATTCTTTCTGGTCGGACCTGGTTTCCGCAATTTGTTTTCATTGCAGGTTGAATTCAGATTGGTTCGACTTTAACTGCTTTGGGATCGAATCGATTTGAATTTAAATTTTTTGGGTTCGGTTATTTTTGAATCTTTCAAAGCGAATTGGAACTGGTTCGATTTCCTGAGAAAACCTGAATGTATTTCAATTGAAAAAAACTGTATATTCGAATTTCAATAAGTGTATAAGTATTGATTTTTAGACAAACAAGACAAAATTGACATTAGAATTATAATTGCACATTAATTTTCCGTAAATGTCTTGAAATCTGGATTAATCTTCATTCACTTCATTGTAATGAAGATAAAAACAACAGTTTTATCTTCATTAATTTTTATTATGCTCTATAAAGCAGAAAAAGAAATTTTAAATTCAATCTAATTTTCTATTTATCTAATTTAATTTCCTTTTCCCATTCTATACTCCATTTTAATATTTTTAATTTTTCTATACATGTATTCTAAACTACATATTTATCCCAGAACATTTTATTCTATATAGTGTTTTATTGTGGATAATCCAGATGACTAATCGTTTTTTCACTGTCGAACACTTTCATTTTCAGCTGAATCGGGTCATTTTGGCGACATTCTGGTCTGTGATTGCACAGAAAAGATATTCTTTTTCTGTCTTAGCGTCTGTTATTTGATGTTGTGGACACTAAATAACAAAAGAGATAGTTCAACATCATACTGGAGAAGTCTGAAAGACACACTTGTAGAGCAAAAGAGCGCCTTCTTTTTTCTCCGGCGCACAATGTTATAGAGAAGACTGGACAATTCAGTATTTTATTGCTTGCCGCTTTTCTGTTATATTAGTAAACATTATTTTCTTGCACGAAAGCTTCAGTTACTGGAAAAAAACGCAATAGAATACATCTTCGGAAAAAAATATTACTCGGAATGTTTCAACGTAATACAGAGAAACATAAATATGATCTCAAAAACAAAATTTGAATCGAAAATTGTGTCAAAAACTTATTGAAAAAGATATTTCAATTCATTTGGGTAAGCCGAATTTATTCGAATCTGACCCGACCCGCTCCGAGTCATAGGTTAACGCTATACGTTTTAGTTGTTACTTAGTTTCGAGATAGGTTTTGATTATTTCGGATTGGACCTGGTTGCGCTGTTTGTTTTTAATGTGGGTCGGATTCAGATTGATTTGACTTTAAATATGTTGAGTTCGGATCGAGTTGATTTTAAACGTTTTGCGTTCGGTTAAGTTTTGAATATTACAACGGAAATTGGGGTTGGTCCAATTTCAAAAGAAAATCCTGAATATTTTTCAAAGGAAAAAACTATATATTTGAATTTTAATAAGTGTATATGCATTAAATTTTATACAAACAAAACAAAATTGATATTAGAGTTATAACTGCACACTATGCTTTTCATAAATATCTTAAAATCTGGATTAATTTTCTTTCACTTCAAATCCTGGTTTAAACATTTCGGGTTTGGATATTCTTCAAGGCTTAAATGTGTCGGTTACATATCTGGTTGCACCCGATCCGCATTGGAATCTGTAAAAAAAATGTTTCCCATAGAAATAACATTAATGAATGGGTGCTTGCATTTGAGTAAAGTAAAGCAATTCAGAAATCCCCTGTTCAACAACACGAAACTTTCTAGCACATTTTCTGACTCGTTTAAACGAAAAAACATAAAATTAGTAATCCTGTCTGTCGAAGCGATTTAGAATCGAAATGAGTTTTTAATTTTTTGATAAATAAATTACATATCGAATTTTAAGTAGTTGTTATCACGTGTCAATCGGTTTTTCTCCTGTCTAGCGGTGTCGCATACCATCAACACCATCATTCTTTGGACCACTTTGACATGATTCCACTAACATTTGCATTACTAAAAAATATTTCATGTGATTTTACAACTTAGAAATTGAGTTGTAAGCAATTAGCATGAAACAATGAAGTAAAATTTATGGTTTTAAAGTGGCAATGTTTTATTTATTTACTTTTTTAAAGTTTGTAGCAAAGTAGCCCCTGCAGGCAACTTCTTTGGATCATTCAGTAAATTTCATATAAAATGAATACATTTCAAATGTTCGATAATTGAAACCTCTTGTAATGGAATCAGCTAATGAATTGATACTGCAGACTCGGTAAATAAATATTTCTTTAACATGGCATTTCTAAGAAACTAAGGCTACTTCGGACTAAATCAGGCTTGAGACAAAATAACCCCGAAAATTACTTTTCATGTTAGCTTTATTAAAACGTAAGATTTTCCTATCAAAACAAAAAGTTAAAGGAAAAACTATGATCACGCATGGGTTACAAATAACTGAAAGTAATATTATGACATTTACCTTATTTGTAGAAAAATAAACAATTTTCTTATGTAAAGGACCACAGTAACCCCTCAAAGACCAAAGTAAACCCGGTTGACAGAACAGAAATTTGGTTGAAAACGCCCATTTTTACAATACTTTTTGAGAGATCATTAGAGCTTATCAAAAATTGGAAAACGTCTTTCGTTTACACAGTTTCTAACCCCTGACAACTTTCTAAAATTCTAAATAAAAATGGATTAAAAAATGGGTTATAAAGTAGACCCTTTAGACTTACAGCACTCTTAACATGAAAACCAGCTATACCATTGGTCGTATTTATGAAGCTAAACAAATCGATAGTTTTTTTTAAATTACATTTTATTATACACTCTATCATAATTAAGACAAGGCTGCCACATGCGACTGTTTTTCTCATCTATTCGCACCCATCTTTCAAAATCATAAATTATGTCGCATATTTGTTTTCAAATGTTGTCACACTGTATATTAAAGACTTTTGCTTTCAGAAGATGGTGAGAGCTAAAATTAAAAAAATAGCCGTCTGTGTTATGGCAATTCTTATTTTTCCCCATCATACATTTTATTTTAATGTTTCTTATACTTCTATACATGTATTTTATTAAACTCATGTTTATCTGAGAACATTTTATTATGTATAGTGTTTTATGATAGATAATCTAGATCAGCGGTTCCCAAATTTTATTTGTACGCGACCCAGCTTTAAATAAAGCAATTTTCGCAACCCACCTACTATAATGGTGCATATCGGTTTGAAAATTGCTGTATGTCCTGTATAAACTATCAGCTATTCTATCTTACGAAAATGGCAAATTTTTGTACGAAGAATATACTATCAATGAAAACAACAATTCGTAATTCCAATAAAAAATAATTATTCCTTTGGAAGTAAAATCTCTTTGAGTTGCTTCAATTTTTTTTAACTCTAAAATAAACATGTATTGTTTACAAAAAGTGAGAAAAATATTTATGTAGATATATTTTTTATTTTTTTTAAACATAATATATATATATATAAGTTTTAAGTTAGCAGACAATAAAAAAAAAAAAAAAGATTATTAGAATTTTTAACTAAATAATATAGTTTTCATCTATACCATGTAACCCGGGAAGCCGGGATTGTATTCCCCAGTTACGTTAACGTACGATTTTCGTGTTTTTATCTGACAGGTGTTTTTTAACATTTATATTTTTTTCTTTTCAGACGCAGAAAAAAAAAAATCACCTGTTTAAAGAAAAAAAACCTGAAATTTGAGTACCCCTCCTTTAATAAAGACGCTCATAAACTATGTATTGTCTCTATAAAACGAAGCCGTAATCCAGGTTATTCATATTTCACCCTCCATGTTTCATGTCATATCATCATAAACCAGATCCTGTAATTGGAGAACATACCCACATAATGCACTAGTACTTGGATCAGAAAACCTTCGGGCGTCTGCTTTTTTATAGCTTTATTTAGGTGCCAATTCTAAGCTACAAATTGTGGTTCGGATAGCGGATGCTTTAAAATAGACTAGTGGATTTTAAAATAGAACGGAAAGCCTTACAGCTATCAAAATTATTTTTGCATGAGAATTATGTGTAATGTCGGGAGTTTAACCTAGCAGACAATTTTCTTTAGCATTTTCATTAAAATGCCTAAAAAGTATTCTAAATTTTACCGATGTTTTTCAGCTTTTTCTTTAAGGAAGGGGGAGGAATCCTTAATTCTAAGTATTTTGAGAAAATTAAAATCTAAATTTACAAATATAATAACTGCCCTTATTTTAATTTCTTTGGAGGAGGGGGGGAGGAATTCTTAATTCTAAATACTTTGAGAAAAATTAAATCTTAATTCAGAAATGTAATTATTGCCCTTATTTCATTTCCCTTGAAGTAAAGGGAGGGATGAGGAGTATACGGGGGTATGTGCCATATATACCTTCTGGATTTTTTAAAGAAGTTTCGTATACCCTCTGTTTTTTAAATAAAGCATCAGTGTATACCCTATACCTGAATATTCATGAAGTCAACGTATACTTTCTGCTTACACCGTATACTCTCTGATATTTTTACGACTACAACATTGCTCTGAGCATTTGTTTTAAAATTAGAATATTTAATAGCTTCTCATTTTTCTTCTAATTTCTTCTTCTTTTTTTAAAACTCCTTAGAAGAAACATTACTGGAAAATTCGAAGTCTTTTTCAAAATATGAGAGAAAAAAACGAGTTTAAACACTGGTGTGAAGTCAAGAGTTTCTGTAGTATGTTTCCGAGCTCTGTAGACGAAATGTCACTGACTGACAGCACTGCATTGTCTCAATCCTTAAGAATGCTCAATATTTGATTTCAGCTTCAAATGCACCCTCTCTGTGTCTATTTAGGAATTCGTTCTTCAGACGAAATCCTATTCGTCTCATTTCTCTGTCTGTCTGACCGCCACAGAGTCGGTACACAAAAACTTTATAAGTTAGGGATTTCACATTTTGTTTACTTACCTTATGTCACACATCAAATCATAAAAATTTTGAAAAAGGCTATCATTTTAATTAAATATCATTCGTTCATTTTTGCGATTTAAATTTTAAAAGAAAACCGTAGTTTCAGCGTTTTTCGTTTAGACATCGTAGCATGGAGGTAAAGCATCTCGCTAATAAACAGAAGATTCTTAGTTCAAATGCTGGCAGTGGAAGTTGAAATTTTTATATTAGTATGGATTTAATTTTTAAATTTAAATTTTTTAATTTTTAATTTCGTATTTTTTGTCAATATAAGGGTTTATATTAGTTTATTATTATTTAAATAAATTACTTGTATAATAAATGTATTTTGTTTTTAAAACTATTTTTAACTTTATACTTTTTTTTTAAATATGTTTCTCAAAAGCCTCTAAAAAATGGGAATTCAAAATATTTTAAAATATTGACAACAATAACCAAAAAAAAAAAAAGTTTAATATGTGATTTTGAAGTGTATTTGAATATTATTTCAAAATAAAATACTTTTGAATTTTTTTGTTGTTGCCATCTATAGGGAAAACATGTATCGTATAGAAACGTTATATGTAAAGAAACTGTTTAGTTAAATACGAGAATAATATGGTGCTGGCATTTATGAAAGATTTTAATAATTACAAATTAGCAAATATGATTTATTAATTTAAGGATAAAGTGTTTAAAAAAACATTAAATGGAACTCTCAGAGCATATTAAATGGATCACTCAGAGCGATCTGTAATCACACTTACCCACTTTCTTTCTTTCTTTTTTTTTTTTTTTTTAAACAACTAAACAATATAATGTGTAAAGTTGATGAACTTTGGATCCATTTTTAAATATTAATTTGAACATTCTGATAATTTAGAGACTGTAGTCTCAAAGTTGGTTGTTTATATTTTGCCAATATTGAGCTAATATTAGCATGAACTATTTCGCCTGTCATTGTCAATGTTTCGAATAAAGGCAACATTTCTACAATAATAACATTTGTTTGCAAATAATTCTAGTGTAAAGTCAACATTTGAGTAATAGGGGTATTTCACAGTTAATATTTTTAATGAAATCCAATATTTATCCAATATTGTATTTCACGAGAAGTATTTCCGAAGAATCAAATATTTGGTCCATATATCACAATATTGGTTTCATATAAGACTGATTCCTAAATACACCATAATATAGCTTTCGCAGACATTTTAATAGCATAGTGTCCCTTGCTTACATGGTGTTGGTCTCCTCTGCAAAATCTTCTGACTTTCTTAATAAGTTTTTTTTTGAACTGGAAATTTAATTTATCATATGAAGAAAAAATATATGTTACATAACATAATGCCAAAAATTTTGAATTTCTTTTGTAAGTTATGTTTTGTATTGATAATTTAATTTATTTTGTAGAAAAAAAAATTATCTATAAAACAGTGCCAAAGCTCTTTGTTTTTAAATTGCGCATAAAAGTAATTAAAATTTTGCTCTGTAAGATAATTTTTATCTAATTTCATCCTGTAGAACTTTTTCATTCAATTGCTTGTTCCAAATTTTAATCATTTTCTTGATTACTTTATGTGCCTTTTAGCATTATGAAACTGCCCAGAAAATGGACAAATACTTTACCTCAAACTTACTCACTAATATAAGATTCACTCGCTTATAAGATTCAAGAGGGTTAGTTACTCAGAAACTTTCGCGAATGTTGAGACTATCTTCCCGTGTATAAAAAGGAGTTTAGTTTTATGTATTTTTTAAAAATGGTGTTGTTGCTATATATGACGGCCGATTATCTGCACGAGGGATATAGGCTATAGGGGAAGTGCCCTCCGTGTGGGTCTTTCTAAGAGAACTTAACCCGTATTTATGTAAGAAAATCCAAGCTTCGAAGAAAACCACTTCGAAGGCCGACGGGCGCGATTGGGTTCGAACCCTGCTCCTCTCCTCTATCAGCTTCCACAGCAGAACCTCACAGCTACCAGTGGGACTTTTTTTTTTTATAAAAAAAAGTAACTGAGTCATTAAAATATGTTTATTAAATGTTAAAAAGTACATGTTGTAAGTAAATTTGAATAAAGATAAACTTATTGTACAATGTTTGGTTCGTAGTTGATAGATGAAAAAATCTATTAATATATGACTGTTTGAAGAACAGATCTTTTATTTATGAATTTGCATAGAAAGAAAAGTTGAGACATCGATTTCTGTTCTCAATTTAAGACGTCTCATTTCTGAGGGATCACATGCTATTGTTTTCTCAAAAAATTATTGTTGAAGCTTTAACCTCTTCGGGCTCTGAGTCCTCATTCGGCTGTCAAAGTGTACAGGGTGAGTCATAAATATCGAAGCTATCTCTTTAAATATTGCCCCTAGAACCATACTTCCAATTGCAAAAATTCATAAAAAGGGGGAAATTTTTGATAACTTACAGCTACATTGGGGGGGGGGGGGGGGGGTGTCTATTTGAAAAATTACGAAAATAAAATTTTTATACGGCCCCCATAGCATAAAAATTCCAATTCATAAAACTTTCCTTATCCAGTCCTGAATAAGACTCAAAAAATTGCATCTTCATATCTTCAAAACTCACAGCGTTATTGCTGTTTAAATAATTCATCAGGTTTTAAAGGATTAGACACAAATTGAAATGTGTGCAATTCAAGAAACAATGTTACTTTAATAGTTCTAGGAAACATGTAAAAAACTATCTTTTGAGTTAGAATTTTGATTTTTTTTCTTTTTTTGTGACGGTTAGCCATATAATTTGCTAAGAAAATCACGTCCTAAAATTTAAAATTACTAATATAAAGCCTCTCCAAAGATGTTATCTGCCAATCTCTCAATGCTTAAAATATGCATACATTTATTTAAAATGTCTCGGTATAATTTTAACAATTCTAGAAGCATTTAACCGCTTCCCTGATTTGACGTATGTCATATTGGCAACGTGTTTTTGCCATTCATGGTTCGGGCAAATGATTTTAAATCATGATTTATTATTCTCACCGTCTTAGATTTTTATAATAAATTGACAAGACGTGGCTACAATATTTTATTTTGCTGGGTACCTGGACACATAGGTATTCCTGGCAATGACAAAGCGATGAGGTAGTCAAGCGTGCTCTTCTTCCATTACTAGTTAAAATTCCATTCTCAGACATAAAACTACTTATTAATTATTTTATTCATTATAAATGGCAAAAAAGTTGGGATATAGAACACAATAATAAGTTGCATCAGGTTAAACCAACTATAAAACCTGGTTATCGACATATCCTAGAAAGTCTGATGTTTTTCTGACTCGTCTGAGAATTGGACACTCTCGAGTCACACATAAACATCTATTACTTAGGGAGGATGCACCATGCACCCATGTGTCCACTTTGTCATTTTGATCAACTTACCATATACTATCTCTTAACTGACTGTCCGGGCCTCCGGCACCTATATAGAACTTATTTTAATTCATCATCACCACTCTTGACAAACCTCATTGGGGAAACACCTCATGGGGCACTCTTTACCTTTCTAAAACATGCTGGATTTTACTTTGAAATATAATTTTATATGTTTATTAATTTCTATGACTTTGATCCCTTGAACAGCATCTGGAAGGCACTTCATTCAGAATGCACTTTCTATTTACATACTTTTACTTCCATATTCTAACGATTTAGCATTTTAAATTTTACTTTTATATACCTGCTTGACTATATCTGGATGGGAAACCCCCATCCAGATATTTTGATGCTGTCTCTTTTCACTCTTGCAATTTTGTCTTTGGTTTGGCGTATTGTCTTGTCTTTGGTTTGTATAAGTTTTAATGCCGCAAAATATTTGCGGCATTAAAACTTATACAACCAACCAACCAACCAACCATTATTCTCACCAATAAATTTTTATTTTAAATTTTGAATTACTTTAGTCAGAAAAACAATAAAAAGTTCTTACATATTTTATTTTTAAAAAAGAAAAAGTGTTTAAAAAATTTAGCATTTTCAAAATTCAATCTTGCCAAGTTCACATAAATTAGAAGTTCCGGCTCCCCCCCCCCCCCCCATAGCCCCTCTCCAGCACGACACCTTTGGGTAAGGGCAGTTACTGAAAAAAAAAAAAAAGATATCTGACAAAAAACAACCGTTTGAAATAAAAACAAAACATAATATTTATCAGTAGAAAAGTTTTCTTGGCTTCTTAGCACAAACTATGAATAATACAAGACGAACACTATAACGAAACTATTTCACAAAAGCCCATAATTTTAATAATAAAACCCTTATTTTTCTAAAACAGATTGGTGGCTTTTTTGTCGACAGTACTGAATGTTTTAAAAATTACTTTTTATAGCAGAATGCAACCAAGTGAAGGTTTTAACAAACGTAACAATTCATTTCTTTATTATATAATCACAAAGTGTAAATTATAATTAACGTTTCACTACGCATTTTACCATGTATCAATGTATGAAAAAGTTAAACTCAAAAATTTTGTAAAACCCTGAAGGTAATAGATTTTTGATAGCAGATTCAGATTTTACAGGAAATATGAAAAAATGCTTTTTACAAAATGGCTGTTGACTAGTGTAATAAGTTCTTTTAAAATTTGCATCATTAAAATTAATAGCGAACTAGATGGAACCCGTCAAAACTTGACGGCACCGAAGAAAGAAAAAGGTATTTTCCAGCTATTAAAGGATTAAACGACTAGGATTTTAACGACTAATCTTCAGCAAAAATTTCAATAAATAAAAGAAAAACCTGCATTTTACATCCAGGCAAATGACCCGCAGTTAGCCGAGTTGCATTCAAACAAGCTGTCATACAATTAGAATCTCTCACATTTGATAATTTTCCATTTACAAATACAACACCAATAAATTGTACATGACATGAATAAATTATAAATTACTGTCATTACTCATTTCATACAAAATATACATACTTCACTTACTTCGCAGCAAAATAAGACGGAATTTATAGTTTGCCATTTAGCAACAACTATAACAATGATCCTCTCAGTGGTTAATTTTTTGTTACATTACCCACCCCATTCAACAAATAAACATTTGCATTTTCAACTACTTTTCTATTACCTTTTCATAAATCAAAAATATATGTAAATTTCACATATTAAAAAAAATTAATGATAATATTTATTCTGGCTAGGTGAAACCCGTCAAAACTTGACGGCAACAATATGAAAGAATAAAAGAAAAAAAAGTATTTTGCCACTATAAAAACTTTTTTAAAGAAATTTTCTTTTAAAGATTAATATTTATTAAAAATTTCAATATGCTTTTCCATTTACCAACGTAACACCAACATGACATGATCCCGGGCGCAGAATTGGTGCAACGCTGCGACACACGTCACAGACTCTTGAAAATGTTTGAAGATTTTTCAACTGTTAAAGTTAAAAGAAAAAAAAAACTAGAAATTATTTGCTATGTACCAAAGTTTGTCTAGGTACCATAAAAAAAACGCAAATTTTGACAAATAATCACAAAAAATAGAAAATTTCGTCAAAATTCCTCCCCAAAAAAACACTTAAAAAATGCTAGAAATCATTTGCTATGTACCAAAGTTTGTCTAGGTACCATAAAAAACGCAAATTTTGGCAAATAATCACAAAAAATAGCAAATTTCGTCAAAATACCCCCCCCCCCAAAAAAAAACGCTGTTAAAAAAATGCTAGAAATCATTTGCTATGTACCAAAGTTTTTCTAGGTACCATAAAAAATGCAAATTTTGGCAAATAATTACAAAAATAGCAAATTTCATCAAAATACCCCCCCCCCCCCTAAAAAAACATCGCCCGGAAATTTTATAAATAGATGTCGAAAAATAAAACAGCAAATTTCGTCAACAGATTGCAAAAAGCAACAAATTTCTTCAAAAGATCTCTAAAAAATTTGTCAAAAAACTGAAAAAAAAAATGTCTAGGTATCCCAAATAAAACAAATTTCGCAAAAGTATTGCACAAAAATCAAAATTTTGCCAAAACGTCTAAAAAATGGCAATTTTAATGAAAAAATTTCGAAAAAAAAAGGCAAATTTTGACAAAAAAATCCCTAAAAAATGGCAAATTTGTAAACATATTATGAAAAAAAATTCAAAATATTGTGAGAAAACAACAAATTTCGACAAATGATTGTGGGTAAACAACAATTTTCGTCAAAGGATTGAAAAAAAAGCAAATTTTATCAAATAATCACAAAAAAGATAAATTTTGCAAAAAGATCTTCAATAAACGGCAAATTACATCGAAAAATCATGACAACATGACAACTTTCATCGAAAGAACTCGAGAAAAACGATAAACTTTACCGAAAGACCTCAAGATGACGAATTTCGTCCAGTTATCATAAAAGACGTGAATTTCGCCCAAAGATCTCAAAAAGCACATAAAATTTATCCAGGTAATCGCAAAAAAAGTAAATTTAGCTAAAAATAGTGGAAAAAAACGACAAATTTCTAAAAGAAATAACTAAGAACAACAATTTTGCAAACAAAAATCACGAAAAAAGGATAAATTCGATAAAACAGCAAATTACATCGAAAGATCGCGAGAAAAAATGAAAAATTTCACCGAAAATCCCCGAGAAAACAAAAATTTTTGTCCTGGTACCATAAAAGATGTGAATTTCATCAAAAGATCTTGAAAATACTTTAAATTTGTCTAGGTACTTCAAAAAACGCAAATATTGGTAAACAGATTGTGAGAAAATAGCACATTTTGTCAAAAGAAGAAAAAAAGAGGCACATTTCATCAAAAAATCGCAAAACAGGTAATTTTTGCAAAGAAAAAAAAGCGAAAATATGATAAATTTCTGAAAATAACGAAAAAAACGACAAATTTCACAAAAAAGCATAAATTCGATAAAACGGCAAATTATATCGATTACAATTATTTTTCTTTGTTGATTACAATGATCTTCATATTTTCGAAAAAACGTTGTTGAGAGACTGCATTTTTGCTATCACTGTTTAATACAATGCTATGATAATTATATTTTTTTTCTTTACTTATCTTATAATGATCGAAATACATTGGTTTTTTCACTTTACGTAAGTTATTTTATTTCCAAGTGTTTATTTACGTTCTTGGCCGATAAAGCATTTTCTATATTGTAATTTTCAAATCGTCTAGGTACCACAAAAAATGCAAATTTTGCCAAATAATCATTAAAAAAAAAACAGCAAGCGATGAATATGGTATATAAAGACTGCTTTATCATGATTGAAAGCTATGCAAAAAGAGGGATCTTTTCTGATAATTTTATTTTTCTTTGTTGATTATAATGATCTGCATATTTCTGCAAAAACATTGTTGAGAGATCAAGATCAAGCAATTAAAAAAAAAAAAAAAAAAAAAAAAAAAAAAAAGCAAATTTCATCAAAATATTCCCTCCTCCTTCTCCCCAAAAAAACTCAGCAAATTTTGTCACGGGAACACTTTTTAAAAATAGTGTACTTTTTTAAAAAAGGGAACTTCGATTCAACAAAAAGAAAGTGAAACATTAAATAAATATTAATGATTTACAAAGCTGTTTATAACTGGGATTATTTTCATTTCATATGCAATTCTCTATTATTCGGCGAAAACAATGTAATGTAAATACTTCCTAAACGTTATGAATTTGCTCAAAAATGAAATTATAAGGGGGAAAAAATCACCGTTTTTTGACATGAGTATAATAAGAAACTGAAGCAAAAAATAAATAGTGATTTGCGAATCTGTTTACATCCATGAAGTCAAAATATCCGTCGAAAATCGCACCATTAAAACAAAAAACAAAAAACAATGTAATTTCCAGTCTTTTTTTTTTTATACATACTTAGTATAAATTTGAAAATTACAATATAGAAAATGATTTATCGGCCAAGAACGTAAATAAACACTTTAATCATTAACTACTGAATGTTTCAATTTCATACGAAACATCTCTACAATTAAGCCTAAGATTGCCGGCAATCACATTGCAAAGTTTGAAGGACGGAATAGCGTTTAACATGAAAAAAGAATACAGATGGAAATAAAATAACTTACGTAAAGTGAAAAAAACAATGCATGGCTGCCAACTACTACGCCTATTTAGAGTCAAATAAACAGAAATTAGAAACAGAAATTTTAGTAAATGATTCACAATATGTGATGTAATGCATAACATTGAATATATTTGACATACATTTTACTAAAACATTTTTGTGGTTCCAAACATGTTTATATGATTTAAATAGGCGTAGAAGTTGGCAGCTCTGCCAATGTATTTCGATCATTATAAGATGAAGAAATAAAAAACATATAATTATTATAGCACTGCTTTAAACAGTGTTAGCGAAATTCAGTCTTATTCTTATCCGATATTTACAAACGCGCTTTGCAAATGCTTTTACAGACAGTAACTACACTCTCCTCCGATTAACCAATAGGAGGTGACTCTCAGATATCGGCGCAAGTATCGGTGCGTAGAGACCAATTTAAAAGCATGCTGACTTTTTCGGCTATTATTTTAATATATAAGATTGTAAATAATAATTGCACTTCATATTACTTTGAGATATAAATTTATTTACATTCTTTATTTATCGTTTCATAAAAAGAAAGGAAGAATACTGAAGTCTAAGTTTTTTCTTATTCTAAAAGAGACGTTCATAAATTATTTATTGTCTCTATAAAATGAAGCAGTAATCCAAATTATTCATTTTTCATCTTTCATGTTTCCTACCATATCATCAAAATCTAGATCCTGTAATCGGAGAACCCTAGCCATGTAATGTCGTACCTGCATCAGAACATGGCAGGGCGTCTCCTTTTTATATCCTCACCGAGTGCCCCCCCCCCCCCATCTAAACAAAGGATTCTGGTGGAGATACATATCATTTATAGACAGTAACTAAGAGTAATATAAAGCTATTTGTCCCCATTTCAGCTTTCTATTCTCCCTCTCTTGTATTTTGGCACGAAATGGGCGTCTTATGATCGGCCGACGAAGTGTTGTCTTTTCACAGACTTTTTTTAATGGCCTACTGCGCTTTGCTTGGATGGCTTATATTGATTTTTAGATTCTCGTGTTTGACAAACTTTTCTGTTGTTTTTCTTCTTTTTTTATTAATAGTCTTTGTTTTAGTGCGGTAAACTTAAATAATTATGTGAGAAAATTTATGTCATATAAAAGGTTTCTTAACCTGTATGTTCTGAAACTGAGTGTATAAGAGAATAAAAGCTCACTGTATCAAGATTTGGTACAGATATAGAAAATCTTTAGTAATTCTGTCACATTGAGTGAGTTTATAAAATGGTTTGATTTGCTATAAACATAATACAATAAACATGTTTTTCTGAAAAATAAAACAGCCTTATAACATTCAGCTGTTCTCATGTTTACATGTGTATTTAGCATTATTTTGCATCTTACTAATTGTTATTTACTAATTCGAACGTGTTGAATTTAATTTTTTCCTTTTATTTCTTTAATCTCAATTTTTTGGTGTATAGTTATCTCCTTGGTGTTGATTGTTCAGTATATTTAGTAATTTTATAAATGATGTAATTCATTCGTGTTCAAAATTAATACAATTTGCATATTTAGAAAAATTTCATGAAAGGTATTGACCGAAAGATAAAACTAATAGGAATTGAAAGAAAAATTCACTCTTTAATGTCGGATATGTTAACATACACATTATAGGCGAAGGTTAAAAGAAATTTAAGGAACCAGTGGCTGCTAAACCTTAATAATCCAGTTTGCCACATTGTGGAAAAAGCGGGAATTTCGATAAATGACAGCATAAAAAATAAATGTCAATCTTCAGAAAAAAAAAACGCAAAAATTGATTAAAAAACGTGAATTGCGTCTACGGGTCGTGTTTATAAACTATTATTTATTGTCTCTGTAAAAATGAAACAGTAATCCAAATTATCCGTTTTTCATCTTTTCTACCATATCATCAAAATCGATATAATTGGAAAACTCTACCCATGTAATATAGTACCTGGATCAGAAAACACTGCAGGGCGTCTCCTTTTTATATCCTCACTGATTGCCCCGTCTCCAAACCTCTAAACATGGGATTCTGGAGGAGATACATATTATTTATACGCAGTAACTTTGAGGTTTGATTTTTAGAGTATCGTGTTTAGCATTTTTTTTTCTTAATTTATAGGTTACTAGCAGTTACCCGTGACTTCGTTCACAAAACATTTAAAGAAGAAATAATTGATCAATCAAGCAAAAAATTTCGATGATGAAAAGCATGTGTAATTAACTTTTTATCGCGAATTTATGGTAAAAAAACTTTTGATAATCCCTATTTGCTAATTTGTTTGCTGGTCAAAATTTTCCTTTCAGCGATTAATACTAATAGATAGAAACATTCTTGAATTCTTTTATTCAGCCCTGTAGTTTTCCAAGTGCCTTTAATACACGAAAGTATCTTTCTAAAATTTATTTCAAACAAAAATATTTCTTATTACTACCTAAATTACATTTTCAGAAATTATCATCCGAAGACAACCTTGTATCCAGTTCTTTGCGGGACCCTGTTTATCATTTTATACATATACTACAAACATTTCTTAGTTTACTAAATGCAGTTCAAAATAAAAATGCATATTTTATTTAAAAGTAAATAACGCTCATATTCAGTAACTATTCATTTAAGTAAATTACGCTCATATTCAGTAACCTTTCCGAGATCTTTTGTGTAACCCTGTATATCTAAATTTAACTATTTATACTATTACCATTTATACTCTCCATTTAATATGCATACATTTAGCGAAACTTAAAAGCACATAATTCAAAATGCATTTCATCCATGCAACAGTCATCATCCATGATATACAGTACTTCGGATAGAATATATAATATTTGAAATCTTTTGTGTGTCCCTGTAAATGCTATGCACTTCGTATTATGCATGAAATAACTTACATTAAGCCTCAGCAACATATATCAATTTGATTATACATGAAATCGTTTACCATAATTAAAATATGTCGGAAACTGTTCCTCCCTTTATTCCTATGCAATGGAATTCTTCTGTTTGACCCTGTAAATGAATAGTAAGTGCCCTTTTCACTACATACTTTACAAAATGCATATTTTAGTGCACTTTATAAATGCATATAAATTTGAATATGTTCTACAGGCTGTAACATCGTTAAATTTAATTAAAACGATTTTTCCCCATAATGCCGTAATATAAGGAAATTTTTTGACTATGCCTGTAAATAAACTAATCATGGTAGAAACTTTATTTTCGATAGGTATTCGTGCTAGGTAAACGTTAAGAACGTCCAAAAATTTCATGGAAATCGGAATATATTTACGAAAGTTAGAAAGCGACCAGACAGACAGACAAACCGAAAGCATAATAACTTTTCAACTTTGTTCGAAAGTGTTAAAAAATCGAGCCAAAAATATATTAATCAGTGATTTTATTTTCCACCTTTTCCCCACAAAAAATTTCTTCCATTGATAATTATGAGTTTTAAATAAAAATATTCATTTGTATGAAACTTATCACTTATTAATTAGTATAAGTAAAAAATATTTCTGATTCATTTTAAATATGACGTCATTATTTATCTCGCTCCATTATCTACTGATATTCATACCCCTTGTATTTTTAACGACTGCTATAAAGTATCTGTTTTATTTCAACTATGACGTCACATTTTCATGAGTGAACCATTTTATTAAAAATATAATTCTTTTTCATTCTTTTTACTTTTAATTTATGTCACCATATTTTACACAAAAATTCCCATTAACTAAACAAATATCCTTGTTAAATGTATTATAAAAAATACACCTTTTATTTTTATTTCAAACATGACGTCATATTTATTTTCTTTTAAATTATTTTATTATAGTTTTTCGCGTGGAAGTTTTCTATTAAAAATTCATTGCCGCTGAAAAATTATTATTTCAATTTTTTATTTTCTTGGCAACAGGAAAGGAAAATGGTTAAATTTTACCTGAAAAATGCCTATTGATTTTGTATGAAAAATAATTAAATTTTGAATTATTAAGGAAAATATTTGAATAAAATAAATAAAAATTACCCTATTATTTAATCCGGACTTCTAACTTTACGTCTGCAAAATTTCAAAGCAATCGGTTCAGTAGTTACGGCGTGAAAGCGGAACAAACAAACAAACAAACAAACAAACTCACTTTCCGATTTATAATATTAGTAAGGATATTTTAGTGCTGTAAACTTAAATAATTATGTGAGAAAACGTTTCTGTTATTCTAAAACTTTTTAAAAGAGTACTCAGACGCTTTTAAATTTTCAAATCAATGAGTCATGTTAAAAAATTCTGAAACAAGAATCGAGATATTTGGAATACAGATAGTCAAACTGAATTTTCTACAGCATTTTTATCGAAAGCGAATGTTCGGCAATGCTCCGATTTTTTGAAGAAAATGAATGAGAATTTTCGGTCGATCTCCAGTAACTATATAACGAAAATATTTCCTTAAAAAATAATTACTTGTTTTAAATTTGCATTGTTAAAATTATTTATCACTACAGCAATTTAAAAAACTAAAAAATATAAATTTCCGTTTTTCATTTGGCAAATTTTTATTACGTTTACATTTTTTACTTTGTTTTAGAGAAAATAAATCAACTTAACTAGATCTACTAAATAATCAACTACTTAATCAACTAAAATATATATATATATATTTACAACTGAAATATATGAGTTTTTCTCTACTATAAAAGAGAATATCATAAACTATTTATTGTCTCCATAAAATGAAGCAGTAATCCAAATTATCCATTTTTCATCTTTCATACCATATCATCAAAATCTATTCTCCTGTAATTGGAGAACCCTACCCATGTAATGTAGTACCTGGATCAGAACACCAACAGGGAGTCTCCTTTTTATATCCTCAATGGGTGCCCCCCTCTAAACAAGGGATTCCGGCGGAGATACATATCATTTACAGACAGTAACTCTGAGTAATATATAGATATTTGTTCCCATTTCAGCTTTTTTTTCCCTCTCATTCTTGTGTTTTGGCACGAAATGGGCGTTTTATGATCAGTCAACGAAGTGTTGCCTTTTCACAGACATTTTTATGGCCTATTGCTCCTTGCTTGGATGATTGAATTTTCGGTCGATTTCCATTAACTATATAACGTAAATTTTTCTTAAAAAAAATTTCTTGTTTTAAATTTTGCATTGTTAAAATTAATAGCAAATTGAAATAATAATAATCATTACAGCAATTTATAACACTTTAAAGTATAAATTTCCATTTTTCATTTGCCAAATTTTTATTGCATTTGCATTTTATATTTCGTTTAAAAAAATGAATCAACTTAATACATATATATATATATATTTACAACTGAAATATGAGCTTTTCTCTACTATAAAAGAGAATTTCATAAAATATTTATTGTCTCCATAAAATGAAGCAGTAATCCAAATTATTCATCTTTCATGTTTCATACCCTATCATCAAAATCTATATCCTGTAATTGGAGAACCCTACCCATGTAATGTAGTACCTGGATCATAATACCGGCAGGGCGTCTCCTTTTTTATATTCTTACTGGGTGCCCCCTCTAAAAACGGACTCCGGTGGAGATACATGTCATTTACAGACTGTAACTCAGTAATATATAGCTATTTGTCCCCATTTCAGCTTTATTCTCATCCTCTCTTGTTTTTGTAATGAAATGGGCGTTTTATGATTAGCCGACGAAGTGTTGTATTTTCACAGACATTTTTATGTCTATTGCACCTTGCTTGGATGGCTTTTATTGATTTTTAGAATCTTGTGTTCAGCAAAATTTTCTGTATTTTTTTCTTTTTCTTTTCTTTTTTTTAATTAATAAGTTATGTTTCAGTGCTGTAAACTTAAATAATTATGGCAAAAAACTTTTGTTACATAAATATTTCTGATACACTAAAACTTTATAAAAGAGTACTCAGACGCTTTTAAATTTCAAATCAATGAGTCATGTTAAAAATTTCTGAAAGAAGAATCGAGATATTTGGAACATATATAATCCAACTGAATTTTCTACAGCATTTCATCGAAAACGAATGTTCGGCAATGCTCTGAATTTGAGAAGAAAATGAAAGAGAATTCTCGGTCGATCTCCAGTAACTACATAACCTAAATTTTTCTTTAAAAAAATAATTTCTTGCTTTAAATTTTGCATTGCTAAAAGTAATAGCAAATGTAAATAAAAATAATCACCACGGCAATTTATAACACTTAAAAATATAAATTTTCGTTTTTCATTTGCCGATTTTTTTTTTTATGTTTACGTTCTTCACTTTCGTTTCATAACGAGAAAATAAATCAATATGAATAGAAAGAGGAAAAAATGTAATTTAACAAATTACAACGACTATTTAAAAAATTATATTTTCAAAGAGTAAAATTTTAGACTTATAAGTAAATTCTATGTTTAATAATACTAGTAATAATAAACATAATTTTTATGATGATCAAAACGTGGTTTACATAATAACAGAGTTCTATATTACATACGCCATGGATTAAAAATTAATATTTCTATATCAATCATATACAAATATTAAGTGAAATTTTAGTTTTAAAATTTTCGGTAATGCAAATTTTTAAATTTCTAAACATCACACATTTTTAAATTTTACACCGTTGCATAGAGAAAAAAAATTACTTTTAAATGCAATTTGTTTGAAAACTGTATCCCAATTTGTTTTTAAGTTAATAAATTTTTTTTAGTTTTTTTAATACTTCTTTTGTCATCGTAGCAACAGAAGTAATTCATTTCTGAACATTAAACAAGAACCAATCAGAAAACGAATAGGTTGCGGAATTAAACCAATAAAAAGACTTATATATACTTCAGATTTCCCAATTCTCTACCGAGAGCAAGAACTATTTTTCAAAATATAAATAAATAAATGAATAAATAAATAAATAAATAAATAAATAAAAATAATTACAACTGAAATATGAGCTTTTCCCTACTTTAACAAGAGATATTCATAAACTATTGTCTCTATAAAGATGAAGCAGTAATCCAAATTATCCATCTTTCATGTTTCGTACCATATAATCAAAATCTAGATCCCGTAATTGGAGAACTCTAGTTGTGTAATGTAGCACCTGGATCAGAACACGGCAGGACGTCTCCTTTTTTATATCCTCACTGGGTGCCCCCTTCTAAACAAGGGATTCCGGTGGAGATACATATCATTTATAGACAACAAATCTGAGGTACCAAGTAATATATAACTATTATTTTCCTTTCAAATTTATTCTCTCTCTCTCTGTTTTTGGCATGAAATGGGTGTTTTATGATGTTGTCTTTTCACAAACATTTTTATGGCTTATTGCTCCTTGCTGCGATGACTTTCATTTATTACTTACTCATCATACGTAGTATAGGGTAAGTTTTGCAATCGTTTTGAAAATCGAAATTTTTTTTGACGGATTTACACGTTTTAGATAGTGGAGATTCCGAAAAACATATTTTTAGAAAAAAAATTATGCCGTCCGTCCGTCAGTCTGTCTGTCTGTCTGTCTGTAAACGCTCTATCTCCCGAACAAATTGAGATAGAGACTTGAAATTTTGTATGTAGTTAGTATGTAAGAATGGGACAAAGCCTATTTAATATCAGCAACCTCGATTATCCGGAACTATTTTTTTCGGGCTCTCGAAAAATTCGTTCTGATGAAAGGTATATAAAAATTTTCGAATTTTTTTGTTCTAAGGAACAGACGTAAAAGGCAATAAAATAACACATATTTTGCATATAGAACGAAGTTGATCGGATTATTAGTTGCCGAGATATTTGTAATCCTGTTTTCCACATTCTTCGATTTTTCATGACCCTGTATTTCATTCAAATTTCAATTCAGAGGTATATTTTAATTGAAAATGAGAAGCTTAATCCGACGCAGTTAATTGTTAGTTAATAGAATTATTATTTTTGGAGTTATAACGATGTTTCTTTTACGCAGTCGGAAATACTTGAGTAGTTTGGCGTTTTATATAATTTAATTGGTAATCAGCAGTTCTTTAATATAGCATTATTATGTATAATAACAATATTTAAATTTTGTTTATGAATTGCAATGCATTGTATAAATAGTTTCCACATGTTTTATTTTCATATACATATCCATGATGGGTAAGTATTACGGTGGCCCCCAACGACTAGTTTCTTTATGAATAAGTTATGTTTTAGTGCTGTAAACTTTAATAATTATGTGAGAAAACTTATTTTACATAAAATATTTGTGTTATACCAAAACTTTTTAAAAAAGTACTCAGACGCTTTTAAAGTTTCAAATCAATAAGTCATGTTAAAAATTTCAGAAAGAAGGATCGAGATATTTGGAATATAGATAGTCTGGCCGAATTTTCTACAGCATTTTCACCGAAAACGAATGTTCGACAATACTCTGATTTTGGAAAGAAAATGAAAGCAAATTTTTGGTCGATTTCTAATAACTATATAACTTAAATTTTTCTTTTAAAATAATTTCTTGTTTTAAATTTTATATTCTTAAAATTAATAGAAAATTTAAATAATAATAATCACCACGACAGTTTATAATACTTTAAAATAAAATTTTCCGTTTTTCATTTGCCAAATTTTTATTACGTTTGCATTTTTTACTTAGTTTAAAAAAATCGACTTAAAAATATAATAAAATAAAAATAAAACAATATTTACAACTGAAATATGAGCTTTTCCCTACTTTAAAAGAGAATTTCATAAACTATTTATTGCTTCCATAACATGAAGCAATAATCCAAATTATCCATCTTTCATGTTTTATACCATATCATCAAAATCTAGATCCTGTAATTGGTGAATCCTACCCATATAATGTAGTACCTGGATCAGAACACGGCACGGTGTCTCCTTTTGATATCCTCACCGGGTGCCCCCCCATCTAAACAAGGGATTCCGGTGGAGATACATATCATTTACAGACAATAACTCGGAGTAATATATTGCTATTTGTCCCCATTTCAGCTTTATTTTCTCTCTCTTTTGTTTTTCTCACGAAATGGGCGTTTTATAATCAGCCGACGAAGTGTTGTCTTTTCAGGGACATTTTTATTTCCTAATTGCTCCTTGCTTGGATGACTTTTATTGATTTTTAGTCTCGTGCTTAGAATTTATTATTATTATTATTTATAAATAGGTAATGTTTTAGTCCTGTAAACTTAAATAATTATGTAAGGAAACTTATGTTACATAAAATATTTCTGATACATTAAAAGTTTTTTAAAAGAGTATTCAGGCGCTTTTAAAGTTTCAAATCAATGAGTCATGTTAAAAATTTCTGAAAGAAGAATTGAGATATTTGAAATACACATAGTTTGGCCGAATTTTCTACAGCATTTTCGCCGAAAACGAATGTTCGGCAATGTTCCGATTTTGGGAAGAAAATTAAAGAGAATTTTCCAGTCGATATCCAGTAACTATATAACCTAAATTTTTCTTTAAAAAAGTAATTTCTTGTTTTAAATTTTGAATTGTTAAAATTAATAATAATCACTACGGCAATTTATAACACTTAAAAATATAAATTTCCGTTTTTTCATTTGCCAAATTTTTATTACGTTTAAATTTTTTACTTCGTTAGAAAAAAAAATAATAATAATATTTACAATTTATTTATGAACTTTTCTCTACTATATAAGAAAATTTCATAAACTATTTATTGTCTCCAAAATATGAAGCAGTAATCCAAATTATCAATGTTTAATGTTTCATACCCTATCATAAAAATCTAGATCCTGTAATTGGAGAACCCTACCCATGTAATATAGTTACCTGAATCAGAATACCGGCGGGACGTCTTCTTTTTTATGTCCGCATTGGGTGCCCCTTCTAAACAAGGGATTGCGGTGGAGATACATATCATTTATAGACAGCAACTCTGAGGTACCGAGTAATATATAGTAACTATTTGTCCCCGTTTCAGCTTTATTCTCATCCTCTCTTGTTTTTCGACACGAAATGGGCGCTTTATGATCAGCCGACAAAATGTTGTGTTTTTCATAGGCATTTTTATGGCCTATTGCTCTTTTCTTGGATGGCTTTTATTGATTTTTAGAGTCTCGTGTTTAGCAAAAATTTGTTGTTTTTTGTTATTATTATTGTTATTAATAGGTTATGTTTTAGGGCTGTAAACTTAAATAACTATGTGAGAAAATTTATGTGACATAAAATATTTCTGTTATACTAAAATTTTTTTAAAAGAGTAGTCAGGACACTTTTAAAGTTTCAAATCAATGAGTCATGTTAAAAATTTCTGAAAGAAGAATTGAAATATTTGAAATACACATAGTCCGGCCGAATTTTCTACAGCATTTTTACCGAAAACGAATGTTCGGCAATACTTCTATTTTGGAAAGAAAATGAAAGAGATTTTTTGTTCGATCTCTAGTAACTATACAATCTAATTTCAAATGTAAAAATACATGTAACTGTATATATATTCCTTAAAAGTTGCACAATAAAACAGATGGAGCCTGAGAACGCCAAGCAGCAACAACTGTCATTTAGAGTTTTTCTCATTGACGAAGACCGCGTAAGCGACGGTCGAAAACGTTGTGAACTTTTTAAAAAGTAATTTAAATGTATTTTTAAGTTTTTATATTTTTATTACGCACCTTTTAAGTAATATATATACAGTTACTTGTATTTTTACGTTTTAAATAATGTATATTTTTCTTTTAAAAAAATTACTTGTATTAAATTTTGCATTGTGAAAATTAATAGCAAATGTAATAATAATAATAATCACCACGACTATTTATAACACTTTAAAATATAAATTTTCGTTTTTCATTTGCCAAATTATTATTACGTTTACATTCTTTACTTCGCTTCATAAGGAAAAAAAAAACAATAATTATAATTTTACTATGAGCTTTTCCATACTTTAAAAGAGAATTTCATAAACTATTTATTGTCTCTATAAAAATGAAGCAGTAATCCAAATTATCCATTTTTCATATTTCATAATCAAAATCTATATCCTGTAATTGGAGAACCCTACCCATGTAATATGGTACGTGGATCAGAACACGGCAGGGCGTCCCCTTTTTATATCCTCACTGGGTGCCCCCCCCCCCCTTAAACAAGAGATTCCGGTGGAGATACATATCATTTATACACAGTAACTCTGAGGTACTGAGTAATATATAGCTATTTGTCCCCATTCAGCTTCTTTCTTTCTTGTGTTTTGGCACGAAATGGGCGTTTTATGATGAGCTGACGAAGTGTTTTCTTTTTACAGACATTTTTATGGCCTATTGCACCTTGCTTGGATGGCTTTTATTGATTTTTAGAGTCTCGTGTTTACCAAAATTTATTGTTTCTTTTTTTTTCTTTTATTATTATCATTTTTGTTACAAATAGGTTATATTTTAGTACTGTAATCTTAAATAATTATGTGAGATAATTTATGTCACATAAACTATTTCTTAACCCACTTGTTCTAAAACTGGGTGTATAAGGGAATAAAAATTTGCCGTATCAATATAAAATTGGTTCATCTATAATCTTGCACATACAGAATAGAACAGCAGAACGAAGATTGTACAGAATACATATTTTAGTATGCATACTTTACACAATGCATTTTAATTTTATTATGTTCACAAGAGTGCAACATAATTAAAATGCATTTGAAACTATTTTTTCCCATTGGGCGTAATCCTACTAAACACTTTTGATTGTCCCTTTAATTAAACTATACATCCGATTTTCATGAAATTTTAAATGACACGACAAAATTATGCAACAATTATATACTTTAAATTTCAAACGATTCGGTTGAATAAATTTTGCTTTGTTAAATACGGACAGACTGACGGACGGACTAAACGACGACTATAGGTGCTAAGTATTTACATAATTACCAACACATCTAAAGATGATATTTTCCCTTCGTTACCACATTCTAAATACAAACTGAGAAAAGAAATGGCAAATTTTTAGTAACAATTTTTTAAACTTAAACCTTCAACATAAGCTTTTTACATCTAAATGTTATATTTTATCGTGAATTTTCATTAATAAAAGACCAATTTTAAATTCTGCATATTTCTAATTTTAAGTATATTAATAAAAGCATAAGCATATTACAAAGTTTACACAAGTTTATTTGATATTTAAATATGTTTCTTAAAACTTAATATTTAAACAGTTCCTTGGTGTATAAACTCAGTTTTATTTTTACCTCAGTGCAGAAACTGCTTCAAGTATAGAACACTATAAGTACCTATCCTCATGAGGTCGTTATCTTTCTGTGTAACAAAATTATCTTTTGATGCAGGTTGCGTTGGTTATGCCTGTACCGTAACTATCGTATTTCGCCCTGGTGTTCAATCTACCGTAGATGTTATTGTATTCCAGTTCATTAAAAAAAAAAAAGTTAAAATTTTCACGCATCAGCAAGTTTGCCAGGGTAGTGCAAATAATAACCAGAAGACTGTGTGTAATCAATCATGATACCAAATAGATATTCACCCGTAAAATAATCCTTACTTGGTAATAGATATACATACTTGCTGAGGGGAGAAAAAAAGAACTTTAATCACTCCGAAATAGCAACATCAGGGTCTCTTTTTACGTCTTTTTTTCCTTTTTTTCTTTATATGAACATATTTATTTATCTATTTCAGCGCCGTGCGAAAGGGTGGAGGGGCGAAGACATTTAGGGAGCGCCAAATTTATACTACCAACGTTATTTTAGGGGATTTAGTGATAAGTTGTGGGAGGGGGGGCGCCAAATTGAAACTTTACCCCGGGCGCAGTTTCTCTTCGTACGCCCCTGATATGTTTATACGTAAATGACGAATGTAAACAGGCAATTGTCAAATTCCGAACATAATTGACTTCTGAAATGAGTTTGAAGTTCAATCAAGTCGAAAATTGTACGTCAAACGTGGCAAATGAAGTGCGTTCGTATTATAATTAGTGTAATAAATCTTCGGACCTTGGTGCAATAGCGGTTTCACTTTTACGCAAAAATGTATGAATACAAAATTAATTAAGATTATATATATTAAATTAGGTGGTACGAATATAATTTGTCTCAAATAAGTTTCCGTCTTATAGAATCTAGTTAACATGCTAGTCTAGAATCATTACCCATCATGGGATATCATTGAATTAATTACGTTGATAGGCTTTAATAGAACGAAGAAAACCTTTATTTATATCGTCATGAGTTTTGATTAAATTTTCATAAAATTTAAAATGACTCGGAATAATTCTTCAAAGATTATATATATTAAATTTCAAACCATACGTTTGGGTAGTTTTTGCCCTGTTAAATGCGGAGGAATTAGACGTCGACTGTTGAAATTTTGCATTTATATAATTACGAACGCACCTCATAAAAAGCCAGTAAATATTCAATAAATAAGTTTTTTTTTAATTTATTGGCATTACATATTTTGATAAAACAACTCTTTCTCGTTATTTGTGTTTAAATAAGATAGTATATTGGGTAACAAAAATACAAACAAAATCAAACGCTTCTACAATTTTTGGTGTCACAAATATTCATGCATTACTTGTTTTATATATTTAACTAGCTCCTTCCGTTTGTTATGAAAAAGAAGGAATTATATAAACAATTTTTGTAATTATCGTAAACTTTAATTATCTTCTTAAATTGTAACAAGCATTATCAAAATTAAACAAATCAAATTTACTTGTACTGTATAAATCTGTCACTGAAAAACAAAACTGTCAACATTTGCGCATTAGAAATTGTTAGCAAGATGCAAGATGTGACTGACACATTTAAAAGCTTATAAAATATTCAAAGTACATTTTCATCAAGCTATAACGCACACACCAACACCAATATACACAAAGAGGGGAAGAAAGGGGGGTCACGATGAGTCGAAAGGGGAAGGAGACGACAGATGCTGAAGAATAATTAATAATGAAGCTTCACAATAGCTGCAAATCACTACAACGGGATTGCTGGGGTTGTCGAAAGAGTTCGCCCAACAATTCAATCGATAATTGATCGTCATTTTGCGAAATAAATATGATGGAAAATATACCTCGAAGTGGATGTCCATAGAAACTTTTAAAGAAAAACAAAGCGTTTGATAGTAATATAGATTTTGTGAAATAATACCTAATTTAAGTACACCAAAAATACGAGTAGAGTTTGCTAATAATAGTATTTAAATGTAAAAAAAAAAAAAAAAAAAAAAAAAAAAAAAAAAGAACAGTAAGGCGTGTTTGAGAAAAGGCACGATATAATGAACCAGTATCTCGTTTATAGTTTTTTTGCTTCGAAAGTAAATAGAAATAAAAATAAACGTTTACAGTTTGAAAAACATAATGTAAAGAAAAATCTCTAATTTTGGATTTTTTATTTATTTATTTATTTTTTATTATTTTTTTCCCGTATTTGATGGCAAATGATGTAGCGGCATAGTTCAAATATAAAGCTTCAATCTAAACTACTGTACCTGGCAGTCAAACGTCAGGGTGAAAACATATTAGTTTGGGGCTCTATGAGTACGGCAAGCGTCATGCAAGACTAAGGTCAAGGGTACGGCAAGACTAACATTTGTTAAAAAGGATGTTCTGCTATTTCACCCAAGACTACTAAAAGTTTGTGTAATCAATGCACGGACGAATAAAAGCTGTAATTAAAAACAAATGTAGTCCAACAGAAAATTAAAGTTACGTTAACATTATATTTTTTTTATGAATTCTCAATTGCTCGAATATTTTTAAAGCATTAAATATGCCATCTGTTCCACAATCCTGGATAATAAATAAATACCCTCCCAACTTTACCGCAAGCCATTGTATAAAAATTTCTTTAACAGTCCATTAATGATAACATCTATATTAATTAACGGTATATTTAAGTTTTGCTTAAGTGGTTTTCCCCTATATAAATTGAATAAAATTTGATATTTTTTATTACAGTAGAGCACCAGATTGGTGCTACTATTTATAAGCTTAGATAAGGTGTGAAGATTTTAGCATAGTCAGAAACATTTCTTAAATTGGTCTGTGCGTTTATCCGAACTTTTGTTTATCAAACTAGGGTCTGTCCAGAGTTGTCCGGATAATCCACGACCTACTGTACTAACATCTAATTTTGACACCATATTCGCATTTTTCGGTAAATGTTACCTTCAGATACCAAACGGGAAGCCATTCGATTAGTTAGGAATAAGGAATCGCAAAGATCTCAAGTTTGGAAAGTCTAATATACACTGGTGTCCAAAAGTTAAGCATAATTATTAATTAAGTAAGTAATGAAAGAAATATAAATCGAAATGTGGTGAAACTCCAGGTGTGTAAACAAAATAGTACGCGTCATATATTTTCGCGAAGAGTTTTCCCCGAAATCAAACAGGGGACCGTCAACAAATTGAAAAAGAACGAAGATCTTTTGGATAACCCTGTCAAAACTAATGCAGCAAAAGCGTTCAAACTTCACATTATGATTAAGTGGCTTATTGTAATGTACTGTGTTTATTTTTATAAGGATAGCATGTATACTCGTAGAGAAATTAAGGTTTTTATAAAAACAGTCCTAAGTTTTTTGCTTATAATTTACAGAGTTCTTAATATAAAATAATGTTCTTTTCTGAAAATATGACAAACATCATGGTACACAATACTATGTCATCAGAATTTAAAAATAATAAAAAATTGTATGACAAATGAGCAGGTTTACTAAATAATTTTTTACTGCGCATGCGTGAATGCTATTAAAATTTCATTTGCATATTATGTTAGTTAAATGTGTAGAGCAACTTTTGTGAAAGTCTCAAAAACATAGATTAAAAATTCTGAAAATTATCGTTGATAGAATGAGATCAAAATATTTTATTCCCTAATGAAGCAAAAAGATGAGGGGCTGTATCCATATTCCATTGTTTCGTGCCTAGACAATATTGCACGTAGAACTGTATTTGAATAAAACCCCTGATATTTTGCTTCCTTTTAGGAATAACGGATTTTGAGTTGATTCTATAGACGATAATTTTCAGAATTTTCAATGTTTTTGAAACTTTTACAGAAGTCGCTTTGTACATTTAGCTAACATAATATGCAAATGAAATTTTGATATCGTTGACGCATGCGCAATGAAAAATTATTTACTAAACCTACTTATTTTTCATACAATTTTTATTATTTTTAAATTCTGATGACACGGTATTGTGTACAATGATGTTTGTCATATTTTCAGAAAAGAACATTTTTTTATGTTAAGAACGTTGCAAATTATAAGCAAAAAACTTAGGACTGTTTTTATAAAAACCTTAATTTCTCTACGAGTATACATGCTATGCTTATAAAAATAAGCACAGTACACTACAATAAGCCACTTAATCATACTGTGCAATTTGAACGCTTTTGCTACATTAGTTTTGACAGGGTTATCCAAAAGATCTTCGTTCTTTTTCAATTTGTTGACGGTCCCCTGTTCGATTTCGGGGAAAACTCTTCGCGAAAATATATGACACGTACTATTTTGTTTACACACCTGGAGTTTCACCACATTTCGACTTATATTTCTTTCATTACTTACTTAATTACCAATTATGCTTAACTTTTGGACACCAGTGTAAGTTAAATTCATTTTTATTTGCTGCAAAACAAGTTGCAGTGATAGAAGATTTTAAACATAACACAAACACTACTTTTGGCGGAATGTTTTTTTTTTTCTTTCCTGTGTTTGCAGTTTCTAGAAGTCAATTTCTGTTAATAAAAACTCCTATAGGTTACATTTCATTTTTTTCTCGAAATTTGGAAAAGATATTTATGTTTTGAAATTAATTTTCGATGAAAATATGAATTAATTTTTGTTTCTGTTTCAGGTTGGTTTAGTTTTCATGACAATCATTAGCTTTGCTTGATTTAACCCTTTCCGGCGCACTACTCTTTAAAGTTGGAATTTAAAGAAAACAAAAATTAGGCAATCTATTTAAGCCTAGGAGTACACAGGTATTGTTTTGTAAAGATTGCACTAACCATTTTAATTATACAGCTGTTGCTGAAGTGGTAACCTCCCATAAGTAAAGCATTGATAAGCGCAGTGAGAAGAGCATTGCTGTGAAGCGCGTATTACAGTAAAACATTTTACCTATTATTTAAAATCAGTAGAGTTTGATCTCTGTGGTGCTGCCATCTAGAACTCATAAGAAAGATTTAAAGTAGCCATTAGATTAGTTTTTGAAATATTCACGGAGTTTTTGTGGCTCTAAACAGGGGGAACTTTAGGTGTTGCCGACCCGGCAACACTGCGCGTTAAGGGGTTAATTGGATAAAAGCATGGAGGAAAGAGACAGATGGAGATGCAATGCGCCGTAAAAATGGTTTGCAAAATGATGTGCATTATCGCTCAAATTTAAATAGCTTAATTCAGCCCAAACAAAACAAACACGCGGAACAGGGACCGAGATCTTTGAAATCCGTGATTTTTTTCTCTAAATGAAAATTATCTGCTTATATTTATACAATCTTAAGTAGTATTTCATTGAATTATGAATTAAAAACTGTATTTCTAAAAGTCTTATAAATTTTTGTGAAAGCACGTATTTTGTTTGGCCCGAATGTAGCGGATTTTAGGATTAAATTTTTGGCGTCACCTTTAGTCACCACACTTGATCTCTGTTATTTCTCTTTATGCGATAAAAGTAGAGTTCCAAAAAGCGGAAAAACCCGGTTTATTCCCTGGAATAAACTGTTTTTTGGGGGGAGGAAAGAAATTTTTAAAAATTCTGGGAGTTTTCAGAAGTTTTTAAGCATGGAAAATTTTCTGCCCTACAACTTATATAAAAATAATCAAAATCGGCAATTATCAAAGTCGGCCCTCTCCTTGAAAGTTCAATTTAATAAATTTTTAATGAGAATAGTTTTTTAAACATAACTAAAACACTACTTGGCGAAATGAGTTTTTTTTTCTTTTTCTTTTTTTTATGTTTACAACTTTTAGAAGTCAGTTTCAGTTAATAATATTCAGTTCGTTTTTCTGGAAATTTCGAAAAGATATTTTTATTTAGAAATTAATTTTCCATGAAAATATGAATTAATTTTTGTTTCTTTTTCAGATTGGTTTAGTTTCCTTGACAACCATTCACTTTGCTTGATTTGAGTGGATAAAAGCATGGAGGAAAGAGACTCGTGGAGATGCAATATTCCGTAAAAACAGTTTGCAAAATGATGTGCGTTATCGCTCAAATTTAAATTTCTCCCTCTCCATTCAGCCCAAACAAAACAAACACGTGGAACAGAGAACGAAATCTTTTACATCATCCGTCATTTTTTTCTCTAAATGAAAATTATCTGCTTATATTTATACAATCTAAAGTAGTATTTCATTGAATTATGAATTAAAAACTTTATTTCTAAAAGCTTTCTCAATTTTTGTGAAAGCATGTGTTTGTGTTTGGCACTAATGTAACGGATTTTAGGATTAAAGTTTTGGCGTCACCCCTACCCATCACACTGAAACTCTATTTTTTTCTGTTTATGCGTTAAAATTAGAGTTGCAAAAAGTGAAAAAAAAACTTTGTTTATTCCCGGGAATAAACTGGTTTTTTTTTTGGGAAAGAGGTTTTTAAAAATTCTGGGAGTTTTCAGAAATTTTTAACCCCTCGGGGACGAGCGACACTTATACCATATAAGATCCAAAGAGGCTTAAGAATTCTTGTTTATCCCCACCAATAAAATTTTACTGTAAAATTTGCCTTATTTAATCGGAGCATTTTCTCGATTTAAGAAGGCACAAATTTCTGTATTTTAAAACCGGCTACAAAACATGAAAAACTTCGTAAAAGGTTCCCGTCGCGAAGGGGTTAAAATTTTCACTTTATTATTATAAATTAATTTTACTAATTTTAATTTTTCTCAGTGTAAACAAAACTAATAACATAAAAATATAAAAAAATGGCGCAATTCAAATGAAAACTAATGAAATATATGCTTAACATGCAAAAATATTAAGTAAGTAAAATATCATAAGTAATTTTGTATTTTAATCGTCGACAAGTAAAAAGTGAAAGAAGCATATGAGAGGTATAGTTACCCTGATGTGAACATAAAATACCCCTCTGTTCTTTGAAGTAACGAATGTAAACAAAAAAGGAAATAAACAAAATTAAAAGAAATTTATGGAAAAATACAATTGGAAATTTAATATACAGTATGACCTGAATAAGTAGATATGCAAGCCAAAAGAAAAAAATAAATAAAATAAAGAAACATTCAAATTCTCACCGATTTACAGTCGAAATTATTGTAAAATTAATGAATTTTAATAAATTATAATTTATTAAAATTACTGTGAAATCATAAGTTTTGTGAATTCGTAATGTAATATCTAAAGATTTGAAATATTCTTCCCTGAAATTTTAAAATAAAAATTTCGAATTAAAAAATGAGAGGCTTCAAAATTCTTCCAAAATTTTAAATATTATCCGAAATTCCAGATTTATTCTTATAAATTCCGGATTTATTCCCCAAAATTCTCCGGTTTATTCCCTCCCCTCAAAATGTGCGGGTTTTTGTGGGTTTTGCAACTCTAGATAAAAACATAAAAAGGTTTGACCTGAGTTTGCGATAACATTATAAAAACGAGTCTAACGAAAGAAAAAGACAGGCTGCCGTGGTCCATTCCAGGTATCTTTTTTTACAGACCGCTGGAATCATGTGATGCTCGAATACACCAATGCGGGTGACCGAATAGAGCACTACGTCATTCTAGCAGGGTGTAAAAAAAAAAAAAAAAAAAATACTTGGGATGCACCGCGGTAGCCTGTCTTTCTCGTTAGCCTCGTATAAAAATCTGATAATTTTTTTATTTTGTTTACTGTGCTGAATTTTTCCGTCGCTTCTTTTAAGATACAAGCAAAGAACATTTGATAAAATCAAAAACTGTCTTGGGTAAATAATTGAAGATATATATCTTGAATAATACTGAAATGTTATCAATTATTTTGATTAATAAAAACTCATAGGTTACATTTCATATTTTGCTCGAAAATTAATTTCGAAACGATAATTTATATTTTGAAATTAAGTTTGGAATAAAATATGAATCCGTTCTTGTTTCTTTGTCAGATTAGTTTCGTTTCCCCGGCAACCATTCGCTTTGCTTAGCTTGATTGGATAAAATCATAAAACAGGATTGAGTTGAAATTTGTGATAAGACTATAAAAATCTGAAATTTTTCCTTTCTTCCGTTTGTTATGCTGAAATTTATCTACCTTCCTTTAAGATACGACAAAGAAAATTCGATAAAAGAAAAGTTTATCGTGAATAAATAATTCAAACAATGTATTTTGAATACTACCTATACCTTATAAATGATTTCGTTTCCTTGTATGACATTTTTCTAATTTTCAAAATACAAACTCATAGATTATTATAATTTCCTTGTAAATTAATTCCGAAAAGATATTTATATTTTGAAATTAATTTTTGAACAAAATATGAATTCGTTTTTGTTTCTTTGTCAGGTTGGTTTGGTTTCCCTGACAACCAATCGCTTTTCTTGACTTGATTGGATAAAAACATAAAAAAGACGATTGAACTGAAATTTACAATAAGATTATAAAACATGAAAAATTCTTTCTTTCGGGTTTACTATGTTGAATTTTTCTGTCTCTTGTTTCAAGACACAGCCAAAGAACATTTGAATAAAATAATAATAATAAAAAAAAAATGTCTCAAGTAAATAATAGAAGATATGTATCTTGAATAAAATTTAAATGTTATGAATTATTTCGATTAATTGTATGACATGTTAATGATTTTTAACAGTTGTTTTTCTTTTATTTCAATTTTTCATAAAATTCTGATGTTCTTTTTTTAAGGTTTAATTTCGTAGCTAAGAAAAAAGACAGGCTTCCGCGGTGCATTTTACGAAATCTTGTAGTCGTAAAAAAAGTACAGAGCATACGGTAAAACTAGAAGGTATACGCTTGAGTCACGAATGTTCATAGATAGGGTAAACGATAATGTTTTATTTCAGAAACAGAGGGTATAAAGAATTTTCAAAAAAAAAAAAAAAAAAAAAAATCCAGAGGGTACACAGCGTATACTCCATACATAAGATCTCAGATTTGGCCTTGTCGTACATGAGTACATAACGTTTTGTGAAAGAACCCATATAACTGAGTTCTTATATGCCTGAAAAGTGCAGAGCAGACAATCATTAACAAGTCATTAACTTTCCGTTTAGCCCGCGTCATTCAGCGATGACTGACACTATGCAAATTGTGTAAAGGGAACAGGGCGGTAGCTAGAAGTGAATAAAATGGGGCTCAAGAAAATGTAGGGGAGGGTTAATTATATTTTCTCTCTTTCTCTCTCTAACGCAGGAAGATAAATCAGTGCATTTCACATTGTATGGTACTTTTAAAGTGTTGTAATAACTTCATTTTATTCTAAGGAAAGAATAGAATGATCAAAAATTAGTCTGCATAACTAGTGCGGTATTAAACATCATGTTAGTTTTCTATGTGCAAACAGGATGAGCGAGTGTTGAAACACTTATTTTAATTACTATTTACTATTTCTGCAAAACTGTGAAAGGGCGTCAAAACTAAACTATATTTTTGAACAGAATTTCATTTGGATTTTCGAAGCAGAAATTTATCCAGTGATCTTGAAATCTTTTCCAGGGGAGGTTCAAGATGTTTAAGGAAAAGGGGACGGAGGCTGAGCCACCTCTAGCACCCCCCTTAGCTACGGCCTTTAAAGAGAATCTTATTTCGCGGCCCAAGCAGTGCTCAACGTGTTAAATCGTAAATCCATTAACACAATAAATTGGTCTTTGGTTGAATTTCGATACATATTCCCAGTAATAAGACAAGGTAAAATTAAAAGCAGTGATGTGTTACTTGTTACATAAGTAATTTTGTAAGAATTTTCTGCCGCGAAACACCAAATACATGTATGCCAATTCAACAAGTTTTGTTGAATTGGCATACATTAGCCAAACTCGCCAATGGTTTATCAAAAAGATAAAAATAAGGCACAATTTAGAGAAAAACGTAAAAAAAAATAAAAAAAAAAAAAAAAAAGAATATGATGACATACATTATTATTTCATCAAACAATATACAACAATGCCAACAAATTGTTACCTTATTAAGATTGAAATTAAGAAAGACATTGGCTTCCGTAAACAACTGCCACGCTAAATTATTCTTTCTAGTTCATGAAGTGGTTTTTCTAAAAAGAAATTAATTTTTGAATATAAGAAATGTTGATTGCACTCAAATGACATAATATCTATCTAAAATGTTAAATAAATAATTTTCTAAGAAATCGCAAGTTATTTATGATTATTGAATAAAGTAATTTTGAATTCTACAAAGAAATTTTAACAGTCGATTTATATAACGTGAGATGTTAGCAAATATACGGTTAGCGGTGAAATACGTTATTTATGAAATACAAAATTAATATTATAGCTTAAAGTAATCTAATGATAATATATCACAAGGCAATCACATGCTTTTTTGCAACACATTTATCTGCCTTTTCTTAAGATAAAAAAGAACAAGTAAGAAAAATCATGTGTCAAGCATGGATTATTAAGCAATTTCCAACGCTTTCTGAAATCTTTAACAAAACTTCGTTATTTAAAGAAATAAAGTTACTGTATATAGCCAAATGTGTATTCCAATACAGTAAAACCTCCATAACGGACACTCCCGAATAGCAGACACTATAGGGTAACTTAGGGCGGAAACGTGATGAGTACAGCGGCTGCACATTACAGGTTAGTTGCTCCGCAAAAACGAAAGGGCTCGCAATCCTGTGGAACTGAGACAACGGTGAAAAGATATTAAATCCATTAAAAATTAAGACTTTAATGCAAGTTATTAGAACATCATTAACAAATACAAAAGAACTACTTTCACAAAGATCGGGATGGCCCCGTGAAATCTCTGACATGTTACTAGAACAGCAGTCTGAGCAGAAGTCTGATGCTGAAGTGACGGCAAACAGAAGTACCTCTATATGCCAAAAACATCAAAATGTCAGCCATGGCGAGTTGAAAAAAAGCCAATAAAACAAAGAATAAATATCCGTTAAATGAAAAGTCAATCGGATTATTTAAATTTAGATGACCTATGAGAAGGGGCGCAATTCGCCAAATTAATCAGTACATTAATATAACAACCCTATCAAGGATGACTCCATAAAGACTACAAAATAAAGATGACTGTTTACATTATTTTAGAAAATTATCCCTGCTATTGCATTTATTCAAGTAATTTAAGAGCTATAACTAGATTTCCGCCTTTAATCATAAAATATAAATCAAACGTTAATTTAAACTCTGGACAGAATGTCTGCAAATAAACAACAACAAAAAAAAAGAAGTTTAACTGAAAATGATTTTTTTAATGTATTTTGTTATCTAGTATCAGTTAATTATTTAGTGAATTTGACAGGTAATAAATTAGTAGCATCATTATATTTAATAAAATAAAATAAAAATGATTTATATTGAAACGGCTTTTTCTGTGTACAATAAAAGTTAAATTTGGGAAGGGGATGAAAAAAGAAAATTAAAGCATTAATATATAACTACGTTATAGACACCTCTATTTAACGCACAGTTTTCCAATCCCCACTCCCAAAACCTAAATTTTTGTATGTTTAACCTTTGAATAACGGACATTCCGAATAGCGGACAGTAATTTTGCGATAAAAAAAAAAAAATATTTTTTAACGAGGAAAATAAAAAAAGAAAAAGTGAAAAGCTTCTTCATTTATCATAGCAATGTATCATAAATTGTGTGATCAGAGATAAATGTAGTGGATGGACTGGGGAAAATGCTCCTCCCATGTCCTGTATTTAATTCAGGGGGTGGCCCGGGACGGACATCCCCCCCCCCACACACATACACACGGATCATTGAAATATCCTCCCGGCAAATTTGATATTTTACGCTTTTCATGGTCAAAAAGTGCAATTTACCCCCCTCGGAACTCTATAATGATGACTATGAAGGATTGAAATTACTGACAAATTTAAAAATTCACTTTGAAAAACAAATTATATGTAATCGCAAGCAAAAGCAAACTTTTGTAACAGATTTTTTTTCATAAGAATGTAATAAAAAGGTGGATAAAGGTTATATACAATATTATTTTAATTTTACAGAGTAAAAAAACCATTTAATTTCTGATTAATCATATAATAGACTTTTTAGGACATATAAAAGTCAATTAATGAAACATTAAGCATTTCTCAGCAATTTTTGAATCCTGAGATATTCCAAATAGCGGACAGTTTTCGCGCTCCCTAGATGTCCGTTATTTAGAGGTTTTACTGTTCTTTTGAATAGCCCTGTATTTGATCTGTCGGTTCATATATATACTATATAATAGGGAAATTTAGTTTAGAATGAAAATGCCTAGCAAGTTGAAATTTCTCTTTTGTAGCAATTCATACTAATAGATGGAAACATACTTGAATGCTTTTAGTCAGCCCTGTAGTCTACCTATTACCTTTATTACCCTCCAATGTTTAGCTAAAACTTATTTTAAACTAAAACAATCTTAAAACTACTAAAATCACATTTTCGGAAACTATCATTCATAGACGTCTATACGCATCCCATTTTTTGCGTGTCTTTATATATCATTTTATCTACATTCTACAAACATTTCTTAGTAAACTGAATGCAGTTTAGCGTAAAAATCCATAACTTATTTAAAAAGTACCTTTAAATAATTTACGCTCATATTCAATAACGTTTACGAGATCTTTTGTGTAGCTTTGTATATGAACTATATCATTTATACACACCATGTAATATCCATAAATTTAGTGAAACTAAAAAACGCATAACATAATAATTAAAATGCATTTCTGCTATCATGGGATAAATAAGCAGTTAGTTCTTCGGAAAGAATATTTGAAATCTTTTGTGTGTCCCTGTAAATGCTATGCACTTCGTATTACGCATAACTTTATCGTATAACTTGTATTAAACCTCAGCGGCATACATCATTTTAATTTTTATTTATGAAATAATTTAATATTATTAAAATATGTCGCACAGAATTTCCCCACTTTACCATTACGTAATGGAATTCTTTTGTGTGGCCCTGTAAGTAAATAATAGTTATTTTTTTCCCACATACTTTACAGAATTGATACTTTAGTGCACTTCGTAAATGCATATAACTTTACTATGTTTGAACATCATTAAAATTCATGAAACGATTTTTTCCCATACGCTGTAAAGTAACGGTAAACTTTTGACTGCCCTGAAAGTAAAAGATTGTTAAGGATTTAACAACTTTAAAATAATAATTTGATTTATTAATTAAAGGGGAAGGTTCTTCGAAAGGAATATTAAACGAAATCTCTGTTGGATCTTCGATCACACTTACCCACTTGTTTAGAATATCGATTCAAAATCGAAAAATTTATGGAAAAATACATATTGTTGTTTTAAGTATATAGCTTTACCATTTCGATTAAAAGTTTCAAGACTTCGTTCACTACTTAACTGATACTAGTTAATCAGATATAATGAGCTATCTGAATGGAAACCCGATGTGTTGCAGTTGAATTTCTGAAATCTTTTGATTTTTTGAGGGAAGAAGAATCCTCAATATTATTATATATTATATATAAAAAAAAAAAAAAAACATAGGGTAGTAAACATAGTAGTGGGCCATGTATCAATAGTGGGCCACCAATTTTCAAAGTTGAAAAACAAGTTTTCTAGTCACCTCTAACTGCTGATTGACTGGAACCTCGGGACCCTAATTATCAGGCAAAGGGACAACTTCACGATTCTCATAGGTTTTGAGCTGAAAGGGTGTTTTTACAGACTATACGAAAAAACTAAATAGAAGCTAAAATTATTTTATGTAATGAATAATTAAATAGACTTCAAACATTTGGTTACATAATAAGTTTACAGTGAAATGGTCAAACATATTCATATAATAATTTGTCAGTTTATTGACAAGGAAGTAAGCATAATTTCGATATGCCTCTTTTGAAAATACCCTGAGGGGTTTTAACTAATGCCACTCTAACCTTACCATCTGGTCCGTTAACTACTTCCTGAACTCTACCAATAGTCCATTTGCAGGGTGGAAGATTATCCTCTTTTAAAAGGACCATTGAATTTGGAATAACATTATCTTTTTCGAATTGCCATTTATGTCTGGCTTGTAAATTATTAAGATAATCTAATTTCCACTTTCGCCAAATAAATTGGACCATTTTATTTAATCTTTGCCATTGAGACAAATAATTATCGCGTTCTCCAGTGAGATCAGGTTTAGGCACACTGCTTAGAGGTCTACCTATGAGAAAATGGCCTGGAGTTAGAATTTCAAAATCATTGGGGTCAGAAGACATGGGCGTGAGGGGCAGACTGTTTAAAATGGCTTCAATTTGCGCGGTAACTGTTAAAAATTGCTCAAAAGTTAATCGCGAATTTCCTACAGTTCTTCTTAAATGATGCTTAAACGACTTCACCCCAGCTTCCCACAAACCACCAAAATTGGGTGTCCTGGATGGAATGAAATTCCAGGCGATTTCCTCACTTGTTAAATAATCAGCCAAAACATCTGGGGGGTTTCTAATCATGTTTGCCAAACGTTTTAACTCTGCACTGGCTCCAACAAAATTTTTAGCATTGTCAGTACAGATAGAAGAACTTTTACCTCTCCTACTGAAAAATCTCTTTAATGTTGCTATCATTGCTTCTGAAGTTAAGTCAGTGACCACTTCTAAATGTATGGCCTTTGTTACGAAACAAATAAAAATAGCAACATAACATTTATTGTAAATACCTTTTCTTTGACCCTTATATTTAATATAAAAGGGGCCGCAAAAATCAATCCCTACATTAGTGAATGGGGAACTAGGAGTAATTCTTTCTGAGGGAAGACTTCCCATAATTTGCTCAATACATTTAGGTTTATTTTTGAAACAAATTATGCAGTCATGGACAATTTTTCTGGCAGTATTTCTACCACCCAGTGGCCATAATTCTTGCCAAATAAGATGGAGTAAAGTTTGGGCTCCAACATGTAAATATTTAAGATGAAAATATGTCATGATCAATAAAGTCAATTTATGATTTTTTGGGAGCAATATCGGGAATTTTTTATCAAAGGATAAGTCAGAATTATTTAACCTACCATCTACCCGTAACAATTTCTGCTTATCAAGAAAGGGATGTAAACAACTCACCTGGCCTTTCTTGGGAATTTCTCCCTTTTCAAGGGTTTTGATTTCATACTCGAAAGATTTTACCTGCACCATTTTCATGAGATAGTGCTTGGCATTACGAAGTTCCTCTGTTGTGAGTGGACCACTTCGTCGAATGTTATTTTTAACATTAAATATAAATCTGAAAATAAAACTTAGAATACGTATTAATTTTAAGTAGTTGTTACTTAAATTAAAAAAATCATTTACAAATGAATTTTCAGTAGTAGAAATTAAATTGATATTGTCTGTTTTTTTAAGTTCATGCGAGTATAGTTCTTGTGATAGAATGTCTATATTGTCATTGGATTCATCAGAAGATGAAGGTGTGTGAAAGTTCGGGGGGCCATTCCACCAAAGATTCATGTTGGAAAGTTCTTGAGGACCTAGTCCACGTGATATAACATCTTCTGGGTTTAAATGCGATGGGACATGTTTCCAATGACAGTTTTCAGTTAAGGTTTGTATCTTGGATACTCTGTTGTCAACAAAGGTTTTTAGTTTGTTTGGCGGTGTACTGATCCAAGCAATTGCGATTTTTGAGTCCGTATGCAAATAAATGTCACTTACTAGCATTTTTAAAGAAAGCCGAATTTTCTCTATTAGTTGAGAAAGAAGTAGGCAAGCTGAAAGTTCCAGGCGGGGTATGGAAATTGTCTTTAAAGGGGCTACGCGAGACTTACTCGCAATCAGTTTAGTTGTTATAGTACTTGTTGCACTTGTACAATGCATATAAACTGCAGCTCCATAAGCTAATTCCGAAGCATCCGAAAATCCTAACAACACTAATTTCTGAAAAGAATCGGTTAGAATGTATCTGTCGATTCTAATATCTTCGATTAGTTTTAGAGATGACACAAAATTTATCCATTCACTTGCAACTGGATCTGGGATTTCATCTTCCCAACCTAACTTCAGGAGCCATAATTTCTGAAGAAATATCTTTGCTCGAGTAATAATTGGTCCCAAAAGACCTAAGGGATCGTATAATCCTGCAATAGTGCTCAGCACGTCTCGTTTCGTATATGATGATTTCTCTGTTATTGAAATTTTGAACATAAATTGATCTTCAACGGGTTTCCAAATAACCCCTAGAGTTTTGCTTGTTGATTCTTCATTTACGGAAAAATTATGTTCTTGAACTTCCTGTGGCTTACTGTTCATCAATTCCTTTGAGTTGGAATTCCATTTGTGAAGGGACATGCCGCAGGTTTTTAGCATGTTGCATAACTGCTGCTGGAGTTCTGTAGCTGTATCTAGGTCATGTGCGCCTGTAACAATATCGTCCATGTAGACATCTTCTCTTATTACTTCAGCAGCCAAAGGGAATTGTGATGATTCATCAATGGCTAATTGTTTCAGAGTCTGTATTGCGAGAAACGGTGCACAGCAAGTTCCATACGTGACTGTATTTAATCTGTAAACAACAGTTTCTTCGTTCTCATCTATCTTCCACACAATTCTTAGAAGATCGCGTTGAGATGGATGAATTAAAATTTGTCTGAACATTTTTTGAATGTCTGTAGTAAAAGCATACTTGTAAATACAAAATCTTGTCATAATTTCAAATATGTCTTCTTTCACTTCTCCTTTTAGCAAACAATCATTGAGACTGAAACCAGATGTAGTTGCCGCTGATGCATTGAATACCACCCTTAATTTTGTTGTGGTTTTGTCTGGTCTGAGAACTCCGTGATGTGGCAAGTAGTAACATAAATTATTATCTGGATGTTCGGATTGAGCATCTGTAACCTTCTCCATGTGGCCTAACTCTAAGTATTCTTGCATGAATTGCTGGTATAATATCTTCATAGTTTTGTCTTTAGATAATCTTCTCCACAACTGATTCAGACGTTTTTTCGCAAGCTCTTTAGAATCACCTAACTTTTCCAAATCCTTGGTATAGGCATCTGCACTATATATCTACCAGCGTCATTTCTTTTATGCGTAGTTTTGTAATGTTCTTCACAGTATTCTTCTTCTTTACTCAGAATTTTGCAAGGTTCATCAATGGTTTCCAATTTCCAAAATTTTTCTAAACATTCATCAATGCTTTGAGACTGCGAAATAAAACCACAATATTGCGTATGATTGACAGTATTTGCGGTTCCTGTTGCGATATATCCGAATACTGAATTTCGGAAAACTAAATTGCTGTTTGGAATTCGAATTTCTCCATCCTTTATTATATCAAAGAAGGATTGTGCTCCGAGTAGCATGTCAATTTTGCCAGGAACGCTAAATTTTGGATCTGCTAACTGATGAGGAATTTTCAAGTTATGGATATTCAATTTTGTTACTGGGAGTGAATCGGTTATTTTTGAAACAACAAGGAAATCTAATGATGTTTCAAAGGATCCATTTCCGTTTAGAATTTTCGCATGCACCTTATATTTAATGTTCATTTCTTTTCCACCTAATCCTGATATCGCGATTTTCAATCTCTTTAATGGAATTCCTAGTCGATCAGCAAATTCTGATGTTACAATATTGGACATACTTCCTGAGTCCAGTATTACACGTGCTTGTAAATAACTACCAGAATAAGGGTTAAAAACCCAAACTAAAGCAGTGGAGAGAATAACAGATTTATTTCCGTTATTAACGCAAGATAAAGAAGGCGATACAAGTGATTTAACTTCTGTCTGTCCGAAAAACTCTTGTGCATTCGGATTTAGTTTATTACCTTGCTCGATGGGATTAACTTCATTAAATTTGTTCGGAAAAGAAGTGTTTGCATTTCTGTGAAGTAACGTATTATGTCGTGACTGACAAATGTTGCAGAAACTATTTAATTATTCATTGTTCTATTCATTATTATTATATTATGCATCTTTATTATATTGTATGTTATTCATTGTAAATTTAGATATTGTATTGTACATTGAAATGATATTTCAACGTGGGGCGGTATGTTGGCGCCACTTTTGTTGTTATGACGTCGAATGACGTAAGCATATACCCCCGCCCACAGATGTTTCCCTCCAGTTTCTTATGGACGCCGCCAAGGCAGTCACTGCTCTCAGAACGCATTTTTTAATAATAAACTACAGTCTGCTACTAAAGTAATCGACATTTTTTAATTCATATTTATATCGCATCGCATCATTAACAGTATGCATTAAACTCAAGAATGGAGTGGCCCACTTCTAGGGGGCCCCTACTGGAGCATCAGAAATTTACTATGCCCACTACTGGATCATAGAGGAAGGAAACATTTTTTATTTTTCATTTTTTCTAGAGAATATATTTAAAAATTTGAATGTTTATTCTCATACATAAAAGTAAGGACTAGGCTAAAAAATATTTTTTTTGAAATTCACTAATACTTTAATAATAATTAGATAAATGTCCTTAAGTGGCCCACTACTGGTGCATTTACCTTAAGCATTAATTTTATAAAATGCTAAATTTGCTAAATTTCTCGTTAGAAATTATATTTACAATGTAAGTTAAACATAAATTGTGAAAATAAAATATTTCAGTTATGCGATTTTTGATGAAAAAATTTATTTTTCAATAATAATTGTTCTGTGAAAATTTGATTTTTAGTTTCGGAGCTGGTGGAGTGAAAATGACGTCCTTAAAGTACTTATAAAAATATATTTTAGTTTTTTGAATGAAAATAAACACAACTTTACAAAGAAAACAATTGAATCCTTTTATTTTGATCGCTTTTGCAAAAAGGTTTAACCGCCATATTTCAATAACAATTAATTATGGATTCGTGGAGGTTAAAGGTGTAACAATGTGTTTCTATTTTTTTTCGAATAATCATGAAATTTTAACTTTAACCAACATTTTGTTTTCACCATAAATTTAACTAAAAATAATTTATCTTTTCAAGTTTAAATGAAAAATGATTGCAATTAAAATATAATATTCCCTGTAATTTCTCCCTTTCCTTCGCTTTTCGACATAAAAGCGGTAGTTAAAGTGTCATTTTCAAAGGAGCATCACTAAAAGTTACAAAAAATTAATATATCGAAATTAGTACAAATTTTAAGACTTTGATAGGAAAAATGGGGTAATTAAGTTGCCATCTTTAGAGGATTTAACTAAAGGTTACAAATTATTAATACAATCGAGCCTCGTTAACATGAATCTCCAGGGGAATCAAAATTTTGTTCATGTTAAAAGTAATTCATGTTATCAGTATCAAATCTTTGCATTCGTTTTTGTAAGGGACTGTGAACCTAGTTCGTGTTAAAAGTAATTCTCGTTAAGCATGTTCATGTTAACGAGGTTTAACTGTATATCGGAAATTACTTCAAATTCAAAATTTTTTGAATGAAAAAAATGGAGTAATCAAGTTGCCATCTTCTGGGGGAATTTCATTATTAATGACGGAAAAAAACAGAAACTAATTTAAATTTTATAGCTTTGAAAGCTTAAATGGCGTCATCAGATGCATGCGGATAACTGGTGTCAGTTTCATAGTACAACATTCCACTTTCCGGGAACAGCAATTATGAAATATAAACAGACAGTCAGATTTTATTATAATACATGTTTGCGAAAATTTAATAAATTTAACTGTAGATTTTAGAGGCCGTTTTTATCGCTTGGACAAATTGGGACTTTGCCCATGAGCCCTGGACTTCAAGAGGCACCAAAATCCATACATTAACTAACAAAATATTTATTTTTTCCCAATTTCAACTTTGAAATTTTTCAACAAAATACAAATTTAATTTTTAAAAGATTTTACCTAACTTTCTGAAAAACAATTTTCATTTTGGACTCAAAGAGCTCAATGCTTTCACAAAACTAATTTCAACCATTATAAATAAGAAATAATATTTTGATTTTAATCGATCATATTAACAATGAACTTAAATCATATCTAAATTTTAGTGATCGAAAATAATCAGTATGTGTAGTACAACTTAAAAAGATGCAAAAGAAAGTAACGTAATTAATGAGTATTTAACATTCTTCCGCTAGTTGAAATTATTAAATTTATCGCAAAACGAGATGGAACCCGTCGAAATTCGACGAAAGAAGATATTCGAAAAAGAACTGTTTTATTTATTTATAATAAATCTGCAAGATAAGTTACAGTAAAAAATATATCTTATATTGGTCAGTCAAATTCTCAAGCAAATATTATTTTAAACTAAAATTAACAAAATATTATAAAACTCAATTATTCAAATTATTAAAAGACATAAAACCGCAATTCACAGGATTTTATAACAGAAACATTTTTTTTTTTTTTTTTTCAGTTTTGAGAGAAAATGGAGTGATTCTGTTGCCACATTTACAAAATTGAACTATAAGTTATAAAAAAATTAATATATCAAAAATAAATTCAGAAACAGCTTTGAAACAAATTGCATTTAAAAATACATTTTTTTCTTTATGTGACGGTGTAAAAATTAAAAATGTATGATGTTTAGAAGTGTAAAATTTGCAGTACCGAAAATTGCAAAACCGAAATTGTATGAAAAAGTGTTCCAGTGTTGCGCATTTTAATTTCTTTTTCTTTTCTTTTCTTTCTTTCTTTTTTTTTCTTTTCTTTTTTTTTTTTTCAATTTTAAGAGAAAATGGAGTGATTCTGTTGCCACAATTACAAAATTTGTAAAAAAAATTAATGTATCAAAAATAAAGTGATACAGCTTTCAAACAAATTGCATTTTAAAGTACATATTTTTGTCTATACGACAGTGCAAAATTTTAAAATATGCGATGTTTAAAAGTGTGAAATTTGCAATAGTGAAATTGCAAAACCCATATTGCAGGGGAAATATTGCCATTCACAAAGTGACGTATGCGTTACGCACAGATACGTTTGGCCTTAACAATATAGATAATACAAGTTTTTAAAGTTATATAAACGAGTCTTGTTCTGCACTTAGCAAAAAGAGTATTTTTAATAATTAAGGTACTTAATTTAGAATTGACGGATTTTTAGAATTTCCTCCTATTTAAAATTCAAGGTGCGAAAATATTGTTTATGACGACGACTCACGTCTCACCATCACTCACGTCTCACACACGACTCACCATCAGTTCTATATGAATTATGTTGCAACAGTTCGAATGGTGCTCCATAATTTAACTTTATTCAGAACCTCGGGTCCTCGGATTTTATACATGCTTGTTTAAAACTAGTCATTGGGAGCCACCGTAATACTTACCCATCATATATATGTATATATAATATATGAAAATAAACATTTGTAAACTATTTATAAAATGCATTGCAATTCCAAAACAAAATTTAAACGTGTATTTAAACATTTTTACTATGCATAATAATGCCCCAATAATGAGTTGCTGATGAATCTATTTCGACAAATTATACAACACGCCAAACTACTCAAGTAGTACTGAATTGCGAAAAAGAAACCTTTTTATAACTTCAAAAATAATAATCTTATCTAACAGTTAATCTTATCTAATCTAACAGTTTATTGCGTCGGGTTAAGCTTCTCATTTCCAATTAAAATATATCTCTGAATTGAAATTTGAATGAAATACAAGGTCACGAAAAAACGAAGAATGTGGAAACCAGGATTACAGATATCTCGGCAAGTAATACTTCGGTCAACTTCGTTCTTTATGCAAAATTTGTGTTATTTTATTGCCTTTTACGATCACTCCTTAAAATAAAAAATTTCGAAAATCTTTATATACCTTTTATCAGATCAAATTTTTCGAGAGTCCGAAAAAAATAGTTTCGGATAATCGAGGTTACTGATATTAAATAGGCTTCGTCCCATTCTTACATACTAAGTACATACAAAATTTCAAGTTTCTATCTCAATTGTTCGGGAGATAGAGCGTTTACAGACACACAGAGAGACAGACAGACGAACGGCAATTTTTTTTTTCTAAAAATATGTTTTTCGAAATCTCCAGTGTCTAAAACGTGTAAATCAGAAAAAATATCAAATTTTCATTTTCAATATTTTATTTTGTTCTAAGAAATATTAAAAAATTGAAAAAAATTGAAATTTAAAAAATGGCTCAAGTATCCCCATCTTCCCCTATATACTTCACAGATGCATATCAATTTTATTATGTTCAAAAGAGTTTAACACCATTAAAATGCACCTGAAAATATTTTCTCCATTGGCCGTAATGAAATGGAACACTTTTGATTGTTCCTGTGATTAAATTATTCATCCGATTTCCATAAATTTGAAATGACTTGACAAAATTATGCAACAATTATATGTTTTAAATTTCAAACAATTCAGTTGGATAATTTTTGCTTGGTTATATGCGGACAGATGGACGGATGGACAGACGGATGGCTTGAACGACGACTATAGGTGCTACAACATAGCTACGAACAAGGAACATAAGAAATTTTATTAAAAAAATTTTGGAGTAAATGTCAAAAAATTTTCATAAAATTAATCTATATCTTTCATAAAATTCCAGAGTTATTCAATATACATGTCTTGCATTATTTACTGAAGCATTTTTTTTTTTTTTTTTTTTTTTTTTTTTTTAATTTCTCATTCTTGCATCCTGAAAGAATACAGAAAGAAAAATTAAAAGTAAAAATGCAATACATTTTTATAGTCTTGTCGCAAACTGCAGCTCATTCCTTTTTTTGTGCTTCAGCTCATTGAAATCAAGTCAAGCAAAGCCAGTGGTTGTCAAGGAAACCTGATAAAGAAACAAAAGCAATTCTTGTCTTTGATTTATCATTGTTAAATGAGACCCGTTGTTAACATTTATGTTAATTAAATATTTTATTTAAGGTCATAAATCATAATTTTTTGTCTGCATTAGTAGGGTACCCTGAAACATACGACCTCTTGCTGTTCTTCAGTCATTGTAATTTCCGGAATATTTTTTTTTAATATCTCTTTCAATTTTAAGTTTTTCTATTCGCAAATTGGTATATTTTGTAAAATAATTATGTCATACTGTATAGCAAACATTAACCTTTTTCTGTTTTTTTTATTTTTATTTTCAACATTATACATAGTATAAGGTAATTCTTGCAATCTTTTTTAAAATCGAATTTTTTTTTACGTGTTTTTAATTGTATTATGCGTTTTTTACCTGAATTAAAAACGTGTTTATAAGAATTAAATTAAATTAATTAAAGATAACATACAAGACTGTAAAAAAAAAAAAAAAAAAAAAAAAAAAAAAAAAATCTAGGCCATTTTTACCTTTTGGTGGAAATTGGTGGAGATAATTTTTCAACAATATTATACATTTTCTAATTGAACTGTATTATGTAACATATGTCCAAATCTTTTGATCATATATAGCTTCATAAAAGTATTTGGGTACTTTTCTGACATGCAAGAAATTCCAGATATCTCATTTTTTAATGCGTTAAGCGTTTTAAATTGTCTAGATATTCATACTTTCACCTTTACGGTGACGTTTTGATACAGTAGATTCTGGTAGTTTGTATAGTTTTGGTAGGATTGAAAAGTGTTTAATAATCTATGTTTGCCTCATTATTTTTCTTTCTTGCTTTTACAATATGTGGTAGGAATGTTTTTTACATTAAAAAAATGTTCTGCATTGTTCATTTTAAACTAGAGAAAATAGCACTTCTGACAAATATAGTAATTCAAAGTTAAAAAATTTCTCTGGAAAACTACTTTTTTTGCTTCTAAAACTATTAGTTATCTATCAAAATCTTCTTCGAAATAAGTGGGTCATTTCGGCTACGTTCTAGTATATTTTCTCCTTAAAAAGAGATGATCGTTATTATTTCCGTCATCTGTTTCATACGGCGGACATAAAACGGCATCGATTTTATTCGAATCTCCCATTGAAAAAGGTTTGAAAGAAATATATTTAAGCGTAACTACATGAAAGTTTTCTGTTTTTTTTGTGCATAATACAAAATAAAATTTACAGGATTTCCTTTGCCTCCAATATTTCTGACATTTTTAACATGGCACTAAACTTCAATTTTCTGCTTGAAATAATATGTGGCAAAAAGTGTTATAAAATAAAATAACCTACTTGCTTTATTTTACTACTGGTAGATTTTTGCCATTTAAAGTATATATAGTAGAATAATATAGTAGTCGTATAATAGTAATAGTTGAAATTACTATTATACGACATTTCCGTATGTGTTTATATGTTATTTATGTTTATATGTCACGTGCAAAAATTTCTCTATAAAAACTACTTTTTTGGCTGCGAAAACTCTTAGTTATCTATCAAAATCATTTTTTGGTATAAGTGGGTCATTTCGGCTTCGTTCTAGTATATTTTCTTCTTTAAAAGAGATTATCATTATTATTTCCGTCGTCTGTTTCGGAATGGCGGACATAAAACGGCATCGATTTTATTCGAATCTCCCATTGAAAAAGGTTTGAAAGAAATATATTTAAGCGTAACTACATGAAAGTTTTCTGTTTTTTTTGTGCATAATACAAAATAAAATTTACAGGATTTCCTTTGCCTCCAATATTTCTGACATTTTTAACATGGCACTAAACTTCAATTTTCTACCCGAAATAGTGTGTGGCAAAAGTGTTATAAAATAAAATAGAAAAACTTGCTTTATTTTACTGCTCGTAGATTCTTGCCATTTAAAGTATATTGCAGTTTAAAGAGCTATTTAAACGACGTTGTCGTACGTGTTTATATGTTATTTATATGTTTATTTTTCATGTGCAAAAATTTATGTATAAAGTTGTAACCTTTTAAAAATTTTATTTTAGTAATATAAATACCGGTTGATCGTAAATCTACACTTTAAAAAGACAGATGTTTCTAAATCTATGGAAAATTGCTACAATCACAAGCGAAAATATTCGATAACCACTTCTAAGTCGCCTAACATTCCGAAAAGTGTTCCTTTGTCTTCAAAAACCTCAGAAAAAAATTTCTTTTTTAAATTCAAACAAGTTCGAAATTGTACGTCAGGAGTAGCAAAGTGGTGCGTTCTTATTATAACGAAGTTTTAAAAATATTCAGATTTTTATGTAATAGTATTCAGTATATTAGCCGAAATCTTTTGTGTGTCCCCGTAAATACTATTTGATTTCTATTACACAGGAAGTAACTTATAGTAAGCATCAGCAACGTATATCAATTTCATTTAATGTGAAGTAGGTTAATATAATTAAAATGCGTCCCAAGGATTGTCCCCCCCCCCCATTCCATTATGCAATGGAATACTTTTGTGTGGCCCTATAAATTAATAACAAGTATTCTTTGTACCACAGATAGTACAAAATGTATATTTTAGTATATACTTCATAGATACATATAAATTTTATTATGTTTGAAAGAGTGTAACATTATTAAAATGCATTTGAAACTTTTGTCCTATTGGCCGTAATATAAAGGAATACTTTTGATTGTACATGCTATTCATCCATTCATAAAATTTTCAAAAAATTCAATATTCCGGCTTAGTCTCGCTACAGACGATGCGATTTTCTATACTGCATATAACTACGAAACTTTTGATAGGCATGTTCATATTTGTTGGAAATATGATAACACCGAAAACAAAACGTAATTGAAATTTTCATTGTATGCGCCAGCAGTATACATTTGCCGCTTCATATTTTGCATAGTGATTATCAATTCATGTGGTATTATGGATTGTACGAGCACCCTGTTTTACCAGAAATTTTTGTGATTTTATCACATTTAATATAAAACATGGTACATATTGTAATATAATTAATTTCAATATTTCTTGCAAAATTATTACTTAGTAGCCGAATTCTAGTTAGAAACACCCTGTATTTGTGACTAAATAAATTATTTGTAACCCCATATTCTTTACTAATTATTGCCCGTCTGGATGTATATTGTCACTCCCCTTATTTTGTAAATCAATTTACAGATACTGTATATGCCAGAACCATCAAAAACTGCTTTAGAATCAATCAAAGATGTTCAAAATACTTTTATAAAAATATAATAACTTGATTCGACCATAGAGCAGCCATAATCAAATTGCTACCGGGCAATCTCTTATGTGTGGCGTTTAGAATTTAACACTATTTTAAAAATTAATTGAAATTTGCATGAAAAAATGTAACCGAATCCCGTACACAGGGCCCGTTCAAGTATTACGTAAGCATATTTTTAGTCATTTTGTACCCCCCCCCCCCTTGTAAGGAAATATAAGCAAATGCTAGACCCCCCCCCCTTTTCTTATGTAAGATTTTATGACAGTTTATACATAAATACTTCTTGACTTATAAAAAGTTACCAATCAATTACGTTATTAATCCTACAAATTTATATAAATATATAGGGATTGTGATATCAAAATATGTAAGATGGTTTTAATATATTGTTGCTTATTGCATTAAACAATCCACATAATACAAAATGGTTTAAATGTATTGTTACTTATCACATTGAACAATAAACAAGATATACAAGAAGTCTTAACTTAGGCATCATAACTAAAATTTTTGACAAGAATCATACAAATGTTGGAGTTCAATTTGGTGTTCATATTTTAATCTGATGTCCAGGATCCTTGAACCCATGTTTCAACATTGTCTATTATAAAGTTTTCACTGGAATAGTGGCCTGGGATATTGCAGGTTTCCGGTCCTTGTTCTTCCACTTCTTTCTCCAGCCACTCAACGTCTTCATCACCACTAAGGGCTTGAAGAATGCACATCAGTTCATTGGCTCGCCGAGCCGCTATACGCAGTGGACGTACACTGTAAAAAAAATCTACGTAAAATTACGGACAAAAGCCGGCAGCAGAGATTCCGGACAATATCCGTAAAAAAATATTTTGACCGTAAATCTAAAAATCACCCGTAATTTTACATTTTAGCAAATGCATAACTAGCCCGTAAAAAAGTAGTATTGTCCGTAAAAATAAAATGCCAAGTTGCCCGTGAAAAAAAGGGCATTGCCTGTAAAACTACAATGCCAGGATGCCCGTGAAAAAAAGGACGTTGCCCGCAAAACTATAATGCCAGGATGCCCGTGAAAAAAGGGACATTGGCCGTAAAACTATAATGCCAAGATGCCCGTAAAAAAAGGTGCATTGACCATAAAAATACAATACCAAGATATTTCTGAGAAAAGGGACATTGCCTGTAAAATAATACAAATTCTGGCCATGAAAAAAAAGGGTGTTGCCCATAAAATAACAAAACACATACATTAGGATACCTCATTAAAGAAAAAGCATTGTTTGTAAAATTAAAAAAAGGATCATTCAGTGAAATTAATATAAATTTCCATACTCCAGCATTACCCCATTCTCTTTTGGACTCAGGGGGGGGGGAAAGGGGCCACAAATCATAAAATATGGGGTTTTTTAAATAAAATCTTTAATGGGGATCACCATATATACCAACTGAAAATCCATAATAGATTTAAAAGAGGAATATAGATAATTCACAACACAAACAACAAAAATTTTCACAGGAGTACTTATGTTTTCGCAATATTTGAATAAAACATTCATAACTTATGCATATTATAAAACTTGTATATTCAAAGCCTAATTTTCCAAGGTTTTCAGGTACTCTTAGCAGGCAGTTAGTTTTTTTTTTTTTTTTTTTTTTTTTTTTTAATAAAAGTTTAATTCTATTAAAGGAGAGCATTCTCACTCATTTCCTATAGTAAATTGTATTTTTATTCAGTTACGAGGTTCTCACTTTTGGTATTATTGCATTAATAACTTATGTTAAAATACAATTTTTAGCTTTCCAAAATTTACCATCATACACTTTAATAGTGAGAGAGTGGTGAAGCATTTAAAAACTGGTAAGATAACAAACCCTCATGTGTTTAGATAAAAGTCTGATATGTAAAATGAAAATAGAAAACTAGTTAATATTAAATTACAGGGGTTGATCCAGGCAAAATTTGGGGTTCACAAAAAACTATTTAATAAAATAGGTTTCTTCACAAAAATAACTTTAATAAAACAGACCCTTTCACAAAATTCTTTTATGCCATTTTCATACTGTTTTAAAATCTAATTTGTACACAAAAACATGTCATAATTTTCAAAAACTTAGCAAAGGAGTTTTTTAAAATATATATATTTAGTTTTTAAATTCCTTGTTCAAATAACAAAGTCAACTTCCATTAAAAAATGTTATTTTCACAAAAATAACTTTTCTTTTTCACAAAATGAGCCCCAGAATAAAAACCTGCATCGACTCCTGAATTGATCAGAAAAATTATGATTAGTAATATCAGTTTATTAGCTGTACTGCTATTGCTCCCTCTTTTCCCTTCCAAGCCGCTTAATAATAGAGAGCAGCTTTTTTATGATACACAAATGCTAATTTATTATTTCGATTTTTATGTATCACATATTTACTAAATACTACATGAAACAAAAGTAGTCCATTTTTGATTTAACAATGATTCATAATCCTACACACATCGGTGCAAGAAATCCATCTAAGTCAAGACTGAAATATTTTCTGAGCATTAGAAATAACTAAATGCAAAAGGGTTAGAAGATTTCTAAGTCTTGTTTTATACCTAAAAATTGGTCTCTAACAATAAAAGAAAGTGATTAAATGTTCTTGATGGTAGAACCACTATTATTTAAGTAAGTCAAAAATCTCTTCAACACTGAAATCAGTCCTGAGACTGAAGATCTTGCACCCATGTCCCACGGTTCTTGATCTTGTGTACACAGATAATATATACTATATTGTTTACGAGATTTCGGTGAAAATTGATTAAACTTGGGAATGTTTGAAGATGAAATTATTACAATGGTTCTGTTTTATAAATTATCATTCAATAAATAAAAAGAAAACATGAATTTTTACAAATTTATTTAATATACTTCAACACAGTATTCTTAGAAGTAACAAATTTAAATAACAAATTAAGAAACAACAAATAAAAAATTCATTTTTTCACACAGATTTGTAGTAACACAATTTATCGCCAAGGTTGTTTGGATCTTGCAGATAGTTTTTTCGATTTTGTGTCTTTTTCCAGATTAATAGCCAAGCATGTCCTATTTAGAAAAAAGGTAAGATAAATATTACATAAAAGTATACACAATAAACAGAAATTGAGTATAATAACAATCTCAATTATTCCAGATGAACAGAAAATACAGCAGTTATGTTTAATAGATAATTGTTATGAGCATCCTATTAAAACAAGTAACAAAAAAAGTAAGGAATAATTAGAATTCATTCCAGTTCAACCCAAAATTAATTTCAATTATTGTAAAATAATTCATTTGTTGTAATGTTACAGTTAGTAATTTATTTTACTGAACCTTTTGTACATGAATAAAACTTGCACTTGACCTTTTATTTCTATGTAAAATATTTTTAAATGAGTAGATTAAATTTGAAGCAATTTTAAAATGACAAAATTCTTTTAAGCTCTGATATAAAACTTTGGGCCCAAAAACAAAAAGGCTGAACATCTCTGATAGACATTAATGTTAATTTATATCAAAGTAAGATGCCTTTATAGCACCTTGAACCGTTTATGTATACCACTTATAGCCGTTTGAACCAATTATAGTTGGTTTTAATCACTTTTGAATTGTTTGTCTGTTTTGCAGCCAATGTGTATTGCATTTCTTAGATCTCTTCTTCATTGCTAACTGTAATTGAGAGTGCATGTTTTTTCATATGTTTTTATGTTCTATCTTTACAAGAAAATACTGAATTCAAAGAAAATATGGTATTCTGACTTTCGGTGGATTTGTACGTATTGGAAGGCAAGGAATGAAATTTAAAAGTTTTTAGAAAATGTCTATGAGTCAACTCCGTAAGTTTTTAATTAAAAAAAAAAAAAAAAAAAAAAAAAAAAATGTGGCTGCTTTGTTTTAAGAAATAATTCATGACATTTCAAAAAACTTTACATTTAATTAGAGCATTGATATAAACTGAAGCTGGTTAGTTTTTGGGGTATATCTCTTAACAGGTGGCGCTGATATGATGCATTATTCAGTTTCCATAATATCTTTAACTCAAGAACTAATGCACAGGTTATTATAAAACTCTGTTAGTTCCTGATTTAAAAATTGCTTCAATTCATATAGGGAACAATTTTTTACTACCATTTCAAAAATATATCGACATCAACTTCTTTTGTATCAAGCAATAAATCAACAGTTACATTGAGAATTTTGGAGAATAGTAAAATAATATTTTTTTCTTTCAAATAGAGCATTTTCCAATGTTCTCTTAGTAACTAATTTTCTGTTTAAGGGTGTTCTTAAATCAAAAAGAGCAACTTTGTGACACATGCACAGGGTTGGAAAAAAACATGTTTTTTATAAAAAAAAAACAAAAAACATGTTTTTTTTGTTTAAAACATGTTTTAAACGTTTAAAACGTTTTTTTTTTCACACAGCACAATTTTGATTAAAGTGAACAAAAATTATTAAATATAAAGAATGGAAATATTTTCAAACGGCAGTAAGGAAGAAAAAAATTATATAACAAATACCAAACATTAATTACAAATTTTATTTTTATTCTAAACTAAAACATTTAATTGTTCAGTTCTTTAAAAATGGTAACAAGTTTGTCAATACCCTTACAACAGCCTTATCAACACCCAAACGATTTCTGGTTTTGCTTTGCATAAAACCAAAAGTAGGGAAAACTCTTTCTATTCTAATCCAGCAGTAGAACATACAGTTGTGTGTAACTGTTTTATGATATTCATGGCATTTTTATCAATATATATGTGTTTTTCAAAGCTTAACCTGTGTTATTTCCACTTTATTTGATTCTCCAATGTCAAATTTATGATTGGCAACTGCATCAAACATATAATCAGAGAATGGAACTGACTTAGCTTATAATTTATAATTATTGGAATTAGTTCAGGACATAATTTGGCAGCAAGGTTCATGCCTTTTTCAGTCTCATCAATTGCAAGTGATTCTCCTTTAAAGCGTAATGAAATATGTAAAAAATATGTAATAAATGTGTAAAAAAAATATGAAGTACGTAAAAAATTAGTTAAGAAATAAATATTTTTTAAACATGTCCATTTTTTATTATTAAATTATTATTATTATTTTGAGAGCATATTCAAACTGAAAATCAAAGTAGATAGATTGGTTGGTAGGTAGCATACTTTTATAACTCTGAGGACAAATTTAAACAATTAGAATTTAAAACGAACTGAAAGTAGATAAGTTTTTTTTTTTTTTCATTTCAGTTTATTTTCATAAATGAATTATTAAAAAGGAAATACTATTAAAAGAAATTTAAATTAATGTTGAATTTTTTTTATATATATGAATATTTTAAACTGAAGCCATTATAATTTTAATAAAGAAAGAGAAAAAAAACAATAAAAAATCTTTTTTGACTACTAAACAAATATCTATAAAGTATTATAGCATTATCTATTGATGGGAGAAAGTATTATTTATAGTATATTAAGAAGGCATTTAGCCCAGATTTTTTACTCAATATTATGTTCTCTGTGCACCAACTGCCGAATTTATTCACTAAAAAGGAGAAATAGATCTCTCAAAATATACAAATAAATACTTAAAAAGTGTTGTAAAAATAGATATTATTTAATTATTATTTACCTTAGATCTTTTGGATGCCCTCGCATCCATTTTCAAAGGAGTATAAAAGAAGATAATTCATTAGAAATGGAAAATATAAAAACAAAACAAAAACAGTCTGCTTGTACAAACAAAGTAACAATGAATTCATCAAAACACCAAGGATATTGTACCGAAGTGTCGAATATTATAAGAAATGACGTCATTACAAACAGTATCATTGTTAAGCAAAATTTCGAGGGATTCACGGATAGTTGAAGAGTAATGATTTGATGTTGAAAAGATTATTTTAGCTTTGTAGAAATTTATCAAAATATTTTCTTTTCGTTGCATTCTAGATAAGGCTGTACTAGGCTTGTTGTATTGTATATCCGAAAAATGCTCTTTCAGTCTTACTTTTAATCTTCGAAAATTAATATATTATAGAACTTTGATATTATATAAAAAATCATAATTGAGATATTTAAAAAAATAAATTATATATTTCCAATTTTAGAGGAAATAAATTTAATTTAAATACTTAATTAAAATTAAATAACCAATTTATAAATTTAATAAAATTTGAATGTATTTTAGTACATACAGCTAATTAGAAATTTTTAATACAATTTTATTTCGTAAATTTTAATTTGTGACATTATTAGCACTATTTATGTTTTAAACATTGTTTTAAATGTAATGTTTTAAACGCGTTTTAAACAGCTGTTTTAAACAAAATGTTTTAAACATAACAACCCTGCACATGCATTAATTTATTTTTGTTCCGAAATGCATGAAAATAGCAGGTGTTGTTATTCAGAAACTGTCTAATTGCACTCATTCTTTTGTTTTTAAAAAACACAATAGATTTTTCATAACAAGCCTTCAAAGTTGACACTTTTGAGCATATTTCCTGACGAAAGCAGAAAAACCGGTTGAAAAGGAGGAGAAAAACAGGTGATTGCGTCATCGAAATAGCTTATAACTCGATAAGTAATTTAATTATCATAAAATGGAAAAATAAGTTCAATTCGAAATCGCTTTCATAGTCAGGCATTAAAATTTTATAACTTTCTGTTAAAAAATGAATTTGTAAATGTGTCAAAACGTCTTTCGCTTGTTCAGCGAATCAGTTAAGAACATTCTTAATGCCATAAATAAATATTTTTGTTTATCGAAAAACTTTTTTTTCCGTAAGTGATGGAAATATTTTACACATACACACACGTTGCCATAATTAACACTACAACAGCACAAACAATAGATTTATATAATACATTCCATCTTGCAGACTTTTTAATAATATAATTATTGATGCAGACACTTGAAGATAGTTTTGTCACTGCACTCTCAACTAAATTTGTATGTTTTACAAGATCTCTCAACTAGATTCGCACTCTTTTCAAGATCGACTAAATTGGCACTTTTTCTGAGATATCTCGAATAAATTGGTGCTCTTTTCGAGATATCTAGACTAAATTTGCTCTTTTTCTCAAGATTTCGACTAAATTCGCACTTTCCCCCCCAGGATCTGGACTCAATTTGCACGTTTTCCTGAGATCTCAATGAAATTAACACTTTTTCTCGAGATCTCGACTAATTAATGCGCTTTTTTTTTCAGATCTCGACTAATTAATGCGCTTTTTTTTTTCAGATCTCGACTAATTTTGCACGTTTTCTGGAGATCTCAACTAATTTGCATGTTTTAACAAGATCGCGACTAAAGTTGCATCTTTTATTGAGATCAAGACTAAATAATGCATTTTTTTTTTCATCTCAACTAAATAATGCATTTTCTCGAGATCACGGCTAAATTTGCACTCCCTCCCAGGATCTTAACTAAATTTGCACCCCGCCCCCTGAAATCTTGACTAAATTCACACTTTTTCCGAAGATGTCAACAAAAGTCACACTTTTTCAGATTATTTAATAATATTCATATCACCCCCTCCCTCTCTGCAGAATCATAATTCTCATTTTTCTATCATGATTCTAAGTTGAAATCTGCATTTTGTAAGTATGATGAAATTAGCATTTTTTACCAAGATTCTTTGACGAAACTTCATTTTTTTAATGCGATTGTTCTATTTAAGGGATTTGCAATTTCTTTCTGTGATATTTTGGCAGAATGTGCATTTTTACCATGACCCTTTGACAAAATTTATTTCTTCTGCAACTAATTGACTTTTTTATACGTACTCATTTGTTAAAATTCACGATAGTTTATCATGACTGATCGCCAAAATTCTCAACAGTTTTGCACAACCGATTGGCTCACTTTGCAGAAAAAAATATGTAGAAGAATTTACAGGGGGAAATACAGTACAGAATTTTAATGTGTAGGTCTTTCTTTTTCTGTATGTAAATCACACAATTCTGCACATGATTTCAAACCCTACCCCTCAAAGACAACCCATCCCCCAAGAAACTCTTAAAATGGCACCATAAGCAGCCAATTTATTTATTTTATGTGCTTGGCGGCTCTTTTAAACTCTTTTGATGCACACAATGGTTTTTTTTAAACATTTCCATGGCAGCCTGTGGAAATTCAATTGATCTTTGAAAATTATAGCAAATATTTTTGGTATACAAAGAACAAGCATACCCCCCCCCTTTTTTTAATAGCTCTTTTTGAAAAAATGTACTCTTTTTTTAAATTAGTGGTTTCTCTTCGAAAAGTTCAACCTGGTGCCCCCCCCCCTTTTTTTTTTCCTTTCTAGAATCTAGAGTATTTCAGATACGACAAAAAATCATCTTTGCTAGTAAAATTGTATTATCGTAGTGAGCATTAAAATCATTCAAAATACAATTTAACTGCAATAGTTGGCAGATCTGTAGTGGTATTTGTAATTGATGTTAATTTTTGAGAAATTAAAAACAAACATGCCTCTTCTAAAAAATACTATACAGTAGAGTATCTAATTTGCTGACCTGTAATTCACAGTCAATTTTTTAAAGTTAACAAAAACGTATTTAGATTAATAATATTGCAGACTGTGCCACCCCCTTAATGGTGAGTTTTTTTTTTTTTTGGGGGGGGGGGGAGAAGAAGGCTGGAAATAAAACTTCACGCGAACAAATTGATGCTGTGATGACTTGTCGCTACAATGATTTCAATGCAACACCTAATATTTCGAATTATAACTAACTGAGTGAAAATGCCTTAAAATTAATAATTATTTGTAACAATATTAAAATGCTATATCGTCATTAGAAACATTTTTCTGCATAATTTCTTATTTTAACATATTAGGAAGCAGGTAAAAAAATTTTTGCAACATTACATATCTACATATGAAAAAAAAAAAAAAAAAAAAAAAAAACAGATTGTTGTGAATTAAATATAAATGAAAAAAAAAAAAAGCATGTTTTCATTATTGTAACATTTACAAAAATATACATTTTTTGAAAATGCATTAAAAGATAGAAAATTTCACCAAATTAACCAGCTAAGTTGGTTTTATATATGGCAATTTATTTTGTTGCCAAATTTAGTTGTATATGACCAAATTGGTCAAAATTTAGTTCTATGGTAGTAATACTGCTATTACTCTTTTTTTTTTTTTTTTTTACAATTACCCATTGTTTAAGCTAATACAGATTTCTTCATATGAAAAGAACCATTATACCTACGGCAGCCCACTGACCACCTTAGGGAGTGAATTAAAGAGAAAAAAAAAAAAAAAAAAAAAAAAAAATCAGCCTAATGTGTGTATTGCCTTTGAATACATGAAGGAGAGACTGGAGCACATGTGAATAATTCACATAAAGATAGCTTTTTTTATTACTGGTTAATTTCTGAAAACAAAAAATACTGAATACAGTAAACAGAACCCTTTTTTTAAACAAGGTAATTTTTTATAAAATCATCTTTATAGTTAGCTCTTCTTTTTTTTTTTAATAACTTTATAAATTCAATGAATTGCTCACAAGTGCCCCAACAGCAGGGTAGTTGCGAACACAAGAAAAAATATTTGTTATGCTTTACATTCTGTTTTTTATTTGTTGTCATGATCATTAGTTACACTATGTGTTAAATTTGCTATAAACAAAATTCTAGTTCCGCAGTGATAGATTTAAGCACAAGATTATAAGACGGAAATAAGTAGACTGGGAAAAAGGAGGATTATATGACTAATTAAATATTGTCGGAATAAAATAAAAATTAAGATGTACATTTGAAAAAAATAAAGCCTTTAAATTTTGCTTAGGGGAATTTAGATAATATTTATCAAAAATCTGCCAAAGTACAAAAGATTCTTATCCTTGTATTTCCCTTCTAGTATCCTTGTATAGGATATATATACCTTGTATGTGTATACTTGTATCCTTTGAGTATCTTTGTATTTCCCTTCTATTCTAAAATAATGATAAAGGATTTTAAAATGATTAAAAAAAAATAAACTCAATTACAAGCACACACCCAAATTTAACTTCTTTTACTTTTGAAAGAGGAAGGGGGGGGGGGGGAAGCTCACAATATTTTATAGTATCAGTTTAAAAATTTTAATTTCAGGCAATTCTAATATCTATCTCCATTCAAAGCATCATACACATACACATTTTAGAGGTGAAAGTGGGCCATCATTCCAAGTTTGGAAGAAATGAAATTGTTTAGCAAAATATTGCAAAAAACTATTGCATCTTAGAAAACTTTACATGGATTTAAATTATAATTGGATATAAATAAGCTTATAGCTCTTTACATACTTGCTAACGGATGCTCTTGTGAAAAGTTCAATACAAAATCAAATATATGACAAAAAGTCTCCTATTTCAAGACAATATTAGATATGACATTATTTCGCATGAAGTGAACTGAAAGAAACAGAGTCATAGAATGATTATTGAGACACTTATGAACTATTCAAATCTGCCTCAACTATTCTGTTAACAAATGACCCACGTGGTGACTAAAGTTAAATTGACAAATCATTAACATTTATCAATTTTAGAATTCTTTTTTTTTAAATCAAAAATACTTATTATTTATAGTATATGTTAGAACATTAAAATTAAATCAAATAAATAAAGTTATTCATTTAAAAATTTAAAAGTGAGATTTTACTTTTGAGACGCACACTTTATGCCTCCATTTCTTTCTCTTCTCGATGACACTACCAGTGATAGAAGCATCTCCATCATATTCTGGAGCTGTCCATTTGAAATAGGTAATTAGTAACCTTTTAACCAGTAGCTTGTAGTCGGCCAGGCTTACTTGGTTCATCTGCAAAAAAATGCAGTATTATACAGGGTGTTTACAAAAATTTATTAGTTACCATTAAAAGTAATTATGTTATTTCATAAAATACCTAATTATTTCATGAAATCACTGAGTATGTTAAAGTGTGTAAAGTCAATGCATTTTAAGATGTAACAAATTATTTTATAGAACAGTTGTCTAATTGTTAAAGTATTAAAACTTTCGGCAATAGCCATTTGAACCAATTATAGCCAGGATTGCAAAAAAGCCATGCCGGTGGCTTTTATTTGTTTTAACCAGCTTTTATTGACCAAAATTGGTGTTTTTTAGTTAGTTTTAAAGACTTAATTGAGGTAGAATTCAATATAACCCAATTTCTCCAAAATGAACACATTAATATTGGAATAATACGTATTGATTTGCAGTCAAAATTATAAATATATCAGCTAACTTTTAAAAGACCATACAAAATGCTTTCTCTAGTTTATACTGACTTTACCCCCCACCCCCACCCCAAACACACACACAGTTTTTTTTCTTTTTTACTACTTTATATAATTAAAAAGGACAATAGTTGTATAGTTAGTATCATAATTTATTACTTAACTAATTTTAAAGGATATTAATATACAAGTCTTATTTTATTGCTCATAAATTTTTATTTGGAGCCACACATAAAGTCATTTAATAAAAAGAGCAATTCTTTTTAATAAAACAGCATTACGAATAACTTTGCATTAGTTTATCTATGAGTATGCATTCTTTAAAATAACAATGAGCTTTTCAAAATTTTAATTCAACAAGTTTTATTACAACAAGATGATTTCAATTATTAAATACACATAAGCTATTGTCAATTTCAAAAGTAAATAGAAGTATGTAAGGAAAATTCCATTTTTATATGTAACATTTAGTTATTGTTTCATATAATCTTTAAAATGTTTGGTATATATAGAGCTATGCAACAACGAATTCCAAACCACAACATTACAGTCTAATTTAATTTATTCTTATGAATATTTATAATTTCAATTTCAGACATAATGCCTTCACAGATGCATCAGCAGTTATAAAGACTCATTTATTTGATAAAATTTAGTAGAAATGTACATTTTTTAATAGAAAATATTTATAAGTGTATTACAAATAAATTAATTCAAATTTAATATGAAATATCTGTAAACTAGGGATGCACAACCTGTGGCCTGCGAATTTCGTCAATTTACAACTGGGAAAAATTGCAATTTTTGTACATATGTCACACAAAAAAAATCCTAAATTTCGTCAATTTACTGCGGGAAAATATAAAATTTTGTCATTTAAGAATCACAAATGTCATTTATCGACACGGAAAAATCACGAATTCTACTGATCAAATGCGAAAAAGTCAAATTTTATCGATGAGGATCGGAAAAATCATCAGTTTTGCTCATCAGAGAGGGCAAAATCGCGAATTTTGCTCATGAGACTCGGGGAAAAAAGTAGCAAATTTTCCCGATTGGGTACGAAAACATCGCAAGTTTTTTCGACCAGGGATGGAAAAATCGCAGATTTTGTCAGATGGATGCGAAAACTCGCACATTTCGTTGATCAAGCAAGAAAAAAATCATAAATGTTGTTGTTCCTCGAAAATATTGCAAATTATCATCGGATGGAAAAATAGCATATTTTCTCGGTTTATCGCATTAAAAAAAAAAGCGAATTTTGTCGATAAGGCACAAAAAATCGCAAACTTTGTCGATCAGACACAAAAAAAAAAAAAAAATTTGTTGATAAGACACGGGAAAATTGCGAATTAAGTGATGATGCGTGGAAATATTACAAATTTCGTTGATCAGCTGCGGAAAAATCGTGTTTTTGTCAATTTATCAAGAAAAAAAAATCACGAGTTTTATCTTGCCGCATAAAAAAAATGCAGATTTTGTCAATGCTAATACAAAAATCACAAATATTGATACTCGGTTGAAGAAAAATGTGTATTTTGTCAATTTACAGCAAAAAAAAGCGCACATTTCGTCGATCAAAGACCGAACAATTGCGAGTTTTATTGATCGCATTTCGAAAAATAGCAAATTTCTTTGGTCGGAGATGGGAATTTTGCAAATTTTGTTGGTCACACATAGAAAAATTGCTAACTACGTTGATCAGACTAGAATAAAATCGAGAATTTCATCGATCATGCAGAGTAATTTCGCGATTTTCATTGATTGGCTTTGCAAAGATCACGAATTTCGCCGACAGGGTCATTCCATGTCAAATCACCCAGATTTTTCCAAAAATGACACCCACCATCACCAATTTAGATAAAATTCTGTGGATTTGTAGAATTTCTAATGCTGATTCCAAAAATATCAATTATATTGAAATTGATCAAACGGTTTATGAGTTATGAGCTTTTAAATAGCTCCCAAGATGGCTGATTTGCCGCCATTTTGAATAGCACATGTGACAACAAAATAGTCCATAACTTCTTTCAGGTTTAAGCTAGAGCTTTCAAATTTTTTTTGTTTTGTTCAGAATAAAGTAAACTTTCATTTAAGCAGATTTTTGTGAACCTCATTTTATAAAAGTGCTGTCAAAAAATGACTTTTTGTCATTTTTTTAAGTAAAAAAAGGGGCAACTTCAATGGCTGATTTCCCCCAATGTACCCCCTTCAATTTTCATCTAATTGCATAAATAAGCAACTCAAAGTGTGTTTTGATGACTAATAAAAAAAACTTAATGGACGGTTCACAGGTTTTTATTTAAAAAAATAAATTCAAATTTACTGACTTTTCACAATAACAGAAAACACAAGATAATATTGATATTTCTTTTATTACCAGAAATATCATACATATTTACATCTAAAAGTTTGATAAGGTTTAATGTTACATAAATATATGTATTTAATGTGCCTAAAAAATGGGAATCCCATAGGAATAAATAGGAATACCAATAATGGATTCTTACAATCGGACAAATTGAAATCTATTGCAGTCTCAGTAAATTATGAATAAAAAGGAAATGATGGAAAAAGTTCTACAAATAGTTGAATTTTATGACAAAATCATACTTTTGTTATACAAAATACAATAAAATTGCAACTCTTAAATAAATATTACGGTACTTTAAATTAATGCAAAATAACATATCACATACACAATAAACACATGCTATTAAAAATATATCTTCATCAATAATAATTTAAAGTAAAGGTAATTTTTAAAAATTCCTGCCAACATGCAGATGTAAATTTTGAAGTTAAATACAGTAGACTCCCTCAAATCCGCACAGCTTGGAACCAGAAGTTTTGTGGATTTTAGAATTTTGCCGATTTCCGGTCATTACTTTGTTTACTTTTTTTTAAACAAGAATTTGAATGCAATTAATAATGCAATCAAAACTAAAATGAATGCTTTACAATATAATAAATATTAAAATAAGTAATAAATTAAAATAATAAAAATGTAGATAATTTTCAAAGTGATTAAAATATTAAAAGTAAGGATCAAGTTAATAATCAATAATATATGATTAAATAATCATTATAAACATGAAATATATCTTTCCTAAATTATTCAATGTAGTTACTAATGTACCTCATAAAGATACATTACTAATTCTCAACAAAATCATAAAATAAAGAAGTTTTTTTTTTCAGGTTCAGCCAGATTTAGATTTAATAACCAAAAAAGCTTGATTAATACATAAATATATTTGATAAGAAGATTGTGATTACCAATGATATATAAGAAAAATCTGAATTTTTTCAGAATATATTTCTTTTCCTTCTTGGGGAAAAAAAAACATGAATTCAGTACTATTAACAAAAGTTACAAATTAAAATAAAATGGAATTGATATAAAATTATAAAAGTCAAATTTTGTCCCTATATCTGAACTGAATGTTTCATTATTTACATCCGTAAATTATATGCAGATTTTTTAGAGTTGTGGATTTTGGGGTTTCGGATTTGAGATAGTTTACTGTACTTGCTTCAGTAACAAAAACCAAAAACTAAATCAAATTTAGATATAAACCTAGTTTAACAATTTTATCTGGCTGTTTTTAAAATTTAAATTTTCTGTAAGAACTGGTTTTGTCAGAATCATATTAAGGCAGTGCATATAAAAAAATATTTTCGTACCCTCAACAACTCAAAATTTTCTAACACATTTTCAGATTCATTTTTAAAAGTAAAAACATTATACTTGTTGATGTGATTTTTTTTTTTTTTTTTTTTTTTTTCAGAGATTTATAAGCGACCTCAGGGCTGCTACTGGCAACTATTTTTATATTCTGTGTGCACTAGTATTTTTCTAATATAAAATTTGAAGTATATTTTACTTGCAAATGTTATCAAAGCATCTATTATGGATTTCATTTTTAAGAAAGTGGTTGGTGCCAGTTAGAATTAAAAAATAGTTGTCTGTGGCAGCCTTGCAACCTGTGTTTTTATTTTTTGTTCAATGAATTAGATCTTGATTTACAACAATTATTTTCTCAGTATGGCCATTTTTTCCATTTCCAGTACTATAGCTTAAATTCAATTCAAAATGCCCACTTTGACAGCATTTTTTTTAATATAGTATGCCTTATATATATATATATATATATATATATAGAACCTGCCATTTGAATTTAAATTGTGTTTGTGAGCAAAAATGGATTTAAAAATGAATCAGAAAATCCAATGATTTTGCTTTGCCGAACTGTCCCGTTCACATAGAAAGCAAGGCATTTTTGTATACACAGCTTTTTGTGCCAATAATATTAATGTACATATGAAGTCACTGTTAAACCATTTGTCTATCTCATGCTAAATACAATCAGATTGTATTCTAAAAGTCGTTAGATAAGTTCGCAAACACCCACAACAAGTATACATTTACATTATCTGTGACGATTACATGATGCTTGTTCTCGGCAATGAATCTTAGAAATCACCTCTGGTTGATCGCAAACAAACTATACGTGATAGAAGAAAACTAAGAACAGTTGTGAAATTAGCATAGAAAAATACTTTAAAGGGGTGCATTGGTTCTTAATCATCTGATATGTAGACTAGTGTAACTTTTACTTACTGTATTTTTTATTTAAGAGTTTTAATTTTATCACATTTTTTATTATATACAAGTATAATTTTGTTATATAATGTACCTATTTGTAGAGTTTTTTCTATCATTTCTTTTTTACTTATAATTTATTGAAACTCTGCTGTAGATTTCAATTTGTCAGGAAATAATTTATTGAAACTCTGTTGTAGATTTCAATTTGTCAGGAAAGTACTTCTATGTCTTGCAAAAATCCATTATTGGCATTCCTATTAATTTCCTTTTTTATAGGGGATTCCCCTATTTTAGCCACATTAAACATACATATTTAAGTAACATAAAACCTTATCAAACTTTTGGATGCATAAATATTTCTGGTAATAAAAGAAATGTCAACACATTATCTTGCGTTTTCTGTTATTGAGGAAAGTCAGTAAAATTGAATTTATTTTTTTTAAATAAAAACCTGTGAACTGCCCATTAAGTTTTTTTTATTAGTCATCAAAACACACTTTGAGTTGCTTATTTATGCAATTAGATGAAAATTGAAGGGGGTACATTGGGGGAAATCAGCCATTGAAGTTGCCCCTTTTTTTACTTAAAAAATGACAAAAAGTCATTTTTGACAGCATTTTTATAAAATGAGGTTCACAAAAATCTGTTTAAATGAAAGTTTACTTTATTCTGAACAAAACAAAAAAAATTTGAAAGCTCTAGCTTAAACCTGAAAGAAGTTATGGACTTTTTTGTTGTCACATGTGCTATTCAAAATGGCGGCAAGTCGGCCATCTTGGGAGCTATTTAAAAGCTCATAACTCACAAACCGTTTGATCAATTTCAATATAATTGATGTTTTTGGAATCAGCATTAGAAATTCTACAAATTCACTGAATTTTATCAAAATTGGTGATGGTGGGTGCCATGGTCTGGGTGATCTGACATGGAATGACCCCGACAGGCTTTGAAAAAAATCACAAATTTGATTGATCGGCTTCGTAAAAATCCTGAATTTTGTCGATTAGCTTCGGAAAAATCGTGAATTTTGCCGATCCGAATTGGAAAAGCGTGAATTTTGTCGATTAGGTGCAGAAAAATCACGAATTTCGTCAATCACGTGCGGAAAAATTACGAATTTTGTTATTCAGTCGCATTAAAATCGCGTGTTTTGTCAATCAGGTTCGGATAAATCGCCAATTTCGTCAATCATGCGAAGGAAAATTGTGAATTTCGTCTATCAGCTTTGCAAAAATCATGAATTTCATCTATCAACTTTTTAAAAATCGCGAACTGCGTCTATTGACTTTGTAAAAATCATGAATTTTGTCGATCGCCTTCATGAACATCATGAATTTTGTCTATCGCCTTTGTAAAAATTGCAAATTTCGTACCCCCCCTCCCCCCAATCATACACATACACTCTCCTCTGAAACCACATATTTTTTTTTTTCAGATTGTAGGCTACAGATCACCTTCTCTAACTCGAATTCTCTCCATGTTATTGATGTGGCCCGCAGCCACCCAGATATATTTGAAAGTGGCCCTTCTCTTCAAAAAATTGTGCACCCCTAATGTAAACCATCTTTAACAAATAAATAAAAGCTGGCGTTTTTCAATTAAAACAGGCTTTTTTAAAGTGTTTTACAAAAAAAAAAAAAAAAAAAAAAAAGGCCAGATGACATATTTGGTTTGGCTAAAAGCTTCTAACTCTGCTAATATAATTAATTTTAGTAAGTTTTGAATCATTTATGGCTGGTTTCACATGCTTATTTATTAGACCTTTTCATTGTTATTAACTGTCATTACGGGCACATGTTTTGTCGATATGTGTATTAAATTTGCACAAATTTGTAAGCAAGCAGCTAATTTTTGTTAGCATTTTCACAGGGTTCATTGCTGCCTCCAGTTTTATCGAGTATTTTAACCGTTAAAACCAGTGTAACATTGTCATGTTACATCAGTAATATATGTTTAAATTACACCATTGCATATGTGAAAACAATTACTCCATGAAACTGGAGGCAGCATTTGCCACCATTTTTACACCAATTGTATGGAGTAACGTTTCCAGAAATGTTTTACAGTGAAGAGTGATTTCATAGTCATTTTTCGGTAATCAACCATTTTCGTGAGAGACTATGTGATTTCATTTGTGAAATGCAATTTTTTTTGACCCATGAAATTTCATTAGGAGTTAAACAAGATAAATTTCACACAATGCTATACATTATTAGACTTTTTTTAATGATTTTTACATCACTATGCAAATGAAGTTCCTTATTTCTTGTTTAAGAAAAATAACACCACTTTGTTTCGCAGATTGTTGCTCGGTTAAGATTTTTAAAGAATTTATCCCAGCGAACAGAGTCTATTTTAGCAACAAAATTCACATAATACTTTTGAATTCAAGGCAAGGAAGTTCAGAAACTGTTACATGTTTCATTTCACTCTCCTTAAGAAATTTGTTATTTAATTAGCATGATTGAATCAACTTTGTTAAATCAATTACAACAAATGGCAGATATTTTTTCATGTAAGGCTGTACCAACAATAAACCGACGAAGGAAAATGAAAATTAAGAATAAATTTAACTTTTAAAAAAAGATACAATAGAATCATACATGTGATAATTGGGATTGGGAATCTTTTTTTTTTTTTCTTTCTTTTTCAACACAACAGATAAACAACTACAAATATTCCTAGATTTCAATTGCTCTTTTTACAGCTGGTAGACTGTAAAGCCAGCTATGTATCTTAAAGACAGTATTGCCAATTAACAATATTTCCTAATAATCTTGAACACACTATGTGCTGTTTTTATAACAATTTCATTCCACCTGACATTTAATGATTTTTGTGTCGAATTTAATTACTCATTTATCATAGCGAAAAGCTCAATAAAAAATTCATAAAACCAATTTTGAAGAATTTTAGGTTTAGCATCATAAATTTTTACTTACACAAACCAATTATTTTTCGCTACCACCTACACCATTTACTGAAAATAAAGTATACTTAATATAAAATGAAAATATTAAACAAATTTTATATCAAAAAAGTAAGTTTATATACAATTTTTTCACATATTTTTAATAAAAGGGGGGGACAGGGACAAGAGGACTAGTTATCATATTGAGCAAGAAAAAATGAATGTAAATGCTTAAAACTGAAATTGTTAAAAATAAAAAGCTAATTTCTATTTATTATTAATAACAATAAAAATAAAGTTCATTTTGAAAGATTTCTTTCATAAAATTTGAAAACATGCAAATTTTATCGAGGCCTAAACAATGTTGGAGAGAACACAAGGAAATGCACAACCAAAATCCGTGAGGTCATCAATCATAGGTTTGTTTTTGAAGAACTTTCTTTTTTAAATGTAAAATTACACTAATTCAATCAAGATGCAGGCACTGTCATATGGGCCAGACAGTAATAAAGATAATAATCAATTCGCTACATGGACAGCATGAAAACTAAATTTAGGTATAGGATACTTGTGCTTTTTTTTTTTTGGTGGAAGATATAGGTCAAAATTAACATTTTTAGCCAATGGTCATTGGCCAGTACACTAATTTTTCTAACTGGCTATTTTTTTCAACTACTGGCCAGTAACAAAGTTACAAATGCTCCATACAAAATTGTGTTTTTTCAAGCTAAGAACAATGTTATTTACTATTTCTGTTACTTACCATTCAATAGGATTGTACATCACAGGTGATTCTGAAGGAAAAAAAAAAAAAAAACTGAAGTTAGGGATGCACCGAATAGTCATTTTGGTCGAATACCGAACATTCAGCCATCCAAATAGTAACTATTCGGCCGAATACCGAATATTTGGCTTTTCAAATACAGTCGAGTCTCTATATAACGAAATCAACCGTTCCAGTAAAAAATTTTTCATATAGAGAAATTAATCTTTTGAATTAAGTATTTGAAATATTTAAAAGTAAATATTAACCTAACATTTTATTTCTTAATTATTTAAGTTGTTTCAAAAAAGAGAACAGACATTTATTTAAAAACTTAATGAAAATCAAATGAGGAAGACTTGCATTAATTTCAGACGAAGAAATCTGTAATTTTTTGTTGTTTTTGATTTTAAAATTGTTACGCTCTCCAATAAAAAAAACTTTTAGCAAGGAATGAAAAATTGTCGTTAACATTTTCCTCCATTTGAAGGCCTCCCTTATGTGCTTTTCATTGATTCCTCTCTTACGTGTATCAATCCAATTGACTCTGTTTCGAGAAGGATGTGGAAAGGTGTGTGGTAGGTGGGATGAATTTGTTGCATTTAAAGAACAAGGAGAGAAGTAATATAAAAAAAAAAAACTCAGCACTGACGATAAATCAAAAGTAAGTGATGGAAAATTGATACCATACGAAGCTTTTTAAAACTGAATAAATTAAGATCAATTTATGAAAAAATTCGTTATACGGAGATAGATATTTCGCTAAAGACTGTTTTTAATGTAATCATGCGAAAAGGGGACCGTTCCAACTAAAAATTCGTTATATAGAGAAATTCGATGTATGGAGTTTCATTATACAGAGACTCGACTGTACTTTTTATGTTTCAAAGTTTAAAGGTATTAAAATGTTACTTTTTAAAACAATTTTACATAATGTTTAATAAGAGAAACTTACATTTTGATAAACAAGAGTTTTTTATAAAAACATTCAGTATTAAAAAAATATGCCTTTTTTTAATTAAGAAGCATAATTATTAGGGATGGGACGAATAGTGATTTGGCCGAATACCGAATATTCGGCCAAAATTTAGGCCGAATACCAACTTTTTTTTCAATAAAGGAAATAAATTTTGATTACATATAATTTTAAAAATAGGAGCTCATTAATAATTATTACTCTTAATTGGGCTTTTAGATGTATTTTTAAACTTGTAAAACTCATTTTAACTCAAAAAATTATGAAATTGCATCATATTCTTTTATGCTAATGTACATCAAATTGATTTTCAGCAAGTCAGGATGGTAAGGTATTTCCTTTAAAATATGAGGAATGTAGTTCAGTTTTATTATCAAATGATACTTTTATCCTTTCTTCCATCCAAAATTAATAATATTCTTAATCTCTTTCTCTCAGAACTCACAAGGAGATATTTTCTGAAATAACCTTTAATGAAGTAAATTTGATCATTTAGAGTTTGCGTCCCTAATGATAAGCAAATTTCTAAGAATGAGACTGTTCTGAAATCAGTTGCCAAGCTATAAATTACAAATTATGTTAAAGCAAAAGGTTATGCTTAAAGTACACTGGTGTCCAAAAGTTAAGCATAATTGGTAATTAAGTAGTTATTTTTAAGTAATGAAAGAAATATGAATCGAAATGTGCTGAAACTCCAGGTGTGTAAACAAAATAGTACGCGTCACATATTTTCGCGAAGAGTTTTCCCCGAAATCGAACAGGGGACCGTCAACAAATTGAAAAAGAACGAAGATCTTTTGGATAACCCTGTCAAAACTAATGTAGCAAAAGCGTTCAAACTGCACATTATGATTAATTGGCTTATTGTAATGTACTGTGTTAATTTTTACAAGGATAGCATGTATACTCGTAGAGAAATTAAGGTTTTTATAAAAACAGTCCTAAATTTTTCCAAGTATTTTGCTTATAATTTGCAGAGTTCTTATTATAAAATAATGTTCTTTTCTGAAAATATGACAAACATCATTGTACACAATACCCAGTCATCAGAATTTAAAAATAATAAAAATTGTATGAAAAATGAGTATGTTTAGTAAATAATTTTTCATTGCGCATGCGTCAACGATATCAAAACGTCATTTGCATATTGTGTTAGCTAAATGTATAGAGCAACTTCTGTAAAAGTTTCAAAAACATAGCTTGAAAATTCTGAAAATGGGAGCCTATAGAATCAACTCAAAATCCGTTATTCCTAAAGGAAGCAAAAAAATCAGGGGTTTTACCTAAATATAGTTGTACGTGCAATATTGTGTAGGCACTAAACAATGGAATATGGATACAGCCCCTCATCTTTTTGCTTCATTTAGGGAATAAAGGATTTTGAGTTGATTCTATAGGCTCCCATTTTCAGAATTTTCAAGCTATGTTTTTGAAACTTTTACAGAAGTTGCTCTATACATTTAGCTAACACAATATGCAAATGACATTTTGATATCGTTGACGCATGCGCAATGAAAAATTATTTACTAAACATACTCATTTTTCATACAATTTTTATTATTTTAAAATTCTGATGACAGAGTATTGTGTACAATGATATTTGTCATATTTTCAGAAAAGAACATTATTTTATAATAAGAACTCTGCAAATTATAAGCAAAAAACTTGGAAAAATTTTGGACTGTTTTTATAAAAACCTTAATTTCTCTACGAGTATACATGCTATCCTTGTAAAAATTAACACAGTACATTACAATAAGCCAATTAATCATAATGTGCAGTTTGAACGCTTTTGCTACATTAGTTTTGACAGGGTTATCCAAAAGATCTTCGTTCTTTTTCAATTTGTTGACGGTCCCCTGTTCGATTTCGGGGAAAACTCTTCGCGAAAATATGTGACGCGTACTATTTTGTTTACACACCTGGAGTTTCAGCACATTCCGATTCATATTTCTTTCATTACTTAAAAATAATTACTTAATTACCGATTATGCTTAACTTTTGGACACCAGTGTAGAATGCATATGTTAACAAAATCTTTGATATTTGAATCGGTGCATACAATATTCAACTTCAATAGTTCACTTATTCAACAAGCATTAAAAGGATAAACAGAAATTGATAACAACATAAATGAAGGGAGATGTAAATTAAAGATATATACATAATAATGTTACATATTTAAGTCAGTAATCAGGCAAATAATTATTTAAAAGGGGAAACTACAGAATAAAAAAAATACTTTGTTCAGTATTTATAATTTATGTTTAAATATTTATAAAATCATCTTCATAAAACAAGTTGTGTCATCTAAGCATATCTTGTTTGACATCAGTTCTGTTTTCAGATGTACCGCTGTATTTGGAATAGTGATATTTGATGTTTAATTTAAAAAATAAATCTTCGTTAATACATCTAGTGAATGAATTTTTTTATTTCCTACTTTATAGAAAATAAGTTATGAAATTCATAAAAGCCTTTATATATGTGCATGGAATTTGCAGACATTAATAAATATTAGAGTGTTTTAGAATAAGGCAGTGTTTTTTTTTTTTCTATAAGTGCTTTTATATCTTGAATTGTAATGTATCATTCTCTAATGAAGACATTTCCTGTATAATTAAATCTCCAACTTAGGCTGCATTTTCTAAAATATCACTAACTTTTATAGGAAATACAGAAAGGCTGTATATTTTTTAGTATCTGAATAACTGTATATTTTCTAAGTAAGAATAAGAATGACTTCATGAATGAAGTAGCCAATTTGGATTAGAGAAAAAAAGTTGCAAGAAATGAAATTCTTTAAATCCTAAATTTATTTGGCAAGATATCTTTCACTATTCGGCGAGATTTTAGCAATATTCGGCTAATGGTATTCGGCCGAAGTATTCGGTGAACAAGCCTTCAATATTCGGCCAACCGAATATTCGGCAAAAGGGCCGAATACCGAATAGTGGCCGAATATTCGTCCCACCCCTAATAATTATGAGACTTTTTCAATTAGTAAAATTTTAAAATTCATTTCTTCTACGAATTGAAACAAACATTTTGAAATCAAAGAGAAATAATGAAAAAATAGTTGAAGAAAAACTGTACAGTCTCATTTGTTCTTTTTAAATAACTCAAGGCAGATTTTTTTTCAATATAAAGTATACAGTGGCGGTCAAAAGTTTCCGGCCAGCAAAACTTTTTCAATTAATTTGTAAATATACCCATATGAAGAGAAATCTCAAAGTGATATTTTTACATTTTATTGACATAATAGTTAGGAACTTACTTATAGAAGAACATGTAAATATCAATAAATTTAACTGACAAAATTAAGTATAAAGGAAAATTAATGTTCTCAAAAGTTTCCGGCCACCTTCACAAGTTTGTAAAAAAATGGTATTGTAATAGAAAATTACAGTGATCAACAACATTTACGATCACCTTATTAGTATTTTATCGCACTACTATTTTATTATAGCTTTAGCAATAAGTACTGCGGTGCAGCAACGTGACATTCATACAATCAACGGTTAAAGATCGTCTATGGTAAGTTTTTCCCACATTTCTTGCAATTTTGGTGAAATTTTGGCTGAGTTGGAATATTTATAGTTCCGCAGACTTTTGTCATCTTCTTTTCAAAGATTTTCTATTGGATTCATGCTGGGCGCTTGGGCTGATCATTACGTCGTTATCATTTTAAGAAAAATAGAATTTTAAATAATTTTTTTATCTAATAAGGCAGAAAATAGGCTAGCAAGATATCCTTATATATTGTATAATTCACCTGGCTGTGGATTTCAAATAACGGACTGTCACTTTTTGAAGGAAATACTACCCACGGCATAACGTGTCCTCCGCCATGCTTCATTGTACGAATAACATAGGTTGAATCATATCTTTTGCTGTTAGGTCATCGGACGTTGTGTCTGTCATCACTTCCAAAACTGTTTCAAATTCGATTGATGGAAAAATAGAACTTTTTTCTAGTTTTCACTTGACTAGACTTTGTGTTCCTTGGAAAATGAAAGTAGGGTACGTCAGTATTTTTTTTACTTATGAAAATTTTTTAACACAGACTATTCCATAAAGTTCTGTATCACATCAGCATCATTACATGGTAGACTAACTTATTTCAGCAATATTTTCATTCCGTAAATCACAATATATTGCAACGGAATTTTCATGCAGATTATCAATGGTTTTTCTCCTGGTAATTCTGTCTGCAGGAATAGCAATTTTTCGGGGTCTCCCGGACCTCTGAAAGTTCTGAAAGCCATAACCATCTTTATTTAATTTTGTAAATATTGTTTACAGTCGATTTTAGCAATCGATAACTTAGCCGCAATATCTCGAGAAGATTGTTCTTTTAGCGACAAACTAAGATCACTCATTTATGAATAATAGGTAATTGTTGAACTTTTCAAATTTGAATTCAAACTATGCTATATATGTTGATTCATTCATAAACACAACCAAAAAACACTTTATGCATAGAAAAAAACTAAAGAATGATAAGTGGCTGGAAACTTTTGAGAACATGCGTTTTCTTTTATATTTAATTTTGTCAATAAAATTTATTGATATCTATTCTTCTATAAGTAAGTTCCTAACTAATATGTCAATATAATGTATAAGTATTACTTTGAGATTCCTCTTCATATGGGTATATTTACAAATTAACTGAAAATTTTTTGCTGGCCTGAAACTTTTAATTGCCACTGTAAATACTTTCAACTTAATTCTGAATAAAGGAATGTCTAGTTCATAGTCCTTTTCTTATGAATAGTGGCATTTTCCATCCTTCCCATCATATCATATTTTACAGAAATCAAAGCATGTGAGTATGTGAGTTGAAAATATGGTATCTTATTTATTGTTAATGCAGCAAACGAAAACACAAGTTTGACCTAGAGTGAGATGAAATATAATGCATTTATGATTCAATAAGTTGATTACGATTATGGTTTCATAAACAAAAAATTGTCTACCTTGATAGCAATTACTAATCTCAAAAGTTTTCCTTTCCTGTTTAAGGAAGGTCTTTTGGGAAAAGCAAGAAACAGATTATTTACTAAATAGAATTTAGGAACTTGCATCTGCACTCGCATCATTTATTCCTAGGAAGAATCCTAATAAATCATAATTTTAATCCTTCTCATGGTTAATTTTCTTAAGTTAGACTTTACAAACAGCAAATAAATAATGTAAAAACATTCTATATTATTTAAATATGTTTTTATTTCTAATTATCTTAAATATATTAATAAATTGACAGTTAAAAGTAGAAATTGTGAAAAGTTTTTTAAAATGCGTTTTAAAAGGCTTTATTAAGTATTGGATTCGGCCGAATACTTTGATATTCGGCCAAACCGAATAGTTTGATATTCAGCCTAACCGAAAGGTAACCGAATATTCGGTAATATGGCCGTGTAGGCCGAAAACCGAATATTCAGTACATCCCTATCTGAAATTAACAACAAATTTTTGAAAAGTGATAGAAGTAGGGGGAAATCCATTTCGGGCACTGTCTATGGGGAACAGATGCAGTATCTTCCCGCGAGCCGCCATTTTGTTTCCCTATCATTTCTCACAAATTGCTATTATTATCATTATTTTGCATTTTTTTTTTTTTTTTTTTTTTTTTTTTTTTTTGAAGAAACATAAAATAAATATTTTTAAAGCTTATGCATACTAAAAAATTTATTTTCACTTTACTTGAATGTTTTACATAATAAATGAATATGTAAATCAAGCGATTTTTACTATCAAAAATTTGATCATTCAATCTTTGAATTTCCAAAGTAAATTGTCTTGTTTAATTTCGTATCATTTTTTGAAATGTATGATTCAATCGTTAAATAATCATTTCAGTTGCATTTTGTAGTTTTAGATAAAATAATAATGTATGAGAAATAACAGGGAGACAAAATGGCGGCTCGCGGGAAGATACTGCATCTAAGCCAATAATAATTTGATTAATCAAAAACAGATGGTTTATAATCAAAGGTAGATGAAAAACTGTTTGTTGTAAAAAAACTAGTTGGATGTATGAAAATGATAATACACATTTAAAGAATATACTTCAAACGTTTGTAAGCCAATGTAACATTGTCAATGTATCATAAACACAATTCGAACAGAAAATACATGCTACACAAGAATATAAATAACTTAAACAGAAAGCAATACTTCAAAATCAATTTAGAATATAAATTATAAAAGCGCTTACCTGTTTTAAATGAGAATTAACGTAAGACAGGTGCTTCAAACACACGAGAGACGTTGTTCCATGCGACACGCCATGTTTTGTTTTGGGTTGAAATGTTGAAAAGGATGCTTGTCTCTGATTGGTTGAATATTTGTCTGCCCGATTGCACAGAAAACCGCACTTTGGATTTATCGAAGAAAACTCTTAGCTGGGATTAAGTATTTTAATTAATAAAAATACTCTTTTTTTTCCCCTTAGTATAGAACAAGATTCTTTTATATAACTTTAGGAACTTGTTATATTACTTTAAGATGAATTTAATAACTTCAGCTAAATATTCTAACATAAAAATGAGAGTTTACCAAGTTACTTTCTTTAGTTTAGCATCTTTTTAAGTTGTACTACACATATTGATTATTTTCAATCACTAAAATTTTGATATGATTTAAGTTCATCGTTAATACGATATATTACAATAAAAATATTATTTCTTTTTTAATAGTGGTTGAAATTAGCTTTGCGAAAGCATTGAGCTCTGTGAGTTCAAAATGAAATTTGTTTTTCAGAAAGTTAGGCAAATTTTTTAAAAATTAAATTTGTATTTTGTATTTGAAAATTTTCAGAGTTGGAATTGGGGGAAATGATAAATATTTTGGAAATTAATATATGGAGAGGGCCCCTTGAAGTCCAGGGCTCATAGGCAAAGTCCCGATTTGGCCATGCAATAAAAAAGACCTCTTCCCAAAAAAGTATATATAATTTAAAAAATTTAAATTCTTAAGTTTCCATAAGTTTCAATATTTCAGATCCAGCATTGGTCAACATCGACCAATATTGACCAATATCGGTAAAATAAAATCGGTCTTTGCCAACAGAGGCCAAGATTGGCTAATATTGGAATTGGTCATGGCCGATATAGACCGATATTGAGAAATAGACTTTTTCTACGTAAATTTACAGAATTTAAGATGTTATAAAAATGTATTCCTACCTTCCATTTTTCCAAAAATGTACAACACATAAATTAAAATTTTAAATATTAAAAATTCCACAAGTTTTTATATTTTAGATCCAATATCGCCGAACATCGATCAATATTGGCTAATGTCGGTAAAAGGCAGTGGTGTAATGGCAAAAAATCCAGAGAGTATATGCTCAAAATATAGGGTATGGTATACCCTAAAATGTATATACTATAGTTTTCTTGAGAAGCAGAGAGTATATGGTGTTCCTTAAAAAAGTCCAGAGGGTATACGGCGTATACCCCCGTATACCCTCCACTAACATCCCTGGTAAAAGGTAACCTGTCTTTGCCGATGCACGCCAAAGTTGTCCGATATTGGGCAATATCGAGTCGATACTGCTGTGCTACCATGCTTACCTGGGATGATGCATTTTTCACGATTTCGCAATAGCTATATCGCAAGAAATAATACATGAATTTTTATCAAACTTCAGATTCAGTTTTAACCCCTTATTAAAATTAGTCCTGATTAGTTTTTTGTGTATATCACCCTGCAAGTGGCACTATTATGCAGAACTTATTTCAGATTCAGTAATAGCGCTATCTCAGAAACTAATGCACGGATTTTCAGCAAACTTCAGATGCAGTTAGGAGTTCACGTAAGTTGTTAATGATTAGATTTTGGTGTAAATCACATAACCGGTGGCGCTGTTATACTGCACTTTTCAGGAAGTATTTACATATATGAGATAAGAAAATTTTTGGAGTGCCACCACCGATTAATTTTTCGATAAATTTACCAAAACAATAGCATATTAAAACCAGACGATAATTTTATGCGATAATTTAAACCAGACAATAATTTAATTAAATAATAATAATATTTTCAACAAACAAAATAAAACGTTCTGTTATGACGTCATCGAAAGACCTTTATTCAAAGGTATTTATCCGTAAAAAAAATGGCTAGGCAGCAGATTTGAACATCCTGCATAAAAAAACGGGCGTTGCCCGTAAAAACATATTAGTACTCCGAATTTATGTTTCCGCAACGTAAATTTACGGAAGTGTACCGTTAAGCTTCAAAAACGGACAACTACCGTCAAATATTACGGTAAATGCCCGTAAATTTACATTTTTTTTTTACAGTGTACTCGTGTCTGAGGGATATTTTGTTCATCATTCCCATGTATATTTTTCCTATGGCGATCAGCTGATTTATTTAACGCATTATAATGTCCACAAACCTGACAAATACGTTTTGATAGCTTCGGTTTCACTGTTGGACAGAAATAATCGTAAGGTAATTGAATGAACCCTACTGAAGAAATTTCTAAATCTAGTGCAAGGCGGAGACTTAGCTCTAGAAATTCTCCTTCATAACTTACGATGAGATCATGTGATGTTTGATTCATTTTAGCTGGTGGTGGCAAGTAGTGTGATTTCAGAATCTTAAAAATTCCGCTTCTAGGCCAAAGACAACACGTTTCATTTTTGCATTTCACTATCTGAAGCAAGTATTGACTTTCCCGAACATGATCGGAATACCATTTTATATGTTCCTCAACTGGAAGTTCAGACTCACCATAATTGACGTAAGTGGCGTGGACAGGATGACAATCGATGTTCATGGTGCTCCAGACCTCCGCCAACACCTTCCCAGTAAACTCGAAGTTGGATTTCTCCAAATAAACATTTATTGTACAGCCTTTGTCGTGCGAGCCAAAATGATAATGAGGCAAAATTAATCCCGCCAATTCCCGACTAAGAGGGGCCATTCTACGTTCAATCCTGTTGAATGCACTTCTTCCTGGTGCATTAGTAGCAATGAATAATGCATCCAAATTGTACATTTTGAAGTGGCGTATAGCAAAAGCGATTACCTTTCGATACCTAGGATTTTCATCTGGCCCTCCATGTAGTGGGTGATGCGGGTCACGCGACTGCCGATGGATAAGCAAAGGATAAAATCGAAAATAAACGGCGAATTTCGAACGGACTGTAGAATGCTGTTTCCCCATCATACTTTGTTTGCTTGTTGAATTTGAACTGAAGTTGCTTCGTTGTTTAATGCTTACGTAAGAATTGTCGTGAACCCCCCTCCCCTTTGTCAGAAAAAATAAGCAGACTCTAGATTCCCCCCTCCCCCTTTAGTGCTTACGTAATACTTGAACGGTCCCACACGTACAGTAATGCTGTAATACAAATAAGTGTATTACTGTTTTGGGAAGAAACATGAATTGCAGTCAATTAACGATACGTTAATTTACTAGACATTGGAAGCTTATTGCTGATAAAAAAGCGTTTTGTTCTTTTCTTTTTTACTTTTATGTATATTTTACAGTGCATTCATTAAATTTTCCAAAAAACATATAAACCAATGCTATTTCAAAGTTAAAATAATCTTTTAATGCAAAATATTATTAGATAAATGCAGTATTTTTGACAAGACTTCTGTTTTCCTTATTGAGTGGATTTAGATTTGCCCTATCAATAAAACAAAGTTTGGGGGGGGGGGAGGGCAAAATTCTGTCAAACGTTTTTCAAGAAACATTTCAAAGCGACTGTCTATCTGTCTGAATGTGTCTATCATATCAAAGAGCATATCTGAAACTTTTATAAAATTTTCCTTCGTCGAAATTCAAAACATAAGATGTTCGCAAAAGGAAAAGACAGTTAAGAAATAAATCTATAGGAAACAAGAAGCAATTTGCATGGCAAAAAATTTTGAAGAGAAATGTGAGAATTTATATTTTAGCTTTCTTTATATAGTAAAACCTGATAAAGTGAAAGCGCCTGGGACTTAAAAGAGTTCCGTTTTACATAGGTTTTCTTGTTAGCAGGTATAATTGAAAGGTATTTCTTTTGTCGGGATCATCAACATTCTGCGTATAAGACAAGATTCCGTTATAGACACGTTTCGTTTTGATATGCTATATGATATTTTAAGTAAGCAGTTTGCTTTAACGTTTATGCATGTAAGCGTTTAAATTGTTTAAGTTTACACCCATTTCATCACAAATGCAAAAAATATTTAATCTGATAGTAATTTCAATATTAAAATGTATTTAAGGTCTAGACTTATCTGTTATATTCTCTATTTCAGCGTTAAAAATACTTTATGAGCACCCATTAATTTCTTAGTTCTAAAAACCTTTTAGGATAATGTCATTTTTCAGTTGTTTTGCATACTATATTCGTTATAAAAATAAGATTTTCTTATTGCTTTTATATCTTTCATCAAAAAATTAGCCTAATTTTAAAGAAGTACATTGCTGTAGCGATAGTAAAGTTTGTCAATTTTAGCAACGGTTTGGTATTGTGGAATTTTCGTCATATATTAATAATACATTAACAGCTATAGGATAGTTAAGAGTCTGGAACATTTTAATCATAAAAACATGCTTTTTTTCCGCATAAAAATTTAAATGATTTGTTATATTTTGTGGAAATTTGAGCTAGATATATTGCTTTAGAAGAAACATTATTGCAAAAACAACTTCCACTATTACTTTATACAACAGGGAAAAAGTACATTTTTGAAGTAATTTGATTAAAACCATTGCTTTGTGGCTTTCGCTCACGATTTCGTGAAAATTGCTAGCTCTATGAAATTTTAACATCCTATTACTCTTAATATAATATCAATATGAGACGAAATTTTCACAATAATAAACCATAATACTAAGCAGTGAACTTCTTCAAGATTAGAGTGTTTATCATAAACGATGTAGATGCAATAAGAAAATATTTCACACAACAATAACTATTTTACTGAATAAAAAAGAATTTTTTAATCATAAATATATTATGCAAAATAAGTGAAAAATGGCATTATCCTATATGATTTTGGGAAGTTATAAATCAATGGGTGTTTATAAAGCATTTTTAATGGTGAAACAGAAAATGCATTCGAAAATGCTTTATCACGTCATGTTTTCTAGTTATATAACTTTAAAGACATGCATTATGAAATTAATATTCAAAGAAGAAATATGCATTGTAACCTATAAATTTCAAAATAAATAAACTTTTAGAAGCTTTAAACATGCAAATACAAAATTTAAGCTAATCCCGCCAAGTAATTTTTTTTTCCATAAAAAAAAAAAAACAGCATTTTAGACTTGTTTTTCAATTATTATAGTTTGTGTCGAGGCCATCAGAAAACTTTCTCCTATACTATTCCGATATATTAATTTAAAAAGCGCTATTACGAAGACCAATTTCGAAGCAAAGTGCATTTCTTTTAAAATTAACATCGAATTACCGTGATCAGCGAATAAAATATAATACAATTCAATAGCAAAGAAAAATTTGATCATTTAATTATAAAATTGGAAAACACGTGAGTTTTTATTATGAAAATTTGTCTACCCATCAGAAAATAAGATACAGCTAAAGTTTACCGCAAGAAAATAGCACAGCATAGCTCAGTTTTACCAGTCTGCTATTTTCTCTGACAGCACAGAAAGTTACATCAAGCTATCTGCAAACTAAATTTGTCAAGGCAACAAGTTTGCGTTAAACTTGATAGATCACGACTGCAAGTTTAATGCAAGTTCAAATCAAGCATAAAAACTTACCCTTTTCCAGTTTGTTTTTAACTTTATATGACAAACTTGATTCATGATTGTTTGCCTAGCTTGCCTTAAGCTTGACACTACAAACTTGATTCATGTCATGATTCATGCATTTGCAACATTCATCTGCCATATATTTGTCTTCGTCAAATCATCGTGACAAAGCATCTGCGTGCGAGTTTTTAGCTTCATTCACTTCAAATCAAGCTTAAATTAGATTTAGCACTAGAAATATCTTGCATGATTTATTGTGCGAATTTTCGCAAGTTTGGAGTTGGTTCGCAAGCTCCAAGCATGCGTTTCCTTGTTAAAGTAAGTGAAAAAATAAAACTTAATGCAAGGAAGTCAGTTTGCTTAGTTGAGAAAAACTTTAAAGAAAAATACACTTTAATTTCGCATCTTTTAATATGTCATTAAATAAGGGGACTATTTGTATTTCAAAGAAGTTACTACAATCAAACAAAATTAATTTATTTTATTTAAAAAAAATAATGAACTGGCAACATTATTCTATTGATTAAAATTAAAATTGAATCAACATAATTTAAAAAATGTATTTTATCTATTAAATCTGGTGAAATTCTTTCCTATAGATGCTGTGATACAGCTATAAAAGGAATCACGGGGAGCACAGAACAGCAGCGCCAGCTCTTTCGTAATATTGGTCAGTACTTTATGTCTTTCCCGCGAAGGAAAAAAAAACAAACTTACAAGGATTCCATACTGGGTAAATTCAGATTTTTTTAGAAGAAAAAAAATACTAATTAAGCTACTCATGTATGTAATAAAAGATCAGTGAAAATTAGCGGCAGAATTGCAGTAGAAAACATGTAAAAAAGTAAAATACTTTCGAATATTTGGCGTGAAAAGACGAAATTGTCTCACGATTTGGCGAGCAGCACTTTTCCCCGCCAAAAGCAAACGATTTTAATGCAACTGAAAACTTTTGGATTTTTAGAATCCGTGTAAATGGTATTTTATGAATTTAAACATAAACAACGAGAGAGTTTAATATATTATTTACATATACATGTTAAATTGCAAGTTATTTAATTTACCCCTGGAAAAAATGTTTTCATATATAAAAAATTCTTATTCAGTAAAATTATTTTCTACATTTAAGCGTATTCAAAAATAAAAGCCAGATGTTTCCATAGCAAAAAATCTAATTGACAATGCTCAACTGAACTTTGAACTTGAAAAAAATTTAATTTAAATTTGTATTTAGTTTTAAATCTCACATTTTGATAGTTAAATTTAAATGTAAATACACATAAATATCAATATAATGAAACTATACTTAAAACAGACTAAAGCTGACAAAGCCAAAGATATTTAATTTATCTAAAAAATTTTAACATGAAACTTTTTCCTTTAAAATGCATTTGACATAAAAACACATTTCGAAATTGATTTTCATCGCCAACTGATGATAAATCGCCAAATAACGAAATTTTCATTATTTTTTTACGGACAGGGTACGGAGGTTCCGCCTTAAATTTTTTTTTATAAACGTATATATTCTCATGGGAAGAACATTCTGTATTTTTTTCAGATTTTTCGGAGTATGTTCGTATGGAGACCTTCATTGTTAGTTAACCGAAAAATTCTTCTTACAAGCCTTTTATATTTTTATGTATTTTTTTAATATTATTATATTTTTGTTCGGTTATAAAAATATAATAAAATTATTTATAAGGTACTAAAGAGAAGTAAAAATTATAACTGTATAAAAATAATAAAACAAGTACATCATTCTTTTATTTAGTAAGTATAATTAATTCACAGCATATTATATCTTTATTCATAAATAAGTAGTGACAAGTAAGATACTTAAATGTATACAAATCTCACTCATCTGCACATTCTTTCAATTCTTCTTCATGTATTACGCAAAAATATGTGCATTTTAACAAATTTTTAACTTCTCCATAAACGAACCTGTTACACAATTTCGACCATGCAAATCAAAAGGCTGACACAATTTTTCTGTTTATGCTGAATTAGCTTTAATCAATTCATTCGAATAAAGTACAGAAAGCTTTAACATTCTCATTAGAGATGCAGTGGAGGGTATACGGCGTTATACGCCTTATACCTTCTGGATTTTTTAAGGAACACTGCATACTATCTGTTTCTCTAGAAAGGTGTAGTATATACACTTTAGGGTGTATCCTCTGTCTTGCGCGTATACCTTGTATTTCAGCGTTCCTCTGTTTTTTTTTGTTTTTTTTTACGACTACATCTCTGATTCTGACTTGTTGAATGTTTTTTAAAAATGCTCCACCAGTGTGCAAAGCTTAAATATTTTATCACATTATCCACAAACTTGATAGTGGATATAGATAATGTGTGTGTGATGTCACGCATTTGAAAAAAGTATACTTTTCAACTTGTTGTAGACACAAAGTAACAATTTTTGCAAAATTAGTCATTTTTAATTCACACATTCATTAGTCGTGTTATTTCGTACACATAATAACAAATTCATACTTTCCTAAAAATTAAACATTTTAGTATAATTCTAATCAATTTAATTTGAATTTTCACCTAAAACAACTTAGGTTGTCGCGCAACAAGCCAATTTGTTGATAAACATGAATATTATCTATATTTGTGTGTCTTAAATTTTTAATATTTATAAATAATAGTAAATAATAATTATAAAAATAGTTAAAATATGTTTTAAAGACAAGCTTTTATCATAATGGACTGAAAAGGAAAAATATGTTGAAGTTACAATTGATTGAAATAAACTGCAAACGACATTGTATCAAATTTTTTTTTCAACAAAATGAAATAAAATGGATAAAAAATTTAAATCCAACTTTCTTGGATGAAAAAAAAAAAAAAAAAATCGATTTACGTCTTTCTGAGAATCGAATTCACATTCATTCAAATTTTGAGAGGAACTGAAAGATGACATATTTAAAAACCATACTGCTATTCAATCGAAGACCACCAGCTTATTTCTGAAGCAATCAATGACATTTACGTGATCACATACGCGATGACATTTAGGCACCAGTATTTGACAAATGTTTTCGTGCCCTGAGAAGTGGAGGAAACAAAATCTTTTTTTTTTCTTCAAAATATAGTATCGTTAAAGTAAATACCCCACACTACCTAAAATTAGGCCAATTGCAGCAAAGGACCTGTGTCAAAATTGCATTGCAAGATTTTATGCGACGAAAGGAACAAGCTAAACAAAAGGTTGTAAAAATGCTAGAAGACATTCTGGGTATTTGCTCCTCAGCCATGGCTATGTCTACTTTCTTTTGCTCGGAACATAAAGTTTTCCCAATGTAATTTGGTATAATCACATTTACTAGGTAATGAATATAGTAAAAGAGCGCGATTCTTCCTTGAATATTGCTTTTTATACATTCTGAGATGAACACTTTCCGTTAAATCTTGCCAGAGTACCACAGAACCAAAAATACTTGTAATTGCAGCTGCTGTTACATATGAAAATCTTTTTTGTTAAAAAAAAAAGTTTTTGAAAATCTAAGTAATATTAAATGAACACAATATGTTTATTTCTAAATGTGTGGTTAAATTATTGTTATTTGTTTTAATAAAAAAAAGCTTTAAAAATCCCAAGAGGTGTTTTTGTTGTTTCTTTTAACCTCCCCCCCTCCCCCCTCTCCCCCACTCTGACAGGGTTATTAATTTTTTGAACGAATTTAGTTATTTATTCATTTATTTTTTACCGTGATTTCCAGACTAGTATAATTGATGAAAGGAATTTTGATGTTTATCATTTGTTCACATGCCAAAACGCCAAGCAACTTTTCATCTATATTTTGCATTTCGCAAAAATTAAGTTAAGTATTTTTCACTTAGTATTTCTTAGCACTCAAATATGAAAAAGCATGTCGTAAAATGTTTTCCACGTGCCAAAAGAGAGGCACTCTAACAATCGATATAAGTCATAAAAAAGGCTATAGGCTATAAAAATGTCTTTTAATGGACACTACATTATTTTCTGTTGATAAATTGCCTACAATGTGCTAGAAAAAAAGTTGAATCGAGGGGAAATTGCCATATAACGCAGTAAAAAAAGAAGTTGAAACAAAAAACAAAAAGTCTTCTCATATCTAGATATGGCGAAAATATAAAACATCAGTTATGTTCGCACATAGAGTGTTTCAAATCTAATCATATGTCGTTGAGATTTGTAAAATTGCGATAAAAACAGTGTTGACTTCAGTAATTTTCTTACGGCAGGATTGATCCGGGTGGGGGTCAATATGGGGCTCCATTGGGAATATTTGTACTTTTAACCATTAAAAAGATTAAAATACTAAATCTTCAGGTGAAGGGAATCGTTTAGATAGACTCTTCGAGAAAGTTAAAAAGTGCTTATGCATTCGGTTTGTATCGCCGTCTGGCCATGCTCTAATTCCCGTAAATATACTCTGATTTTCATGCAATAATAAAGCTTATTGATTTACACCAAAGCATGTTTCGTATTGCATATGAGTATATACGATTCACGTACAACGTTTATTTACAGGGACACTCAAAAGAATTAGATTACGTTATGGTATATGAGGAAAATCTTTTGGAGAGTATTTTAATGACATTACGCTATTTCAAATGTATTCAAACTGATATAAATCACTGAATTTCACTACAATCACGTTACAACGGAGAATTCGTAGCATTTTTTATTTAAGTCTATTGAAGTTTTGAAGTGAAATGAAAGTTTTTCTCATATTGTGGCTAATTCGAAATACTTGTAACGAAGACTATTATAAGAAGACTATTGTGGTTAATTCGTTATATTTTCCATAATCCGTCTTACTAGAAAAATAAATGTTACTCTTTTTTTACAGTATTGGGGGTGGAGAAGGGCTTATGTAGCCTCGTCAGAGTTTAATTTTTAGACATTAAGATTCTTCAAAATCCAGTAAATTTAGAATTGTCGTCATTTAACAACTCTGTTTTAGAATACCTGATCTGCATTTAATAATTACAGACGTAAGAAAGTCTTTAAATCTAAAATTTAAAGCAAAATTTAAATCTCCTTAATGACTTGAATTAAGCTGAAAAATGTCGTTATACTTATTACAAAACATTACGATAAAAATGCACTAAGTTAATCGTATTCTAATAAGATGAAGTGCTCCTTTTTTTCTGCGGATCTACACTCTTAAATCAAAAGAGTGAATTCCTCAGTCAACAAAGGAGCGAAATCTCTTGGCAGGACAATCATTCCTTCAGAGCGGCAGTTTTATCGAAAAAGAACGCTTTTCGGAAAAAACCGGTCTTTTAAATCATGTTTATAGTAGCGATCTATAAGACGCTCCTTTTTAAATGAAAACCGGAAGTTTTTTGACGTAGTTAAACGGAACTATCTGAGATGAATGTTCATTGGTTGTAATCTGGTCACATGACGTTCGGCTGGTTTGGCGGGCTATCTTCTGCTAACGAAGACTGACATGGCGCTTGTTTACGCTAAGGCTTTTGTTACGCTATACCCGAGATTTAATTTCATATTCCAACAGATCCTGATACTGAATAGAATTGCGAATGAGGATACCCCAAAACTATATGGTAAGTACTTGTTTTCGGTCTCTTTAATAACTTTCTTATTCTCAATGTAGTATGTAATCTCACATGTAAGAAAATTACCTTAGATCTACACGGATCGGAAATTTGAGACTGGTTTTTGTCCGACCCTCTTGAAAGACATCTAGATTCTGAAAATCATGTCCTTTTGCCTTTTTATTATTAAAAGACCCGGCCCCACTCACATTATTTTGTGTAATTAATAATATCGATTTGTTTTGTATCAGTTAATGCATTTTTTATGTCATATTAAAAAAATCATTTTCCAATAATGGACACCCCATGTAGATATTTCCAAAAATGTGATTTCAAAAATGTTTATAGTGCGAAAAATATTTTGACTTATTGAAAATCTAAATATTCAAACTAAATTTTTTAACAAAATGTAATAACACCAACATTTTACAAATAGCTGCTTTTAAATTATTTTAATGTGGTTAATAAAATTTCAATGTTTAATTCATTTTATTATTATTATTATAATAACTGTAACACTGCCTTGTAAATTTTATAATCTGGCAATCAAACCAGTCAGGAAGCCGAAAACATTTATTAAGGGCAAAGCTAAATAGGGGCTTATAGGGCTTTATTCCTCTCCATTTCAATAAAAACAATTGCAGTATATACTTATAACTAAACCGATTTTTGCATAAGTTGCCCCCCCCCCCCTCTCCATTTTCAGCTCTCAAATTTTGTCTGACATTATAGCAGTGTGATTAAAAATGTATTTTCTGTCTTAAATGCTTCCTTATTTAATCTCAGGCAAAATAATAATAATATAATGAAAATCATAATAATTGTGAATCTAGTAAATCTGCATATCAGTAACCTCAAACATCAGTTCTAATTTTATTTTTAGTTTTATTTATTTATCCGTTTTTAAGTATTTAAAATTAGGGTTGGAAAAATACCTGTTTTTTTTAGTTTGTTTAATCCAGATTTTTTTTTTTTTTTTAAATTTCTTATCTCAAATACATGCATATTTATTGATGAAAATAGACATTGTTGGATATATAAGTAGCATAACTTCATTTGAAAAAAAAAATTAATTAAATAATTATTGTCAATTTATGTAAAAAATTGAAAATATTGTTATTTTAATTTAAACAGCATTAGTAATTATTTTATGTTCAAAGAATAAATTGCTCTACAATGTGAAACATTGATTATAACTTTGAAAACCTTTATAAACAAACATTTAATTTCTAATTATAAATATTTGATGATTTTTTTCCCCCGGAGTTATTCAAAAATAAATTTCACATACTGCTCAAGGTTTTGTTTTTTGAGTGATAATACAAAGTCAAAATTTTTTATCATTAAATTCTGAAAACAACAGAAAAAAAAAAAAAGATTAATATTATTAAAATGCTATAACTAGAACCCAATTTTTTAATAGTCTCTTATTCAACTTCATGTTTTGATTTTAATTCTCAAAAGTAATCTCCTTTAATCATTATACATATATATATTTAACAGTTTGACTAAAATTTTAAAGATTATCATGTTATGTTATTAATTGTTGTAAATAATTTGCATTTTTGTCAGGGTTGTTATGTTTAAAACAACTGTTTAAAACATTACATTTAAAACAATGTTTAAGACATGATTATTGCTAATAATGCCACAAATTAAAATTTATGAAATAAAATTATATTAAAAATTTCTAATTAGCTGTATGTACTAAAAGACATTCAAATTTTATTAAAATTATAAATTGGTTATTTAATTTTAATTAAGTATTTAAAGTAAATTTATTTCCTCTAAAATTGAAAATACATAATTTATTTCTTTAAATATTTCAATTATGATTTTATATATAATATCAAAATTCTATAATATATTAATTTTCGAAGATTAAAAATAAGACTGAGAGAGTATTTTTCGGATATACAATACAACAAGCCTAGTACAGCCTACAGCCTTATCTAGAATGCAACGAAAAGAAAATATTTTGACAAAGCTAACATAATCTTTTCAACATCAAAACATTACTCTTCAGTTATCCATGAATCCCTCGAAATTTTGCTTAACAATGAAACTGTTTGTAATGACGTCATTTCTTATAATATTCGGCACTCTGGTACACCAGGTATCCTTGGTGTTTTGATGAATTCATCGCGACTTTGTACACGCAGACTATTTTTGTTATTATTTTAATGTTTTCCATTTCTAATGAATTATCTTCTTTTATACTCCTTTCAAATTGGATGCGAGGGCATCCGAAAGATCTAAGGTAAATAATAATTAATTTATTTGTATATTTTGAGAGATCTATTTCTCTTTTTTACTGAATAAATTTGGTTGGTGCACAGAGAACATAATATTGAGTAAAAAAATGTGGGCTAAATGCCTTTTTAATATACTATAAATAATACATTCTATCATCAATAGGTAATGCTATAATACTTTATAGATATTTATTTAGTAGTTAAAAAAGATTTTTTTTTCTTTCTTTATTAAAATTATAATGACTTCAGTTTAAAATATTCATAAAAAAAAAAGCATTAATTTAAATTTTTTTTAATAGTCTTTCCTTTTTAATAATTCATTAATGAAAATAAACTGAAATGAAAAAAAAAAAAAAAAAACTTATCTACTTTCAGTTCCTTTTAAATTCTAATTGTTTAAATTTGCTTTTCTGTCCTCAGAGTTATAAAAGTATGCTACCTATCAACAGTGTTCTCGCTGTCGCTCGCCATTGCACCAAATTGCTACTAAATTCTTCATTTGGCGAGTAAATAAGCAATTAGATTCGCCAAATTGCTAGTGCTCAGTTTTGCTTTTTCTTTTCTTTTTTCTTTTTTCTTTTTTTTCTTTTTTTGTTTTACATACATGTGCATTATGCATATGTATGTAAAACATATTTTTAATATATATACTTATTTTTATTATATTTTTAGTGGATAGTTGAAATTAGATTAACAACAATCATTGTCGCATTTATAAATGTTTTGGTTACATTAGAACATATTGAAAAAAAAATTAAAAGATTATTAAAAGATTAAAGTTTTTTTTTTTTTTTTTTTTTTTTTTTTCTACACGGCGAATTTTTTTTTGCTAATACTTTTCTCATTTGGCGAATGTTTTTTATTTTTAATTAGCCAAATTACTGACATTGGTCAAATGTCAGTGAGAACACTGCATACCAACCAATCTATCTATTTTGATTTTCAGTTTTGAATGTGTTCTCAGAATAATAATAATTTAATTTAATAATAAAAATGGACATGTTTAAAAAATATTTATTTCTTAACTAATTTTTTACGTACTTCATATTTTTTTACATATTTCATTACGCTTTAAAGCAGGGTTGCCGGCTTTTAGCCGGGCCAAAAAAAGCCAGCCGGCTTTTTTTGGTTTTATCCACTTAAAAAGAGCGGGCTAAAATTGAAAAAAGACGGCTTTTATTTTTAAAGTGTTAATTTGTATTGAATCCATATTAAATTTAAATTAATTTATTTTTAATATATTTTTAATAATTTACTACTAAAAAAGTTATAAATTTTTATTTAATTTTTCAAATAAATAAGTCTTTATAACTGCTAGGAGTCAACTGTGAAGGCATTATGTCTGAAAAATATAAATCTTCGAAAACAGAAAATATACTCAAAAAATGTGTTTTAAACTTCTACATTTCATAGTTCTACTTATATTACACATTCTTAAGAATTATATTTAATGGAATTATGACAAAATTAGTGTTCTCTATAGATATAAAAAGGGCATGGTGCTATTCATTAAAAAGGGCACTACTGCATCATAAAAGGGGACTTTTGCAAAAAAAAAAAATAATAATAATTGTTATTGCTTTTAGAAAGGGAAAAAAGAAAGCAGCAAAATACATAATTTTTAAATATAATAAATCAAGTAACATTAATTTCGAATCATTTTATGATATAAAAATTAGAAATACAATTAAATTAAAACATGATTGAATAGTTTCATGTTCTTTTTCTTAAAGAAATGAAAAAAATTATCATTTTTGGGCAGGGTCATTCCATGTCAATTCAACCACACTGGTACATCCATGAACTCCGATTTTGATGAAACATGGTGTATTCAATAAAAATATGATATCAAATAGCCCCCTAATTTTTTTAATCTCTAATATCAATATATCTTTATTTAGAGTCGTTCAATTTTTTTTTTTTTTTTTTTTTTTTTTTTTTTAATTCACACTTTTGCATGCACCGGAAAAGCGCTAAACAAGCTGCACTTGATTGCAAAAAAAAAAATTATATTGGGCTGCCTAATCTTTTAATTATTTTCAAAATTTACTCACTTACCAACAAAAGTATGATAAACACAGAAAAAAATACTAGAGAACTGAATATATTTATTTTGGACCCCTAAAAAATAATAATTTATTATTAATCTAAAATTTTTTTTAAAAGAAACATGATTTTCTAAAAATGCAATATCAAGATGAGGGACAGGTAAAACCTTAGCACATTTTTTTTTTAAAGCGAGTCTAAATATTTGTTCTAACTTATTCTGGAATAAAATTGTATTTATTATATTTATCAAATTGCATCCAAATGTTTATTATTAGTAATCAAAAGATTGTTATAAATATTTTCAGAGTGTCAATGCTTCATTATGTAGTGCAGTTTATTTTTATTTTTTTTTTAAATAATACTTTGCTAATACTGTTTAAATTAAAATATGATTTTTAAAAAAATTTCTACATAAATTCACTGTAATTATTTAACGTAAATTATTTTAAAATGAAGTTACAATACTTATATTCAAGGCTGGCAAGTTTCTGCCAGGGTGGTTAAAACCAGTGGTTATAACACCGGTAAAAACCGGCATGGCAGAAACTAGTTTAGAGATAATACTAATAAATGCAATTATTCATAAATAACACATGTATTTAATATGTAGAGAATTTAGTTAAAAAATTAAAATAAATATTTTGAATGTTATTCAAAGTAGCAAAAATTTTCAAATGGATCATACAAACATATTTTGTTAATATAATAATTTTTTGCCACTTGAAAAACAGAAATTTTCATAATGGTAATCCGATTACTGTTTATGGTTGAATTTCTAATTAAATTTTTAAAAAAAGAGAAATTTACGAAAAATTCTATAATCTTTTAACATTATAACTTAAAAATTATCTACTACAAAGAGAAATAGTTTTTGTAAAAACATATAAGTAAATAATTGTAGTGCAAAAATAAAAGATAAAAAATGGATTAAATATTTTATACTGTTATTTTAAAATATTGAAAGAACAAATTTGTTTTTCTGGAAAAATTAATATATTAGAACATTCCATATTATAGTATTAATTTTGCTAATTTTTCTTAACCTAGACAGCTTTTTAATTTGTTCTGAATGAAAAAAAAAAAAGTTTGAAAATATTCTTTCAAGACCAGCATTACTGGCGGGTAATATCATTATTGATGATGTAAATTTTGAAAAATTCTCATTTTCACCGTTATTTGTTTCTAGAAGCAGCTACCCATAGAAGGCAAAACATTTTCTAGGTCTTCCTTGGCGAAATATGTTTCTGAAAGAAAAAAAAAAGTATTTTCTTGCCCGTCTTTTAGACTTAAATATCAATTTTTATCCCAAATATTTAGGATGAAGTAAATAAGCTAGCATAAAAGCTAACGATGCAATAAATGTGAATTGAATCTTGCATTTGTAAATTTCCATGATATTTCCATCATTAAATAAGGTTAAGCAAATTTTATGAGCAGCTGCAATACAACAGTCATGTTTTTTACTTTTATCTAAAGCAATAGCAATAAATTTTAGCATTTGTAACAAATATTTAACTTTTTTATAAATCATGATATTTATTTACAATTTTAACAACTGCAGTGTCCTTAATCTCATTTTCATAATTTTCAATTTTCTGCATATAATATGGTTGATTCTATCTTGAAAGATTCAAAACCATAAAATTTTATTACAAATTCATTTATATTTTAATTTGAACTATTTACAATATTTTATTCGCAATTTATTCTTAATAAAATGTATATAAGCAATTTAATACTACTAAAAAAGTCTCAGATTATGTCATGAAATTAGTTTATGCCATTTGTTGCCAGTTTCTGCCGGTTATAACCACTTTCTACCACTGGCATGGCAGAAACTAATTTCTGCCGGCAAAAACCCAGCCCTGCATATTCCAGCAATGTTTATTTTTATCAATAAATGTGCACAAATATGCAATAAGAAAGGATGTTTAAAAAAAACTGGTATAAACCAAAAAAAGTGTCCCCCCCCGAAAAAAAACCCAGGTTTTTTGCCAACCTTTCTAAATAATAATTATTTTAGCTTTGAAAATTGTATGATAATCCATGCTTAACATATTTTCCCCCCTTGTTTTATTACAGATTGATGCTGAATTCAAAAAATTGTATTCAGCAGCTGGGGATTTTCTAGCCATTTTTTCAACACATTATACGCAGCGGATTATGAAATACACCAGACAAAACAGGACTCGGTATTTATGAAAGAATATCTCTCGATGCAGATGGTAAAATGTTTAAAATTGTTCTTTATTTATTTAACAACAACAACTGGGAATAATAAAAGAATTCAGTTACATCAAAGTATTCAATATTTGTCACAGCAAATTTAGATACCATAGTGATTATGTTATTCAATGTATTTAGAAGTCATGAAAAAATTAGAAATCAGAGGGGGGGGGGGGGGGGTGGATATTTTGAAGTACTGGAAAAGTCAAGCAATTTTTACAATAACCTAACACAGTCATAAAATATCATTTAAACCTACATAATTTTGATCCAAAATTGTCACATGGTAAAATGTAAAGAAATTATATTGAAGTCGAGGAAAATCAAAAAGTTCATTTGTCATACTATATGGAATTATAAAATCTGTGTTAAATAATAAACTATTGTTAAAATTAAAAATACATATATATAGGGATTTTTTGCATGTTGAATAATAAATCATCTGCATGAGATTTGGCTGCTAATAATTTGGAAATTTCAAATCTATTTTAAAACAAGTTTACAAATAGTGAAAACAAGAAGTGTAAGGTAAATAATAGAATCCATGTACATTAAAATGTGAATAAGATTTCATCACATACTTTTTCTTTATCATATGTTTCTATAACTAATATAATTGTGGAGTATATAGGTTAAAAGATTAACAATTTTTCTAAATCTTTTTTTTACACACACACACATATATATATATATATATATATACCGTATATACTCGCGTATAAGTCGACCCCTTAACTTATGTTGTTAAAAATAAGAAAAAATTCAAAACCTGCATATAAGTCGACCCTCCTCCAAAAGGGAAAACCAATTGACTTTCCCCGTAAATGATCGATTCCTCGGATTCGTTCATACTCCAAAAAGGAGCGATTCTTAGGACTCGTTCTGAAATGAAACGACTCTGAAAAGAATCGATCCCTCGGAATCGTCCGAAAGAGATCGACTCCTCTGAATCATTCCGAAATGAAACGACTCCGAAAAGGAACGATTCCTCGAAATCATTCCAAAATGTATGGTCTGCTTAATGTCATAAATCGCAATCAGAGAATGGCGAAGAAAAATCTGATTCATTCCGTTTTTTCTTGGACTCGTTCCTTTTTTCTCAAATTTGCTCCGTTTTCTCGGATTTGTTCCTTTTTTTCTTGAACCGTTCCTTTTTTCTTGGATATGTTTCATTTTCCTCAGATTCGGCCTTTTATCGGAACGACTTCGAATAACTCGTTCCTTTCGATGAACGATTCTTTAAAATGGACGATTTTGCCCATCTCCATATTTTAGTATTGAAAATGTGTTCTTGACATAAATCATACACATTTTTTTTGTTTTTTGCAGCAGGGTAGGGTAGATTGTTTTTTTGAAAAATAAACTAAAAATGATCTTAAATACAGAATCGTTGAGGTTGGAACTGTTTTGGATTTTATGATCTACAAACAATGGGTTGCTGCAACACGATTCTGTAGCAAACTATTTTCCGATATTTTATTTATAGATTTTTTTTTTAGGTCTCGCGTATAAGTCGACCCCCCTACTTTGAAGTTCTTTTTTCGTCTAAAATTTCTCGACTTATACGCGAGTATATACGGTATATATATATATGTATGTATATATATGTATATATAATAAAGAAAGGAACCGTCAATTCATTTTTCTAAATAAAATTTAAAATTTAATATCTCAAATGTATATATTGAGGACGTTAATTTCAAAACTTGTCTTATCCAAAAGTTAAAAAAAAAAAAAAAGTTTCTCTATCAATCTTTTTTTTTTTTTTTTTTTTTTTTTTTTTTTTTTTTTTAATTTACACTGGAAAAATATATATATATATGTACATAAATTGTGTTTGTGTAAGGGATTGGGGGATTACCTCTATTTTGCATTTTTGGCACTGCAAAATCAAGATTTATAATGAAAACCAATGACCAGAACTAAAGTTTTTTGGCAATTTAAAAATATATATACAGGGTGTATCTAAACTACTGGGCAAAACTTTAAGGGATGATAGTAAACATCAAGACAAATAATATTAAATGGGAAACTAAGGATCCCAAACGTCTTCTGAAGGAGATAGGCGCCATCAAATTTTAGGGTCCAAAATTTGAAATGATTATAAAAAACGGGAAAATTGATCGATTCCTTTGCAGTTTTCACCAAAACTATTCTTTATGTCAGTATTGTCTTGAAAATAAATTATAAAGAGAAATTTCAAAAAAGGCCGATAGAGAGTGCTTTAGACTTTGGAGTAACGAACAACTATTTTTTACCATTATTTTTTGTATCTCATTAAAATTTTTTAGAAGTTTAGACATAAACTTAAATTTTGAGCTCAAAATCCGTCGTTAAGAAGCGCAAACTGAACTGTGTTCAATGGGAGTGTGTAGGTTCAAATTTCAAATGATTATAAAAAACAGAAAAACTGGTCAATTGATTTGAAGTTTTCATTAAAATTATTCTTTATGTCAGTATTGTCTTGAAAATAAATTATACAAATAAATTTCAAAAAATGTCGATAGAGGACGCTTTAGATTTTGGAGTAACATAACTATATTTTAACGTTATTTCTTGCATCCCACTAAATTTTTTTAGAAGCTTAAACATAAACTTAAATTTTTAGCTGAAAATCTGAATTGTTGAGAGTGGTTAAGTAGCGAAAACTGAACTGTGTTCAATGGGGGTGGGGAGATTCAAATTTCAAATGATTATAAAAACGGAAAAATTGGTCGATTCGTTTGCGTATTTCCCAAATACCATTCTCTATGTCTGTATTTCCTTGAAAATAAATTTTAAAGATAAATGTAAAAAAATTCCGTTAGAGGGCATCTTAAACTATTTTAGCCGTTATTTTTTTTTTTAATTATTATTATTTTTTTTTTAAATCTAAATAAATGTTTTAAAAGCTTAGACTTAAATTTTGAGCTCAAAATCTGAATCGTTGTGAGTAATTAAGTAGCGAAAAATTTGTCTTCGTAGAGTGGGCAGGGTAACATTTCAACTCCTGAACACAGTTCAGTTTACGTTTTTTAACCCCTCCCAACGATTCAGAATTTGAGCTCAAAATTTAAGTCTAAGTTTTTGCGTTTTTGAAAGTATTTATTTAGATACAAAAAATAACAGTTAAAAATTGTTGTTTGGTACTCTAAAGTTTATGGCGCTCTCTAACGGAATTTTTTGAAATTTATCTTTAAAATTTATTTTCAAGGAAATACTGACATAAAGAATGGTTTTAGAAAAAACCGCAAACAAATCTACCAATTTTTCCTTTTGTATAATCATTTGAAATTTGAACCTTTCCAACCCCATTGAACACAATTCAGTTTGCGCTACTTAACCACTCTGAACGATTCAGATTTTCAGCACAAAATTTAAGTTTATGTCTAAGCTTCTAAAAAAATTTAATGATATGCAAAAAATGACGGTAAAAAATAGTTGTACGCTACTTCAAAGTCTAAAGCGTCCTCTATCAACAATTTTTTAAAGTTATCTTTATAATTTATTTTCAAGACAATACTGACATAAAGAATAGTTTTAGTGAAAACTGCAAATCAATTGACGAATTATTCTGTTTTTTATAATCATTTGAAATTCGAACCTACCCACTCCCATTGAACACAGTTCAGTTTGCGCTACTTAACCACAGATTTTGAGCTCAAAATTTAAGTTTATGTCTAAACTTCTAAAAAAAATTAATGAAATGCAAAAAATAACGGTAAAAAATAGTTGTTCATTACTCCAAAGTCTAAAACACCCTCTATCGGCATTTTTTGAAATTTATCTTTATAATTTATTTTCAAGACAATACTGACATAAAGAATAGTTTTCGTGAAAACCGCAAACGAATCGACCAATTTTTCCGTTTTTTATAATCATTTCAAATTTTGGACCCTAAACTATGATGGCGTCTATCTCCTTCGGAAGAAGTTTGGGACCCTTACTTTCCCATTTAATATTATTTGTCTTGATGTGTACTATCACCCCCTTAAAGTTTTGCCCAGTAGTTTAGATACACCCTGTATATATTTTCTGGATAAAGTGAGTTTTTAAACTCTCATCTTCATAAAAAAAAATGATAATGGATATTACTTGTTAATACCATCCAGGGCCAATTTTTTAAATACACAAAAATCTTCTTCAAGATAATACAAAAATGTTGCATCTTTTAAGTCTTATTTGTGTTATGTCATTTATTTATATTTATTCTTTTTCTCTCTTTTTATATTCAATTAGAAAACTTCTGTGCCTTATAAATGTTAGCAGATTTATTACCAATTGCAGGCTTCAGAAAGAAAAGAAAGGTATTTTTTTTTTATCTCAAACTGTCAGTAAATTATTCTTTGCATATATATAATCTGATTTGCTGATCAGTCTTTTTAGCCATTGTGAAGGACAAAAATATCAGGGATGAAACAAACAGTTATTTGCTTGAACACTAGTTATTCAGACATATTTTAAACTGTGTATCAACTTTTTTTTCCTTTTTTGTTAAAAAATAATAATAAATTTAAATAATAAAAATATATGGTAGGTATTGCTTTTTTAAAAACAAAATAAAATTATTAAAAGATTGAATAATATAAATCAAGATAGACCTGAATACATTTTTAAAAAATAAATAAAATTTATATACAAAAAATGATAGTACTAGGTTATTCCGTCGACCAAAAAATTATCACCAAACTATTAGATTAAATGCCAATAATGGATGATCGTGGATGTCACATTCAATGACATTCAATGCGATTCACGTGTTTAAAATGTCATTAAGTGATTTTTATTTCGACTTTTTATTAATATTTTTATTAATAGTCTACTAATTATTTGTTTTTTTGTAATTAAAAATAAAAATTATGTCAATATGTATAATTTGGGTATTAGTTTGGCGATTTGTATAATTTGGCGAAATTGGTTGACGGGATAACAGAGTAGTACCCAAAAAAATTAAAACACTAAAAAACATTAAAAATACAAAAGTAAACATTTCGCCAAGCTACACGCAATAATACTAGTAATGTTTCCAAAAGACTCTGAGTGAGTTACAGTATGGGAAAACTCCTTGCGGACCTAAAGATTTTTGTAATGCACTTACATATGACTTTATGTTTAACAATTTTCTTCTTGTATTAAACACTACTTGAACCAGAAATACCTTCTTTGCGAAGAGGATTTTCTAAGTAAACTTGTAAACATTTTGAGATTGTAAAATAAAAAAAAAATAAAACAATGATCATTTGCAGGGCTTAATTTGCACCAGAGCTCAGCTTACGTATTTCTGTTTTTTGTACATATTTAAATATTGGTTGGAATTCACCAGAGCTCATAAATACAGGTCTCCGAAGCCCAGAATAATAGTGATTCAGAAAACTGAAGCCTAATTTACCCTTTCCTTTCCCTGTCATCTCCAGGTTTCTGCATTCTTTTCTATCAAAACATATATATGTGACGTGTGTTGCACACATAAGAAATGACATGTAAGATTTTCTGAAAATTTTTCTTATAAATGTTTTTGTTAGTTATACATTCATTATATTATATTATGTATGTATGCATATCTGTAAATAGTCCTTTTTTGTGTGTTGACACTATTTCTGAATCATAATTCCTATCTCATTTAGTTGCACAATTCTGCGACTAACATTAATAGGCAAAGATTTTTATCTGGAAGGAACAAAATACTAAAAAATGGAATATTTTATAGTTAAATGTATGCAGATTGATATATTTAAAATTTTTATTTTGCTAAAGTAGAAAAAGATGTTTATAATGTATGCGGATATGAGAGATTGTGTGTGTGTGCGGGGGGGGGGGGGGGGATCTAATTATAGACATAAATTAAACTCAGAAATATTGCAATAAATTCTGCATAAACAAAACTGCATATGATTGAAAAGAAATCTGTTTAAGTTAGTCTTCTGTTTTAATAGTATTAAATAATATTCCTTATATTAGAAATATTGCATTTTTGTTTAAAAAATAAGTTTGGAAGAAATGGTAAAAAAAATAATTTGACAGTTAAGCTATGAGCTTTTCAAGCATGTAATATGTATAATAAGGTGTAATATTGAACAATTTTAAAATAATTCAATACTATTTCAACCATTTTTACACATGTCAGAAGAATTCCTTTATTTTTTAGAAATGATAAAATGTGTCGAATAAAACAGCAATATTTTTTTTTTTTTTTTTGCTGTTGTTCTATAAGCTGTAGGGTGATTGATTAATTAACTCAGCAAAGATTTTATTCCAATAACTTTCGAAACAATGGCTTTACATTTGCAAAATTCATATAAATTTATACAAAATATTTAAAGACTTAAAATTAGACTGAATAATAAGCATTTGTTTTATTAATGAGTGTGCAATAATAAAATGGGACATACAGTATTTGTCTAAAGGGCCAGATGTTTGTTACATATCCAGCTTTTACTATGTGCAGTTTTCTTAATGTATGTTTTTCTTGTAACAGTTTTTTAATATGCTTTTCTGGTTTGTTTAATTGATATCTATTTATTGCTAAAAATGTTTCTTTCTACAGATTTCTGGTAATCAAAGCTTGGATACTTTATTTTCTTCTGATGCTCTGGTCAGATTTATTGGAGTATGTTTTCTTTAGTTTATTTTAGTATAATAATTTACATAATTAAAATTCTTGAAAAGTGTCTTAAATAGGTTATAAAATGCAAAATTGCCATTTGATAAAAAAAAAAAAATGTTTTATATTTTGTTAACTTGTGAGAATCTTGAAGATAGTAAAGTATACCCAAGAGCAGCTTTTCTAACATTCACAAGCTTTATTTTTTACAAAATATACATGCAAGCAAAGCTTAGTTTTCATATTTCCTTTTTAAAAGATTTGATCTTATTGTCATTACCATTATTACACAGTAAATTTTCATTCAGCTCCTCACTAGATATCATTTTGTTAACACAGTATTCTTACATTGTACAGTATAACGTATATTTGATTAGCTATGTAAAAACTTGTGTAAATAATTTTATGTATAAACTTATTAAAAGTTTATGAATATTTTTTAAAAATTGACAACATGTATTTGTTAAAATATATTTATCTATGAAAATTTCATTATTTTAAAGTTAACCTGGAATAATTAGGGAATTTTTAAATACAATATTTGTGACCATCCTGCCAGAAGTACTCCAGGAAAAATAGGTTCACCTGAAAATGGTCTGAAATTGATATATGTGAAAATGCTATGGACTGTAAAATTTGAATTGCTCAGGATACAGGCCTCGGAGCGAGTCGCTAAACTCGCTTTTCTCGCTATTTTTTTGCATTTGTCTCTTTTAGTCTATATTTTTCAGATTTAGTCTCTTTTTTCGCTTTTTTTTTTCCTTTTAAATATTCCTTACCCATCGATCGATCGCAGGAAAAAGATCGTAACTTTCCTCATTTGATAGCGGGAAAACATCGCGAAATTCAACAATTTGTCGTGAAGAAATATCGGAAAACTTGGTTAATTTGTCGCAAGAAAATCTCGAAATTTGTTAACTGTTCGCGGGTAAAAAACGCAAAATTTTTCAATCTGAAACCGGCGGAAAAATCATGGATTATGTTAATCTGTAGTAGTATGAAACCATGAAATTCCGTGGAACTATAATGAAACTTAGTCACGGAAAAAAATATACCAAATTTGTCTCTCATTTGCAGGGGGGGGGGGGGGGGGATTCTAAATTTCGTCACTCTATCGTGGAAAAATGGTTACGAAATTAGCATATCGTTCGCGGGCAAGAATCGCAAAACTTTTCTGTCGGACATTGAAAAGAAAGTGAATTTGGTCAATCTGTGGAAAGATAAAAACGCGAAATTCGATAAACATTCAAGGGGTAAAAAAAAATCATAAACTTCGTCATTCGGTCGCGGAAAGAATATCGCGATTTTGTCATTTTCGCGAGAAAAATAACGCATATAATCCGTCAATCGGTGACAGAAACATATTGCAAAATTTGTCAGGCGATCTTGTGAAAAACAATTGAGAAATTCGTCAGTGGATTGCAGGAAGAAATCTCAAAATTCTTCGTTCGGTCGTTATATATACGGGGATCACTTTTTCGACAAACGGCAGATTTTCACGTTTTTTAATATATATATATAGCGATGTTCATAGATGCCAACTTGTACAATTTGGCCGTACAATGTACGGATTTTGTTCGAAGTGTACGGTTGTACTAATGAGCAATACGATTGTACGATTTTACGCTCGAAAAAAGTAATCACAGAGAAATGCAACTTTCGTGAAAGGATCGCCGAAAAAGCGCACATTTCGTGGAAAAACGACGATTTCGTCAAAAGATCGCTGAAAAAAGCAAATTTTCTATGCAAATCGCGATAAAGTATGAAGTGCGGATTTCGTATGAAGACCGCGGAAAAGCGTCGATTTGCTCTAAAGATTGTGGGTATGACGCATATTTCGTCAAAAAATCGCGGGTAAAAATGCCGTTTTCGATAAAAGATCGCTTAAAAATATTTTGTCAAAAGATCATTGAAAAAAATGCCGATTGCATAAAAAAATCACGGAAAAAAGCCGATTTCGTTAAAAGATCGCAGGGATAAATCGCCGTTTTCGAGAAAAGATTGCCCAAAAATGCAAATTTTGTAAAAAGATCGTCGAAAAAAGCGCCGATTTCGTCAAAAGATCGCGGGAAATCCGCCGATTTCGACAAAAGATCGCAATACATCGCCGATTTTGCTAAAATACCTTAGATAAATCGCCGATTTGGTCTAAAGATCGCGGGAAAACGCCGATTTCGTCTGAAGATCGCGGATAGAACGTCAATTTCGTGAAAAGATCGCACAAATTTCGTGAAAGGATCGCGGAAAACAGTCAATTTTGTCAAAGAATTGTGAGAAAAACGCAGATTTTGTCAAAAGATTGTTAAAAAACGCTGATTTCAACAAAAGATCGCGTAAAAAACGTGAATTTTGTGAAATGATTGCTGAAAGAAATGTTCATTTAATCAAAGATACCCAGTAAAAATGCATAATTAATGCCGATAGATATATTCTCCCTCCCCCTCAATTGCTGTAAAATTTCAGGAAATGTAACCTATTGTCAGGCATCCTTGATTTTTTTTTTATGGCTTTATTCTACGAAATTCGTTAATTTTTTTGGTGACTAGTTGCTAAATTTCACTATTTATTTCCTTGACCTTCGACAAAATTAGCAATTATTTGTATGATTGCTCTTTGAATTTCGCAATAATTTAATGAATTTTGTGATTCATCCCTCTCTTCGAGATCCATTTGATGAATTTTACGATATTTAACACAAGATCCTTTTGACTAATATCGTGATTTTTTTTCGAGACCATCTGATGATTTTCGTGATTTTTATCCTAAGAATATTTGACTAATTTCGAAATTTTTTTTCCCGAGATCATGTCACAAATTTTGTGATTTGTTTTTTATAGACAATTTGAAGAATTTCACTATATTTCTTGGAATTTCATGATTTTGTCCCCGTGATCATTTGTTGAATTTTTGATTTTCTTCCATGATGAATTGCTGTGATTTGAGATATTTTTCTGCAACCAATCAACAAAATTTGCAATTATTTCAAAACTGATTGAAATGCATTAAAAATGTATTCTGCAGATGGTGTTAAATCTTATAGTGCTTGTCTGTATACCAAAAACGTTTAAGTGAAGAGAAAAAAATGTTTTTTATTTGGTCTCCTTTTAGTCTCTTTTTTTAAATTTTGGTCTCTTTTAGTCTCTTTTTCTTGCGATTTAGTCTCTTTTCTCTCTTTTTCAAGAGTGACTCAGCGGTCCTAGGCCTGAGGATATCAAAATTTACAACATTGTTAATTTCAGATATTTTCATCTAAATTTTCTTCCTATAACAGTATCTTAAAAAAGAGAAATGGGGGACATTCTGTATTCACAGCAAAAACACATAAAAATCAGGCAGTTTCACCTAAACCCATCTTTTTATAGGAGTACAGCAAGGTCTTCCTTTACAAAGAAAAAAGAAAAAAAAAACTATTTTAATATGGTAGATAGATATTTTTATCAAAGTTATCAAAGTCAGTTATTAAAAAAATTAATAGAATAATGTTACTGAAAGTAAGATTTTTCCGATATCTGATTGATTTATAAAGGAATGGTTCAGGTAAAAAGTAGGTCTTTTCTATGAATTAATATTGAAGTATTATATTGAAAAATAACATATAAACTGTTTTACTGTAAAAACTAAGCTAACCAAATTAAAAATATACTTTTATACATGAGATTTCCTGTTATGATGAAGTAATATTTTTCCAATACACCATAGTCAATATTTAAAAAATATTTTATTCTTTTATTTTAATTTTTTGTTAAAATATAAATGATTATTAATTTTATTTTTATATTTGCAGAAGACAAATTTCTCTTTGGAAGAAGCAATTCAAGAAATTGAAGAAAAGCTGCTGTACTTCTTGTGTACGGGTGATGAATGTTTTCCTGATCCTTGATCAAGAATCAGTTGAAGTAGAGAAATGCAGCTTAAAGACTTTTTGACCATTATATATTTACTGTCAAGTTTATCAAGTTGTTGAGTTTTTTAATTTTATGATTTACAAAGTTATTAATGGCCCTGCAGCTCAGTGGAGAATCTGAACATTATTTTGAAAGCCATGGATGCAAGCACTTAAATGTTTTATAATATGTATAGAAAATAAAATACTGTTTTAATTCTTATGTGATTCATTTTAAATATATTTATTGTGCAATAATTTTTTTTTTCTTTTAGTACTGTATATTCAAATGTGTAAGTATAAATTTTTCGATTTGCTTTGCACTGAAAGTTTTAAAGTATTGGCTGTGATGCTTAATACTTTGCCTCCTTGAGATGACTGACTTGCATTTGTCAAATTCGTTAAAAATCATTGAAATAATTGCATGTTTTATGTGTTACACAGTGACTAAGCTAGTAAGACACTAGATCAATGACAATGAACCCTAGTCTCACTAGAACTGCATAATATAGTACCAATATGTTAACACACGATAAAATAGTGTGCATAAACTTATGAAATGGACATACAAATGTCAAACGATTAATATCATAGCACTAGCAGAGTAAAAAGAAGGTTGTAACTAGATGTGAAGTTAATATGAATTTACTTCTATATAGAGAACTTTTTTGAGGTGATGCAACAAGCTTTTTGGATTGATGGAATGTACCAAACTGAAAGACTAATCATACCATGAATAATGGAAGGCAAACACTGAAATATATTTGTTATGGTGAAATGGGTGTTCTGTTAATATGCTGATTTCATTTAAAATTGAAGGTTTTTAATTATTAAAGTAAAATGAATATAAATAAATTTTATTTACAATTTATTTTAAGAAGCACACAGAAGTGCAGTGATTCTTTTGAACACCTAACCTTAGGATGATAGTTTGACAGGAGTTTTTCTCTTGTGTGAAACATCTTCTAACATACTCAATAATTTTTTACAAATTAAACTTGATGAAATATACTATGTTTCTTGTGTTTGACTGTTTGTTATTAAAGACACTTAAAAAGAAAAACAAACAAATCAATACTTTAAATCAAACATATCTTTTACTGCATTCTATTATAACCTCTATTGGTAGGCTTGGGTTTCATTTCCGACAACATGTACTTAAGTAATAAATTTTATTTTAGCTAATGTGTGTTCTTTCAATCCTGAGGGTTTATCACATTAATTCTCTCTAAAGGTAAATATTAAACATTTCTTCTTCTTCTTTTTTTTTTTTTTTTTTTTTCAATTATTGGGGAGGGAAAATGCACTTTTCCATTATTATTTTATCCAATGTTTTCTTGAAAAATTAGAATAAGTTAGTAATTAAAAAGAAAAAAAAAGTCAGCTGTCAACTACATTTAATCATTTTTCTTCAGTTTCTGATATATGTTTTACTAAAGTGCAGTTGCAGTTTTACAAAGATTTATTTTTGTTTACATGTTTAAATACACAGTGCAATGACTTAAAGTAGTAATTTAAAAAAATGCAAAGACAGAATTTTGTTATGGAAAAAAAAATATGTCTATACAGTCCTCTCATATGTTTATATGCAATATCATAAACTTACGAGTCTACTTCACTTATGCAAAAACATTCACTTACTGGTGTTTGTCCTATGAGAAAATTCCTTTTAAATATATTGTTTGCATTTCCATATTTTTAAAAACCTTTTTTTTTTTTTTTTTTTTTTTCTTCCAAATTTAAGATAACTGACCTAAATCTCAAATATATATATTTTTTTCAATTTATTTTGCATGAGGATGTTTTCATTTTCAAAATGAGTTTTGAAAATTAAAGTAGCCTCTTAATAAACCTGCAAAAAAAATCGATGAAGTAAAGAATGAACTTTGTAGAGATCAGCCTTAGCTATCCAGTATCAAGAAGAAAAAAGTATTTAAAAACATTGAAATGCAAATGGTATTTTAAAAGAAATCCTGTCATTAACATTAGTGAGTTAGTGTTTTGATGCGAATTAAATTAGTCTTTTAATAAACTTCAAACTCTTATCCATTTTGTTTAAAAAACAAATCATTCACTGTAGAACATAACCTTTGCATCATTACAAGCCCCCCCCCCCCCCAAAAAAAAAAAAAAAAAGGTTACAAATAATGATTGATTCTATAATATCAGAGAAGAGATGAGATTTTCAGTTTTTTTAATACCATCATAATCTTAAACAAAATTTTGTTGTATTAAATCGCCAAAATGTTCTGATTAAATAAAATAACATTTTCTCTGTGATTATGCAGGTATGTAAAAAGTTGGAAATCCCATCTCGATTTAGAGATTTTAGTCATAATTTATTTTATAAGTTCCTCATTGTTCGAATGTTTAGAGTGCTTATTCTAAAACAGTAATATTTACAAACGTTAAATTACTTCATATTTCAGAAGTGACATTAATTAACTCAACTGTTTACTTTAAAACCATAATAATTATAAAGGGTAAATTACTTTATAACTCAAAAGTGACATTAATGATATTAATATAATATCATTGTTTATTTAAAGCAATTCATAAGTAGTTGATTGCACATGATGGTGAAATCATTTTTGTTGATTACTTCAAGGACAATATTTTACTGTGAACGAACTTAGTTCAGTTTCTCTTATGTCTTTGTAAAGCACACACGGTGCTTATATTTCTCTTCGCTATGATTTCGCATACTTGGATAATATGTTAATCCAGTAACCGCAGCAGGAAACTGCATTCCTGTATCTTGTTTTCAATTTACTAAATGTTTCTTTAAGTTGTTAATATAATGCAAAAAAGATATATTAGTGTGAATTTATTTAAACTTGACAACACCAAAGAACTGCTTCGTGAACCTCGGACACCAACATTATGGAACCACCGGCGAGATAACCTGCACACATCGCTTTTTATGGATTACGCCGTCTCTAAGTCGCCGTAAAGGAGCACCCTTCAGCCCAGCTGTTTCAGATAAGTACATTTTGGTTTATTATCAGTTTGGCTTTGTTTTTTAACTTGGTTCCCTCATTATTTTAATAATGAGTCAAGAAGATTTAGAAAAGACAGCCATAAATTTACGTGGCAGAGCTAAATCTGCATTAACACGTATCACGAACTTCATTGACGCTGATCAAGTTTTTCAAAAGAATGATTTATTGAATAAATTAGAAAAATTAGAAACAGCTTATTTCGATTTTGATAAATATGATGCACAATTACCAGAAGAATCCTCGGAAATGGAGGAATTTGAAACAAAATATTATGAAACCAAAGCCAAACTGCAATCAGAACTTGAAAAATTTTCTATAAATAGTATGAATGTGCATTCTCAAGTTGTTAATGAACAATTACCTATAGTTAATACAACTAATAATTTTAAATTACCCAGATTGAATATTGAGCAATTTGATGGTAATTTCAAAAACTGGATGTCATTTAAAGACTTATATTTATCGTTAGTGCATAATAATGCCAGTATAACAAATATTCAAAAATTTCAATACTTAAGAGGTTTGCTCGGTGAGGAGCCATCTTCAATTATAAAACATATACCCATTTCTGAAACCAGTTATGCAGAAGCATGGGAAAAATTATTGTCAAGATACGACAAAAAAAAAACAAATTGTCGCAGCTCTTATCAAAACATTTATGGATATACCTCCCATTATTCATGCTAATGCACTTAACTTACGCAATATATCAGATATCTCTGACGAGGTAATTCGTGCTCTCAAATCAATCGATGTTAAAGCATCAGAGAGAGACATTTGGTTAATTCATATTCTTCTTCAAAAGGTTGATAATAAAACACGTGAAGAATGGGCTCAATATTCATCAAAGGATGATTTTCCTTCTTTTGATCAATTTATTCAGTTCATTAATGACAGATGTTTATCTTTAGAATTGTATAATAATGATTATACAGGGTTACATAAAAAAGAGAAACAATTTAATTTTCACAAAGCTCCCGCCAATAACGTTATCAAATGTTTATTTTGTAAAGCTAATCACTTATTGTACAAATGTATTAAATTTAAGGAATTAAATGTAAGAGATAGAAAACAATTTGTGAGAAAAAACAAATTATGTAGCAACTGTTTGTCTGACAAACACTACACATATCAATGTAATTCTACATTTAGTTGTCATCATTGTCAGCTCAAACACCATACGCTGTTATGCGAGAATAAGCTACAAAATTATGCGATGTCAACTTCACGTTCGAATGAAAAACAGAGTCGGAAAAGCAAATCTGATTCAGAGGACCTTTCGATTCCTGATGATAATAAAAAAGAAGTTTCTCCTTCAATAAATTCTGTTCAAACATCTTTCGCACTTTTGCCCACTGCTACAGTATATATTTATGATTGCATGGGTCAAAAGCACACGTTAAGAATTATGTGTGACAGTGGCTCAGAATCTACGTTCGTTTCAGAATCATGCATGAAAGTGTTAGGATTCAAAAGGAAAAATGCCAGATTTCCCGTGAAAGGTCTTTCTAATTCAAAAATCGCAGTAACAAAGGGTTACGTAATGATTGATCTTATATCAATTCATAATGCTGACAGCAAGTTGTCAGTGAAAGCTTTTATTTTAGACGAATTAACAGCTCCATTACCTTCTGAGAAAATAAGTGAAGAGCATTATTCACACTTAAAAAATGTAAACTTGGCAGATCCACATTTTGGGACTCCAAATAAAATTGATGTTATTTTAGGATCAGATTACTTTTTTTCTATTTTGCTTCCTGGTCAAATAACATGTGCTCAGAGCAGTTTAATTGCGCAAAATTCGATCTTTGGCTTTCTCGTATCGGGAAAAATGCCTCATCTTAACACAACTCCTAATTCAATGCATAATTTACATATTTATGAACTTAATATTGATAATGAATTAAAACGGTTTTGGGAAATGGAAGAAGTATTCAATAATAATGCTCAAATTCTATCTCCAGAAGAACAATTTGTTGAATCACATTTTCAGAAAACTTACTCAATCAATTCCGAGGGTCGTTTTGTAGTAAAATTACCTTTTGTTAAACCTACGACAGAATTAGGTAATTCTAGACCTGCCGCAATTTCTCGCTTGTTGGCGATGGAAAGGAAATTTAAAGAAAATCCAGAATTCGAAAAGCAATACAAGGATTTTATGCGCGAATATATACAGTTAGGCCATATGGAATTAATAACACAAAATGACATTAACGATTCAGAAAACGAACAATATTTTCTTCCTCATCATGCGGTTATTAAACCTTCTAGTACTACTACCAAGTTGAGAGTTGTGTTTGATGCATCATGTAATACTTCAAAAGGAAACTCCTTGAATTCAATATTGGGAGTAGGTCCTAAATTACAACGGGACATATTTGAAATTTTACTTAATTTTCGAGTTCCGAAAATTGGTTTTTGCGCTGACACAGAAAAGATGTACCGCCAGATTTTAGTTTCTGAAGAAGATCAAAATTATCAGAAAATAGTTTGGAGGTTTAACTCTAATGAGGAAATAAAAAATTTCAAATTAAAAACGGTTACTTATGGGCTAGCTCCAGCGTCTTATCTAGCCACTAAATGTCTCAAACAAATTGCTGATGATTATACACAAAATGCTGTTATTTCTCAAACATTAGAGAAAGATTTCTATATGGATGATCTACTTTCAGGCTCAAACACTGTTAGCGAGGCAATAGAAACTTGTAAAGAAATTACCGATGTTTTGCACGCGCATGGTTTCCACTTAAGAAAATGGAATTCAAATTCAAAGGAATTTCTTAGAGAGTTTGAGGATGATTCCAATACCGAATCGAATTTTGAAATAATTCCTAGTGATAACGGAAGCTCTAAAGTTCTAGGATTAAGCTGGAACTCTTCTTCAGACACTTTTATTTTCAAGGTTTCACTAAATCTCACTCCACCTCTTACAAAGAGGCAAATCTTAGCAGAATCTGCTAGAATCTTTGACCCACTGGGTCTAATTTCCCCATGCACTGTAACTTTAAAAATATTTTATCAAAAACTGTGGTTGACAAAAGGGGACTGGGACACTATTGTTCCAGAACATCTAACCGAGGAATTATTCAAATTTCAAAATTCATTCAATGAAATCAATCAATTTTCGATACCAAGATGTGTTACGCTTTCATCCGAGAATGCCTTTGAATTACACGGATTCTCCGATGCGTCAACACTAGCTTATGCTGCCGCAATTTATTGCCGACAAACTTGCAATGGAAAAACCAATGCTTTTCTTTTGGTTTCTAAAACAAAAGTTGCACCAATCAAGCAAATTTCTGTCCCTAAATTAGAACTTTGTGGTGCTCACTTGTTATCTAAATTATTCCGCACAGTTATGGACACACTAAAGAATTACAAGTTCGATATTTTTGCATGGACTGATTCTAAAGTAGTCCTTTCATGGTTATCCGCACACCCCCGCAAGTGGAAAACATTTGTGGCGAACAGAACCTCTCAAATAACAGAAGTTTTACCTACGAAGCATTGGGGACACGTTCCCTCAAAAGAAAATCCCGCAGATATCGCTTCTCGCGGTATTGACCCAAAGGGTTTGCCGGAATGCGAGCTATGGTGGAAAGGGCCAAGCTGGCTACTTCTAGACCCATCTAATTGGCCGAAAGACGACTTAAATGTTGATGAATTCGATGAACAAATCAAATCTGAGCAAAGATCGGATCCCATTTTTTCATTTCACATGCAGCCTTCAAATGATGTACTAGATAATTTGTTTCAAAAGCACTCTTCACTTTCAAAAATTATCCGCATTCTGGCATATTGCCTAAGATTCATTAAAAAATGCAAAAATGCTAATGAATATCAAATCCCTTCAACAGTACTTACATCTAACGAAACAAAATCTGCTGAAGAAATGATCGTTCTTTGGATTCAAAATTCTTACTTTAAAGAAGAGTTAAAATGTATCAAGGAACAAAAACCTCTAGCTAAGAAAAGCAAATTACACTCCCTATATCCGTTTATTGATGCTAAGGATATCTTACGGGTGGGAGGACGCCTGCAAAATTCACAGTTAGCATTTAATCACAAGCATCCGGTAATACTTCCATCACAACATAAAATGAGTGAACTATTGATAATACAACAGCATATTGCCACTTTACATGCTGGACCTTCTCTACTATCGCACATTATAAAACAATCTTTTTGGATAGTTGGTGGAAAAAAGCTCATCAACAAATGCATTAATAGATGTTTAAAATGTTTCAGATATAAGAAAACTATTACAACTCCTCCATTAATGGGGAATTTACCTAAACCTCGAGTAAATCTTGAACGCCCCTTTTTTGCCAGCGGAATTGATTACGCAGGCCCCATATCCATTAAATTTAGCAAGGGTAGGGGTGCAAAAACAACTAAGGGTTACATTGCCTTATTTATTTGTCTTGCTACGAAAGCGGTCCATATAGAAGCTGTAAGTGATCTAACAACTGAAGCATTTATAGCAGCTCTTCGACGTTTTAGTGCAAGAAGAGGTACCCCACGTCACCTTTATAGTGACAACGGGAAGAACTTTCTCGGGGCATCAAGAAAAATCGACCAAATACAGAGGGCATGGTTGTCATTTCCTAAAAATGAAATCATGTCTCAATATTTAACTGAAAAATCCATTGAATGGCATTTTATCCCTCCTTCTTCCCCCCACTTTGGCGGAATTTGGGAGGCTGCAATAAAATCCGCGAAATACCATCTCAAAAGAGTAATAGGAGCGACACTTCTAACTTTCGAAGAGCTCGCCACCCTACTTAGCCAAGTCGAAGGCTTACTGAATTCGCGACCTCTTATACATTTAAATGACAATGATAGTGACTGCATAAATGTTCTCACACCCTCACATTTTCTTACAGGTGATGTAATTTTCTCGCTACCTGAAGAGACCTCATCTATTACGAGCAACCCTAGAAATCGCTGGGAGCTGCTGCAAAATTTAAAAAGAGGATTCTCCCATCGATTTAAGAAGGAATATTTGAGCTCGCTCCAAAAAAGAGGAAAGTGGAGAGTCGAGCAACGTAATCTTCAACCTGGACAAGTTGTGCTACTCCTTGATGATGCCCAGCCACCAGACTCTTGGCCATTGGGCCGAGTAAAAGAGGTGCACCCAGGAAAGGACGGACATGTCCGTGTTGTGACCATACAGTGTAAAGGATCTTATTTGAGACGACCAGTACACAAATTAGCTCTCCTCCCTATATATCAGGACTAAGGCCTGATAGGGTGGGAGTGTGTTCGAATGTTTAGAGTGTTTATTCTAAAACAGTAATATTTACAAACGTTAAATTACTTCATATTTCAGAAGTGACATTAATTAACTCAACTGTTTACTTTAAAACCATAATAATTATAAAGGGTAAATTACTTTATAACTCAAAAGTGACATTAATGATATTAATATAATATCATTGTTTATTTAAAGCAATTCATAAGTAGTTGATTGCACATGATGGTGAAATCATTTTTGTTGATTACTTCAAGGACAATATTTTACTGTGAACGAACTTAGTTCAGTTTCTCTTATGTCTTTGTAAAGCACACACGGTGCTTATATTTCTCTTCGCTATGATTTCGCATACTTGGATAATATGTTAATCCAGTAACCGCAGCAGGAAACTGCATTCCTGTATCTTGTTTTCAATTTACTAAATGTTTCTTTAAGTTGTTAATATAACGCAAAAAAGATATATTAGTGTGAATTTATTTAAACTTGACAACACCAAAGAACTGCTTCGTGAACCTCGGACACCAACACTCATCATTATTGAACTTTACAAATATGTCTTTCCTAACAAATATATTTTAAAGTTACTGATTGGAAGTAGTGGTGTCATATCAATAATAATCTTGGACACAATACCTGAAATTATTAATTGGAATTGCAAATTTCAAACCATGATTAGAATGAATATTGAATCTACAATACCAGCATTGTACTATAAACCTGTTTTTGGAAAATATCAACAACTGCATTTTATGTTACTTCTAAAATAGAGGCATATGTTACATAAATAGTTCATCAACTGTAGAAAGTAAGACATAGAAATTTATTAAATCTCTTATAAAATTTCTCTTTAATTCTGTTATTTATCTGTATTAAAATATAGAACTAAAGTTAATTATAATATTAAATCATAAAAAAATTAAATTTTTAAAATTATTTCAGACATAAATAAAAATTACTTTTGAAAACAAAGAAAAAAACCCTCTATTACAAACATAATAAACTATAAATATACTAAAAAGCAAAGCAAAAAAGATTCTCAAAGTAAAAGTGAAATCGTCCATTTTGTCTATACATTCAATCAATACAAACAAATTCAATCGAAAAACAAAAAGTGAAAAAAATGGATTTATTAAAAAAGAGTGCAGTCACTCTTTTTACACACTAATTTAGTCAAATTAGGAGTGAAAAAGTAACTTATCAAAAAGGAGTACCATCACTCTTTTTACATACCAATTTAGTCAAAATAGGAGTGAAAAAACTGCTTATCAAAAAGGAGTGCAGTCACTCTTTTTACATACTAATTTAGTCAAAATAGGAGTGAAAAAATAAATTATCAAAAAGGAGTGCAATCACTCTTTTTACATACTAATTTAGTCAAAATAGGAGTGAAAAAACAATTTATCAAAAAGGAGTACCGTCACTCTTTACATATACTAATTTAGTCAAAAAAGGAGTGAAAATTGCTTTTCAGAAAGGAGTGGAAGGGCTTATCAAAAAGGAGTGAAAATATTCACTCCGCACTAAGGATAAAATTCACTCCTATAGGATAAGTGCATCTTCGACACTGGAAAGGAGTGAAAATTCACTCCTTTTGAGCGAAAATCGATGATTTTTTTTAAGAGAGTATATTTATACTGTTGGAAAGAAATAGGCTCAAACTATTAAATGAAAGAAATCATTTAAATTACCTTTTATTTGATCTATTAGACACAAGATAATATATTAGACACAAGATAATATCTCCACTAAAGATTATAATTGTAAATTAGTAAAAGGTGATCGATAGCGAATCTGTATTCGAAGAAAGAAATATATCTGGGAAAAGGTGAGAAATTTAATTAAATTTCTATAAAATTAGAATTGCATTGTGTTAAATTTTTTTGAATAACCTTTTCCTTATGGGATTCTTAGCAATTAGGCTATTGTCAAAATGCAAAATAAAATAATCATTATATTAGAAGTAATTATTCTTGAAATAAAATAAAATAAAAGACACATCTTTTTTTAACTAAAATAATCCTCTTGCACCAATTAACATTTAACATAAAGGTTTATTTACAAATATATACAAAGTTTACTGATACAAAAATCATACATATTCTGGTGAACATTACCCAAATAAATTTACAAATTACCTTTTTTTTTTTTTTATAGAAAAGCAAATTATTGGGATAAGTCATCATTGCAGACACACTATTAATCTGACTACACTATCATAATTCATATTTTGATTATTTAGAGGAATTGTATAATATAAAATAAACTACCTGCCAGAATCATGGATACTGATCGGAGCTTCCAAGCCTTTAACGGGATCGCCGACATCACCATAAACCATATCATTTTCTTCTTCACACCACGTATATCAGATCATCACAGGCAACTGACTAAAAAAGCTTTTTTTTCTCAGCTCAATACCTGTAGAAGGTACACAAACTCCTATTTTTTATTGGAGCAAAAAGCTACAATTGATTTCACTTAATCTTTCTTTTCATTGGCTCCTTTAAAATTATTTATGCAGAAGTATCCAAATAATCCCTCCTGCTGTATACTCCTTGAGAGACGCTGGCCCTCTTGTCTGTAATTGCTTCCATAAATATCTTTTACTACATATTGTAAATTTCTTTGACATTAAATGTCGTTCAACAATGATGTTGTTGTTACAGCTCGGGAACTTTTCATCGTAAACTTTAATCACAGACCACTCAGATGTCTGTGTAGCTGGTAGAGATTTATTTAAATAAAATTGTTCATTTAATTTATAAATATCATTCTGTGATGGATGCATGAGAAAATTTGTCCATCATTTCACCCAGATGTCTGTGTAGCTGGTAGAGATCTATTTAAATGAAATTGTTCATTTAATTTATAAATATCATTCTGTGATGGATGCATGAGAAAATGCGTCCATCGTATACAAAATCAACAAAACAGTATTTTCAAAAAGATCATCAAATGTATTTCAAATGGCATTTCAAAACCACTTAATCTACGCTGTTAAAAATCTTGCTCTAGTTTGAACCAAATTTTGGTGCTCAATACCTGCCACTGTAAGATTGTGTAATCTTGAACCAGTATTTGGAGCACCTGTTGAAGCATACTTCCAATATTTGGTACGAGGCTGAAATAGAAAGCTCTAAATATTGGTACGAGATTTCACAAACTTATGGTGGCAGCTACTGAGCACCAAAATTTGGTTCGAACTAGGGCAAAAATTTTAACAGTGTATCCAGTAATAAATTTATCAACACTTCTAATATTTTCTTGCTTGCTTTTAAAAAATTAATTTAAAATTTAAGATGATACAAAATGGGAATTTTTGAAAACTTAGCTATTAAAAAAAAAAGAAAAAAACTTGTTACCTTGAAAATTTTGCAAAATGGAAATGTATTTATTGTGTTTAAATTTTGAAATGTCTTTATGATTCAAGCGTGCAGTAATGTTTAATATTTATGCATCGTTGTTTTTGAGCTTGCATTTATTAATATGTAAGATGAAACTTTTGAGTAACCTAGTAAAACAAGTCAGAAATTGCCCATCAAGCGTAGCAAATGAGGCGCGTTCGTACAATGACGAAGTTTTAAAAATACTCAGATTTTTTTTTAATAGTAATACTTCGGATACAGTATAGTAGCCGAAATCTTTTGTGTGTCCCTGTAAATACTATCTGCTGTCTAATATACAGGAAATAACTTGTAGTAAACTTCAGCAGTATATACCTATTTCATAAAATGTGAAGTAGTTTAATATAATCAAAACGGACTCGATAATGTTTCCCTCCTATATCAATATGCATTGGAATACCTTTGTGTGGACCTGTAAATTAAAAACAAATATTTTTTGCACCATAGATTGCAAAGAATGTACATTTTAATATAGACTTCCTAGATACATATCAGTTTTATTAGATTCGGAAGAGTGCAACATTATCAAAATGCACTTGAAACTATTTTTCCCATTAGCCGTAATGTAACGGAATATTTTTATTGTCCCTGTAATTAAATCACACACCCGATTTTCATAAAATTTGAAATGACTTGATACAATTATGCAAAAATTAAATATTTTAAATTTCAAACAATTCAATTTTGTAGTTTTTGCTCTGTTATATGCTGACAGACGGACAGAAGAACGACCGACTTAGGTGCTACGTATTTACATAATTACAAACGAACCTAAAAAGAGAATATTGAGTCTATATTTAAGGAAATGAGACGATTTATATTTATAAAATAAATAAATCAGAATTTTCAAAAAAGTGTATCAAATCAAAAACATTTCAAAAGAAATTTCAAAACGACTGAATTTATGTAATCAAATTTATCGTCATTCGTAAAATTTTCGTGCTTGTTTCTTAAACGAAATATTTAATTTAGGACGATACAAAGTGAGAAATTTAAGAAACATAAACAATCGAAAAAAACGGATAATTTATGTAACTTGAAAATTCTGCGAAACGAAAATATATACATTTAAATTTTGAGATGTCTTTATAAATTTAGCTTTCAATAACACCCAATATCTATACGTTATTATTAACTGAGTTGTGTATTTTTTTATGTGTGAAATAATGACGTTTTCAAGGAATATAGTCCAAAAGGAGAATTGAAATCGAATTCGATTTCTTTTCAATGCACTTTCAACAATTGATGTTATAGAATTCGTTCACAAAATGGAAACAATATTACATTTAAATTTTGCTGCGCCTTTATAATTTAAATGGGCAATAATAGTTAATACCTATATGCCTTACTGTTGTTGAGCTTGTATTTACTTATATGTGAAATAGTGAGACTTTCAAGAAATCTTATCAAAAATGTGAATTGAATTCTAATTCGATATCCTTTAAAAATACTTTCAATAAAGAAGGTTACAGAATTTCTCTTGCAAAACTGAAAATATATTGCATTTAAATTTTGAGATGACTTTATGATTTAGGATGACAATAACATTTGATATTTATGCGTTATTGTTTTTGAGCTAGCATTTATTTATGTTGGGAAAAATGATATTTTCAAGAAATCTACCCGAAAATGAGATTTCGAGCCTATGTCGATTTCTTTAACTTTAAAAAAAAGTACTTTCAACAAAGAAGTTTGTAGAATTAGTTTACAAAATAGGAAAGATACTGTGACGGTTATTTGAAGAATCGAAGACTTAACGTCACAAAAACATTTATTTCACAAAACACAACAAACACACACAAAACATACCATACCATTACAGATGAGATTTTAGACGTACATGGGAAGTATTCACCTTGGTTAAAGTGTATAACATTTTACATGTCTACGGTGCGACATGTTTTCAGTCGGGCTAACTCAGATCTCTCTGGGGGGGGGGGGGGGTAAGAAAAAATATTCCGTGCAAGAAACCAATGAAAACAGCGCCCTCTGGGTTCTGGAAAGAATAGTGGAGTTGAGAGGTGCGTTACAATACTGCATTTAAATTTTAGACTTGTTCATGGTTTAATCGGGCATTAATATTTAAAATTCATGAGTTATTGTTCATGCAAAAAGGGTCCGACTGATTGTGAAACTGCATCAATAAAATATGGTAGAAATTAAAAAGTAGAAAAATGCATAAATAAAAATTTAAGGAGGGTTTTATTTGTATATGTATATATAAAACCATTAATTGTAAAACAATATATATCAATAAAACATGAAAATATGAATTAAAAGGAATATTCGAAATATACAGAACTGTGTATAGGTTCATCAGACCCCCCCCCCCCATCCCCGCCACACATACACACACACACTTATATATATACATATATATATATATATAATATAAACCATTAAATTCAATACAAAATTACGAGATTGAAACATGGAAAAATAATTAAAATTTACATAATCGAAATTTGTAGAACCAAAGTAGAATTTTCAAGAACACAAGCACTTTGGAACTGCAAATAAAGTGTGTAAGTTTCATCTTCGTATTAGCCGTGAAAAAGAATAATAATACGAAATGGGGGTTACTAACACATACAAAACCAAAATAAAAATGGAGAAAAATATTAAAAATAAATCATAATAGCATTAATAAAATTGATAGAAGAGGAAAAAAATATCAGACACTATAGTTACCGCTAAAATGATGTAGCAAAAAATTGACTGCTATGATTGTAAATTAATTAAATGTATTTCTATTGGAAGATGCCTTAAGTACATATTCTCGATTGATTTTTAAGTAAAATTTAAATTATTTATTTAATGAAACACATTATTAAAAATAATAAGTAATTGATTTATTAAACATGAAAAATATGCATATATATATATATATATATATATATATATATATATATATATATATACATGTTGCGGCCAAAACCCGAAATCGGCCAATTCTAGAACTGGCCGGCCAATTCCCGAACTGGCCAGTAACGTTTAAAAATGACTGGCCAATTCTAGAATTGGCCGGCCAATTCGCGAACTGGCCAGATGCGATTAGCCAATTCGCGAACTGGCCAGATGTGATTGGCCAATTCCCGAAATAGATAGAGGCACTCGGTTTAATCATTTCTAACACAGTTGAAAGTGTCTATGAATTCAAATAGTGTAGTCGTCTACCTGGCCGTTCTCTAACTCGAGTAAAGGCTCGGGATGACTTGTATTTGTTATCTTATTTCGTTTATCAATTTATTTTGGCACTGATAGGGAATTGTGTACTGTTTTTTGTTAATTTACTGGGATATACAAAAATATTTCGTTTCAATATAATCAATAAGAATCGTTTTTACGGTACATTTTAATGTTGTTACATTACAATAAAATTGGTACCTATGTATCATTAATAAAGACGACAAACAGTTATTTATTACAGTGCATGAAATATAGCAATTCTAGATTTTTTCAGAAACACTGAAAATTTTATTACTAAGAAAATGATGAAAGAATTTTTTAGTGCCTTTTAATGATGTTACACTATTTCAAATTTAATGAAAATCACATGCTTCTCTAGCGTAGAAGAACTTTTTTTATAGAGTATATTGATTAAGTAGCCATTTTAGTTCGTTTATTGGGACGCCAAAATGAATTCCGATAAAGATTATGATATTGCCAAAAAATCCTTTTTAGGGCATTTTTATAATGTTACATTATTTGAAACATAATGCAATTTACAACCCTAGCTTATGTAGGAAGCAATATATATTTTGTAGAGTATTGGTTAATTAGTAATCATAGTTCGTTAATAGAAACATCAAAAATGACTCCAATGAAGAATTATGATACATTTCATACATAATGAAGTTTATATGCCCTTCTCATGTGGGAAGCAATGCTTTTTTGTAGAGTATTGATTATGTAGTCAATATAGCTCATTTGTAGGGACGCAAAAAGCATTCCGATAAAGAATTATGATAAATGCAAGGAATCTTTCATAAAGTATTTTAATGATGTTACACTATTTCAACATAATGCATATGTGGGATGTAATTTTTTTGTAGCATATTGAATAAGTAGCCATTCTAATGTACGTTTATAAGAACGCCAAAATAATTCCGATGAAGAATAATGATGTATGCCAAAATACCTTTTATAGGGTATTTTAATGATGTTGCACTATTTCAAACATAATGTAATTTACAAGCCTGTCTCATGTGAGTAGCAATATTTTTTTTTAGAATATTGATTAAGTAGCCATTATAAGGAAATATAATACATGCGAACAAATCTTTTATAAGGCATTTTAATGATGTTACACGATTTCGAACATAATGCACATGTGATACTTTTTTTGTAAAGTATTGATTAAATAGCCGTTACAGTTCGTTTACAGGAACGCCAAAAAGAATTCCGGTATAGAATTATGATGTATGCCAAAAAATCTGTTATAGGTTATTTTAATGATATTACACTATTTCAAACATAATGCAATTCATGAGCCTCACTGATGTGAGAAACAATGTCTTTTGTTGCGTATTGATTAAGTAGCATTTGTAGATCATTTATAGGGGCGCCAAAACAATTCCAATAAAGAATTATGGCATATTTCAAACATAGTAAAATTTATATGCCTCACTCATGAGGGAAGCAGTAGGTTTCTTTGTAGAATATTGATTAAGAAATCATTATAAATCGTTAATAGGGACTCCAAAAAAGTATTCCGATAAGGAATTATGATATATGCGAGAAATACTTTTACAGAGTATTTTTTTTGATATTTCACAACTTCAAACATAATAAACCCTTTATACATTTCTAATATGCTCTACAACATGTTTTCTATAGATTATTGAGTAGGTGGAATTTACCATTTATATTCCGATTGTTTTTCATGTGCATTTCCAGCTGCGATAAACTTTTAATATTTATTTGTAAACCAATTTGTAGATCATAGAAAGCTTTAATGAAAGATAAAATAAATAGATTACTAGTTGCGGAAACCTATTGCTGAAATGAAATTTTACTTTTTTTTTATGCTTATGTGGATATCTCTTTACATAAAAAGAACCGGAGTAAATTCTCTTAACAACATTGCGATAGAGTTGCATGATATTTTGTAATCTACACAGTGATTCATTTCCTTTCTTGTTTTAAGTTTAAAATTGCATATTTGTCGATGAGTTACGTTTATTACTTTTAAAAAATCCCCCTTCATGTTTATTTTAATTTGTAAAGAATCTTCTGCAGAATGTAGTTAATCAGGTTCAAAAGAATTGGAAATAATGCGAAATACTATAAATTTACTGAGACCATTTTTATGCAAATAAAAAATAATATTTCTATTAGAAAAAATGGCAATTTAGACCACTAAGGTGGCATATCAGAATAGCATGGAAATATCCTTTTCTGTCACGTGTGCATATCAGTGCCATCAAACGGAACCGTCGCAAATTACGTTCTTCTTTGAATAAGAAACAATTTCTAAAAGAATTTCATGACGGCGCCGCATCTACTGGGTAGCCTTAAATCCCCAATTCGGGTGTTGGCCAAGGCTTCTCGGCCAGTTCGCGAATTGGCCGGCCAAAACCCGAAATATGCTATTCATTTCATGCATTTCGGGTATTGGCCGGGAAGCTTGGCCAGTTCGGGTATTGGCCGGCCAGTTCTAGAATTGGCCAGGCTCCGGGTTTTGGCCGCAACACATATATATATATATATTAAGAAAAGATTTGCATTAAAAAATTAAATTAAATAAAAAAAAATGGTTATGAAACTGAATTTCCATCAAAAACTAATATGCTAATATAGGCTTTATTCATAATTTGAAGACCTTAATAAATCCACTTTTCAAAACCGATCCAAAGACTTATTTTGGTCCACGTATGGAGATTGTTCTTACATGAATGGAATATTTTAAACAAAAATTAAAACGCATAAAGAAAATTAATTTGCATTGACTGTGAAAAATGTATAGAAAATCCTTTGTAATACATTCTGATATGCTATTTTCATACTTATCTTTAACATAAATGAAAACCGACTTTGTCAGTAGATATAGTTGACTTTCGTTAATTCGAAATCGAATAAATCGAATCTTCGCTTTATTCGAACTAAACATGAAGTCCCGAAATTTTCATGGCAGAATAATGATAAAGTTTTTCATTTATTCGAACTCATTTTCTCTTGATTTCATTTGATTCGAACTAACAAAAATTTCGCTTCTTCATTTTTCCTTACTTTCTCACGGACTTTAGATCCTTAAAATAATTTTATTTCCTTCATTTTTGTCAGAATTATTCTGAATATACATATAATCCTATTCATTTGATACCCGCTTTCTTAACGGCCCCGTCTGTCCATCAATGACACTTCCAACCCTTCTCCCACTGAGCTTATTCCTAATCCTTTAATTAATTTATGCATTTATATCTTTTAATTTAATATTAATTCCTATTCTGATGATAACGGCCGAAATAAATTTAAAAATACTATAACATTAATTTTTTGTACCCCTTTAAACAGGTTTTCCTCTCTTACTTTCCATAATTCAAACTCTGGATAATTTGAAGATTTTTTGTGATCTCGACGAGTTCGAGTTAACGAGAGCCGACTGTACATATGATGATTTGAATCACAGGCCTCTGTCATGAAAGACTCACAAATTGATTCGCCATACCAGTGCAAAACACATAGAACTTTCGTAGAAACCATCTCCGCGTAAAAGACGATGAGGTATAAGTAGACGGATCACTCGCAAAATAATAATCTGATGAAATGCGATAAATGGTTTTTATTAACCTGTTGGCATTCAAAAGCTTGAGCTCAGAGTTGGAGTAATGTTTTAAAATTCCATAAGGAATTTCACTTTTAAATAAAGAAGCAATGTAGAGCTCCAATAACATTACATTGTTCTCAAGTGGATTGAAACAATTCCATTAGTTTTGGACTCATATCTGAGTCTTAACACACTGCCTTCTCAGGAGAAGGGTAGAATTGTGATGCTGTTTTCCCTGTAATTAGCTTTAAAGCTAATAAAAGACGTTTTATCTAACTTGATATGTTTTTTTGTTGGTGTTGGTGTTGGAGATATATCGGCATACAAGCCTTAACAGAAAAAATCATAACTTAATTTCTTAAACCTCGATTATAGCTGTAGATTTAAATTAAAATAAATGACACTTCTATTCTGTAGTGAAACCTTATTGAACAAATGTACAAATGTATCAATTCGCGGCAGTGAGAAGATTAATCTATCTGAGCAAGCCGAATAAATATATAAGGTACCCTGGGGTAATAACGCCACGTTAAGGTTCTACCAATTTTCACGGCTCAGTTTTAGTTTGTATTTTTGAAACAAATATATGATTTGATACAGCAACTCATTGACTATCTATATAAAAAAAAATAATTTAACAGATATGTATTCATAAAACGTAATGCCGTGATTTCTTGAGCAATGTTATTTGGCGTTATCACCCACCTATATGGGTAATAACGCCATGCAAACAAAACTATGAAATAAGATGGAATAATTGCATGTAGATTGCCCAATTCTAAAAATACAAACTCTACAAACTTTGAAATTGACAAATTGCATTCTAAGCTATTGAAAATGTTCAATTTTTTGTGAAAGTGTAAGAAAAATAAAGGTGTGGTGTGTGTGGGGGGGGGGGGGGGATGAGGCAAAAGAATATCAGACCGTGAGCTTCTTTTTTTTAAAAAAAGGACCGCTTAAATAGAATTATTAGAAACATTGCACAGTTTTAACTGTGTTTATTTGAATCAGTATATAGGATGTAGCTCGGCCACTGTAGGGAATCATCCGGGGTTTAAAGCCAAGGATTGGCGTTATTACCCCGTTATAGTTATTGCGCTGTACATTTCCAATTACAAATTATCTCGAGAAGATATCCAAAATCTCCAACAATATTTTGAAAGTCCATGAAATGTACTACAAATTTAAGTAATTAACAAAGTATTTTCTGATAAAAAAATAGTCTTCACATCACAAAACGTATCTCGCAAGTTTTAGATCAAGCGTTAATTTTAGCTGCTTGTAAAAACAATAAGACCTAAAAATGAAACAAATTAACTTGAAGCTGTTTTTTGCGATTTATATGACTCAAAACCCTTCTGCGCAGAGCACATGGGTGTCATTTACCAGATTATTTCATAATTATGCATAATATTAGCACTTGGCGTTATTACCCCGCCTGGCGTTATTACCCCATACCACCTTATAACATAATAACATATAAATAATATAACATAGAGAAGAACAGTTGTTGACAAAAAGCTACATACAGTCGTCGCGTATTCTTAAAGGAACACAAAAGACATCTTCCAAGCCAAAATAATGCCATTATATACAAAAAAAAAAAAAAAAAAAAAAAAAAATGCGTACGAATACCAGATATGACAACAAAGTTCAATGCGATCAACAAACTTTTGAGATGGCGAGTCACTAACTAATGCGAAAACCAAAGTGGGCGGAAGAAAAAATAAATTATCAAAGTCGATCGGAGGGATACCTTACAAAACTTGGCTTTTGCACATCGCTTCCCTTGGAATCATGGGATATGGAATAATATTTTAAATGTGAAAAAAAAAATATCAAAAAAGAAATGAAAGGATAAAATAAATTAATGGTATATAGGGAAAGTGTTGCTTTTAACAGATTAAAGTTTTCAAAATAAGAAAACAAATTGGAAATTGCACCTGAAGCGTAGCAAATGAGGTGCGTGTCGTAAAGAAATGTCACGACATCGCTTAGAATAAAATAAAATAAAAGAAAAGAAAAAACAAAGAGAGAGAAAGAATAATAATAAATAAATAAATAAATAATCTAGAAAGAGATAGAAAATGAAATGATATTAATGTATATAAAAGTATTAAAATAAATTTTTATTTTAGCTTTCGTAAACAAGAAATGATAACAATAATATGTGTTGTTTGTTCGGAAGTTTTATTATACTATAAGCTCTCCTTTAGTCAAAGCCTGGGAATAGCAAAACCACATGAACGAAGGGATTTTCTCACCATTAGTTACAAAAGGAACAAATGTTTACGAGAAGCAATAAAACCTAGAGTCGCCATTCGTGACATTAACGTACACAAGCAACAATGAGAGATTTACAATCAAATTTATTACTCCCGTGTGTGGTCCAGTTGGGGTCGCCGGTTCGGAATTGTAGCTCCGGCAATAAATAATGGAGAAACAATGTCTAAAAATCCAACCCCGTTTCTTTTACTTGACCAATGGACAGCGAAACATATTCAAAGCCAATTGGAGTCCGAATTTTATACCCAATGGGGTCAAAGGGGGCGTACAGGCTCTGAAAAGAAAACCCCACATGAGTCAGTGCAGTTTTGGAATTGAAAGTGTAAAAGTAAAAAAAGATTTTTTTTCTCTCTGCTGCGAGTTTCCCGCTAAGATGAGAGGGGAAAGAGGAAATCGAAATAATCCGTGTCGTCGGAAGATGTGATCTTATGCCTCCCGGACGAAGTGATGAGAAGCGACGCTATGCTCTGCATAGAGAACGAATCGTCGACTGATTTCCAATTCAAAAAGGAACACCTGAGTATTGCTGAGCGGACTATTTTTCATCGGATGATTTCTAAGTATTGCTGAGTGGAATTCATTTCTGCAAAACAAAAAAAAAAAAAAAAAAAACTTTGCCTGAAACTCCCAGTGAAATTTGAAAGTGCTTATTAGTGTGAAAAGGACCATACGTCTAACTGATGACTGGAAAGTGCGCAAAATTTGAAAAGTTGCAAACTATTTGTGTTAATAAAAAAAAAACAAAATGCCTTGGAACTCAGCACCTGGATTTAATTGTGTCAGTGTACTGATGAACTGTATGGACAGCTATAAGCCAACGACGACCAATACCAGGAACATACTTGTAAGGTGAGAAAATTTCATTGTTCATGTGACTGGCCAATTTATTTTATTGATATAATGTGGTGTTAAAAATTTTGGTTTTTGAAATTTGATTATTTAAAATTTGATTATTTTAAAATTTTAAAATTATTATTATCTTTGAGGCTCAAAATTATCAGAATTTAATGCTCAAACTTAATTAATAGTAAAATGAATAAATAAATAAATTAATAATACCAGTAAAATAATACTAATAATATGAACGAAGGACTTGATTTGATAAAATATGAAATTTTGGGGCTTTGCCTATAAGTTGTGTCGTGAACTTTAGTGTTATGAGCTGTGAGGATAGCAGAACAATAGGAAATGAATAAATAAACAAACAACAACAAAAAAAAAAAAAAAAAAAAAAAAAAAGAAATAAAATATATTGTATATTTCACTATAACCATATTTCAGTAGTTATTGCCTTGCATATTATATTTTTATAGTGTTTGCATGATGCCAATTTATATGTTTTAATAAAATTTGTATATATGTACCTATTCTTGTCTTTATTCCAGTTTTCTCCTTTTATGTATTTTAAGGTAATTTCTAGATGCAGATTAGGGAATGTTAACATTAAAATTTGTAGATTAATATCTCAAGTATTTTACTGACTCATCAATCCCAATTTTCACAAATTCATACGTTAAATAAGGCGATCCTAATGTTATTGCAAAATGTTAATTTTATGTATGATATTAAGGAATTAATTTCAGTAAATTAATAATATCCGATCTTCGTTCACAACGCCGAAGGGATATTATTTTCATTTGTCTTCGTACTAACCACGTCACGTTTGCGTACCTAGTAGGAGGTGTTTATTTTCGTCACCACACTACTAAAAGTTTAATGGTGCTCATACCAGGTGTATGAATTTGTATTTGGGATTCAAAATTAAAAATTTTCTGCATTTAAATATAAATAAAGATAGCCAGTATTATGATTTTATTCTTAATTACCTATCTTCTCTTAGCTTTTTCTCCTTCTACTAACAAACATTATTTATCCATATTGTGTTTATAAATATTGTGTGTATATCTAAAAATTTACGAAATTGAAATATAATAGTTAAGAAGATGAAACAAAAATATACAGAAGAGTTGGTTTAGTTCACGACACATTAGCTTGTAAGATTGTAAAGAATTTCGTTACTATATATATCCGTATTTCGGAAAATTTACTTTGTCATTATATTTATGTGTATTTATAAAAATATTTAGGGCTATTTCATAATTTCTATTATATATTATTCTTGAATGAGTATAAATTATAATAATTCATTACAAAACTCATATCTTGAGAGTATATGATATCATAATTTGAGGTGTGAAAGAGTTCAAAAAATAAAAATAAAGGAAAAAGTATTAAACATCAGTCTGTGTGAGATTTTCCAAATAAGTAAATAAATATGACAGGTAGAAATAAGGCAAGGCAGTCTCCTCCCGAAAGGGACACATTTAAAATTGGAATAGACACTCTATTGAACTCTTTACAAAATTTTGAGGACAAACCAGACCAAAATATATCATATTTTTTCGAAGAGTTCGAAGAATTAGCCGCAGCGGCACAATTTCCTGATGATTTAAAATTGGTGTTGGCAAAGTCAAAATTTAAAGGTCAAGCGAGAGAGATTCTAAAAAACACAGCTGAATTGCATAAAGCACAAAACTATAACACATTCAAAGAAAATGCGATAACACAATTTAAAAAAGAAAGATCGTTTGCTGACGCTCAGGCGCAATTCATAAACGCAAAACAAACACCCAACCAAACTATTGAAGAATTTACTAAACAATTCAACATTGAGGCACAAAAATACCTTGTCTCGTCAGGACATGAACAAAAGAATGGAGCTAAAGAATTATTAGAAACGATTAAATTAACTAAATACCTTGAAGCACTAAGACCGGACATCTCCTTTGAATTAAAAAAATACCCACCCACAAAGTTTGATGAAGCAGTAAAAAAAGCTAAAAATATCGAAAGTGCTTTGAACAGTAAATGTGCAGGAGAAGTAAACAATTTAACTGAAAATAGCGAAAATAAATTATTCGAGGCACTTCTTAGCATGTCGCAAGAACAAAAATCGGAAATACACCAATTAAAAGAACAAATAAAAGATTTAAAAATTCAAAAAAATGAAAGCGAACATAACAACGCAGAAGTAAATCAGATAACACATAATTTTTGTCATATCTGTAATAAATCCAACCACCAGACACAAAATTGTTATTTCAATCAAAAAAGTGCGAATTTTTTTCAACCAAGGGGAGCGCAAAACAATGTTCGGCCACGATTTCAAAAAAATTATTATCAAAATAATAATTATAGAGGCTTTCAACGATTTCCACAAAATTATGCACAACATTTCCAAGCGCCACAAACACTGGATTTTGCAAGACCTTATCACAATCAAACTAGATTTAATGATATGCAAATTCAAATGCCAAATTGGCAAAATTTGACCCAATCACAAATAGGACCTAATCAAATGTATCCTGGAAATTACAATATGCAAAATATGATTCCAATGCAAAACTTTGATCCAACACAAGGAAACAACACACAAATTGCATATACAGGGCAGCATCAGGGTTTCGCAAATATGCAAAATAGCCAAAATCCTTTGCCGCAAAATAATGAGGGAAATAGGGAACATCAGCCCACAATTACTTTTCCTAACGAAAACAGAGACAGGCGAGGCAGACACAATAATAATAATAGGAACAGACGGCAAAGTCATTTAAACCGGTAAGCGGGCCTACAAAATTGAGAGAAATACAAGCCCGTAGGTCCCGTAACATTGAGAAAAAACAAGGTTATAATATAAAAAATAAATCAAACAAGGAATTAAAAATATTGAAACAAAAGCAAACGAAAAAGACAATGATAAAAAAAAATGAGGAAGAAAAAAAAGATATAACACAAAAATTGATCGCAAGTTGTAACTCGGAAAAAAACAATGAATTACCAATATGGGACTTAAAAATAAAGAAAGATTTAATTATACCCAGCCTTATTGACAGTGGGGCGAGTATAAGTTTAATATCTCCAGGGGTCTTTGAAAAAATAAAAGGGACGGATATAAAGATTAAATATTTAGCTAACGCTATAAAAATTACAACTTTATCAAACAAATCCATTCCTTTTAAACACTGTGTAAAATTTAAGTTTAGATTTAACAACACTTTCTTAAATGGCACATTTTATGTAACTAAAGATGAATTTGACCGTAATTACAAAATTATTTTAGGATATGATTTCTTAAAAAGTAATAAAATAATCATGGATTTTGAAAATAATACTTTTAAACTCAATAATTCAATTATACAATTAAACCCCAATGAAAATCAAATTACGGAGGTGAATAAAATTAAGCCCGTACAACAAAATGATGACGTTCAAACAATACCAAAACAAATCAAATCCTATCAACACAATAACATTCCGAAAATTAATACACGAGTATTTGTAAAGGAAAGCATTACTTTGAGACCTAGAGAATCGAAATTAGTAAATTTAATTTTTGATGGGAAATTAAGAAACAAGCAACAATTTTTTTTCCAACCTAAATATAACAACAGGAAATTAGTAATCCAAAATTCAGTTCATGAAAACAAGGAAACAGAAAATAATTCATTCACAATATTAGTACAAAATAAATCGAAAACGTATTTGAGACTTCATAAGGATCAGGAAATGGGAAAAATTACCACTGATTTTTTTATAAAAAAACAAAATAAACCAAATACTGATAATATTTACGAAGTAAATAACTTAAATATCACACAAATTAGAGAATTACGAAAAAAAGAACTTTCAGAGAAGGATTTTAAAATAGATCACTTAACACCGAAGGTACAAAAAGAAGTATTGAAAATTTTAATGAGACATGCTACTGCTTTCAGCAAATCATACAAAACTCTAGGAGAAACGGACGTAATAAAACCGAATTTTAAATTAATGCATGACTTTCCTATACAAACGAAACCATTCAAATTAGCGCATGATGTAAAAAAATTCGCGGAGAAAGAAATTCAAGATTTATTGGATGCAGGTATCATAGAGCCTACGAACTCAAGTTATGCTTTCCCAGTAATTTTCGTAAAAAAAAATTCTACGTCAAAAACCAATGATCAAAACTTAATAAAACTTAGAATGGCTATAGATTTTAGAGCTCTTAACGATATATTAGAAAGCGATCCGTATCCAGTCCCTAACACAAAGAGTATTTTACAAAGCATCGCTGGAAAAAAAATATTTACAGTTCTAGATTTACATTCTGCATTTTTTCAAATCAAATTACAAGAGCAGGACAAGCATAAACTAGCATTTATCACGGAGGATAACCATTTTCAAATAACACGAATGCCATTCGGAACTAAAATCTCAACAAATATATTTGCTCGTCTAATCGATATAGTTTTAGGTGATTTAAAAAAGAAATATAACATTCAATACTTTATTGATGACATTTTACTTGCCGCTGATAATATACAACAAATGCACACATTACTAGAAGAAGTACTAACACAATTAGAAAAATTTAATCTCACAATTGAACCAGCTAAAATAAAACTATACATGCAAGAAATAGACTTTCTGGGATATAAAATTAGTGAAAAAGGATATGCACCCTCAGAAAAAAATATAAAAAAAATAACAAGCTTTGCAGTCCCTACATCTCAGAAAACAGTGCGAGCATTCATTGGATTATGCACGTATTTTAAATCAACTATAAACAATTATGCAGAAATTATAGCGCCACTGACAGATCTCACTAAAGCGAATACAAAATTCAAATGGAATGACAAAGCACAGGAATCATTTGAAAAAATACAAAAAATTATCATGGAACAACCTACCATACATCCCCCAGATTTTAATAAAGATTTCTATATAATTACAGACGGATCAAAAATTGCAACATCAGGTATACTCGCGCAAAAACAAGGAGATAAAATGATACCAATTGAATTTACAGGCAGAAAATTAAAAGAATCGGAAAAGAGATATCCAAGCATGCAGATAGAGCTTTTGGCAATATATGAAACTATAACTTATTTTAGAAACATTTTATTAGGAAGAAAATTTTTTCTCCTAACAGATTCAAAAGCATTAACATACCACTTACACTTGGAAAAACAGCCGGAAATTGTAGCACGATGGTTACTTAAGCTACAGGATTATGATTTTGAAGTATCGCACATTGAAGGTATTCATAACCCAGCAGATTTCTGTAGTAGAGAAACAAATGCCTTAACTATAGCGGACGATTTAAACAAACATCTTTTTGCGGTAAATAAAAATTTGAATGCAGACAATATAAAAAAAGAACAATTAAAAGACCCTAAATTAAACGAAATTATTCAAGCTTTACAACAACAGAAAAAAGCAAAAAAATATGAAAAATACAATTTAAATAAAGAAGGAATATTAATTCTAAGAAAATCACGAAATTCAAATAATGATGATTTATATATTGCGCCACAGAATTTAAAAGAAGATATTATAAAAAGCGCACATGTCCCACACTTCGCTTTTCTAAAAACCTATGGCATAATAAAAGAAAGATTTTTTTGGTATAGAATGTATCAAGAGATAAAACAATTCTGTGCGAAATGTATAACATGCAATACATTTAAACAGCATAAAACGATAAAAATTCCACTGAAAACGAGGGATAAAAATTACATACCTGGTCATAAATTAACTATTGACGTAGTAGGAAGTTTGGTTACATCTCTAAATAGGAATAAATTTGTTTTAACTATTGTCGATACAGCATCTCGCTTCCTACAAGCATTTCCACTTAGATCGACAGATACTAAGGTTATAATCAACGCATTAAATGGTTACTTCAGTACTTTTGGATTAGCGAAATATATCTCTACAGACAACGGAGCTTATTTTAAATCGAAGGATTTCAAAGATTATATGAAAAATTTAAATATTGAACTAATACCTTCGTCGGTGTACCACCCGGAATCGCAATCTGTACTTGAACGAATACACCGGGATTTAAAAGCTTCCATAGCCTCTATGTGTAATAAAACTTACGAATGGGATATAAAACTTCCATATTTCGTACTTATGCATAATTCAACTGTACATAGAATAACAGAATTTTCTCCAAGCATGTTATTTTTCGGTAGAGAGATAAAAACGCCATTCACGAATTTTGAAGCGCGTAATATGGATTCTTACAGTACATATGTACAGAATAAGCTCAAACATATGCACGATATAAGATATGAAGTTATGAAGAATCAAGAAAAGGCGGATTTGGAACTGAATAAGAATTCGCAGTTAAAACACAAAGAATTAAAATTGGGTGACGAGGTCTACATGAAAATGCTGAGAAAACCTAAGGCATTACATCAGAAATTTTCAGGCCCATATTATATTGAGAGAATTTTCAGAAATGATAACTACCTCATAAAGAACAAACATAGGCCAGACCTGAGACCTATTAGAATTCATATTTCTAAATTATTTGCGCCCAATGTGGCAAACAGAACAGAAAACAAGTAATCATTCCTTAGAAAATAAGTGTAAAAAAAAAAAAATAATAATAATAAAACAAAATTAAATAAATAAAATTCCAAAAAAAAAAAAAAAAAAAAAAAAAAAAAAAAAAATTTTTAGACTTCAAGAATTTATTAAAATTGTTTTAAGCGTCTACTGAAACCGTCAAAATCTTTTAAATATACCGTATTTAACATATCAGCCAAACTTAAAAAAATTTTTACAATTAAACACAGAAAATTCTAAAAAATGTTCGAATCTTGCAAATTACATACAAAATTAACGTTATAGAAAAAAAAAAAAAAAAAAAAAAAAAAAAAAAAAAAAAAAAAAACGGAGCTATATTATGGTCTCATACGAAATATGTTTCGTACTTCCCGGGATGTGAGTATTTATTGCTGGTCGATAACTTGCATGGTATGGAAAATATTTTTTAGGAGACTATACATAGACAAAATATATATAACAGAGACAAATAAATATTAAAAATAGGCATTACATGAATAGTCGTAATATATTACCTAATATAAAAATAAACTAGATTCAAACAAAATATATATACATATATATAAAAATTATATTTACGAATTTTTCATAACACGGTATGTTATACAAAAAGGAAAATGAAGATAGAAAAGGTTTCAGAACAATAATACAATGGGATCGTGAAATAATGTATGATAAAAATAAAAACGGGAATGAAAATGAAGTCATAAACAGTAGCATGAACAGTAGTGAATTCTAGTGAGAATGCGTCTCAGTAGGAAATTCGAGCGAATAATATAGGTATCGCGGAGGTGAATATGTTTATATACATATTATATTTGGCAGTTTTCAAAGGCCAACACATTGCAATGATGATTTTCTCACATTTAATGTATTCGTGTATGTTATTTCAATTTTTGTATTACTATGTCCATTTGTCATTACATGTATATATTTATAATAATGGTATGGTATTCTTGCACATCTTTTAATTTTAAGTGATTAGATTATAAATCTGTATATATATTATAGCTTATTTTTGGATAGAATAATTTTTTTTTTCTTAAAGTAAGAGGGGATAAGCTTGTCGTAAAGAAATGTCACGACATCGCTTAGAATAAAATAAAAGAAAAGAAAAGAAAAAACAAAGAGAGAGAAAGAATAATAATAAATAAATAAATAAATAAATAAATAATCTAGAAAGAGATAGAAAATGAAATGATATTAATGTATATAAAAGTATTAAAATAAATTTTTATTTTAGCTTTCGTAAACAAGAAATGATAACAATAATATGTGTTGTTTGTTCGGAAGTTTTATTATACTATAAGCTCTCCTTTAGTCAAAGCCTGGGAATAGCAAAACCACATGAACGAAGGGATTTTCTCACCATTAGTTACAAAAGGAACAAATGTTTACGAGAAGCAATAAAACCTAGAGTCGCCATTCGTGACATTAACGTACACAAGCAACAATGAGAGATTTACAATCAAATTTATTACTCCCGTGTGTGGTCCAGTTGGGGTCGCCGGTTCGGAATTGTAGCTCCGGCAATAAATAATGGAGAAACAATGTCTAAAAATCCAACCCCGTTTCTTTTACTTGACCAATGGACAGCGAAACATATTCAAAGCCAATTGGAGTCCGAATTTTATACCCAATGGGGTCAAAGGGGGCGTACAGGCACTGAAAAGAAAACCCCACATGAGTCAGTGCAGTTTTGGAATTGAAAGTGTAAAAGTAAAAAAAGATTTTTTTTCTCTCTGCTGCGAGTTTCCCGCTAAGATGAGAGGGGAAAGAGGAAATCGAAATAATCCGTGTCGTCGGAAGATGTGATCTTATGCCTCCCGGACGAAGTGATGAGAAGCGACGCTATGCTCTGCATAGAGAACGAATCGTCGACTGATTTCCAATTCAAAAAGGAACACCTGAGTATTGCTGAGCGGACTATTTTTCATCGGATGATTTCTAAGTATTGCTGAGTGGAATTCATTTCTGCAAAACAAAAAAAAAAAAAAAAAACTTTGCCTGAAACTCCCAGTGAAATTTGAAAGTGCTTATTAGTGTGAAAAGGACCATACGTCTAACTGATGACTGGAAAGTGCGCAAAATTTGAAAAGTTGCAAACTATTTGTGTTAATAAAAAAAAACAAAATGCCTTGGAACTCAGCACCTGGATTTAATTGTGTCAGTGTACTGATGAACTGTATGGACAGCTATAAGCCAACGACGACCAATACCAGGAACATACTTGTAAGGTGAGAAAATTTCATTGTTCATGTGACTGGCCAATTTATTTTATTGATATAATGTGGTGTTAAAAATTTTGGTTTTTGAAATTTGATTATTTAAAATTTGATTATTTTAAAATTTTAAAATTATTATTATCTTTGAGGCTCAAAATTATCAGAATTTAATGCTCAAACTTAATTAATAGTAAAATGAATAAATAAATAAATTAATAATACCAGTAAAATAATACTAATAATATGAACGAAGGACTTGATTTGATAAAATATGAAATTTTGGGGCTTTGCCTATAAGTTGTGTCGTGAACTTTAGTGTTATGAGCTGTGAGGATAGCAGAACAATAGGAAATGAATAAATAAACAAACAACAACAACAAAAAAAAAAAAAAAAAAAAAAAAAAATGAAATAAAATATATTGTATATTTCACTATAACCATATTTCAGTAGTTATTGCCTTGCATATTATATTTTTATAGTGTTTGCATGATGCCAATTTATATGTTTTAATAAAATTTGTATATATGTACCTATTCTTGTCTTTATTCCAGTTTTCTCCTTTTATGTATTTTAAGGTAATTTCTAGATGCAGATTAGGGAATGTTAACATTAAAATTTGTAGATTAATATCTCAAGTATTTTATTGACTCATCAATCCCAATTTTCACAAATTCATACGTTAAATAAGGCGATCCTAATGTTATTGCAAAATGTTAATTTTATGTACGATATTAAGGAATTAATTTCAGTAAATTAATAATATCCGATCTTCGTTCACAACGCCGAAGGGATATTATTTTCATTTGTCTTCGTACTAACCACGTCACGTTTGCGTACCTAGTAGGAGGTGTTTATTTTCGTCACCACAGTGCGTTAACAAACGCACTTCATAATAACGAATATTACGAATTACGGTACAATAACGAAGTTTTAAAAATATCACTCTCATATATCAATCTCATTAAATTGTAAATAGTTAATTAACAATTAAAATGCGGATCAAACTATGTTCTCCCTACTCCATTATGTAATGGAATACTTTTGTGTGGCTTTGTAAATTAATAACAAATGTTCTTTGCACCACAGATTAAGCAAAATATATATTATAATATGTACTTTATAGATGCATACGAATTTTATTGTGTTCGAATGAGTGTAACACTATTAAAATGCATTTGAAACATTTTCGCCCATTGACCGTAATGTAACGGAATACTTTTGATTGTCCCTGTAATTGAACTATGCATTCGATTTTGATAAAACTTGAAAAAACTCGACAAAATTATGTAATAATTATGTATTTTAAATTTCAAACGATTTAAATGCATTTGAAAAATTTTTCCTCATTGACCATAATGTAATGGAATATTTTTGATTGTCCCTGTAATTGATCTATGCACCAGATTTTCATAAAATTTGAAATGACTCGATAAAATTCTGTAATAATTATATATTTTAAATTTCAAACGATTCGGTTGCGCAATTTTTGCGTTGTTACATGCGGACGGACGGATTGGACGACAACTACAGGTGCTACGTTTTTATATAATTACGAACACACCTAATAAGGAATACGTTGATTAAAGATATGGGATTAAAATACAATGAATGTTAATATATTATTAAAAATCAGAGGGAACAGTTAGATATTATAAAAATTTAGAAATAATTAATTTGCATAAATGGCGATTTTTAAATTATTATTACTTATATGTACAAAGGTAGACACATAAGAAGATATCTTAATTTTCAGACATGTTGACATTAAAAAAACAAGGTGGAGCCCGTCAAAATTCGACGAAAGAAAATCTTTAAGAAAGAACTGTTTCATTGATTTATAATAAATCTACAAAATTAGTTATAGTAAAAAATACATCTTACATTGATTAGTCTAATTCTCAAACAAATACTAGTTTAAACTAAAATTAACAAAATACAATAAAACTCAATTATCCAATTTATTAAGCGGAACCAAACCGAAATTCACCGGATTTTATAATAGTCTATATTTTTAAAATAATATACGCATTTTAATTTCTTTCTTTTTTTAATTTTAAGAGAAAATGGGGGTGATTGTGTCGCCACAATTACAAAATTGGTACTACAAAATAAAAGATAAATTAATATCTCAAAAATAAATTGAGATACAGCTTTGAAACAAATTGAATCTAAGAGTATTTTTTCTTTTTTTTTTTCTTTTCTTTCTTTTTTTTTCCAATTTTAATAGAAAATGGAGTGATTTTGTTGCCACAATTACAAAATTCGTACTAAAAACTATATAAAAAAATTAATATCTAAAAAATAAATTGAGATACAACTTTCAAACAAATTGCATTTAAAAGTGCATTTTTTCTCTATACGACGGTATAAAAATTTAAAATGAGCGGTGTTTAGAAGTGTAAAATTTGCAGTACCGAAATTGCAGGGGAAAGTGTTGCCATTCGCAAAATGACGTATGTGTTACGCACAGATACGTTTGGCCTTTGTAATATAGAAATGTATTTGTGATGAATTTTTTTTTATTCCAAAGCCCGCCGCCTCCTTCAATCTAGAATTTAAAGCGTAATTTAAGTCTCCTTCATTTGTGAGAATTTGTGGCGCCTTGTAAAGCGCCATTATTCATTACAAAATAATAAGATAAAAAAAAAATAATAAGTTATTTGTTCTCCGATAAAGATCAATATTTCCATTCATTCTGAGTGGATTTATATTTACAGAATCAATAAAATAACATTTTCGAAAAGCTTGTCAAATGTATTTGAAAAGACGTTTCAAAACGACTGGATTTATTCTGATCAAATTTATGAGGATTCCTAAAATGTTCATGCTTGTCTCTCAATAGAAATATAAAATTTGAATAGAAACAAAATGGGAAATTTAAAAAATAAAGCCTTTGGAAATAACAAATAATGCGTAATGCTTAAAAATTCTGAAAAAATAAATAAATAAATAAAAAAAGATACAGAATTTATATATATATTTTGAATATTTGTGATTTAAACGGACAATAACATTTAACATTAGAAATTTATATGCTATAGTTTTTGAGCCTGCACTTATTACTAGGTTAAATTATGACATTTAAAAAAATGTATTAATAGGGAAAATTTAACGTTCTTTCCTTTTTTTTTAAACTTTAATAAATGGTTTTTTCTATCGGTCGCGAATAGAGATATCTGAAATATATCTGAAATCTTGGGATGTCCGACCTGGTCGGACAAAACCGGGAGCTGGTAAAAATAATTAAAAGCGCATTGTAACTTTGCAATAATACTATTTATTAAAGGAAAATTGACTTATTATACTTATAGAATATGAATCTATATCAAATCTACATAAAATAACAATGAGTTAAATTATGCTTTAAGAGTTGAAAATGTCAGGCGCAAAAATTACAAATGAAAGTTCTATCTTGCTTATTTGCATTGCTGTATGCTTCATGTGCCCACCCTCTGCAATAAAGACACTGTATCCAAATCTCTTTAGGTTTAGATTGTTCATATAAGCCGTTGCAAAAGATGCATGCTTCACTTTCATCTTCCTCCTCGTTGGTGACATGGTTTTTTTTCTTTGGACTCTTCTTTTTCACATCAGTTTTTTAACTTTGCTTTTATGTCATCATAGAAAGTTTTCGCTTTAAGTTCTTCTTGTGTTGTTTTTCCATCCTTTCTTTTTCTTCTTGTTAGAGTTCTAATTTGTATGGGGCTCAAATAAGAATAGATGTTGGAATACAAATAACTAAAATCAGTCTTCTATATAACAACTTAATTTAAATAATATTTTTTGTATAGTTTTATGTGCCCGTTCGTATATGCGTAACGCGATAACTCATAAAAAATATCCGATCCACTTGAAATTGTGGTTATATCTATTTACTGATAAGGCGCTTCCCTGATTAGTTTTTGAAGTTCATTCGATTTGCATAATAGGGGGATCCGGGGCTAATGCCCCTCCCCTTAATTTATATAGATGGTTTTTTTTATATGATAAAGCATATCCCTGATTAGTTTAGGGGATTCAGTGATTAAGTATAAAAAGGGGAAATGGGAAGAGCTATCCGCCTCCCTTAACTTGTTTTTCGAAAGGCATTAACCCTTGTAAATATAAGGCTGTAATGAACAAATAGTATGCGTAACCTGTGAGCTCAGTGCCATCAGTTTAACTGGGCAATATTCTTTTTATTAAATATTTATAGATCGTCAAACAAAGCATAAACAAGTTAATACTATTTCAATCACTCAAATAAATGAGTTGTCCAAAGCCAGAAACTTTCCAGCTATGTCCGACCATCTGCATCCCGGTTTTGTCTAACCATCCATTTTGATGGAATGTTAATCTAGTGTTGTTCAGATAGCTCGAAGACACCAATACAGAACTTTAAAACAACGAGTAAATAATAGACTATCATATGTTATACTTACCTAAACTAAATCTTTAGTTATTTAGAATTTGTAACTTAATATTGCAGACGTCGAATTTTTAACTTTTTCACGTAAAATCTTTAAAAAATCACCACTGCGAAATAAGTTCGCAGCGCTTCTGGTTACTGGGAACTGGCATGCCGCTCGCCTAGGAGTAATTATAAAAGTTTCGGCTTGATACCACCATAAATAAAGCCATAAAGCCTAATTCACGGTTTTATCCACCTACCCGGTTTTATTCAACTTTCCTCTGCAATTTGCATATTGTTTCTTCTTCAGAAGTGCATCAATTCGTCATTGGTCTAAGAATTTCTTAACGTACTGTAAACTAGTCGTTGGGGGCCACCGTAATACTTACCCATCATGGATATGTATATGAAAATAAAACATGTGAAAACTATTTATACAATGCATTGCAATTCATAAACAAAAATTAAATATTGTTAATCTACATAGTGATGCTATATTAAAGAACTGCTGATGTACCAATTTCGACAAACTATATAAAACGCCAAACTACTTAAGTAGTACCGAACTGCATAAAAGAAACATCCTTATAACTCCAAAAATAATAATTCTATTAACTAACAATTAACTGCGTCGGATTAAGCGTCTCATTTCCAATTAAAATATATCTCTGAATTGAAATTTGAATGAAATACAGGGTCATGAAAAATCGAAGAATGTGGAAAAGAGTATTACAAATATCTCGGCAACTAATTATCCGATCGACTTCGTTCTTTATGCAAAATGTGTGTTATTTTATCGCCTTTTACATCCATTCCTTAGAACAAAAAAATTCGAAAATTTTTATATACCTTTCATCAGAACGAATTTTTCGAGAGTCCGAAAAAAATAGTTTCGGATAATCGAAGTTTTTGATATTAAATAGGCTTCGTACATACTAACTACATACAAAATTTCAAGTCTCTATCTCAATTTGTTCGGGAGATAATGCGCTTATAGACAGACAGACGGACGGCAAATTTTTTTTTCTAAAAATATGTTTTTCGAAATCTCCACTATCTAAAACGTGTAAATCCGTCAAAAAAAATTTTCGATTTTCCAAACGATTGCAAGACTTACCCTATACTACGTATGATGGGTAAGTAAAAACTGTTTTTAACAAACTATTTTCACTTTTATTCTTATTACATTATTTTATTTTACTAAAGTTTAAATGTTTCTAATGTTACGATGAAATCTTTTTATGAAATATAAAATATAATGATAAAAAATAATAAGGTATTTCCTATTCTGATCAGTAACATGCTGTTTTTTTTCCCGAGTAGATTTATATTTACGAAATAAATAAAACTGTATTTCCGAAAAGCTTGTAAAAAAGACTTTTGAAAAGGACTGGTTCTCTCTAATCAAATTTATCAGCATTTCTAAAATTTTCATTCTTTGTTTTTAAGAAAAGATATAAAATTTAAGATGAAACAAAAAAAGAGAAATTTAAAGAATAAAGCTTTTGATAATGATGGGTAATTTGAAATGCTTGAAAATTTTGCAAACTGGAAAGGAAAAAGATTGGATTTCAATTTTGATATGCTTTTATGATTTAAGTGAACAATCATATTTAAAATTTATTTATTATACAGTCCACTCGTTAACACGAACATGCTTAACACGAATTACTTTTACACGAACTGTTTCCATTTGTCCTGCCAAGTTGTATAGGCATTTAGTGTAATTTTAGCCCTTTTAACACGAGCATGTTTAATGCGAAATATTGTTTATCATAAAATGAAACCGAACAAGAAATATAATGCCGCTTCCTCAAGAAGAAGCAGCAGATCGATACCCATGTCTGAGAATTTACCTCCAATATAACTATGGCAAGATAGTTATAAAAAAGCTGAGGAATGGTGGTGGAATAAAAACAAGAGAAGCACTACACTGTAAAAAAAAAAAGGTCGATCTACTAAAAAAACTTTAGTGATTCTTGTAATTACTAAAAAATTTTTAGTAATCTTAGTCGGTTACTAGAAAATCTGTAAGAATCACTAGAAAAATGTTAGCAACGAATAGAGTTAATAGTTTTATATTTTTAATAGCTCTTACTAAAACTCAGTTGGTGTGGCCCTGATAGCATAGTGGTTATAGTAACGGACTTCAGGCTAAAAGGTCCCGGGTTCGAAACTTGCCACAGCCAAATGCACCCCGAATGTCTGTAGTGTCTCGTTAATAAAGGAACTAAGAAAATCCGATCGGAGCAGTAAGGAATGTTTAGTGCTGCCATCTGTTGCGGTTTTGCCGAAAATCTTCCGCTTCAGAATTTTGGATGCAGCTCGAAGGAAGCTCCTCCGCTTCGGTTGCACGTAATGGTTATTAAAAGTAATTTTGGAGCTATTACTAAAATTTGCTTTGTGGCTCATACTAAAAATTTTCAAGTTAGTTATACAAAAAATTCTTTTGTTCAGTTTACAAAAAAAATGCTTGTTTCACTTGCAAAAAAAAAGTTTGTAATGGTTACTAAAAAATTCTGTGGAATACAAATTTACTAAGAAATTTTTAGTAACCTCTTGAATTTTTTTTTACAGTGTACAGCTATAGCAACTGTCAAACCTCACGCACCAGAAGCTGTTCTGCGAAAAAAATCCTGAAAATGCAAAACAAACTTCAGCAGAACATCTGGCTGGTAGGAATAGAGAGGTTTGTTTTGTAAAATTGATATCGATAAAAGAATCATTTTATATAATAAATCAGTCAAAAGTAAAGTAAAATAATTTTCCTAATCATTAAGATAAATCTATTGTCGTAGTAATTAATGGAATCTTTTATGTCTTTTATATCTTATCTTTTTTATATATCTTCTCTTTTATATCTAATCTTTTATATCCTAATCTTTTTCACTAGGTTGGCAATAGCGCCTTTTAAGCAACTCAAAATTTGATTTTCATTTGATATGTTTCATTCAAGGCGAATTTTCTTTCTGGAAAAAATTTCCACGCATTAAGAACTTTTTTAGCTTACTAATGAGTACATTATTCGGGTACATTGTGTAATTGGTAGCAATATTGTGTGCTAATCTGGAACTAATGAGAATATAGCTGTTTCGATGTACGGCAGAAAAAATATAAATTTATCTCAAAAAGAAAGAAAATAAATAAAAATAATTTCATATAGCTATCGAAAATTTCTCATGCATATCTACGTCATAATATATATACATAATTCCAAATATCTGCAAATTATGACTTGGTATATTCTATTAATAATTTTGCAAAAAGCTTACCTTGTAAAAATTTTTACGTTTTCTAAAGAAATACAGTAAAATTTTCTCCATTAATGAAGTTTTCGTTAGTAATAGTAACAGATTATCTAATCAAAATCAAAATTTCATAACATTAAATCTACAGATGAATCCTAAAATTTGAAATTTCAATGAATTGAGAGAAATGTTTTATCACGAACAGTTCATAAATTTTCAAAAAAATATATAAATAATAATAATAATAAAACACTTGCACTTACTTTTCTGCTTAATGTTTAAATTTGCACCGTTACAAGTTAATCAAAATCCAAACAACTTAAAGATCGTAAAAGGAAATACTTAGTTTTAAAAATTCATCTTTAAGTGAGTAAATCAAGTTATTATTTTACCTACTATGTAATTTTTCAGAATATAAACTTATTATGAAAATTTAAATAGTGAAATAATCGCGGATGTTTAAATCAATTAGATTTACATTTTATTAAAAAAAAATATTTAAGTCATTTAAGTGCATTTATGATAAAATACAATTTTATTCAATTGATCTCCATAATCAAATTAAAATCCCTGACTCCCTAGCATGTACGTAATAAAATGTTTGGCTATCATATTATATTTTATAGGAAACCTATGTGACATCTTTTTCAGTTTTCGATGCAAAAATATATTTCGTTAGATGAAAGAAAATTGTATCTATAAATATACATTTTTCAATATTTTTTAGGTGAAGTTTAGAAATAAATTTTATTATCTTGAAAGTGAAAGAGAATCCATATACACTTACTATTTGAACAAAAAGGTCTGGTTTTTGAATATACGTCTGGCATATGAAATATAATTCCTAGCAATGCAAATACTTGATCAATATTTAACATAAATAGACTGTTTTTGAATAGAATGTGAATTGAAATAAGATTTATTTTCCCAATGTGACAAAATCTTCAGATTTTTCAAAAATATATTCACTGCTTTATAAATTGAAGAGATTTTTTCTTATACATTCTTATACATTTTTCTTATACATTGAAATCAAGTTGTAGTATTAGTGTATTATAATATGAGCAAATCTTGGTGTGTGTGTATGCGAATTTTATTTAAAAAACTGGTCTACTCTATTTTCGGACACAAGAAGATCATTGGATTAAGTCGCATGTTCGAAAAGTTCGATTAGTTGGTCATTTTGTGGTCAATGAATTTTAAAGAGAATAAAGATTCAAACAGTTATTAAATTGTCCTTGAACAGTTGGCAGTTGAAAAATTCGCGATTTGGCAGCAGGTCGCCAAATATGACGGTATTTGGAGAAATATTGGTGATTTTGTTGTAATTTGTCGAGAAAATCGTCTTTCAAAATCACCAATTGCACATAAGCACCAATTGCACATTATTTGCGTAAAATAAAGAATGTCGCCGAATTTCGTATGGTTTTGGCAACAATTGAAGAAGAAAATGGTTTTTGAATGTAAAGGAATTTTCTATATATTTTAACAGGAACCGAGATATACAGGAATCAACCAATGAGAGTCCATAGAACGTTCTAGAAAACAGAATTTGTTTGAGCGCCGACATTAATTTATTTGGTGCCAAATAAATCAATGTCATCAATTTTGGCGAAAAAATTGAGTTACAGGATATGAAGAAATTTTCAAGACTGTTAATAAAAATCATGATCCAACCGCCCCTCCCCCCAAAAAAACTTATGCAATTATACTAAGATGAAAACAACCTAGACATAAAAGGAATTTTTCACTGATCATTTGCTTTTCTGTCTCAGCAGATATTATTTTACCACACTTATTGTTGATGTCAGTATCAAAATATATTTTCTGGGCCTATGTCTCTTTCTGCACCCCTGTACATAAGCGTGCATTACAGGCGAAAGGGTTAATATAAATGGACTGCGCTTGGATAGAATGCGAATTGAGATTAGATATATTTTTCCAAAATGACAATTTCTTGACATTTTTAAAAAAGTTATTCACTGTCTTATGAATTGCAGTATTTTTATATTCCCTTACATTGCATTCACTTTGATAAATAAATATATTTTAATAATAATAGAACATTGCCTTGTTTTAATCATAAAATTAATACTTTCATCCTCTGCAAAAAATTAATGAATAAATTAAGACCTGTTAATTTATACTTAGGCTAAGCTAAAAAGCTGGTTTTTTAAAAATATATACGTATTTTTTTTTAATTCCCACTTGTAAACACTCTAAAAATAAATGTGTAAATTAGTCATTTTTATGCAAGTGTGCATAAATTTGTAAAATTATATTTTTGTTATAAAATTTAAACTTTTGTTGTAAAAATTTAGCTGTATTTATGTATGTTCATCGGTTTAATGGCAGTGTGTAATTTGTTATCCTTTCAAATATTCAAATAGCCGTATAAATATAGATAATTGTACGGATTACCTAAATCGATGCATTACACTTACAAGTTTTGTATATTATACAAATATTTGAGTGTATTTTGCATATTATACCGAGATATTTGTAGAAATATTGAACAGACATATGCCTAAGAACAGAATATTACATAGAAGTATGCGTGCGCATTTAGCACAATTGTATACGTAAGAGCAGAATATTACACTGGATCATGTGTAAGAATATTAGACAGAAATGTTTACTTAGAGAAATTAGAACTTATGTGCACTCAATAAATATCAATACTTGAAAAACTGGCTTGCATAATAGTAGCTGAACAGTCAAAGTGCTGTTTTGTAAAATTGCAGCTCTTATCACTGACCATTAGCGTCTGACGTGAATGGGTGCTCCAAATGCTCTGGACATTAGTGTAAACTAATTTTCTTCGCTTTATCTAAAGGCCGAATAATCTGTGATAAAATATAGCGAAATAAACTGTAAGATATTAGTGGTGTCCAAAGCATTTGGCGTCCCGATTTACGAGGGATACCTGACATCACTAGTGGTGAGTGAGAGTCGCCTCTCTAGTGCAAAAGGGTGAAAACAGATGAGTCCGCTAAAGGTATAATACGAGATTATGTACAAGAATTTTAACATCCTCTAAACCAAATTTCGCAAATACATTTTAAGTAAAAATTGAACACGAGTTATATTTCTTATTCAATTCCAAATTTAATTTCTAAATGTGCTTCTAGAACAGATGAATACTACCAAATAAACATAAAATTATAATTGGAGGTGATTCAGCTTCTGTGTTAAATGGTCGTGTCACACTTCGCTGCTGAATCGAAAGCTGCAGTAGACAAAACTTCTTTAACATTGCGAACTGCTTCTGACTAAACGCATAACATACAGTTATTAACCAGCAAAATGACGTTAAATTTCATCACCAGAATTATATTTATTTATTATACCTATATATATGTTTGCTATCAGCATGTAGAGTATTGCTACCGTAGGCGCCAATGCTGCACTTAACAATTGCAACATACATATACAATTTATATTTCTGAAAATATTTATTAAGCACTAGGTGCATAATGTATAAACATTTTTAGAAACAGTAAACATTAAAATAACAATATTAAACAATATAAAAAGTCACCCGCAGAATAAAACTGGCGCAAAGATGGAACCTATTGACACCAGGAAATTTTTACAGCACTAAGGTGGAGACCTTAGAAAAACTCTAAAATTTTTTCATTAAATAAGTCGAAAAATACTACTAAATTTTAGTGATATGAATAGGCTGCATCACTGCATACTATCACAAAATTTCGTACTTTTTATATATAATTTCAATAAAACTAAAAAAAATGTAAAAATCAAAAAATAAAGTAAATTTATTGACATATACTTATCATAATTTTTTTTAGTCGGTTACAAATCTATACGATATAACATTCGAAAATTAAAATTATCCACCTACAACCAAGTATACATCACACAATAAACAACATATGTAAATAATGAATAAAAAGTGAATTGAACTCAAAGCAACAACAAAATTTTAATCCAAAACCAAACATTTACTTCTTAATATTTTCTATTTTGCAGATGAAGCTTTCATGAAAAATGCTTGTCCAGCATTATTTTTAATCTAAAATTTTCAGATATTAATATGGTATTGAAAAAAAAAATGTATGCAGAAAACACATTTTAGCATAATGGGCAAATAGCATTTTTCTGGAAGTTCGAGAAACGCTTAACGATGCAAGAATAAACAGAAAAGAAACATTATGACTTCTAATAATTTTTCAACGTTGGAAAAAATACCATCAAATGACTTTTTTTCATCTAAATTATTCGTTATTATTCACACACTGTAAAATAGATTGTGAAATGTCTTCCCGCAAATAACATTTTTGGACTAGAAAACTATATTTAAGTAAAATGATTTTGTTATTTTTTAGTTTTCGGGACTTTTTACAATTGCTTTTTAACATTTCCCAAATGTACTGGAAAAGTGTTTATGAATTTGGTTTGTCTAGAATTCTGTGTGCCCGTACTTTCTAATTCACGTAAATATTCTTGGATTGCAATGTAATTCATGTATGTTATTGAGGTTTATAGTAGCATGTTCGGTATGTATTGTAAATATAGCGTGTATTTATAGTTAATTTACAGGGCACTCAGGAATTCCGTCATATTATTTTATATAAAAATGTTTGTAGTCTTATTTAATTATGTTACGCTATTTAAAGCATGTCGAATTTTATATACGAGGAGTGATCGAAAAAAAAAGTTTACAAGGCAAAGGAGAAAGTATTTATTAACAATAGAAACAACATACAAATGGCAATCAAGAAACACATCTGGCCTTTACTTTTCCACATAGTCGCCAAACTTGTTTAGGCATTTGTCAGAACGTTCGACCAACTTATTTATCCCGTCTTGGTAGTAATCAGAGCCCTGCTCATTGAGCCATTTCCCGGCAGCTCTTTTCACTGCTCATCTGAGGTGAACCGTATTCCGGATAGCATATTAGCAATCTTTACATGGATACTAACATGGGAAAGAATTCTGTGCTGTGATTGGCTAATCGATTTTCCCGTCCCTTTAACGGGAATTTAAATGGCGTTGTCTTTCGCCCTTTTAATCGGAAATAAAAAGGCGTTTGTTTTGTTTATATTTGTCGTAAAAAAAGTTGTCATTCGGATCAGTGTGATGGATGAGACTTCGCGACTTCGCCGTAGAAATAATTTAATATAACTTCTTCTTATTTAAGTTTTTATAATTGCATAGACATGTATTTATAATTTTAATGTTTAAGTAATGCATTGGCTCACAAATAAAGTCAAAAAAAAAATGTGCATTCAGTATAATTTTGCAGAAATAAGCAATGTTTGCATGAATTACAAAATATTATAGTCATCAAAAAAGGAATAGTGAAAATTACTTTATCTAAGAAGAAAACATAATATTTCTTGAAAATAGCAGAATGATTGTATTTATGATTAAAATGTCTATTATCATTTAAAATTGGATATTGTAACCACTGCCATGTACGAGTAACTAGCAAGCATGCATTTGTAGACTGATATGAACTTTGCAGCCTTCAAGCACATTACAGCAGGATTTTTTTTTTTTTTCACATAGTAATAAACTGAATAAACTTAGTTTCGTAAAACAATAATTCCATATTGTTGCAGCGTCGTAAAAAGATAAAAATTTAAAAATGTTCATCTAAAGTATCATCATCGTAAAAAGATAAAAATTTTTAAATGTTCATCTAACTAACGCTTGATTTCTGGAGATCATTCTATTTTGAATCATTTAATCAGGCGATATTACGGTAAACAGAAATGAATAATCATCCGAAAATTGATATTTTTTCTTTAAATTTTCACATTTGTATAAATAAAGATCTAGTGACTAGAAATCTATAGGTACTGGAGATCATAAAACCGTATCAATTTGTTGTTCTCTCTTCCCTGCACTACGACGAGTAATGTGTTTGTGACGCACGACATTGCTCCATGACATAAGCCAATCACAGCACAGGATTTTTTCCCATGTCCGTATCCATGTAAAGGTTGCTTAAATGCTTCCGGATAAGTTTCTCTTCAACGCCAGAAAAGGGAAATAGTCACTTGGAGCCAAATCGGGGCTGAATGGGGGATGATGATTCAAGACTTCCCACTTGAACCTTTGCCGCAATTCCTGAGTCTGGCGAGCTGTATGGGGCCTGACATTGTCATGCAGAAAATGACGCCTTTGCTGAACGATTTGTCTATGAATTTCGGATGCGGCCACATTCTTGGCCCATAAGAATCGAATTACGGCTCGCACCTCTATGCGAGACCAATTTTCAAGACATCGTGCCATTATTGTCGCTCTTAAGTGTCTGCGTACTGGCGCTACTTACTAGTAAAACCGCTGTAGGACAACTAGCGCCATCTGTAAACCACCCTGGGTGGAAATGTTTGCTCCACAATTATTATGTTTCAAATGCTTCTGCTTGTAAACTTTTTTTTTGGATCAACCTACGTATATTCCTGAATTGCTCAACAAGATGCTTATTATAGAATAAGATATGCACTCATTGCTCATTTACAGGAAAACACTAAAGATTATTTCGGTAGCAGTACTTAATGTCTATGAACAATAATTTTTGTTTTCAATAGTGGTAAAAATAAGTTTTTAAATTTTACGAATTTTTTCATGTTATTTGATGCGTAAAATTTCTATGGATCCTATTCAGGGATACGTAAAGGAGTTAGAGAATATTTTCGGTTGCTGTTTCATCCCATACTTTCACAAAATTTCGTACTGTTCCTATATTATTTCAATAAAGCTAAAAAAAATGTAAGAAATAAAAAAGAGAGTAGGGTAACATCCCTAGTAAATAGCACTTTAAAAATTTGTCTTTAAACTTACTTCATTTTTCATTGCAAAGAAATAAGATATTTACTTAGAAATATTTTTAAATCAAAGAATGCATATCTGTGCATCTATTTTGCCCACTAAAAGCAAAAAGCAAAAAAAAAAAAAAAAAAAAAAAAAAAAAAAAAAAAAAAGAAAAAGTATTTTTATAAAAATATATTTATAAAAAGTTGCTGAAATCACCAGTAATTGGCATCTAGAGCACCAATGGATGACACCTTGTGATCCAGTAATTGGCACAAGTTTATATTTAAAAAAAAAAAAAAAAAACTTTAAATTTTGCATTGAGTTTAATCGCATTAATGAATTTACTGTAGATGAAAATGCCATATTTCAAGATTTTGAGAGTAAGAAATCAGCATATTAGTCTGAAATGTGAACACTTTAAAACAATACAATATACTTATATTAATACCCAGTAATTGTCATGCTGTCCCCAGTAATTGTCATATGAAGCTTTAATGGTTTCCAATTACTGATAATATTTCATATTTTCAAATAAAAACAAATGATAAACAAAATTAGTCTATAACTTTAAAAGTACTTCCAAAATAAGTGGTTTAATCTCAAATTTCTTGCGAATTACTTGTAATTGGAAAAGGTGCCAAATACTTGGAACTAGCAAAATTGAAGCACCATTAATTGGCATTTATCATTAATTCAGAAATCCAAATATTTGTATCGAAAATACTTTTACACAATTAAAGTAACCCTTTTTAACAAAACAAAACTGTTGTCATTAAAAATTTAAAATATATTATAAATCATATAATAATGAATTGAAAAGCATGCCTTCCTTAAACCAAAGAAGAAGCATTTGCAACAAAAATGGCTATTTCATACAAGCCATAATTGTTTCTCTTTCCTAGGCACTATTGTTATCTAGTAGCATAAATCAAAGTTATAATCTTTAACGTAAATGAGCATATAACTGGTATATGGTCTTGCATTTTTAAAACACTGGATATAAATCTTATTTTAGAACATGTTTGTAGGATGTGCCAATCACTGGTGCATGCCAATTACTGGGAATGTTACCCTATATTTGATGCACCACTTACCATTTTTTTTTTATTCGGTAAAAAATTCCACAATAAAATATTTGAAAAATAAAATTATTAACTTACAAGTTTACATCACACAGTAAACAGTATGTGTAAATAACAAGGGCCTCCGTAGCTGAGTGGTCAAAGCACTACGTCGCTAATCGTCTTCGATCGTAAGAGGTTGTGGGTTAGAATCCCACTGGCTCCATTGTACGCGCTCTGTGTGGAGTTCCTGGTTGTATAACTCTTGTGTTGTAAAATTTCCTTGTGCTATCTCGTCCCTGTATATTGACGATGTCTTACAAGCAGGCTTCATGTCGAGCACACAAGTTAGATGTATGTTGTTCAAATAAATAATAAATTAAAAGTGAATTGAACTCAGTGCAACTACAAATTTTTAATCCAAAACAAAACATTTACTTCTTAATATTTTCCATTTTGCAGCTGAAGCTTTTATGAAAAATGCTTGTCCAACATTATTTTTAATCTAAAATTTTCAGACATTAATATGGTAATGAAAAAACTGCATACAGGAAACACATTTTAGCATAATGGGCAAATAGCATTTTTCTGAAAGTTCGAGAAACGCTTAACGATGTAAGAATAAACAGAAAAGAAACATTACGACTTCTAATAATTTTTCAATGTGTGTTCTCTAAGAATCATTAACGGAAAGTATTCCGTGTGTTTCAAGACTTTTCATTTTCTCTTTGAATAAACGTTAAAGAAATACGTAAATTATCGAAAAACATGTGAATAATAAAAAATAACTACGATGGAAAAAATACCATCCACTGACTTTTTTTCATCTATATTATTCGTTATTATTCACACAGTTTAAAATACAGGGTAGAGGTGATTTCCCATAACTAATATTTTTCAACTAGAAAACTGTGTTTAAGTAAAATGATTTTGTTATTTTTTAGTGTTCCGGGTTTTTTACAATTGTTTTTTAATATTTCCCAATACAGTGGAAAAGTGTTTATGAATTTGGGTGGTCTGGTAGACTGTCTGCCCGTACTCTAACTTTCATGCTGAAATCTAGATTTTAATTGTTGAAAAAAAGGTAACAATTAATGTTACTAAAATTTACTTTTCACATGAGGAAAAAATATAAAAATTCAAATATCAAAACAAAAGTTAAGTACCACAGAATTAAAAAGAAAGAAAAAAAAAGAATGAATGCATTGACGTTTTCTTTGATTTTATGGTTTTATCTTTTACAACTTTTATTTCCAAATTCTTTCAAAGTTCAGTAAATAAATGCAAACTTTTTGGTCGGTAACAAATAACGGCGATTTCATTACTGTATTTCTTCGAGTGTTTCTTGATAGAAAAGGACAAGGGAGCTTATTCATTGTCATTCTTAATTTGTCATCAAATTTAAATTCCTTGCTTAAAAAGGCACAAAGAAGGTTAAACACTTGAAAGTTCCAGGAATAATAATAATAATAATAATAAATATCTAAACTTAGAAGTTTGATGAATAATGTGCTCTTCGGAATCATCTTTCTAAGAAAACCTTCGTCAAGTGACCATGAAAAAATGGAATTTGTTTCATTTTCTCTAAAGAAATTGGTTGCTCATGGAGGGAATTCAACTGAGATGATCTCTGAATGAAGGTAACACTAGTATAGAGCTTATAGCAGCGATGGCGAACCTTTTCACATCCGCTTACCATTTCCTCTTAAGATATACGTTACGTGATATTGGCGTGCCAACAAACAAAATAGTTAATTAATCAAAATATCTTAATTTTTTAGATACAAATATGTGTAATATTTGGTGTTATATTTTATAAGGTAAATTAAAAGTACTATTTCTCTTGATCCATATTAGATAATAAATAATAAATCAAATTCAAATTTACCATCGTCATTTTTGCTTATAATGCCTTATAATGAATGTTTTCCGACAGTCTCAAAAACTGAAACATTTTTGACCCAATATTGAGCTAGATTGCTGTTACTATTATAGTTTCCTTTTAATTCGTATGAGAACGGCCACCAATTAAACAAACCGAATTCAAGCAAACCTAGCAAGTCAAAATTTATACATTTCGTTCAATTTCAATATTATTTTATTCGAGATATTTTAATATCTTTTGATTTGAGAAATTAAATCTATGCCTTGTCGAAAATAATTGACAGCGTACCACTTACAGCACACGTGCCATAGGTTCGCCGATCCTGGCTTATAGGAATAAATTTTGGCATGAAAAAATGGTCGTTTTGGGAGGTGGTCGCTTAATGGACATGGTCGCACAGGGAGGGGTGGTCACTAAGCGTAATATTGTTATTATTAGTAGTATTATTTTTAAACTTTGGTTAATGTTAAAAATTAGCCTTACTAAAAAACTCAATTTTATTTTTAATAATTACATGTATTTTAATGAATCAATAAATAATTGATTGCAATAAATTGATAAATAAATAATTAAAAAAGGAAATAAAAACTTATTTCCTAATTTATTTGGATTTAAAGAAATACTTTTTAATAATGAATAAAAGATGAATGAATTGAATTCAAAGCCCTTTTTCTATAAATTGTTATCTAAAATAAAAGGCTTTCCTTTTGATCATTTCTTATTCTTAGCCTTCAGCCTTCAGCTAAAGATTGCAGAAAAAAGCTATCCATGCAACATTTATCCTTTTTATCGCGAATTTCCAGAATTATCATGTTAATGAAACAAAAATGCATTTTAGCATAATGTGAAACTGTTTTTCTGGGGGTTGCAAAAAATTTTAATGTAGGAAGGCTCAGTAACAAAACGAAATACACTATATGGCCAAAGGTGACCGCCTATTTGTGATTTTAGACGTTTTGTTAAATATCTGGAAAAATATATTAAGAATTATTCTAAAGCTCCAGGTTTTTTTAAATAGAATTGCACAGGTCATATATTTTCGCGAAGATTATTTCTTGAAAATACCATCGACTGACTTTTTTTCTCCTAAAGTATTTGTTGTTATTCACACAATTTAAAATACATGTAGATCGTATAATTAGTTGCTGAGATGTTTGTAATTCTGTTTTCCACATTCTTCGATTTTTCTTTGTAAAACTTTAAACTTTGTAAAATGTTTAAAAATGAGCTCTAATAAAAAAAAAGTCTTAATTTCAAGTGTGATATTTACTAGTATTTTATTAAATCGAGAAATAATTGATTGCACAAAATTGATAAATAAATAATGAAAAAAAATGAAATAACTTATTTTCTAATTTATTCAGTTTTAAAGAAATACTTTTTAATAATGAATAAAAGATGAATGAATTGAATTCAAAGCACTTTTTCTATAAATTGTTATCTAAAATAAAAATCTTTCTTTTTGATCATTTCCTAGCCTTCAGCCTTCTGCTAAAGATTGCAGAAAAAGCTACCCATGCGACATTAATTTTTTTTATCGCAAATTTCCAGAATTAACATGTTAATGAAGAAAACTGAAACAAAGATGCATTTTAGCATAATGGGGAACAGTATTTTTCTGGAAGTTACAGAAAAATTTATAAATGTAGGAAGTTTATCGTTTTCGGGCACAAGAAAATCATTGGGTTATGGCAGATTTTTGAGAAAATTCGATAAATGGGTCATTTTGGATCATAAGGGGTCAGGGTCAAACTAAATATGTCTAAAAAAGGCTCAATCGATTTTATCTAAATTTTGTATCTAATGTTTTTCGGCATGCTAAAACTAATGAGCTAGGCCACACGTTCGAGAGATTTCGATTATAAGGGTCATTTGTTGGTCATGATGGTTCATGCTAATTTTATATAGAAAATGGTACTCACCATTTTGACTATACTTTGTATTATATCGTTTTTGAGCAAGAGAAAACCATTTGGATGCTCGCGAAAATTCGATTAGTGGGTCATTTTGGGTCTTAATGAGCTAGGGTCATTCTAATTATATATAAAAACGACTCAATCAATTTTACCTAAATTTTGAAACAAAACGTTTTTTGTCATGAGAAGACTATTGGGCTGAGTCGCATGTTAAACAAAATTATATTAGTGGGTCATTTCGCTTCATTGCTGAATGCTGCCAAGCTAATTTTACCTAAAAAAAGGGCTTAAACGATTTTGATTCAATTTTATATTCTACTGTTTTTGATTACCTGAAGACGATTGAGCTATGTCACATGCTTGATCAAATTTGATTAGTGGCTCATTTTGGGTAATACGGGTCAGGGTCACGACAATATGACAAAAGCCAATAACTTGGTGATATTTGACAAAATATCGGCGACATATGGCTAAAAAATCGACTACAAAAATTACGAAAACCAAAACACGTATTTGGAGCCAAATGAAAGAATGCCTCCAAATTTGGCTATATCTAGCAGAAAATATTGTCTTTCAGAATGTAAGAATTTTTTTATACATTCTTACTAGGATTCGAGATGCATGGTTAAACCAATCAGAGTCGAGCTAAAAAAGTGATTTAGATCGATGTCCTTTCGTTGTAAATTTTAAAATAAAGTAAAATTTACAAACATGCGCATAAAAACATAGTTTTCTTATTGATTGTTTTTCTAAATAAACAACATGTTTTACTGTAATAATACCGAGTGAATGACACAGTGAAGATACTATATCGAGTTGAACACAAAGTTAATTTTGACCGAGCTAAGCTCGGTCTCCCCTGCTAGTACTTGATTAATTCTCTTTGCGCCGTTTGCGATTTTTTTTATTTTAAGTATATGTTTCCCTTTAAATTGAAAAAAAGGTTACTTTCCCGAGAGAATCCTGTGTAATAAAGCGCAAAAAGTACTAGAAAATAATATCAGTCAAATCTTGTTGTAATGTAACATATTCTAAACTTCTCCAAAATCGCTTCCTTGGCCTATTGTCATATGAATGTGAATTGAACAATTCGCAAAACAACAACATTCGTTATCTTTCAAATAAAACATTTGTTAAACTCTAATTGACCTATTTGGATAGCTATTGTTAATGATATTAGCGTAAAAGTAATCTTTTTAAAAAATAGAATGAAAAATTGGACCTGAAAGGGTTAAGGGAAACTACTGATAGGAGTGATTGCGGGAAATGGTTGAACCAATTTTTTACAACAAAGTCTACTTTTGTGTTTTACGTGTAATATAACATCATTAATGGTATTCTACTCGAAACGAAGTTGGATTTTTGTTTGGAAAATGGATTCCGTTTAAACAGGGAATATTTACATGCATCACATTTACACAGACACATAAAAGAATTCTCTTACAGTATTGCCTGCGAATAATAATTGCTGAATGTGTGCTTTCAGTTGTGATATCCGTTTTCAAACACAACATTTTTTTCTTTTCTTTTTCATATTACTCTGCATGTGTAAACTCATCAGATCATATACATATAACTGCTGAAAAGATTTCGAGTCATTTTCATTTACTGACGAAGTTACTGAGAGGAAATTTTTAACGGTGTATTTCTAAACTTAAACTAAATTTTAGCATACTATGTATTATACATACAAAAAATTAGACCATATACGATCTACGCAAAATAATTTAGATATTTTCCCGATTATAGATGTTAATTACTGTAATTGAGTTTTCAAATGTGTCATATATGTTGCTGATTGTTTACTTAGAAGAAGACGGCCAGCCTTGATATCACAGATTTTGGCTTTTAAATATATGTTGTATATATGCTAGAATCCCCGTAGCCTCAATTTCAATGGATTTTATACAACACCCCTTAGTTCTTATGAAACAGAGGGGGGGGGGGGATGGTTCTAATATTATTACTGATGTTAAATAATAACTGTGAAAAGAACGGGCATGGTTGATCTTAGTTCATTTAGTATAGTATATCTTCACTGACAAGTGAGCCAGGGATAATTATACCCAGTCGCGCTACATTTGTTTTTCGCGTTTTTTGTTCCATAGAAAGAAAAAAGCCTAGACTTAGAACTCACTGGGATAAACTTACAAAACACTTTACCTATTTTCAAATCAAAAATGCAAGGTTAACATTCAAATTTTATTTTTTCTTCGAATCTAATAAAGTACGTTATAGTCAGATTAAGGCTTTTACATAGTTCGCTATACCCGAAGTTGTAAGTCATTACTTATATAGGAGTTTATTCTGGACCAAGCATCTGAGTACATTATAAGCGAAAGTACATTATATCCTAGCTTCATTATAACCGGTGTCGACTGTATTTGTCGGTCTAAGAAAGCATCTTCAAAGTAAGAGATTCAAAATTAGACATTAAAGGTTAAAACTTATTTAATTTGAAATTATTTTAATTTTAATATTTAAAACGAGGTTTTAATATTTTTATCACTTTTCATACATCTATACACATGTATAACTTAATACTGAATAAAGAACGAATTTAGCTGAATTAAAAGCAACTTCTCTTAGAAGAAATAAAGCGCTACTTTTATATTTTCTCTCCCACCCTAACTGAAGATAGCAGGATGGCAGTGTGCAACATAAATTCTTTTTATCTTGAATATCCAGAATTAACACGATAATAAAGGAAACTGAAACAAAAATGCATTTTAGCTTAATGGGAAACAGCATTTTTTGGAGCTCTGAAAAATATTTATCAGCGTATGGAAATGAAAAGCAGGCAAACAAAATGGACTCCTGTAAAAAGGAAGTTTTTTGTTGTTGTTGTTGTTGCTGTTTTATATTGAAGTTTTTAGAGGCGAAGTAAAGATCCAGGTTTATTTTATTTTATTTTATTTTTGCTTTCCATATTTTTCTTTCTAATGCTTGTGAGATGAAATCTTGCATCTCACATTTTTCATTACGTTCGCGGGCGTAATTGGTTTTGTTTCGCCAAGCGTCGGCTCTGGTGCGCGCCTGTAAAGTTTGTTTTTACGCGATACATCGCTTTGCTGCTTGCCGATGCGAAGCGCATGCGCAATAGTTCTAGTCATCCCGTCTCTTTGAGGAGGCGGTCAGCCCATGACGTTTTTCGATCACAGCAAATCGGAAATCGCTTATATTGTTTTAAGGGTTTTGATTTGTCTTTGATGTTTCGCCAACTTTTTAAATTTGATCAATAGATTTAAATATTTCGTTCGTTTACATGTGTACACCCCGTTAATTTTTAGATATTAAAAATTTCGTTAATTTGAATAAGAATACGTTTGGTGTTACTGCTGTCATGACGTGAATTTTTTTGGGAGCGCAGGGCTTCGGGCCCGGTTCACCGGTCACCGTCCCTAGGATGAACGGCGAAGTTAATAAGTCCGCCGTCGCCTCTTCAGGCTCCTTGAATTTTAATAGTATTATAAAATGTTTTTATTTAAAGTTCAAATTCAAGTACGATTATTTTAATATATTTTGTACTGCTCCTTACGTCTATGTGAAATTCTATTCAAGATAAACTTTTTAAAAATTGAGAAATCGTTACGGCAATTCGGTGGCCATAAGGTGAAGATCTTTCTTCCTTCTCACGATGGATTTAATAAAGAAGATATTGTTACTGAAAAGTCTACTCAGCATTTTATTTTAAACACAACAAAGTAAGATCGTTTCATTTTATTATTTTTGTTTCAACTGCTTACCTAAAAGAACTTTAGGGGATATTGCAAAATAGATTTAAAACGCAATGTAAAACTTTAACGGCCGAATTAGATCATTTACAATTCCATTATCTAAACCACCCATTATTAATACGACATTTGGTGCCGTGAAAGCAGTTGCTCTTTTAATAAAATTTAATTTAATTGCTATTTTATATGAAGAAATAAAAAGTGAGAATTATAAGATTTAGTATACTTACAAAGAAGAATATATTTTGTTACTAAATTAATATGACAAGTTCAATATTTAGAAACTTAACAATAGTATTTGTTCGAACGATTCTTCAGATTAGGTTGAATTTCATGATGAAAAATGGTTATATTCCATTAATTCTATTTAAAGAATTGTATTTTAATGTTTGATTCTTAATGGCTCATTGAAGAACGTTATTCTTCTTTTGAATGATTAGTTGGAAAATATTTTTAGATTAATCATATTTTGTTTTTGGAAAATAATAAGTTTGAAATAATTTGTGTTGTTGTTCTCAAGAACATTCTTTTTATTATTTTAAGAGGCTATGACTTTGGGTTTTCAAATTTTATGGCACTATTAAATTTCAATAAATTAAAGAAACGATAATAATAATATCTATATTTGGTTTTAGAGAATGAAATATTGAAGTAATCTTGTAATATGGTCATTGTGCTGAGAAAATTTATATAAAATAAAAGATTAATATTTTTTTTCTCTTAAGCTGAAATTCTTCACAAGATTTCGTAGCAGTCTATTTCCTACATAAATGTTTGAAGATTTTATGCTTATACATAAAATTTTATGTTCTACACATTTTAAATCAAGACATTTTCAACAATAATTTAATGCAGATTTTCTCATAATTGACTCATTGATTTATTCTAAAGCCATCTGAACTGTAATGTTCTCAATTTTAATCATACAGTTTTGCTTAGTGATAGGATGAGCTGGAGTCTACAAGATGAAAATTTGTGAAATTAAGAAAATTTTTGCATTTATTTTATACTTGTTCTCAAGTTGTTCAGTTGTCAGTTGATGTCTCAAAATTGTTTGTAAAGGAACTCTCAGCTATATTATATTTAAAAACTTATGTTGCTTCAATATATTTTTTTATTCCTATAATAAACTGTATTTTTTTCAAGTTAAGAATTTTCACTTCATCATCTCTTATGGAGTAATGACAGCTTTTCACCAACTATATTCTCATGTTGCTCTCTAAAAAGGAACGAAAGCAGCATTATTTATTTTTTTTATTCTTGAGAAGTAGACATGGGGCTTCTTCATTCCTGTTACTGATATAATATTTCATCATATATATATATATATATATATACATTAAATAAACAAATCCTTACAGTTTTACACAGCTATATTAAAAAGAGTTCTTGCATTCCTCTACAGTAATCTTAACTATGTGTCGCTATTCATCATATTTTTTTTTAAAGAAAAACACTGTATCTCAGTATTGCTCTAAGATCATATAACTTGCTACCATTATGAAATATTTACCTGCAATAAAATTTCTGCTTCATTTTCAACAATTCCTGTAATGAAGAACATCCACCAATTGGACATCCACTTATGTGTTGTATCCATTTGTGTTGACCTCTTCTCTAATGATGTCATTGTTGATTATTTTACAGTGGAAGATAAATATCATAATCCCATACTTGTCTGAAAAATTACTGTTTCATATTAACTCTATTAAAATGTATGCTTCATTTTCAACTTTGAAGTGAATGATGAAGAAGAGTCATGAGCATGTTAGTGTAACATATCCTTGCAATGCCTGATTCAATTTTATATTCCTCAAGGTTTGTTTGTAAAGCTAAAATATTCCCCAGCAAGCACAATTATTTTCTCTAGTAACTGTATGGCTAGACTTGATTATAGAAGATTTGTTGATGGGCCTTTTCTTTTGTAAGATGTATTATCCTTACTGAGGGGAATGGTTCACGTATCTGCTCCTAGAAATCAGTTTTGCTGTTTTTGAAAATTTTCTTTTTACTTTACTAACTTTTTCCAAATGAAGATTTTAATTTATTATGGAAAATTATAAAGATCACTTACCTTTAATATATATGTTGATTTTACAGATGTTTCATTAGAGATACCTGCAGTTACAAAACTTGCTATACAGGCATTCTCAAGATTTCTTTATTTATTGCCTAAATTCCCCATATTCTTATTATTGCCATTATGTTTTATTTTTAAATATACCCAAAGTCTCTAAATTTCATGTTGTCATATGCCTCAGTTTTTAAACAAAAATACAATGAAAAATTTTTATAAAGAATTATTATTATGAAGAAATTTGAAATTCAAGTTATTTTAGATACAAAGTTATAGAAATAAGAAAAGCACAGTTCTTAGTACTATTTAACAGCGCCTTTTTATAAAGAAGTGAAGAAGTGGTGAATCTTCAGAAAAAGTGAATCTAAAGTGGTGAATCTTCAAAATTTACTAAGAAATTCAAAGAAGTGCTTATTGCTATCATCATTTGTGTCAACTACTTTACATGTGTCTCAATTATTTTTTCTTTTAATATACGACCAGTGTTCTCGCTGTCGCTCGCCAATGCGGCAAATTGCGACTAAATTCTTCATTTGGCGAGTAATCAAGCGATTAGATTCGCCAAATTGCTAGTGCTCAATTTTTGCTTTTTCATTTTTTCTTTTTCGCTTTTCGTACATATGCATATATATTTAATGTATACAATTTTTTTTAATGTTTGTAGCGGATTAGTTGAAATTAGATTAATAACAATCGCTGTCACAGTTATAAAAACTTGGGTTATTTTAGAACATATTGAAAAAAAAGGGAATACATTAAAGAATTAAATGTTTTTTTTTTGTGTGTGTGTGTGTGCGCAACTTGGCGAATCTATTTTGCTAATACTTTTCTCATTTGGCGAATGTTTTTCATTTTTAATTAGCCAAATTACTAACGTTGGTCAAATGTCAGCGAGAACACTGTATACGACTAGTGTGTCTTCAAACGCATCATCAGTTCTCATCATTAGTGCTCCGTAATTCATCTGTGTAGTGCTTTCGAAAATGGTTCCTAAAAGCTAGTGAATTAGCTTCAAGTAAATGATGTACCAAGATATTGTGTTGTCGCCCAATATTTCTTGACCAATTTCGTATATGATGTCTATCGAATTTTTAAAATTGATTCCTCTATGTGTATCATTAGAGAATACCACATAACTTCCACCATTGTCCACAACTTTTCCTTCTTAAAAAGATTTTAAGGTAAATGGAAAGACTACCTACATGATATTGAGTGTGTGTATTTTGACTTGTTTATCAACAGCTAATGATGAACTCTTCATGCAAACTGCAATGATAGCTTTAGGGAATTAAAAACTATTTTGATCCCAAGAACATTAATGTTATCTTTTGCAGTCATACAATTCTTTAATATATACAGGGGTTGGACAAAAATATGGAAACACCTTAAAAGAAACACGTTTCCTTGCCTAGTATTGTGTACGGTATCCGTTGTTATTCAAAACAGCTTGCAGTCTTCTCGGAATGGATAAATACAGTTTCTGTATGTTTGCCAAGAAAATATTGTACCATTATTCCTGCAAAACAGTGGCAAGTTCAGATAACGATGTTGGCGATGGATAGCGAGAACGCACTTTCCGCTCCAATCTAGACCACAAAGGTTCGATAATATTCAAGTCTGATGACTTTGGTGGCCTGGGGAGATGCGAGAATTCATCATCGTGCTCAGAAAACCAGTCCTGGACAATGTGAGCTGTGTGAACGGGGACGTTGTCGTCTTGGAAGATATCATCATCATTGGGGAATAAAGCTTGTACCATTGGATGGACTTGACCGGCCAAAATGTTCACATAAGTCTGAGCAGTAATATGCCCTTACAGAGTTATCATGGGGCCAGAAGAGAACCACGATATGGCTGCCCAAACTATCACCAAACCCTCGCCATGTTTCACTCTTGGCAACAAGCAGTCTGTATTATAGGCTTGAGATGGCGTTCTCCAGATGTAAACTTGGCCAAAAGTGAGGAACAATGTGAAAGAAGACTCATCAGACCGTATTACGCTCTTCCACTGCTCTATAGTCCAGGCTTTATGACTTAAACACCATTTTTTCCTGTTACAGGCATTAGCATTACTGATGGATGGCTTTTCAATTGCAACACGGCCAGCAATTCCCTATTTATGAAGCTCCCTTCTAATTGTTTTGGTACTCACAGGATTTGGTAACACGACATTCATTTCAGCAGTAACTTTTGCAGCTGTCGACTGCTTTTTTTTCGCGATAATCCTCCTTAATGATCGTCTGTCACGATCACTCAGCACACACTTTCGTCCGCTCTGTGATTTAGCGGATGATGTTTTTTCTGCATTTCAAATATACGGAATAAATCTTCGACACAGTACCTCTTGAAACACTAAAAACCTCGGCTACCTTGCTTACGGAAGCACCCACCATACGCGCGCCAACAATTTGTTCACGTTCGAAGTCTGTTAACTCTGACATAATGCAATGATAATCTCACATAACAGTGCTCTAACAACGACTGAATGGTGCAGCGATTTTACGAAGTTGTATTGGTGGCGTCAGTAGGCGAAAACTCCAGTGCCATCAACATAGTTCATTATAATCAATCTTTCTTTTCAAACATGCATTTCAAAAGGTGTTTCCATATTTTTGTCCAACCCCTGTATATATATATATTTATCCCTTTTACACAAGGTATCAGTGGCCTTCAAAGGAGATCTATGCCCCCTGAAATTTTGTGTAACAGCATCAAAATACAGAGTATTTATTTGATATACTTCCTTTCAACTTTAGGTGTTTACTTATGTTAGATTAATACTTTATATTTACTTTTACAGATCTGATGACAAAATTCAGTACCTTGGAATTTGTTAGTCATTTTTGTAAGCCTGGTGTTTAATAATTCCTATGATGATTTCAACAAATAATATATTTCCTACATAATTATTATTTATTTGTTTGCTTGAAATATTTTATGTAAAGAATTTTATGTGTATTATGGTACACTTAAAATTTCAATTTTCCCATGATAGTGTCAAATAATTACTCAGTCTTTCAGTGTGTATGAAAGCATTTTTTTTTTCTGGGGATCCCCACCCAACCCAACCCAAATACCCACTTTGTCAACAAAACCATGGTTTTTACACGTATTTGAAGATTGTATCAAGTGATAGTGTAAGTTTTAAAGAATGATATATATTGAAAATGTTTATTGAGTAAATAATGCAATTTTTTTCTGAGAAATATTTATATTAAAAGGTGTTTGTTGATATTACTTTTACAACAGATGTTTTCATTAGGCAGTGAAAAGTTGGTAAGAGTAAATAAATCAACAGTGAAACACTTAATTTCAGACATGTCTTTCATATATATATAGTTGCAACTAGCTTAGCTATCTGTGTTTTATATTTTTGGTAGTCATTTAGTGCACAATTTGATTGCTTGTATCATGTGAAATGTAGCTGGTTAAGTCCATTACATGTTTGTTACTAAATAAAAATGAATATATTATTTAAAAAATAATAATAATAATAATAACTTATGGTATATTTAATACTGGCCAGTCTATATTTACAGGTATGACAGTCTATATTTGGAGTGATCACAGTTTATGTTTAGAGTAATGACAGTAAATACTCTAGTTTAAGAATACTAAATAAGTTATAAGTCCTAGGCAGTCAAATACTCATGGTATTTTGACATTTGTTGCTTGTAAAATGCAACTTTCTTTTTGGTACCAATTGAAATATTTGATGTGATCTCTTTTTTTTATATATGCTAATATTGATTTTGTTTAGCATTTATACTTAAGTATTTTGATGAAAATTTATATGAGATCTTAATGGAAGAAATTGCCATAAATTGTGAAAGTTGGCATTTTTATGTGTATTTATGGTATACATTTTTATACTGGCATTGTAATTTTTAATGTGCTATGTACATTTATGATGTATACTTTCTCTTTTCTCTCTCTTCCTTTTTGGTCACCATTACGAATGATTATTTGCAACAATTTCATTTTTGGCTATCAAAATTTTGATTTTCCCATCCTGATGTAATTTTTTTTTGTTTCGCCAAGCGTCGGCTCTGGTGCGCGCCTCTAAAGTTTGTTTTTACGCGATACATCGCTTTGCTGCTTGCCGATGCGAAGCGCATGCGCAATAGTTCTAGTCATCCCGTCTCTATGAGGAGGCGGTCAGCCCATGACGTTTTTCGATCACAGCAAATCGGAAATCGCTTATATTGTTTTAAGGGTTTTGATTTGTCTTTGATGTTTCGCCAACTTTTTAAATTTGATCAATAGATTTAAATATTTCGTTCGTTTACATGTGTACACCCCGTTAATTTTTAGATATTAAAAATTTCGTTAATTTGAATTAGAATACGTTTGGTGTTACTGCTGTCATGACGTGAATTTTTTTGGGAGCGCAGGGCTTCGGGCCCGGTTCACCGGTCACCGTCCCTAGGATGAACGGCGAAGTTAATAAGTCCGCCGTCGCCTCTTCAGGCTCCTTGAATTTTAATAGTATTATAAAATGTTTTTATTTAAAGTTCAAATTCAAGTACGATTATTTTAATATATTTTGTACTGCTCCTTACGTCTATGTGAAATTCTATTCAAGATAAACTTTTTAAAAATTGAGAAATCGTTACGGCAATTCGGTGGCCATAAGGTGAAGATCTTTCTTCCTTCTCACGATGGATTTAATAAAGAAGATATTGTTACTGAAAAGTCTACTCAGCATTTTATTTTAAACACAACAAAGTAAGATCGTTTCATTTTATTATTTTTGTTTCAACTGCTTACCTAAAAGAACTTTAGGGGATATTGCAAAATAGATTTAAAACGCAATGTAAAACTTTAACGGCCGAATTAGGTCATTTACAATTCCATTATCTAAACCACCCATTATTAATACGACAATGCTTTAATTAAAAGATATAATTCCTTAAATGGGGGACGGCGGATTACATACATAGTGCAGCTAAACGATGTTCAGTAATGTAAGCAGTATCAAGCAGCACAGTTGTGGAAAAAAAATTAAACAACCCTGCTAACTCTGCAAAAAAATATCGTAAAAGAAAGTTACTGGTACCAAACGACTGCAAATAAAATCTACTTTTAAATGACGTATATAAAATTTGTTTAGGCGTCCATCTACATATTAAAACGGACCCAAACTTTCCTTTTTTCCAATAGCAATTCCCAATTTTGACATAATAAGACAGTATAAATGAATTATACACTCTTGAATTAACCTAAAAAATTCATGCAAAGTGTACGAAACGTTTTCGAGAAATTAAATACTTTAAAACAAGAATATTTTAGGGGCTGTACCCAAATTGAAGTTCGGTGCTCGACTGTTGACAGAGAGAGCCCGCTTCTTGATCATGGCACCACTCATGTAGCCATTGTAAACAGCTAGATTTATGGATAGCATAAAAAGGTTAAAAACATCTTGTTACTTTTTATCTCTGACGGCCCCTTAAACCATTATTTTGAAGTTTTTTTAAGCATAATTCAAAAACTACATAGAAGAATATTTTGAAATTTTAGATTTCCATAAGGCAGGTTTTAATGAATGTAAATCCATAAAAAAAATTAAGTTTTTAATTCATATTTTTTTTCGAATATTAATTTTATAATACATATAATAAAATTATAAAAATAGTAAATTCAACTATTTATGTTTGGGTATTTTAGTATAATTGCTACATAAAAAATTAGCACTTTAGAAATATAATTTTAGAAGAAATTAATTAAAAACATGAAAATGTACTTTAACATTACAAGAACCAAATTTTGAATGTCTATAATTCAAAAACTTATCATTCAAATGACTCGAAATTTGGTGTCTAGGCAGAGTTTTAATCGAAGATTTGAAATATCTTAATATATTAAATGTATATTAAAATTGGGTTGTTGCGATTGAAAAGAAATTAGTTTGGTTTCATTTTAATATGTACAGGGCCCCCATAGCAAATTTTTTATACATCATTTAAAATTAGATTTTATGTTCAATGGATCGGAGCCAGTAACTTTCTTTTACGATAATTTATTGATGCTTTACTTTTTTTTTCTAATACTCTATAATTTTAGTACAGAAAATCCGGATCACAATTCATTCACTCAATCAGAAATTCAGAATAATTTATATTGTTACAGCGTATATGGGGTTCTTTTGATCTTATGGTTAGACAACTTCAAACTCTTGTCAGAAAAGTAGAAAATAATTTATTTACAGAACTTCAGAACAACAAAGTCTTCGAAACTCACAAATATTACTAGATATTCAAAAATAATTGTTCAAATCTTTCGTACAAGTGCAGATATAGGTTCCAGAGACTTTTTATACAATGTCTCAACACTAAATCACATTCAAAATAACGTAAATAAAACTCAAGCAAACTCGCTTAATCGTAGCTCACTCAATGACTGACTCAAGGCCCCCTTATCATAATATCATATATATATTATATTATGATAAGTTAGCCTTGAACTGACTGATAAATAATAACAACAACAGCTCGCATCGCTTCTCTTCTTATATAGGCTCGCAGCATGCGGTGGAAATTTCTACAACCTTCTAGAAAAAACTGGAAAACCACGGAACAACATTTAATGTATCAGTATATCTAAAGGGGGGTTACCATTGAGAGGGAATGGTTACCATCGCCAACAATAGCCAAGTTTGTCGCCAACTTGGCGATATATCGCCAAAAGTGACGCCAACTTGGCGATATCTTTAATATTTCGCAAAGCTGCCATAGACATTCACTGAAAATAATAGACAAGTTTGCTTGATAACAGATACAATGTAACAAAAATTAATATTAGTAAAGGAATGGAGCTTAATAAGATTATTTACTTAATTTTACAGTACAAACACTAACTATTTACAAAATTCGTAACAATATGAAGCTGAATCCGAATATTAAATTGTTAAAGAGAAAATCCATGTATTTTTTATACTGATTATTCACTTTTATTAATCGATAGTACACTCCATTATAAGAATGTCGTTGTTATAGTTACGTCGTTGAAATATTGTTCATAACTGTAACAATAATGAAGTGAGTTTAGTGAAATATTCAGCAGGATTACATTGCGTTTCACCTAATTTGTGATGTCACAAATTGTATTAGAAATGGTCATCGTCCATATTCAAATAAAATGGATTTAGATGCTTAACTATGCGGTAGCCAAACACTACATACGGTGTCACTCACCAAATCCCTGTGTCATTTCATTGCTTTTTTTGATGTCATGAGATTTACATTCGCTAAAATATATTTATTACTTTATTCTTTAATACCTGTGTAGGCATACTACAACAAGAAAGAATGAATCACCCTACATTCTTTTATAAAATAAGTCGATTGCAATCCCGATTTCCTTTACAAATATCGTTTACTCGGCATGAATATATTATCACCCTTTACAGCTTTGATCACTAGTTTAATTATAATCGGTACCTTTTTTGTGATAGCTCCAGTCGTGACACCTTTAAACCCGAAAAAAGGGAAACAGTTAAAAATTAAAATAACGAATAGAGATAAGGTGTTTCTTCCCTTCCCACCCTCTCTCAACCCTGTCTAATTATTGTTAGCTCCAGTTGCTGACAAGGTCTTGTGACGTATTGAAAAAAGTTCAAGGATGACGATTGGCAAAGCTTTTTTATTTACATCTACAATTCAGAAGATATAAAAGATTTGGAACTAATGTTTTAAAATGAGAGCACATTCTCGCTCTGTCCGCAAACTTGTTAAAGCTGCGCGTGGGTTGGGCCTGTACTTGAAATTTTCGACAAAGACAAATGTCGGGCCATAACGGCCCTACACTTTAACGGAACAGTCCTACGCCCCGGCCGACGGTTCACGTCGATGTCTCAAGTGAAATTTATTGCGTGTATAATTGGGAAGTTGAAGATTTTATCGTACACAAAATGTATCTGTCTCGTATCAGAGGGGGTCTATTAAGGTTTAACATCTGCCTCTGTTGAAAATGTGCTAATGATTAAACTCAGAACGTTATCAGTCTGTACAAACGGTATGTAAAAGGTGACCGTAACTGCCTTCAACTAAATAACCAAACAACCAACTGGCGAGAATTCCCACTTTTGTCTATTTGCAAAAACCTGCGTTAGAGTCGAAAACTTTAAGGAGGATTTCATCAGAAATCCCGCAGAAAAATTCTGAAAAGAATCTATTGGTTTTGGTCCACTTTATAAGCTTACATTTACAGAAAATTTCATGAATGATTTCTGCATAAACTTTTTAGGTATTTGGGCCATTATTTAAAGCCTAATTTCTCCCAAAAATCTGCATATTTTATCTTGGTGAAAATCCGTAAATTTTATTTTGAAGAAAATCTGCAGAATAAGATGAGCTAAATATCTACAAATTTTGTTCAGAAATTTTTTTAAGATAACCTTCAGATTTTTTCCCAATGGGGTATTAGTGAAATAATACACAAGTTCTACCACTTTTCTTGCGTCTAAGTGTTATTAATACTTTCTTCTATCTTTACAAGAAGAAAGTATTGGATTCGTGAACATTTTTTAATTCAGAATTTCGACGGATTTACACAGCTTAAAGGTCAGAGATTCCAAAAAACAATGTTTATACAAAATGTCTGTGTGTGAGTCTGTCAGTTTGTCTGTCTATATCTGACATACATTTTGTGGGCGCTCTCTCTCAAGAACTAATTCACGGAATTTTATAAAACTTTAGATTCATTTAGACCTTGATATAAATTGGGTCTGATTTTTTTTTTGTATGTACATCGCCCAACAGGTGGCGCTGATTTTCTGCCTTTTTCTCGATTTCTAGAATAGCTATCTCTCAAGAACTAATGGACGGATCTTCAAAAAACTTCAGACATCGTTAGTCCTTGATATAATATGGTTCTGTTTATCTTTCGGTGTAAATCGCATCACATATGGCACTGCTATACGATATCATACATGATTATTGCAATAGCTCTATCTTAAGAACTAATACTCAAATTTTCATCAAACTTTAGTTTTCGTTAGTTTCTATATAAATTAGCATTCTGTCGTTTTTCAGAGCAAAACTTTTACCAGATGGCACTACTATGCGGCATCATTGATGATTATCGCAACAACTCAATTTCAGGATCTAATGCACGAATTTTCATCAAACTTCAGATTCAGTTATTCTCCAATATAATTGAGTAATCTTTTGTTTTTGGAGTAAATCGCTCAACAGGTGGCGCTGGTATGCGGTATTATCATGATTATTGGAATAACTCTGTCTCAAGAATTAATGCACGGATTTTCACCAAATTTCAAATTAAGTTAGTCACTGATATAAATTAGTATTCTTTAGTTTTTAGAGTAAATGGCTCAACAGATGGCACTTGTATCCAGTTTTTTCGGTTTCTGCGATAATTCTATCTCAAATATCAATACACAGATTTTCATCAAACTCCACATTCAGTTAGAACTTGAAATACAGTGGCGGTCAAAAGTTTCCGGCTAGCAAAAATTTTTCAGTCCATTTGTAAATGTCCTATATCCCTAGAGCAGATAATAAGACGACAAAAATAAACCAAACCAAACCAAACCATTTGTAAATATATCCATATGAAGAGGAATCTCAAAGCGATACTTATGCATTTTATTGACATATTAGTTAGGAACTTACTTATAGAAGAACGTGCAAATATCAATAAATTTAATTGACAAAATTAAGTATAAAAGAAAACGCATCTTCTCAAAAGTTTCCGGCCACTTATCATTCTTTAGTTTTTTTCTATCCGTAAGTGTTTTTTTGTTGTGTTTATGAATGAATCAACGTGTATAGCATAATTTGAATTCAAATTTGAAAAGTTCAACAATTATTGTTCATAAATGAGTGATTAGTTTGTCGCTAAAAGGCCAATCTTCCCGAGATATTGCGGCTAAGTTATCGATCAGTAAAATCGACTGTAAACGATATTTAAAAATTATATAAAGATGGCCATGGCTTTCATGGCTTTCAGAGGTCCGGGAGACCCCGGAAAATTACTATTCCTGTGGACAGAATTATCAGAAGAAAAACCATTGATAATCCGCATGAAAATTCCGTTGCAATATACTGCGATTTACGGAATGAAAATATTGCTGGAATAAGTTTGTCTACCGTGTTATGATGCTGACGTGATACAAAACTTTATGGAAGAGTCGGTGTTAAAAAAATTTCGGAGGTTAAAAAAATACCGACGTACCCTACTGGCATTTTCCAAGGAACACAAAGTCTGGTCATGTGAAAACTGGACAAAAGTTCTACTTTTCCATTAATCGAATTCAAAACAGTTTTGGAAGTGATGGCAGACACAACGTCCGATGACCTAAGAACAAAAGATATCATTCGACCTATGTTATTCCTACAATGAAGCATGGCGGTGGACACGTTATGCCGTGGGGAGTATTTTCTTCAAAAAGTGTCAGTCCGTTATTTGAAATCCACAGCCAATTGAATGATACAATGTATAAGGATATCTTGAAAGACCATTTTCTGCCTTATTAGAGAAAACAATTTGGTTGCAACTATTTTTCTTAACATGATAACGATATAAATAATGTATGCAAGCCTTGATAAGCAATGGTTTTCACACAAAAAATTTCGTTTTTGAATGGTCAGCCCAAACGCCCAACATGCATCCAATAGAAAATCTTTGGAAAGAAGTTGGCAAAAGTCTGCGGATCTATAAATATTCTAATTCAGTCGAAATTTCGCCAAAATTGCAAGAAATGTGAAAAAAACGTACCATAGACGATTTTTAACCGTTGATTGTATGAATGTCACATTGCTTCGCCGCAGTACTTATTATTAAAGCCAATAAAATAGTAATGTTGATCACTGTAATTTTCTATTACAATACCACTTTTTTACAAACTTGTGAAGGTGGCCGGAAACTTTTAAGAACATCCGTTTTCCTTTATACTTAATTTTTTCAATTAAATTTATTGATATTTACACGTTCTTCTATAAATAAGTTCCTAACTATTATGTCAATAAAATGTATAAGTATCACTTTGAGATTCCTCATGGGTATACTTACAAATAAAAAGAAAATTTTTTGCTGGCCGGAAACTTTTGACCGCCACTGTAAGTCGTTTCAGATCATATTTCGATGTAAATTACCTAACCGATGACGTTGCTGTGTTTCCTGTGTTTCATTTTTCTAGAAGTATTAACGTGTATGAGATAGAAGAAAGTTTTGGGATTGTCACATCCGACTAGTTTTAATTCAGTTTCATCAATACAACTTCTATAACAAAATCAAAACACAGATCCCCGCTTCTTAATCTCAAATTGCCCGTTATTGATACATTCTTTCCTTATTTATAAGGAGCTATTACTGTACTCCGATAAAAAAAAAAAAAAAGAAAAAAGAGGAAAGAGAAACATGTAAAATGAGCTTTCGATATTACTATGTCGATGGCATTATCCCCCTTTCACTGTCTAATAAAGTATGTATCGTTTACCGAATAAGTATTATTTTACGGATAAATATCTATAGAGTGTCACATTTTATCAAAATTCGTTGCGGATATTCAACATTGTCTTATTACACGGTAAATTATATGTTATATTTTTACTTTTATTTAAAACATTAAAGTGAGTAAGGTGATACTTGAAAATATTGAAGATTTATGTTTTTTAGAGAGGATAATAATATTACGTTCAGAAAGGAAAAACTTAAAAAATAAGTTTCATAAAACGAAAAAAAAATCAATGTAGGTTGTTTTTATGATATTTTTAGATGCGTTTGTAATTAAATAAATACGTAGCGCCTATAGTCGTCGTTCAGTCCATCTATCTGTCCGCATATAATAAAGCAAAAACTACCCAACCGAATAATTTGAAATTTAAAATACATAATTGTTGTTGACTCTTTTAGAGTCATTTCAAATTTTATGAAAATGGGATGCATACTATAATCACAGGAACAATCAAAGGCAAACCATTACATTACGGCCAATGGAAAAAATAGTTTCAAGTGCTTTTTAATAGTGTTATATATACTCTTTCGAACATTATAAAATTGACATGCATTTATGAAGTATATACTAAAATATACATTCTGTACAATCTGTGGTGCAAAAAAATATTTGTTATTCATTTACAGGGCTACACAAGAGTATCCCATTACAATGGTATAGAAAGAAACATTGTTTGGGGGCGCGTTTTAATTGCATTAAACTATTTCACATTTTATGAAATTGATAAACGTTGCTGAGATTTAATACAAGTTACTTCCAGTATAATAAAAAACAAATGGTATTTACTGGTATACACAAAAGATTTCGAATACTCTCCTGTATCCGAAGTATTGAATACTATTACACCAAGATCTGATATATTTAAAACTTCTTTATAGTACGAACACACCTAATTTGCTACGCTTGACGAGCATTTTCTAACTTGTTTAGGGATGTAACGAATAGTCGGCCTTTTTTCAGAATATTTCATTGTCCAAATAACTGAACATGTGTTGACCGGATACTACAACCGAATACTATCTGTTGAAGAATACTTTGGATATTTAGCCGAATAATTTGTGTAGTTAGCCTAATAGATTCAGGATAAAAAACATATAATTTCTTCTATTTGTTATTATATTACGAGATGGAACCGTCGATATTCGACGTTAAAAAAAGTTTTAAAATACCCTCACAATCATCGTTCGTATCAATTTCGTTTCTTCTGGAACACATCCATTATTCTAAACTAATTAATTTTTATATAAAAATGAAGAAAATATTTTTCAATAATATTAGGACAATTTTCAGACGAAACAGAATTTCAGTGCTTCCGATTGATAATGTCTTTGCATGGTTTCCTCTTTCCCTTTCCATAATCGGGATAGCAAACTTATTAATCCAGTCCCATTTAAACCCATTTCCGCTTACCTTGTTATAAAGTAATGCATCCAATGCATCCTTAAAAAAATGAGATGTAATTCCTATCATAGTCTGATACACAACTTATTTCAAGTAATTCGACATGATATTAATTTTATGTTCTACTTAAATTGAATATTTGTCTTTTTGGTTGGCAGATTTCAGTATAGTGATAAAATGCTGCATTCTATGAATAATCTTATCTTATGATTTATCGTTTATTTTTTATTTTATTTTATTTTTTTTTTTTTTTTTGTCTCTACTCTTTAAGTTATTTGAAAAAGATTGAAAAAATAATTCATGCTTGGAAATAATTTAAAATGTCACTAAACTGAGAATCATTTTTCAAAATTTTTTATCCTAAAGTTAATTTTATTCCTATTTTATCATGTAACAATTGAAATTGCACTGTATTTTTATTTAAAAGTAATGTAAATACGATAAACACACATAGTAAGTAGGGGAAAGTCGGATAAAACCGGGACCCTACTGCTTTTCTCTTTATTATTATGCACTATAAGAACAAAACTGTCAAGAAATGTATTAAAAAAGATAATATAATTCCTAGCGAAGAAAAAAAGTATTCATTCACACGCGAGCAATAGCAAATAAGATCATAACAATGCTTTTTTTAGAAGTGCGCAATGTCCCGTTTGCATCCGACCTGGTTGGACAAAACCGGGAACTAGAAAAAGTAGTTAAAAGTACATTATAACTTAGCAATAATATTATTTATTAAAGAAAAATTGACATATTATTCTTATAGAATGTTAATCTACATCAAGTTTACGTAAAATAACAATGTGTTAAGTTATACTTTAAGAGTTGAAATTTTTAGGCACAAAAATCCCAAATGAAAGTGCGATCTTGTTCATTTGCATTGCTGCATGCTTCACGTGCCCACCCTCTGCAGTGAAGGTACTGTTTCAAACTCTCCTTAGGTTTAAATTGTTCATATAAGCCGTTGCCAAAGCTGCATGATTCACTTTCATCTTCCTCCTCGTTTGATGTCAAGAGGATTTTTCTTTGGACTCTTCTTTTTCCCATCAGTTTTCTACTTTTCTTTTCTTTCATCATGAAATGTTTTCCCTTCAGGGTTGAGTTCTTCTTGTCTTTTTTTCCATCTATTCTTTTTAGGTGCGTTCGTAATTATATAATACGTAGCACCTATAGTGGTCGTTCAGTCCGTCCGTCTGTCTGTCCGCATATAACAACGCAAAAACTACCCAACCGAATCGTTTGAAATTTAAAATACATAATTATTACATAATTTTGTCGAGTCATTTCAAATTTTATGAAACTCAGATGCATAGATCAATTACAGGGGCAATCAAAAGTATTCCATTAAATTACGGTCAATGGGGAAAAAGTTTCAAATGCATTTTAATCGTTTGAAATTTAAAATACGTAATTATTACATAATTCTGTCGAGTTATTTCAAATTTTTTGATAATCGTGTGCATAGATCAATTACAGGGGCAATCAAAAGTATTCAATTACATTATGGTCAATGGGGAAAAATTTTCAAATATATTCTATACGTTTGAAATTTAAAATGCATAATTATTACATAATTTTGTCGAGTTATTTCAAATTTTATGAAAATCGGATGCATAGATTAATTACAAGGACAATCAAAAGTATTCCGTTACGTTACGGTCAATGGGAAAAAATGTTTCAAATGCATTTTAATCGTGTTGCACTCATGCGAACTTAATAAAATTCATATGCAACTATAAAGTACATATTATAATATACATCTTACATAATTTGTGGTGCAAAGAACATTTGTTATTGATTTAGAAGGCTACACAAAAGTATTCCATTACATAATGGTATAAGGTGAACATTGTTTGATGAGCGTTTTAATTGTAATTCACTATTTACAATTTTATGAGATTGATATATGAAAGTAATATTTTTAAAACTTCGTTATCGTACGAACGCACCTAATTTGCTACGCTTCACGTGCAATTTCCAACTTGTTCTTCTTGTTCGAGTTCTAATTTGTAGGCGGTTGAAACAAGGATAGCTGTTTTTCCTCGCCGCTTGTCAGATTTCCTGATGGCTGTAGGATCCGTTTGTACTGGAGTGGGGTTTATATAGTGTGGTGAGACTGCAATAAGACGCTTGGTATCTCTGCCCAGACTTTGAGAAGACGTAGAAAAAAGTAATCTTCCCGGTTATGTTCGAATATCTGCATCTCGGTTTTTTTCGACCAAGCCATTTTGATAAAACGTTACTTTAACGTTGTTCAGATATCTCTTAGACACCAATACAAAATGTTAAAATAACAAGTAAATAACAAAATATCATACGTTATACTTACCCAAACTAATTCCTTGTTTATTTAGGATTGGTAACGTAATATTGAAGACGTCGAATTTTTAAGTTTTTCACTTGAAATCTTTAAAGAATCACCACTGCGAAATAAGTTCGTTTACGCCATTTCTGCTTTGGAAACTCGCATGCCGCTCGCATAGAAATAATTCTAGAAGTTTCCGCTAGATACCTCCACAAATAAAGCCATAAAGCCTGGTTCCCAGTTTTATCCACCTTCCCGGTTTTATCCAACTTTCCCCTATACACAGTTTTGTATCTGCTTTGACTTACTCAATGATTTAAAATTAAATGAAAAAAATGTATATTCATAGCATCAACTCGGAATAGGGCTTAATTATACAGTGGTGGAAAATGATTTATGAAAGCATAACATACTTCTCAACAAAAACTTTTATAATGTTCAAATATTCATTAACAATGAATAAAATTTCGTACATTATGCATATGAAATGATTTATAAAATTAAAATTTTATAAATAGTAATAAAGTAAAACATAAGGTAGTAATATGGTGATTTATATTTTTTTAAGAAGGTAATTACATTAAGTTCAGATAGAAAAAATAGTTTCATAAAACGAGTAACATGCAAACATGGAAATTAATTAGGAATTATTATATTTCATTGGCTATTCTGAAGTAATGTTAACAAAGTTTCATAAAACGAAGTAATGTGAGACGCGCAGTACACTTAATAAATGTTATATATCCGAACGCAGGGTTCGATTTAAGCGCATCGAGCATAATATGCATAAGGGCATAAGATGCATAAGGGCATCATAATTTGCGATTCAAATTTAAAATACAATCCAAGAAATGCATTAAATCGAAATCATTGCGATGCATATTTCCCACACCCTTTGTTATGTCATGTACACTTAAAGTTAAAATTTAAAGATGTTTTTTCACGACATACGTTGTGTTTTCACTCTCCCCAAATGTTTATTTACAATGGAAGTACAGCGAAAGGCCATTGCTGGGCGCATTTTTCTCAGTAAACACATGATTTATTCCCTCCCTGACGCTGTGATTGATTACTGAATCACTGTTACTCGATAATCACGGCGTTTACTCATAGAAGTAAATGTAAATTTGTAGTAAAATTTGTTTGTAAATTTTCAAGATTTAAAAGTTACGTTAGCTATTTTTTACTTGCTATACAAAAGTGTCTAACTGCTATTCAAAACTGACTTTGTATAGCAGTTACTGCTATGCAACTTTCTTTTTCTAAATCGACCCCTGATCCGAAGCAATAGTTTCAGGCATACTTTTTAATAATGCGCATAAACGAAAAATGAGGTCTGGAGGACCGAAGGGCCAAAATCGATGCAAATCTAGAATGTGGATAACATGTTACGAAAATTAACAAATTAAGCAAAAGATCAATTGGTGTAATATATGTATACTAATAAAAGAACATGTCTCTCTGTATATGTATCTGCGATGGCTAGCGAAATCTACGGCACGTACGAAGTTAAAATTTTTTGTGAAGCTAGGTTCAAGGCTGAATCTCAGAATTTCAAAATTCTTATAATTGTTTAAGTTATTATTCAATTCACTCTCATTAAAACCCGATCTCGGTCGTTGTAACACGGAAAAGCTGTGATGCACGTACTGGAGGCTAATATATGCGTAGATTGAAAATAAAGAACGAAAAAAAAAAAAAAAATCCGGGGTATTTTGTTTTTATTTATAAACTAACATAGCCCAAACTGATTAGTATAGTTAAAGAACGGAAGATATATTCTGAAAGATTACACTCTTACGTCTGATTATCAATTATATCAATTAAAAAATCATATCGCATTTAACCCCTTGAAAAAAGAATTTTCAAAAAGGGTCGTTTTTCCGCAACATTCTTTCTGTTAATTCAGTTCCTATTCAGGAGGCAAATTTAAAGGTTCCGACTAAAAATATGTATATAAAGCTGAAATCTCCTTCAAATCGATGATGTAATTGGTTTTTAAAAATATAAATGTTAATCCTTTCAAATCTTTTTTAAATATACTGTCTAACGCAAATCGTTTTGCGTCTTATGAAGAGGATATTTTTTTCTACGCAAAAAGTAACTAAAAGTCCCTGTTTTTTCACAATCTTTTAAGAGCATTTCAATAAATCAGATTTACATCGCCTATAAAAATTTAGAAATGCTCGGATGGGTAGAAAATTTTTTACAAAATAAAATGTGCGAAAACTTCGAAAAAAAAAATAAAAAAAAAAAATAGAAACCGAGGGAATTTGGTGCGAATTCACTCCATTTCGGTTAAACGTTTTCCCTTTAGAACACGCATATATTTTATGAAATTTTAAGGGCTTCGTTTTAGATACAATCCATTAAAATTTCAGAGAATATGAAAACATTAATAATCTGTTTTGTTATGAAAATGCCTATTCGTTACTCTTGTAATTATTCGAGAATTTTTTCATAAATAATTCCAATTAGTTTGTTACAAAATATAATTAAACTAAAAAATAATGTAACATGTTAAAAAATATCACTGCATTCCGCTCACGTAATATATATCTAATTTGTAATAAAAAGCATTTTATATTTTTACATATTGAATCCTAACCCTCACCCTATCCTGTACGGACCGGTGATACAAATTTCAGGTTCATTTAAGAATATTATTACGACCCCGGGCAACGCCGGGTGGGGCAGCTAGTACAACTATTGGAAAAATCCAGCAAATTATGGTAAAAAAAATTTTTTTAATGCATTCCGCGTTTAACTAACTAGGGAACGTTCCCAGCTGCAAGTTGTAGATTTGGACGAGTGTGGTATAAAAAAAAAAGTACGTTATTGTACGTTATCGTTACGTAGTATATCATGTACGTTAAAAAATGCAATGGAACTACCCGTCCGAATCCAACCGTTTTCGAGATATCAGCACTTGAAATGTGAATGAATGAATAAATAAATTGACAGACAGGTATATAATTTGTTCGCAAGTCAAGCCAGCCTAAGAACAACATACTACTTTATGCACTATATATGCATACAGTTTATCCATGACGTCACGCCACACATTTACCGAAAAATTTGCATAAAACAAAGTGTTAGAAATAACAAAAAGTGATGGAAAAACCCTCCAAATGCAGTCCTACTCGAAAACTTCGTAAAATGCGAAGTGCCTGTCTAAAAGAGGGAAATAACTGGCAATATGTGGGTGTGGGTAAAGGATTTTGCTCGTAGAACTGGAAAAAGTATTGGCAGAAGGTTTAAAATTAATACAGAGACTTTTACAGACTAGTACAGAGATTTTTAACTTGCGAACAATTTATATACCTGCCAGTCAATTTATTTATTTATTCATTCACACTTCAAGTGCTTGTATCTCGAAAACGGTTGGATTCGGACGGGTAGTTCCATTACACTTTTTAACGTTACATGACGAGATCTTTCTTTTGATACCACATTCGTCCAAATCCACAACTTACCCTGAGAAGGTCACCTAGTAAGAAGAAGAAAAGAGGATTGTTCAACTTGCATCTAAAAAGCCTGCCAAAGATCAAAATAATTTTGTGCAGTTCTATCCCTGTCTTTTACTTCTAGAAGATTTACATGCCTGTAAACATTTAAATTTTAGCATTTCTAATATTAAATTACATTTTCAGAATTTCATTCTTATCTGCTGAAATTATAATCCCAAAGTAAAAATTTATTGTGTGGTTAAATACTGAAAAAGCTCAAACGTAAGTACACTGAATTTGTGATGTTAAAAATTTTACAATATGAATAATGAAATTCATATTCGAAAAAAAAAAAAAAAAAAAAAAAAAAACTACAGCGTATAATATTTTATAGATATATATGTATTATATCCAACTTTATACTATCTCCCAATTTCATTTTTTTCTTCCCAGTAATTTTCAAAATGTGAATTAAAAACATCAAAATGATGATTTAAGGGATCATTTATGACGTGCAAAATAGCATAATTTAAAATATACATATTTTACTTGTTTTACTTAAATATTTGTGGCTGTTAATAGTCGAAATATATTAAACTTGTGAAATGGTCATATTGTCATAGTCATTCTGTAGCATAACAATTGTAATTGTACTGAATAATTGATAATCGATAGTTAACTACCGACTATAGACTTCATTTTGGATTATGGACAGTACAATATGCTTATTTTAAAATAATTAATTTCTCTAAAACTAATCGTATGAATTTCGTGAAAATTTGTGTTTAGCCTAAATTGGGTGAATAATAGAAGGGTATAGAATTTATGGCTTCAGATTTGGGTGTTGCTATTGAATAAAACAAAGTTTGGATTTGTTTTGTCATGTAGATGACTCCCTAACCATTTTTTTCATGCATCATTTAAATGTAGATTTAATTTTCAATCATTTGATACCTATTTGTTACAAAATTAATTGAGGGTGTTTACTTTTTAACTATTTGGAAAACAGTTTTTGTCCACGGTAGAGAAATGGGAAATCTGAAGTATATCTGAATATTTTCATTGGTTGAATTCCGCAATTTTATCTAATTCATTTTATTCGTTTTCTATTTTTAATCTCCAAAAATGGAATACTTCTGTTTTTTATTTAATTCGCGTTTTCTAATTTGTCCATGCTTAATGTAGAAACGAAATACTTCTTTTGCCACAATGACAAAAAAGATTGTAAACTACAAAAAATTAATAACAAATTTAGATACAAGTTTCAAACAAGCTGCATTCAAAAGTATTTTTTTTTTCTGTATACGACGGTGTAAAAATTGAAAATGCATGATGTTTAGAAATTTAAAAATTTAGAGTACCGAAAATTGTTAAACTGAAATTTCATTTAATATTTGTTTATGACTGGCCCAGGAATATTAACGTGACTCTAAATGTCCAGACATATTAAAATATCTCTGTTATTATGTAAGCTATGTTTTGATCATCATAAAAATGATGTCTATTATTGTTTTTTAAGTATAGAAATTTATCTAAAATTATAGTCATTGAAAATATTATTTTCCAAATAGTCATTGTAATTTGTTAAATTACATTTCCCCCCAACGACTGTATTTGTTGTTCAACACAACATGCTAGAAAAAAAAAAAAAAAAATACTAAGTGGTTAAGTTACTTATTTTAAACTCAGTTTCAACAGTAGATTTCTTTTTATAATAAAGTCGATATCTAGATCCGTGATTCTCATTTTCAAACTGTCCGTTACTGTCTGATTTTTCCGTTATATATATAGTATACAGGTAGTAGTATTCTTAGAAAAAGAAAAACATGTAAAAGGAGCCTTTGATATGGCTATGCCGGTGGCACTAACACCCCCCTTCCCCTGCCCAATCAAGTTTATATCGTTTACAGAGAAAGCAATCTTTTGCAGGTAAATGTCTGCAGAGTATCATATTACACAGAAGTTCGTTGCGTTTACTTGTTGTATTTTCAGTGTATGATCACGGTAAATATTATTTTTCTAGACCTTATCTTCAAACAGTAAAGTGAGTAATGTGACACTCTAAAAACGTTGCAACGTATTTTGGAAGAAAGTATGACATTAAGTTTTAAAAGGAATAATTGAAAAAAAAAAAAAAAAAAAAAAAAAAAACTTGATAAACCATAAATGTCAGTAGCATTGTAAGATATTGTTAATATATTTATTTTTAAAAGTTAGCTAATGTCATTTTTAAATGTCAAAAAATAATTTAAGCTTTAAACTAGTTTTATCGTAAAAATTATAAAACTTATTTTCCAAAATTACCAGAATTATCCAGAATACTTAGTCAATATTTCTCTTTTAAAAGCAGAGCAAGCTGCTGTAATTCGTTAAAAATGCTGTTTTTAATTCAAAATTTACAGAATGTACATTTTTAACTTATATATTTACCATAGTTGCAATTTCACACTTATGAACGTAAACGGTTTTATCAGTAAAACATGGGACTGTTTTAAACAGTTAAGTTTGTAAATTATTTTTGCGTAACTATAAGATAAATTATTGCATATTTCGTGGAATTGTTATGGATAGTTGTGGAATTTTCATGCAAGGCGAATTATTTCGTATTGTAAAACAAGTCAGAAATTGCACGCCTAACGTGGCAAACATACGTCTAATGTGGCAAACGTACGTCTAACGTGGGGTGTATTCGTACTATAACTAGTCCTATAATTGTTTAGATTTCATGCAATAGCTGTTGCACGCTTATGCAAAAAAATGCATAAATACAAAATTTATTATGATTATATATATTAATTCAGTAAAACGGAAATAACAGGGCTCCATCTTAAATAAGACGTTCTCACAATGGCAACCTAGAGTCATTACTTAGCAAGTCATATCATTGAATTAATAAGGTATGATAGAATTGAAGATGATAGAATTATGAATGAAGAAAACTTTTATTAGTATCTTTTAACCATTCGGAAAATGGTTTATGTTTACGATCGAGAATGGATTTTATGATGTCCGCATTTTATTTATTTTTTACCTTTTTTGACGTTTGTTATCCTTTACCTTTTCTTTTTTTAACGCCCATGATCCTTTATTATTTCGTTTCTTATTGCGACTCTCTAGCGGAAGCCAAGTTTAAGGAACATGATCCACAATAGGAATAGCCAAGTATCTAAGTGAAAGCTAGGTAGGGAAAAAAATTTGAAATTAAAACCGGATAAATTTATAAGGAAAAAGGATCAAATCAAAGACATAGACAAGCAGGAATGGTGGGCTCGGGGCTTCGAAGCTACCGAATGATCGTAGTTGCGTCGAGCTTATTATTATTAAACCATTAGCTGATCATCCGCATTGGATGCACTCGAATCTGAATCCGGTAAACTTAAATCAGATAAACTTTCGTCATTTTAATCTGAATCTATAAGATGTCAAATTGATTGTAATTTCATTTTCTAAGTGGCTGTTATAATTTGTTAAATTGCAGCTTTTAAAAATTATTATTTGAGTTTTGATTCGATTTTCATAAAATTTGAAATGACTCGACAAAATTCTGCAACGATTGTATATATTAAACTTCAAAACATTCGGTTGGGCAGTTTTTGCGCTGTTATATGCGGATAAGTGGACTCACGGACTTAGACGATGATTCTATGTGTTACCTATTTATATAATTACAAACGCACTAATGAGCGTTTCTCTTGACACATATGCTGATAATTAAAAATTGTTTTACATAACTTGTTCAAACGCGAAATATTGAATATGTATTAAAAATAAATATTTTTTCAGACTATTAGAAATTAATTAAGTTTTAATATGAGTTAATAAAAAATCCACACTTAAGTTCATTTAAAGCTTTCTGATACCTAAAGCAGAAGTTTTATATAAAATTTACATTTAGTGAATATTTCCTCTATAAGGAAACAGTTTACCTTAACATTAGTCAAAAAATAGATTAAAAAAATAAATAAATGAATGAATGCTTATATGTGAATATTTTGATATCCAGTTTTGCCCATATGATAGCTAGCTATACGAGTATATCGCAAGATATCGTAAAATTTGTTAATATACTCAGTGAAATTACCCATACAAATTGAAACTTTAAAGGATTTTTTCTCCGTGTCCGTAATTTATTAATTTTCATATTTTGAAGATGCTAAGCTTTCTTTTGTAATCGAGATAGATTTAAATTTTTTTCTACATGTTCTTTAGTATATATGTTATAAATTTGTGTATGGAATTAGCCCTTAAATGTTTTAGGTAGCTTTCATTACAAAAAGTAAAAAGCTACCTATTGCAGCCGTCCGGAGGAAAGCACTTCCGGAAAATTTTGGTGTATTTTCACCGATCATGACCCCCAGACCCCAAAACCACCCTCCGTTCAAATGTTGACATATATATATATATATATATATATATAACCATACATATATATATATATCTGATTTTTGTCATGCGATAACTAACGTATTTATGTACCGATTTGAATGAAACTTGGTATGTACATAGTACATACAAATGTCTCGACCGAGTTCGTTGATCAGCATCATCCGCCATTTTGTTTCAAAATGGCGGCCATTTTAAATTTTTTTAAAAATTTAAAATTAAAAATTAAATGCGAAAAAATTAAAAGTTAAAAATATTTTTCTTTTACGTGTTAGAACTTAAAACAAAGATTCCAGAACACTTTTTATTTTGTCTATATCTTAAAAAATGATTGAGTTATAGCACTTTGAATTTTTCTTATGGCTGACATTTTGAAACGATCTGATTTTTGTCACGTGATAACACGCGTATTTATGAACCGATTTCAATGAAACTTGGTATGTACATAGTACATACAAATGTCTCGACCGAGTTCGTTGGCCAGCATCATCCGCCATTTTGTTTCAAAATGGCGGCCTTTTTAAATTAAAAAAAAATTAAAATTTAACATTAAATGCGAAAAAATTAAAAGTTGAAAAATATTTTTCTTTTACGTGTTAGAACTTAAAACAAAGATTCCAGAACACTTTTTATTTTGTCTATATCTTAAAAAATGATTGAGTTATAGCACTTTGAATTTTTCTTATGGCTGACATTTTGAAACGATATGATTTTGTCACGTGATAACACGCGTATTTATGAACCGATTTCAATTAAACTTGGTATGTACATAGTACATACAAATGTCTCGACCGAGTTCGTTGGCCAGCATCATCCGCCATTTTGTTTCAAAATGGTAGCCATTTTAATTTTTTTTAAAATTTAAAAATTTAAAATTAAATGCGAAAAAATCAAAATTTGAAAAATATTTTTCTTTTACGTGTTAGAACTTAAGACAACGATTCCAGAACACTTTTTATTTTGTCTATATCTTACAAAATGATTGAGTTATAGCACTTTGAATTTTTCTTATGGCTGACATTTTGAAACGGTCTGATCTAAACGATCCACAATGTTGCTTTAAAATGGCATACACTTTATGATATCGTGGAATTTAGTGACTCTCCAAATCGCTTAAAATAAAACCAGATTGAATAAAAGATGACTAATTTCTAAAAATTCCTATTAATATTCAGTCTTGACAAAAACTAGTATTCAATCTTATAAAATCACTAATTTTATAAGATTATTTCCACTAATTTGAGATTAGTATTTTAGAACAATGTAACTTACTTTAAAATAAATAAATAAATATATAAGTATATGAAAGCTACCTCTTCCTTCTGGCATTGCCGGAAGGACTTTTGTTATATTTTAAAGATAAAATTGCATGCAGATGAGTCAAACTTCACCGTTTCACACTATATCTTACAGAAAAAAATTATATTAAATGTAATTTTAGATGTGTCTTAAAATGTATGCACATTCTTGTTTAATACACATTTGAAAATCTGTAAAAAAATGCCCAAAAATATGAATTTTTAAATATTAATTAGACTAATTTAAATATATTAGTAAAGGTATTAAAAAGTTAAAATTTTTATAAATTTTTAATTAAATATTCTTTTTTTTAAATGTACATTTAGTTGCACATTGAAATGCAATTAGTTCACCATTTGAATCATATCTTTTAAAATAAAAAAAATTGTTGTAAAAGTAAACACTCCCATTAAACCTGAGCGAGCTGCTCTAATTTGTTAAAAATGCTGTCTCTAATTCAAAGTTTGCAGAATGTTTCATTTTGGAATTCACTATAGTTGCAGTTTCACGCTTATGAAAAATAAACGCCTTCATAAATAAAACATGCGACAGCGTTAAACAGTTAAGTTTGTATATTTTCTCCGTGTAATTTAGTGAAGGTAATTTCTAGCATGTTTGTCTGGAATTTTTAAACAAAGTAAACTATTTAACTGAATAAGAAAAGACAGAAAATTCAAATGCATGTTATTCTCAGGGTATTATATAATGGATTGTCTGTTGTTGTTTCAGAATTATAGTCGAATATTATATTTGCTCCATTTTGTCAAGTATATCTAATAATGTAATTAGATTTCTTTTATAATTAACATAAACAGATTTAGAAATGCATTAGATAACGTCAGATGTAAATTTCCAAATGGGTGAAAAAAATCATCGCCAAGATTTGAACCAAGAATGTCTTGGCTGAAGCCGTCAAAGCTTTACCGGTGTTAGGTGTTATTTATAACGGCCGATTATCTGTACGAGGGAAATAAGGCCTAGGGGAAATGTCGTCCGTGGGGCTTTTTTCCAAGGGAACCTAACAAGATTCATTATTTACACACGGTTCGAAGAAAACCACGAAAACTCCGAAAGGTTAGACCGACAGGCGCTTTTGGGTTCAAACGCAGTACCTCCCATCTATCAATTTCCAGAGGTGAACATGTCAGCTACTGCTGGGGCTAATTCTCGACCGATTGAACCAAGCACCACTGTTAGACTTAGTCGCTAGCGTTTTAACGGATTCAACCAAGGCATCTCTATTTCGAAATATGGACCGAATTTTTTTTTTTTTTCACAAATTTGTAAGTTTACTTCTTGTATGATTTATTTACCAATTAAATATCGCACTTGGATGCATGCTAAAAGAGTGACGCGCGAAGGCGGGTCTCTTACATTGCCGGAACATTTGTGAAGGAAGTTTTCGAATTACCTGGATCGGGTGTAAATGGGCCTCAGATCCTACGACCAAGGGGATGGTAGCATCATATCTTAATCCTTTGTATTACCATATTGCAGATCTGCGATATACCAAAATGTCAGTAGTGGTTACACAGTAAGCTTTAAAACACGATTTCATTTGTTGTTCCTATTTCCCAACACACCAGTTAATACTAACTGATCATTAGAATTCCCACCAGACGATGATATTGATTTAATTTCTGATATCAAAGTTTTGTTCATCATTCGAGAAGCTTCAGGTCAATATTGTAAACATAGTAAATCTTGTTGAATTAAAAAAGATGAAGAAGTCCAAAAGTGGATTTTTTAAAATAATTTTGTACGCTTTAAAATTTTGTGTTTGAAAATGAACAATATTTATGAGAAGTATGTCAGTTTATATTTATTGTAGATGTGAAAAAAGTACCTTTTAATCAATAAATATTTTAGTTTTACGTTCTAAATTTTTTAATTAATTTTTATATGCTGAAAATGATATATTCTAACATCTGAGTCAATATTTTTCAAATCGGAATGCTCGAGCCGCAACGGGTTAACGATTGAATATTTGTGTTAAAAAATGAATTTAATATCAGATGTATCTATTATTTGAAACTACTTTTTTCATACATGTCATTAAATAGTGCTTATTAAATTTTTGGCATTGTTATTAATCAATGTCCAAAATTATATGTAAATTACAGCACTGACAATTTTTTCTTACATAACTTTACACTGAAAAATCGTCAAGGAAATTACAACTGAAATAGTACGGGAAGAAAATAACATCACAGTGTCTCCCTGGTGTGAACAGAAGAAAAATTATGATTAATGACCTTATGTTAAAAAAAATAATTATTTAAGATAAAATCTAATACAAAGTGTCATTTATCAGAGATAAATCACTGACGAAAATCACCATTGTTTCTTTTCATGGCTCGCCTGGTCTCCTTGACAACCATTCACACCGACTGACATTGCCCTTGTAAAAGGAGCATTAAAACCAATGAGCAAAAACCCAATATTTGATACTAACGAAAAGAATCAAATTTCTTAAAAAATTTCTCTACCTTCTTTCAATATAAAGGGAGAAAATATAGCGAAAGAGGAAAAAGTTTAGAGTAAAAAATGCTGGATATATATTTTTTCTCGTTTTCCGATAAATGGTTCAAAATCAGTAGTGTATATATTTTTGTTGACAGGAATTTTTAAATCCTTCTCTGGATTGTTATTTTGATAATGGAAATTTTTATTGGAAGTTATAGAAAAAAAATTCTGATACTAACTTTTAAACATTTCAGTGCACTTTAAATATTATTAATCTACAAGTCCAGTGTTATTATTATTATTTTTAATGAAATCGACATTATTTTTGTATTTTCTACCACTCATTCATAGAACACAATTAAAAACAATATAATATTGTGAAATAAAAAAAATTCATAATTTATTAAAATATATTAGCTATGGTTATTGATCCGGCATAGGAATATTTTCCTGATTCTCCTCACTTATTCTCCTTACTTACATATCGTGTCTGCGGGGAAAAAAACTGCCCACAAAATAAAATCTCTTCAACCTATATTTTCAAGAATTTTAAAGTTAGCAAATTAACGCTAGCCACGAGACCACTAAATGAGAAAAAGCGGCTATTAAAAAAAATATTTGTCGGTGGTTACTGATGGCTACTGTCTACTAATGAAAATTTGTTAATTTAAGAAAAATCTTCAGTTATAGCAACACATATTGAAATTATGGATTTCATGCGACTACTGAAATTTCTGGTTACATCATTAATATTTATAGAAATGCCCCTGCATATTTTTAAATTTATTTAACTATTCTGGACATCCTTTGTTCTACCTTGAATAATTTCGAGTTATGTGCATTTGCATCCAATCATTGTTTTCAAAAGCAGATGGATTAGGAAATTATTTCTAGATATTTGTGAGGTTTTCGAAATATTTCTGAGTTTGTTCTTAGAAAACTTCAACGAAGTTTCTACAAATCTATATTAATAAAATAACAAATCGCTCTGTCTGTGTGTGTGTGTGTGTGTGTGTGTGTCTGCGATAGTTAGCGAAAACTGCGGTACGTACGAAGCTCCAAATTTTTCTGAGAGTAGCCCAATATCTCTCCTGATGCACCTGACGCTCAGAATTTCGAAATTCCAATTATTAACTGAGTAATTAATTAAAATCGAGAGGTCACTCTCATAAAAAATCATCTTTTTCCCATTTTTTTTCTCTTTCATTCTTTTACGGTTGGTTGGTTGAGTAAAAATTTTCGCAGAAGTAATCAGATAAGCCGGTGTAACAATGACATTGGAGTATTTGATGTTTCAAGACGATGACCATAGAGGAATAAGGTAGGTGGAGGTGAAGTAAGTCTGAAAAAAGGTTTGAATGTAAAACCATTTATTGCTCAAATTTTAATATTCCAAACAAAAGGACATGGAAAGAATTTTGTCATGGAGGAATGAGATAGGTGGAGGGGAAGTATTATCTCTGGGGGTGATGCTAAAATGTAACCCTACATTAAGTAACATTAAGTCCAAATAAAATCACGTGCTTTGACACGCCTATCAATTGAAACAGGTTTAAACCCGTATATTTTTGCCATTATTTTTTAAAAAGAACTAATCTATCGCTTCACCGGTAAGAATTTATTAATTATTTTATCATATGTGTTTTAAATATCAATATAGAATATTATTTTAAAGTTTTGCTTGAAAATATAACATTTTTCTGTTAATATCTTAAAATCGTCTGCAGTCAGAAATCTATACATTAGATTAATATTTATTACTTAAGTTTTCATACATGATTTTAAAAGAATGTTTTCATCATTATATTTTAAATATTTATTTACATGCAATTATTAAGTCATAAACATTTTTCATCTACGTTATAAAGTATTTAAAATTGTATTAAATTAGGAAACTTTTAGTTATACAATTTTTAGTTCACATCAAATGTTTTCAATACTTATTTAATTTCAATTTGACATTTAATTATTGCTAATTTTCCAATTTATTTTATTTTAAAAGCGAACATTTATTTTAATAAATAATAATAGAGCAAAGACCATTCAAAAAATTTGCTATTTCTTCTTAAAATATGCTTCAGTTGTAATTCATTTCTTTCAATTCGTATTATAATACAAAATTCCTTCCACGTCCTTTTGTTTGGAACATTAAAATTTGAGCGATAAATGGATTAATATTGCAAACCTTTTTGATCCTTACTTCACCTCCACCTATCTCAATCCTCCATGGGATTTTGTATTATAAGACGAATTGAAAGAAATGATTTACAACTAAAGCATATTTTAAGAAGAAATAGCAAATTTTTAAAATTGTCTTTGTTCTATTATTATTTATTAAAATAAATGTTCGCTTTTAAAATAAAGAAATTGGGAAATTAGAAATAATTAAATTTCATATTGAAATTAAATAAGATATTGAAAACATTTTAAATATAATTTAAATTATCATTTTCGAAAATATTAATGATATATATATATATATATATATATATATATATATAATACCATTAAATGTAGACAAGATTCACCAATGGATTTTATCAACAAAACATTAAACCAAAACGAAGAATTAAATTGAATTATAGTAAACAATATTAACCATTTGAAATTAACCATTGAATTTAATAACTTATAGCACATTGAACATGGAAGGAAAAAAGAATAATATGAATACAAATGAAATTTGTAGAACCAAAGCAGAATCTTCAGGTCCCAAATACTTTGGAACTACAAATGGAGTGTGTGGTTTCATCTTCGTATTTGTCATGAAAAAGCAAAACAATACGAATTTGGGACTACCATCACACAAAAACCAAATTATTAAACAAGGAACAAAGATATTTTACAAAAAGGAGTTGAAAGTAAGTAAAAATAATAGTTATCCATAACAAACAAAAAAGATAAAGCTGAATGGAAATATAATTGAACCGGAAAAATAATTAATAATCGATATTAACATTAAATTAATAAAATGATTAAAATTAGAATTAAGAGATAACATTCATATTAACATATAACTTAAAATACATTATTGTTACTTTAATCAGTAACATTTATTGTGACTATACATAGTAAAAACTCATTATCTTAATATAGGATAATAAAAATTAAAAAATAAAATAAAAGAAAAATAAAAAAATAATAATAGTAATAATATTATTAATAATAATACCAAAAATTATATCAATAACATTAAAAATAATTTGATAATTAAAATATAGCTATTTAACTATAGATATAACTAGACAAATATCCCTATATTGGTGTAAATTAAACAGTTTAAAAATTATGTTAAAATAAATAACCCACACTCATTTTTTTTATAAATAATTAACCTTTGCGTTTTTATCCAGACAACACCACCCTCCTCCGTACTCTAACATCTACCCACCCACCCAACCTATATATATATATTTTTTATTACTTTTTAACATTTTTAATTTTTTATTATTATTTTTATGTTTTATAATTTTTTTATACATTTTTTACGCAAGGAATTAATTATAAGATCATGTAATATCTAATTATAAATTAAAGAATATATGAATTATATATATATATATATATATATTAATCTCAGAAGTGTTTTTTATCACAAAGTTGAAAAGTACTTATGCATTCGGTTTGTCTGTCCGTCTGTCCAGACTGTAAATCCCGTAAATATACTTAATTGATAAAGCTTATTTAGGATCACTAAAGCATGTTTGGTATTGCATATGAAATATGTACGAATATTGGTTCATTTACAGAGACACTCAAAAGAAATCGATTACATTACCGTATATACGGAAAAATTGTTTGACGAGTATTTTAATGATATCTCGCTTTTTAAAATGTATTGAAACGGCTATAAATGACCTGCTTTCACTACGATTAAATTAAACACACAAACCATAGCCATTTTTGTTGATTTACAGGGACACACAAAAGAAATCAGCTACAGTACTGTATTTGCGTAATAATTGCTGGAGAGTACGTTTTAAAATTTGGTATGTACTTTTAAATTTAATTAGTTTTTTGCATAATACTCTTTGTATATAAAATCTATATTTGATATACATGGCTGAACAAAAATAGTCGCATACCATTTTCTTTATTAGAGGAAATTGCTGAAGGCTAATTTTCAGAAATATATGTACCACTTAAATGAATTAAATTTTGAAATGCATATTGCATTACAAATCTCTATATCATATACAAGGTTCCTAAAAAAATCGGATAATTTTCCTAATGTAAATGGGAACAGCTGAAATTCGGTTTTGAAATGCTTTATATATTAAATAAACTGTAAATGGAAAATAAATTGTTTTCGGATGTTTCTAAAGATAAAGGAGCATTGGCGACTTGGAAGCGGTTATCGAGTATTTTTACATAGTGATTATAGTAAACTATCGTAGTTTAAGAAATATCTGTCTTTTTAGCACTTTCCAAGAAAATTGAAAAGTGCTTATGCATTTGGTTTGTCGGTCCGTCTGTCCACGCTCTAACTCCAGCGTTTGGTGACCCTAAATAAGATTTATATCAATTGCATGAAAATCCTACTATATTTATAGTCGGATTTTCATGCAATTGATAAGGATTATTATTTAGGGTCACCAAAGAATGTTTGGTATTGCTTATAAAGTATGTATGACTAATGATTCATTTACAGGGACATTCAAAAGAGTTCGATTACATTATGATATATGGGTAAAAATCGTTTGGAGCCTACTTTAATGACATTCCGCTATTTCTAATGTATTCAAACTAATATAAATCAATTAATTTAACTACGGTTACGTTAAAACAGAGCATTTACAGCATTTTAAAATAAATTTACAGGGACACACAAAAGCAATGGTTACAATACTGTCTTTGCTTAATAATTGCTGGAGAGTACGTTTTAAAACTCGGTATAAGCTTTTAAATGTAAATACTTTTTTTCCACATTACACTTTACATATAAATTCTATACATCATATACAGGGCAGCACAAAAGTATTTGCCTACCATTCTCCTCATTAGAGGATATTGCTGAAGGGGAATTTTCAATTGAAATATGTGTATCTCTTAAATGAATTAAATTTTGGAATGCATGGTGTTAATATGTACCTATCGATGTGTATCATATACAGGGCTTCTAAAATTTTCGGATCATTTTCCGAATGCAGATGGAAACAGATGAAATTTGGTTTTGAAATGCTTAATATATTTTCACATGGTGAAATGAGACGCAATATCTTAAATTTTTAAAAGGTGCAGTTTTTTACATTATTCTGAATGTGTTGGATAGTGTTTCATAATCTGTACTTGATGCATGACTTTTTATTTTTAAACACATTTTTTCATTGTTCTTTTTTTTTTCGCTTTTAAATACTAAAAATTGTTCCGAGTTTAACGCACACCTGCCACGCAGTGCTGCAGGTAGTGGGAATCTGTGTAGGATATTTGCACAGACTATATTTCATCCTTAATTTATAAGTAGGGGTTATTTCCGAACAATAATTTCATTAAATTTCTTAAATTCTTATTGGATTTTACCACCCTCTCGACTAATATATGTACGAATTCGCTTAATACTGGAGTTTCCTTCGGATATAGGTTTATGAAGGAATTAGTGAGCTCCTAGAGATGAAAAATAGAACTAACATATTTTACAGAGCATGCAGCAGCAGTGTAGGAGATTCTAATTTTTAATATTGAACTCTTAATTGCGTGGTGGTTATCATTATTTCTGAATAGAAATTTCGACAAATTTCATAAATTGCTATTTGTATCCCCATCCCGTTGGGTAATATATCTACGGAAAGAATGAAAATCGGATTATCGATCGGATTTAGGTTTGTTTACGAAAAAATGCCTATTCGGGTGATGGCAAGTGAAACTAAAGCACTCTGCAAATCGTGCATTGCAAGCTTATTATATCCGACCGCAGGTGGCGGTGATCCATATCAGATTTTCGTACAAAATATACTGCGCCCCGTAGTGGTGAAAAGTGGAACTAAAGTACTTTGTAACATGTACGCGGTTAGAATTGTTAGTTAATAGTTAGTGTTAATTTTAATTAATTTAGAATTTGGCTACGGTTAGGTAACAGTTAGGTTACATTTGGGTTATAGATAGGTTGCAATTATATTTCGGTTAGTCTAACGTTATATTTAAATTCCGGTTACGTTATAGTTAGGTTATGATTAAGTTACAGTTGGTTTAAGGTAAATTGTAGTTAGGTTACGGTCAGAAAATTGATAAGTTATGATAAGGTGATGACTAGGTTACATTTATGATATATTTAAGTTTGGCTCAGGTTAAGTTGCAGTTAGGTTACAGATAGGTTGCGATTACATTACAATTAGGTTAGGGTTAGGATTTTATCCACAGGTTGAATATTACACACGTTTTAATTGAAATATACTTAATTTTGTTCTATGGATCTGAAACTACATTACTATATATTAACCTTTTACCTAATCATTGATTATCGATTTTAATTAAGGTATAGTCGGATCTAGGAGAGATATAATTTGTTTGAAAATCAAAATGTTACACTTAGGATTTCGAGGCGAAAAAAAAAGTTACGTGAGTGAACAGTGATATTTACGGATAAAATCAGCATTTTAACGCGAAAATTGCGCAATTGTTGAACACATATTTCCTCCTCTGTTTTCCATTGAAGTCGTTTTAAATATTTGTTACTCTAAATTCAGTTGTTTATTTTTTTAAACCGATTTTTCTCACAGTCAGTGGCCACGTATTTCGAATTAGAGATAAAATCACAAATTTCAGGTTCGTTTGATATTATTATCATGCACCCGGGCAACGCCGGGCAGGTCAGCTAGTTAAACATAATTTTTCAGTCTTTGTTTGCGTTTAAAGACTTATTTCAAATTGACTTTTATGAATTTGTGATCCTATATCTTCATCATCAAGAAAAATAAAGATCACATAGGGATAATTTACAATTACTAACCTTTTTTACTAACCTTTAAGAATGAAATTAATTAATGAGCTTATGTCCAAAATGCTCATTTTGACCTATGCATGCAGGCAAATTATAAAAACAGGGTAACATTTTTTGTTATTATTATTATTATTATTATTATTATTATTATTATTATTATTATTATTATTATTATTATTATTATTATTATTTCTATTATTGTTTTACAAGACAAGAAATCATGTCACTTTCTCTTTTAAAGCTATTTATTTCTCTTGAAAATTTTCGAAACTTTTAATTAGAAATTAGTGTCGTATTTTAATTGATTTTCGATACATTTTTAATACCTAACAAATACCACGCATTACTCTGTAACGTCATAGTGAATAAGAGAGAGCAGTAAAATAATGTATTCATTTTAACATAAAACACATAATAATAAACTATTAGGAAAAAAACTTTTATAATTTTTAAAATTTTTAGATTAAGATATGCTCTTCTTAATTTTCTTACTGACAACTTTTGCATACCCTATCTCCTGGAAACGGAATTTTAAAATAAATTAGATTTGATCATATTAAAGACAGTATGCTTGCATCTTTTATGCCATAGTGTTGTTGAATCGGTGCTGTTTGCATCTCTTACGCCAAACTGTGAAAATTTTTCATACAAAATAACAACCATTAATTCGAAAATTTAAACTTTTCTTTGTTCAATAGCGGATTATTAAATTTAATGTATGTCAATATCTGCCATTAAATGCAATGAAGATATTCTGAAATATAGATATTTTGAATAAAATCGTTCTCCAATTTTGCAGTGCTGCAATATTTGCAATGCAAAGTGTAGTTTCTGCATCAACTCAGAACTGAATCAAATATACGAAAATACCAAAGGCTTGGCGGGTCACAGAGAAGTTCCTGGCGGGCCAATTGTGGCCCACGAGCCATGTGTTTGACATGCCTGGCCTAGGGCCTAAAATTAAAAAAAGAAAAAATAAATAAAATGCTTGATTAAAATTTAAAAGCTTGTATAAGGGGTTCTTTAAACTCTTAAAATTGGGGAAAGGAAATGCGAAAAAAAAAAAACGACCATATTCAATATTTCATATCTTAAAAAGTATTTGATTTTAAAACACAATTTTTACTTAGATGAAAGATATAAATATGTTCTTTCATTTCATGTATTTAAAAAATTGCAAGATGCAGAATTATTATTTACAGGATACTCCAAATTGCCAGACATTTTACGAAAAGAAAATTAATATAACAGCTTACGCGCAAGATTACAAATAATTAAATATTACAACTTGAATGAAAATTATGGTACCTACACTGTTAAAATTTCGTGCTACTTTGAACCAAGATTTGGTGCTCGCAGCTATTACCAGCTGCCACCATAGGATGGTTCAATCGAAGCTCCAAATTTTGGAACGAGTTTACACCATATTATTTGAAAAAATGGTACTATGGTTCAACCTTAGGTAAGTGGTACCATGGTTCCAAATCTTGGAACAAGATTTCACCATCTTATGGTGGCAGCTACTAAGCACCAAATTTCGGTTTAAAGTAGCACAAAATTTTTAACAGTGTACTTTAGATTGTAATAATTATCTTGAATGGATGGGTCAAGAAAATATAGGGGAGGGGGGGGTCATATTTTTTCCCTCTCTCTCTCTGACGGCAGAAAGATAAATTAGTGCATATTCACACTGTAGTTATTATGTTTCTCACTAAACTGTTCTAATAACTTCATTTTATGATCAGATGATGAAAAATTCTAGTGTATAATTAGTGCAATATTAAGCATCATGTTAGCTTCATGTGTGCAAATAGGATGAACTAGTGTTTAAACATTTTAGTTACAATTCAGTATTTTTTGCAAAACTGTGAAAGGGCCTCAAAACAAAATTAGATTTTTGAACAGAATTTCATTTAGATTTTCGGAGCAGAAATTCATTTAGTGACCTTAGAATTTTTTTTCAGGGGAGGCTCAAAATGTTTTAGGGGGAAGGGGGGGTTAAGCCGCTCGTACCGCACCTTTAGCTACGGCCCAGCAGGAAAGTGTCACTTTTACATAATAATATTTTGTAAGAATCTTCTGTCCTGAAAAAGTTGTGTACGCCAGTTTTTGTTGAATTGGCATCATTAGCTAAAACTCGTCAACATCTTATCAAAAAGATAAAAACCAGACACATTTGGCAAAAAACGTAAAAATCCCAATAAAATAAAACTGATGACATGTATTATTATTTTATTAACAATATAATAAAACTTCCAATAAATTATTACCCAATTAGAAAAAAATATTGAAAAAACTGATTCTGTAATCAACTGACAAATTAAATTATTCCTTTTGTTTTATGAAGTCATTTTTCTAAAAAGAAATTACATTTTACTTATAAGAAATGTTGATTGCACTCAAAAGATGCAATATCTATGTATAATATCAAATAAATTAATTGACCAGTAAGTTACAAGTTATTTATGAACATTGAATAATTTAAGACCTTATTGCAAAATGATATGCAATCCATAAATGATGTGAGATAATTTCTAATGGAATAGTGAAATCATTATCAATATCATACAAAATTAATATTATCGCTTAAAATAATCAATGAATAATATATCACAGGCCAATATAATTACAGGTCAACATCAATAATGTATCACAGCAAATCAAATGCTTTTGATTACAAAAGATGTAACGGTTGGTTTATATGCCTTTTATTAGTATTTTAAAAAGAAAAAAAGAAAGGAAAAAAATGATTAATGATAAATTATAGATTCTTTTTCTTGAATAAAAAGAGAATAAAATAGCTATGTAGTTTAATAATTAATATTTCTTAACTAAACTAAGCCAAACGTATGTAATTGATATCACATGAAGTTTTTGCGATATCGTGCGCGTTTTCTCCAAAAACTTCGTTTAGAGAAAAATGACTCCAATAGTTTTGGAGTCAAAATACCTCTTCAGCTATTGAGCGGATATAATTCTAAAAGCCACAACCTCTGTTTTAATAGGAGTTTCAAGAAAACAATAATATCAAAATGTTCAGAAAAGACAGGAGTTCAACATCGAAAAAATTAAAATTCAATCCAGCTCTGAGCCGAGCAAAAATCATCAAACGCTGCCTCGACCAAATAGTTTCTATTTTTATTAACTGGTGTTATCCTATAGTTGAAATTCTTTTTAAAAATAGTGATACAGATTGTAGTATGTTTTTTTAGAACATGGTCCGCAAGACGCGGTCAATATTAATGACCAAATAAGACAGTTACATTTACATGGCGACTCACATGATTCACCTTTAAAATTAAACTGTTTAGAAGGTAAGAAGAAATTGATTGAAAAAGTTATAATTCTAAAGCTCTGTAAAAGAAACAAAAATAGATTTAAAATATATTTCTCTTTAATTTATGAAGCCAAAATAAGCTTCTAAATATCCCGTTAACAAATGCACAATCGTGAGAAAGAAAAAAAAAGAAGAAAGACATGACATCTTATTGCTTTATAATAGCCAAATTATTGAGAAGAAATGCAAAAATGAATTTTATTTACTTTCCGAATAAGAATAATATTGAAATAAAAGTTGTGTATAAAATAAAAATTGTGTTAACTTTAAATTTTCAAGCGGTAACATCCTATTTTTGACACTGTATTTTATTATTATTATCTATATATTAAAACGATAAGGAAAAAAAGTCAGCATACTTAAAACTGGTCTCTACGCATAAGAACGCTTGCGCAGCTTTCCGGAAACGCAATCCGACCAGATCACGGCAAATGCGCTTGCGCAACAAACAGAACCAATGAGACAAGACTGTAGTTACTGTCTCTAAACGTTAGCGTGGTATGCTCACGTTCGCTTTTTGTAGTGTAGTTTAGAAAATTTAAGTTATTTTATTCATTAAGTACAGCCATTGATACATTATTTTACTTATTTTAATTTCTAAAGATGACAGTAGGTTTATTTAGATGGGTAATCTTACGATGGGAATACTGCAGTTCAGTGTACCCAATTGAACTGTGTGCTGAGTGACATATGTTTATTTCCTCATGGTCTGTATGCAGTTAAATATATGTATGGAATTTTTTATCACAACGTAATAAGTATATTTTTAACATAGGATCAGAGTAATCTATTACATCTTAAATTAGTCTTTTCAACAATATAACCTGGTAAGTGAGAACTAACTTTTTTATTGAAAGGCAATGTAACATTGGGTCGATCGAGTTTATTTTGATTTTGCCCGTTTTTATTGAAGGACATAATTTAACCGTTTTTTTCTATTGCATAACACTTATTTTGTTTTCAATCTTTTTTTTTTTTTTTTTTTTCTATTCCTTAATGTGATCTTTATTTCTGTCATATGAAAAAATCATTTTTTTTTTTTTTTTGCCTATAGCATTTACATTTGTTGCATTATCATTTTGAAAATTGATAAAAAATAACAAAAGACAAAATATTGCAAATTCTAAACACGTATTACTCAACTAAATAAACGTATGTCTTGGAAAAAATAAACAAAATAATAAGAGATCAAAATGGATGCCTTATAAATAACTTACTTTTTTAAATCTGCAGCTACAAAATATTACTTTTTTTTTATAATTTGGACATGCAAAAAACATTCTGAAATGTCTCAATCAGTCACAAGATTTTTGTGGGGACTTCTACCGATTGGTAATTTTTGTGGGCTTTTTTACATAACTATATGACTTTTTTTCCATGATTGATTAATGAATTTTATAATTTTTCCTCCACATGACCAACTGTCGATTTTTGTATTTTTCCTTCAACTGATTGACGAATTTTCTATTTTTCATGTGATGGATCGAGAAATTTTGTGATTTTTTTTCTGATGAACAAAGAAATGTTGCATCTTTTTCCCCAGCAATTAATGAACGTTGTTTTTTTTCTCGCAATCTTTTGATGTAATTTGTCGTTTCATCGAATTTATCCTTTTTTCGTGATTTTTTTTTTTTTTTTTTTTTTTTTTTTTTTTTGTGAAATTTGTCATTTTTTCGTTATTTTCAGAAATTTGTCATGTTTTCACTTTTTTTTTTTTTTTTTTTTTTGTAAAAATTACCTTTTTTGAGATCTTTTTATGAAATGTGCCTCTTTTTTTCATCATTTGATAAAATGTGTTGTTTTATCACAATCTGTTTACCAAAATTTGCGTTTTTTGAAGTACCGAGACTTATTTTACGTATTTTGGCAATCTGTTGATGAAATTCACGTCTTTTATGATACCAGAACAAAATTATTTGTTTTCTCAGGGATTTTCGGTGAAATTTGTCATTTTTTTTCCCTCGCGATCTTTTGATATAATTTGCTGTTTTATCGAATTTATCCTTTTTTCCTGATTTCTTTTTTTGTGAAATTTGTCTTTTTTTCGTTATTTGCAGAAATTTGTCATATTTTCGCTTTTTTTTTTTTTTTTTTTTTTTTTTTTTTTTTGCAAAAATTACCTTTTTTGCGATCTTTTGATGAAATGTGTCTCTTTTTTTTCATCTTTTGACAAAATGTGTTGTTTTCTCACAACCTGTTTACCAACATTTGCGTTTTTTGAAGTACCCAGACAAATTTTATGTATTTTCAAAAAAACGTATTTTATGTATTTTCAGAAATTTGTCATATTTTCGCTTTTTAGGTGCGTTCGTAATTATGTAAATACGTAGCACCTATTGTTGTCGCTCAGTCCGTCCGTCTGTCTGTCCATCTGTCTGTCCGCATATAACAACGCAAAAACTACCCAACCGAATCGTTTGAAATTTAAAATACATAATTATTACATAATTTTGTCGAGTCATTTCAAATTTTACGAAAATCGGATGCATAGATCAATTACAGGGGCAATCAAAAGTATTCCATTACATTACGGTCAATGGGGAAAAAAGTTTCAAATGCATTTTAATCGTTTGAAATTTAAAATACATAATTATTACATAATTTTGTCGAGTTATTTCAAATTTTTTGATAATCGGGTGCATAGATCAATTACAGGGGCAATCAAAAGAATTCAATTACATTATGGTCAATGGGGAAAAAGTTTCTAATGTATTTTATACGTTTGGAATTTAAAATACATAATTATTACATAATTTTGTCGAGTTATTTCAAATTTTATGAAAATCGGATGCATAGATCAATTACAGGGGCAATCAAAAGTATTCCATTACATTACGGTCAATGGGGAAAAAAGTTTCAAATGCATTTTAATCGTTTGAAATTTAAAATACATAATTATTACATAATTTTATCGAGTTATTTCAAATTTTATGAAACTCGGATGCATAGATCAATTACAGGGACAATCAAAAGTATTCCGTTACATTACGGTCAATGGGGAAAAAAGTTTCAAATGCACTTTAATGGTGTTACACTCATTCGAAATTAATAAAATTTAAATGCAACTATAAAGTACATATTATAATATACATTTTAGATAACTTGTGGTGCACAGAACATTTGTTATTGATTTACAAAGCCACAGAAAAATATTCCATTACAAAATGGTATAGGGAGAACATTGTTTGATGAGCGTTTTAATTGTAATTCACTATTTGCAATTTTATGAGATTGATATAGGAGAGTAATATTTTTAAAACTTCGTTATCGTACGAACGCACCTCATTTGCTACGCTTCACGTGCAATTTCCAACTTGTTTTTTTTTTGCAAAAATTACATTTTTTGATGAAATGTGCCTCTTTTTTTTATCTTTTGACAAAATGTGTTGGTGTCTCACAATCTGTTTACCAACATTTGCATTTTTTGAAATACCTACACAAATTTTATGCATTTTCGCGATCTGTTGATGAAATTCACGTCTTTTATGATACCAGAACAAAAATTTTTGTTTTCTCAGGGATTTTCGGTGAAATTTGTCGTTTTTTTTCCCGCGATCTTTCGATGTAATTTGCCGTTTTATCGAATTTATCCTTTTTTCAGGATTTTTTTTTGTGAAATTTGTCTTTTTTTCGTTATTTTCAGAAATTTGTCATATTTTCGCTTTTTTTTTTTTTTTTTTTTTTTTTGCAAAATTTACCTTTTTTGTGATCTTTTGGTGAAATGTGCCTCTTTTTTTCATCTTTTGACAAAATGTGTTGTTTTCTCACAATCTGTGTACCAACATTTGCGTTTTTTGAAATACCTATACAAATCTTATGTATTTTAGCGATCTGTTGATGAAATTCACATCTTTTATGATACCAGAACAAAATTATTTGTTTTCTCAGGGATTTTCGGTGAAATTTGTCGTTTTTTTCTCGCGATCTTTCGTTGTAATTTGTCGTTTTATCGAATTTGTCCTTTTTCATGATTTTTTTGTGAAATTTGTCTTTTTTTCGTTATTTTCAGAAACTTGTCATATTTTCGCTTTTTTTTGGGGGGGGGGGGGCAAAAATTACTTTTTTTGCGATTTTTTGACGAAATGTGCCTCTTTTTTTTTTTATCTTTTGACAAAATGTGTTGTTTTCTCACAATCTGTTTACCAATATTTGCTTTTTTTGAAGTACCTAGACAAATTTTATGTATTTTCCCAATCTTTTGACGAAATTCACGTCTTGATACCAGGACAAAATTATTTGTTTTCTCAGGGATTTTCGGTGAAATTTGTCGTTTTTTCTCGCGATCTTTCGATGTAATTTACTGTTTAATCGAATTTATCCTTTTTTCGTGATTTTTTTTGGTGAAATATGTCGTTTTTTCGTTATTTTCAAAAATTTGTCATTTTTTTCACTTTTTTTTTTTTTTTTTTTTTTGCAAAATTTACCTTTTTTGTGATTTTTTGATGAAATGTGCCTCTTTCTTTCATCTTTTGACAAAATGTGTTGTTTTTTCACAATCTGTTTACCAATATTTGCGTTTTTTTTTTAAGTACCTAGACAAATTTTATGTGTTTTCGCAATCTATTGATGAAATTCACGTCTTTTATGATACCAGAACAAAATTATTTGTTTTCTCGGGGATTTTTGGTGAAATTTGTCATTTTTTCTCGCAATCTTTTGATGTAATTTGCCGTTTTATCGAATTTATCCTTTTTTCATGATTTTTTTTTTTTTTTTTTTTTTTTTTTTTGAGAAATTGTTGTTTTTTGTTACTTTTTTGAGAAATTCGTCGTTTTTTCGCTATTTTTTGCGAAATTTACCTTTTTGTGATTACCTGACAAATTTTATGTGCTTTTGAGATCTTTGGACGAAATTCGCGTCTTTTATGATACCTGGACAAAATTTGTCATCTTGAGGTCTTTCGGTGAAGTTTATCATTTTTCTCGAGTTCTTTCGATGAAATTGTCGTTTTATCACGATCTTTCGATGTAATTTGCCGTTTTATTGAAGATCTTTTTGCAAAGTATGTTTTTTTTTTGCGAAATTTACCTTTTTTGTGATTTTTTTGATGAAATTTGCTTTTTTTTCAAGCCTTTAATGTAGTTTGTTGTTTACTCACAAACATTTGTCAAAATTTGTTGTTTTCTCATAATATTTTGAATTTTTTCTTCACAATATGACAAATTTGCCATTTTTTAGGGATTTTTTTTGTCAAAATTTGCCTTTTTTTCGAAATTTTTTCATAAAAATTGCTTTTTTTTTTTAGACGTTTTGGCAAAATTTTGATTTTTTGCAATATTTTCACGAAATTTGTTTTATTTGGGATACCTGGACAATTTTTTTTCAGTTTTTTGACAAATTTTGTAGATATTTTTTGTAGATATTTGTTGTATTTTGCAATTTGTTGACGAAATTTGCTGAGTTTTTTTCCACATCTATTTACAAAATTTCCGGGTGTTGTTTTTTTGGGGAGAGCGGTGGGGTATTTTGATGAAATTTGCTATTTTTTGTGATTATTTGCCAAAATTCATATTTTTTATGATACTTGGACAAAATTTGTCGTTTTCTCGAAGTATTTTGATGAAATTTGTCATTTTCTCATGATCTTTCGATGTAATTTGCTGTTTTATCAAAATGTTTCAACGAAAATGTTTTTGGCCAATTTTTGACATAATCTGCGTTTTTCCGTGATATCTGGACAAACTTTGCATTTTCCTGCAACTTTTTCTCAAAATAAGTTATTTTCTGACGATTTTTTGATGTTTTTTGTTGAAATGTGTCTTTTTTGCGATTCTTTGGCAAAATTGGTGATTTTTCTCCGCACAATTGACAAAATTGGTTTTATTTTTTTATTAATTTTTTAGACCATTTGCAAAATTTACGATTATTGCCAAATTTTCAGATTTAAGACTTTTTTTTTTTAAGTTTAGAAATGATTGCCTAAATTTTTTGGAAAATTCAAAACCGAATCGTCCTTGATTTATAGTTTAATGTGAATCAGAGCTTCGTCAATTGTATGTGATGCAGATAATATTAAAACGGAACATAGCAAATGCTATCTAGCATTTTTTTAAAAAAAACTTTAACAGTTGAAAAATAATCTTCAAACATTTTCTAGAGTCTGTGACGTGTGTCGCAGCGTTGCACCGATTCTGCGCCCGGGATCATGTCATGTTGGTGCTATGTTGGTAAATGGAAAAGCATCAGATGAGAAAAATTCTGCCAGTGGATCTGTGAATATAATTTGCCTGGATATAAAATGCAAGGATTTTTTTTCATTCATTGAAATTTTTAATAAATATTAATCTTTAAAAAAAAATTATAGAGGTAAAATACTTTTTTTTCTTTGGTTCTTTCATATTGTTGCTGTCAAGTTTTGATGGGTTTCACCTAGCCAGAATAAATATTATCATTAATTTTTTTAATATGTGAAATTTACATGTATTTTTGATTTATGAAAAGGTAATAGAAAAGTTAGTTGAAAATGCAAATGTTTATTTGTTGAATGGGGTGGGTAATGTAACAACAAAGTAACCACTGAGAAGATCATTGTTATAGTTGTTGCTAAAGGGCAAACTATAAATTCAATCTTATTTTGCTGCGAAGTAAGTGAAGTATGTATATTTTGTATGAAATGAGTAATGACAGTAATTTATGATTTATTCATATCATGTACAATTTATTGGTGTTGTATTTGTAAACGAAAAATTATCAAATTCTAATTCTATGACAGCATGTTTGAATGTAACTCTGCCAATTGCGGGTCATTTGTCTGGATGTAAAATGCAGGTTTTTCTTTCATTTATTGAAAAATTTGCTGAAGATTAGTCGTTAAAAAAATCCTTTAATAGCTGCAAAATACCTTTTTCTTTCTTTGGTGCCGTCAAGTTTTGACGGGTTCCATCTAGTTATTATTATTTAATGAAGGCAGACAGGTAAAAAATATTGTTTACATAATTACTTAATCACTTCGCGGCGGAAGCCTTTTACAAAATTTTTAATGCTTTGTCCCCGATTTTTAAAAACAGAAAATTGTGCATTATTACATCGAGACTACATTATTATTATTACATGCATTATTACGGCGAAAATGCCCCGATTAAATAAGGCAAATTTTACGGTAAAAGTTTTCTGGTCAGGATAAACAATAATTCCTAAGCCTTTTTACGGCCTGTATACGTGTTACTTGTCGCCTAGGGATTAAATCTTCGTAATGTTTTAAAAGAAAACGTGTAAGGAAGTTTCTGCACAATTTTCAAGTGTAAAACAAACTCGCTCTATATGTAAGAAAGTACCATATATATATTTTTTTGTCTTACTTTCAAACTTTTTCTTTTCTGTGGGTGCTTTTAAAAAATAGTTGGTATCTGCAGGCCATCGAAGAGTAAAATTTATCTATATCGCAAGAAAATTACCGATTAGAATGAATAACAAACTTAAGTAACTAATTGAAATTACGTTTTAGTTGAAACAAAATGACTCGCAAATATTTGCGTTCACGTATTAATTAATCAATCAGGTGATTTTTGAGATGATAAATACAACTTTTTCATATGAACTAACAATAGCATACTCAAACCTTAACCTTATCTAACTTTTTACACCAAATCCGAGTCGAACAGTAACTTACGCATCTCTTTGAGGCAATTTAAAGATTAAATTATCCCCTTCTCTCTCTTTTTTAACAACTGTACCATATCATTAATTTACTAAAGAAAAAAATACCTCTTTGAGACTACACTGCAAAAATAAATTCCCGGTGAGTTGCATACCTGCGGAAAAAAAGAATAACTTCAGGCCAGACCGAGTATTATGAAAGGAAATTGAACCGAGTTTCTATAAACCTCTACTAAAACATACTAACCCTTCCCCCCCTCCCTCCACACAAAATAAAACATAATCGTTGGTGTGTCCATGTTTATATTATATAACTTTTTTTCAAAAGGTAGTTGGGTTGTGAGAAGTACTGTTACCAATTTAGAGGATCTCTTTTATTCAAAATATCTACCAGAACTCCCTAATTGTTATCTACATTTTATTTAATAACAAAATATGTATGATTATATAAATTTAAAAAAATACTATTTGAAATTTCTGGTAGATCAATTAAAAACACTATCTAAATTTGACGAATTGGTGGAATGGGGGGATGGGATTTTCCTAATTTGGAAGGAAAGGACATGTTTTTCGCTAAGGACGGCTCTGATTTTCCTAAACCATGAGTTATAAGCAATTGTTGTCTCATGACATCAGTTTTCCCCCTTGCGCTATTGCATCATAAAATTTGGTTCAAAACGACCAGCTGGACAATATTGTCCAAAAAAGAAAAAAAAATCTAATTTTAACGAAAAATGAAAAGTTTTGTTTGATTATGTATTCTCTGACTAAAAATACTATTACATGAGGGGTCAAAGTCGTTTCAAATTCCAAGCGTCTTTATGTTATCTTATGACTCCAGGGGAGTCGCTCGGAAAGCAACTGTTTTGTCTATGACGCCTGAAACTAAGGAAATCGTCAATAAAAGCCAATCAAATGCTAGGCAATCTGGATGATGGGAAAGCCTTTTCTCGGACAGCCAATGAAATGCTTAAAAAACGGAAAAACGCAGGCGATTTTTGTCGCTTGAAATTTTTACGTGTAATAGCGCTTAAAGTGCACAAGACAATGTCATGCATTTGCGAAGACAATTGAATTTGAAAATTTATAAAAAAATAGGCAACTTTGATTTAAGAACTGACTGAAATGAAAAAGATGCAGTTATAGGTACTTTTAACACGTTCGCTGCCGCTCACGCGATAGCGCGTGATATGGCGCCAACGTTAAGGGACCACTCAAGCGCCAGCGCGTGATGTCTAATAGCCAGTCACGCGCTGGCGCGGGAAAATCTTTCACTGATTCTTTGTTATAAAAAATAAATCGGATTCTGGGAAAAACCCACTTCTACAGCGTGGCATTAACTATCATCACATCTTCATGTAAGCGGCAGCGAACGTGTTAATGACATGGAAAAAATGATGATAGAAAAATGATGACATATAGAAAAATTGTTATTGACTACTAATAACTTTTCCGAAATTATGACTTTTGAATTCTGTTATTTTAGAAAGAACTGTGCAATATGAAATTTCCAAAAAAATTTTAACCATAAATGTTAAATAACAATATTTTCTTACTATGAATAATTATGCTTCTTGTAATAAACGGATATCATAATATTGCCTAGTAATTAATTTCAAATATCTTGTGACACGTAAGTGACCTAATGGTATGTATTCAGATTAGAGTACTCTGCATTATAAATTAAACTTTATCTATTTCAGTCCTCGACCGGTAATAGCAAAAGACTTGACTTACATTCAGCACAATAGCTGAATTATAGTGCGAATTATAATTTTATGCTTACTATTATGTGTTATACATTGCAAATAACATCTTTGATCGCATCATTTTGAAGTTAAATATTGAATCCGGTTAAAGGAAGGGTAGACGGTATTTTTTTTTTTTTTTTTTTTTTTTTTTTTTTTTTTTTTTCAACATAGCAATATGAAATTTTGTGCATATATGCCTTTCACCAAAAGCATATAGAACACCTTCAAAAAAATTTCCAATCTTGTTAAATTTTTTAAACTTTAAAAAAAATTAAATTTTTAAGCGAAATTTTAAATTGCTCATCGTGTCTTAATTTTTGAGATATTTTCTTACTTTTGCATTTTTATCACTTAAAACTCTATTATAAACAAATTTATGTAAGATTTTTTTAATCTCTTGAATAGTTAATATTTTACAGATATTTTTCTAAATTCCATATTGATTTTCATCAAAATTTTGCCTTTTAATAAGTAAAAAATCAAATTTGACTATCTTAATGAAGAGAAATTTTAAAAAGCTTACACAATTTCTTTCTAAACAATGTCAGGTTACTTCCTTATCAATTTCATAAATATTGATGAAAATTTACGTCGCAAAGAGCATTTCAAAAATCTAAAAACGTTGAAAAATTAGTTTTGAGAAAAACAGATTTGAAGAATATAAATACACTTACCTTTATTTTTTATTTCTTAAAACCTTCTGGAATGATATTTTAATAAGAAAAAACTGTTTTGATACTATACTATACCACAGAAGTAGAACTTTTTACGAAGATTTTGTTCAAATAAAGGTCCACTGTCCCCTTAATTGATGCTTGTTTGTTTCATAGTGATTTGAAAATAATCGTGTACATCAAGTCTTATTCTGCTTCAATGCGCGAGACTAGGAAGAATTGTATCAAAATATGTCAGAGAAATATTTAACGTTAACTGCGGATACACAGATAAAGGCTAAAATTAATGTTTCGATTATTCTTTTGATTTAATAAGCTTCCGAGAAGGAAGGTTATAGAATTTATTTGAGTTTTTATTTATTTATTTTGTTTTTAGCTATCCATTAATAACTTTTGAGAGGCTGCTCCGATTTTCATAATTATGTCCATGATTGAAAGGGATTGTTGATAGCGCTTGCCCTTTTAGGTAGATTTCGTATGAAATACTACCTATTGCATTCTGTCCCATGTTGTAATTTCTGAAAAATGTTTGCAGATCTACGCCGATCATGACTCATAGATCCCAAAACTACCATCAGTAAAAAAGTTTATCTATCTATCTATCTATCGGTCTATATCACTTTCTTCTGGACACGATAATTTCTATAATTATGCTCAGATTTTCTTCAAACTTTTACATAAAATCAAGGAGCATAAAATCTCGGTTGAGTTCGTTAATGGGCAAAATCGGACCAAGTGGGTGAAAATTGGGAGGGTTTTGTGAAAATCGAAAAAACGCGATAACTTCTTAAATAAAATAGATATCGAATCAGTTTAAAGTTTATATTACTTCTCAAAAATGGGCTAAAAGTTAATGCATGACAGAGTTTTGGTAAAGTTAAAAATAGGCTTAAGGGGCGAAAAAAACAGGATTTTTGGGAGAAAAAAAAATCGTAACTTCGTCAATTCTCAAGATATCAAATCCAACTAAATTTTTAATAAATGTACTCAACATTATCTAAAACTTTTGTACTTACAAGTTTTTGATAGAACCAACTTTTACAGATGTAAAAAATTAAAAACGAAAAGAAAAAGGGGGGAGGAAAAAGAAAAAAAATCCATAACTTAATCAAATCTTAAGCAATCAAATATAATTAAATTTATTTTACATCTTCTCAATAATATCTACAACTTTTATATTAACAAGTTTTTCGTAGGATCAATTTTTCTAGCAAAAATAAATTAAACAAAAATAGGAGTTCGAGAAAAAAACCTCAAATCCAAACTGCTTATATTCCGAGTCATTTTTAAATTCATTTTTGATTTTAAACGCATCCAAATGGCAGATCCTCTTATTTAGGAACTATATAATGTGAAGTATAAGCAAGTGTTTTGATAAAGGCAGAATACATTTCAAAAAAGGCTGCCAAAAAGAGTATTTTGAACAGAATTTCCCGAATTAATAGTGATTGAAATTTTGAGGAAGTATAACATATTGCGTTTTTTCTGAGTCATTTTTAAATCCATTTTTGTTCTCAAACACATCCAATTTACAGGTCCTCTTATTTAGGAACTATATAGTGGGACGGATTGGACAGTTTTTTGATAAAGGCAGAATATATTTCAAAAAAATCCCTGTCGGCTGGGCCTGTAGGCAGATTTCGAAGAGTGCTTATTTCAACAAATATATATATATATATATATATATATATATATATATATATATATATATATATATATATATATATATATATATATATATATATATATATATATATATGATTAGAGATAAGCCCAGTTTAATAACTTCATTTGGCCGTTTATGAAAAATTTTTAATTTCATTTTTCTGCAAAAACTGGTTTTATCAGAATCATCTTAAGAAAAATTCAGCTCAAATGCCCATTTTGACAGCATATTTTGAAATAAATTCTGAATTTATTAAAAAATCGACCAAAACAGTACATTATACAGTTCCTAAGTAACAAAAAACTGTCAGTTGAATGCATTTGAGAAAAAAAATTGAATTTAAAAATGAGTCATAAAATAACCGATTTTCTGTTTGAATACATCCTTAATTCTTTAATAATGATTGCTTCGGAAAATTTTGTGCGAAATACTCACTTTGACAGTATTTTAAAAAATATATTCTATCTTTATCAAAAAACTGGCCAATGCGTCACAGTATATAGTTCCTAAATAAGAGGATCTGTAAATTGGATGCGTTTGAGAGCGAAAATGGATTTTAAAACGAGTCATAAAAAACGCAATTTGCTGTGTGAAAATTTCCTTAAATTTTCAAATCACGAAGACTTCGGGAAATTCTGTTCAAAATACCCTTTTTGGTAGCCTTTTCGAAATATATTCTGTCTTTATCAAAAAACCGATCAATGCATCACATTATATAGTTCCTAAATAAAAGGATCTATAAATTGGATGCGTTTGAGAGCAAAAATGGATTTAAAAACGAGTCAGAAAGAAAACGCAATTTCTTATTTGAACACTTCCTTAAATTTTCAGTCACGATGATTTCGGAAAATTCTGTCCAAAATACCCTTTTTGGTAGCCTTTTTTTAAATATATTCTGTCTTTATCAAAAAACTGACCAATGCATCACATTATATAGTTCCTAAATAAGAGGATCTGTAAATTGGATGTGTTTGAGAACAAAAATGGATTTAAAAACGAGTCAGAAAAAAACGCAATTTCTTATTTGAATATTTCCTTAAATTTTCAGTCCCGATGACTTTGGGAAATTCTGTTCAAAATATCCTTTTTGGTAGCCTTTTTTGAAATATATTCTGTCTTTATCAGAAAATTGACCAATGCGTCACTTTATACAGTTTCTAAATAAGAGGATCTACCATTTGGATGCGTTTAAAATCAAAAATGAATTTAAAACTGAGTCAGAACATAAGCAGTTTGGATTTGAAGTTTTTTCTCCAACTCCTACTTTTGTTTAATTTCTTTTTGCTATACGAAATGGTCCTATGAAAAACTTGTCAATATAAAAGTTGTAGATATTTTTGAGAAAATGTAAAATAAATTTTATCAGATTTGATATCTTAAAAATTGACGGAGTTATGGATTTTTCTCTTTTTTTCACGGCCCTTTTTCTTTTCGTTTTTAATTTTTTTCATCGGTAAAAGTTGGTCCTATCAAAAATTTGTAAGTACAAAAATTTTAGATAATTTTAAGAACATTTACTAAAAATTTAGTTAGACTTGATATCTTGAAAATTGACGAAGTTATGAATTTTTTTCTCTCAAAACCCTTGTTTTTTTCGCCCCTTGAGCCCACTTCTAAATTTATCAAAAATCTGTTATGCATAAAGTTTTGGCTTATTTTTAAGAAGTAATATAAACTTTAAACCGATTCGATATCTACTTTAAATGTGAAGTTATGGCGTTTTTTCGGTTTTCACAAAAACGCCCCCTATTCCGACCCCCTTGGTCCGATTTTGCCCATTAACGAACTTAGCCGAGATTTTATCCCCTTTGATTTTATGTACCAGTTTGGTGGAGATTGGTGAAAAATTATAGAAGTTATCGTGTCCATAAAGAAGTGAGATTTATAGATAGATAGATATATCAACTGGTGCGATTGCAATAGGTAGTATTTCATAAGAAATCTACCTAAAAGGCTACTAAATTGGGCACTTCGCACAAAATTTCCCAAAGCAATCATGATTAAGAATTGAGGATGTATTCAAATAATAAATTGGTTATTTTATGACTCTTTTTTAAATCCAATTTTTCTCTCTAACGCATTTAATTGACAATTTTTTGTTATTTAGAAACTATATAATGTGCTTATTCATCAATTTTTTGATAAAGGCTAAATATATATTTTTTAAAAGCTGGCAAAGTGGGCACTTCGCAAAAAAAATATCCCAAAGTGACTATAAGAGAATTGAGGATGTATTCAAATAACAAATTGTTTATTTTATGACTCATTTTTAAATTCAATTTTGCTCTTAAGCGCATTCAATTGACAGTTATTTGTTATTTAGGAATTGTGTAATGAGCCCTATTTGTCATTTTTTTGATAAAGGCTAAATATATTTTTTTAAATGCTAACAAAGTGGGCACTTCTCAGAAAATTTGCCAAAGCGATCTTAATTAAACAATGGTGGATGTATTCAAATAACATATTGGTTATTTTATGACTCACTTATAAATTCAATTTTGCTCTCAAACGGATTTAATTGGCCATTTTTTTGTTATTTAGGAATTATATAACGTGCGTATTGGTCGAATTTTTAATAAAGTCAGAAATATATTTCAAAATATGTTTTCAAAATGGGCATTTGAGCCGAATTCCGTTTAAGATGATTTTGATAAAATCAATTCTTACAGAAAAATGAAATTTTTTTTTTCAAAAGCGACCAAATAAAATAGTTAAACTGGGTATATCACTAATAATATTTTATTTTTTGTTGTTCAAATGAAAACTCTTCGAAAGCTACATCCGCCTATAGGCCAAGCCGACAGGGATTTTTTAAATTTCATGAGGATTTTTAAAAAATGTATTTATTGTCTTTCTGGTTATTTTTTTCTTTCTTTTTTAATACTTCCCAACATAGTTCAAATATTCTTAATTTATTCGGTTTGCTTATTTGCTGTCAGGCCGTTCTGTGACCTTGGTAAATATATACACTATATTGCCATTGATTATTGGACACTTGCGATTTTAGACATTTTGTTAAATATCTAGAAAAATACAAGAGGAATCATCTCGAAACTCTTAGTGTATAAATATAATAGTATAAGTCATACATCTCCGTGAAGATTTTTTCCCGAAACTCCATAGGGGACCGTCAACAAATTAAAAAAGAATGAATATCTTTTGAATAACCCTGTCAAAACTAATGTAGCAAAAGCGCTCAAACTCTTGATTATGATTGAATGCCTTATTGTAATACACTGTGTTTATTTTAATTCAAATAGCATGCATACTCGCAGAGTAATTAATGTTTTTATAAAAATGGTCCCAAATTTTTCCAAATTTATTCCTTATAATTTTCAGAGTTCTTAATATAAAATAATATTTTTTTCAGAAAATATGACAAACAACATTGCACACAATACTCTGTAATCAGAATTAAAAAATAATGAAAATTGTATACAAAATGAGTTGGTTTACTAAATAATTTTTTACTGCGCATGCGTCAATGATATCAAAATTTCATTTGCATATTATGTTAGCTAAATGTATAGAGCAACTTTTGTGAAAGTCACAAAATCATGACTTGAAAATTCTGAAAATAATTGTCAATTGAATAAGTTCAAAATCCGTTATTTTCAAAATAAAGCAAAAACAAGAGGGGTTGTATCCATATATTCATTGATTAGTGTCAATATAGAATACACAATATGGGATGTACTACTGCATTTGGATAAAATCCCTCATTTTTGTTTTCAGTTTGGAAACAACGGATTTTGTCCTTTTTCTATAGACGATTACTTTCAGAATTTCCAAGCTATGATTTTGAGACTTTTACAAAAGTTGCTCTATACATTTAGCTAACATAATATGCAAATAGAATTTTGATATCTTTAACGCATGCGCAGTAAAAAAATATTTAGTAAACCTACTCATTTTTCATACAATTTTTATTATTTTTAAATTCTGATTACAGGATACTGTGTGCAATTTTGTTTGTCATATTTTCTGAAAAAAATATTATTTTATATTAAGAACTCTGAAAATTATAAGGGAAAAACTTGGAAAAATTTGGGACCATTTTTATAAAAACCTTAATTACTCTGCGAAAATGCATGCTATTTGCATAAAAATAAACACAGTGTATTACAATAAGGCATTCAATCATAATCTAGAGTTTGAGCGCTTTTGATACATTAGTTTTGACAGGGTTATTCAAAAGATATTCATTCTTTTTTAATTTGTTGACGGTCCCCAATGAAGTTTCGGTAAAAAATCTTCACGGAAATGTATGACGTATACTATTATATTTATGCACTAAGAGTTTCGAGATGATTCCTCATGTATTTTTCTAGATATTTAGTAAAATGTCTAAAATCGCAAGTGTCCAATAATCAATGGTAATATAGTGTATTAGGAATGCCATGAAATTTTTGTATATTATGAAGTTAGAGTACTACATTGGTTATCCCTTCGACCAGAAAAATATCGCCAAACTATAAGATTAAATGCCAATAATGGATGATCGCGAATGTCACATTAAATACGATACACGTGTTTAAAATGTCATTAAGTGATTTTTATTTCAACTTTTTATTTGTACTTATTAATATTCCACTAATTATTTTTTTTCGTTATTTAAAATAAAAAATTATATTAATATGTATAATTTGGCTATTAGATTGGCAATTTGTATAATTTGGTGAAATTGGTCGACGGGATAACCAAGTAGTACCGAAATTAGCTGTAGAACTTTCGGTATTCAAATAATGTGAATAGCATCGTTTACAGAGACACGCAAAAATAATTCTGTTACATTACAGTCAAAGAGCAAAACATTTGCCGCTTTATTGGTATTACGATATTTCAAATAATATGAGATTGATATGCATCACTGAGATAGACAAATATATTTTCTAGGAGTGTAGTGTAACAAGCAATTAAGGTTCATTTACAGATGTGTATAAAAGCATTCCATAATATTGCAATGTTTAAGACAAAATATTTGTAGGGAATTTTAGTGGTTTTTACCCTTTATGAAAAACGGTGAAATTGATATGTATTACTGAAGTGCAATAGAACAAGCTTTTCGTAGAATATGGAGTATAATTCGTTTACATGGTCGTACGGTGTATAAAAGAATTCCATAACATAACAATCAACGGGGTAAAATGTTTGTAGAAGTGATTTTTTAATGTTTCGTATACCGATGAATATGAATTTAAAAATATTTTTAACAAACAACAGTGCTAATGTCTAATTACATGTTATTTTCACATGACAAACAAATACTGTAATTATACAAAATTATACATATGTCCTGGTAACTCAATTGCCATTAATTTTTCGTATTGTCATGATTTTTATCTTTTTTTACAGTAGACATCTCGTCACCTGAGAATAATAAGGTTCTATATGTCTTTTTGAAAAAATGATTTATCGATATAGAAAGATTCTATTTATATATAAGAAGGCATTTTCCATCAAAATGATGTTATATATAATTTACACATGACACTACAATTGTATTATGACATTGTTTTAATCCAGAAATGCCTTCATAGGTACAAATAAAACCTTTCTGTATCGATAAATCATTTTTTCAAAAACACAGATAGAGTCTTATTATCTCAAGTGACGAACTGTTGCTTTACATTTCTGAAAACTGATGCGGACAAATAGAATAAATATTTTCAAAAGTAATGTGTAGTAGCAGGAATGGGTGTTTTTAGCTTACAAGGTATGTCTTAAAGTGAACATAATACTGTCACATTTCCTTTCTGAATTTGAAATTTTACAAAATTTATTATTTAGGTAAATAGGTACCATAAATAAATACAATTCTGGTGATGAAATTTAACATCATGTTTCTGGTGAATAAATGTATTTTATGTATTCAGTCAGAAACACTTCGCGATGTTAATGAAGTTTTGCCTACTGCAGCTCTCGATTCATCAGCGAAGTGTGACTCGCTCATTTAACACAGAAGCTGAAACATCTCCAATTATAATTTTACGTTTATTTGGCAGTATTCATCTATTCTAGAAGAACCTTTGACGGTCACATTTAGAAGTTAAATATTAAATTTGAATAGGAGATATAACTCGTGTCCAATTCTCGCTTAAAATTTAGCATTTGCGAAGTTTGTTTTAGAAGATGTTAAAGTTCTCATATATATCTTTTATTATACTTTTAGAGAAGTCATGCATGTTAAATTTTTAAAGCTTCATTTTTTTTCACATTTTGATAAATTAATCATTTGTCTTAACAAGTTGTAAATGCGAGTCAACCGTAGCAAATGAGGTGTGTTCGTACTATAACAAAGTTTTTAAAATATTCAGATTTTAGTTTAATAGTATGCAGTACATCGGATGCAGTATAGTCCCGAAATCGTTTATGTGTTTCTAAATACTACCTGATTTCTGTTATGCAGGAAATAACTTGTAAAAAATCTCACAAGGAAGGTCTCCATACGGGCATGCTCCGGAAAATCTGAAAAAAAAAAAAAAAAAAAAAAAAAATACAGAATGTTCTTCTTATGAGGCTATACATGTTTATAAAAAAAATTTCGGCGGAACTTCATTGCAGTGTCCGTAAAAAATTAATGAAAATTTCGTTATTTGGCGATTTATCCTCGGTTGGCGATAGAAGGCAATTTTAAAAAATACTTTTTCCCGTCAAATACATTTTAAGGGGAAAAAAAGTGTTATGTTGAACTTGTTTAGATAAATTTAATTTAAATAATTTTAGTTTTGATAGTTTTAGTTTGTTTTAAGCATAATTTTGTTATATCGATATTTATATGTACTTATATTAAAATTTAATCATAAAAATTTGCGTTTAAAACGAAATTCATAATTTAAACTAATTAAAACTGTTTCAAGTCCAATTGAACATTGTCGATTCAATTTTGTTGCCATGGAAACAGCTGGCTTTTATTTTTGAATACGTTTAAATGCATGAAAATAAATGTTCTCTATGACTACTTTTATTTATTAAAATATTTTTTCCAATGATAATTTAAATAACTACTCCGAACTGGCAATATATATACATACATATGTAATGCAATATATATGCATATAATATATTAAACTCTCTCATTGTTTATTTCAAATTCATTAAATACTATTAACACATATTCCAAACATCCAACATTTTCAGTTACATTAAAATCATTTGCTTTTGGCGAGAAAAAGTACAGCGCGCCAAATCGCTTGACGCTTTCGTCTTTTCACGCCAAATATTCGAAAGTATTTTATTTTTTTACATACTTTCTAATGTAATTCCGCCGCTAATTTTGACTGATCTTTTATGACATACATAAGTAGTTTAATTAGAATTTTTTTCAAAAAATTCTGAATATGCCCACTATGGAGACCTTCCTTGTCAGTCACGTATATCAATTTCAGAAAATGTGAAATAGTTTTATAGTATTAAAACGCGCTCCAGTCAGTGTTTCCACCTATACTATAATCATTGTATTATAGAATACTTTTGTGTGGTCCTGTAAATTAATAAATATTCGTTGGACCACAGATTGTGCTGAATGTATTTTTTAGTATATATACATCTTAGATGAAGGAAGCATGGGGTCTACCTTATCATTCTTTTATTTGTTTCGAAAGGGTATAACATCATTAAAATTCAGTTGAAATTATTTTTTCCCTTTGACCATAATGTAACGGTATGTTTTTAATTGTCCCTGTAATTATACTATGCATCCTATTTTCATAAAATTTGAAATAACTCGACAAAATAATGCAAGAATTATATGTTTCAAATTTCAAATGGTTCGGTTGGATAGTTTTTGCTCTGCTACATGTGAACAGACCGACGGACGCAACGACGACTATAGGTACTAAGTATTTATAAAAGTACGAATGCATTTAGAAAGTACATTCTAATCTCAAAAAATGAAAATTGAGTCGTTTTATTGACAAAACGGTAAGTGGAAGTTGTACGTATTATCTTTGTATATATATCTGTATAAAGGAAATAATCTGCATGAAAACGATTTTTTTCTTTCAGTTTGCGCAAGTATCGAAAACATCAGTTTAAGATAAGGACGTGCAAAGATAAAAATTAAACATGTTTGATAAGCACGCTAATGCAAACAGTTTTTCAAATCGAATAATTATTTTTAGAGATATTTAATGTTAAAATTGGTCAAAATCGTTCCATTAAAAAAGTTTTATAAGCAAAAACTTTACATAGAAATTTAATCATTTTAGATCACTTAATGCAATAGAAGTTCCCGGTGTGCAGACTGCAATTATTTTTTTAATTTGACTAATTTTTGATGTTTTATTTCTATTTTATATTAAACTTTATGCTTTTCGAGAGATATTTTTTGGATATTTTAGAAGAGACTATTATTTTAAATTGATGCCCATTTTTAAAAACAGCGCAAAGAATAATACTTCTTTCAAATAAAAAATTATTTACTCGTGACTTTATAAATAGAAAAAAACCTTACAAATAAGAATTCAAAGATTACATATTAAAGCAAGGATACGTCATAAAAACTATATTTACATGTAGAAAAAATTATTAAAATAATAAATACATTCATATGCATTAATATGCGTTAAAGGCGGTTAATGGAGAATGTTATGTCATATGCTATAAAATAATCTTGCCAAACAGTTAGAACTTTAAAACATATTCACGCGACACATTTATTTTATTTTCTGGATAATTTTTAAAACTATTGTTGCCAACTTTAAGGTAATCCAAATAAAAATCCTTTTAATGCTGATTAAATTAGCATGGTTTTAGAGCCTGCTGTTTCTGGACGGGTGTTAATGAGCATAGCTCATAGGGGTCTCCCTATTAGAACAAATACAATTCTGGAAAAAACATTCATAGGACTCAAATTAAGTGTCAAAAGTGGATATTAACATTTGTAAAATGAAAGAAATTTCAATGAGTAGACGACGTAATCTTTATACAGCATTTAATAGCATATAATATTTATAGACGATTGGAATATTTTATGTATGATTATTTGCAATAAAATCGATAGGAATGATTTTTCATTTATAGTGCTCTATTTTCATTGCTAACTTTTTACTATTAAAAATTGTTTGTTGAAAATAAGTAAAATGAATTCAATCTTGAGTATTCTTTTTGGTATAATAATAACTCCGAGATTCTCTTTCTCAGTTATTAATAAATCAGAATTTGCACGTCAAAAGTAGCAAATAAGGAGTGTTCATACTATAACGAATTTTAAAAATATTTATACATGGTATAACTGTATACAGTACTTTGGATACAGTATAGTATCAGAAATCTTTTATGTGTCTGTGTAAAATATACTATATCCTTTCTATTATACAGGAAGTAACTTGTAGTAAAGCTCAGCAACGTATACCAATTTCATAAAATGTGAAATAGTTCAATATAATTAAAACGAACCTCAAACAATGTTTCCCTCTACACAATTATTTATACTTTTGTGTGACCCTGTAAATTGATAAAAAATATTCTTTGCACCGAATGTATATTTTAATATATATTTAATATATGCATATGAGTTGTATTATGTTCGAAAGAGTGTAACATCATGAGCTCGCATGAAATTATAGGATATTGAATTTTTTTATAGTGTAAATAAAAGATATCAGAAACAAATGAAAGAATAAAATAAATTATAGATTCTAGGGGAAGTATTGTTTTTAACATATTACGGTTTTTTAGTGTAAGAAAATAAAGAAAGCATAGATTGAAGGTATGGAATTAAATTATAATAAATATATTAAGTTGTTATTAAAAGACAGAGGAGAAATTAGATATTATAAAAATTTGGAAGTAATTTAAAACTAAGGTGGTTTTTTTTTTCTACTATCACATATGTATAAATATATATTAGAAAATGTGGTATATTGCAGATTACAATTTTGCTGATAACATTTTAAAGTGAAACATTTAAACCGAATAAAATACCATACCATTACGTGCAACTCGTATTTAACTTACTTATAAATGATCAACAACAAGAAAAAAATAGTCGTTGGGGGCCACTATAATACTTACCCATCATGGAAATGCATACTATAACATATGAAAATGAATCATGTGTAAACTAATTAAAAATCGCTTGATGATGTAAAAAACACGTATAACGCGTTTAATGTCAAGATAATATGTCATTTACGATAAGCTACTATTGGTATTTAATCTTATAGTTTGGTTATAGTTTTTTGGTCGACGTGGTAATGAAGTAGTATCGAATTGCCTAAAAGAAACATCCTTATAACTTCAAAAATAATAATCATAGTAACTATAACAGTTTACTGCGTCGGTTTAAGCGTCTCATATCCAATTAAAACCTATCTTTGAATTGAAATTAAAATGATATACAGGGTCATGAAAAATCAGAGAGTGGTGGAAAATAGGATAACAAATATCTCAGCAACTAATTATACGATCGACTTAGTTCTTTATGCAAAATTTATGTTTTTATTGTCATTTATATTCGAACCTTAAAATAATAATTTAAAAAACATCGAAAATATTTATGTACATTTCATTAGAACCAATATTTCGAGAGTCCGAAAAAAATAGTCCCGGATAGGCTAAATAATAGCTCCAGATGTTAAATAAGCTACCTCCCATTATTATATACTAAGTACACTCTAAATTTCAAGTCTCTATCTTAATTTATTCGGGAGATAGGGTGTTTATAGACACACAGACAGACGGATACCTTTTTTTTTTTTTTTTTTTTTTCTAAAAATATGGTTTTCGGCATCTCTGGTGTCTAAAACGAGTAAATCCGTCTTTTAACTATTGCAAGATTTATTCTATATGATTTGGTAAAAAGTATAAGCTAGTGAATTCATCAATCAATATGCATTATATGGCCATAAATTAAGACTTATTCTAAATTATGTATGATGGGTAACTAATAAACAAAATATATTTTGAAGTACAATTATTTTTATCAAAAGAAATGAAAATACGTGCTTTTGAATAAATCCTAAAATAAAGAGCCTGCTTTCAAGGTAGTTTTTTGAATACCAACGCTTGCAACACTTGCGTCAGTTACTGAACAGGTATTATAATTATAAGCCTCGTGATGTAGAAATTAATCCAAACATCTTTGTCACAAATGGATAACCACATATTATGTATTCAGACTGAGTACTCTGCGATGTTGACGAAACTTTGCAGTCCTCGATTAATAATAGTAAAATATGCAATTTGCATTTAGCACAAAAGCTGAATTGCTTCCATTTGTAATTTCACATATAGTTACAATGTTACACATTGAAGATAACATTGTGAAGATACATATTGAAAATGGATAAAGCACCTAAATGAAATTCAACTTTCACTCAAAGTTTCTTCGTATAAGTATGTAAATCTTGTGTATAAATCTTATTTTGTTTTAACCTTTTAAGGGGCGATGTAATATATTCCACCTAAATTTAATAAAGATTTGCATCGGGAACTTCTAAATAGATTTTACTTTTATAACTTTGGAGGGAAAAAAAGCTGTAATATTGCTTTTCTTTATTTTAAAAGAAAAATTTTTCGAGAATTCCAGTGTGAATTTATCATTACCAAAACACAATTACATGCCCTGAAAAGATTAATACAAGTGTTTTTCTGAGGATTATAACAGGATGTATCGGAAAAGTAATTAACAATTACTGCGGTTACCAAGCTGCTCAATATAATAATGTTTACATTTTTTAAAACTTACTTGAAATATAAATATTAATGTAAAAAAGTAAAGAATACAATGCATATATATCATATATGCATTATGTTTATCTTTGAGTTTAATGTTGAATTATATTAATCAGCTATTAAAAAATATGCACAACCACTATCCCCTCCACTATAGGATCCTCAGAATAGAAAATGAACCATAGTTAAGTTAGGGGAGATTGGGGAAAATTTTTAAACTTTTTATAAATTAATTTTTGTATTTTTTTTTTTTATCTATTGTGCGATTTACAAGATATCATTATATTTTCTGGACCTTTTTCTACAAACTGGCACATTTTTTTTCAGTTTAACAGAAAATGATTAACTCTAATCGTATTACGTTGGAAAATGTGCCCCGGATGCGGACAAGTTTTCTAGCCTACTAAAAATGCACAGGGTGACTTTTCCAACTATATTTTAAATAGTAAAACACGTGTGATAAAGATTGCTTCTCAATGAACACGTATTTTTTTTTAAACAGCAACGCAAGAAACAATTTAAATACATTTTACATTTTAGGACGAATGTCCAAACAGCTTCCTGGGCGGAATGGATATTTTTCGTTTTCCTCCTTTTTATCCGATTCCTTTTGCAGTTTTCCTTTTTCTAAATGAATCTTTTTTTTCCCTTTTCAGTTGATTTTTAGCAGGAGAATTTGTCACTATAGATGCCTTCCTATTCTTAATTCCACGCCGTGCCGTGTTTGATCTTTAGTGCAACCTTCGCAAAAATTCCAACTTTTTCTGGTTCAACCAAAGTTGGTTTGAATGCAGAAGAAATGCCTTCTTCAAGCAATAGGGAAAGTTTGAGTAGAACCACGGCCAAACTCGATTCCCTTTATCGTGCTGTATAGTAGAGCTCAGATGCATCTCTAATGTTAAAGTCCAAAGTTTGGCTCTTAATAACTTTAGAACCAATCATCGGATCACGACGAAATTGAAAAGGCGAAGTGTTCTACTATAGATCTCAAAGTTTATAAAATTTCATCCAGATCCACCGATGGTTATGGAGATCCAAAACCACTATTTTGTCACTTTTTTTTCGTGAAACAAGAAGAAAGGACAAACAACTCAATTATAGCCCGAATCAAGAAACATTCATCGACGTGTAAAAGCTTGTTCGAAAGCTTTTAATTTAGGAATGTGCCTTTCGAAAGTCCTGTAAAAAAATAACCTATATTAAGGAAATGACACCCATTTAAAATTTGTATAACTCTGTACCTTCTATAATTTAACATTATAGAAATCTCTCCTTTTTAATTGCTGATTCAATTGTTTCTTTAGAGTTACCACCAACTAAAAAACAATTCAATAATTTAAAAAAGAAATGATAACACGTGTTTTTTTTTTTTTATAGATCAATAAAAATTCTGATTCTCCTGATAGATTTTTGCATTTTTGAAATTGATGTCATTCGAAACAGAAAATAGATATTTTTCATAAACATGTACATAAACTGTAACTAAATGTGTGTTAAAACAACATCGGAATTTTATTTGAGCGTTTCCGACGTCAAAACAGTTACTACAATACAGATATATCAATTAAAAAGGGATAATTTAGAAAAAAAATTCTTCTATATATAAAAAAATGACGATTTGAAAACTAAGTAATGAAAATCTGTGTAGATGTCTATAGTCAAAAGAAAACCTGTGTAGATACTGCAAAACTGCAGTGGGACTACCATCCGGAAGAAGACAAATCTGTCGCCAAATGTCGCCACGTTTTTCGCCAACTTGGATATATAGCCAAATTTGGTGATCCAAAATTAATCGCCAACTTGGCGTTATTTCCAGTATTTCGTCAAACTAATATGTCTACTAATAACTTTAAACTAATACTAACAATAATTTAGATTTGTTAGTTGAAGGTGATAAAGTTCCTGAAAGGATCTGAAAAAGCTATGAAACCATATGATAAACTGGTTGAACCATAGAGAAATGTAGAGCTCGATCTAAAACAGGTTATAGTAATAATTGGGAAATATTTTCAATCTAAAAAAGTGCATAGAAAAGAAATGGAATCAGATTATCTGTAAAGCTCATGCAATAACCCAAATTTTTATTAGCTGAAAATGTGCACTGAACTTTACTGGTGCCTAATAATCAGAATTATACTGTTATGCACTCAAAATAATTACTAAGCAAAGTTGTCAATAGAATATATATTGTTATGTTGTCTCAAATCAGTTAAGCTCCACAAAGCTAAACAAATATAAAACATGAAGTAATAATTAAAGTATAACATTAATAATAATCAGATTGTTGAGAAATTGATGTAGATAAATATGTCTGATCACAAATATTTAGTATATGGTTGAATCGTATGTGCTCAAGGTTTTGGGCTTACTTGGAGCTTTGATCTTTCACTTATCATAACAGCTGGAATGGAATTGTGTCCACTCTTTGTACTGAATGGACCATTCTCATACTTCATTACACCAGCCTGTAATCTATAGTTATGAACCCAAATTTTTAAACTTGTTATGGATGATTAGAATAGGGAGTGAGTTAAAAATACCTCTTTTTCCCTGATTGATTTTAAAGCACCAGTAATAAGCTCAGTCCTCATTTTCAGCTTTAAAAAAATTGGGTTATTGCATGAGCTTTACAGATAATCTGATTCCGTTTCTTTTCTATGCACTTTTTTAGATTGAATATATTTCCCAATTTTTACTGTAACCTGTTTTAGATCGAGCTCTACTTTTCTCTCTGATTCCACCAGTTTTACATATGATAAGGAAGGGGAAGAATCATGTTTGGTCGTGGCAGAGCTTAAGAGCTCACTCTACTCAATGAAAAAGACACGGATGATAATGTTAAGTCTATGGGGGGTGGAGGTTTTTTTCAAATACCTCGTTAAAATTCAAATATTTTTACATGCTTTTTTTATATAGGATAGCTGAGGACGATCTACAACCGTACTAGTTATTACTTTTTAAATTTTGGTTTCATATTTTAAAAAAATACTTTAACTTTCGAAACCGGTTAGAACAGGTTATGAAATTGAAACTATCATAATATAAAAAATGTATAATCAAAATCGAAAAAGTAAAAATTAGCCCGGTTATATATCGCCCTCAGCTATCCTATGAAAAAAAAATCATGTAAAAATATTAACATTTGAGAAAGATATTTGAATAGAACGCCCCCATAAATTTAACATTATCTTCCGGGTCCTTTCCCGTAAGTACTGTGGGCTCTTAAGGAAAAGCTTCTATGTGAATGTTAGCTTGATTTGGTGTTGAAAAATTAGATAAGGTGTTTTTTTTTGGGGGGGGGGGAGGAGAGGGGAGGAGTGATAATTTGTTATTGAGGAAAATAGAATAGCATAAAATCAGATTCTTTAAATATTTTAGGATTCAATGAAAATATTCCCGAGTGTTTAAAACCAAGTAATATTGATTGGTGTTAATGCAAGTGGAGCAGCTCTAAGCATTCTTAATTTGCTTTTTGAGGGATCCATATACAGTGCCATGAACCTAGTGCGATCTCAGTGTTGAAGCTTATGACCACAAAGGCATAATTAACATAAAATGGAATTCATTTGATGAATCCTATTTAGAAAATAATTAACATTTTATTATACTTTTGAATTCACATTATTTATTATATTAATAGTTTCACTAAAATAACTAAATGATCATATACAGTCGACTCTTGTTAATTCGAAATCTGATAAATCGGATTTTCGCTTAATTCGAATTAAACATGAAATCCCGAAATTTTCAATGTCAGAATAACGTGAAAATGTTTCATTTATTCGAACTCATTTTCTCTTGACCTCGTTTAATTCGAACTAAAAAGCATTACGATTTAAAAAAATTTCTTTTTTTTTTCACGGACTTCAGGTCCTTTGAATAGATTTCTTTTTTTTAAATATTTGTGAGAATTGTTCCGAACGAGTATACATACAATCCCAGGCATTAGATATCCACTTTCTTTGTGTTCCGTCTGTCCATGTGTGACACCTCAATTTTTCTTCCATTATACTTGTTTCTAATCCCTTAATTAATTTATGTATTTCTATATTTTTATTTAATATTAGATCATATTCTAATGATAACAGAAGAAATAAATTTAAAAAAAAAACACTATAACATTAATTTCTTCGTAATAGTACATTTAACCATGCTGTATTCTCATACTTTCCATAATTCGAATTTCGGATAATTCAAACATTTCTTGTGGCTCCGATGAGTTCGAATTAACGAGAGCCGACTGTATATGGCTGTTTGGACGATTTTATTACACAATAAATATATTTTTGATAGACTAGTTGGTTTAGCAGGGACAAGTTTTCCAAGAAGGAAATGTTCAAAAACCCCGTGTGATGTTGGAAAACCTGCCTCATCGTCATATTTCAACGTTTGCGCTACCTGGATGAGATGTAAGGTATTTGAAGAACATATGGCATAATTACGTGAAGAAAGAAACCTTTTTTTTTTGTGCATGCGATATTAAAATAGTAAGTTTAAAGCTAATAAGTTTTTTTTTCGTTTTAATTAATACCTAAAATTTTTCTCATTATTGAAAAATGAAAAAAAGTAATACTGGCTTTATTTAGCGGCTCATTTAAAAATTAAATCGAGTTGGAAAACTTGCTCCATGGAAAATGTGCCCAGTTTCCCCTAATTATCTCAAGTAAGAAGTCTGTGAAATTCTACCTAATAGAACTTGAGAGAGGTGCAGTTATAATGTATGTAGGAGACTTTAATTCGGACACGACGATTTGAAATCACATCCTGTCGAGCGCTAATATTTTGTATCATAGTAGACCGAGTCGATCGTTACGAAAAGAAAAATGTTTAAATCATTTTAAGTTATAAGATTAATTTTTTCAAATAAAGATTTCTTCTTACATACTAAAGAATTATCATAAATAGTTATCTATGATGACATTCCAAGATTTTCATGTTCTTAAAAATTTGCTTAAAACAGCAAATCTGTTAATTATACTCAACCGCTGGCAGCAATCTGCAAACATGTCAATTTTTATTATTTCAAAATATTCTTGCACAATCATGGCAAAATGACATGAAGTATGTTTTCCAGTAATTCTACAAGAGGACTTCAAACAGAAAGAGATGATAAACAAACGATAAACGACGGCATTTTTATGTTACTAAAATTTACCTTGACAAAATTCCAACAGAATGTTTCTATTTATATCCTATTAATAAGAATTAAAATCTCTCTCAAACTGATTTTTAGAGGATTGTAAAAAAAATTCAAAAAATTTAGACTACATTATTGTTTTTTAAATAATATATGACAAATTTATTTTTTCTTTTTCCAGTTTGAAATAAATGAGACCGAGCCTGCCCGAACATGAATATTTGAATATTGGTATGAAAATTGAGTCAGATCCCATTATGAGCCCAGATGAAATAACCCTACATAGCATGCATGAACTAATAGCTATACTAGAGATGAAAGGATTATATGAAAATTAAATAAATATAGCTTTTCATGAGTTTTTTCGATATTCTGTTGGATAGTATCCCATTCAATAGATGCCGGTCATGTAACTATTGACATCATGAAAAACACGGCATAGAAACGCCAACCGAAATGGACGATATACACAAAAACTGGACCAACATCAATTTTTATCAGGGATCAATTAAATATGCCGTTTCATGGAACTCTATGCATTAGATCTTCAATCAGAGCATCCACAGAATTTGTGTATCATGCAGATAGACAGGCAAATGTCGGTCCGAAAAAAAGTGAAAGCTTTATCCAGAGAATGTCGAACACTGAAAATCCATTACAAACAGGAGTAATATTTTTCATTAATCCAATTAACGTTTCTTGTAAATATAGAAGAAAATAAAGAGATATTAGAATTTTAGCTGCAACATTTTTGAAGTGCTTTAATCATAAAAAATGACACTATTGCCATACATTTACGAGCTTAACCCTTTATCTACCGACGGATAAGCATCATAAAAACTACTTATTATAAAATTATTTTAATACATCAATTAGTTGTAATACTGTTTAGAATGAGTTACAGATACATTACTTTATTTTGTTCCAAAAGCATTATTGGTTATACAAAACAAAAACATTTTTAAAAGGATGATTTCTTTTGCCTTTGTATCTTTTCAGCTTTCTTGGCGCTGAGTTAGGAAAAATGGGGATTTTTCAATTCGGAAAAATTTCTATATTTATATTGCTAGAACACAATATGTAAATTGCATATTTGTACATTTTATAATTCTAAAAAATACTAAGAAAAAAATTTAAAATTAAAGACTTGAGTACGGTTATAAATATTGCACAAAAACCCTGTAAATTCAATTTAATTAATCCTTCTAAATCTTTCAATTCTTCTAAAATCCTTCAAAAATGCATTAAATGATTATGTAAATCTTTTAATTTAGTTTAAATAATTTATGTAAAATACTTTAGAATGCAAAATTTTCATGAATTCATAATGTGGTAGATAAAGGATTAAACGGGCATAAATTTCATGACAAATTGGGATCTGTTATAGACTATAATTCTAAAACTTGCACCAACGTGCATTCGAAAAGCTAACTTTAAGAGACAATTTGTTTAAATACGATGTTTTAAATTCATTCAAACATCTTCAACATAAGTGAATAACTTCGTTTGGTATACTTAGTCACGAGCATTTGACATGAATAATGTAGCTATGCCCAGCAAAGCTCACCGAAATAGAATCAAATCTGTAAATTCCTCCAGAACAGAAGTCGGAACATCTTTAATTATAATTTTACGTCTATTTAGCTGTGTATACATTGTACATTACATTTTGATGGTAATATCTTGAAGTGAAACGTTAAAACCGGATAAAATATCTAAATAAAGTCCAGTTCTCACATTTGTAAAGTTTAATTCACATTGATGCAAAATGCTCTTATACAACTTGTATGCTGATTTAATGAGAGTGATTAGCAAATACTTTCTGGATGTAAATTAGACTTAATTAGTATTGACTATGGGGTACTTGAATAACATTTGACATTGGCTTGTTAGTTGTCTTTTGCGAGATCGGTTAAGAAGAGAGGATTTTTATTTACATTTGTAATAAATACTAATCATCTTCGCTGACGAGAATAAAAGAATCGTAAAGAATAGGAAATTTCACACATGAAATTATAACATTTACTGGAGTGTAATTAAAAGGTACCTATTTTGTTTTCGTTTGTTATCACTCAGATTACAGTTTAACTTTAAGAAAAATTAATTAAAAATATGTTTTCTCTTTAGGTACAATAAAATTATCTACAAGAACAACATCATCACTATTAAAGGAAACACAAAATCTACTAAAAATATGAAAACATTATAAGAAATTGTTGCCATTTTCCCTACACTTTCTATTGTAATTATTCAAGCAACCATGTTGTGAAGACAAATTCAAGCAAAAAGTGCGAAGTAAAATTCGTATTATTTCTGTCACGCGCACCTAGACTTATCATTTCGGAGGGGGCTGAGATATAGTAAAAGTTTCTATGAGGGAATCATAAGAAAGTTAACTTTTCTGCTTTAAACATACTTTTACTATAGCAGGTAATGTGTATATTTACAGAACCTGCTACGATTGAATCGCATTGCACTCAAAACTCTTATAGAAAGCAGTTTTTAAAGGGTGGTTTCTTAGTAAAATATGCTCTTGAGACAACCAAGTCGAGATCTCCGTGAATCGATAGTCCTTGAACAGAAATGCATTTCTCCCCAGTTGGAAGCTTATACCTCAAAACGATGGGAGTTATAACCCTTAATGCTTGTTTTGGAAAAGAGCGCATTGTGACGAAAGTACTGGGCGGATTTCAACGAATAAAAAGAGGAATGCCTAAAATCGCCATACAAATAGATGATAATGTTGATAATTTTTTCAAATTAAAAAAAAAAAAGTTTTATGGCATATTTTTGTTTTAAATTAAACATTTTAATTAAAAATTTATTCAAATATTTCAGTGATTATCTTAATTTTTAGCATAAAATACTACGAGGTCTGATGTATATTTGGTGCCAGTTTTAATTTTCTGCTTAGAATGCATCATATAAAAAAAAAATTAAAGCATATTCCCGGGAGGGGGGGGGGGGATAGTCCCACACCAATTTCACATATATTTAAAAATAAAGTGCATTTGGTAGCAATTACATATCAACGCAATGTACATAGAATTAATTGTTTCAACAGTTTTTAGAAAATAATTAACAAGGGGGAAGGGGCTGTTACGCGCGTGTGTTATTGCAAACGAAAACACAATATTATGTACAGTTTACGTATGAAGCTATGCCATTGGGTATAATCATTTCAAGGTATAGTAACCCCGAAAATAAACTATAATACGAAATCTCTGTATCTAATACGAATACGGAGGAGGAGTCGAATTCACAAAATGTATTGTATTTATTTTTTTTTTTTTTTTATTTTTTTTTTTTTTTTTTTTTATTCCTTAACAAGGCCAACAGGGTAATTATTATTATAATTATAATTATTATTATTATTAATTATAATTATAATAATAATAATAATTATAATTATAATTATAATTATAATTATAATTATAATTATAATTACCAAATCATGATAAATTTTACTTTTTTATTTTTCAAAATCATTACTAGAACTACAATATCTAATGGCTCTGTAGGCTAAAGTCTTAATAACTGCAATTTTATGTCTGAATATGTGAATTCTACTCATACTCCTTTTTAATGTACTAAACAAAATTCTTTCATCTGCATCCCTTATTATTAGGGTATTTCTGATAAAATTTTTGGCATTTTAAAATCATTCAATGTTGGTAATTCTTTTAAACCAATTAATAAAGTTAATTCTTTCTTTAATAAGCATAAAATTCAATACGATAAATGTAAATTACCCGGTGTTGTCTATGTCATTCCCTGAATAGATTATGATAGTGTATACATTGGTGAAACAGGCAGATCTTTAGAAATTCGCCTGCGGAAACATATCAGTGCTCTAAAAAGCGGTAATTTAAATTAAAAAATTGTCCAACATTGCGTTCAAACGAAACACATCCCACAGTTGGCGAAGGCCAGTATCTTAAAATCAGGTTGTAGCAGTTATCAAGGCAGATTACTCCTCGAAAGTTGCTTCATTTGTTTACGATCACCAACTCTGAATGAGGCTCGTGCTGTCCCGAATGAATATTATCTTTTTCTAAAAAATAATAACTAACAGTAACTGTCTTGATTTGTTCCAATGTTTGTTACGATTGTTACATGCAATGAATTATTATTTGTACTGACGAGATCTTGCGTGTAACTTGGCGAAACGTTTACTTTTGTATTTTTAAATGTTTTTCAGTGTTTTGATTTTTTGTACATAAATGTTGTTTATTTTTAAGAAATGTATTCAATTCTGTCTTAATTTATATTATTCAATCTTTTAATAGTATTGTTAACTTTAGGTTAAATGTCATTTATTTGAGAATTAGACTTACCAATTTAAGATGCATACTATAGCTAATTTTGCAGGTTTTTATAAATAAATAAAACATTTCCTCAGACAATTGCGGTTAAAAAAACCTAAAAATTGTCAGTGATTTTTCAGAATTTTTTTTTAATTCTTTGATCAGACAGGGAGAAAAAAATTATCGGCAACTGGTTGCAAGGAAAATCCGAAAAGTTTACTAAAATTGGTAGAAAGAAAATATTCCAAAATTCTAAAATTGGCCGTGGAAAAAAAAAAAAAAAAAAAAAAAAAAAAAAAACCACAAAATTTGTCGGTGGATTGTCTGGAAAAAAATGAGAGAATTTTTCATTAAGTTAAGTAAAAATTCGTCGATTCGAAATTCATCAATCAATCGAGAGAAGTAATATCTAAAATAAGAAATGCAAAACTCGTTGATCAGTTGCACGAAATTCATCAGTCAATCGAGGGGAATGTCCAGAAAAAAATGCTAAAATCGTCAATCGACCAGGGGAAATCCGCGAAATTTTTCAATAATCGCGGGGAAAAAATCGCAAAATTCTTCGATCATAAAATATAAATCTCGAAATAAGAAAAATCGTTAGTCGACTAAGGAAAAGATCTTTAAAATGTTGCCAAATTCGTCAGTCAATTGTAGGAAAATCATAAAATTTAATCAAAACTCACAAAATTTGTTATTGGTCACGGAAAACATAACGAAATTTTACTGATAAATAGGGACAAACCAATGGGGTCATGGGGACAAACCAATTCAAAATACTTCTTTTGCACATAATACAAGAGTACCCTTTTTAAAAACAGCGCTCCTTTTAAAGAAAATTCTCGTCCAGCGGATATTTTGTTGTACTGTGAATACCGTATTTTATTCATTAACCCTTTATGGGGCAAACAGTTGTGTTTCTGTAATGTTGAATTCTCAGCGGAATCTTCAAAAAATTTCATTGCAAAAGCAGTTTTCGGAAAAGCAATTTTATGCCTTTTTTTTCACCAACATTGAAAAGAAAAATGTAACAAAATGTTTTGGTGCAAAACTTTATTAATCGTAGGTGGAATATAATATATGCCACCGACGTTGATTAATTAAATGCGAGTATAACGGTGCTGTCATTTGTGCAAAATTTTAATAATTATAAATTATCAATTTTGATTTATTAATTTAAGGATAAAGTTTTTTAAAAGAAACCCTCCTTGCGATCTGCGATAACACTTATTCACTTGTTCAGGAATTCCGAATCTATAATGAAAATTTCGAAGAAAGAACTTTTACTTTGTGTAACCCCGAATGGTCTGTCATTAAATAAACCAAAAATCATTATTCAGAAATTACGGTATGAATTCGGAATTTCTGAATAAAAAAGAAATAAGTGTATGCATACATTCGCTAATGATGCAAATGTATTAGCAGTGTGAATGACAAAATATACAATCAGTTTCGTAAAGAGAATAGTTTAAAATAAAACCAAAACAAAAGTGCTATAGACTTTAAATGATGCTTTCTTTCAAAATACTACTAATTAATTTAATCAGACTTTTCTCCTTTTGTTTGTTGTTTTATGCTCCCTTAATCATGCAAGCGGTGTATTCAGCCAAAATTCATTATATTCTTTCCATTAGCTGCGGAATTTGTTTAAAAATCCTTTCAGCTAAGATTAAACTTTATGATTCAACTTCGGATAAACGAGATTTTTATCGAAAATAATTTATTTGTCTTACATTGTCTCAACCGAATGCTAATCTAGATTAATGAGATTGTGTTTACTTTTTGAAAATGATGTTAATTTCTGAGGAAGTATCAACACTTTTCACTTATTTGAATAAAGCTGTATTTTTAAATTTAATTATCTTTGCACGTATCGCCCTCTATTTAAATCTGTTTTAAATTAACAGTGGATTTTGATCTTCAAAAATTGTACTTAATGCACATATCATTAATCTTTTAAGAATCGAATTCTACAGGCGAGAAAAGTTATGCATTTATTTCGTTTATATTCATAAACATAAATTTCTTCTAGAATATGGATATTTTATCCTCACCGGTGTTTTATTTTGCACATGTATTTCGTATTACGGTTATATCGATCATCTCGCACGAACGTTTGCGTCACTAAGTAAACATCATAACGATGCAGACAATAATGTGATTGAAACCAGAATTCTGCAAAGATTTTGATCAACCACAAGTACATTAAAATTAAAAATAACATTAAAAATAACAAAGATAAAAATATTTGACACTCGAATTTCACAAAATAATTTTCGACTATTCAAAATCCAAAAAGAAAGCAAAAAATCCTTCCCACATTGAAAAAGAAATCATTAGCGTTAACCGGGGCCTCTGCGAAAAATTAGCACTAAGTCAGCGATATAAAATATGTGAATTGGCTTTCGACTAGACTATGCAAATTTCCCCGAAATCACGTTTATGATATAGCCACACACTTATACATACCCGTGCGAATTTTGGCGATAAAAATAAGACGAATATACAACAAAACATTTTGACAAATTGATAATACACAATGATGCATATTAATTTTTGTAAAGCTATACAGTAATCTGTAGCTTTATAAATGAAGCTATTAAATTTACAGTAATTTTCCAAAAACTCTACCCAGCTAATCTGTAACCCAGCTTGCAGTTACATAAAATATTTCAGGCATCCAAATTTCATAAAAAAAATTAATCTTACACATTTTTTTGGTTTAGAGTTTAAATGTACTAGTACACCGAACCCGGGGTTCCCGGGTCACAAAGTAAAGGTGAAAAACTTTTTTAAAATTTAAAATTGGAAAGTCTAATAATTTTTTTCTGCTTAATAGGCTTTTTAAACTGCCAACTAATTCCAAATAGCAATTTTATATGAAACATATTATTTATGTAATCATATACAGCTTTAAAAATTATCGGTACTTCCGTATTAGCAGGGCCGTAGCTAAAAAGGCGCTATGGGCGGTCAGCCCCCCCCTAAAATATTTTGAGCCCCCCCCCCCCTCCCTGGAAAAGATTCCAAGTTCACTCAATGAATTCCTGTTCCGAAAATTAAAATTAAATATTGTTTAAAAATCTAATTTAGTTTTGAAACCTTTTCACAGTTTTGCAGAGTTACTAAATTGTATCTAAAATAAGTGTTTCAACACTCCCTCATCCTATTCGAACATATGAAGCTAACATGATGGGCTATTTTGCACCAGTTATACACTCAAAACTTCATCATCATGTACTTTTCTAAGCATAAAATGAAGTTATTTTAACAGTTTAATAAGAAACAGAGAAACTACAATATCAATATGCACTAATTTATTTTTCTGCGTCAGAGAGAGAGAGAGAAAAAAAAACTATGAGCCCCCTACATTCTCTTGGGCCCTTCCTATTGTTCACTACAGCCCTGCGTATTCGCAAGATAGCAGTTATTAGCCAAAGATTTCGCTAAAAAATAAAATTGCATTCTCAGTTTTTAAAAACAACTAAGAAAATATGACACCCAGATATTCTTTAAAATACATTTTTGTAAAGGTTAATGGATGTATCTTTTGTAAAGTAAGTTTACTAACGAACTAAAAGTCACTAAATTCATAGATAAAAACGAAATAAAACCAACAACATTCACCGGGTTTTATAGCCGACGATATATTGACATAACAGGTTTTTAATTACTATTTTTTTCAGTTGCTATGAAAAAATGACAACTAAAATATACAGTGATCTGTTATTTTCCATGGAGAAAAGAAATAGATGGAGGTGCAGTAGGCGATTAAAACGGTTTGATGGGCGTTATTCTTCCATTATAAGTCTCTCATTCGACCCAAACAAAACAATCACATGGAACAGAGACCGAATTTTTTAACATCATTTTTTCAATAAATGAAAAAGATCTGAATATATTTTAGCATTATAAAATAGCATTTCATTGCATTATGAATTAAAATTGCATCGCTAAAAGTTTTTCTTTTTTGTGAAAGCACGCCGTTGTGTTTGATGCAATGCAGCGAATTTTAGAGTTACATTTTTAGCGTCACCTCCAGCCACTAAACTGCATCTCTATTTTTTTTTCTTTTTTACTCTATGGATATTTTTTCTCTTTTTCCCACATAAATGCGATACTCAAGTTGCCACCATTAGAGAAATTGAACCAAAAACTACAAAAAAATTAATATCTCAAAAACAAATTGAGATACAGTTTTCTAACAAACGGCATTTAAAAGTGCATTTTTTTCTCTAAACGATGGTATAAAGATTGAAAACGTGCAATGTCTAGAAGTTTAAAAATTTACAATAGCGAAAATTGCAAAACCAAAATTTCATCGGAAAGTGTTGCCATTCAAAACATGACGTATGCGTTACGCACAGATACGTTTGGCCTTTATTATATAGATATATGTTACATGAATTTTTGTTATTGCTGTTACATAAAAAGTTTTAAAAATCGTAGTTTCCGAGAAAAATTTTAATAACTTTTTAATAAATTTTAATAATTTTTTTTTCTTTTACAGTGCAATGATTAGGCAAAAAAAGTTATTTGAAAGTTTAAAATTTAATCTTTAAAATGTCTTCCTGGGGCTGTGATTAACAATAATTCTCAAAAAAATACTAGTTGAAAAAAGCGAGATGAAAGTGAATTATTTCAACTCACCATAATAGTAATTAATCGAAAACTAAATATTTAAACTTTCCAATAAAAAATTCATAAAATGACATCTCTTACACAGGGCTCTAAATAGAAAAATCCACAAAACGGAACGCTATTTTAAAATTATTATTGACTGAAAACTTTTTTGAATTATTGAAAAATTATATCTAGCCATACAAAAACAATTTAAGCTAGTTGGGTGTGCCAATACCAAAACTTGCCTCTGTCTCATGCACCTTAATATTTCAAAAAAGTAGTAACAAATATTAACACCTCAATATTATTGGTTCAATATTTCAATATTATTAGCTCAATACTATAAAAACTTCAACTTTCATCTTAAATTTCTGCTTGAGTTAATTGATCGGAATAAAAAAGAAGGTAATGTCGATCATGATGTTTATTAAAATGAATAATTTTTCATTGTTCTATTTCGTTGTTCAATAGAGAGCACAATACACTATATACATAATACAGTAATAATGTATTTCAAAATTTTCACGAGCGACAACGATATTTACCATAATTTCACGAATTGGACAGTCAGGGCCATAGCTAAAGGGGTGCTATGGGTAACTCATCCCCCCCCTAAAAGATATTGACCCCCCCCCCTGGAAAAGATTTTAAGGTCACTAATTGAATTTCTGTTCTGAAACCTCAAATGAAATTCTGTTCAAAAATCTAATTTACTTTTGTGTCTTTTTCCCTGTTATGCAGAGTTACTAAATTGCAACTAAAATATGTATTTCAACACTAGCTAATCCTGTTTGCACATAGCAAGCTAACATGACGTTTAATTTTGAGCCAGTTAGACAGTCAAAATTTTCCTCATCCTATACTTTTCTTATTATAAAATTCAATTTTTACAACACTTTAATAAGAAACATAGCACCTACAATGTGAGTATGCACTAATTTATCTTATTGATTCAGAGAGAAGGAAAAATTTATGACCCCCCCCCCCTATATTCTCTTGAGCCCCCCCCCCCCTCCAGGGGCGTAAACCACCCTAGTCGCGTAGGGGGGTGTAGGTTCATAAATTTCCGACTCCAAGAAGAAAAATTTCCGAGTACTACGGCCAACATGAGGACTAATGATGTATATATATATATGTGTGTGTGTGTGTGTTATATTCATATATATCTATCATAATTCTCAAGATAATTATGACTTAGTGTATCGAGATGGTCAAATAATCTTATGTTATTATTAATCTTATATAACAATATATTTTCCCCATTATTAGAAGATCTGCTGATGGAATACAATAACCGTACCACCCGAGAGGGGCATGAGTAGTGCATAATACGAATAAACAGTTACATGACTTTTCAACGATACATCACATGAAAGGTGTCGGTTAAATTTAGAAAAGATGTCGCCCGTGAGGGTAAAGTAGGTATCCAATGATATGACACAAGAGAGATGTAGGCCAAATTTTGGAAATTGTCCTCTCTCCCAGAATAGACTCTTCCTTTAACTGTGAATTTTTCTTATATGATAAATAATTTTATGGGAGGGTCCCGTAAAAAAAATCTGATTTAAAATTATAAAGCGCTACAATTTCAAAAAAGATCGAAAATTGTCTCCGGTAGGGTAATATGAGAAGGTTAGAAGGAAGGGAGAAAAGCTTAAAATATGAAAGAGTGATATGTCCTATTGTAGTGTATGTCCTATTGTAGTCCTAGTGTAGTGGTTTTCCTATGATATGTCACATGATAGGTCCAAAAAAGTATGGAATTTTTCGCCCCCCACATTAATCCTCTCGGGAGTGGAAATTTTAAAATATCGCGGAAGCACGTATTTAATTAGTTTTTAATACTTTTATTTTCTGCCGTTTCATGCTCTTATTAAAAAAAAAAACTGCTGAAATGCGCCAAATGTTCTAAATTTTTCGATAGCCCACCCTTTTAACCCCGTTAGGGAGGGGATTTCTAAAATCGTTGCATTATGCGTTTAATATATTTTTGATGGATGAAGTTTATGAAATTTCACGTTCCTATCTTAAATGTTTGCTGAGTTGTTCTAGAATTTTTGACTCCCTCCCCCCTCTTGTCCCTCTTAGGGCTGAGCATTGATTATCTGTCAGTCAGGACAAAGTATTTTATATATGTATGGGAAATCTCCTCCACTATTAGATCTGCATATTATTTTCTACGCATCGCAACTCTGATGAAAATGCAGACGATTTTGAAGCAGCTATTAATTCCTAAGAAGCCAGACGATTTAAGCGGTAGAAAAAAGAACTGAACGGAAGAAAGGAGAATTTAATGTTTTTAGTTTTAAGTTGATGTAAAAAGAACAAAAAGAATGTAAGATGAAGATGATTTCCCGTATAAGATGTAATTGATTAATTAGAGTTATGATTGTTTGTTTTGTAAATAGTCTTATGTAAATATTTTCTCTGTAAATAATTTAACTTAATATAAGTATTTAAAAGTTAAACGGTATCAGATATGAATCAATTATGAGTTAATTATAATTCCGCAAGAACTTTTAGGAAGAAGAATTCCATATATGTATAGATATCTCTACTAACTGACCCGCCCGCCGTTGCCCTGCCATTTGATAAAATATATAAATATATTAGATGCAATATATATATATATATATAGCAAATAAAGTATTAAAACAAAATATGTAAGTTTTCAGGTGCGAATTCATTAAATTTTCAAATTATACTCAAATTATTCTCTCTTTAAAAAAATAAATAAATAAATAAAGCAATTAAATAGAGTACATAGATTTGCTGTCTCTGTGTGAAAACATGCACAAAATACCAAACAAATAAACGAAATACATTAAGTCAGATGTAAAATTCTGTTTCTTTTTTTTTTGTCTACCCCCCCTTTCCCCCAAACACATAGACATGCACATCAGTCACGAAAAAAAAAAAAAAAAAAAAGTACCCGTAAAGTTGAAATGCCTTTTTAAAATTTCTAATTGCAAAAGAGATTTGAAGATCGATTTAATCATCAATTAGCTTTAAACAGTCAAAAGTTGCGCCGTTTCATCCTCCCCCCCCCCCAAGGCCGAATTTTTTGTTAAAGCTTAGCTTCAAATGATTAAATTTTGATTCTTAACTATACACACACACACACACAAATCTATCCATAAAATAATCAAAATATTTTTTATGCAGTGAGACAAAATTATATCTGTACTGTAACAAATTTTTCAAAATATAGAATATTTTACATTCATGAACATTTGAACTTCAAATAATAAATTTACTTTCTTAGTTGTTGAACCTTGAGATAATAAAAAGTCATGTAGGCAAAATTTATTAAAATGCTACTTTACTCTTAAATATTAATGAAATAAAACTGATTAAATATAAAAAGAGCTATAGTAGAGGTTTAACTTCATGCATAATACTAAATATATTGACTTGCAAATTGTAAAATCATTGGCAAAAAAGAAGACAAATTATATTGAAAAAAAATGTAGTTAAAAATAATGATGAAATTTAAATAATGACTAGTTTGTCCTCTCCAGTTTGAAACAAAACTAGCAAATAGTTCGGGAATTGCGATACTAACTGTTAAAAAAATTAATATATATCGAATAATAGTAAATTTTACAAATTATTAAATAATTTATCTGCCCCCTCAAAAAAAAATCCATTATTAAATATGAAAACAATTCAATTATTTACACATTTTATATATATAAATTATTATGTAATAGAGTAGCTTACTTACTTCAAAAGGATTTTTTAGTAGAGTAGCTTACTTACTTCAAAAGGATTTTTTAGAGCTCCAGCAATGCAAAATGGTATATGTATATGGGCTGAAATTTTATCAGTATGCTTTTGTTTATTATGTGTGTTCCTGTAATCACTATCGAAAATAGAATTACATAACCCACATTGCACTTTTTGTCTCTTACATTTAGGTGGGGGTATAAGTAATACAAAATATATTGAATTATAAACCAAAATATTCTCACATCAATACTTTTTAATTGAATATTTTCGTACTATGAGTCAGAATACTAACGGTTTAAACAAAGAGTTAATGTAGGCGCAGTTTGTTTTGTAACTGACACATAGGGCGGGAGATTCGGCGTCCAGTCGTCTAGGTTTCCAAGTTTTACATTGAAAAGAAAACAATGTTCTGTCTCTTTATTTTTTAGCAATCAGTTAAAATCTCTTTGGCATTTTTAAGTAAAATTAAAATCTCTTACTTAAGGAATATTTCAGAGACAAAAATTTCTCAAAAATACGAGATTTCTTAATATAAGTTTTAATTCTTTCTAACGATAAATTTTAAAGCAGCATAACAATTTGCTATTACCCCTCACTTTTTGGACTAAACAAAATGTAGGAGAGTAATAAAAATATTTAAAAAATTGAATAGAATTGGTTCAAGAAAAAGAAAACGAACGTATTATTTCTGAGAGAAGTAATCTCGTATAGACTGTAAAATATCCAGATTATTTCGAGATAAAAGCTCAAAGTATTTGGGTATATTCAATTTCCATCCTCTATCATATAAATTTCTTAGCACTTTTTAAATCAATCAAAAATTATGTAAAAAAAGTAAATAAAAACAATTTCTCATTTTAAATTTAATTTTTTTAAATAAAAAATCAAAACACAAAATTAGTTAGGAAAAAAATAAAACCATAATTATTTTCAATTAAAGGTAAAATTTGTAGAGAGTGAAAAATATCCAGATTTTGATATGGAAAAATACCAAATATTTGTATGTCAGTTTTGAATTTTCATCGAATACCACCTAAATTCCGTGATACATATTTTTAACTAAATTTAAAGTTTAGATTTATATATGTTGCGGCCAATACCCGGAGCCTGGCCGGCCAATACCCGAACTGGCCAAGCTTCCTGGCCAAAATCCGAAATACATGAAATGAATAGCGTATTTCGGGTTTTGGCCGGCCAATTCTCGAATTGGCCGGGAAGCCTTGGCCAACATCCGAACTATGATGCATATTTACCAATTTTTTTGTAATTAAAGTAATGTAACATTAAAATGTACAGTAAAAAAGATTCCTATTGATTATATTGAAACGAAATATTTTTGTGTATCTAACTAAATTAACCAAAAATAGTACACAATTCCCTTTCAATATCGAAACTAATTAATAAACCAAATACGAAGACAATTACAAGTTAACCGGAAATTTTACTCGAGTAAGATCACGGACAGGCTGACGTCTAGACTATTTGAATTCATAGCCACTTTCAACTATGTTATAAAGTATTAAGCCGAGTGCTTACATCTATTTCGCGAATTGGCCAATCGCATCAGGCCAGTTCGTGAATTGGCCAATTGCATCTGGCCAGTTCTCGAATTGGCCAGTCATTTTTTTAACGTTGCCGGCCAATTCGGGAATTGGCCGGCCAGTTCTAGAATTGGCCAATTTCGGGTATTGGCTGCAACATATATATATAAGAAGAGGTTTCTTTATTTTAATCAGTATATTTTAAAATTTCGAGACTAAATTAAAAACTTACCGACAGTAGATAAATACAGGTAGATTTCGATATCTCGAAATCAGAAGGCACAGGAAAAAAATCGGAATATCAAGGTTTCATTCAAAATATCACGATTACAAATAACAGTAACATTGCTGGAATATGTACATAAATATTTTTTTTTCGTCATATCGAGGTTTCCGATTACACAATATTTGATAAATCAAAATTTTTCTGAATAGTTTTATCAGAAATTTTTTTATATATTAATAAGTTATATTAATCAATTAGTAAATTAAAGTAATTTGTAAATTACCAATTAGTTAAATTAATTAATAATAGTTCCGGCTAAGGATAAATTTATGTTCTATTCGTTCTAAATAATATTTATAGATTAATACTTTTTTTTCGGCTAAATTTAATTTTTCGATCGAACAATTATTTTTTCCCGACTGACGTTTCCATTTTTCCAATTTATAAATTTTTATAGATTAATGCGTAAATACTATTTTTCCGACTAAACATGCCTTTTCCACTGGAAAGGAAAAATTTCCGAATGATATTTTCGTTTTTCCAATTTATAAGTTTTTATAGGTTAACCCCTTAACTGGTTAATTTTTTTCGGTTCAATAAATTGAAAATAGCGGACTCACACCACTATTATTTAAATAAAATATTCGTAAAATTCAGTCTAAACATTTCCGCATTTCAATAGTATGAAAATTTTCTTAAAAATAATAGTGGTGTCAAAAAGCTTTAAACGTTGCAAAAAGCAAATTCGTCTTATCCGAACGGCGTTCGGGCAAACCAGTTAAGGGGACTATTTTCTCTTATTGAACAAGAATTTTTCCGAATTGACTTTTTCGTTTTTCCAATTTATAAATTTTTATAGATTAATGCGTAATACTATTTTTTACGACTAAACAACATGTGTTTTCCGATGGATTAGAAATTTCGGATTCCAAATGATATTTTCATTTTTCCAATTTATAAGTTTTTATAGATTAATACAATTTTTTCCGATCGAACAAGAATTTTTCCAACTGTTTTTTCTGTTTTTCCAATTAATAAGTTTTTATAGTAATACTATTTTTTCCGACTAAACATGCCTTTTCCGATGGAATGAGAAATTTTCCGAATGATTTTTCGTTTTTCCAATTGATAAGCTTTTATAGGTTAATACCATTTTTTCCGATCGAACAAGAATTTTTCCGACTGATTTTTCTGTTTTTCCAATTTATAAGTTTTTATAATAATACTATTTTTTCCGACTAAACATGCCTTTTCCGATGGAACGAGAAATTTTCCGAATGATTTTTCGTTTTTCCAATTGATAAGCTTTTATAGGTTAATACCATTTTTTCCGATCGAACAAAAATTTTTCCGACTGATTTTTCTGTTTTTCCAATTTATAAGTTTTTATAATACTATTTTTTCCGACTAAACATGTCTTCTCCGATGAAGCGGGAAATTTTCCGAATGATTTTTCGTTTTTCCAATCGATAAGCTTTTATAGATTAATACCATTTTTTCCGATCGAACAAGAATTTTTCCGGCTGACTTTTCCGTTTTTCCAATTTATAAATTTTTATAGGTAAATACTATTTTATACTTAATACTATTTTTTCCGACTAAACACGCCTTTTCCGATGGAACGGGAAATTTTCGGAGTGATATTTCCGTTTTTCCAGTTTATCAGTTTTTATGTGTTAATACCATTTTTTTCCGACTAAACATACTTTTCCCGATTGATCTGGGAATTTTCCGACTGATTTCTTCTAGGGGGGGGGGTGTAGCACCCCCCCAAACCCCCCCGGGATTTACGCCCCTGCCCCCCTCTATAGTTCACTTCTAACTACGGCCCTGTGGACAGTATTGGTCATAATTTCACAAATCAGAACATGGCATCGTTCCGGTTTGTTCCGGTACATTTCGAACCCTGCTCTTATAGCACTCAGCTGATATCAATGTAACAACGGATGCATTTGCATTCAAACAAAAATGTTGCGTCTAATGCTAAACATAAAACTCATTTTCACCTAAAATGGCACAATATTTCAAATTATATGTCTGTGGCTTCCAGTAATAACCAGGTAAGGCACATTTTTGAAAAAAAAAAGAGATAATTTGGGAAAATATAGTTTTAAATGAGTACTTTCATCTGACATAGCACTGAAAAATGAAAATCGAATACTTCTCGTCATAGGGCGACTATAAATTTTCATTTAAAAATTGAAAAAAACAGTAATAATCGGGTAAGTGCATAAAGTAACGGTAATAGTCAAATAAGATTTCTATTTATTTATTTAAATCGTCTATAACAATAACATAAAAATGGCTTCTATAACTTATAACTATCTCTTAACATCAATAAATTATAAAAATTACCTATCTGTGGCGAGAAACTGCAACCAGCTAGTGGATAAAATTGCAAAATAATCACACAAAGTAAATAATCTGGTGTATCTATGTATTCTTTTAATATAACATAAATAAACAATTATAATAATAAAAGTTGATAAAAATGAAATTTTTTATCATAATTAGAACAGAAATCATAAATTTAGATTAATTATTAATTAAAAAAATCTTTTTTTAGACAACTCTACAGATACACTGTTAAAACTAATGGTGACACATTGCACCTTTTAGGGGTGAAAGGCTTGTCTCACTGGTGACACCCTAAAGGAGCCAGAATGGCACCTTTAATTAGGGTGAAAAGATGACACCCTTAATCCAGAGTGTCCAATAATAAAAAATTAAAAAATATACCAACCGACTTTTGGCCCTCAAAGGTTTCGAACCCGCAACGTCTGATTACAAGTTGAGCGTTCTAACCACTCGGCCATCGAGCTCACCTTCATTCACTCATAGCCATAGATTTTACTTGCCGTCACAGAAAACAGAAAGACACGTCACAGCGCATGCCCATGGTTCCAGTCACCCGATAAGGTGCCACATTGCTGCCAATACGAAGTGCATGGCACCATATTTAGCTCCAATCACCCAGTAAGAGACCTGTTGGCACTGCAACCACATATCCAAGTCCCTGATGCATCCTAGGGTTCCAAATGGCACCGCCGTTTCACCTCCGGGTCCCAAATGGCACCGATTTGTCACCTTTACTTTTAACAGTGTATATTAAGTTTAATTTAATAAAAAATGAAATAATTTAATTTAATACAAAATTGACAATGTATTTAATTGTTGTGAAATTAATGTTTAAAATGTAAATAAATATTTAATTTAATTTACATTTATTAAAAATAAATGTAACTTTATCTGGTTATTACCATTTTACATTTATTAAAAATAAATGTAACACGGTAATAACCAGATAAAGTTACATTTTTAATTAGTTCTCAATTAATAAAAAACATTTTTATATAACTAATTTATCAAAAAGAGGTTCTCATGTCTTAATTGAATGTAGTGAAAATTATTAAGTTCTAATTTGTTTTATAAAAGTAATGGTAAGAAGACCTTTTTGAACTCTTTAAACGTTAATTACTCAAAATATTAAAAATGTGCCTTACCTGGTTATTACCGAAAGCCACAGATATGTACCAATTCAAATTTCATATTGAATAATCAATATTTTGGGGGTCATTCTATGTCCCAGAAAAATTGTCATTTTCCTAATATAAAACTGCATATTATACGAAATGTTCTGCGTAAAAAATTTATTCTTGGACATCTCCAACCTTTTTTATCTTACAAAATTTACGAAATCCATTTTAACAAAAATGATGCAAATTTGCTCAAATTATAAATAAAACTTTGGCATGAAAATTAATTAAGTATCGCCGTCTGTTGAGAATTCTATGAATAATTAATTGATGTGTTAGTAGACAACGGCAATCAATAAAGTCGTCTTTTAAAGCCTTCTGTACGGATTTTGGATTATGTTGCAGATGTGTAACGCAATGCCACACACGCACATAAATCGCATTAAATAAAATTCCAGTGTTTTACTTTACTTTTTTTAATTTAATTTTAATTTCTAATTTATTTGAAGTTGCATAAAATGTTTACACACTAGCGATTACATTAAATAGCGTTGTGAAAAAATATCTGATGTAACCAGCGTTGAATTCAGAAAATAACCCTGATGGGACATTACCTCTTGAAGCATCGAATGGGATCATATGGGATTTTGTGCCTATTAACTACAGTAAACCTCCGAATATCCGCTAATCTAAATTTCAATTTACAATTTTGAGAAATGTCGCAAAAAAAAAAAAAAAAAAAAAAAGAAAAGAAAGTTAAATGTAGATTCTGCCATTGCAGAATTAAGTTTCGCCTCCGATTAGAAAAAAGAAATCCATAGAGGTTTTTTAGAAGGGCGACCCCGTTTAAATTGCAATGAACTAACTTCATTTTTCTTGTGTTTATCAATATAATAACAAACAGAACGAATACCAATTTAATAGCAATTTCTCTCGGAGACATTGGAATTGCGGAATACGTGCTACTTCTTCATTGACTAGAGTCATCAAAAACGGATTTTTTCTTTAGTTTAAACGCTTTTTTATAGACTCTGAGTAAAAGGAAACGCAATTTAATAATAAAACGAGTGGAATCCCGTCGAATTCGACGAATGAAATGTTTAAAAGACCTGATCGATTTGGTTAAAAGAAAAAGCAAAAGTAATTACACTATTGAATCAATATATAATAAATATATTTACACATTAAATGTCAAGTTTGCCAGTTACAATTTTGCATGCAAATATTCGCACATATTCAGTTAAAATTGTAATCTGAGTGCCGGCGAAATCAAGAAATTTTATGTTATATGACTACAGAAAAATAGATTTATTTAAAAAAAAAAACTAATTTCATTTTTACTATGGCATTATTTTCACTAACTGAAGTCATCTGAAAGTAAAATCTCAATCTCAGTGTCCATAATGAAAAGAAATATTTAAATGTAATATCGTTATGAGTAAAAATGCGATGTTTTAAATAGTGACGTCATTTTCTCTTTAAATGTTTTTTAAAAGTTACTGTTATTAGTAATATGAAAAAGGCGTCTGTAATAATATTGTAAATTCATTTTATCTGGTTGCTGGATGCCATCATTTTCCTCATTTGAAATATTTCTTACTTTGCTTTAGACATTAATTTTTATCATAAATTATTTTCTATTATTTTTATTTACATTATTAATATTATTTCTCAGTAAATATATTTTTTACCTCAATTAGTGCATAATTATATGCAATCATTTTATTGTAGTTAAATTTTATGAAAACAATTAACTTTTTTTCTTTTAAATGCGAGGACATGTTCACTGATGAAATAAAGTTTCTGACTTGTGGAAAGTAATAATGGAAAATAAATTTTTATTATCGAAAGAAAAGCTAAACTAAGTTGCCACCATTTTGAAGAAATATCGTAAAAAAAAGCATTTAAAATTAAAAATAAAATATAAAAATGGAAATAAATAAAAAAAATAGCTAAAATGGGCACAACTACAAATAAATAGCTTTCATTTAAAAAAATAATCATCAAAAACGGTTCAGTAGAAAATTCAGGGCTGATGACACGACATTTTTAGCTTGTTTGAAAGAAATAGCATCGGATGCTAATTAAAAAAAAAAAAAAAAGCTGTATTAACAATTCAGGATAAATTAAAACGTATTTTTCTAGGATTAGATCTAGGCTTCGAACGTGTAACTGATGAAGAAATTATGGAAAAAACGTTAGATATAAATTTTGAAGAGAGCAATGAAGAAGATGGTAAAAAACAAAAGAAATTAACCCACAACGCAGCTTCAGTTTACGTTGAAGTTGAAGGCCTTATACAGTATTTAGGGGAAGAAGGTGATGCGTCACTTTTTATAAAATAGCACTGAATGACTTTGATCCCAAATAAAGAAGACGTGTTTCAATACAAAAAGAGGGAAAAAAAGAAAAGAAAGAAAGCAAGAAAAAAACTTTTGATTGATTTCTTAAGGAAGCAAATTTACAAATTTGTAAGAAGAGAATAATTTTACTGTTCCTTAAATAATAAGAATGTTTATGTTACCTATTGCGCGGATAAATTGTTTAAATGTATGTTTATGTTTCCTATTGAGTGTATAAACTGTTAAAGTGCATACTTATGTTGATTTGTTCCCTTTTTTCATAATTTTGTGGATTATCCATGAAATCGACTTTTCTACGATAGATACGCCACTTAATTCCGCGGATAACACTGATAAACAAATTTTAACGAATTTTCTGTTTCTTTATATACAATGGATGTTTCTTATAGATTTTAAGCTGCTGAAAAAGAATATGTTTGTAAAAATTTTCTATCACGCTCCAATTTTGAAAAAAATCATTTATACGTTACAGAGTATGTAGGCATTGTATAGGCATTATAATTATATTACTTTATTCTCTTACATGCATTTGATTCACACAAACGTTCTTTTTTCTTATTACAACGATACAAGATACTGCAAGAGAGTAGAAATACATTTCCCCCTAATAAATTTTATGTTAGCGATCTTTAACAGACAGCGCAAGAACTTCCCCACAGTAGTTGGCTTTAACGCAAGTCCGTGACAGTTGAAACTTATCTATCGGGGCGAGTGTACTGCTATTTCTTTGTTGTGTAAGACTTTTTACTTAAATTTTGATTATATATAATATGTGAAAAATGTCTAGAGGATGCGTTAATGAACCCGATACTTTTTGCTATGTGTGCAGGGAGATAACTTTGAACAAAGATATCGAAGGGTACAAGATAGAAAGCTCTCATAGGTCCAATATAAACTGCGATCTACTCTCCCTCTCCCTACTACGTCACCTGTTACTTTGAGCAGTGCTAGAAAACAAACTGCACAGGGATGAAGCGCAGCGAAGAGTGCGCGCACCAAAAAGTGATGTGGGGAAGAGGGGGGGGGGAACTCGCGCATTTCGATCATATAGTATTTTCACATTCCTGCTTGTTTTCAGACTTATAAGGAAATGATTCAAGAACAACTTTTTTTTTTTTAAATCTTAGTAATAAAAGTATATAGAGCGTATTATTATTTTTTTTTTAATGAGTGTCTATTATTTTTTGTTTTATTAAGGAGAAATGTATGTATAGATATGAAAGAACTGATCTTGCAATTATCTCTTAAAAGAAAGAAAAATATTTAACTATTGAAAACTATTGTTTTCTTTTGAGACATCGTTTTAACTCATTTGTAAATGGAATTTAAAAAAAATCTTTGTTTCATTCTAGTTTTTTTTTTTTTTTTAAGTTTATTTGTGATAGCAATGAATTTTTTGCAATTAATCATCTTCACTCAAATTATGAGGACGTTAATTATATAGGAATATTCATCTTCCTCATTTTAAAATGTAAGCGACAGATTTTTATGCATTTATATGTAATTTAAATATTAATACAAATTTCCATTTTTATTTTAAAAACTGTGATAAGAACATTACTTTGATTTGTAATAAAAAAAGAATAATAATAAATAATAATAATAATATTCTATACTATATAGTACTATTATATAATATTACTATAATAATTAAAGAATAATAATACTATTGCGTTGTTATATTACATTAAATTATTGCACATTATCAGCTATCCGTCTTTCACAAGATCAGAAAAATTAGAATAATGATAATAATACTATTCTATACAATACTACTGTACTAAATAATACTATAGTATATAATACTATTTTATATATTACAACTATAATAATTAAAGAATAATAATACTATTGCGTTGTAATATTATTACATTATTGTACATTATCAGCGATCTATCTTTCACAAGATCAGACCTGATCTCAGAAAAATGGACCCTTCACAATTTCATAAACTTAAATTTCCCCTTTCTTGTTAAATTTATTAAAAAAATCGAATTAAAAGTTTTAAATTTTGAAGTGTCTACTTTTGCGAGACTGAAGTTTGTGAAATACAAATCACTGATAATGTAATTATAATATTAAAATATAATAATACTATCAAGATAATAATATAAAAGCACACTAATATAAATGCATACTCATATAAAAATACGTAATGATAATGTATTAATAATATATGGCATAGTTTACATTTTAACCACACAATAGTACGATAATGTTCTTTAAATTAAAATGGAAACTTATGGGAACATTTAAATAAATAACATATACATAACCATCTGTCACATACCCTGTTTTAAAAAGTTGAAAATGCTTAATTTATCCATTGCTTTTACGAAGGGCGGATCCAGCCCAACTTCCAGGGGGGGGGGGGGGTCACTACTTTTGACAGATGATTTCATGAAACAATTTTAAAATACAGTTAATCTTGTGAAAACGGAATTACGAGAAAAAGTAGCAAATTTCGTCGATCGGGCATGAAAATAATCGCGAATTTTGTCGATTAGGCACGGAAAAATCACGAATTTTGTCAATCGGACGTGAAAAATCTCAGATATAGTTTATCGGGCAAGGAAAAAAAAATCTAAATTTTTTTTATAATATTTAAAAAAATTGTAAATTTTGTTCATAGGTTGAGGAAAAGTCACCTGTTTTGTCTGTTTATCGCGCGAAAAAAACGCGAATTTCGTTGACCGGGCCCGGAAAAATCGAAAATATTGTCAACTGGACATTGGAAAATCGCGAGTTTTGTCTATCGGCCTACGAAAAATCTCGAATTTTGTCGGTATGTCTCAGAAAAATCGCAAATTTTGTCAATCGAGCACAAAAAATCGCGAATTTTGTCGATCTGGGACGAAAAAATCGCAAATTTCGTTAATATGGAACAGAAAAACCCAATTTTGTCGATCGCTTCGTAAAAAGCGCGAATTTTTACCATCGGAAACGGAAAAATCGCGAATTTCGAGTTGATATGGAACGCAAAAATTGCCAATTTCGTGAATCGGGAAAGAAATTATCGCGAATGTAGTCGATTGTCTTCGTAAAAAGAGCGATTCGGGCAATTGGATACGAAAAACTCGCGAATTTTGCCGATTCGGAACGGAAAAAATTGCTAATTTCGTTGATAGGCAAGGCAAAATCGAAGATTTTGTCGATGACGCGCGGAAAAATCGAAATTTTTTTTGAGCGGCTACAGAACAATAGCGAATTTTATCAGTTTATCGCAAGAAAATACAACAGATTTCATCAATTTACGGTGGGAAAAAAATGCAGATTTCATCAGTCAGTTAAGGATCGCGAATTTTATTGTTCGGTGCAGAAAAATGCTATTTCATGGACAAGAACGGAAAAAGGCGCAAATCTCGTCGATTGGCCACGGAAAAATCCCGAATATGGTCGATCGCTTTCGTAAAAAGCGCGAATTTAGTCGATCGGGAACGAAGAAAATCGTTTTTAATAGGGCACGGAAAAATTGCGAATTTTGTCGATCAGGAACGAAAAAGTCCCAATTTTGGTCGATCAGTTTCGTAAAAAGCGCAAATACAGTCGATCGGGAATGAAAAAAATCGCGAATTACGTTGATATGGCGAACAAAAATTGACAATTCCATCGATCGGGAAAGAAATTATGGTCGATCGGCTTCGTAAAAAGCACGAATTCGAGCAATCGAGTAGAAAAAACTCACGAATTTTGTCGATTCCGAACGAAAAAATTGCTAATTTTGTCAATTCGGAACGAAAAATCGCTAATTTTGTTGATAGGGTGCGGAAAAACCGCAAATTTTGTCGATGATGTGGGGAAAATTTTTTTAAATCTTTGAGCGGCTGCAGAACAATCGTGAGTTTCAACAGTTTATCGCGAGAAAAAAATCACGGATTTCATCAATTAACGGCGGGAAAAAAAATGGAGATTTCGTCGGTCAATTAAGGAAACGCGTATTTCATAATTCGTGTGCGGAAAAAGTCGTATTTCTTGGAACACGAACGGAAAAATGTACTCATTTCGTGGATTGGGCACGGAAAAGTCGTGAAATTTCTCAGTCAAGTGAAGAAAAATCGCAAATTTCGTAGACCATTCGTGGAAAAATCTCAAATTTTGTCGATCACACCCCAAAAAACCGTGAATTTCGTCGATTAGGCAAGGAAAAATTGTGAATTTCGTGGATCAGCTTCGCAAAAATCGCGAATTTCACCGATCGGGTGCGGAAAAATTGTGAATTATGTCGATCAGGCGCGGAAAATTCGCGAATTTTCTCGATCAGTTTCGAAAAATGCGCAAACTCTTTCGATTAGACGTTATTTTGTGTTCCTGTTTTAGCACTTTTTACTTACACTGTACATCCCTCTTTGAAGAGCTCCAGGGGGGGGGTCATGACCCCCATGACCCCCCCCCCTTGGATCCGCCACTGCGGCAAGTACTGAATAAAGCATAAAGCAAGATGGCTACCCACACCACCCAAACGAGCAAGTGTTGAAGTTCTCGATCGGTGGAAAAACGCGGCGTCCCCTGAGTTGCTTTCACCTAAAATGCGCGCGCATATCAACAGAAACAATCTTTCGTCCTAGGCGCGCGCTGCTTCATGCTTCATCCTGTAATATTTGCTTTCCTAATATGCACGAGTAACACGGTTTTATCAGATGGTGCAGTTACGTGTTTTCGAAGCTGTGGTTCTTGTATCTTTCTTCTTTCTTTGCTTTGAAAAAGCATCGATGCGCCTTCACGTCGCTAATAAAGACTGATTAACCCCTTGGGGACGAGCGACACGTATACGTGCCGCAAAAAGGGTTAAGAATCCTTGTTTATCCCCACCAGTAAAATTATCGATTTAAAGAGGAGAAAATTTCTGTTATTTAAAACCGGTGACAAAACATTAAACATTTCGTAAAAGGCTTCCGTCTAGAAGGAGTTAAGGAGGGTATTTTTGTTAGTTTACAAATTAGACACCTTATGAGGGACAAAAAATTCGATGATACATTTAATAGTCCAGGCATTAAGTGTTCAAAAAGGACAAATAAATGCAAGTTTTGGTGTAGTTTTGATTTTTGGTTCCCTTTAAGTGTTTTGGGTCGCTGAACACGAATTTGACATTATCCAACAAAATTTCTCCCCGGAAACACGTTTTTTTTGGCAAAAAACGTGACTTTTTTTCGTTTTTTCTATATAACTTCAAAATTATGCATTTTACATAAAAGTCATCAGTATATAAATTAAAGAGCATAAAATTTCCTACATTTTATACATTTAAAGTATTTTTCTCTCATCAATGGTTTATCCGTGAGAGAACCGCAAAAATTGGTGTGAAAAGCAAAAAATTCTGAAAAACGTGATTTGCAGCGCCGTACGTCGATGAAACATGAAAAACTACCATTTTACGCAAATTTTCCCTACTTAATAATAATTAATATATTATTATTGACTATATTTTTTAAATCTGATGTTCATTGTTTCTTTCATAACTAAAAAATAAATAACAAGTAAGAAAAATCATGCTTTAAGCATAGATTATGAAGCACTTTCCAACACTTAATGAAATATTTAACAAAACTATATTATTACGTTATTTAGGGAAATAATAGTGTATAGCCAAATATACCCAAATATGTATATCAGTACATTAGAACAGCCCTGTATTTCATATGTCAGTTCATATAATGGGAAAGTTTAGCTTAGCAAGAAAATACCCAGTAGCTTGAAATTTCTTTTTCAGCAATTCACACTATTAGATGGAAACATACTTGAATACTTTTGTTCAGCCCTGTAGTTTACATTGTACCTTTATTACACGTCAGAATTAGGCCAAAATTTATTGTAAACTAAAACACTTTTAAAACAACTGAAACCACATTCTCATAAATCATCATTCATAGGCGTCCATGTACCGAATTCTTTGCGTGGCCCTGTATATCCCTTTATCTATATTCTGCAAACATTTCTCAGTAAATTGAATGCATCTCAGCGTAAAAATCCATAGCTTATTTAAGAACCACGTTTAAATAATTTACGCTCATATTCAGTAACGTTGGTGAGCTCTTTTGGGTAGCCCTGTATATCAACTATAACATATATACACACCATATAATGTGCATATATTTAGCGAAATATAAACGCGCATATCATGCATTAAAATGCATTTCATCCCTCCATCAGCTTTCATCGGACACATATACGGTACTTCGGAAAAAATATACTATTTGAAATCTTTCGTATGGCCCTGTAAATGCTATGTACTTAATATTATGCAAGACAGTAGCATATAATTTATATTAAGCTTCAGTGACATATATCAATTTTATTATACATGAAAAAGCTTAATATATTTAAAATATGTCACACACAAGTCCCCTTTTTACCATTATCTAATGAAATTCTTTTGTGTGGCCCTGTAAATGAATAATAGCTACATTTTCACCTTATATTTTATAGAATGCATATTTTAATATGTTTGACAGGGTATAACATCTTTAAAATTCCTTTGAAACGATTTTTCCCCATAGGCCGTAATGTAATAGGAAACTTTTGATTCGCCCTGTAGATAAACTAATCATGGTAGAAACTTCATTTTCGATAGGACTTGTGCTAGGGTAAACGTCAATAACGTCCTAAAATTTCATGGCAATCCGAGTATATTAACGATTTTTCCCCATGGGCCATAATGTAATGGAAAACTTTTGATTCACCCTGTAGATAAACTAATCATAATAGAAACTTCATTTTCAATAGGGTTCGTGCTAGGGTAAACGTCAATAACGTCCTAAAATTTCATAGCAATCCGAGTATATTAACGATTTTTCCCCATAGACCGTAATGTAATGGGAAACTTTTGATTCGCCCTGTAGATAAACTAATCTTGGTAGAAACTTCATTTTCAATAGGACTTGTGCTAGGGTAAACGTCAATAAAGTCCTAAAATTTCATGGCAATCCGAGTATATTAACGATTTTTCCCCATAGGCCGTAATGTAATGAGAAATTTTGATTCTCTCTGTAGATAAACTAATCATGGTAGATACTTCATTTTCAATAGGGTTCGTGCTAGGGTAAACCTCAATAATGTATAAAAATTTCATAGCAATCCGAGTATATTTACGGGAGTTAGAGCGCGGACAGACGGACAGACGGCCATCCGGCCAGACGGACAGACGGACAGACGGCCAGACAAACCGAATGCATAAGCACTTTTCAACTTTGTTGGAAAGTGCTAAAAATGAGTATATCTGTGATCAAAATCTTCATTTGCTATTATAAAATAGTAATAATTTCTTAATTTGACTTTTAAGTAATGTAAATAAAATAAAAAGCAGGCTTTAACATAAAAAAGCTGACACGGATTTCAGTACTTAAAGTTCTAGAAGTTCAAAATGTGGGTGTGAAAATAAAAAAAATCCGGAAAATAGGAATTACGGCATTGTAGATTTAACATGAAAACTGACCATTTTTCGCAAAGATTCACTTTAAATGATACTCTAGATATTATGATCGACTATATTTTAGAATGAAGTTCCTAACATTAAAAAAGACGACTCATTATGAATTATTATTTAATTATAAATAATTATGCACATTAGTAAGTACATTTACTTAAAAAACAAAGTACTATTTCCGCTTTCTTTTATTTGAGGGCCCCTGCTTTTCACCGACATCTACAAAATAGAAAATAGACGAATGGAATTAGTGGGTGTTTTTATAACTATTAATATTATAAATAAAAGTTTTTTTTAATAGTAAATATTTGATACCTTGTGGCATGACTATTTCCCCTTCCATTGGGTCCTCTGATTCATTGTGTGGGCAATCCATTTCCAGATCGGCTTAAGTCTAACTCATCCTCCTCGTCTTGACACACGACTGCGATGTTGTTGCAGTTTCTCGAAACAAATTTTCTATCTGATATCTTCGCAAATAATTTTTGCTGCTGCTTCAACCACTCGCATCCTCTCATCTCGATCAGATTTACATGTTTGCTGATACCATGCATTAGTCAGTATCTTCCCTCCTATATTCTTGAAACACACAATGGACTTTTTTTTCTGATTCTTTGTGATCAGTATGTCGTCTCCATATCTCTCAATGAGGTTAAACTTTACAGTTCTCATATCAAATTGATAACTCCCTGTAACCTGTTTCATTAGCTCTTCCATGGAGAATTGACACTCTTCATCAAGATTTTCAAGGTAATCGTATATACTTTGCATTGCTCTGTCAATTGCCTCGGCAAATGGACCACTTTTCTTCTGTTCTTGAACCTTCGGCCTCCCATAAATATATTTAAAACATTTGATGTGGTATTGAGCATCTGTTGCGATCAAATCATTCACTGGTTCGATGCTCTGAATTATAGCCTGCCCATAATCATCATTGCGAGCTCTTGCTGCTTTCAGAATTATACATTTGAATCCCATGTGTCGCACATTGTATACAGTATTGCGTTCGCTTGGTGGATTTTTCGCTTATGTTGCAATGAACTCTTCCGAAACGCACAGTCCACATATAAAACAATTAGTTAGAGAATTAAACTGAGGAATTGATGATCTTAAAATTTGAGAAGTGCTAGCACTTTGTTCCTCAACCTTCTTCACATAAGCAGTAATCACCCGTTCATTTACGTATGCTTTTCTACACTTAACATGTACATCTACTGAGGTTTTCCCCTTTAGGACAACAGCCTTTCCACCCCTTCTTTCTGTACTTGCCTTGATTAACGCTGCAATACTTCGACTGACTTTCTCTGACGGCCCCTCTTCTAAAGGAGAGTCACAAATAAAACACAGCGACATCGCGCAAAATCACTTTAGATGTTCACTATATTCACGAAGACACAAACAGTGAATTACTAAATTATAAGTGAGCAGTTGCATATGGAAACTTAGAGGAATGTGTCCTGCTGATAAGCTAGTGATCTGTGCGACGCATATTTCTAATAGAGGCGAGACTGGTGGGGAGGGGGGGGGGTAGTATTCTACTGAACGTGGACATGGAATGCGGGGGTGGGCGCTTGACCAACGTTATTTCAAACTTGCACCCTTCAATCAAGTGAGAAAGTGTAGATGGGATCAGTTAAAGCTTGCTTTAGTTATTCTATTTACATTATTTAAAAGTCAAATTAAGAAATTATTGCTATTATTATTTTATAATAGCAAATGAAGATTTTGATCACAGATTTACTCATTTTTACTTATTTTTTAGTTATGAAAGAAACAATGAACATCAGTTTAATAAAATATAGTCAATAATAATATATTTAATATTATTAAGTGGGGGAAATTTGCGTAAAATGGTTGTTTTTCATGTTTCATCGACGTACGGCGCGGCAAATCACGTTTTTCAGAATTTTTTGCTTTTCACACCCATTTTTGCGGTTCTCTCACGGCTAAACCATTGATCAGCGAAAGAAATTTTAAATACATAAAATGTAGAAAATTTTGTGCTCTTTAACTTATGTATTGATGAATTTTATGTAAGATGTATAATTTTGAAGTTATTTAGAAAAAACGAAAAAAAAACCACGTTTTTTGCACGTTTTTTGCACACAAAAAAAAGTGTTTCCGGGGAGAAATTTTTTTGGATAATGCCAGATTCGTGTTCAGCGACACAAAAAACATAAAGGGAACCAAAAATCAAAACTACACCAAAACTTGCATTTATTTTTTACCAAATGCCTGGACTATAAGTGGTTTAGAAAAAGCAGCATGGATCGAATTTTAAAATATTGTGACACATTTCTTAGGAAATTATCGAAGTCCTAACTATGAAACATTAATTTAAAATATGTTTAAAAGTTACAAAGATTTAGGATGTTCAATGTCTTTGAAAATTCATTTTTTAGCATCTCATCTAAATTCCCCCCCCCCCCCCGAAAATATGGGAGCTGTGAGCGATAAGCATGGAGAGCGCTTCCACCAGGATATTTCTGCAATGGAACCTTATATCAAAGCACGTGAGCTCCTATCATGCTCGGAAATTACTGTTGGAACTTTTTTAGGGAAGCTAGTGATTGTGCCTATAAGAGATCATCCACAGATAAGATATTTACCGCTACATAAAGTATGAAATTTCTTATTAATATCATTTCTTCTTACAAAAATTCTTCTACATTTTTCTGTAGCTTTATAAACAATGCATATTTTCAGTGTTTTAAATTTTAATTTTAAGATTTATAAGTGTTTATTTAAATGTTTGTCATTACTAAAATACCCAATGATAAATTTCGTAAGGTTTATATATGTATTAAATAAATATACAAAATTCAGATTTTCAAGATTTTGATTTTTTTTAAAAATCTGTGGGTGATCGAAACTTTTTAATGGAATATTTTTTCACAGCACCACCTAAAATGTAAAAGTTACCACATATTTAATTAGAGACAGAAACCTTGTTTATCAGTGTAATCGGGAGTTTACTATACTTAAAAAGTTAATAATCTTGAAAAAACTTTTTTTTAAATGCCCATTTTCAATAGAAAAAATTATATATGCATGTCATTTTTAAACGAAACCATATTAAAAAAAAAAAAAAAAAAAAAAAAAAAAAAAAGGTATACATAAAAAATAAAGATGATATAGGAGGCGTTCAGAACTGAAGTGGATCAAATTATCAAATTCAATTTTCATACTTTCGAGATACATCGAGTAAAACTTCTCCTTCAATGTAATTTTTCTATTTGACTTACTATTGCTACTTATCGGCAACCATCACAACTATAGGCCCTATCCAAATATGAATTGAAAATACAGAATTGAAACATTTCAAGAAAACAATCTTTCGAATTTAGATCAAGGGTGGACTTGACCCACTTCAATTCTGAATGCCTCATATGCAAATATAATTTACATATTTCTGCCTTAAATTTGGCTTCTTGTATATACGTCGGGATAAGAGGAAAGCTTTCATTACACTCCTTGTATTTTCCGTTCAGTCGAATTGGGAAAGATAATAATATTTTAACAGCTTCCATAGATCCATATGTCAAAAATCCGAAAAATTACCAGATTCACTTACAGAAATTTTGTAATCACTGAAATCAGAATTTTTCGAGAATCTATATGTAAAATTAGAATTTAACGTTCAAACAATGATATAAGAACTATGTGGAACTCAGTTACCAGAAGAAAAAAAATTGCACAAAATATAATTCTGGAACACTGTTATTGTGTCCTTTTTTTTTGACTACTACAGACCATAAATTAATTAATTTAAAAAAAGTTCGTTCAATAAAATTGTTTTTTCATATAAACATTACTATATAAACAATCATTTCTACACTCAATTTCTTAATTAGTTCAAATATTTCATCTACTTTACTAATGAGTTAGCTGAGATCCGGACTAGACTACCTTCTATATGAATTTTGTTGTAATTTAAGATAATCAAAACAAAAGGAGATTTCATAAGGATAAATACTATTAGATAACACAAGTTAAGTTAAGAAATTACAGAAATAAGAAAGATTACCAAGATAAAATTTAAAACTAATAAAAAAAATACATATTCATTAAGTTTCTATACATATTAATGATTTCCAGTAAGTAATAATGATAACACAACAAAATTCTCAATCTGTCTAGATCTCAGATGTAGCATATAAGGATCTGTAGCAGTGAACCCAATATTTTGCCAATGTTGTTTTATGGGATATCAAACTCGAATAGATAACTTTAAAGCTCAAGACCTTTGTTAAAATTTCAAAAGATAGAAGAAAGACCCTGGAATCTCCCATCTATTTGTGGGGAGCAAAGAAAGAAAAATTTTTTTTACAAGCAATAAGATTTCTACAATATAAACACAAGCATCCCATAATACAACAATGACATTGTGGCCAAAAAAGTATAGTGTTAGTACATCTATTTTAATTTCTCCATTTTTTTTTTATAAGATAAGTTAATTCATTTTAAATCATGTGAACTTCTCAACAGTTTTGCTTTAAAAATTCTATTAATTAGCTAAATATCTTTACTCAGTTTAAGATAAAAGTATATTAATTAATCAGTGCTTATATGATTTCCAGCCTGATAAGTTACTTTAAAATTCTGAGTAAAAAAAGAAATGGTTGAAAACTATTTTTACTTTTAAACATTCAAAGAAACTACTTTAATTTCATGGTATTACAAAATTTAGTATAGTTATTTTGACACTATTGAGATTAAAATTCAAACAAACTAATATCAAGGTAGGATAAATAAAAAAAAACTAAAGAACTATACTAAAGCATATCCTTTAAATACATTCTCCTTTATTTAATTTAACATAAAAAAAAAAGGCATCTGAATTCACTAACACAAATTTTGTTGCAAACATATGGAAATATTAATTCATAACAAGAATATTCACTAGGATAAAAATAGTTTAAGAACAAATACAAAATACATTTCTTACCTACAGCTATTTCTACCATTCACCCATTTAGGGTATTTTCATATGTATTATTAACGTGGATCACAAATTTTCCTTGCACCAGAGCACTTTTTTATACTAATTTATGGCGTTTCTGTTGCCCAAATTAGACTTGGAGTAATCTTTGAAAACAGTCTCTACGCTAACTTCCCTTCGTCTGAAACAGTACGCTGAGCTACGGTAACTTCATGAGGGCTTTGCGACATAATCGCCTATCATCCATCAGCGACACGAATCGTTAGGCTGAGATTTTTCGGCTCTTGGGTATCCACATTTTACCCTGAGAAATATTTGAAACAACAAAAACAATCTTGGACGTTCACTGCCACATGCTAACAGTCATTTGCCGCCAAGGGCCATTTATTCCGCTGCTCTCGGTAAAGGCTTCCGTTAAGCGGGTATCTAAATAAGCCTTATGAGTGCGGGAGCTCGGGAAATCAACTGTACTTCTGGTATACTCAACTGCAACATATAGGATATTTCAAATTAAAACGAGGGGCTCCGATCCCTTTTTTCTAGACCAATAGTTCGGAAGGGACATATTTCTTCAGCAAACTCTCAGTTATAGTTGGCAGGCAACACTTCTGCGACTTCCACTTAGCGTATCTTTGTGAGTAGTGTCGAAAAATCGTAGAATTCTTTTTTTGGCCTCCCCTCTCCCAGATCAAAAACAGGGGAGGGGGGGGGACAGAACTTTTGCATCTCTTCCACCAGATGCTCTCTGTACGACTCCTATCACCAGGACTGACCTTTTTTTCAAAAAACCAATTGCACGTAAGCCTCTAACATACGGGGGTACTTTTTCTGGGAACACGGACGCATCCCCCACTTTCCCCAACCAAAAGGGTGACTTCTCGTTGGTCAGCGCGCAAGTACCATATCCAAAGTCCATATAAGGACATGTTTCTATATCTCAATCACGTGACTTACATGAGGTTTTTCACAGGCAGGTGTTTTTCAGCTCCCGTTCCCATGAAATCTACAGCTGGGATTCCAAGTCTTGCACACAAAAGGAGTAACAGGCACGGGGATATTTTTATGGTCGAAAATGTATCTCGCTCTCTCTCTGAAATGACACTATACAATTTTTTATGGGTCATAAAAAAAGGAGTGTACTTTTAGCAATTTTACCCAGGGCTTAAAAAACTGTGTGTGTGGCCAGTTATTATAGGGTACGCTATTTATTGTCTGACAACTCATAGCTTGGGAAGCACACACATCTTTAATCTTAACAAAAGGGCTTTTAGCAATTACTGCATTTCTCTGCCGAGCAGGGATTTTATGCGAGTCTTAAGGGGAGGGGGTGTGCTTTTCTTTCTAACATTCACCAACGCTTGCGAAGGCGTGGGAACGGAAAAAGGAATCACAGGAGTATTAAGGCCTGTGCGTATCTAGAAAAAAAAAGGAAAGAGGTGTTTTGAATTTTGAATAATTAAAATTTTAAAGAGAAGCAGTAATCAAAAAAAAACTGTAACAAGAGCTCCCCCTCGTTGAAAAAAAAATAAACATTATTCGTTTTGGTCAAAAAACAAGAATTTTATTTTTTTAGCTAGAAGATCCCAGAAGGTAAGTCGAAGAAAAGTACAAAAAAAATTGAATCCAAAGTGAATGGAAAAGTGAAATGACAAGTTAATGTAGTACCCCGGTTGACTAGTTGAATTAAGATTACCGACTAGAGCAGATCACACAACGACCCGAAAAGTTGATAACTTCACCCTAACTAAATCACCACAACAACTATGCACTCCGGAATGCAATGTTGAAGTTTGGGTATAACATTTGAAAGTTAAATGTATACTAGGGCCTAAGTTGCTATTGCAAAACCTACACTATTTACGTGGCATACCCACCTAGATTTTCAAGATGGGCATACAGTTACGAATACCAATACTCTGGGATAATTCTACATGCTACCACCTCTGTAAATATTAAGCCTTTAAAAAAAAGTTTCCCACAAGTCGAATGCAAGGAAGATTTGTCCAGTATAAAGAAAGGAATTTTTTGAAAAATTTTGAATCCTGTGAGCAGGACTGAGCCAAAGGGCTGAAACAACCAATTCCTGAAAAATCACTATAAATATATCATTGCAGCTGGAGGTATCACAGATATGTACACATATAAGTAGGATAATATGTTGTATACACATATACAATAAAAAGAACAATACCTTGCATTACATACATAGGGTATACACACACAAAAGAAGGTGAAATTAGCACTTACACTTGATTATATTCAGTGGGGACAATTACATAACGTGTGCACATAAAAAAAAAATATAATGTATTTTACCTTTCAAACTGAAGTACACAAATGTATGGACATTTAGAACATAACACTATATTTGTATAGGTTACCTTGTGTAACTTCGAGTGATAATTGTATACCTTTGTTACCACTGATGAGGAACTAGTTTTTATACAGACAGTAACCAAAAATACAAAGTCCTTAAAATATCACAAATAACACCTAAAGTGAAATAATATTAACTCCACACGAGAGCTTGCCAATTTCTTTGACAAGGAATACGAGCTTTTTCAAAATACCCCATTTACACATATAAGGGGAAGGGTCGATTGTTAGAAAAATCAAACAACATAATAAAATAGATAACACAAACAATATATATATATATATACAAAATGTACAAAAACTAGATAAATATATCTGTGGGGGTGTACATTGCTTGTATCAGAAATCCTCTATCTCCCAAATAGAGAAACAAATTTCCAAAAATACCCCCAAAAAAGGTAAAGTTAAAAAAAAATTGCAAAAGTTCTTACTTTTTTTTTTAAAAAGAATGAACTATATTTACACTAGTAACTATACTATATACAAAAAGGGTTGCACCTGGGTTTTACAGGCATTACATATATTGCTATCATGCCTACTTTCCCAAAATTTCCTGACCAGAAATTTTTCTAAGTTCCCAAAATTAGCGTTAAAATCCACTAAAAATTAAAAAAAAGAATACAAACAGGAGGCGGAGCACTCAATTGGTCCTAATATATCGTAATATTACTAACACTCCCGAGAGAAAATAAGGTGCAGGCTAAAAATCCACAATAAACATTTGCGGATCAAAATCAAAACAAAGCACTATTAGGTTCACACACTACCTAAATTTGTTTATATTGGGCCTACAATTTGTTTAAAATAAATACAATTACCTATATATATACAATCTTAAAAAAAAATAAAGCTAAACAGCTCTAAAATCTATAATTAGGACGCGAATTCCTGTTTCTCAAAGAGTAATCAGCTCCCGATACTGACCGCCACTTCTGTTGTTTTGTTTTGATGCCGGATCGTTCTCGTGAACGACTCACACGGCCTGAATCACTAGACGTTCCTATTCGCATCATTTCCTCTTCGCGCCCAACGCTATCCGATAAGCCCGTCTTTCCTTGTGTTTCAACAAGCAACCTATCAACCTTTCCATCGATATGCTCGGATGGAGTTGAGTGTGATGGGGGAACGTCGCTGGCCATCTGTTTACTAGTTTCGTTTTCCCACCCGGGTCTAGTTTCGCTATTGCTTTGCTCGTGACGTCTGCTCGTAGCACGGGGACCTTGCGTATCAGGTTGGATGGATGCTGTACGTGGTCAGGGTGGCGGGAATCGATTTATGAACCGATTTCTTTTCTTACGTGCAGTAAAATCGAATTGAATATTCGATTCACTTGTTGTTGTTGACATTTGACTTTGGCTGTGGTTTTGGTCTGAATGAGTGTCTCCATTCTGTTTATTTACACCTGAAATGCATCTATCTTTGAATAAGGTGAGGTGATCTACATGGACAACCTGGGTTTTTGAAGGATTAGCAATTAATGCAATTTTAAAATTGACATCACTGAGTTTTTCAATGATTGTAAAAGGTCCGTTGTTTAGTTTTGACAATTTTCTTGTATTACCAGCAGTTATAGATGGATTATACAGCCATACTCTATCTCCTATTTTTAAATCTTTAACGACCGCTGTTTTCTCTCTGTATTTTTCTTGTACTTCTGATACTTTAACCAAATTATCGTACACTTCGGCATATATTTTTTGGAGGGCGGGGATTAACAATTCACAGAATGATGGGGCGTCATTATAACTAAATCTAGGTGACTGAGAAAATAGGTTATATGGTAAATTTAAATTCCTGCCATATAAAATTGCTGCGGGTGTTAATTTTGTTGAGGAGTGCACAGCTGAACGCATCGCTAACAGGGCAAATTTAAGTTTAGTATCCCAATCTGATTGGTTTTCATTTACTATGTGACTAAGGGCATTTTTTAACGTAGAATTCTGTCGCTCGATCTGCCCATTCGACGCCGGATGAAAGGCAGATGTTGTGATATGTTTAATGCCGAACATTTCGTAGACATGTTTGATCGCTTCGGATATCAGATTTCTCCCATTGTCTGTTGCTATCACCACAGGCGCGCCATAACGTGAAATGAAATCAGCAAGCGTATCTGCGATAACATCAGATGTGGTGGAATTAACTGCATAAGCTTCTGGCCACTTAGTAAAAGAGTCGATATACGTGACAATATAGGTGTTACCTGAAAATGTAACCGGTAGTGGGCCTATTAGATCTAAATGTACCTTGTTCATAGGAAACTCGGGTGTAGGCATCCGTTGAAGAGGTGCCTGCTGGTTAGGTTTGTACGCCCTCTTCTGTTGGCAACTAATACACGACTCTACTAGGTGCTTGATATCAGCTGACATTCCGGGCCAGTAAAAGTGCTCTCGGATGCGGTCAATCGTCTTTTTAAAACCTTGATGACAAGCCGCCAGAGAATCGTGTGTTAGAGCGAACACTTGCTCAATCATTTCCCTAGGGACTACCAATTTAATTGGGTTACTTATTATATTCGAATCTCTAGTGTCCTCACACACAAGAATGTCATCTCTAAAAAAAATTTCATATATTTAGGTGCTATGTTTAAATTTTGGTCTAATTTTCTGGCTATTTCACAGCACTTTTTATCGAATTTCTGCAACTCACTAATTTTATCAGTTAAATTTGAATGCGGTACAAAAGTAGTTTCTTTTTCTACCTGTATACAAAAATTACTGCTGCTAATCTCAGGTGTTTCATCAATTTTTGCAAATCGAGAGAGAAAGTCTGCTACACTATTGCACTTGCCTTTTATATATTTAATGGTAAAGTCAAAATCAGATAGAGTACATACCCATTTGGCTATACGTGAAGTGGGATCATGAATTTTTAACATAAAAGTAAGGGGGGCATGGTCTGTAAAAATGGTAAAATGGGTGTTAGCTAGGTAGCACTTAAAATGGCTAGTTGCCCAAACTAGAGCGAGAAGTTCTCTCTCAGTGGCAGAATACCTCGTTTCTGCACCTTTGAGTCGCCTACTAGCAAACGCCACTGGATGAATTTCATTCTCTTCATCCAACTGTGACAGAACTGCACCCAATGCTTCTCCACTCGCATCAGTATAGACATAAAATTCTTTACTAAAATCAGGTAATAAGAGGCACGGTTTAGAAATTAGAGCCTTTTTTAAATCCTCAAATTCCTCTTGGGCTTCTTTCGTCCAGGCAAAATGCCCACTTTCCTTTGTTAAATCAATTAAATTTAATGCCCTTTTTGTGAAGTCAGGTATAAAACGCCTGTAAAATGAGAGGGTTCCAATAAATGACCTGACACCTTTACGTGTCGTAGGTGGTTGCAATTTTTCAATTACTTCAATATTTTTATTTACAGGGGATACTTGCCCGCTATGAATTTCAAAGCCTAGGTATTGGATTTTATTTGCAAGAAAAGTACATTTGCTGGGTTTAAGCTTTAGTTTATGCTGCCTTAATCTGTCAAAAACCAGTTTTAATTTTTCAAAGTGGGAGTCTACATCAGAAGAAGCAATGACAATGTCATCTATATATACTAAGATTCCGAGATTTCCTAAATCTCCAAAAATGGCATTCATTAGCCTTTGAAAACTGTTCCCTGAATTAGATAACCCAAAACAATTTCTATTCCACTCAAAAAGACCTTTATGCGTGATAATAGCAGTTTTATGCCTGTCTTCAGGTCGTATGACCTGTTGAAAAAAACCACTAGTCAAATCTAGTGTTGAAAAAAATTTAGCTCCACTTAAAGCATCCACAGAATCAGTAATGTTTGGGATAGGATATGCGTCTTTGACGAGATTTTTGTTTAGTTTACGAAAATCAACAGCTAGTCTATAAGAACCGTCTGCTTTTTCTACAAGTATTACCGGTGATGCGAATTCTGACATAGATGGGGAAATAATTTCAGCTTGCAGTAGAATATTAAGTTGATCTTCCATTTCTTGACGTAATTTATATGGAACTCTGTACGCTTTGGATTTTAGAGGTTTATTAGAGGTTAAATTGACAACATGGGGTATGGTATTACAGCCTGGTAACTCTAGGACAGATGCTGCAAATACATCTTTATTTTGATCTAAAAATTCTTGCATTTTAGATTTTAGGGGAGGGTCTAAATGGCTTAAGTCAATATTAGAACTCCAAGTGAGATCAGCATGATCAAAGTCAGCTATTGGAGTAGTTAAATTCACATTACAACTTAAACTATTATCCGTAAGTGGTATATTCGACTTATCTATACATTTCTGGATTTTTGCAACATATGTATTTTTGCTTAGCTTTATAGTATGATTTGAAAAATTTGCAAGAGAAACAAAAAGGCCATGTTCCTGAGTACATATGGCTCTAGAAATAAGCAGACCTTGGCTTAAATTCTTCGCTAAAGGTTATAGCATTAGAACATCATTTTCTGTTATGGAATTATTTTTATTGCACTTAACTTCAGCTATTAATTTTGAATTAGGGGAAATAGAAATCCTTTCGCATAAAAGAGCTAAAGTAGTAATTTCACTACTGTTGTTGTTATTATTGTCAAGATTGCTTTGTTCACCAGTCTGAGGTGTCCTATTTTGTAAATCACTTTTATTAGCATGGACTGTTTGACTCGTTGTTTGCTGTCTAAGGTCTAAAGGCTCATTAATTTCACATTCATTTGTACTCGAGTTACTGCGTGATGTATTTTGTAAACAAAAAACATGTGCAGTTTCATTAGCTGCCTCATTTGCTTTAATTGTCATGTTTAAATCTGCATTCACTTTCATACTGGGATATGTAGTACCCTGAACTGTCACATTTTTACTACTAAGATTCCCACATTTTTCTTTTAAACTTTCCTTACCCGTTTTGGTTACAATTTTCATAGGTGTGCCATTATTACTATACTCATCTCCCTGTTTATTAGCAGGAATGGGGACATTTGGCCTACATTTTGACTGTTCATTACAGATATCTGCTTGTTGACATTCTAAATCTGCACTATTCACTCTGATATCACTGATATTATTTACAATATTTCTTTCTAGGGAATTTTTTAGTGGAGATAATTTTTTTGCATGACTCTCTACTACTTGTTTACACTGTGTTTCTACTGGAATACTTAAAACAACATCATTATTTTTACAATTTATTACAGCCTGATATTTACTTAAAAAGGGCATTCCCAAAATCACACTAAATTCATCGGCTAATTTACTCTGGACAATAAAGAACTCAGACTGACATAATAAATAATTAAATTTAAAGTTCAAAGAAACTTTTTGGCTTAGAATTACTCTTTCGCCAGTTACCGTTAAAATAGGAGTATTGCACTCGACAACTTCACAAAAATTTAAATTAATAAGTGCTGTACTACTTAAAATATTTATGGCCGACCCAGTATCACACAGTGCAGTAAGAGAAATATTATTTACATTTATCATAGCAGTAGGTAAATGGTAAGAATGGGGGGAGAACATACTGAAAATGATTGGGGGGTCTGGAGGCCTATATGGAGACGACTCGACCAAATCGAAACCAGCCGTTACACGTTTAAAGCATTATTGGATGTAGTAGGGTTACTGTGTTCATCCTGACGAGTCTCACCGCTCGCATCATCATCTCTATTTCTTCGGTTAGTCTCATACCCTTGATCAAAATTGCCCCTATGTCTCCTATATCCACCTCTATTATTATTTCCTCTATAATTCTCACTCTGATAGTTCCTGCCCCTGGAATTTTGCCCACGTCCCCTGGGATTTTGATGGAAGCCCCTTCCATAATCATTTGTGTACCTGTTTAGGGTACAATTTCTTGCATAGTGGCCTGGCAAACCACATTTGAAACAGTAAAAAATTCCAGTTTGGCTACTTTCACATCCCTGGTTGAAATTATTTTGGACTTCTTTGGATTTTATTTCAACTAGACTATCAATTTTAGCTGCGAGCAGATCAATTTGGGATTTTAAATTTTGAATCTGTCTGTTATGGGACTCATTATCACTTTTCTGAGAAAATACGGCAGCACATGGTACATTCTGGGGGTTCGGTATATTCTCACTACTTTCATAAGAGTTGTAGAATGGATTTACGCTTTTATAAGCTTTTTCCTCAAGTAGGGCTATTTGGAGGACTTCTTCGGGAGTTTTTGGATTTCTAGCGATGACACCTTTTCTTATTTCAGGCGACAAATTGTTGAGTAGCACTGAATGAAGGAGTGCTTTTCTGCTTTTTTCTACAACATTGTCTTGTATACCCTCTATGACGAGCGAGTTTAGTGACAGGTCGTATGCTCTGTCATAAAAGTCCTGTACTGTCATTGCTGGGGTTTGTTTAAAATTCATTAATTTGTTAAGCTGCACATCTGGTGTTATGTGCTGACTATATCTGTTTTTTAAAATAGAAACTAACTCCTCAAAAGACTTAATTTTGTGAATTTTTAGCAGTGTAGCAGCTTCACCAGATAACCTAGATAGCAAAGCAAATTTCTTTTCCTCATCATCCCAGCCAAACATGTTGGCAAAACTGTCTAATTTTTCATAAAAATCCCCAAAAGAAACCGAATTACCCTCGCCACTGAATGGGGGAATATAATTGAGATTATCAATAAAGGCAGTTTTTCGCTGAATTTTCGCCATCTCTTTAGAGGGGTCGAGTGCCATTTTTGCGTTTTAAAGTGCACAAGATACGATACAAAATTTGAAAAATAAAAAAGATAAAAGAGGGGGAAAAAAAAGGAATAATAAAATATTCATACACAAACTTTTACTACTTCTAGATATGGCATAAATTACCCATAAAATAGCAATGTATACCCCTATTACTCAAATTTACAACATACAACAAAATAATAAAAATAGAATAACAATACATATACTTATTTACTTTGAATCACACTTAATATAAACAATGTTTAGTAAAACTCAGGCTCTACAGTACTGTGCCAATTTATTGTGTATATTGCAAAAATCAGGCATTTCAACACGGCATCAACTTATTGTGTATACCGTAATAATTAGGCTCTGCCACACGGCACCAACTTATTGTGTCCTTTTTTTTTGACTACTACAGACCATAAATTAATTAATTAAAAAAAGTTCGTTCAATAAAATTGTTTTTTCATATAAACATTACTATATAAACAATCATTTCTACACTCAATTTCTTAATTAGTTCAAATATTTCATCTACTTTACTAATGAGTTATCCGGACTAGACTACCTTCTATATGAATTTTGTTGTAATTTAAGATAATCAAAACAAAAGGAGATTTCATAAGGATAAATACTATTAGATAACACAAGTTAAGTTAAGAAATTACAGAAATAAGAAAGATTACCAAGATAAAATTTAAAACTAATAAAAAAAATACATATTCATTAAGTTTCTATACATATTAATGATTTCCAGTAAGTAATAATGATAACACAACAAAATTCTCAATCTGTCTAGATCTCAGATGTAGCATATAAGGATCTGTAGCAGTGAACCCAATATTTTGCCAATGTTGTTTTATGGGATATCAAACTCGAATAGATAACTTTAAAGCTCAAGACCTTTGTTAAAATTTCAAAAGATAGAAGAAAGACCCTGGAATCTCCCATCTATTTGTGGGGAGCAAAGAAAGAAAATTTTTTTTTACAAGCAATAAGATTTCTACAATATAAACACAAGCATCCCATAATACAACAATGACATTGTGGCCAAAAAAGTATAGTGTTAGTACATCTATTTTAATTTCTCCATTTTTTTTTTTTTTTTTTTTAATAAAATAAGTTAATTCATTTTAAATCATGTGAACTTCTCAACAGTTTTGCTTTAAAAATTCTATTAATTAGCTAAATATCTTTACTCAGTTTAAGATAAAAGTATATTAATTAATCAGTGCTTATATGATTTCCAGCCTGATAAGTTACTTTAAAATTCTGAGTAAAAAAAGAAATGGTTGAAAACTATTTTTACTTTTAAACATTCAAAGAAACTACTTTAATTTCATGGTATTACAAAATTTAGTATAGTTATTTTGACACTATTGAGATTAAAATTCAAACAAACTAATATCAAGGTAGGATAAATAAAAAAAAAAAATTAAAGAACTATACTAAAGCATATCCTTTAAATACATTCTCCTTTATTTAATTTAACATAAAAAAAGGCATCTGAATTCACTAACACAAATTTTGTTGCAAACATATGGAAATATTAATTCATAACAAGAATATTCACTAGGATAAAAATAGTTTAAGAACAAATACAAAATACATTTCTTACCTACAGCTATTTCTACCATTCACCCATTTAGGGTATTTTCATATGTATTATTAACGTGGATCACAAATTTTCCTTGCACCAGAGCACTTTTTTATACTAATTTATGGCGTTTCTGTTGCCCAAATTAGACTTGGAGTAATCTTTGAAAACAGTCTCTACGCTAACTTCCCTTCGTCTGAAACAGTACGCTGAGCTACGGTAACTTCATGAGGGCTTTGCGACATAATCGCCTATCATCCATCAGCGACACGAATCGTTAGGCTGAGATTTTTCGGCTCTTGGGTATCCACATTTTACCCTGAGAAATATTTGAAACAACAAAAACAATCTTGGACGTTCACTGCCACATGCTAACAGTCATTTGCCGCCAAGGGCCATTTATTCCGCTGCTCTCGGTAAAGGCTTCCGTTAAGCGGGTATCTAAATAAGCCTTATGAGTGCGGGAGCTCGGGAAATCAACTGTACTTCTGGTATACTCAACTGCAACATATAAGATATTTCAAATTAAAACGAGGGGCTCCGATCCCTTTTTTCTAGACCAATAGTTCGGAAGGGACATATTTCTTCAGCAAACTCTCAGTTATAGTTGGCAGGCAACACTTCTGCGACTTCCACTTAGCGTATCTTTGGGAGTAGTGTCGAAAAATCGTAGAATTCTTTTTTTGGCCTCCCCTCTCCCAGATCAAAAACAGGGGAGGGGGGGGACAGAACTTTTGCATCTCTTCCACCAGATGCTCTCTGTACGACTCCTATCACCAGGACTGACCTTTTTTTCAAAAAACCAATTGCACGTAAGCCTCTAACATACGGGGGTACTTTTTCTGGGAACACGGACGCATCCCCCACTTTCCCCAACCAAAAGGGTGACTTCTCGTTGGTCAGCGCGCAAGTACCATATCCAAAGTCCATATAAGGACATGTTTCTATATCTCAATCACGTGACTTACATGAGGTTTTTCACAAAGAGGTGTTTTTCAGCTCCCGTTCCCATGAAATCTACAGCTGGGATTCCAAGTATTGCACACAAAAGGAGTAACAGGCACGGGGATATTTTTATGGTCGAAAATGTATCTCGCTCTCTCTCTGAAATGACACTATACAATTTTTTATGGGTCATAAAAAAAGGAGTGTACTTTTAGCAATTTTACCCAGGGCTTAAAAAACTGTGTGTGTGGCCAATTATTATAGGGTACGCTATTTATTGTCTGACAACTCATAGCTTGGGAAGCACACACATCTTTAATCTTAACAAAAGGGCTTTTAGCAATTACTGCATTTCTCTGCCGAGCAGGGATTTTATGCGAGTCTTAAGGGGAGGGGGTGTGCTTTTCTTTCTAACATTCACCAACGCTTGCGAAGGCGTGGGAACGGAAAAAGGAATCACAGGAGTATTAAGGCCTGTGCGTATCTAGAAAAAAAAAGGAAAGAGGTGTTTTGAATTTTGAATAATTAAAATTTTAAAGAGAAGCAGTAATCAAAAAAAAAACTGTAACACTGTCTTCTTCATAAGAATGTTAGCAAACCCAACACACTTTTTCGAAAATCAATCCGTGCTTCGCGTAAAGGTTAAATGTTAATTCACAGCATAGCATGATTGTGAACGATTAATACCATTTATGAACAAAATTGTTGATTAAATTGAAATACATCGAATAAACAATAAAAAAGAATACCGCCCAGTTAAACTGATGGCATTGAGCTCACAGGCTACAAATACTAGTTGTACATTAAAGCCTTATATTTTCAAGGGTTAATTCCGTTCGAAAAAAAAATTAAGAAGGGGTAACAGCTTTCCCCTTTCCTCTTTTTTTATACTTAATCATTGAACCTCCTATACTATCAAAGACATGCTTTATCATATAAAAAATCTATATCCAAAATTCAGAGCAAATGAGATAATTCTTAATAAAAACCCATTCAGCATTTATATAATTTAAAAGGAGTTATCCCCCTCTTTTATACTTAACCATTAAACTTCCAGAACTATTCAGAGATTTGAACGAAATCTGAAAATTCTGCTTGAAAAACCCATTTATATAAATTAAGGGGGGGGCATTAGAACCCCTGTTCCCCCTATTTATACTTATTCAATGAACACCTAATAACAGTCACGGAATCGCCTCATCAGAATGATCCTAATCTAAATTTTGAACAAAAACTTAATTCTGCATGAAAATCCCATTTATATCAACTAACGGGGAGGGCATTAGAACCCCTGTTCCCCCTATTTATACTTATTCAATGAACACCTGATAACAGTCACGGAATCGCCTCATCAGAATGATCCTAATCTAAATTTTGAACGAAAACTTAATTCTGCATGAAAATCCCATTTATATCAACTAACGGGGGGGCGGGCATTAGAGCCCCCTGTTCCCCCTATTTATACTTATTCATTGAACACCTAATAACAGTCACGGAATCGCCTCATCAGAATGATCCTAATCTAAATTTTGAACGAAAACTTAATTCTGCATGAAAATCCCATTTATATCAACTAACGGGGGGCATGAGCCCCCGTTCCCCCTCTTATACATATCGAATGAACTCCGAAAACTAATCAGGGAAGCGCCTTGTCACGATATACCTACATACAAAATTTCAAGTGGATCGGATATTTTTATCATGAGTTATCGCGTTACGCACGAACATACAGAACGGACGGGCACATAAGCTCTCAGGCTATGATAGCCTGTGAGCTAAAAAATCATTGCCTATACGTCGCACGTGTAAGTCACCCTAGGTGAAAATACACTGCCCATTTTAGATACAGGCAAAACTTTAAGCGATTAATGGTTTATAAGTGCCATTTCCCCACCAGAATTCAATAGTGCTTCCCCAGCCACAAACATACACACTATAATAATAATCATATTTATTGATATGCACACTAGATACGAATCCAGTTACAGTTTTGCAAGAACATCATATTATACCGACTATTCAAAACAATCAGAATTTTTATACATTACATATATTTTTCATATAATACAATTTGACCAATCAGAACCATGAGAATTGTATCTAAAATATATTTTCAATAACTGCAAGAGAGATGTACAATTACATTCATGTTTTACACAAGATTTAAACCCGAACCCCTCAGCATGGCAGTAGTTGCCAGAGTTGAAAAAATTCCTCCTGAAACAAAGTGTCTGAATTCAATTCTGGGGTCAATTCAATTTACAAAGAAACTTGGGGATTACTAAATATTTTTTTCGTAAATAAAGATTGTAATAAAAAATAAGTTCTAATACAATTAACATAAATAGCAACAAATAACAAAATTATTTTTCATAAATACAGGGTCCGTACGCTTTAAAGTTTTTCAAGCATTTTTTACCAGAATTTTCGTAAAATAATAATTAATGTTAAAATAATGTTTGGTTTATTAATAGGAAAAAAATATATATCTTCAGATATAGCTACCAGTATTTTACAAAATTTCTATTTTTTAATATTATTATTATTATTTATTAAAACATTTAAAATGCAGTGAATCTGCTGATGCGTTCAAACCCTGAAATAGAAAAATGAAGAATGTAAATAAATCACATAAAAATTTGTAATTTTTGTAAGAAAAATCGCACTGCTTTCGGGTACATCAATCTAACGTCATTTAAAAAACTACATTGACGTTATTTAATATTTATTCGTTGCATCATTTTCTGCTAACACTGTTGCTGAACTTTCATTTTTTGTTATTTATAATGAAATAACTTAATAATAGGATAAAAAAATTACTGAATAATGGGATTAATATGGATGGCCTTTTCCTTGCTCAGCGAATTTTTTTAAGCTAAAAATATCCTGTGACTTTAAATAACGTATAAGAGGATTAAAATCACATTTTGTAACGTTTAAGCGGATTATAAGTCACACGTAAGAGTTAATGGCAGCAGTTTTCAGGTGGATCGAAAGAATTCTTTCGCAGCTGCTTCCCATTCTTGACAGAATATAGTTAATATGCTTAATTCAGTAATTAGATAAAGATTCAGTTTTAATATCCTTTCATTATTATTCTTATAAATTAAAAGAAAATATTAAAGTTCTAAAAAAATGAGTTTGTAAATATTTCTATTATGAAGCATTATTAAAGAAATTAATTATATTAGATGTACAAATAAGTTTTCAGTGCTTTAATCAAGGATCTTAAAGGGGTCTCCTAAGTCCTGAAAGGCTCCAAAAACAACGGAAAGTGACCTTGTTTTTGACAAGGTTCGTACGAGTACGTTAGTTTTCCAAATAAAATACCAGTTTTTTTTTTTTTTTTTTTTTTTTTTTTTTTGTTTTTTTTTAATAAATATGTTTAAATGCGCGAAATTTTGCTTTGTTTAAAGAAAAGTTTTCTCTGAGAAAATACTGGTACCCAGGACACTCGCTGGTTTTTGACCAACATTAGCGATTTGGTGAATAAGAAATAAATAAAGAATACTGCCCAGTTAAACTGATGGCATTGAGCTCACAGGCTAAAAATACTAATTGTACATTAAAGCCTTATATTTTCAAGGGTTAATTCCGTTCGAAAAAAAATTAAGAAGGGGAAACAGCTCTCCCCTTTCCTCTTTTTTTATACTTAATCATTGAACCTCCTATACTATCAAAGACATGCTTTATCATATAAAAAATCTATATCCAAAATTCAGAGCAAATGAGATAATTCTTAATAAAAACCCATTTAGCATTTATACAATTTGAAAAGAATTATCCCCCTCTTTTATACTTAACCATTAAACTTCCAAAACTATTCAGAGATTTGAACGAAATCTGAAAATTCTGCTTGAAAAACCCATTTATATAAATTAAGGGGGGGGGGGCATTAGAATCCTTGTTCCCCCTATTTATACTTATTCAATGAACACCTAATAACAGTCACGGAATCGCCTCATCAGAATGATCCTAATCTAAATTTTGAGCGAAAACTTAATTCTGCATGAAAATCCCATTTATATCAACTAACGGGGGGGGGGCATTAGAACCCCTGTTCCCCCTATTTATACTTATTCAATGAACACCTAATAACAGTCACGGAATCGCCTCATCAGAATGATCCTAATCTAAATTTTGAACGAAAACTTAATTCTGCATGAAAATCCCATTTATATCAACTAACGGGGGGGGGGCATTAGAGCCCCTGTTCCCCCTATTTATACTTATTCAATGAACACCTAATAACAGTCACGGAATCGCCTCATCAGAATGATCCTAATCTAAATTTTGAACGAAAACTTAATTCTGCATGAAAATCCCATTTATATCAACTAACGGGGGGGGGGGGCATTAGAACCCCTGTTCCCCCTATTTATACTTATTCAATGAACACCTAATAACAGTCACGGAATCGCCTCATCAGAATGATCCTAATCTAAATTTTGAACGAAAACTTAATTCTGCATGAAAATCCCATTTATATCAACTAACGGGGGGGGGGGGGATTAGAACCCCTGTTCCCCCTATTTATACTTATTCAATGAACACCTAATAACAGTCACGGAATCGCCTCATCAGAATGATCCTAATCTAAATTTTCAACGAAAACTTAATTCTGCATGAAAATCCCATTTATATCAACTAACGGGGGGCATGAGCCTCCCGTTCCCCCTCTTATACATATCGAATGAACTCCAAAAACTAATCAGGGAAGCGCCTTGTCAGGATATACCTACATACAAAATTTCAAATGGATCGGATATTTTTATCATGAGTTATCGCGTTACGCACGAACATACGAACGTACATACAGAACGGACGGGCATAAGCTCTCAGGCTATGATAGCCTGTGAGCTAAAAACAGTACCCAAATAGAAAAAAAAAATATTAGCAAAATAGATTTGACATAAAACACTAAAAAATCTATTTTTAACCCCTTATTGTATTCGATTTTTTTTCAATGTGTTCTAAAACAACATAATTTTTTGCCATTGCTTCGAAAATAGAAATTTCTACTATATGCAACAGAAATTATTAAAAATAAGTACATTCTAGATGTCTCTTAAATGAGTAAATGTTTCAAACATTCTTTTAACGATAAATTGCTATGAGATTTTGACTTTAACCGACAGAAAAAAAGTTATGACTGCCCGGTGATACTTTGCATTTAACTGATAAATAGGTAAATATAGAATTCTACGCCGCATTTCAGCAAAATTTTTCTTAATTTGACAATTGTTGTGTACAATTTTATTTATGATTTTACCGGAGTATAGATAGTGATGAACTGACAACAGAGAGATACATATGTTAATCCTTTCTGTGTCTTTGACTGTTGCTATACTCTATTGATCTTGAGTCAGTATCTCTATAAATAATAACGTAAATAGTATGGTGCGATCAAAATTGAACATTCGCAGTTTGGCGAGTTTGGTTGTTCATTTGGTCGCCAAGTGAAACATCTTGTCACGATTTGGCGCAATGGCGAGCAGAATGGCGAATCCTAGTACCCGAAGAATTTCCTGGTTTTGAAATTCCAGGACCCGTACGAACTCTGCTTTGAGATCTTATAACTTCCTAAATACCAATTGAAATACACTTAAACATTAAACGTACATTTGAGTTACATTTCAGGATTTAAAAAATGAAAATAAACCCTTATAATGTAATATAATTATTAAGACAGTTCAATTAATATTACTAAAGTTTTTCAGTGGTATGTCACGATACGTAAGGTAACTTAGAATGGATATATGAATACAAAACTTGTGTTAAAATGACCTGTAATTCACCTTTCATAAAATAAATTATTGATCGATGAATTCTTTGAGAGAAATTATTCCAAAAATATAATTAAATTTAAAAAATGGAAAATTTTTTAAAATAATAATTAATTTGTCATTAAATAATCGGTCATGTGCAAGTGTAACTCGTGCATATGGTGTTTACTACAACAAATTTTGAATTTGGCACTGTGCCAGGCGCGCTTCGAAAGAACTTTGCGTTTTTCAATAGGTTTTAAATAATATCTCGGCCAATTACGGATATTTTATTTTAATTCTTAGAAAATTATTATCAGGAATCGTTGGATAATTCCTGGTCAATAGGCACTACGAGCACTCCTCAACCCTCCGTGTGAGCACCTGCAAACAAAGGATTCTTTGCAACGAAAAAATTTCTCAAAAACTGTGTAAAGTAGGATATCCGTTTTATATTTCCTGTGATGTTTAAATAAATTCCTACTATACGTAATTTTTTTTATAATTTTAGTTCATAAGATTCTCAAATAGAGGTAGGAGTGATACAAATTTATAAAGCATACTTTCGACGATATTTTCGAAAATGTAATACCTATACAGTTACAATATATATTTTTCAGTCCGGTGCTACGAGGTCTTTCGAGCGATGCTGCACACGAGATTAAAATACATTCTCTATATGGCCAATGACGACCGCCCGCTTGCAATTTTAGACATTTTGTTAAATATCTAGAAAAGTACATGAAGAATTATCCTGAAACTCCAAGTATGTAAACAGAATATTATCGTTCATATATTTCCGCGAAGATTTTTATCCCGAAACCCCATAGAAGACTGTCAACAAACTGGAAAAACAAAGAATATTTTTTGGATAACCCTGTAGAAACAAATGTAGCAACAGCATTCAAACTGTAGAGTATGATAAAATGGCTTATTGTAATAAACTGTGTTTATTTTTATGAGAATAGCATGTGTGATCGTAGAAAAATTAAGGATTTTATAAAAAGAGTCCTGAATTTCGCTAAGTATTTTTATTATAATTTGCAGAGTTCTTAATATAAAAAAAGTGTTCTTTTCACAAAATAAGACAAACAACATTGTATACAATACTCTGCAATCACAATTAAAAAATAATAAAAATCAAATATTTGAAAAATAAGATTGATTGGATAACATTGATTTGAAAAATAAGCAGGTTTACTAAATAATGTTTCACTGCGCATGCGCGAATACAATCAATATATAATGTGCGTAATGTGTTAACTTAAATGTTTAGAACAACTTTTCTGATAGTCTCAAAAACACAGCTGGAAATTCGAAAAATTATCGTTAATAGAATAAGTTCAAAATGTTTTGTCCCCAAAAGGGGACTAAAAGATGAGGGACTGTACCCAAATATAGTAGTGTGTGAAATATTTGTGTATGCTATAATTGGCACTAATGAATGAATATACGGATACATCCCTTCATCTTTTTGCTTCATTTCGGGAACAATTTATTTTGAGCTTATTCCATAGACGATAATTTTCAGCCATGTTTTTAATTTTACAAAAGTTGCTCTACACTATCTACCAATAAGTATTTGGACATTTTCAATTTATGACATTTTGTCAAATATTTAAAAATATACTTGACGGATTCTTCTGAAACTTCAGGATTATAAAAATTATGTTTGACCTCATATTTATCAACATCCGTTTGATAAGCAGGACAATTAGGGGGCCGTCAAAAAATCAAAGAATAGTAGAAATATTTGGGATCACCCTGTACATGAAAATGCGTGAAACAATTTATCGTTGCAGAATACAAATATTTGGATACTATATAACATGTACACTGATTTTTGTAAGAATAGCATGTATACTCATGCAGAAAGAGCGATTTTTTTGAAAATTTATAAAAATTCTGGTATGTTTTTTTTTTTTTTTATATCATGCAGGGTCTTGACCAAATTTAACGCAAATTTCAGAAAAATTAGCAAAATGTAGTAGAAAAGATATAGTATAATTGGAATATAGATATATTAAATATTTTATGAAATATGAGTAGTTATATGAAATAATTTTTATCTGCGCATGCGCGAACGATAAAAACGATTGTTTTACATCATTTAATAGTCAATTCTATGGTGTAACGCATAAAAAAAAATCCAATCAAATATCGTTAAAATTAAAAAAGATATCAAGCTGTTTTTACTTTGCTCTCTAAAAATAGCTGAATGATAAGGAATTCTCCACAAATTGACATTTTTTATTAATTGACTTTTAGGAAAAAAGTAATATTTAATGAATACACTATCTGATGCAATATTGCTGCTGATAAGTATATTAACACATGTGATAGAAAAGAAAAAGAGCTTTTATTCACATTCAGGGCCAAAACTAAGAGAAGGGGGAAGAAGAGCATGAGCTCCGGGCGCCAGGGTGAAAGGGTGCCAAATGTAGGTTTGTTTGGCGATTTTTTTTTTTTTTTTTCATGTCTATGTTTAACATGATATTGTTAAAATCTTCCTATATGTGGTATGCCAAAACATGGAAGAATGATGGCATAAAGATCTTGTATAAAACGGATCTCTCTCTCTCCCTCTTTTTTTTCCCCCGATTTGGTTTTACGATTTTAAGTTTTTTTAACAAAGCAGATTACGTTGTTCAGTGTTATATATTTTATGTTTTAAAATAAGTCGACTATTAATAAATTAGAGAAATTATTTTTGTAAATATATTTTGCAAAGAAGGGGGGGGGGGGGAGTTCGCCAAAATCCACGTTTGCCTCGAAAAAAAAGGTTGATGACACTCTTTCGCCCTGGCGCCCGGGGCACATACCCTTCTTCCCCCCACTCTTAGTTTTGGTCCTGAATGTGAATAAAATATCTTTTTCTTTTCCATCGCATGTGCCAAGATACTTATTAGCAGCAATATTGCATTAAATATTCTGTACATTAAATACTATTTTTTTCTTAAAAGTCAGTTAATAAAAACTATAAATTTTTGGAGAATCCCTTATTATTCAACAGTTTTTAGAGAGCAAAGTAAAAACAGTTTACTATAATAATGATATCTTTTGAATTTTCACGATATTTGATTGGCTTTTTTTATGAGTTACACCATACAATTGACTATTAAATGATGTAAAAAAATTGTTTTTATCGTTCGCGCATGCGCAGATAAAAATTATTTCATACAACTACTCATATTTCATAAAATATGTAATATAGCTATATTCCAATTGCGCTATATTTTTTCTACTGCATTTTGCTATTTTTTCTGAAATTTGCTTTAAATTTGGTCAAAAACCCTGCATAATGTAAACAAAAAATATACCATATTTTTTCTAATTTTTCAAAAAATTCGCTCTTTTTCCATGAATGTACATGCTATTCATGAGCGTAATCTGGCGGGGGGCGAGGGGGGCACTTGCCCTCCTAGTTTTTCAAGAGCAAGGGCAAGACTTACCTTTTACCCCTCCAGTTTTTTGCATTATTCTGTGGTTAACAGCCAATTTTACATATTTTTTTTTTTTTTGTGAATAGATTTTCTCTTCTTTTTTATTTAATCAAATATGTGATGCTATATATTGAGTACAAACTAGAATAAATGCTAGAAAATTCCAAATAAGTCAGCAATAACATCTTTACGTTCATATTAATAATTTTCGACATGTATCTTAGCAAACTTTTTGATGGCACATTCTATGTTCAATAAAAAATATTTTGTTTCTGCTCTTTTTCCTCGCCAGAAATGCTGAATCTAAGAGCCTTTTTTCATTTTAGAGTTGTTTGTATGGGATGGATCTCTTGTCTATTTCTCGAGGCTGTCATTATTGTCATTTCCTAACCTCATGATTGATTATATTATATGAATACACCTGGCTATACAGGGTGAGTCATAAATATCGAAACAATAGGCTATCTCCTTAAATATTGCCTCTAAACCCATACTTCCAATTGCAAAAACTCCTAAAAAAAGTTGAAGTTTCTGATAATACAAATTGCAATTCCATGGGGGGTCTAGTTGAAAAAATACGAAAATTAAATTTTTATACGGCCCCCGTAGAGCAAAATTCCCAATTAGGAAATTATTCCTTATCCATTCCTAAATTGAACAAAAAAAAATTCATCTCCCTATCTGAAAACCTGACAGAGATATCAAAATCTAAAATTCTCAAAAATTCGTGACTTACACCACTTTAAACGAAGCGTTTTTCATCAATTTTCAAAGCAAATAAGGGATTGTCCACAAATTGTAACGTTGTTATATATCGGTTTAAGACCGTGCCTCTTATTTGGCCATAATAAAGCAGCGTATTGATTTAAAATTGAAACTTGTTGCTAAAACATGTTGATCGTTAGCAATGAAAGTCTGAATAAATCGTAGTATTTAGGTCCGGTCCTAGATCGATCCATAGGGAAAGAAGTTCAGCCCGGCATGAAATAATGCTAAAATCATAATCCGGACCAGCCAGGAAAAAAAGCTTAAACCATAGCCGGCTCAGCCGTGAATTTCTACATAGTTTTTTACTTCAGTATAGTTAAAAACTGTTTTGCGTGCAGGAGTTCTGACCAAAAATATTTAATATAGAATTTCGTTTTTTATATTTATACTTTATATTATTAAAGAGGCTCCAAAGCCTGTGATATATTTATTTTATCTATAAATCTATGTTTATATGTAAATGCTTCACTTATATTTTATTATCGCTAATCCATATCCCGTACGTTGAAGAATTTGAAAAATGTTATACAGTAAAACCTTTTAAGACGGAATCACATAGGAAAGAAAAAATACGTAATAGACAAATGCATTTCCTATGAAGGTTAAATGGAGTTTATTATAGTCTCAGGTATTATTGTATTTATTTTGCATGGATCAACACATTTTCTGTTTAAGACAGAATTCCGTCATAGGCAGATTTTTTTCTCTGGTTTTATTTTGTTTATTTTTTTGGCATTTAAATATACTATTCTTAAAAAAAAAAAAAAATTAAAGTTTTTTTTTTGTTTTGTAAAATAAAAGCGATTTTAAAATTTATGTGGTTTTCGTAAAAATATTGATTAAACCAAATTTTACTTATTTTATGTACGTATTAGTTCTGTGATTTAATTATGGATTGTTCGAGACCGTGATTAAAAATTTCGTCCAGTGCAAGTCTAGGAAAAATGTTGTTGTTGTTGTTGTATGTATGTCGGCCAATTATCTACACTACGGGATATAGGCCCTAAGGGGTGGGATGCCCTCCGTGGGGTTCTTTCTAGGGGAACCTAACCCGTATTTACGCAAGGTTCTAAGAAAACCACGGAAAACGCCGAACGGTTAGGCCGACGGTCGCGATTGGGTTCGAACAAAGCACCTAACCGTCTACCAGTTTGATGTCAGAACCTCTCGGCCACTGGTGGGGCCTAGGAAAAAGGAAGCAGTCCCCTCCGGTATGAAAAATACATTAGACCCGGATAGGCGAGTCTTCAGAAAAAAGTAACGTCACGGTCCTGATCTGACTTGAGCCCAGAATACAGATTTTTTAACAGCCTCTACCGGACGATAAAAAGCTTGAAGTTGAGGGAGCTAATTTTTTAAAAAGGACTTAATCTGCATCTCAGGAAAGCATTCTTTTAAATAACTAATGGCAGTAACACAGTACATTTCGCTTTTCTCTATAATGAATTTTTTTTCCGACTACTTCTTGTCTTTAAATTATTAAAAGTTAAGAATTGTTAAAGAAAAAAAAGTACAAACTTGAAACATGTCATTTTTAATTATTTTACAATAGTTTTGTTTAAAAAAAAAGAAAAATTATTTACTTTTGAAAATATGATTTTTTAAAAGTTTTTTTTTTTAATAAATAATTTTAATAGCTCTAAAATAAATATTGAAAAACAAAAACCTCGAAACAAAACTAAAATCATATTTTTATTTATAGTTAAATAGAAAGAAATAGAAATCCCATAAATAATGTTTGGAGTTATAAGGATTTTTAACTATCACATTGAAACCAGTACTAACAATATGAAACTTTTTAAATTTTATGATAAATTTTAGCATGTGATTTTCTTAGTAAATTATATGGCTAACCATCACAAAAAAGGAAAAAAATCAAAATTCTAACTCAAAAGATAGATTTTTTACGCGTTTCCTACAACTGTTAAAGTAACATTGTCTTTTGAATTGCGCACATTTCAATTTGTGTCTAATCCCTTAAAACCTGATGAATTATTCAAACGGTTATAACTCCGCGAATTTTTAAGATATGACGATGCAACTTTTTGTGTATTATTCAGGACTGGACAAGGAAAGTTTCCCTAATTGGAATTTTTATCCTACGGGGGCCGTATAAAAAGTTAATTTTCGTACTTTTTCAAATGGACCCCCCATGGAGTTGCAACTTATCTTATCAAAAATTTCACCTTTTTTTATGAATTTTTGCAATTGGAAGTATGGGTCTAGGGGCAATATTTAAGGAGATAGCCTATTGTTTCGATATTTATGACTCACCCTGTATAGTCTTCTGTTACCAGAGTGACCATAGAACTACGCTGAGCGTCACTGATGATAGTCATTAGAAACAGAAATATAAAGAACACGTTCTGTCTATAAAATAAATATCATTTAACAATTTTTAATGTGTTGAGCGGAAAACTAGAATTAAGCAGCCATATAGTTAAATGAAAGATAGAAAAATCTGCTATCATATTCAGTTTTTCAATGTTCGTTTCAATTTGTGTCATTTTAAAAATCATAATTGTAAAAGTATATCTATACTAATGAAATAAATTTCCGCTATGTGTGCGGCGGGATGGCTAGAAAAATTTATTGCAGTTACAAGTCTGAAAATTTAAATGAGGATAGTCCAAGGCCTCTCTTGATCTACATGAGATTCAGAATTTTATATTTCTGATAAATAGTTGAGCAGTTATTAATTAAAAATCAGAAAAATACTCTCATCAAAAACTCATCTTTTTCCTTCCCAGCTCTTGCAAGTGTACAAAAACCGGTTTCATTGTTCGTACGCTCTGATAAAAAAAAAAAAAAAAAAAAAAGATAAAGTGCTAGAATAAAAAGTTTTTTTTTTTTTTTTTCAATGGATAAATAGCTAGCTTTATCAAATGGGTGCAAATACAAATCGCAAATTTCCATGTGATTTGTTCCGAATTTTCCGAAAATTTAAAGCACTCAGTGGCAAAAAAAAAAAAAAAAAAAAAAAATAATAATAATAATAATAATAATAAAATAAAAAATTGGTCATCAAACCGAAAATTCAGTAATAAAAATGCTTCATGGTAAAATATCGCGAATTTCGACAAATGGTTGCCAAAAATTAACAATTTTGTTAATCTTTCGTATAAAAAATCGATAATTTCGTCAAAGTATAACTAAAAAAAATGCACATTCCGTCAAAAAATTGCAGAAAAAATACAAATATTAAAAAGTCTCAGAAAAAACTCGTATTCCATCAAAGAATAAAAAAAGAACGAAAATTTCTTCAAAGAATTTGGGAAAAAACGCGATTTTCATCAAAGAATCGTAAAAAACGAGAAATTTGTCAAGGAATCGCAAAAAAAACGTGAATTTTTTCATAGCACTGCGAAAAAAAGTGGAAATTCGTGAAATGATTGTGGAAGGAAAGGCGAATTTCTTTAAAGAGTTGCAGAAATAATGTGAATTTCGTCAAAGCATTGCAGGAAAAGCGCAGACTTCTGCCAAAGGAATGAAAAAATATGAATTTACCCAGGAAGCGTAGAAAAATGCTAATTACGTCAAAGAATCAAGGAAACATAAACGAATTTCGTCAAAGGATAGAAAAAAAACAGGCAGAATTTTTAAAAAAAGTATTGCAAAAAAGTGAATTTTGGGGGAAAAAAAAGAATTCAACCGAAATGTGCAAATTTTGTCAAAAGATTGTGAAAAAACCCACAAATTTTGTTGAATATCGCAAAACAATTAGAATTATGTCAAAGTATGGCAGAAAAAAAGCGAATTTTGGTAAAGGATCGTGGAAAAATGCGAATTTCGTCAAAGAATTGTTCAATAACGGAAATTTGGTTGAATATTGTAAAATAATGCGAAATCTTTTTTGTCAAAAAATCGTGACAAAAACGCAAATTTTGTGAAAGAATCACAAAAAATGTAAATTGTGTTAAAGAATCGCGAAAAACGCAAATTTCGTCACAGGTTCGCGAAAAAAAATTCCTTAAATATCGCAAAACAACGCGAATTTTGTCACAGAATCGCAGGAAAAACGCGAATTTTGTCACAGAATCGCAGGAAAAACGCGAATTTTGTCAAAGAATCGCGGTAGAAACGCAGACTTTGTGTAAGGATCGCGGAAAAATACACATTTTGTGAAAAGATCGCAGAAAAATTGCAAATTTCTGACAAAATTTCACGCAAAAGCGCAAATTTCTGTCAAAGTATCATTGTGGAAAAATATAAATTCTGCCAAAAGATCACGAAAAAAACCCTAATTTCGTCACAGAATCGCGGAAAAAAGCACAAATCTCCAAAGTACCGCGGAAAAATACAAATTTTATACAATGAAAATCATCCTTGAAAATTATTTCGGCGATTATACATTGAAAAAATTACGAACTTTTTTTCAGTTTATCACGGGAAGATAATACTTTCCAGAGTTTTATAAATCAGGGAAATTTGAAAGATTAGACAAAAAATCAGGGAAAAGCCAGCGAATTTTTGATGAACTACTTTCCATCAGAATATCCATTATCATAGTAAATGAGAAAATCCAGTCCCAGCCTGTTACGACAATGTAGAAAAAATATAAGGCTGATCTCAGTCCCACACGAATCTGCTGAAAAAATAACCTAAGCCTGGAGCTGAAATACCAATGTAACTATCCGATGACAATCTTTACACTGGACATGCAACATTTCTGTATTAATGTTGTCAAATTAGCATCGGTTCATGACTCACATTTATATTTATTCGCAGAAAAGTGATATTCATTGAAAATGGCTCATATTTTATCCCCTTCATTTAAAGTTTTATATAAGGACAGTAAATCCGTTCAATTTTTATCTGCCAGTCTCGCCTGTTTAAAAAATTGTTCTGATTCTGCAGGGCCAGGCCCGAACAGTGCTAAAAAATGTGTGGTTTTTTTCAAGGTTCATTCACAAAAACAGAATGTTATTAGCTCGATTACCAGAAACCTGGATTAATCAATGTGTTGCAATAATCGTTACTAGCTGCACCCGTGGAAACTCGACGGAAAAGAATATATATTAGGTATGATATATATCAATCTTATATAGACAGTAAAATACTGCGCGAAATAAACAATTGCCACCTCTTAAAATAGGGATAACATCGCTTTTCATGATGAAGATACGCAAACTTCAAAAAATAAGGAAAACAACTCATAAATTATTATGTTGGACTTAACTTCAGCAACAAATCTTTTTTTTTTTTTTTTTTTTTAATGCGGTTTCTAAACCTTAAATATTATTTAAATGCCAAATTATTTAGGAAGTTAATATTATACCCAGGGAGACGAATTCAAAAATATCTGCATAGTTTATTTTTTCTCCGTTTAAATATCGCTTGATAACTGTACAATAATTATAATATCAATGAAACATTTCAATTATAATAGAAACAGGGACTTACTAAATTGCCTAACCAATCCACTACATATTTACAGCACTTGCAATAAATTTAATTTATTTATTGGTGAACTCCTCTATTTATTTATTTAGTGGTGGTTATCCTCCATGAACTTGCAAAAAGTAATTTTATTGTTATGGCAACGGAAAAAAAATGATATCTCTGTTTTTAAAAAGAATAAAATTTTTGTATTTGTTGCTGAAATGCAGATTTTTTTTTAAACAACTAGGGGGGCCCCGCCCCCCTGCTCGCTATGCTCGCCAACCCCCCGCGTAATCGCTTCGCGATTCCAAATTATTCTCCACTTCTGCTTGCTGCTCTTGCCAATAACCCATGGTATGAATAAGCAGTTGCAGACCTTTCAAATGATGTGTCACACAATTGATGTTGTAAAGAAATTACAAATATGCCCCCCTAGGGGGCAGAGTGGGGGATGACACACAACACATCCATAATATGAATAAGCAGTTGCAGACCTTTCAAATGATGTGTCACTCAACTGGTGTTGTAAAGAAATTAAAAATGTGACCGCCCTCCCCCCCCCCAGGGGGAGAGCAGAGTGTGGGGGTGACACACAAGACATCCATAATATGAATAAGCAGTTGCAGACCTTTCAAATCTTGTATAACACGACTGGTGTTGTAAAGAAAATAAAAATGTGTCCCCCCCTGGGGAGCAGAATGGAGGATAACACACAATACATCCATTATATGAATAAGCAGTTGCAAACCTCTCAAATGATGTATCAAACGACTGGTGTTGTAAAGAAATTAAAAATTTGGCGAAATATTACAGTTATCGCCAAGTTGGCGTCACTTTTGACAACTAATTTTGGTCGCCAAATTTGGCGATATATCGCCAAGTTGGCAACAAACTTGGCGATTGTTGGCGATGGTAACCTTTCCTCTCTTTATGGTAACCCATATGGCGATGCATAGACGGAGCCCTTTCCTGATTGGTCTATTCGACTCATGGAAGGAGTGGAAAACCCGGATTCGTTAGTTCCGGAAATCTTCCACATCAGCATCATTCCAGGAGTCATTCCTTTTAAGGCTAGTTTTTTTTTTTACTATAGAAGGATAACTTAATACAATGAAATGATTTTAATTATTTTTTTATATTATGTAAGATAGAAATATAGTAATACCGGCATATCACAGGTTTTATTCTTTTTTTTAATATGACATCATTTACACCTTTAGAAATACTCATCTTTTCTTAAATAAAAGCGTGATTTATGCAGTTATTTAAGAATTCTTTAGTTTCATAAAATATTCATTATAATTAAATAGAAATGGCGCAGTTTATAGAAATATTTTCATTTGTGCACACCACGGATCTTTAAATTAATAGAAGTTCACTTTATTTAGATGCAGGAATTAAAGTCTGTGAATATGACATCATTACTGACACAGCTATAACAATGTATATTATATTCGTGGAATAAATTTATCTGGTTTCTGTATGACGACATTTTCTCCATCGACAAAATTTCACTTTAGATATTATATTTTATTAAAGTTTATCTTCTGTTATTTATTGCAGGGAATAACTATGTGCAATCATTTTAATATGATTAAATTTTACGAAAACCTTTTTTTGTTGTTGTTGTTTGTTTGTTTGTTTGAAATGCGATTATACATTCACCGATGAGAACAGCTCCTGATTGGTGGAAAATAATGAAACAAAATAAATTTTAAAAAAAGCTTTAACCTGTTGCCACTGTTTTGAAGAAATGTCATAAAAAAGCTTTGAAAATTGAAAATAAAATATAAAAATTGAAAAAAATTAAAAATTAGCCAGAATGGGCACATCTACACATAAACAGCTTTCATTTAAAAAAATAATTATCAAAATCGGGCCAGTAGAAAGCTCAGGGCTGATGACCAAAAAAACAGCCAGGTGTTTTAAATATATAGATAGATTGTTACTATTGTGTACTGTCTGTTCTGCACATAGTAATTTTAAAACATTACGGTCGATTTATCCCATAAATATGTGAGCATATATATATATATATATATATATATATATATATAAGTTGAGTTGGGCCTAATTGGGCCGACTGTGGCCTGTTTTCACGTATTTCTGTACAGGTCTTGCACGTGGCGAACTTTTAATATTTACACTGGGTCTGGCCAAAATAACTTTCGTTCGCGCCGTCCTGGATCCAGAATTTCCAGCTAGTGCGGACATCTACAAGGCTTTAATTTTTTTTTTTTTTTTTTTTTGTTTTGCTTGAACTTTATTCCGGTTGAACAGTGCTTCAAACATAAGAGTTATGCATTCAATATTTTAAAATTTCTTTTTAAAAACATGATATGAGTAATTTCGGATTTTTCTTTATTTTTTCATATACGTTCGAACATTTTTTTTTAATTATTAAAATTTTTATACATTTAACTGTATATGTGTGCGCGATATGACTGGAAAGGAATATAATATTCTAGAAACGATATATAATATTCTAGAATATAATATTCTAGGAATATAATATTCTAGGAATATAATATTCTAGGAATATAATATTCTAGAACTTCGAGACTTTTGCCTTAGAGCCCAAGTTACGCCTGTGATGCTATTCTTACAAAAAACTGTGTACATGTTGTATAGTGTCTACATATTTGTATTCTGCAACGATAAATCGTTTCGTGCATTTTCATGTTCAGGGTGATCCCAAATATTTTTATTACTCTTTGATTTTTTGACGGCCCCCTAATTACCCTGCTTATCAAATGAATGTTGATAAATATGAAGTCAAACATAATCTTTATAATCCTGAAGTTCTAGAAGAATCCGACAAGTATATTTTTAAATAGGGTAGATGTGCCAGTAACGGGCCACCTTAAGGAATTTCTCTAAAAAATAATTTTTTATTAATAGTTATAATTATTGTATTCCAATTTTTTTCATATTATATTAATCTTTCAACAATATTTAACTAATCCCATAGTTACATTTCCCAATAGAAATAAAAATTTCATTTTAAATAATAGAAATATGTCTAAACACCCAAATGCCCAGTAATGGACCACCTATGTTCCAGTAATGGACCGCCTATGTTCCAGTAATGGGCCACCCTACAAAAAATAACAGATAATTATTTCTAGGTGCGTTCGTAATTATGTAAATAGGTAGCACCTATAATTGTCGTTCAGTCCGTCTGTCTATCCATCTATCTGTCCGTTTGTCTGACAGTCTGTCTATCTGTCCGTTTGTCTGTCCGCATATAACAACGGAAAACTAACCAACCGAATCGTTTGAAATTTGAAATACATAATTATTACATAATTTTGTCGAGTCATTTCAAATTTTATGAAAATCGGATGGATAGATCAATTACAGGGACATTCAAAAGGATTCCGTTACATTACGGTCAATAGGGGAAAAAGTTTTAAATGCATTTTAATCGTTTGAAATTTAAAACATATAATTATTGCGTAATTTTGTCGAGTCATTTCAAATGTTATGAAAATCAGATGCATAGATCAATTACAGGGACAATCAAAAGGATTCCGTTACATTACGGTCAATGGGGAAGAAGTTTCAAATGCATTTTAATGATGTTACACTCATTCGAACATAATAGAATTGGCATGAATCTATGAAATATATACTAAAATAAGCATTCTGTACAATCTGTGACGCAAAGAATTTTTATTATTAAATTACAGGGCTACACAAAAGTATTCCACTATATAATGCTATACGGGGAAACATGGTTTGGTACGTGTTTTAATTATATTCAACTATTTCACATTTTATGAATAAGATATACGTTGCTGAGGTGTAATAAGAATTACTATTCCTGTATATTTACAGAACTTCAACCAATATACTGTATCCGAAGTACTATTTAGTATAAAAGCAAGATCTGAATATTTTTAAAACTTCGTTATCGTACGAACGCACCTCATTTGCTACGTTCACGTGCAATTTCCAACTTGTTCTTTTTATGTCTGCGTAAGTCGCATCTTCTTCTTCCTCAGAATCCACATTATCCTCTTGTATACAAAATTCGGCCTTTTTGAAGCAATTGTAAATTGTTTTTTCTTCAATTACCCCCCATTGATCCCGTTCTTATATGTATAACTATTCAATTAACACTGTTTTGAGAAGGATGTTGAAAGGTGTGTGAAAGGAGGGAGTTGATGAATTTGTTGGACTTAAGGAACAAGAAAATTCAAGCAGAGGAGTAATATTAAAAAACTCAGCACTGAACGATAAATTAGGAATAAGAGATGGAAATTTGATTTCATGTGATTTCGAAGTATTTTTTTACAACTGAATAAAGAACATTTTATGAAAATATTCGTTATATGGAGATAGATATTTCGCTATATAGAGACTGTTTTTAATGTAATCATGGGAAAAGGGGAACATTCCTACTAAAAATTCGTTATATAGAGAAATTCGATGTATGGAGTTACGTTATAGAGAGACTTGACTGTTTTTATAAAGAAATTGTCTTTATTAAATTCTAGTAAGTAAAATTTAAGTATTAAATTTGTTTATTTAGTTTTCAGTTAAATCAAAATATTTTATCACTACTGAAATTACACTTTTAGTATTGGTCACTTGGGTGGTCCATTACTGGCAAATCACGAAATAAGCAATCCAGTAATGGACCACCCCTCCTAAAATCTTAAAAATAAATAAAATTTTGTAAATAGCCATTGGTATATTAAATTCAATGTTTTATATTGCTAACCAAACAAAAACATTCAATTTTTACGGAAAAATAAAAAAGATATAAAACTAAGTAAGTAAAGTCTGCTCTTAGCATGTTCATTAAGATTTTCAGTGAAAAACAGAAAAACTGTGAAACTTTATTTTCTGCTTCTTAATTGTTTTGACGAAAAGTGTAAAAAATTAATCCAACTTATAAAGCATGCAAGGTAAAGTTCAGAAAAAAATAATAAAAGCTAAACTATTATTTATTATTTTTTTATAAACCAAAAAGTGCGAGGTGGCCCATTACTGGAAGGTGGCCCATTACTGGCACATCTACCCTATTTGGTAAAATGTCAAAAATTGAAATTGCCCATTGAAATTGTCCAAGCATTGAAAAAAAGGATTTTTTTTCTCAATGCTTTATGTTAAAAAATCTTGAACAGGCTTAATTGTCAATTTTAATATTCTTTACCTATTTGTTACATTTCTGTGTTGGTTTTACATGTTTAAAAATTGTACTGTACGCCAGCTTCTGGTAAACATTTCTTTGTTTAGATTATTTCATGTTTGTATTCTTTGATTTTTTTTAAAGGCAGCTTAAGTTGTGGATTAACCCTTCACTGCACCATGTGCCACATCTAACACATATCTAAAAACACTATAATTCCCATTATGTGCTAAAAATTTGGACAATATGACGTCTAATCACTGATCAAGAGCAGTCCAAAGAAAGCGATTTAGATCAAAAGAAATTTTTAGTAAAAAATTACGAAAATTAAATTTTTATACGGGATCCCGGTCCTATAAGTGATATTTAGTCCATGTCAGATGACTGTTCTAGACTAAAAATTTGAATTTGCTCTTAGAAAAATGAAAAATTTCAATCAAACTACTAAGGTAAAATATACTTTCGTTATTTATACTGAATGTTTAGAAATATTAATATAAAGAAAAGCGTAGAGTTTTACGCAAAAAAATCATTAATTTAAGTTTAATTGCAAAATATAGCAACAAAATATTTAAAAACCCTAATTGTGTATATAAAGTACGCATCATAAAATTGAAATTTAATTTTTTTAAACTATTTTTCCCATTATTAGGACTGATTTCAAATAATTTTTTTCATAAAAATAGAAAAAAATGTACAGTGAAGGATTAAAAGCAAATCTGTTTCAAACACTTCCTCCTCCTTAAATTTTGTTCTGTTTGTGTATGTATTCAATTATGAGATTAAAAATATCAGAATGTTGAATCAAATTTTCGAGGACTAGGTAGGATATAATCTGCTCGTTAATCAATAAAAATTATCCAGGCAGAACAGAAGACAATAAAAATGTATGTGAATGGGTGAAATTGCATCTGCCAACAATAAAACGCCCGTTTCGTGACACGCAAACAGTTGACATGGGGGGAAATTGCGGCATTACACGGCATCCCATAGAATTCTGTCATTCTGTGACACAAACATTATACTCTGTATACCTACACATAATCACATAGAAGTGGAGCCGTTAAAGCTTATGAAATGGAGACAAACTGTCGTGTTTCGATCGTGGTAACATTTTATCTGAGCAGCTTTCCGCAGTGATTAGAGATTCAAATTTCGATACTACACGATGCATATTTGTTCGAAAACATTTGCTGCGAAATGAAGGAAATTTACATTTTAAAGTTTTGGCACATTTGATATGCATATGTATATTATTTTTCTTCCTCCTTGTTTTCTTCCAATATTTAAACATTTTTATATTATGTCTATTCTATAAAGACATTTCGTACGTAACACGAAACAAAATCTGTATCTAAGAGCCAGAACCTTCCTTAGGGGTGTGCGACAGGTGGGGCACAGGGCCTCGCACATGGATACAAAATATTTTTTTAAAATAAAAAAACGATAAAATACAAAATTTTTAATATAAATTTATGATTTAGTTAAGAAAAGATAGTGGTACTGGCATAAAATATAGCCTATGTTGGAAGAGGGACTTTTACCATCAATTTGCCACCATTACTTTTGAAATTGGTTCAGTAGATCAATAAATTACCCCTACAAACATGAAACATATGCTATTCCTTTATAATAGCTAGAGAATCGAACCCTGGCTCCCCGACCCCGTGTCAGAGTATATGGGTGAAATCCATTCTTTTTTATTAATAGTATAATAGATAAGATTGTGTTAATTGTCTTAAAGGAAAGGGCTTCGCAAAATCCTTGCACCGGACATCGCTTTAAGTCCTCGTATATAAGGACGGCTCTGCTAAGAGCGAAACTATAGGGAATTCGCATTTCATTTATTTTTTAGGAGACGTTAAAGAAGTATTATTACCTGGAAAAACAATGCTAATTTCGCAAATTGATATCATATTTATCTTATAATACAAGTATACTGTAAAATCTAGTTACAACGAATGTTAGTTTAACAATTTTTTCCATTTAGCGAATATAGTTTGAATACTTAAAAAAAATTCTATTGTTTTATTTCAGTATAAGAAATATTCTCTTTAACGAATTTTTCAGAGTTCTCTGTAGATATTCCTTGTAACGAGTTTTTGCAATTTAATACAAGTATAGCGATAATTTAAAAAAAGAAAACTATTTTTTTAGTATAAAAAGCTGAACATAAAATTTGTCATTTTTCTGATAATTTGTTGTTAGGTAAAGGGATGTTTCGTGGTTGTTAACAGAGAAGTATTCTGATTGAGGAATATTTATCATCTTTTAGGTAGCTATCATTACAAAAAGTAAAAAGCTACCTATTGCAGCCGTCCGGAGGAAAACATTTCTGGAAAATTTTGGTATATTTTCTCCGATCATAAACCTCACACCCAAAAACCACCTGCCGTTCAAATGTTGACATATATATACATATATATATATGTATATATATACGGTGCCATTTCCGATATTGTACTTTCGAAAAGTGTAAGAAGTTATGCATAGAATTGAACCAAAATTTTTGCGCAAGTGCTTAGTTGTAGTCAACAGGCCCTTCCTGAACTTGAAAAACATCTGCCTGTCGTTATATTGCCCATCATCAGCTTGTGCAGAGACGGGATTTCGCGTCCTTCTAATCCGGCTATTTGTAAACAGCTAATGATAACAGAATGGGGGGAAATTATTGATTAAAAAAAAAAAAAAAAAAAAAAACTATGATTTACAATAACTTGTTTTTACTGCGATTACTTGAATAAAGCAGAAATTCAAGATGAAAATAAAAGTTGGCAGAGTATTGAATTAATAATATTAAAGTATTAACATGTGTAACTATTTTTTGAAACATTAAAATGTAGGTATGAGATAGAAGAAAGTTTTGGGATTGGCACATCCAACTAGTTTTATGTTTTCAGTCATGAAATAGTCAAGAAATTTAAATATTGAAATTTGTTTAATGAGCTTTGTTTCGGATAAAAACAATCTAAAACTATGCTGTGCTAGAAACAACAACTCGAATAAGCTTGAATTTTAATTTAAAACAAATTTTAAGGCTATTTAAAATCAATTTCAATATGAAGTTCTCCAAATTACAATGTGTAATAAAAGAAAAGAAAAAAAAACTTATGGAATATAAAATGTATGAAAATTAACATGCAAATTCTTTCACATGCAGAGAGTTTAACTATTTTTAATTTCTAAAAATGTATCCATCTTTTAGAACATTTTAAGTATTTATTTATTTTCTGTGTGTTTTTACGGGTATTTACAGGATCTTCCCTTCTATACATTCTTCGACAATTATATCGATTTTGACTGTAAGAAACAAAGTAATATGAACTTTTATCGCAAAAAAAACGTTCAAAGAAAATTTAGAGTAATAGTATAATTATTTGGCTCATATTTGGCTCATTCAACCAGACCTTGTAACCCGATCGACAGGGATTTTGATGAAACTTTGTGTACACACTAATTCTATCATGAAATGATTCCATCAGAAAATTTTCCTTCCCAGACCTCAAAGTTTGTGAGATATAGGGGGTCTAATTCTTGGGTTTTTCCCAAATCGCCCATTTCTGAGTCTGTATTTTGAGATTGCAGTTCCATCTTCAAAAAAATGTTTCTCTGGATCTAAAACATGAATCATCCTAAAAATATCACTGCAAAAATATAAAAAGATGCAGGTTTTTATAAAAAAAAAAAGGTTTTATTTAAAAAATTTATTTATAATATTTAGGATTAAAAAAGTCAGCCAAAGTTGAGAGTTATGGTTATTTTTTGAAATTTTTGTGACTACACGAAAAAGGCTGTACACAAAAAGGCAAATGAAATTTTCAATTTCTTTTTGTTTTAAATAAAAGTTTAGACTTTGGGATTTCTATCTATGAAATAAAAATGATGTCTTTCTCATGACTTATGCAAAAATTTTGGGTACTTTCCAGTTAGCCGGATGCATGTGTTATTTTTACATTTGTACATATATATAGATCTATATAAATACAGATGTATTATACATGTACATATGTATGTATATATACAGTATATTTATATATATATGAATAACACTGGTGCCCATCTAACAGAAAAGTACCAAATTTTGCCTTGTTATGAAAATCTGCACCAATTAAGGGAAATAAAATCTGACCAAGTTTAACTGTGGTGCTTAAATAATTACTGGAGCTTCTATGAATTATTGAATTTAATGTTATTTGATACATGTTTTTTTATTTGCAAAGTAAAGTTTATACTTTGTTTTTTCTGATAAAAAAAAATCTGATTGCAATATGTTTCCCCATTAAATTTAGTGAATGGTCCATATGTTTCATTTAGTTATTTAATAATGGACATTTTTTGCTAATCTAAAGAATCTCTTACTTTTTTTTTCAATAATTTAACTCAAAACAGATTTATTTTTGTACAGTATAAATAATTTTTTCTTCTCACATTTTCATTATTTCTTTTGAATGATTATACGTAGCTGCCAACTTTTACGCATTTTTCCTACCACAAAAAATTTACAATAATTATTGTCTTATTTAATCATCGAAATCTTATCTCTGTACAATTTTAGTGGTAGCAAAAAACGCGTAAAAGTTGGCAGCTAAGCTTATACATTAATTATTTGTGTTTAAAATTTTTTCAAAACCTTGTATTTCCTTTCTTTGGGTAACTTTAATCAGTTTAAATATTTTTTGACAAGTTTAAATACACAAATGTTTAACAGAATTTAAGTTTGTTTCTATAGTCTGAAAGATTTAATTGCACCTGCCTTGTATAAACACCTTCTGATAAAGGCAGGGTAAAGTTCTTTAGTGAAAGCAGATGTTTTGAAATATATTTAATCAAATTATTGTCATTCTGTTGTTTCTTATCATAGAAGAATGATCTAACTTTTACTGTGCTACTAAAAATATATTCTGATTTTTACATATTTCATAATCCTGATATGTATAAATATTTTTTTGCTTTATTGTTTTAATATGGAGCCTAGTATTAAACCTTCTACTAGTCTTCAGGCTTGCAGTATTAGAATATTGACTTTTTTAGACTGTCACAAAACTAGATATACAAATAACAGAGAATTAAACTACATGGATAATCTCTGTGATTCTGAAAAAGAACTTTTATTATTTATTTTAAAACGAAAAATAAGTGAAAACCATTTGATTAATGTATCTGAGCACCACAGAATTTGGTTATTAACGAAATATGAATTTTATCAATATAAATGTACAGATCCATTTCAGCGGCATAAAAAGCAAGTGAAAAAAGCAATTAGGGCAGTTAATAGAGATTTATATACGGCCGAAAAAGTAAACCAAAGTTGAAAGTTATGATTATTTTTCCGAAATTTTGTGAGTTTAAGAAAAAGGCTCTACACAAAAATTCAAATGAAATTGCACAAAGTTGCCCTTTTTGATTTTACAAACACGAAATAGTAAAAAATTAATTCATATGTTCTGATACAATTATTGAACTACAATCTACAACTATCTCTCTGATATCAGTTTTATGTTTTATGTTGAAAATTAACATACATATATTCATTAATATTCAATTCAAGTTTTTCCAATTTACAAATATATTCCAAAGTTTTTGCGCCGTAGCTAAGGGGGCGCTATGGGCGGCTGAGCCCCCTCCCCCTGGAAAAGATTCCAAGGTAACTAAATGAATTGCTGTTCCGAAAACTCAAATGAAATTCTGTTCAGAAATCTAATTTAGTTTTGAGACCCTTTGACAGTTTTGCCGAATTACTAAATTTTATCTAAAATGTTTCAACACGCCCTCATCCTGTTTGTACATACGAAGCTAATATGGAGTTTAATTTTGCACCAGTTAACACTCAAAATTTTCGTCATCATATACTTTTCTTAGCATAAAAAGAAGTTATTATAACAGTTTAATAATAAACATAGTACCTACAAATGTGAATAAGCACTAATTTATCTTTCTGCGTCAGAGAGAGAAAAAAAAATTATGACCCTACTTCTCTTGAGCCCCCTTATTGTTCACTTCTAGCTACGGCCCTGTAAAATTTTCTGAAAAAATCTGGTCAACCGGAAACCAACCGGCAACATCTACAACAATAAATAATTTCAACCCGAAAGGTTCTTCAGTTTGTGCTCGGATAAAATCAGATTACCTCTAAACCGATGCAGCACTCTGTTCTAGAATGCTTATGAAGACTTTCTATGCTGAATGATAGTAGCGAAATATGGGAAATTCTTTAATAACATGACTGAAATATCACAAATAATACGCATTTTTTTTTTTTTTTTTTTTCGTGGTCATGCATTGTTCATCAAATGCCACCTTTGGTAGCGTCATACGAAAGTTGAAAGTGGAAAATGGATTGTATAAAGTAACGGATACATAGCTTTCTATCGATGTTTTTGTGAAAAATATCGTATATTCCGGCATATAACGCGCGTTTTTCAAACAAGAAAATGGACTGAAATTTACAAAATAATAATAATAATAATAATAATAATAATAATAAATAAATAAAGATTACAACTGAAAAAAAGATATAAAAAATGAGAATTTCTACATTAAAGAACATACTTATAATATTTGCAGAGAGATCATATTAGTTATTAAATTACATGAAAAATATATTATCTATTGGAATTTTCAGTGTTCTTTTCTTTTCTTTTTTATTGCATATATCATAGAAGGAGTGTTTATAATGGACCGAATTATAATGTATAACAAAACTAGAATGTCAAATATACCGAAAAATAGAAATATGTAAGTGATCTTTATATACCGGAATAAACTTTAGTCCAGTAATAATCCTAAGAACAATTTTATTCAGTTATAATTTAGATCACTCACTATCAAACGATTTTGCAAACTATGTTAGACATCTAATTAATCATTACTGTCATTTCTGATAAAACTATGTTCTTGAATTGTTGTGTAATTTGTTTGAGTGTTGAGACTTTACTGGTTCTTATTTGAAAGGTAGGGCGGAAAAGATTGGAAAGTATATCTATAATTACAGAAACAGCTTAATTGTGAAATATGTCTAATAAAGTGCTTTCCTGATTAGTTTTGAGAGTTCATTGGATAAGTATAGGGGGATTTCAGGGGGCGTGTAATCCCCTCTCATAGTTTAGATAAATGTGTTTTTCGTGCTGAATTATCAGATTTCATTCAAATTCAAGATGTAGGATAATTCGGATGAGGCGCCTCCATGATTAGTTTTGGGTGTTCATTGGTTAAATATAAAAGAGGGTATACGAGGTAACCCTCCCTTAATTTAGGTAAATGGGCTTTTTAAGTAGAATTTATCGATTTACTTCAAATTTTGGATATTGGTTCGTTCTGATAAGACACTTGCCACCTTTGTTTTGGGGATTCATTGCTTAAGTATGAAGAAGGAACGGAGGATAACCCTTCTTAAATTTAATAAATGGGTTTTTATGTAGAATTATCCGATTTGCTTTAAATTTTGGACATACGTTCTTTCTAAGACGAATCTTTGATTAGTTTTGGGAGCTCAATGATTAAGTATAAAAGAGAGAAATGGGGGAGCTAAACCTCCCTTAATTAATTTTTCCAGAGGCATTATTCTTTGAAAAAAAAAAAAAAAAAAAAAAAAAAAAAAAAAAAAAAAAGGCTGTAATTTACAATTAGTCTGAATAGCCCGTGAGCTCAATGTCATCAATTTAACTGGGCAATTTCTTTTTATTGTTGGCGAAATTAATACCTAACTTCGAAATCTGCAGTTTCTATAGACTGAGTTTGCAGGGATTTTTTTTATTTAAATTTTTGAACTCGTTAGTGAATATTTTAACACCAGTGTAGAAAATTAATGAATGCAAAGGTATTGAGAATTCACATAACAGCAGCTTTAAAATGTGAAAATCGGTTTTAAGAATGCGTAAAATATATAGGATAAAAAATATATATTTGTTTAAAAAAAGTTGTTTAATATAGATATGTAGAAATATTTATACATATAGATACTCTAAAAAACTGTAGCAGTATCTGTATGCATAGACACTGATAAAACAACGGCAAACATTCATGCAACCGTTTTTAGGGATAACGGTTCAGTAACAAAAATTTATTTTTATCTGACTGCTTCAAGTTGTGGTTAAGTAAACGTTAGCAATAGAATCTGTTGAAATACTATACAGTAAAATTTTCAGTATACAATTCAGAAAAGGGTATGAAAAAAAAAATCATTGTTCTATAGCAAATTATGAAAGTTTTGAGTTTTTCTTACCCCTCTCCCTTAAGGGTGTTCTTAACTGTTCCGCTCAACAAGCGCAAAATATTTTGACACATTTATAAATTCATTTTTTAACAGAAGCTATAAAATTGGAATGCCTAACTATGGAAGCGATTTCGAATCAAAGTTAGTTTTCCATTTTATGATAATTAAATTACCTATCCAGTTCTAAGCTATTTCGATCACGTGATCACCCGTTTTTCTCCTGCTTTTCGACCGGTTTTTCTGCTTTCGTCAGGAAATGTGCTCAAAAACGGCAACTTTGAAGACTTGTTATGAAAATATCTATTGTGTTTTAAAAAAAACAGAAAATTGAGTGCAATTAGACAGTTTCTGAATAACAACCCCTGCTATTTTCATGCATTTCCGAACAAAAATAAATTAAAGCATTTGACTTTTGCCCTTTTGATTTAAAAACAACCTTAAAATATATTTGTACTATAGATAATATAAGCGAAATTTGCTAGTGAATTTCATCAGAGTGACAAACTTCATATTTGACTTATTTATGACTGGCATTGAAATGCTATCAGAATTACGAAAGCTACTGAAATCTAAATCAGTTTAAACATCCTTTTGCAGATAAAAGGTCTCGTGACATTTACCCATTCCAATGAATTTTGCAAAGTTAATGAAGCCTTTGCTCTATGTCAGACTAATAATAGCGAAATGTGCGATATTCATTTAACACCGAGACTGAAATACCTCAGGTAGTATGTGATAATTTTAATCATGCATGATGAAGTAAATGCTTATGCTTACATTTGGTAGCAAAGTGTGAAAGTTAAAGTTGGAAAATGTATTAAATAAGGATTCAATGTATTAAATAAGGACTAGATGCTTATTTGAAAAATAAATTATTTAGGACTGTGAAAATAATTTTAATCTAAAATGTATGCTGTTTTACCTTTTGCACTACTAACATGAAAAAAAAATTATTTAAGACTGTGAACGTAACTGTAATCTATATTTCGTGCTGTTTTAACTCTCGCACAACTAGCATGAAAAATAAATTATTTAAGACTGTGAAAATAACTATAATCTATATTTTGTGCTGTTATAACTCTCGCACTACTAACACGAGGTTAATTCGACACCATCTCGACATTTTGAAGTTTTTCTCATTTAGAATATGTATGATTAAATTGTTATCTTGGAATTATGTTATAAAGGCCCCTTTCACTCTATTATCTACTTAATAAGTTTTACACAGTTAAAAATTTTTTTATTTATTTGTAGAAATTTGCAATGGGGTTTAAAAGCCTCATCTTAGGCCAACAGAGAGTAAATGAAAGCTTTGTATTCTTTATCATATTTCACAAGAAAGAAAGATAATTTTTGTCATTCTGCCAGGTGTAGTTTATTGTGGGTGCAGCGTGGCCATGCATTTGAAATGCAGGTCTCTTCCTTGTTTCTTTGTTCTTGTGTTTAATTGTGTGTAAGTTTCGCTATTCAATAAAATTAATTGTCACATCCTATGAACATTATAATTACTTTAACGAATTTACGGAAGAGACCCCTGCAAAAATGACTGTTTATTGAACTAAGAGAAGACATTGTTAATTTTTTTTACGCCTATTGGTGTTTTTCTTCTGTGTACCTGAGGGCGACAGGCTGACGCCACATAAATAAGCAGGGGTAGAACAGATTCATGTGACACCCAGGGGCGTAAATCCCGGGGGGGTTTGGGGGGGTGCAGCACCCCCCCAGAAGAAATCAGTCGGAAAATTACCAGATCGCTCGGAAAAAAGTATCTTTAGTCGGAAAAAAATAGTATTAACCTATAAAAACTTATAAACTGGAAAAACGGAAATATCATTCGGAAAATTTACCGTTTAATCGGAAAAAGCATACCGTTTAATCGGAAAGTCGGAAAAAATAGTATTATGTATTACCCTATGAAAACTTATAAATTAGAAAAATGGAAAAATCAGTCGGAAAAACTCTTGTTCGATTGAAAAAAAATGGCATTAACTTATAAAAACTTATAAATTAGAAAAACTAAAATATCATTCGGAAAATTTTTCGTTTCCATCGGAAATAAAGCATGTTTAGTCGGAAAAAACAGTATTACGTATTAACCTATAAAAATTTATAAATTGGAAAAACGGAAAAGTCAGTCGGAAAAAATGGTGTTAACCTATAAAAACTTCTAAATTGGAAAAACGAAAATATCATTCGGAAAATTTCCCGTTCCATCGGAAAAGGCATGTTTAGTCGGAAAAAAACAGTATTACGTATTAACCTCTAAAAGCTTATAAATTGAAAAAACGGAAAAATCAGTCGGAAAATTTCTTGTCCGATCGGAAAAAATGGTATTAACCTACAAAAACTTATAAATTGAAAATACAAAAATATCATTCGGAAATTTTTCCGTTCCATCACAAAAGGCATGTTTAGTCGGAAAAAATAGTATTGTATTATTTTTAATTTATATTTACGTTACATGTACGTGTAAATATAAATACTTAATTTATATTTACGTATTTATGTTATAATAACGTATTAACCCATAAAAATTTATAAATTGGAAAAACGGAAAAGTCAGTCGGAAAAATTCTTGTTCGATCGGAAAAAAAATATGTTTAGCCGAAAAAAAGGTATTAATCTATAAATATATATGAACTGGATAAATATTTTTGTAATTTTGAATTAAATAAGAAAAACAAGTTAGATCGAAGAAAACCTATAAAATTTTATTCTTAGTCGGATTTATTTCCCCTTGTAGTTTCTAATAAGAATAAAGAATACTGCCCAGTTAAACTGATGGCATTGAGCTCACAAGCTACAAATACTAATTGTACATTAAAGCCTTATATTTTCAAGTGTTAATTCCGTTCGAAAAAAATTAAGAAGGGGAAACAGCTCTCCCCTTTCCTCTTTTTTTATACTTAATCATTGAACCTCCTATACTATCAAAGACATGCTTTATCATATAAAAAATCTATATCCAAAATTCAGAGCAAATGAGATAATTCTTAATAAAAACCCATTTAGCATTTATATAATTTAAAAGGAGTTATCTCCCTCTTTTATACTTAACCATTAAACTTCCAAAACTATTCAGAGATTTGAACGAAATCTGAAAATTCTGCTTGAAAAACCCATTTATATAAATTAAGGGGGGGGGGCATTAGAACCCCTGTTCCCCCTATTTATACTTATTCAATGAACATCTAATAACAGTCACGGAATCGCCTCATCAGAATGATCCTAATCTAAATTTTGAACGAAAACTTTATTCTGCATTAAAATCCCATTTGTATCAAATAAGGGGAGGGGCATGAGCCCCCGTTCCCCCTCTTATACATATCGAATGAACTCCAAAAACTAATCAGGGAAGCGCCTTGTCAGGATATACCTACATACAAAATTTCAAGTGGATCGGATATTTTTATCACGAGTTATCGCGTTACGCACGAACGCACGTACATACAGAACGGACGGGCACATAAGCTCTCAGGCTATAATAGCCTGTGAGCTAAAAAGCAATTTATAACGAAGAAAACATAAATTTATTCTTAACCGGAACTAATTAATTTAACTAATTGGTAATTTATTAATTAGTTTAATTTACTAATTAATATAACTTATCAATATATAGGATTTTTTTTTTTTTTTTTTTTTTTTTTTTTTGATAAAACTATTTAGAAAAAATTTGATTTGTCAAATATTGTGTACTCGGAAACCTCGATATGACGAAAAAAAATATTTATGTACATATTGTAGCAATGGTAATGTTATTTGTAACTGTGGTTTTTTGAGTAAAACCTTAATATTCCGATTTTTTTTTTTTTCTGTGCCTTTTGACTTCGAAATATCGAAATCTACCTGTATTTATTTACTATAGGAAAGTTTTTAGTTTAGTCTCGAAATTTTAAGCTATACTGATTGAAGTGAAGAAACGCCTATTTTTTTTTTTTTTTTTTTTTTTTTTATCTAAACTTTAAATTTAGTTAGAAATATGTATCACGGAATTTAAATGGTATCCGATGAAAATTCAAAACTGAAATACAAATATTTAATATTTTTCCATATCGAAATCTGGATGTTTTCCACTCTATACAAATTTTACCTTTAATTGAAAATAATTATGGTTTTATTTTTTCCTACTAACTAATATTGTGTTTTCTTTTTATTTTATTAAAAGATATATAATTAAAAATGTGAAACAGTTTTTATTTACCTTTTTACGTAATTTTGGATTAATTTAAAAAAGTGCTTAAGAAATATATATGATATAGGATGAAAATTGAAAATACTCAAATACTTTGAATTTTTATCTCGAAATAATATGAATATTTTAGAGTATACGAATATATTTCTCTCAGAAATAATACTTTTTTTTTCCCCTGAATCAATTGTATTCATTTTTTAAAAATATTTTTTTTAATACTATTGCATTTTGTTTAGTCCGAAAAATAAGGGGTAACATCAAGTTGTTACGCTGTTTTAAAGTTTGTCGTTAGAAAGAATTAAAACTTATATTAAGAAATCCCGTATTTTTGGCAAATTTTTGTCTCTAAAATATTCCTTAAACAAACAAATTAAAAACAGCTAGAGATTTTAACTGACTTCTGAAAAATAGAAAGCTAGAACATTTTTTTTCTCTTGAAAGTAAAGCTTGGGCACCTAGACAACTGGGCGGTGAACTTCCTGTCCTATGTGTCAATTACAAAACAAGCAGCACCTGCATTAACTCTTTGTTTAAACCGTTAGTATTTAAGCTCATAGTACGAAATCATTCAATTACAAAATGTTGATGCGAGAATATTTTGGTATTTGGTTAATAATTCAATATTTTTGCATCAGTTATGTCCTCACCTAAATGTAAGAGACAAAAAGTGCAATCTGCGTTACTTAATTCCATTTTCGATAATGATTACAGGAATACACAGAAAAAAAAACATGCTGATAAAATTTCAGCCCATATACATATACTGTTTTGCGTTGCTGGAGTTCCAAAAAAACCTTTTGAAGTAAATAAACTACTTTATTACAGAATATTTTAGATATATAAAATGTGTAAACAACTATTGTTTTCATATTTAATAATAGATTTATTTATTTATTTATTTATTGAGGGGACAAATAAATTATTTAATACCTTGTAAAAATGTACTATTATTCGACATATATTAACTTTTTTTTAACAGTTAGTATCGCAATTCCCGCACTATTTGCTAGTTTTGTTTCAAAATGGATATGAAAAGCTAGTTATTATTTAAATTTCATGAAGTTATTATTATTTTTAACTAAATTTTTTCTTTCAATATATTTGCTTTCTTTTTTGCCAACCATTTTACATTTCGCAAGTCAATGTATTTAGTATTGTGCATGAAGTTAAAACTGTACTATGGATCTTTTTATATTTTATCAATATTATTTCATTAATACTAAGAAAGTTAATTTATTTTTTGAAGTTCAAATGTCAATATATGTAAAATATTCTATATATTTAAAACTTTGTTATAGTACCAGATATAATAATTTTGTCTCACTGCATAACAATAATTTGATTATTATTTTGTACATAGATTTTTTTTTTGTGTGTGTGTGTGTGTAATGTGTGTGTGAGTGTGTGTATAGATAAACAAAATTTAATCATTTGAAACTTGAAAATAATATCGGCCTTGGGAGAAGATAGAATGGCGCAACTTTGGATTGTTTAAAGCTAATTGATGATTAAATCGATCTTTAAACCTCTTTTGCAATTTGAAATTTTTTACTGATACATTTTTTTTTTTTTTTGAGCCTGGTGTGGTTGTGTGTGTATGTGTAGGGGAAGGGGGGGGGGTTGTAGAGAAACAAGAATTTTACTTTTGACTTATACATTTCGTTTTTTTGTTTTGTATTTTGTACATGTTTTCATACGGCGACAGCAAAACTGTTGGCACTATTTAATTTGTCCTGACTGACTGATAATCAACGTTCGGCCCAAAATATTGAATGTAGAACCATGAAAATGGGAGAGAAAATACTTCTTATGATGTACGTGTCCACTAAGATGGAATTTTTGAATTTATCCTCCCCCCCCCCCTAATAGGGACAAGCGGGGGGAAGGGGTCAAAAATTTTGGAACAACTTACCATATCTCAGCAAACATTTCAGGTAGGAGCGTGAAATTCCAGAAAATAAATCTACTAAAAATATTATTAAACACATAATCCAACGATTTTCGAAATCCCCCCTCAGGGGGTTAAAGGGGGGGTCGAGAAATTTAGGACATTTGGCACATCTCAGCAGTCTTTTTTAATAATAGCATGAAAGGGCAGAAAATAAAATTATTAAAAACTAATTAAATAAGTGTTTCAGCAATATTTATAAATTTCCACTCCCGAGGGGGTTAAAGTGAGGATGGAAAAATTCCATACTTTTTGGACCATGTGGCGTATCATAAGAGAGCCCTCAGATCACTCTTTCATATTATAAACCTTTCTTCCCTCCCCCTGACCCCCTCCAATTTCCCTACCGTGGACAATTTTCAATCTTTTTTTAAACTGTAGCGTTTTATCATTTAAGATCGGATTTTTTACAGGACCCTCTGATAAATATTATTTATGATATATGAAAAATTCACAGTTAGAGGAAGAGTTACTTTGGGAAGGAAAATATTTCCTAAATTAGGCCTACATCTCTCTTGTGATATATCATTGGATACCCACTTAGTCCTGACAAGTCACCGCTTTTCTAAATTTAGCCGACACCTTTCGTGTGATATATCGTTGGAAAGCCCTGTGACTGCTTATTCATATTATGCACTACCCATGTCCCTCTCGGGTGGTACGATTATTCCATCAGGAGATCGTCTACTAATGGGTAAAATATATTGTTATATAAGACTAATAATAGCATAATATAAGATTATTTGACTATCTCGATACACTAAGTCATAATTATCTTGAGAATTATAATATATATATTAATGTATATATATTTATGAATATATATATATATTAGTCCTCATGTTGGCCATAGTACTCGGAAATTTTCCTTCTTGAAAGTCGGAAATTTATGAGCCTACACCCCCCTACGCGACTAGAGTGGTTTACGCCCCTGGTGACACCTAGTTCCAAGGTTTAATATTTTTTTCAATGAATGACTTACAAAAGAGAATGACTCGCTATGCACTACGGTTGTTTACAACTCCATTTCTGAAATGTTTCTTTTAACCTGCTCAAATCATTGAAATATTGTTAGTTTTGAATCTTTTATAGAAAAATATGTCGAGCAGAAGGGATTTTAGGTAGAAATTTTTTTTTATTTAGGCAGATAAATTTTTCATGCTCATCTCAAAATAAAGCCTAACGTAGCTCCATCTTAGCGGAAACTGATAAGATCGATGGGTTTGCCCCGGAATTGTTGCATATATTTTATTATATAGAGATGGGAAATTCTTTCATGGACACCCTGTAGAATTTTATGTTATACAAATAACATTCCACCCATCATTAAACTTATATTGTAAATATATCCTAAAATTTCCAAAAAATATCAATATGCATTAGAGGATCTTTATATCACATTTCTGGAGATCAGAAATTTAAAGTTGAGTACTTTTTAGTATAATATAGAATATTTTACACATTGTCGAATTTACTGTGTAAACATAGTCCAAATATGCCTACATCAAATCATTACTAAATTTCATCAAACTGACAAACTTCATGACTTATTTATTTATGACTGGCATTGAACTGCTATGAGAATTTCAAAAGCTACTGCAATCTAAATTAATTTAAGCATCCTTTTGCCGATAAAAGTCTCTTGGCATTTACTCATTCCAATGAAATTTGCACTGTTAATGAAGTCTTTTCTCTATGAGGACTAATAATAGTGGAATGCTCTATAATCATTTAACATAGAGACTACTGAAATATCTTAAGTAATATCCGATTATTTTAGTTATGCATGGCGAAGTAAATGTTACTTTTGATAGTAACGTGTAAAATTTAAACTTTGAAAATGGATTAAATAATGTATAAAATGTGGAGAATTGAAATGCTAATTTGAAAAATTGATTATTTAGGACTGGAATAATAAGTATAATTTCAATTTTATCATGCTTTCTTAAAAGCCATTACAAAGTATCTTTCAACACTATTTTAGATATTAGCATTTTATGCCCTGGAATATATTTGTGGACGTGAGTTTCAAAATTCACTTGATCAACAATTTTAAAAATCGAGTATTTTCTTTCAATCTATTCTATTGGTGACTTGGCATCGAAAAAACACTACAAAACTAATTTCATGATGTAGTTCTGGGAGGAGTCTGGCATTTTGGTCTACAATGAGAACCAATGGACGCAGTCAGAGGTTTTTTGCGATTTCCCAAAATTCGATTTTCTGTATAAGGCGAGTTTTGAAACTCACGTTCTCATATACAGGGTGTTTATAAAGATGATAACCCAGATATAAGATCCTCCATCCAAAAGCAGTATCTTGCGGTGGAAAAATAATTTAACCTCTGTGGATGCTGACATGCTTGCCGCTACCCGGCGTGAAATTGACTTTCGACTTAATATTCCCCGTGCGACAAAGGGGGCATACACGGAAGCTCATTGACAAATGTCAGGAAATTTTTTGAGTCTATCTAACCATTTATGTTATTAATTTTAACCTATCTTTATTATTTTATGAGTTATTAAATATCAAAATGGATCCGGGACTTTATAAACACCCTGTATGTATATATATTCGTAGCATGTAGATAAGCTTAGATTTTTAGCGCTTAAATTTTTATTCTCCTTTACAACATACGCAAGCAAGCAATCACAAATGTTACATGTGCTACCTACTTCTTTACAGCAGTGTTAGTGAAAATACCGTGAAAAAAAATAAATACGCATGAACATGAAATACACAGGATGTTTCAGCAGAGCGGTTACAAAGTTTCGGACGATGGGAAATGGCCCAGGTCAGAATGCATGGTCGGAAACGTATTCCTGGCGCGGTAGTGAAACGCAAAACACAAGAAAGGAAGAATATGAACAAGGTAACGTGGTGAAATAACATTATTATTATTATTATTATTATTATTATTATTATTACCGCACAAATGCATTGAGAAGACTGTGCAGAGGAACTTGTAGCACATATAGTGGTTGCCGCTAAGGAAGCACGGACACGCCCGGTACTTTCGAGAACCTTCGATCTTCGTTGCACACGGAATTGTGGCGCTTGTATCACGTCCTAAGATAGTAATTTTGAACTTTCTTTGAAGCCGATCGCTGTCTCTGTTTAGGGTTTCGTATATCCAGTGTTCTCGCTGACATTTAACCAACGTTAGTAATTTGGCTAATTAAAAATAAAAAAGATTCGCCAAATGAAAAAAGTATTAGCAAAATAGATTTGCTATGTAGCACAAAAAATTATCTTTAATCCTTTAATACCACCCCCCCTTTTTTCCAATATGTTCTAAAATAGCCTAAGTTTTTATAATTACGCCACCGATTGTTATTAATCCAATTTCAACTATCCGCTACAAATATATTATATATATATATATATATACATATATATATATAAAACGAAAAAAGAAAGAAAGAAAAAGCAAAAATTGAGCACTAGCAATTTGGCGAATCTAATCGCTTGTATACTCGCCAAATGAAGAATTTAGTCGTAATTTGGCGCAATGGCGAGCGATAGCGAGAGCCCTGCGTATATTTGACGAAAGCCTATTCTTCTCCGTCCTCTGTCTATCCGTCCGTCACAGAGTCTATAGATAAAAACTGTATAAGTCTGAGACTTCAAATTTTGTGTACTTATAGCTGAATACCACATGTCGCACGACAAATCATAAAATTTTGAAAAAAATATATATTATTTTAATTAAATTTATTTTTTCTATGTCATTTGTTCATTTTTGCGATTTACATTTTAAAATTGAACCTTCATTTGAAAATTTCTCGCGAAAACATCATAGGTTGGAGGTAAAACCTCCCTAATAAACTGATGGTTCTGGGTTCGAGCCCCGGGAAGTTGAAATTTTTATATTAAGATGGATTTAATTAAAAGAAATTTTGTAATTTTTGCCAATTTAAGGGTTATTTTATAAGGGTTATATTTTTTCTATTTTAAAAACTACATTGATTTATTAATGATTCATCATTTTAAATTTCGTTTAAACAATTTTATGTAATTTGATTTTAACCTTTTTAATTTGATTAAAATGAATGACTCCCTTTATAATAATTTAAAAATTGAATTTGTTGGTGCTACCATCTCTGTAATAATTTATTTAACAGTTTTGATTTATTAATTATAGGATAAGGTCTTTTGAGAGAAATATTAAACAAAACCCTCTGTGTGATATGCAGTCACACTTACCCACTTGTTTTATTTTTATTTTTCATTTCTTTTTTTTTGGGGGGGGGGGGGGGTAAGGGGCTGCACTAAGAATAATAAACAAGTTTTCTCACCCTTTTCGTGTTCTTCCTTTCTTGTGTTTTGTGTCGTCACAACTGTGCCAGGAATTCATTTCCGACCATGCATTGCCATATGATTTCCCATCCACTAGGTGTGCGCTATCTTTGATGAAACATTATAACCACTGTGCTGAAACATCCTGTACATAAGTATTGATCGTTAATTTGTCAATCAAAAGATTACACTTATAGAGATGCAAAATAACAAGAAAAGAAGTTTGAAATTGCACGAAAAGCGTAGCAAATGAAGGGCGTTCGTACGATAACGAAGTTTTAAAAATATCACTCTCATATATCAATCTCATAAAACTGTAAATATTTAATTACAATTAAAATGCGCACCAAACAATATTCTCCCTATACCATTATGTAATGGAATACATTTGTGTGGCCTTGTAAATCAATAACAAATGTTCTTTGTACCACAGATTATGCAAAATGTTTATTATATTATGTACTTTATAGATGCATATCAATTTTATTATGTTCGAATGAGTGTAACACCATTAAAATGCTTTTAAAACATTTTTCCCCATTGATCGTAATGTAACGGAATATTTTTTATTTTCCCTGTAATTTAACTAAGCATCCAATTTTGATAAAATTTGAAATAACTCGAAAGAATTATGCAATAATTATGTATTTTAAATTTCAAACAATTATAATGCATTTGAAACTTTTTTCCCCATTGACCGTAATGTAATAAAATACTTTTGATTGTCCCTCTAATTGAACTATGCATCCGATTTTCATAAAATTTGAAATGACTCGACAAAATTATGAAATAATTATATGTTTTAAATTTAAAATAATTCGGTTGGGTAGTTTTTGAGTTGTTATATGCAGACGGACCGACAGACAGATGGACGGACTGAACGACAACTATAGGTGCTACGTATTTACATAATTACGAACGCACCTAATAACACCGATAGAGAAGAAAATGAACATTACAAAACAAATGAAAAAGAAATGTTTGAATGGAGGGATTCTTTCCAAAAGGAAAAATCATCCAATTTTAATGGCGTAATAAGGATAAGGACACATAAACAGTCGAAATTAGAAGATGCAACAGAAGTGGATTTATAGGGAATACCAATAAATTTCTTCTGGATTCTTAATCTAAGGCAATGTAGAATCCAGGGGGTGATCCGGGGGGGGGCACCCCCCGGAGCAATGTCCTCCCGCGGAAATTTTAAAATTTGGGGTTTTTAATGATTAAAAAGGGCAATCCTTCGGAACTTCATAATGTCCCCCCCCCCGGAGCCTTAAAAGTCCCTCCCGGAGAAAAGTGTCTGAATTCAACACTGATCTAAAGTGACCAAACATCTGCAGAATTTAACGAAATTAAAGAACAAAAATCAAATAGGTCATGCAATTTTTGATTAAAAAAGTTATTAAACTTTGAATAGTTTAGAAATTTGTTCCCCTTATCAAATCCAGAATATGAATTGATTTTTATTTATTTATTTATTTTTATTATTATTTGGGAGGAGGGGAAGGAATGTAGAAGTTCCTAAAAAAGTAAAGTAAAGTACATCTGAGGTTGATGCACCACAAATAGTCGAAATCGCTCCTGATCTATCAACGATTATAAATGGATGATAAGGAAATTAATTATTTCTTCTTTTATATACGTGTTGTATAACAGATTCAGCATCTAAAAAAAACATTTTTTTGTAATACTTGTGTGAAATTAAAGAGTTTAATTGAAGAGATAGACTACATTACATATAGAGCTATTACTATACCAGCTACATTACATATGGAATTTTTCCTGTTTTGTCGGTGGAGCAAAATGAAATATATTTTAATTTAAATTATGTAACATTTATATTTGGTTTTAAATCCATTTATCTGGCAAAATCTAACTATAAATTTCCATTTTAAACCTCTGAGATTCAGTTTCTTCATTGTATGGAACAAAGCTCAAACAATTAATCAAGATGACTCTTCCTGAGTGCTAAATGGATGGCAGGATTTAGTTGATGTTAATCAACGTCTGCGTTAGGCAGGTTTCATTAAGATCATAAGTGTTAAAGGTTGAGAAAGTGACACGAAGCCCTTAATCTGTTGATAGGAAGTTTAATTAACTTTTATTCTTTGGCGTCTTCTGTTATGATATCAGTTTGCTTGTAACATATAAGCTCTTTTGACAGTCATATTTATATTTTCATAAGTATAGTGATTAAAAAAAAAAAGTAAACACATCCTACTAACACCTCAACAAATTATCGTAGAAGAAAGTTATTCGTACCGAACGATTAGAAATAAAATCTACTTTTAAATGATGTACATAAAATTTGCATAAAAATATTATTTTGGAGGGCATCTACATATTAAAACGAACCCTGACTTTGTTTTCTTTTTGATAGTAGTTGTGGTGGTTACTCGATAACCCCCCCATATTTTTTGTTTTAATTCAATTTTATTAACTATTTTATTTCCTATCATCTCCTTTTTATTAATGTTCTCAATTTAAATATTATTTCGATTTCGTTTCTTTTGATACCGTCGCCTGTAAATTTTTCTTCCTTACATAGCTTATCGAATGTTCTAATCCGGTAAAATCTTGTTTGAATTCATTCCTTCCGGTTTAGAAAGCTTCTAGAATTATCTCGATCGTTCTATGGGTGGTATTTCCGGTTAATCGGGCCCTCCCCTTGGCCTATCAAATTCAAATCCACAGGTGACGTGATTTAACCAGCTAAGTGCCTGGCCACCTTCTTTGGCCTTCCTTCTTTAAGAGTTTGTCATTTTTTTCCTTATTAAATTTATATTTCACCATACATTAAAACGTAGCTTGGCTTCTTTTTCCTCGCTCTCCCCATTCGAACGTTGCCAACTTGGCGTATTCCGGGTTTATAGTAACCCTTGTTCTTTTCTCTCTCCTGGCTCTGCGCCACCAAGCAGTCCAGTTCAGTTGAGCGTCAGTTGAGTTCAGTTGAGTGTCACCGAGGCAGTTGAGAGTGATGCTGAGAAGTTCCGTAGATGCCGAGAAAATTTAGCGGGCACCGGGGCAAGTGAGCGCGCCCCGAGGCAGTTGAGCGGATGCTGCAAGAAGGATGGTAAATCCTCCAAAAATCGTCGTTATGCTGCGAGCGGCAATGCACCTCTGCCGCTGCGATCTAAATTCCTTTGTTCATTTTATTCCGGCTACTCAGTATGTTCTAATGGTTTGATAAAAATCAGTTATTTGTCTTCATAAATGATTTATCATAGTTCTTTTCCAAAGAACTCTCTTCAATTTATTTCAAGTTTCTTCAAACCGATTTCCATATCATTATTTTTAGTGAATTCATTTTTCCTCTGAAGAGAATGCAGAGAATGTGATTCCTACTTAAAATATATCATAACTTAATTCCTCTTCGTTTCATGATAAATCGGCCATTAAGCGTAAATATAATTATCTGGGCATAAAACGGCATCCCCAATTGAAGGTATTGAATATCTTTTGTCATCTTTCAGGCATATTCCTTCTGAAGTAATATTTGGTTGATATTCTAAGATAATTTTTTGTCTTCATATCATTAAGAAAATGTTATCATGTTATCAAAATGCATACAAATACATACATGAAGAAAGTTTGTGTTAAAATATGTCGACTTATGTATATCATCCTTGTGGAGCATTTTTGTACGAAAATAATAATAATTCTACTTATATAAAAATGTACATGATAACAAATATATATAAAAAAAAATATTCAAGTCATGAAGTATTTCACAAGTGATTATAAATAAATATGTTTGTCTTCTTCAATTTTTTTCTCTTCATTTAATTGCGTCAAAGCCTATCCATTTGTCTACCTGAATTTGTCTTCATCAGCCAAGAAAATTCCAGGTAACTTTTCTTCTTATCATTTTATATTTTTACAGCTTTGCTTTGAGTTATTATTATTATAGTTAAAGATTGCACTATTCAAGAACTATAATGGTTGCCTTTTTTGGGTCGTTTGCTGGCATTCATCCAGCACAATGTGCTTTATCCATTAATACGATCACCTAACCTATATTTGAGATGAAACAAAAAATAAGTGTTCTCATCTTATCCTTTTCTTAAGCAATCACCACAGTAGTACCCAATTCTGACAGCTTACATGAACTCTAAACTCTTCAACTAGCTTAAAAACAACTTTTCATGCAATTCGTACGAAAAGTTTCCGAGAAATTAATTAGTTTAAAACGAGCGTATTTTAGGGGCTGTATCCAAATTAAACTTCGATACTCGATTGATGATTGAGAGAGAACCTCCTTCTTGATCAAGGCAGCTTTTAGCCCCCACTCGAACAATCATTGAAGACTGCTAGGTTACAGGATAGCATACGAATTTTCAAGATATCTAGTCACTTGTATTGTAAATCGCCCCTTAACACTTACAGGACCATCAGATGTCCAAGACTAAATATGCCAATACAACACAATATTTTACCTATTGTGGGTGTAAAGTAAGAGAATAACAGAAGAAAAACATAGCAGGGTGTATAGGTTTCCTATAAATTCATGGGAAATATTTTTCCCTAGGGAACATAAAAGTAAATAAACAAAGAATTAGGTTTATTACATCGGTATTTTATTTATTGCTTTGTAATACAAAAAACATAATAAAAATTATCAGAAAAGTAAAATACAGTGACAAAATACAGTTATTTTATTTTCTCAAGTCCAAAACACTTTCAAGATATTATTAGTTCAGCCCGCGAATGTTTTGGTTTTGGCGCAATAAAGTTTGACAGTACTTTTTTTATTATTATTCGTTCAGAAACACATTTGCCGCCTTGGACATACGCTTTATTTTGACATTCAGAAAAAAAAAAATATCGATTCAATAATAATTGAACAATCGATAACGATTTTTATAGAAGGAGAAAATATTTCCCTTGAGCGTGAAAGGGTTAAACCAACATTTTGTCTTCTTTTTTTAACATAATTTGAAAATTACTTTGAAAAAAAAAAAAATGAAATTTCGGATTTCAACAAAGCAGAACTTACTATATCTATTTCCATAAAATATATATATATAGGTTGCAATTCACAATTTTTCCGAACATTTATTTCATAATTCATATTATAAAACTTTTAAATTCAGTGCATTTTTATGCTTGGGTATTTTAGTAAAATTGCTACATAAAGAATTAGCACATTAGGAGTATAATTTTAGGAGATATTAATAAAAATACGAAAATGTAATTTAACATTAGCAGTACTAAACTTTTAATGTTTATAATTTAAAGAATTATCATTCAAATGACTGAAATTTGGTGTCCAGGCATAGTTTGAAGCGAAGATTTGAAATATCTATTGAAATATGGTATTGCCATTGAAAATAAAAATGAAGTTTGAGTTCGTTTTAATATATAGATGGCCCCTTAACCGTTTATCTACCGAGGTACTTATAAATACCATTAAAATAAATTATTAACTAATTAAAATAACTTATTAACAAACAATTTGCGTAAAATACTTTAGAATGTAAAATTTTCATGAATTCATAATGCGGTAGATAAAGGGTTAAACAAATTTTATATACATCATTCAGAAGTAGACTTTATTTCAAATCATTCAGTAGCAGTAACTTTCACCTACGATAATTTGTTGAAGAGTTAGTAGGGAGGGCTGTATAATAAAACTAGTTGGATGTGCCAATCCCAAAAATTTCTTCTATCTCGTACGTATATTTTAATATTTTAAAAAAATAGCTACTCATGTTAATTCTTTAATAATTTTAATTCAATGCTATACCATCTTTTATTTTCATCTTAAATTTCTGCTTCAGTCAATTAATCGGCGTAAAAACGAGTTTCCATCTCTGCAAGAGCCGATGGACAATAGAATGATAAGCAAATTTTTTTTTTCAAATTCAGGGAGGACCTACTTGCGCCATACAAGAAAAAAAAAAAAAAAAATTAGTTTAGTTTTAGGCATAACTTCATACACTTTTAGGTGGTGCAATATTGAAAATGGCACAAAATTCGCTATTGCAGCGCCCCCTTCCGGCGGATTTTTTTCAAATTCAGGGAGGACCGACTAGCCATAGCCATACACTTACACAAAAAATTTGGTTCAATTCGATGCATAACATCAAAATTTCCTCTCTCAATTCGTTCGGGAGATAGAGCGTTTGCACGCAGACAGACTTACAGACAGACTTACAGCAATTTTTTTTCTTCTAAAAATAGTTTTTCGGAATCTCCAATGTCTAAAAAGTGTCAATTCGTGATTTTTATTTTATTTTTTTTTTTTTAAACGATTGCAAGACTTACTCTATACTACGTATGATGGGTAAGTTAATAAACTGTAATGTTATAAGCGTATGGTTATTTATAAATTGATAAAAAAAACCTCTACTCTAGTGAACTTAATACAATGTGGAACTAATACTGTGCCACGCTGATATCCATATATATATCTAAAATTTTACTTTTTCCTAGGTTTCTGCAATAATCAGTCCTTCTCTAAAATATTGAACCCATTTTATAAATGAAAAATTATTTATTCGGGCTATTTCATAAACGATTCCTTAATTTAAAAATCCAATAATTCATTAACTACAGTAAATGTAAATTTGAAATAAATAACATGTTTATCAGATAGTGCAGAGGATTTGTATAGAATAATTTAAAAAACTAATTAAAACTTCTGTCAAAAGATTGCGCTGTGTTGTCTCAAATTCTGAAAACTATTGAATGAATTCTCAAAATACTAAGATTTTTTTTTATGTTCTGATAATTAAATGTGATACAAATTAAACACACTCAAATGTATTTGATGTACCTTTGATGTAGTTTTACATGTTACACTTTGAGACAAAAAAAATATCATCTATTGACAGAAATTAAATCTGTCTATCTAATATCAATCTAATGACAGAAATTAAGTTATTTTTAAAAATAATTTACATAAAATTTATAAGCTTCCTGATAAACATGACACTCTTTCAAACTTCATTTTTACTTTCTTCTATCTTTACAAGAAGAAAGTATTGGATTCATGAAAATTTTCGACTTCCGGTTTTCGACGGATTTATACGTTTTAGAAGGTCCTGAACACGTTTTGACTATTTTTAGAAAATGTCTGTCTGTGAGTCTGTCCGTCTGTCTGTCTGTCTGTCTGTCTGTGTGTCTGTCTGTCTGTATGTGACAAGAAATTTGTGGGCGCTCTATCTCAAGAACTAATGCTCGAAATTTCATAAAATTTTATATTCAGTTAGACCTTGATATGAATTAGTGCCTATTGGTTTTTGGTGCAAATTGGCCTGCAGGTGGCGCTGCTGTACTACGTTTTTCATGATTTTCAAGATTGCTATATCTCAAGTACTAATGCACAGAATTTCACCAAACTTCAGATTCTGTACCCCCTTGATATACATAGACGCTGATTAAGTTTTGGTGTAAATTGGCCAGCAGGTGGCGCTGCTGTGCCACGTTTTTCATGATTTTCACGATAGCTATATCTCAAGAACTGATGCACATAATTTCACCAAACTTCAGATTCCGCGATACCTTGAGATACATAGCCACTGATAAGGTTTTGGTGTGAACTGCCCTATAGGTGGCGCTGCTATGCTATATTTTGCACGATTTTTGCGATAGCTATATCTCAAGAACTAATGCAGAGAACTTCATCAAATTTTAGATTCTGTTACACTAGAATATATAACATAATTAGACGCTGATTACATTTTGGTATTAACCTTGCAACAGGTGATGCAGCTATGCTGCATTTTGCACGATTTTTTCGATAGCTATATATCAACAACCAACGCACAGAATTTCATCAAACTTCAGATTTTGTTACAAAATGACATATACATAATTACACGATGATCAGGTTTTGTTATAAATCCTTCAACTGATGGTGCTGCTGTGCTATATTTTACACGGTTTTTTTAACTAGCTATATCTCAAGAACTAATGCACAGAATTTCATCAAACTTCATATTCTTTTACACCATAACATAGTTAGACGCTTTTTTACGTTTTGGCATAAATTGTCTAAGATATGGTGTTGCTGTGCTACGTTTTGCAATTTTTTTAGTTATAACTATATCTCAAGATCTAATGGACGAAATTCCATCAAATTTCAGATTCTGTTAGGTCATGCCATAAACAAATGCTTATTAGGTTTTAGTATAAATTACCCAACATGGGGCACTACTAAAATCATTTTCTCAGAATGTTAATTAAATTTTGCGTTTTAGGCTTTTCGGATACCAGAATTTCATTAGGCTAGGTCAAATGTTCGAGGAAATTCGATAGTGGGTAACTTTGGGGTCACCACGTTTTTTTTTTTTTTTTAAATATTAAAATATACTTATGAGATAGAAGAAAGTTTTGGGATTGACACATCCAACTAGTTATTACTGTTAAGAATCTGTTGAATTTCAAAACGTGGAAATCTTTAATGAAACATCTTGTATTTAGAATCATTATACAATTTTGATTAAAACATGTGTTTAATTAGTAATACAAGGCTAAATTTCTTTTTAAAAAATTCCATACATTTTAATTATTTTTATAAAATGACCGATGTTATTTACGACTAATTAACTTTGGTTATTAACAATTAGGATACTTCAAAGAGTTCTCTCCAGCGAGCATTATGAAATGTGCCACTGAATAGAAATGACCAACTCTTTAAAAAAATAAAAGCTTCGCTCAAAATTACTTATTGAAAATGCAAATAATAATCATCAATGGCATTTTTAAATTTGCTTCACAATATTTAGAATGGAATATCTTGCATACACAGCATTATATACAGCATTCGAATCTTTCATTCTTTTTCTTATGAAATATTTCCTTTAAATATCTTTGCCATTGCAATTAGAATTCTTTTAACTGTATTATTTGGATGACAAAAGAACAATTACATAACACTTACGTTTCAATAGTTTAAGCAAAATAACAATTTTAAATTAAAACTGTAACTATTTTCGCAACATCAGAAACTTGACTTCAAATTGTAATTGCTGTCTTTCGCAAATAAGATAAAAATTTTATTTTATTTTTTATTTATTTTTTTATTTTTTACTATTTTTTTAGTATAAGACCGATGTCTAGATTTCAATTTTTTTTTTTTTTTCATAATAATAGAAGAAATCTTACAGTGAAAGGTTGAATCCGGAAACGTTAAAGGATTATTATATTAACATTAGTAATTACCTTTTGAAACATTAAGATGTGTGAGATACAAGAAATTATTCGGATTGGCACATCCAACGTTTGTGCAGCATTCAATACAAGATCGTTTTGTTTTACCTTCTTCATGGTTTTCTTTAAACAATTTGTGTCATTGACATATTTAAGACCTCGATAAAGGTCATTACAAAATTATATATTCAATCTATGCCAAATTTCAACATGTTTAACCTTTCCATTTGTTTAATTTTTTCTGATTAAACTTTGCGCAATTGTACACGGTAATGAATGTGTGAAGAATAAAACAACGCAAAACAATTTTTTTGGACTGTAAACAAGTTTTCATGATTTGCCATGACAACAAGCATAAAAAATTTCAGTTGATAATTAAACTAGTCGTGGGGGGGGGGGGTACCGTAATACTTACCCATCATGAAAATAAAACTCATATAAACTATTTATAAAATGCATCGCAATTTCAAAATAAAATTTAAACACGTATTTAAATAGTTTTAATATACATAGTAATGCTTTATTAATGAATTGCTGATGAGCCAGTTTCGACAAATTATATAAAACGCCAAAATACTCAAATAGTATCAGATTGCGTAAAAGAAATATCCTTATAACTCCAAAAATAATAATCATATTAACTAACAATTTACTGCGTCGGATTAAGCGTCTCATTTACAACTAAAATATATCTTTGTATTGAAATTTGAATGAAATACAGGGTCATGAAAAATCGAAGAATGTGGACAACAGGATTACACATATCTCGGCAAATAATAATCCGACCGACTTCGTTCTTTATGCAAAATTTGTGTTATTTTATTGACTTTTACATCCACTCCTTAAAATAAAACATTTCGAAAATTTTTATATACCTTTCATCAGAACGAATTTTTTGAGAGTCCGAAAAAAATAGTTCCGGATAATCGAGGTTATTGATATTAAATAAGCTTCGTCCCATTTTTACATACTAAGTAGGGGAGAGTGGGGATACTTGAGCATAGGGGATACTTGAGCCACCCCTATTATCTCTACAGTTGGTTAATTTTTCTTTCTAAAACTGCCAATATGATAACATATTTATAGTTCTGAACATGTAAAAAAGAAATCACACATCTTGGTACCATTTTGAAAATATAGTGATTAATAGTTGTCTTTTCCCTATCTGAAGTAAATATTTGGGTGCATGGCTTTTTTGTTTTTTTGTAATCAAAGTTTTGTTTAAAGTTGCAACTATATACATACATTCAATAAGCATAATTTCAATTGTATTTTGAATTTAAAATAGTTCTAATAGCTGCATGCTTTATTTAGTAAAACTGTGGGAAACAAAAATAGTGATAGTGGGGATACTTGAGCCAATGAGAGTGGGGATACTTGAGCCATGCCTCAACCATCCCCACTAAAAATTAAACATGGGTGAAACAAACAAAAAATAAAATTCCATCCTTATATTCACTAATAGATATTTTTCTGGATAGAAGGGAGAATACTTTTTCATTTTATTTTTTTTTTCTTAAAAAAATAACGACCTTAAAATGTTTAAAAATATATATTTTTAAATGAAAATATCTATTTTATTTTTCATTTTGACTAACAAAATAGCCTGTCTAGATAAATGTAAACATAGTTTTCAGTTTAACTTTCATTAAATTAAAATAACTTTTTAAAACGGTTTTACAGGCTATAATCTCTAATACTTTAATTAGTTAGGTCCAACATATTAAAATATTTATTTTTTAATATAACGTATTAAGATTAATATTTTATATTGAAATCGTAACCTCTGTTGCTGTAACTTTTTTTTAACTAAGAAAATTGAAGAAAATTGAAGAAAAAATGGTAAAAAGAGCGCACAAAAAACAAGAAAAGCAACAAAAATCCCAGTTCAAACTTACCTGCATGGAGCCAAAGAGGAAGACAAAATCTTTTCCTGTGAAATCAAAAAAGTGTTTGAAATAGTAGAATGATACATCTGGCTTAAATTCCGACAGCTACTAAATTAAAAGCATGAGTTCGACAATATCATTAGAGGAAAATTCTGTCAATGATGGTGATGATGTGAAAAGAAAATCTTCTATTGATGATTGGTTACTAATAAAATATGCCAGAAAGAAAACTGTAAAAATATTTGTTGGATAAGTGCTTAATATTTCGAAAAAAAAAAAAAATTGCACGAAGAATTGCAGATTCCAAATTTAAATGGCTCTGAACTGAGGATGTTTCTACCGTCGTTATAACTCAAGTTGAAATTATCCTCCGACAACCAGTTTTAACGACAAAAAATGATCGTATTACTAGCTTTGTTTTCTCAATTGGTTTTGAAGGACTTTACGTTTCATAATTTATCATTCTGTAAAATGTTTGTGCAAAAATAAAGCGAAAAAAATTACTTTTGTAGGTATTTTTCCTTAGTGGCTCAAGTATCCCTTCAGCATGGCTCAAGTATCCCCGCCATGGGGATACTTGAGCCACGATGTAAAACAAAAAATAAACATTTATTATACATAGAAAAATAGTTCAAAATTAATTGAAAGTGGTTTTTAGTTGAAGAAAAAATATCAAATCTTCATTTTCAATATTTTATTTTATTCTAAAAAAATATAAAAAATTAAAAAAAATTAAAATTCAAAAAATGGCTCAAGTATCCCCATCTTCCCCTACATACAAAGTTTCAAGTCTCTATAACAATTTGTTCGGAAGATAGAGCGGTTACAGACAGACAGACACACAGACGGACGGACGGCAATTTTTTTTTTTTTTTTTTTCTAAAAATATGTTTTTCGGAATCTCCAGTATCTGAAACGTGTAAATCCGTCAAAAAAAAAAAAAAAAAAAAAAAAAAAAAAAAAAAAAAAAAAAAAACTTTTTCGATTTTCAAAACGATTGCAATATTTACTCTATACTACGTATGATGGATAAGTAAAAATTGGCTTTGCATTTGATCTACTCTTGTGGAATTTAAATTTTGCTCATAAAATATTGCCGCATTTACCTATATGTATAGCATATTTTTACTTTATTCTATACGTAAAGTCTTCTTACTTCCATATTATAATAGTTATGCGTATTTATTAAATATGCATAACTATTAATTAATTGTATGTATTCATTAAATATGCATAATCACTTCTATTAAATTATTAGTTAATTAAAAATTATTAGTTATATGTGCAGTCTACTCTGTTCCTTAGAACCAAAACGTTTTATTTCCATATAAAATGAAACCTAATTAATTCAGCAATGGTACAGAGAGATTTCCCAATTATGCAAATATAATTTATTTTTAGGTATACACATCTCGATTTATCTTTTAGAATGCTTTTTTTTTTTTTTGCAAATGATCATTTGTCATACTTGAATTTTCGTAAATAGTATTCGAAAATTTTCAGTGTTTTCACTATTAAAATATTTTTGTTACTTTTAAGGGGACAGTGGACCTTTATTTGAGCAAAATCATCTATAGCAAAATCGTCAGAAAAAAGGTCTATTTCTGGGGGTATAATTGTACCTAAACAGTTTTTCTTATTAAAATATCAATTATGAAGGTTTTAAGGAGTAAATAACAAAAATATAAATGTATTTATATACTTTAAATCTCTTTTTCTTAAAACTAATTTTTCAGCGTTTTTAGATTTTTGAACTTCTTCTTGCGTCTTAATTTTTGATCAATATTTATAAAACTGATAAGGAAGTATCCTGATATTATTTAAAAAGAAATTGTGTAAGCTTTTTAAAATTCGTTTTCATTAAAATAGTCAAATTTTATTTTTTACTTATTAAAAGGCAAAATTTTGATGAAAATCGATAAGGAATTTAGAAAAAAATGTGTAAAATATTAACTATTCAAGAGATTTAAAAAATCTTACACAAATTTGTTTATAATATAGTTTTAAGTGATAAAAATGCAAAAGCAAGAAAATATTTAAAAAATTAAGACACGAGGAGCATTTTAAAATTTCGTTTAAAAATTTAAATTTTTGTAAAAAAATTACAAATTTTAATAAGGTTGGAAATTTTTTCAAGGTATTCTATATGCTGTTGGTGAAATGTATGTATGCACAAAATTTCATATTGCTATGATAAAAATGAATAAAATCAATTTTTAACGTCCACCGTCCCCTTAAGCCCGCAACTTTTAATGAGCACGTGTAACAGTTCAATCCTATATGCATTGCTTGCTTTGTAATTTGTGCTCATGTCGAGTCATGACTTATAATTTTAAACAACGAAGTTCATATCAATAAAGAGCTTCATTTGAGCTGTTGCAGCTAGAATCGATGAGTTATGTTGAACATTTCGAACGAACAAACAGGATTTTTAGAATACAAATAGTTCCGGTCTGATCGAACTTTCAGCAGCATTTTCGTCGAAAGCGAAAACGAAACTGAATTTTCAGTCGATCTCTACATACAATATGCCATTGAAAATGGGATGTTCTTTTATGGACACTCTGTATTTTCGAGATTTAAAGGGACAGTCATAGAAACAAACTTTCTTTTGTTGTCATTTGTTTTCGAAAAGTTTTTATACACGGAATAAGAATTCACGGTAAAACTACTGGCAGCAAAATTGCCAGTTTTTTCCTGTTCCGTAAGTAGATTTTCTGTATTGAGAATTAAACGAAGGAAAAACTCCATTTGAAGAAGCAGTAACTTTCCATTATAAAGTTGGTAAAACGTTTGGTGGTGCCATCTATCGAACAGTTTAGAAGCACCTTTATTTATTGACCCCGGAAAAAAATAACGTCGTCGGGATGATTCGAATTGGCGACATTTGGTGTGGGAGTCCATTGCTCTAGCTATCACGCCATAGGGTCTTCGAATGCACGTGAATCTCCATTCTCAAAATGGATTCTGCATTTTGTTTATATTTTTATAAAGTAGATTGTAATGTTATCGATGCTGCTATAATTTTTGCAAGTTTTAATTAATAAGGCTAATTTATTATTATGCCTTTCTTATGGTTAATGAATAACTATAATATGGTTTGATTAAATAATTTATTAGAGAAATTTTCTTCGCTGAGTGTATAATTAGTATATGGTCCGATTAATTAGTTGCTCAAAATGTTGTTGGTATCAGTACAGTTGCAGTTCAGTAGCACGTAGTTCTAACGGTAGTTCTAAAGGATGCTTCCCTGAGAAATTACAGAACTAGTAATAAAAACTCACGATATAAAATTTATGCATTATCATTTATATTTCTCATAAAATCGAAATATGACTTTTAAGAGATATTATATCAAAATTTAAGTTATTCCTTGATGTGGCTGAAAACAATTTTCTCTAAAATTTAATACATTTATTTATTTTGTTTATTTTATTTGGGGGGGGGGGGGATAAATACATTTACACATCCAAATAATTATTTTCTTTTTCCGATACACTGCTAAATATATCACTTTTACTGAATCATATGTAATGCACCGAAATATATTTATTTGAATAGATTAAGTCAGCACAGTCAGTCGGAATCCGTGTCGTTTAATGGCCTGGCCTGACTCAGCTCTCATGGGCTACATGGCAATAACAATTCTTACACGACCAGCATCATTAATTCTGTATCATTTTGATTCTCTGTTTCTCTCTATTCACCAACTTCTGCACGCACTCCAAATAAATCTTTTTTTTTTTTTTTTTTTTTTTCCTGGACTCCATGGAGTCTGCTTAGTGCATGCGCAACTTTTACCCAATAAAATATGAATTTCATTTTTGAGGTGCTGAATTTAGATGGCATCCTTTCACTTTTTGCGCAAATTGTACTTGGAATTATGGAATAAACAGTTTAATTTATTACTTCCACTTGGAGAGAATTCCTAGTTTTGTTTGTCCCTGAACTTAAATTTATCTTTTCAAAAACCATACAGAATACATTTTATGAAATTGATATAAGTTGCTGAAGTTTAATAAAGGTTACTTCCTGTATAATATAAAGCAGTTAGTATTTACAGGGACACACAAAGATGTTGGATACTTATACGATATCCGAAGTACAGTATACTATTACACCACGATCTGAATATTTTCAAAAATTCGTTGTAGTACGAACGCACCTCATTTGCTATGTTTGACATGCTATTTCCGTTTTTTTTTTTTTTTTTTTTTTTTTTTTTTTCACAGTGTGTAGAATAATTCACATGACATAAAAAAGTATCTTTACTTAAATGAGAATGGATTAAGATCGGTAATCCCTCCCTCTCCTACACCCTGAATTCTGAATAACAAAAATTAATGTTCTCCAATTTTGCCACACTCACATTACTTTTTTCTTCTAAACGTATGGTATATATAAAAAAGAACCTTTTGAATAGCATCAATTTCCTTTCATTATTTTTTATTTCCCTACATTTTTTCTATGAAATCGAAAGCGACAGCACAGTCAGTCGGAATCCAACTGTGTCGCTTAATGGCCTGGCCTGACTCAGCGCTCATGACCCACATGGCAATAACAATTCTTACACGACCAGCATCATTAATTCTGTATCATTTTGATTCTCTGTTTCTCTATTCACCGACTTTCGCACGCACTCCAAATAAATCTCTTTTTCTGGGGCTCCATATAGTCTGCGAAATGCATGCGCAACTTTCACACAATAAAATATGAAGTTGCACTCTTGAGGTTCTGAATTTAGATGACATCCTTTCACATTTTACGCAAATTGTACTTGGAATTATGGAAAAAGCAGTTTAATTTATTACCTCCACGTGGAGAGAATTCCAAGTTTTGTTTATCCCTGAACTTAAAATTTATCCTTCCTAAAACCATGTAGAATAACTGAGATTATAACTAAGTTACATATTTAAAACCAAAATGTGTCTTTTTTTTTATATAAAAGCATTCAATTTTAATGATTTTATTTTTTCTGTATTATGATATTAAATACTAACCAAGATTTGTAAGTTTCTAAAATAATTTGTCTTCTTACTTAATTTATTCTTATGTTGTAAAATTTTTATGATTCTTTTTTTTTTTTTTTTTTTTTTTCAGTATAAATATATTGAATACCAACCAAGAGTGTACAGTATGGTGAATGGTCAGAGAAAAACACAGTCAATAAGGTGTTAAATACTAGTATTTTATATAAAAAAAAAAATTCACCTTGGTTAATCCCTTCATGTTATTTGAAGTATTTTCTGTAAGAAAATATTGGTACTTTTATCTTTTCTCTTTTTTTTTTCGACTGCTCTTTCCCATGATCACTTGCCACCTTGTTGTAGGTTTCTAAAATAAGTTGTCTTCATACTTTATTTATTCGGGTAAAAATCTTCCTAAATATATGCGTACTTTTTAAACAAACGTTAGTTTAAATAAAATTGTGGATAATAAAGATAATTTCTGGAACATGGTTATCTGTTTAAATTACCGTATTTTCGGGTGTATAGCCCGCACCCTGTGTATAACCCGCACCCCTAAATCGAGCAGTGCAGTAAAAAATGTTCGTGTATAACCCGCGGAGATGCATCGGTGTATAGTCCGCGGGCTATACACCATTTACGAACGTATATATCGACCAGAGTTCGAAATTAGAAGCCATTAGTCATAATTTTTAACACAAATTTACCAAATTTTTTCGTGATGCATAATATCTACAGTAATTGGGCTAAAAAATTATGATTATCAGTACCGTAATTTTCGGAAGAAACGCCGCGGCGTTTACGTGTTTTAGGATAAAATTTCAAGCGATGCGGCGCTTACGCGCATTTTTTTTCAAACAAGCGTGATATATTTTTTTAATTTTTTCCGAAAATTTAAAAAAAAAAAAAAAAAAAAAAAAAAATCGGTGATAAATTCAAAATTTCGGACATAAAATGTTTACGTATCTTAGGTCATTGGTTCCCAAAAGGATCGAATCCTCGGAGTCGATCCGAAATGCACCAACTCCGAAAAGGAACGATTCCTCTGACTGTATCTGAAACATTGACTTTCTAAGATACGTAGACGCCACATCCCATTGTTATCTCGGCATGGTTTCGAATCCAACATCTTTGGCGAAAAGATGCTGTTTTTGGGGGTGAACGCTTTATTGGCAATTTTCAGATTTCATTCTCGCAGTAAAATATATGTAAACATAGAAGCGAAACTACAAGCGGCGGGAATGCGGTCGGGAAAAAAACCGGTTTGGCGCGCTAAATCTGCTCTCCGTCACGTGACGGAAGGCAAAGATGTCGGCCTAAGGCAGTAGCGTAGCTATGTTTTTTGGCGCCCGGGGCCAGCAAGAAATTTTGCGCCCCCACCCCAATACAGATATATAACAATTTCTCTCAATTTGACGCCCCTAGGCCTCGGCGCCCGGGGCGAACGCCCCCCTTGCCCCCCCTTAGCTACGCCACTGGCCTAAGGAAAGGTTACCATTGTGGTGTCTAAGTATCTTAGGTCATTGATCTGAAATGAAACGACTCCGGAAAAGTTCGATTCCTAGAACTCGTTCCGAAATGAAACGACTCTGTAAAGGAACGATTCCTCGGAATCGTTTCGAAAAAGACTGACTGCTCTGAATCGTTCCGAAATGACATAAATCACGCACTTTTTTTAAATTCTTTACAACAGGGTAAGGTACCAACTTCGAAAAGGAGCGATTCCTCGGATTCTATCTGAAATGAAATGACTCCGGAAAAATCCGATTCCTTGAACTCCTTCCGAAATGAAACGACTCTGTAAAAGAACGATTCCTCGGAATCGTTTCGAAAAAGAACGACTGCTCTGAATCGTTCCGAAATTATATAAATCACGCACCTTTTTTTTGTTCTTTGCAACAGGGTCGGTAGATTATTTTTTGAAAAATAAACTAAAAATGATCTTAAATTCAAAATTGTCGAGATTGGAAGGGTTCCGGATTTTGGATTTTGTACTCTACAGACATGATGGCTATTATACATCTATCAGTGCAATACATGGCGATAGTTCTTCCAAATCCAGAAATAACTGTATTTAAGCAGTAAAAAAAAGCCTTTACAAACATGGGAGAACTCTCTAAATTTCGCGGCAAAGCGAGAAAAATTTACAAATTCCGATGTTTTTTTCAAATTTTTTAAGGTTTAAAAATTGTAGAAAAAATATCACGATTTCCAATTTTTTAAAAAAAATCTTTGTATAACCCGCACCGTGTATAAGCCGCAGCGGCTTTTTGGAAGGTTTTTTTCTTGTATAAGCCGCGGACTATACACCCGAAAATACGGTAGTTGAAATAATTTGTAACTCATAAATCATTTTGAAGATAATATTTTGATAAAAATTCTTTACTGCGAAGATTAGTTTAGAAAGACAAGAAAATATTTTTCTCTTCCTAAAACAATTTTACACGATTGCACACGCACACACACAGTTCTTCAAATAACGTAAATGAAATTAACTTTTTCCGTTAGCTCGTTTCTAAATGTAATGTAAATTATTTTGTGCATTCAAGTAAGTTTTCAGCCACTTTGTATTTTTTTTCTTTCTATTTCATTTTGAGGCAAATCTTTCTAAATTTATACTCTGAGAAAAATGAAAATTTTAAATCTGAGCCAAATGATGTTTTTATTTTGTTATAAAACTTTTTTCTTTAAATATGACAAACCAATGCTTTCAATTCTGAAATACTCAGTTTCAAACAAAATTACTTTTTATTCGTTTGATGTAATAAATTCCACCTGTGTAGTTGAATCTATTCATGTTATTTCATTTATTACGATTTTGAACAAAACACTCCTTTCAATAATACTTTATTGCATGTAATGTGGCGAACTACATTTTTTATCGTAATCGCGGAAGAATACTTAAATGTCTTCGTAATGTGATCGTAAAAAACGTAGAGTTTGTTCTTCAGCCTTCCATACCGAAGAACAGATGAATTCGTAAAAGAAAGATTTCGTAGGGGAAATTTGCAAGATTTCAATGAAAAATTTAAAGATATTTTCATTAATTTTATTGTTTTAAAATATTTATCCTTATTTTTATTGTATCACACTTAACTTCTATAAGTTATCTTAAGATTATGGATATTTATATATCATGTTACATACCAGGTGTCCCAAAAATGACTGATGGATTTTAAAATTCAATAACTTGCAAACGGTGACAGCTATTTAAAAAAAATTTTGCAGGAGGCTTATGTATAATGTCTGGAGTTTTTTACCGTAACTTTTGATTTTAGTTCGAATTTCAAACAATAGATGGCGCTGATAGCGATTGAAGGCCAGGTCGACGCCGAAACTGACCTCACTCAGCACTAATCATTTGACCTTTAATCGCCGTCAGCGCCATCTATTGTTTGAAATTCGAACTAAGATAAAAAGTTACGGTAAAAAGACTCATGACATTATACATAACTCTCTTGCAAAAGTTTCTTAAATAGCTATTACCGTTTGCAAGTTATTGAATTTTAAAATCCATCAGTCATTTTTGGGACACCCGGTACATGCTAAAAATGGCATTTTCAAAACTGAGCAAAAAAATACTCAAATCTAAGAAAGTCGCATAGTCAAAAGGGCTTCTATCAAATTTACTCAAGTTTGAAACATGCGTCTACTCATTTCTGAATAAATCCACGCATTCGGGAATAAAATATCATATACTCATATTTGATAGTGTCCGTGTTTTCAGAAATGAGTACACTATATATAGCCAAAGGTCACCAACCGCTGGCAATTTTTGACGTTTTGTTAAATATCTAGAAATATACATGAGAAATTATCGTGAAACTCACGGTGTGTAAACAAAATAGTACTGGTCATATATTTCTGCGAACATTCTTTCACGAAACCCTATAGGCAACCGTGAAAAAATATAAAAATTACGAATGTCAAAATTACCCTGTCAAAACTAATGTAGCAAAAGTGTTCAAACTGTAGATTATAATTAAATAGCTTATTGTAATAAATTGTGTTCATTTTTACGAAGACAGCATGTATACTCGTAGAGAAATTAAGGTTATAATAAAATCAGTTCCAAATTTTACCAAATATTTTGCTTATAATTTGCAAAATTCTTAACACACTTAATATATATATATATATATATATATATATATATACTCTTATCAGAAATTACGACAAACTACATTGTACACATTTAATTACACAGAATTTTAAAAATTATAAAAATTGTATGACTATTGAGTAGGTTTAGAAAATAATCTTGCACTGCGCATGTGTGAAAGCAATCAAAATATGATTTCCATAATGTGTTAGCTAAATGTATAGAGCAACTTTTGTGAAAGTCACAAACATATAGCTTGAAAATTCTGAAAATTATCGTCAATCGAATAATCTCAAAATCCGTTGTTCTCAAAAGAAAGCGAAAAGATTAGGGGTTGTATCCAAATATGTAGTAAATGTAATATTATGTATGCTGTATTGACACAAATCAATGGATATATGAATGCATCCCCTCATCTTTTTGCTTCTTTTAGAGAACAACGGATTTTAAGCTTATTCTATCGGCGATATTTTTTAGAATTTTCAAGCTATGTTTTTGTGACTTTCACAAAAGTTTCTCCATACATTTAGCTAACACATTATGTAAATTATATTTTCATTGCTTTAGCATGCACAGTGAAAAAATATTTAGTAAATCTGCTCATTATTTATAAAATTTTTATATATTTTTAAATTTTGATCACAAAATATTGTGTATAATGGTATTTGTTATGTTTTATGAAAAGAACATTTTTTATATTGAGAATTCTGAAAATTAAAAGCAATAAAATTGGCAAAATTTGGGACTGTTTTTATGAAAACCTTAATTTCTCTACGAATGTACATGCTATCCTCATAAAAATAAGCCCACTTTATTACAATAAGCCACTTAATCATAATTTACGGTTTGAACGCTGTTGCTACATTGGTTTTGACAGGGTTATCCAAAAGATATTTATTCCTTTTCAATTTGTTGACAATTCCTCATGGAATTTCAGAAATAAAATCTTTCAGGAAATATCTGACCTATACTATTCTGTTAACACTCCTGGAGTTTCAGAATAATTCTTCCTGTATTTTTCTAGTTATTTAACAAAACGTCAAAAATCTTAAGTGGCCGGTGACCTTTGGCTATATAATGTGTATACGAATTTCAAACTTAAATAATTCTGATTCGGAGTTATTTCGACTATGAAGAATTGGGTATTTTTTCCGCAGATTTGAAAATTTCGTTTCTAGAGTGTATGTTTCAGTTTCAGTTTAATACTTTATTATCATCATTATTTTTATTTTAATAAGAAGTATCAGTATATGTCTTTGTGCAATGTTATAATGATCATGTTTTTCCAAGTATTTTTTTTTTTTTTTCGAGATTCTTTAAGGCTTTCACGTATGTTTAATAAAACAAGTGTTACAAAAAATATTTTATATATATATATACATATATATTTCAAAACAATTAACACGTAATTGTTCAAGAGACAAACATTCTAAAAGCTTTCAAAACTTGATCAGATGTAAACATGTATGCTATGTGTAATAAAATCAATTAAATGAGAAATCTTACATATTAGCTACCAAAAGAGTTAACAATAATATTTTTTCAAAATATAAATATTTATAATTCTTCAAAAAAAATGGTCAACTATGAACATCAACAGAGCTGCCAAGTCTTCGGTTTTTGGATACCAGTATGTAACAGAAAATGTTGCTTTATTTATTGAAACATTCGAGTGATTTAAAAGAACAATATTTTCGCTAAAATAATTGAGGTATTGGAAAAACCTGAGCTTCGGCAACTCTGTATCATTAAGTTCACAGTGTTCATTATGTTTATTCTTCTTTTGTGTGTTCTTATAGTCAGCGACATAATAATGATAAAACAAATGCAAGGAATTTTAAAATAAGTTTAAAATATTAATTTATCAAGTAAATTGTATTAATAGAATTAAATTGACGTATTTGTAATAGGCTAATTAAGAAATCCGACTGTTTGCAAAGAGCCAGGCTAACTAGGGATTCATTTCACTTTTTCGAATCAGTCTGATATTTTTCAGATTTATTGCAAAAAGGCCATCTGTAACTTTAGGGTAATTGGAATCTGTCCATTTGTTTCCCTGACATTTTTAAGCTGATTGCAAAAAAATGTAAATTGTACTATATAATGATAGAGGGCAACAGTACAAGGTTTTTTCAAAAGAATCATCAGGTTTCTGAAACGTTTATTTCGGAACATAATTGGGTTACAACAATGAGTTATACATGAAAATAAATAAAAAATATTCAAGATTGACGTCCATACTACAGAAGTTCAATAATTTGTACTCCTTGAGTGACCCGGCAGATGTCAAGGCGATAATACAGTTCGCTCCATACACTACTCAGCATGGTCGCCTCGATGATCGCGAATGCAGTTGTGATGCGATGCCACAACTCAGCCAAAGTGACATCGACCAATCCATCATTGTGGGGTGATAGTTTGCATTTGAACACTTTCCGGAATGCTCTCTGAACAGTTATAAGCGATTCACACTTTCAAAATTTTAGTACACAAAACGCTTTCTACTGTCCAGTCGCCATTTTGAATATAAAATTCGCGCAGCAGCCATGGCAACTACACGCGCATTAACCCGCGAGGACGCGCGCAGGGCCTAAAAGACCCGGTGTGCGTTGGTTTTTTACAATTGCAACCGCTATTTTTTTAAAGTAATCTTCAACTTATTTTATCTCAAAATTTATAAGAATTGTCTCCGTCTTAATAAAGTGACTGTTATAATTTAATTTTATTGGTGGCAAAGTAAAAACCATTCATATGCTAGATAAGCGCGCGTCCTCCCGGGTTAAACATATGCAGCGCGAAACTGTAGATAAGGATCTTTCATTTGAGTCATGGAAACGTATACGTTTCCTAGTTCGCACGTAGTAGCGTATCCAAAACCCGATGATTTATTTGTAATAACCCTAGATATCTGATCTAAAAATAGTAGACAGAACTTATTTGATCTAGTTCAATATTATTACAATGTTTTTCTTAACTTCATGAAAATATAAGTAGTTTTATACTTATAATATTTCTGGCAACATCTCCAAAGAATTTCTAGCACATTTTAAAATTTCTTGTGTCATTGATGACTTTAATTCTTCAGCAAGTAAAAACTTTCATTAATCCATTTTTTTTTTTCCTTGTAGTTTTTGGCTTATGGTTTCTAGGTTCACTGTGTACGATAGCACAGATTTAGCATTTTTTAGCTTGTTATGGCTAATCTAAGGATGGAATCGAACATGTTATTTATTGAACTTGGGATAATTTGTCTCTGAATATTCTGCTTTGGTTTCAAATTATACACAAATATTTCCATTTTTCGAATATTTCCAATATTTTGTGATATACAGTGTTTTACTGAATTTTCAATTTCTTGTCTTACTTAATATATCAACACAAAAAACCTTGACAGGTTAAACATTTGGCACGCAGCACTTTATTTTACGGATCTAAGAATTTAAAATGCAGAACTTAGAAATAATGATATCGTATAATTTGAGTGATGCAATGTTATTAATTGGCATATACATAAAAAATTATTCCTTAATGCTTTATCATTCACATTTCTCATAAACTCGAAATATGAATTTTAAGCGATATGATATCAAAATTTAAGTTATGCCTGGTGTGGCTGAAAACAGTTTTCTCTAAAATTTAATACATTTATTTTTTTTTTGTTTATTTTTTTTTTTGAGGGGGGGGGGGAGGGATAAATACATTTACACATCTAAACAATTATTTTTTTCGATACACTGCTATATATATTACTTTTATTGAATCATACATAATGCACCGAAATATACTTATTTCAATAGATTAATTTATTTTTTGTGAAACGCCATCCAAAATCAAAAGTAAAATTTATGTAAATAGCTTTTTTTTTTAGCGTAATTATATCCAAACAGTACCGTGTGAATAAGGGGCGAAGGGGGTGGTCGCCCCGGACGCAGAAATTTATTGGGTGCCAAATTTATAGAATCAACGTCATTTTTGGAGGTTTAGGAGAGGAGGAACTGGGGAAGGGGGCCGCCAAATTGAAACTTTGCCCCCGGCGCAGTTTTCCAATGCCTCCGTATCCAAACCAAGTTAAATGTATGCAAATGGACACAATGACGAAAAAAAATTCCATAAATTGTACTTTTGATTTACAATAAAATCAATACAAAAGTACAAAGAAAATAGAAGAAAAAAAGTCGTCTAGTTTTATAATTTTGCTGGGTTTTTTTTAAGCAAATTTATTTATTTATTTATTTGTTTTTGTACATAAAATTAGATTGTTTTACAGTTAACAAGACGATTTAAAAAGGCCAATATATCATTAACGATAAAAATACAAAGAAGATATAAAGTAGCTCATAAATTTTGTATTACAATGTAGTTTTAGAACTAGTCGTTGGAGGGCAACGTAACACTTACCCATCATTGATATGCATAGTGTAAAATATGAAAATAAAATATCTGTAAACTATTTCTAAAAAGTATTGTAATTTTTAAAAAAATTAAATGTATATCTAAATATTTTTTAATACGTAGCAATGTTCTGCTACTGAATTGCGGATATTACTTGACTATCCCATCGAACCATTTCGACCAATTATATAAATTGCCAAACTACTTGTAAATTATGCAAGTTGCCATAAAGTTTATTCTGAATAACGAAAGATCAAATTAATTGGTAAAAGACTAATAAAAATACAAATAAAACGTCAATTTCAAAATCACTTAATGACATGTAGACATATGTAACGTGTTTAATGTTAAGTGAATATGGCATTAATCTTATAGTTTGGCGATAGTTTTTTAGTCGATGGATAATCAAATAGTAAAAGAAAAATCCTTATAACTCCAAAAATTGTAAACCTACTAACTAACAATTTACTGCGCTGAATGAAGTGTCTCATTTCCAATTAAAATATATATTTGAATTGAAATTTTAATAAAATTCAGAATCATGAAAATTCATAGAATGTGGAAAATAGAATTACAAATATCTCGGCAGTTTATAATTCGATTGACTTTATTATTTATACAAAATTTATGTTTTTTTATTGTCTTTTACAGCCATTCCTAAAAATAAAAAAAATCGAACCTTTTTATATACTTTTCATCAGAACAAATATTTCGAGAATCTGAAAAAAAAAAAAAAAAAAAAAAAAAAACTCAACAAATTTCAAGTTCTTGTTTTAATTTATTTGGGAGATAGAACGTTTACAGACAGACGAATAAACAGACACACTGATGCACAAATAGACAGGTACACCGAGAGACGGATGACAAATTTTTCTTTCTAAAAATAAGTTTTCGGAATCTTTAATGTCTGAAACATGTAAATTTGTACTTTTTTTTTCCGATTTTCAAAATGATTGCAAGTTTAACCTTACACTACGTGTGATGGGCAAGTAATCTACTACGTACAATGGGTAAACACAATTACTAAGTTAAAAGTTTCGTTATTAGATAGCGTTGCACTGTCTCTCTCTAGGAGAGTGCTCAAACTAATTTACTAAAGAACATAAAAAGTCACCTTGTTTTTACTTTTCATTCTACTTAGCTATTAAATTACTTGAAAAGGCCAAGAAAGAAAAACCTTTATGTTTAAGTAATTTGAAGTTACAGTGAAATTTGTGTGAGGCGGAATCGGTAGGAACTGAAATAAAATTCCGCCTTCGACAGATTTCCGGCTTAGACAGAAAAACTTTATAGGCATCCCGTTCACAGAGTATTAAGCATCTCTTTGGCTAAAAATTAATACTAAACCTTTTATTTTTTTTTAATTTAACAAATATGAAATCTTTTTACATATTTTTATATATTTATGGCAATATTAATTTACACTAAAAATTGATAGTATACAAATACAGCATATAGATCATATAGAACCATTTAGATTCATATAGATCAAAATTACAAGCTTTAGAAAAAAAAAGGTATATTTAGCTTAACAATTGTCTTACAACTGTGGTATCTTAAACTTATTTAGAAAAAAAAATATCGGATATTGTTATTTGTTAATTTTTATTTCTAAATCGCTGACAGCTTATGTCGAGCTCTGAATCTCATCAACCACACATTTAATGCTTCAAAATCTTTTTTTCCCAATATCTTTTGCTTTTTCTCGAACTAAAAATCCTGATACGGACAGATTTTGTTCCTCTGGCATTGGAAAACCATTCCAATGTAGTTTATCAATGTCTTCGTTTTCAACTTGCCTTTTACTTTCCCGAGTACAATCCCCCTCTCCCTTCTTTAAATTCTTTACTAAGTTAGTTACTTTCTTTTTGATAGCATCCTAGATTTGAGTTTTTTCATTCACATTTCAATTTCTCACATAAGTTTATCACTGAGATATTTTGTTCTTTGAGTTTAATAATTTAAATTTTATCTTTTAAGGATGAAATATTCGACGTTTTTGATTTATTATCATTTAGGAATAATGATCTAAATTATACTACATATTTCGTCTTTAAAATCTACGAGTGTATACGACAACGATATTCTTTAGCACTTATTGGATTTGAACCAGGGCCGTAGCTAGAAGTGAACTATAGGATTGGGGAAAGGGCTCATAATATTTTTTTTTCACTCTGACGCAGAAAGATAAATTTGTGCATATTCATATTATAAGTAGGGGAAGGTGGTGTACCTTGGAGGGATGTGTACCTTGGAGGCACATTGATTGTGCAGCCACCATGAGTGATAAATTTAAACTAAAATATCATTTGCATGTATTTGTTACTAGAGGCTCATGGGAAGTTCTTCTACTATTAATCAACACACTTGTTGCTGCTGTAAAAAACGAAGTTTATTTTCGGCACCAAAAAGTTACTTTTCAAGGACATATTCTTTTTCTTCCATAACTGTAAGCATCAACTTTTGTTTTAAACTGATTATCACAAGTTGAAAGGCATGTTTTCAGCTACATTTATGTATGCTTGAAAATGGCTAAATCTAAAATATGAAGATGTGGAAACCATTTTTGTAAAACACTTGCTTGTAGTGTACCTTGGAGGTAGCTAATGTTGTGTACCTTGGAGGTACCTCCAAAGTACACACCTGCTAAATTTATTAATAATTAAGAGTCAAATTTGTTAGAAAGTATTTCTTTACTTTAATAACCAAAGTACTGGGCTGGGCAAATGGGCCTAAGTTTAAATGTTAGGCTATTAAATTGATGAAGCCTAAGTAAAAATTCAAAATCCAAGTTATTTAAGCCTAGTATTAAACAATTAATAAATATATAAATAATTATTTATATATATATATATATTTATTAAAATATTATTATAAATAATTATTTATATATTATTAATATTTTATAAATAATAATTTTTACTGTTTTTAATTTCTTGCAATTATTTTCAGAGAAGTAAAAGGTTCTAAAATGCCAAGAAGTAAAACTGGATATAAATTTAGATCACCTGAATGTGGAATGGGACTAAAGATGTTAGATATAAAGAGGGAGTGTTAAACAGTGGTTATTTGTATTTGACTAAACTTTATTTTATGGCTAAACTGTTCAAACTTTATTATTTCAGTTATATGAACGATTTTGTGTTCTTAAAATTGTAAATTTAAACTAATTAGACTTATATTACCCTAAAGTTGTCTTATATTAAATCATATTACTGTAAACAAATAATAAATCAGCTTTCTTTCATGCTGTGTAGTACTTAATCTGTTAAAAACAAATACCTCCAAGGTACACCATACCTACCTCCAAGGTACACCACCGGTGGTGTACCTTGGCTGTATTGTAAGCTATTTTTAAAAAAATAAAAAAGTAGTGAAGAAATATATTTGGACATTTCAGAAAAAAATATGTAACAGCTAAGATCCTTAAATTTTTGAAAAAAAATGTTTTACAGATATTTTCCAAACACTCTTTTTGTAAAAAATCAAAGTTTAAAATTACCTCCGAGGTACACCACCTTCCCCTACTATGTTTCTTGCTAAACTGATGTAATAGCTTCATTTTATGCTATGAAAAGTATATGATGATGAAAATTTTGAGTGTATAACTGGTACAAAATTAAACATTATGTTAGCTTCCTATGTACAAATAGATGAGCGAGTGTTGAAACATTTATTTTAGATACAATTTAGTGATTCTGCAAAAGTGTGCAAGAATCTCAAAACTATATGAAATTTTTGAACATAATTTCATTTGAATTTTCGGAACAGAAAATTATATATTGAGCTTGGAATCTTTTCCAGGGAAGGGTGGTGGTGGTGGTGGGGGGGGGATCAAAATATTTTAGGAGGGGCCGAGCTGCCCATAGCGCCCCCTTAGCTATGGCCTTGATTTGAACACAACTAAAGTTTCACAGTCTGCATTTTTTTCAGCTTTTGAAAAGAGCTTGTAGATATTTCAGGAAGTTGTGGCAATATTTTTTTTGTTTGAAAATCGACTAAAAAATCGGCTTTTGTTGTATTATTCGACAAATAAAAGTTGGCAGTTGACCAGGGGCAAAACTATTTCGAGAGAGGGTGAAAAAATGCTGAAATCCCCCGTAAGGTGTCAATGTGTCCATTCCTTTTTAAACAGATTTTTTTTACCCTAATTTAATCGTAGAATGAACTTATCAGAAATCACATGGCCCATTGCCCTACATTTTGTTGTCATATACAGTAACAGAATTATCATAATCTCCCCAAATCATTGTCTGAATTAGTAATGCACCCTTCTGACCTCTAGTAGTGGTATATGCAATAAATGTCTTTATAAAAAGGTTTTTTATTTATGTTTCCTTGCGGAATTTTATTCCGATTTAAACGGTAACTTTGCTATCCGACATACTTCTCGGAAATCTCTGTGTTTAAAAATGTGGAACTCAGATATTTTTCCGCCTTAGAAAGCATTTAGCCTTAAAAAGATTTCACTGTAGTTTAACACTTGAACTACCGGAATATAAGTCAAGTTTTATAAAAATATTTCATACCAGAATTTTGATTTAAAACAATTTAACTTTATTATTTAACTTTTTTTTGTATCTTTCCAACTTATTTCATAGGAAGCAGGACGTTTCGGTCCCGCCATTTCGGTCCTGCATTTGGGTCCCGCCGTTTCGGTCCCGAGACATTTCGGTCCTGAGACACTTCGGTCCCTAGACATTTCGGCCCCAAGACATTTTCGTCCCTTCTCCTGCAAACTGAAATTTTGTGAAATAAGACAATTTTATAGGGAACATAGCAGAGTTTTTAAACTGAAGGCCATAAAATTTTAGTATAATGCGATTATAATTGCCCAAAAAACGCACACTCGTATAATTCTTATCCAAAATATTATAATTCACACAAATTTTGTATGGTAATCCTAATCATAATTGGTAATCCTAATGGTAATTGGTAATCCTAATTTTCAAAACAGTTAGTAATTTTAATATAAAAATCAAATTAATATTTCATTAAATATATTTATAATTGTTTACATGATTAATTTACATAATGAATTTTATTTTAAAATAAACTCAATACATAATCCATTTTATATTCAATACATCATTATATTTCCTAGTAGTTCTAAACTGAAATTTATTTTTTACTTGTTTATTTATTGTATATTTAAAACAACTAGCATAGTTAAAAGTAAAACTAAAATAAGAATAATTTTTTTTTTCTGGGAACGTAAGAGCGAAAAGGTAATACAAATAAATAAATAAATAAATAAATAAATAAATAAAAGCTTAGTTTTGTCACTTAAAAATTAAAAATAAAATTATTTAAAATATTATTATATTACATTTTAATATATTTTATTAAATTATATATTATATTTTATATATAATATTTATATTACTATATTTTAAAATATTATTTTATAAATTTTATGTAAATAAAAATATAAAATAATCATCTTATTAGATTGAAATAGGCCCAGTTTCAATAAAATTAACTCACGAAAATCGTCTTCATGGCGTGAGGTGACTGTTAAAAAACGGAATCAATAAATACTATTATTATTATTTGCGGAGGGAAGTTTCTAAAAACAAATTCTTTTCATAGCATGCCCAGTTACTAGATCACTATTTCTTTCGCAATGTTAATAGTGGGAAGTAACTTATGAAAACAAATTTATAAGATGCAACTTTGTATGAGAAAAATAAGAAATTTGATCTTCAATAAATATATCTCATTTCTGAATTATCAAAGGAGAGGGTGTAGAGGGGTGTTTTGAGGAAATATGTATATATTATAACTTATAAATGTCTAATTGAATTATTAAAGACATTTATTATCAAAATAATTGGAAGGGAAAATAATAAACACAGTTTTTATATTATTTAATTAATGCTGATTTAAAGGTTCTAAAAAAATGCACGTAAACAACCAAAAAAGTATTTATGGCAGTTTATATAAAATACTTTTAAGTTTATATAGTTTATTGAAGCTTATATAAAATAATGATACTAATAATTAATAATAAAATTTAAAATATTTATTATGATTAATAATAATACTACTAAAAGCAAAATACAATATCCCCTAAATTTATATCACATTGTTTAAGCCAGGGGGGGCACAACCTCTGGCCCGCGGGCCAAAATGATACCACTATTTTTATGCAGAATAATTTTCCTTATAGTAATGACAGAAACTTTGAGATTAAAGAAAATAAACTCCGCTTTTCAAATATTCTGGTGGCAAACGATTTTCTTGTAAAAAGGTTGTGCATGACTGGTTTAAGCAAAGTTTTCAGCTCGCTGTGAATTCATTGTCACGAGTTATAAAAGTTTAAATTTATCGGACTCTTATATTCAACTTTTTATAAAACTTGGGGGGGGGGGGGCGAGGGAGAGAATTGAAAAAATTAAAAAAAGGCCCGAATAATGTCGAACTATTTGGCAGGCCCACAACAATTAGAATCCGCTTATAAGCAAAGAAATAACAAGGGACTGAAATAATTAAGAACGGAAATGGCAAGAGACCAAAGTTGCTGGGGGCCGATTTGTCTCAGGACCGAATCGTCTCGGGACCGAAATGATTTGGGACCGAATTGTCTCGGGACCGAATCGGCAGGACCGAAGTGGCGGGACCGAAATGTCGTGTACCCTATTTCATAATCAACTTTCTGGTTTGAACCGAAACACATTCATATGGTAGCCGTCAGAATGACGGCTAACACTAGTTTTAGTGTTAAATATTCTGTTAGTTTAACCCCGTAAATAATCAATATTTTTGAAAAAAAAAATCTTTCAAATAATGTCTATTTTTATGTAATTTTTAAACTTTTATCACCAGCTTTTCAAAACAAAAATGTTTGTCTAATTGAAACAGAAAAATGCTCGAATTAAATAATACAAAATTTACAATAAAATTGTACTCGTAAGAATAATAAATGGTTGAAGTAAGATGTCCCTACGTCGTACGGGCAAATCATGTTTGCAAAAAGACGTTGCTCGTATAGAAAGCGGCTACGCATGTTGAAATTTTGCGTCGCTGTCTATAAACGAAAACTGAAATTACTTTTTAATTTACTGTAAACAACGTCTAGAAATACCTTATTAGCAAAATATTTCTTTCATTTATATATATTATAGTTAATGAACTGCTGAATTTCATATGTCCCTTTTAGAAAACCTTGAAAAAAAAAAAAGGTTTTTTTTAAATATTTCGTTTATTTTTTGAAATGTTGGAATAACTGTACCATGTAGGGTTAGTGTACCAGTAGTGGGCCACTTACCAATAGTGGGCCACCAGTTTTCAAAGTTAAAAACAAGTTTTCTAGTCACCCCTGTCAGATAACAAACTAATTGCTGGTTGGTTGGAACCCTTATCTGTTATCAGGCAAAGGGACAACTTCAGTATTCGCATTAGTTTTTGAACTGGAATGGTGTTTTTACAGACTATACAAAAAAACTAAAGAAAAGCTAAAATTATTTTACGTAATCATCAAAACTTCTAAATGTGATTTCATTATTGTGTATATTTAAGTGTAGAAATGTAAAACAAATTATAACTTCTGTACAGTATGCATTAAACTCAAGAATGGAGAGGCACTCTTCTAGGGGGTCTCTACTGGAGCATCAGAAATTTACTTGGCCCACTACTGAAGCATAGAGGAAGGTAACATTTTTTATTTTTCATTTTCCCTAGAGAATATATTTTAAAAATTTGAATGTTTATTCTGATACATAAAAATAAAGACTAAGCTAAAAAAAAAAAAAAAAAAAAAAAAAAAAAAAAATTAAATTCACTAATATTTTAATAATATTTAGATAAATGTCCTTAACTGGCCCACTACTGGTGCATTTACCTTACTGAACTTATAATTTTAAATTCCTGTACATATTAAATTGCTGTAGTACAATTATTTTAAGAATTAAGTATGTCAATTAAGTATAATTAACAAAAACTCGCGAAAACTGCAAAATGACCAAACTTTATAAACATGAAAAATGCACTTTTGCTAAGAAGTTAAACAAATTTACTATGTAAATTTAGTTTTAATTAACTTACAGCTTTGAATAAAAATAACTTTTAAGTTGCTGCAAAAATTCTATAGAAACTTTTTTTTTTATTATTGGAGAGAACATGGAAAAAGAATGTAATGAATAAAGCTACAAATTTAAGTGTTTGTATTTTTAACACTTTCTAACATAGATGGAAAGTATTTAGGTACGAATTCAGTTTGTTAGGCCATTTCTGTCTCTCCGTGCTCTAACTCCCATAAGTATACTCTTTTCACTATGTATTTGATATCTGCTATTGAGGTGCTATTGTTCGGTATTAAAAATGAAGTGAGTACCATTTATAATTCGTTTACAGAGACATTCAAAAGTATTCCGCTAAATTACGATCAATGTGAAAACTCGTTTTCAGTATATTTTAATAAAGTTACACTATTTGAAGCATATTGAAATAAGTATGCATCACTGAGGTGGATAACAGCATGTTTTCTACGGAGTACAAAATAAATAGTAGAAATAATTTGTCGGTCTCAGGGGAGAAAAGTCCTTCTCAACAGATGGAAGTAATGACATTGATGAAGATTTCTGAAATGGATGGGAAAATGTTTTATATGTATTATAGAATAAGCAGTAATTATAGCCTTTTTACAGGGATGCAGAAAAGTACTGAATAGCATCATTATCTATGGGAAAAAATCGTTTTGCAGCGCTTTTAAATACGCCATGCTATTTCCTGAATTCAATGAAATTGGTATACGTTACAGAAGTGCACTTCTGCTTGTTTTCTACAGATTGTTGAGTTCATATAACTTATCATACACAGGTGCTTAAAAGAATTCGGTTACAAGACCGACTATGAGTCATAACTATTGGACGTACGCTTTTTTCTGTGATATGTATCTAACAGGTTCGCTGCCAAAGCTGAGAGAGTGCATCTGTTGATAGATGCCAAAGTCATATTGCCGATATTATGCTTTCAAGTTATGGTGCTTTAAAGCTCCAATATAATGCTTTAATTTATTGTTTTAAAACCTATCATACGTAATTTTGTTTCAATATACCTATTATACTTACACGCACCCTCCTACTAAACAAACTAAAACACATCCATAACACCTATTTCAAATGTCAATTTTAACAACGTAGCCTGAGCATGCAACAGTTCTGCTGCTCCTTCTCAGTGCTACAATTGTCGCACATACATCCGCCCATTGTCGCGTAGGGGATCTGTTCCCCGGCGAGAAGTTTCAGTTTTTATTATTGTATATTGTTATGTGATTCCTGTTTGTTTTTATTTTTTCCTATCTGCCTTCTGTCGCGTTAGGTTATTTGCACCTGGCAGGTGCGACCCTGTTATGAGTTTTTTTTTGTTTCAATACCGCCCACTGTCGCGATTCTGGCGGTTTCAGTTTTGGCTGAATTCTGTAATTTTTTAAGACCTTAATAAAAGCGACCGGGAGGGACACCATGCTCTACAGACCTCGTTTCCTTGTCTGAGTTGTCCCTCCTAGGCAAACAAAAAACATAATGTAAAACAAGTAACTTTTATTCATAGTATTCTCTAAAATATATCGTGAAAAGATACGTTTTTCTGTTGTAAACATTTAGTTATTATATCTACATTTTGAGAAATAAATGATCCACTTCAGTACTCCAAGTGTGATATTTAGTCTCTTTCTGTGTGCCAAACACCTAAAGAATGCATGTGTTTTCTTCGGCAATACTCGTAATCGGCGATTTAGGTAAGAATATCAATAACGAGTTACCTCGTAGCTGGCAAGGAATTCCCGTTCAACAACTACGAGTATTCTCGTAATTGGCAACGAACGTGCTAAGAATTTAACTAGATTTTATTCTATAATGAGATTTGTATATCATATACAGGGTTGCACGCAAGAATTGAAATTAAAATTCCTTATATGAACAAAATAAAAATAAAAATTAAATTATTCCCCCTTTTTTAGAATATCGCATTTTCTTATTAGGTAGCTTTCATTACAAAAAGTAAAAAGCTACCTATTGCAGCCGTCCGGAGGAAAGCACTTCCGAAAAATTTTGGTATATTTTCACCGATCATGACCCCCAGACCCCAAAACCACCCTCCGTTCAAATGTTGACATATATATATATATATATATATATATATATAACCATATATATATATATATATATATATATATATATATCTGATTTTTGTCATGCGATAACTAACGTATTTATGAACCGATTTGAATGAAACTTGGTATGTACATAGTACATACAAATGTCTCGACCGAGTTCGTTGGCCAGCATCATCCGCCATTTTGTTTCAAAATGGCGGCCATTTTAATTTTTTTAAAAAATTTAAAATTTTAAATTAAATGCGAAAAAATCAAAATTTGAAAAATATTTTTCTTTTACGTGTTAGAACTTAAAACAAAGATTCCAGAACACTTTTTATTTTTTCAACATCTTAAAAAATGATTGAGTTATAGCACTTTGAATTTTTCTTATGGCTGACATTTTGAAACGATCTGATTTTTGTCATGTAATAACACGCGCATTTATGAACCGATTTCAATGAAACTTGGTATGTACTTAGTACATACAAATGTCTCAACCGAGTTCGTTGGCCAGCATCATCCGCCATTTTGTTTCAAAATGGCGGCCATTTTAAATTTTTTAAAAAATTTAAAATTTAAAATTAAATTCGAAAAAATCAAAATTTGAAAAATATTTTTCTTTTACGTGTTAGAACTTAAAACAAAGATTCCAGAACACTTTTTATTTTGTCTATATCTTACAAAATGATTGAGTTATAGCACTTTGATTTTTTCTTATGGCTGGCATTTTGAAACGATCTGATTTTGTCACGTGATAACACGCGTATTTATGAACCGATTTCAATTAAACTTGGTATGTACATAGTACATACAAATGTCTCGACCGAGTTCGTTGGCCAGCATCATCCAGCATTTTGTTTCAAAATGGTGGCCATTTTAAATTTTTTTAAAAAATTAAAATTTAAAATTAAATGCGAAAAAATCAAAATTTGAAAAATATTTTTCTTTTACATGTTAGAACTTAAAACAAAGATTCCAGAACACTTTTCATTTTTTCAACATCTTAAAAAATGATTGAGTTATAGCACTTTGAATTTTTCTTATGGCTGACATTTTGAAACGATCTGATTTTTGTCATGTAATAACACGCGCATTTATGAACCGATTTCAATGAAACTTGGTATGTACATAGTACATACAAATGTCTCAACCGAGTTCGTTGGCCAGCATCATCTGCCATTTTTTTTCAAAATGGCGGCCAATTTAAATTTTTTAAAAAATTTTAAATTTTAAATTAAATTCGAAAAAATCAAAATTTGAAAAATATTTTTCTTTTACGTGATAGAACTTAAAACAAAGATTCCAGAACACTTTTTATTTTGTCTATATCTTACAAAATGATTGAGTTATAGCACTTTGATTTTTTCTTATGGCTGGCATTTTGAAACGATCTGATTTTGTCACGTGATAACACGCGTATTTATGAACCGATTTCAATTAAACTTGGTATGTACATAGTACATACAAATGTTTCGACCGAGTTCGTTGGCCAGCATCATCCAGCATTTTGTTTCGAAATGGTGGCCATTTTAAATTTTTTTAAAAATTTAAAATTTAAAATTAAATGCGAAAAAATTAAAAGTTGAAAAATATTTTTCTTTTACGTGTTAAAACTTAAAACAATGATTCCAGAACACTTTTTGTTTTGTCTATATCTTAAAAAATGATTGAGTTATAGCACTTTGAATTTTGCTTATGGCTGACATATTGAAACGGTCTGATCTGAACGATCCATCATGTTGCTTTAAAATGGCATACACTTTATGATATCGCGGAATTTGGTGACTCTCTAAATCGCTTAAAATATAACCAAGGTGAATAAAAGATGACTAATTTCTAAAAATTCCTATTAATATTCAGTCTTGACAAAAACTAGTATTCAATCTTATAAAATCACTAATTTTATAAGATTATTTCCACTAATTTGAGCTTAGTATTTTTGAACAATGTAATTTACTTTAGAATAAATAAATAAATGTATAAGTATATGAAAGCTACCTCTTCCTCCCGGCATTGCCGGAAGGACTTTATGAACAAAACTGAATTATCTTAACATTATTGGTGTAGTGTTGGAAGGTATTACATAATCTATGACGTGTGCATTATTTTTAGTTCTTGTTATATTTTTAAAAGAGTCATTTATGGCATTTTGAGGTTAATGAGTTCTTTTCATCTTGTAAACAAAATCGTTCATATGACTCCAAAGATAGAGATCAAATTTAGATTTAATTATCTGTTGAATATGGTGTCTAATGGCGATGCACCAGAATAACGATTTGGGATATCAATAAGAGATGAATCACGTTTCGATCTTCGATTGAATATCTGAGTGTTTTGGAAGACATTTAAAAGAACAGTGGAAGTGATACTGATACATAATTACATATAGTGGGGTTCTAAACAGTTATTTCTGTTCAACGTTATGGATTAATTAAATCTCACACTAGAATTATCCATCCATAAGTTATAATTATTTTCTGAGCCTAATGAAATGATACTCTATTATAAGGCTAAATGAGATCAAAATGGCTGCTACAATCGATCAAAAACAGGATTTGCCAACTGCTGTCTTTTCGCTATTTTACAAAAATAGATTAGTAGCTGCGGTGTTTGTGTTTAATTATTTAAGGAATAATGTCATCGAAACTTTAAATGAAAGATATTTTACTTCAAAAGCTTCTACAATGAATTTTTCGGTGGTAAGGGTCAATAACATTGTTTTAAAAATATAATATAGTCAAAAGCTTATTTTAAATACACTGCTCAAAACAATTAAAGGATATTTGACGTTTTATATAAAATAAAGATATAAACGAAATTTTTTTGCCGAAAATAGAAGAAGAGAATCACAAATGCAAATTTTTCTAGTTTTCAAACTGTGGAGTATGCAAATTTTGAGTTCGACGTCAAAAACGTCGCTTCAGCGGCAGCGAATGAAATTTGACTTTCAACTGGATAAAAGAGAATGAAGACAAGGATGATCGGCATTCAGTGATTGCTTTGTTTCGATGAGTACGATGTCTCAGCGAAGTCATTTGACAGATTCAGAAGCTTGGAGAATTGTTGGTAGGTTAGAAGGGGGCCAAACTCAAGCCGAAGTAGCGCAAGCCATTGGATTCTCACAAAATGTCATTTCCAGGATCTGGAACCGTTTTTTGGAGAGTGGATGTGCAGGCCGAAGACCAGGGCAAGGTCGTAGACGGGCAACAACGCCCAATGAAGATCGGTATTTAGCGTTAACAGCTCGGAGACACCGAAACATGAACGCTACTCTTCTCCAACAACACCTTCGCTCGGCTACAGGCACCACGATTTCAACTCAGACTGTCCGAAACTGGCTCCATGCTGTAGGTCTGTATGCTCGCCGACCGATGGTATGTGTTAGATTAACATCAAGGCATCGTCGCGACCGCAGGGAGTGGGCAACCGAGCATGTCAACTGGAGGAGAAATGAATGGAGCAATATTCTGTTTTCTGACGAGTGCCGTTTTTCTGTGCATCCGGATAGTAGGCGTATTTTCATCTGGAGGAACCGTGGCAGTAAGAATAATCCTGCGTTCGTGCACGAAAGTGTCAGATTTGGCGGTGGAGGAGTGTTGGTGTATGGTGGCATCTCCATTGACGGGCGCACTGACCTCTACATCATTTGAGATGGAGCTCTGACTGGTCGCCGATATAGGGATGAGATCCTCAGACCTATTGTAGTCTCTTACGCTGCAGCAATCGGAGATAACTTCATTTTAATGGACGATAACTGCAGGCCACATCGTGCAAACCTGGTGGAGGATTTCCTTTTCGAGGAAGGAATCGTTCGAATGGCCAATGGCCAGCGTGTTCTCCAGACATGAATCCAATCGAGCACGTTTAAGACGCTCTAGGAAGACGAGTTTCTGGCCGCCAACAACCCCCACAAACTCTCCAAGAACTGGAACGAGCTCTTCTGGAAGAGTGGGGCAGAATACCCCAACTCGCCATTAATAGCCTCATTGAGTCCATGCCTCAAAGGTGTTCAACGTTGCTGGCCGCCCGTGGAAACCATACCCCCTACTGAAAATGATTTTCTTTGAAGAAAACACCTTTTCTTATTCTTTTTTTTTCTCATATGCACAAATTGTGTTTCTTTTCCTTTTGTACACAAATGCGCAATAAAATGCATTTTTTTCTGCCAAACATGTGTAATTTATTCTCATATAACCTACTATGTCTGTCAACCATGTATCAATCAGCTAAAAAGTTTCCCAGATACAAAATTCACCTAAAACTGCAATATCCTTTAATTGTTTTGAGCAGTGTATTTTATAACAGTTCAGTAACATTTCGTAAAATTCTAGATGTAGAAGAGATCCAGCACTTACGGCACTGCTCGGAAAGTTTGAAAGTTGATCAGTTGACTCCCTCGGAAGTTGCTCTGTGGGACGTTACTGGAAGATCATTCCTGATAAAATCGTAAATGTCTCTTCCCCAGAACATCCCAATCTTATCATTTTAATATTAGAAGGAGTTTGGGATGATTTGGAACTCCAAGGGAAGTATTTAAGAAGCAGTTAAGGCTATATGGATTGCTACGCGATGACACTCGTCACGTATTCGGTCAGTCAGAAACAGGGATTTTAATACGGGTTGTGTCGAGACCAGGAATAAAAATTTCGTCTCCTGAAGACCTAGGAAGAAGGAAGCAATCCCGTCCGGTAAAAAAAAAAAAAAAAAAAAAAACCTAGCCAGGCGAATCTTCCGAAAAAAGTAACGTCCGGATCCTGGCCTGGGTCCAGAATACAGACTTTTTTAACAGCATCTTCAATAAAAAGCATGAAGTTGTTTGAGCTAAATTTATATAAAGCTCTTAATCCGCATGCTAGAAAAAGCATTTTCTTAAATAACTGACAGAAAATTAAACAGTACAGAAAGGAGGCGGAAATGGGAAAAGTTAAATTGAATCGGAAATTTGAGATACAGAAAGAAATTACTTTAAGCTTTCAATTTAAAAAAAAAAAAAAAAAAAAAAAAAAAAAAAAAAACTTTTTATTGGGAGCCAAACTGCGTTTAAAATTTTAAATGCGTTATCTGCATAATAATTTCCTCCCTCTCCCCTCTATTTCTCGTCTTTAAATTATTAAAAGCCAAGAATCCTTAACGAAAAAATGCAAACTTGAAACATGTATTTTTTGATTATTTTACATTAGCTTTATTCGGCAAATTTGAAAAAATATTTACTTTTGAAAATATGATTTTTTAAAAAAAATAAGTTACATCATTTAAAAAAATATTTTTAATAGTTTTAAAATGTATAGTGAAATAAATAAAAACAATCTTGAAACAAAACTAAAATCCGATTTTCTTCTTTAATTAAATGGAAAAAGAATTGAAATCCGATAAATAATGTTTCAAAATACAACGATTTTAAATTATCCCATTTAAAACAATATTAATCATTTGAAAGTTTTATAATTTTATAAATTTTAGGATGTGATTTTGTTAGCAAATTATATCACTAACCATGACAAAGAAAAAAAAATCAAAATTCTAACTTAAAAAATATATTTTCTACATGTTTCCTAGAACTGTTAAAATAACATTGTTTCTTGAATTGCACGCATTTCAATTTGTGTCTAATCCCTTATAACCTGATGAATTATTTAAACGGGTATAAGTCTACAAGTTTTGCAGATATAAAGATTTAATTTTTGGTGTCTAATTGAGGATTTGATAAGAGAAGTTTTCCTAACTGGAACTTTTATCTTACGAAGGCCGTATACAAGTTTAATTTTTGTATTTCTTCAAATAGACCCCCCCCCCCCCACCTCCCCATGGAGTTGCTAGATATCAAGAATTTCAACTTTTTTTTATGAAATTTTGCAATTGGAAGTATGTAACCTAGGGGTAATATTTAAGGATATAGCCTATTGTTTCGATAATTATGACTCACCCTGTATATTTACAGTCCCTATTCATCTTCATTAGCACTATCGGCTGTACCATGGTCTTGATATTATTACACGAGAAGGATGATCAATACTCCAAAATAATAGAATGTTCATAAATGTGACACAAACCGATAGGGAAAAAGTATGTATAGAAACATACATTTATTTTCGCTTAATGCGCATCCGTCTCGAGTGTAAATGTCACGAATTGACCAATGCATTGATACTAAAGTATTGCTACATGTACAAACAGAGAAAGTTACAAATAGTTTAGTAATTTGCATGCTTTTTTATATATAAATCAAAAAGCGCGTCATCGATTTTAACGTTTTAATTATTTAATTATATTTAATTTTATTTTTATTGTTGTTAAAAATACATATTTTGATCATTATTCTCGTATTATTTGGTTGGAGTAAATGTAAAATTGATATATTAATTTTTTTTTTTTTTTTAATTTTTGAATGATAACATTTGTGCATAAGTGTGACAAAAAATATAATATGAAATAATTATATTCTTCAATAACTGACGTTGGTTTCACTTTCTAACTTTTGTACTGTTTCAGAAAAACGTATTTGAAAAATAGCTGCGCCGGTGCATACTTCGCCGTTTATCTCAAGGACAGTTTGAGGTCAAGAGCTACAAAAAAAAAAAAAAAAAAAAAAAAAAAAAAAAAAAAAAAACTGTATTGTATCTTCATGGTGAGCCTTATTACCAAATGTTTTATTTCAAGCATGAGTCGTGGGGGCCATTTCGCTAATGTGGGAGCTTTTATGTGTGCCTTACGTTTTTATGTGTGCCTGAATAAATCTTTTGAAATGACTTTGGATTTTGTTTTAATTGTGAAATTTACAGAGTTCTGAATCCGTTGCCTTTCTACTCATATGACCCGACAATCGAATATACAGTAAAACCTCCAAAGTTGACCACCTCTCTATGTTGACCATCTCTCTATGTTGACCGAAATTTATTAGTTTGAAATGTCACAATGCATTTTCAATAGAAATTTACCTCTCTATGTTGACCACCTCCGTAAGTTGTATGTTGACCACTTTTTTGTAGGTTTTACTCTCTGTAACTTGACCACTGATATCTTCTTGTACTTGTTTTCTCTTTCGTTAACTCTCCATCCAATTTCCAGTTTTTTTTTTTTTTTTTTTTTTTTTTTTTTTTTAGTAATGTTTATTATTTGTGGAACACTCGTCCGCCTAGTGGTGCTCCATTCATTGTTCATTTCTAGTATGATACAATGGGAGATGAATGCCAGAATTCCTTGAATATGTCAAAAAATGTCAGGGGAGTAGGGGATGTGTGTAGCGGTGTAACAATATGCAGAATTGGGAAATGTGTATCGTTCCCATATGTAACACATTCGGTTCTTTTTTTTATGGATATTGCTTAGTGGCGGGATCGGTCGTTTATTTGCGAATTTTCATTAAAAAGGGTGCAAAACATAAAGCTGAAAAAGAACTTAAATTAAAAGAGAAAGTGGTTCATCTTAATTTTCTGGAAAGCAGCAGCCAAAGAGAGACAGCGGAAAAAATTGGTGTGGGCAAGACAGCTGTATGCAACATTATAAAACGCAAGGAAGAATATTCATTTCAAAACAGGGGACTCCAAAAAAACACAGAAGAATGCGTCTCAATGTTAAGAACAAAGCCACGTTTCATTGGTTTAATCCTTTCCGGCACACTATGCCCGGTCCGGGATACCCAATTTTAATTCCAAACTTGTAAATGGCACTAATAATATTTTACTAAAATTTTGCTTTTAAGTGAAAGCTCAAATTAAGGGATTCTTAATTTCAAAAATGTCGCTTGTAAATTCTGGCGACAGTCGATAATTTCTTATTTTACTAACAGAATTTGGCCGTTCTAGAAAGGGTTAAAATGATGAGATCAGTCGATGCAAGAATATTGGGAAAGTTGCTTCAGGAAGTAGCAAAAAATTTCTTCAAAGAATTCGAAATAATGGACTTCCAGGTGTCAGCAGGTTGACTTGAAAAATTCAAACTACGATATGAGATTTCTGAAAAACTTTTGTGTGAGGAATCGAATGAGATTTTAGCTGAAGTGGTGGAGAAGTTTGTTGAAAAATTTGCAGTGTTTGCTAAAGGTGAAAGATGAGGATATCTTTAATGCTGATGAATGCGATCTCTTCTTTAAAGCAATGAATGATAAAAGTCTAGTAATTAAGGGTGACACTTGAAAAAGAGGAAAACTTTTAAAACAGCATTTTAATGTTCTTCTATGTGCTAGTATGACTGGTGAAAAAATGAAGCCTACGGTGATAGGCAAATCTGCAAAAAACTCGTGCAATTAAAAATGTAAAACCTAATGACCTTCCTTTTTTTGCGAGCGAATAGATCTGTTTTTATGACCAGTACTTTGTTTGTAAAGCGGTTTAAAGAAATTGACTCAGAAATGAGAAAAATGGAGCAGTCTCTTCTGCTCATCATACACAACTGCCGCCACCCGAAAGTGAAAAATCTGACAATGTGAAACTAAAAGTTTTGCCTTCAAACACAACTTCGATAGCACGACCTTTAAATCAAGGCATTATTGAGTTCATCAAAGTGTACTAAAGAGCTCAACTTCTGGAATGGGTGATCATGAAAGCACAAACCTGTGGTCCTTCTGCATTTTGCATCGTCAACAACAGCCCCAGTAAGTGCTTTAAATGATGTTCCTATGATTATTTCTGCTTAAAATAAAGTCGTGCAAACAACGATTAAGAATTGCTTCAAAAAACTGGATTTGTTAAACTGCGACATTGGTGCAAGGGAGTTAGCTTCTTCTATATCCCTTGCCAGTTTTAATGAAATTGATTTTGAAGATTATGTTACCATGGACGATGAGTTAGTAGCATTCACTATACCAGACCCAGAAGCAATCTTGAATGAGATATTCCCTGCAACTAAGCACAGCGAGCACTCTAAGATACAAAATGGATGGCGAAGGGGATCATCATCCAAGTGCCGACAAAACTGAAAAGTAACTCTGAAGGAAGATGATGATGGAGCAATTTAAATATTTTGCGGCAAAAAATGCCCAAACATGCTTAATGTACTTTTAAACTGTGAAAGTGCTTTTTGCAGTTAACTAATGAACAAAAAGAGAACTCAAATGAAATTGAATTATTTTTTCTAAAGTAGTAAAAATGTGCTGTACCATCGGTAAAAATAAAAATGATTAAGTGGTAATTTTTTCCTAAATTTTTACTTAAAAAATACTAAAAAAATTTTCTAAATTTTTTCTAATATTGTACTAAATATTTTCTAAAAATTCCCTAAGTTGACCACCTCCATATGTTGACCACTTAATTCCAGTCCCTTGGGTGGTCAACTTATGGAGGTTCTACTGTAGTTCGACTGCATAATGAATCCTGGAATTTCGATTGAACTTAGTCAATCTCAACTGCTACCAACAGATTAATTTAGTTGATTAGATAGTCAACTGCAAAAGTAATACAGTCTATAAACAGCTACCAATATTCTATTATTTGATGAATTCAGCTAGAATGTTTCACTAGTGGAATAAGAAAAGCACGCACCAAGTATACATATTTATATATACTAAATGAAATGACTGAAAAGTTTATATTTTAAATTACCGTATTTACTCGTGTATAAGGTGCACTTTTTAAAAAAAAATTAGGGAAAAACTCCTAGTTGCGCCTTATACACGAAATAATTTTTTACTGTTGGATGCAGGCGAACTATATACATATTAAACAAGAAATTATTCATAGAAGATATTAAAACTCGGAAAATGTTATTTAATTAAAGTATTACTGCATATTTATTTCGCTCCTTGCAGATTTTTATAGAACAGAGCTAGTGACATTATCTAAACGCTAATTAGCAATTCTCTTTACCGTCACTCATTCCTATTTCCCGTCTTCTCTTACAACCCGAAGTCTAAAAATGCATTTTCGTCTCGTTTTCTGGTCTGGTGTAATGTTTGTTTCGACTTTATTTTTTACTGAAATACATTTGGTCATTCTTCATTAGCGTATCAAATTTATGGTGCGCGTTATACACGAGATTTTAAGAAATCGCCATTTTTACTTGTAAAGTAGGGGTGCGCCTTATACACGAATAAATACGATAAATTAATGCAATTTGACTAAGGATATTTATTAACCCTTTCCGGCACACTGTGCCCAGTCCGGGATACCTAATTTTAATTCCAAACTTGTAAATGACATCAATAATATTTTAATAAAATTTTGCTTTTATAATGAAAGCTGATATTAAAGGATTCTTAATTTCTAAAGACGTCCTTTGTAAATTCCGATGGCAGTCGGTAGTTTCTCATTTTACTAACAGTATTTGCCCGGGCCGGATTCAGTAAATGAAATTTTATTTTTATTTTCATTTATTTTTTTCTTTTGGCATTAACTTAGATTGTTTTGCAATTGTCTAAAGTTCTTAATTTTTTATTTTACACAAAAAAATCATGGTTTTCCCAAAGGCATATAATTTAAATTCATTGTTCATTGTTATCTTGATTACTTGAGGGAGAAAATTACTAATCAAATATTTTTAAGCTGTATTATTTAATAATTAAGTAAGTTTATTTAATGTACGAAAAATACTTACGAGACAGTCTAGGTGGGATTAAAACAAATGGATTTTATATTTTTCTATACAAAATAAAAATATTTACTTAGAAAGATTTAAGAGAGATAATTATTTACACCCCCTCCCCCTAACGTTGTCAGTGGATAATTACTTTATGTACAATATTAAAAATTTTGTAAGCTTAATGTGTCATGATAAGGTTCAAGATAAACAAAGCTCGTTAAGAAGAAATCTCATTTAAATATCAAACATAAAAGATAATTAAATAAAATTATCTTTTGTTCTACTGTCGTCGATAATTAATGCACATTTAAACTTTCGCCGGTTGCCTATGCATGCATGAAACTAATGATGTTATTTATAATTAATCATATGTTGGGGGATGTTATGTTTATCTCGTGGTAATGTTGGAGGATTTGTTGAGTTACTTCTTTATTCAAAATAAAGCATTCGTTACGAATTACAATAAAATAATTTACGTATAAAAGTATTAAAAATTTTAAACATTTATCTGGATTGATTTATTTCTCCTTCTTTTGATGAATTTGTTCTATAAATTGGAATATCTGATAGCATCACATAAATAATAATTACAGTCAGAACCGTTGCTCAGGGGGTGCTAAGGGCGGCTCACCCCCCTCCCCCCTAAAACATTTTGAGCCTCCCCTGGAAAAGATTCTAAGATCACTAAATAAATTTATGTTCCGGAAATACAAATGAAATTCTGCTCAAAAATCTAATTTAGTTTTGAGGCCCTTTCACACTTTTGCAGAAATGCTAAATTGTAACTAAATTAAATCTTTCAACACTTGCTCATCCTATTTGCACATATGAAGCTAACATGATGTTTAATATTGCACTAGTTATAAACTCGAATTTTTCATCATCCTATTCGTTTTTTCGAATAAAATGGAGTTATTACAATAGTTTAACAAGAAGCATGTTTATAAACTATGAATATGCACTAATTTATCCTTCTGTGTCAGAGAGAAGGAGAGTCGAAAAATATGACCACCCCCTTCTACAATTTCTTGACCCCCCCCCCCCCCTATTTTTCATTCCTAGCTACGGCCTTGATTACAGCCTACTCCTAATGTTGTTTAAAATACACATACAAAAACATATGGAAAAGAACAGCTTTAAATGAATTAATAAAACCATTAACATTAACGGTAAATAGACATTTGTTTTTAAATTCAGACGATAAACGTATTTATTCAGTGATTATCTCTATTACAGCTCATATTCAAAATATTAGAATAATTGAGAAAAAGTAATAAGAAAAAATTATTTGTCATTTATTTATTTTTTATACTAAGTAAATGCAATTAAATTTCTTATAAATTAAATCTGGAATGTTTAGATAAGATTTTAACATTTATAAAATATAAAATACAGCACAATAAATTAGGTATACAGCTTCCTTAAACACACCAGAATATTAGAATAAAATTTAGATTGGTTCAAAATATTAGAATATTTTATTTTACGCAACAATATTACCTTATGAATATGAAGTAAATGGTAGTTAATATTTTGTAGCATCCCCTTTAGCTTTCATAACAGCGTACAATCGATCTTGCATACTATATACAAGGTGTTTACAAACATTTCTATCAATATTAGCCCAAATAGACTTTATACGTGCCACTAACTCAGTTTTACTTGAAGGAGGATTTTCTTGAAGTTTTTTCTTCATTATACACCATAAGTTTTCGATGGGATTAAGATCTGGGGAATTTGGTGGCCAAGGCAGTACCTTAATGTTGCGTTGGCGGAACCAATTCTTAGTTTACACCGAGGTATGCGGGGACGCTAAATCTTGTTGAAAGATGAAATCATCTTCAAATAAATCTTCTGATGATGGAATCATGCAATATTCTAAAATTTCTTGATATATCAGAGAGTTAACCTTTTCGTAGACGATGCATAACTTTCCAGGTCCTTCTGCACTCATACAACCCCAAACCATGACACTAGCAGCAAATTTTACGGAACGTTTAAGGCATTCTTTATCAAATGCTTCTTGCTTCATTCTCCAAACTCGAATACCTTGATTACCATATGAAACACAAAACATACTTTCATCACTAAATAATATATTTTCCCAATCTTCATTGCTCCATAAACTCTTGATTTACACCAATTCAATCTTATACGCTTTTGTCTTGCAGTCATCAGAGGTTTTGTTTTCGGTTCACGAGATTCAAATTTAAATTTATGGAGACGTCTTAATGTTGTCGATGTAGAAACTTCAACTCCTTCTTCTTTCCATTTTCGGTGCAAGAATCGCACACTTTTAAAACGGTTTTTCTTAACTATACGCTTCAGTTTCCTGTCATCTCTAGCAGATGTTTTTGGTTTTCGGCCACCATTTCGGCGATTATTTTGAAATTTTCCAATTTTTGAATATTGTGTTAGTATTTTACTAAAGCTCGATTGCGAACAATGTAAATAATTCGCTATAAAACATCCGTGCCGATAGAAATCAACCATACGAAGTTTAGTAGATTCAGGAATATCACTCACACGGCCCATTTTAAGAAGAAAAAGAAACAAACTGCAAAAAAGAATGCTGATTTTCAATAAAATAGTCTGAATTTAATCAATGATGCCACCAGTTAAGAATTGGTAATAATTAAAGGAGAATTAATGTGAAATATTCTAATATATTGAACCACTTGAATAAATATTCTAATATTTTGACTTTTCAAAATAATTTTTTTTGCAATTAATCTTTTCAAAAATGATATTAAATTTAAGATAACAAGTAAGTTTAATCAACAATAAGTTCTTAATAAAAATATCGTTTGCATATTTTCATTAAAAGATATTAAATTACCAAACGATATTTTCAATTTCTAAAAAAAAGGTAATTATTCTAATATTTTGAATATGAGCTGTACTTACCCATCATACGTAGTATAGGGTAAGTCTTGCAATCATTTTGAAAATCGAAAATTTTTTTTGATGGATTTACACGTTTTAGACAGTGAAGATTCCGAAAAACATATTTTTAGAAAAAAAATTTTGCCGTCCGTCCGTCTGTCTGTCTGTCTGTCTGTCTGTCCGTCTGTCCGTCTGTCTGTCTGTAAACGCTCTATCTCCCGAACAAATTGAGATAGAGACTTGAAATTTTGTATGTAGTTAGTATGTAAGAATGGGACGATCCCTATTTAATATCAGGAACCTCGATTATCCGGAACTATTTTTTTCGGACTCTCGAAAAATTCGTTCTGATGAAAGGTATATAAAAATTTTCGAATTTTTTTCGAATTTTTTTGTTCTAAGGAATGGACGTAAAAGGCAATAAAATAACACACATTTTGCATATAGAACGAAGTGGATCGGATTATTAGTTGCCGAGATATTTGTAATCTTGTTTTCCACATTCTTCGAATTTCATGACCCTGAATTTCATTCAAATTTTAATTCAGAAGTATATTTTAATTGGAAATGAGACGCTTAATTCGACGTAGTTAATTGTTAGTTAATAGAATTATTATTTTTGGAGTTATAAGGATGTTTCTTTTACGCAGTTCGGTACTACTTGAGTAGTTTGGCGTTTTATATAACTTGTCGAAATTGGTACATCAGCAGTTCTTTAATATAGCATTACTATGTATATTAACAATATTTAAATTTTGTTTATGAATTGCAATGCATTGTATAAATAGTTTCACATGTTTTATTTTCATATACATATCCATGATGGGTAAGTATTACGGTGGTTCCCAACGACTAGTTTTGTTTCCGAGCGAAAAATCAAAATGTCCTTGCGGAAGCTTCCTTCAATGCACATTTAGACAAATCAAAGTCTAATTACTTTTAAATTAAAATCAAAATTGTTTAAAATATTTAATTTTGTAATAAAGTTAGACAGCGAATGAATAATGAACAGGATATCGGAGAAGTAAAAAAATAGTAATATTTACTCAGGCGTTAGAATATATCATCTTTAGCATGTAAAAAACAATAAAAAAATTTGAGCATAAAAAAATTATTTTGACTGAAAGTTATTATTTTTATCATTTCTGCAATAACCAGAAAAATATATAATTCACATAAATATTGTCAATTTTCCAATAATAATTTTTACAAATCTGTATATGAAAGAATTCTGTCTTAAACGGATAATGTGTTAATCCATGCAAAATAAATAAATAATACTAGAGAAAAAAATAAACTCCATTTACACCTCCTAGGAAGGGCATTTGTCTATATCGTATTTTTTCTTTCCTATGTGATTCCGTCTTAAAAAGGTTTTAGTGTATAACATTTTTTAAAGTCTCCAACGCTCGGAATATGGATAAGCGATATTAAAATATAAGTGAAACATTTACATATAAACAGAGAGTCATTGATAAAATAAATATATCACTACCTTTGGCGCTTCTTTAATAATAAAATGTATAAATATAAAAAACAAGAAGCTATAATAAATATTTTTGGTCAGAACTCCTCCATACGAAACAATTTTTAACCACGCTGAAGTAAAAAACTATGTAGAAATTCACGGCTGAGCCGGGCTATGATTTAAACTTTTTTCCAGGCCGGTCTGTGCTGTGATTTTAACATTTTTTCAGGCCGGGCCGAACTTTTCTACCAATGGGTGGATGGATATTTCGATCCATGCAGACCTGCAATGTAGAGTACCAACATACTTTGAAAACAAGTTTAGATTTAATACGCTGCTTTGTTATGTCCAAATAAGAGGAACTGTCTTAAATTGACATATAATAATGCACAATTTGTGGACGATCCCTCATCTGTTCTCAAAATGCGATACAAATTCTTCGTTTACAGGCATGGATAAGTGGTGTAAGTCACGAATTTTGGAGAATTTTGGATTTTAATATCTCTGTCAGGTTTTTACATATGGAGATGAAATTTCTTTTGATCAATTTAGGAATGCATAAGGAATTTCCTAATTGGGGATTTTGCCCTACGGGGACCGTATAAAAATTTAATTTTCGTATTTTTTCAAATAGACTCCGCCATGGAGTTGCAACTTATCTTATAAGAAAATTCAACTTTTTTTTATGAATTTTTGCGATTGGAAGTATAGGTCTATGGGCAATATTTAAGGAGATAGCCTATTGTTTCGATATTTATGACTCACCCTGTATATTAATATATATGCTATAGTTCATATAAATACTATAGTTCATATACGGGGCTATACAAAAGATTTCGTAAAGGTTACTGAATATGGGCGTAATTTACTTAAATATTGCTTTTAAATAATTCATATATTTTTATGCTGAACTGCCTTCAGTTTACTAAGAAATACTTGTAAAATATAAATAAAATGATATACAGGGTCATGCACAAATATTTATACAAATGCATCATCTGTGGATGATAATTTCTGGAAATGTGATTTCATTAGTTTTAAGAATGTTTTAGTTTGAACTAAATTTTAGCTAAATACTGGCAACAACCGACAGATAAAACATAGGGCTGTTCAAAATTATTAGAATACATATTTGGCTATGGACAGTAACACTCTATTACCCTAAATAACAAAGATTTTTAAAGATTTCAGAGAGTGTTGGAAAGTGTTTCATAATCTACACTTAAAGCATGATTTTCTTACATGTTAACAATTAAAATGCATTTATTTAATGTATTAAAAAGCAAATGGCCTTGTATGTCGTTGGTCGCGCTTCTGCTGTAGACGTTAATGGATACAATTGCACTTATACCCTTTGGCCTCCAAGTGTTTCACAGTTTTGGGAAAGAGGTTCAGTAACTGACCCCTAAAACACAGTATATAATTAAAAAAATCACTCGTAACTTCTTACCTACAAATAAATAGACATATTTCCAGATAGTCTGTGCACTTAACTCATTTTTTTCAATTTTGTCACTTATACCCTTTGGCTTCTGGGCTCCTCATATATAATCCAATGCATTTGATATCCACTTTCTTAGTGCCTCATCTGTCCATCAATGACGCTTTAAATTTTTCTTCCATTGTGCCTGTTTCTAATCTTTTAATTAATTTATGTATTTATACATTCTAGTTTAAATTAAGTCATATTCTAATGATAACAGACGAAATAAATAAAAAAAGCCACTATAAGATAAATTCCTTTGTAGTAGTACCATATTAAGCATGTTTTCATTTCATATTTTCCATAATTCGAACATTTCTTGTGGTCCCGACGAGTTCGAATTAACGAGAGCCGACTATATTGTAATTTTTTTTCTTTTTTACTAATATCAGATTTTAGAAAGAAAAATTCCTCAAAATAATGAATGTGGATCTATTTATCGCGTCATTTTTAGTCTTTTTAGTTTCAGTTCAGAGATTTTGTTGGTTAACACAAAGATGCACTGAAATAATCGATTGCACCATTCTTCTATTCATTATTCGAATAAAATAAATAATGTTCTTAAAATGACATTCGAAGTAAAATGAATTGGTTGTTTTGACTTTTCTTTACATTTTGATGCACAATACACAAAAGAAAATGTTTTTGCAAAACGAATAAACATCGCAAATAATATCATGACATACATACATTATATTTTAAAGCAGATAATGAAATAATATTTCTGGATATTACTAATCCCAACAAAATCTTTTTACTTTATATTTTAGTCTACATTCTTCATTTTATATTCGAACGTGTTGATAATTTTTAAGTTTGTTCAGTTTACGTAGGAAAGCTATTGGATTATTCCAGAAGAATCGTTTTAAATCCCCGGGCAGCGCAAATATGATAACAAGATTTCATTGTAGCTTCGTAAATATTTACTTTGGGTGGTATTCATATCCATTGTAGCAGAAATGAAAAAAAATATATACATATATATTCAATTTAAATATGCATGGAAAGATTAAATATACAGAGCCACCTATATGAAAAGTTAGCATAATATTCTAAAATAATAATAATAAACAAAATTCTTTTTTTAATCTAATGTATGATTTTACCAACCCTTATATCATCAAAACTCTAAATTTTATTCTAAAACTTTTTATTTTAGTCTAATATAAATTATAATAACTAAAAATTTTATTCTAAAAATTTTGACGTGAAAAATTAACTCATTGTCATTGTCTGTTGATAAGTATATGAACAATTTACATTATCTTCTGTGTTGCAAACAATACAATAAGTACAATTGCTTTTTCAAGTCCGCTCTCTAAGTAACATTGACTTTTGGGTATGTTGCAAATATGCAACGTGTTGATACAAAGGATTGAAGAGAGAAAAAAATATAATAAAAAAACTTTAATATTGATTTTTTTTTTTTTTTTTTTTTTTTTTTTTTTTTTTTTTTTTTTACTAATACTAGATCTCAGAAAGAAAAATTCCTCAAAATAATGAATTTGGATCGATTTACACAATCGCCTGATTTTTAGTTTTGTTAATTTCCAGTTCACAGATTTTGTCCGTTAACACAAAGATGGTGTAAAATAATCGAACACACCATTCCTCTATTTATTTATTATTTGAATAAAATAAATGCTATTCTTCAAATGACATTTGAAATAAAATGAATTGATTATTTTAACTTATGCTTTTTTTTTTATACACTTTACACAAAAGAAAAATGTTTTCGCAGAACGAATAAACATCACATAACATATACATTATTTTAAAGCAGATAATGAAATACTACTTCTAGATATTACTGATCCAAACAAAATCTTTTTATTTTATATTTAAGTCTACATTCTTCATTTTATATTCGAACGTGTTGATAATTTTTAAGTTGACTCAGTTCCGTTTACGTAGGAAAGCTATTGGATTATTCCAGAAGAATCGTTTTAAATCTCCAAGCAGCACAAATACGATAACAAGATTTCATTGTAGCTTCGTAAATATTTACTTTGGGTGGTATTCATATCCACTGTAGCAGAAACGAATAGAAAAATACATTCAATTCAATTCAAACATATGTTTATTTTTAGATATACATGGAAAGATGAAATATGCAGAATAATAAAAGTGTCATCAGAGCCGCCTAAATGAAAAGCTTTCATTAATATTCTACAAAAGAAAGGGAAAAAACAGAATTCTCTTTTAATCTATTATGTGATTTTATCAGCCCTTTTATCATTAAAAATCTAAATTTTATTCTAAAAAAAGAACAAAAAATAATGCGTCCAGCTTAATTTATGAAGCATCTTCCAACATGTTTCGAATACTGTAACAAAACTTCATAATTTATTTAGGTGAAAGATAATGTCTGACAAAGTTCAACTAGGTGAGGTGGCCTAACTAAGTGCTAATCTCTCTCTATGTATAATAAAATTTCCAGGTCCGGTCGAATAAAAAAGTTACGATTTCAACCAGACCAGAGTGAATTTCTATAAAACCTGATTTTTACACGTATGGATGAGTTCTGACCAAGAAAACCTATTTTTTTTTTTTTTTTTTTTTTTTTTTTTTACTTTTTATGTTTATAATCTTCAATTTTTATAGCAATGCCGTAGGCTGCGATGCTTATACTTTTAATGAGCCTCTATTTGCTGTATATAAAATTATTTGCAGTTATCATTTATACTATTAACCCATGTTCCATGTAATGGAGACATAAAAGCATATAAAACAGCATACAATAAAATCTTCTAAGACGGAATCGTATACGAAATAAAAAAAAAATCCCTGTCAGCTGGGCCTATAGGCGGAGGTAGATTTCGAAGAATGCTTATTTCAACAAAAAATATATATATATGATTAGAGATAAATCCAGTTTAATAACTTCTTTTGGCCGTTTATGAAAATTTTTTAATTTCATTTTTCTGCAAAAACTGGTTTTATCAGAATCATCTTAAGAAAAATTCAGCTCAAATGCCCATAATGACAACATATTTTGAAATAGATTCTAAATTTATTAAAAAACCGACCAAAACAGTACATTATACAGTTCCTAAATAACAAAAAACTGTCAGTTGAAAGCATTTGAGAAAAAAATTGAATTTAAAAATGAGTCATAAAATAACCGATTTGTTGTTTGAATACATCCTTAATTCTTTAATCATGATTGCTTCGGAAAATTTTTTGCGAAATACTCACTTTGACAGCATTTTAAAAAATATATTCTATCTTTATCAAAAAACTGGCCAATGCGTCACAGTATATAGTTCCTAAATAAGAGGATCTGTAAATTGGATGCATTTGAGAGCGAAAATGGATTTTAAAACGAGTCACAAAAAACGCAATTTGCTATGTGAAAACTTCCTTAAATTTTCAAATCTCGAAGACTTTGGGAAATTCTGTTCAAAATACTCTTTTTTGGGAGCCTTTTTCAAAATATATTCTGTTTTTATATATATATATATATATATATATATATATATATATAAAAAAAGATCGATGCATCACATTATATAGTTCCTAAATAAGAGGATCTGTAAATTGGATGCATTTGAGAGCAAAAATGGATTTAAAAACGAGTCAGAAAAAAACGCAATTTCTTATTTGAACACTTCCTTAAATTTTCAGTCACGATGATTTTTGAAAATTCTGTTCAAAATACCCTTTTTGGTAGCCTTTTTTGAAATATATTCCGTCTTTATCAAAAAACTGACCAATGCATCACATTATATAGTTCCTAAATAAGAGGATCTGTAAATTGGATGCGTTTGAGAACAAAAATGGATTTAAAAACGAGTCAGAAAAAAACGCAATTTCTTATTTGAATACTTCCTTCAATTTTCAATCCGATGACTTTCGGAAATTCTGTTCAAAATACCCTTTTTGGTAGCCTTTTTTGAAATATATTCTGTCTTTATCAGAAAATTGACCAATGCGTCACTTTATACAGTTTCTAAATAAGAGGATCTACCATTTGGATGCGTTTAAAATCAAAAATGAATTTAACAAGTAAGAAAAATCATGCGTTAAGCATAGATTATGAAGCACTTTCCAACACTTAATGAAATCTTTAACAAAACTTTATTATTTAGGGAAATAATAGTGTATAGCCAAATATACCCAAATATGTATTCCAGTACATTAGAACAGCCCTGTATTTCATATGTCAGTTCGTATAATGGGAAAATTTAGCTTAGCAAGAAAATACCCAGTAGCTTGAAATTTGTTTTTCAGCAATTCATATTATTAGATGGAAACATACTTGAATTCTTTTGTTCAGCCCTGTAGTTTACATTGTATCTTTATTACACGTCAGCATTAGGCTAAAAAGTATTGTAAACTAAAACACATTTAAAACAACTGAAATCACATTCTCATAAATCGTCATTCATAAGCGTCCATGTACCGAATTCTTTGCGTGGCCCTGTATATCCTTTTATCTATATTCTGCAAACATTTCTCAGTAAATTGAATGAAGCTCAGCGTAAAAATGCATAGCTTATTTAAGAACCACGTTTAAATAATTTACGCTCATATTCAGTAACGTTGGTGAGCTCTTTATGGGTAGCCCTGTATATCAACTATAACATTTATACACACCATATAATGTGCATATATTTAGCGAAATATAAACGCGCATATCATAATTAAAATGCATTTCATCCCTCCATCAGCCATCATCGGACACATATACGGTACTTCGGAAAGAATATACCATTTGAAATCTTTTGTATGGCCCTGTAAATGCTATGTACTTCATATTATGCAAGACAGTAGCGTATAATTCATATTAAGCTTCAGTGACATATATCAATTTTATTATACATGAAAAAGCTTAATATATTTAAAATATGTCACACACAATTCCCCCTTTTACCATTATCTAATGGAATCCTTTTGTGTGGCCCTGTAAATCAATAATAGATACATTTTCACCTTATATTTTATAGAATGCATATTTTAATATGTTTGACAGGGTATAACATCTTTAAAATTCCTTTGAAACGATTTTTCCCCATAGGCCGTAATGTAATAGGAACTTTTGATTCGTCCTGTAAATAAACTAATCATGGTAGAAACTTCATTTTCTATAGGACTTATGCTAGGGTAGACGTCAAAAACGTCCTAAAATTTCATGGCAATCCGAGTATATTAACGATTTTTCCCCATGAGCCGTAATGTAATGGAAAACTTTTGATTCGCCCTGTAGATAAACTAATCATAATAGAAACTTCATTTTCAATAGGGTTCGTGCTAGGGTAAACGTCAATAACGTCCTAAAATTTCATGGCAATCCGAGTATATTAACGATTTTCCCCCATAGGCCGTAATGTAATGGGAAACTTTTGATTCTCTCTGTAGATAAACTAATCATGGTAGATACTTCATTTTCAGTAGGGTTCGTGCTAGGGTAAATCTCAATAACGTCCTAAAGTTTCATGGCAATCCGAGTAAATTAACGATTTTTCCCCCATAGGCCGTAATGTAATGGGAAACTTTTGATTCGCCCTGTAGATAAACTAATCATGGTAGAAACTTCATTTTCAATAGGACTTGTGCTAGGGTAAACTTCAATAACGTCCTAAAATTTCATGGTAATCCGAGTATATTAACGATTTTTCCCCATAGGCCGTAATGTAATGGGAAACTTTTGATTCTCTCTGTAGATAAACTAATCATGGTAGATACTTCATTTTCAATAGGGTTCGTGCTAGGGTAAACCTCAATAACGTGTAAAAATTTCATAGCAATCCGAGTATATTTACGGGAGTTAGAGCGCGGACAGACGGACAGACGGACAGACGGTCAGACGGACAGACAAACCCAATGCATAAGCACTTTTCAACTTTGTTGGAAAGTGCTAAAAATGAGTCCGAATATAAACCGTTTGGATTTGAGGTTTTTTCTCCAACTCCTATTTTTGTTTAATTTCGTTTTGCTATACGAATTGGTCCTATGAAAAACTTGTCAGTATAAAAGTTGTAGATATTTTTGAGAAGATGTAAAATAAATTTAATCAGATTTGATATCTTAAAAATTGACGGAGTTATGGATTTTTCTCTTTTTTCAGCGCCCTTTTCTTTTCGTTTTTAGCACTTTCCAACAAAGTTGAAAAGTGCTTATGCATTCGGTTTGTCTGTCCGTCTGTCCGTCTGTCCGTCTGTCCGTCTGGCCGGATGGCCGTCTGTCCGTCTGTCCGCGCTCTAACTCCCCTAAATATACTCGGATTGCTATGAAATTTTTATACGTTATTGATGTTTACCCTAGCACGAACCCTATTGAAAATGAAGTATCTACCATGATTAGTTTATCTACAGGGCGAATCAAAAGTTTCCCATTACATTACGGCCTATGGGGAAAAATCGTTAATATACTCGGATTGCCATGAAATTTTTATACGTTATTGATGTTTACCCTAGCACGAACCCTATTGAAAATGAAGTATCTACCATGATTAGTTTATCTACAGGGCGAATCAAAAGTTTCCCATTACATATTTTAAATATATTAAGCTTTTTCATGTATAATAAAATTGATATATGTCTCTGAAGCTTAATATAAATTATACGCTACTGTCTTGCATAATATGAAGTACATAGCATTCACAGGGCCACACAAAAGATTTCAAATAGTATATTTTTTCCGAAGTACCGTATATGTGTCCGATGATGGCTGATGGAGGGATGAAATGCATTTTAATTATGATATGCGCGTTTATATTTCGCTAAATATATGCACATTATATGGTGTGTATAAATGTTATAGTTGATATACAGGGCTACCCATAAAGAGCTCACCAACGTTACTGAATATGAGCGTAAATTATTTAAACGTGGTTCTTAAATAAGCTATGCATTTTTACGCTGAGCTTCATTCAATTTACTGAGAAATGTTTGCAGAATATAGATAAAAGGATATACAGGGCCACGCAAAGAATTCGGTACATGGACGCGTATGAATGATGATTTATGAGAATGTGATTTCAGTTGTTTTAAAAGTGTTTTAGTTTACAATAAATTTTAGCCTAGTGCTGACGTGCAATAAAGGTACAATGTAAACTACAGGGCTGAACAAAAGTATTCAAGTATGTTTCCATCTAATAGTATGAATTGCTGAAAAAGAAATCTCAAGATACTGGGTATTTTCTTGCTAAGCTAAATTTTCCCATTATATGAACTGGCATATGAAATACATTGCTGTTCTAATGTACTGGAATACATATTTGGGTATATTTGGCTATACACTATTATTTCCCTAAATAATAATGTTTTGTTAAAGATTTCATTAAATGTTGGAAAGTGCTTCATAATCTATGCTTAACGCATGATTTTTCATACTTGTTAATTTTTTTTATCGGTAAAAGTTGGTCCTATCAAAAACTTGTAAATACAAAAGTTTTAGATAATTTTAAGAACATTTATAAAAAATTTAGTTGGACTTGATATCTTGAAAATTGACAAAGTTATGAATTTTTTTCTCTCAAAATCCCTGTTTTTTTTTTTTTCGCCCCTTGAGCCCACTTTTAAATTTATCAAAAATCTGTCATATATATACTTTTGGCCCATTTTTAAGAAGTAATATAAACTTTAAAACGATTCGAGATCTACTTTAATTAAGAAGTTATGGCGTTTTTTCGGTTTTCACAAAAACGCCCCCTATTCCGACCCCCTTGGTCCGATTTTGCCCATTAACGAACTCAGCCAAGATTTTATCCCCATTGATTTTATGTACCAGTTTGGTGGAGATTGGTGAAGAATTGTAGAAGTTATCGTGTCCATAAAAAAGTGTCCATAAAGATCTATCTATCTATATAGATAGATAGATAGATAGATAGATAGGTATAAACTGGTGCGATTGCAATAGGTAGTATTTCTTACGAAATCTACCTAAAAAGAGCGTTATAGACAAGTTACCTTCTTAGCAGCTGTATAGCGTATTTTATATATTTTTTTTACTTGTGTATTATTGTATTCATTTTGCATAGATGAACACATTTTTTAGTTTAAAAGAGTATTCCGCCATAGGCAGGTTCTTTTTCATAATTTTGTTATACTTTAAAAAGCCTAGAAATTCACTATTCATTAAACAGAATTAAGGAAAAGATTTCAATGTTTAATTGTAGAATATTGGCAATTTTAAAATACATGTTTTAATTTTTGGGTTAAGCCAAATTTTAATGATTTTTAAACGAGCCTAGTCACGCCGAGACAATGATTTTTATACAGGTTGGTTGTGCAAAACTGGGACTAAAAATTTTGTAATGTGAAAACAAGGCGAAACGAAATCAGTGCCGGAAAAAATGTTCGGAAAAAGTTAGGCCTGGCCGGATCTTTCATCAAAAAAGTAAGTCCCGAAGCTGCAGGAAAAAGTAAGGAACAGGCCCGGCCCGGAACAAGTGCCATAATGAAAATTGGACCGACCCCAGCCCGTGCAGAACATAGTACTTTTTAAAGGTAAGTTTGTTCACTTTATAATTTTGTATTAAAAATGGACACTGTTTATGGGAAGTTTGTAATTTTTTTTTTTTTTTTTTTTTTTTTTTTTTTTTGCTTTTTTGCAGGTGTCAAAAAAGTATCTTTTTAATCACTGTATTTTTTTTTAATCTCCTATATTTTATTTATTGGTTTTTACATGCTTAAAATGACACATTCTGACATCTGGGTGAATAGTTTTCAAATCGGAGCTGTTGAGCCACAAAGCGTTAATATTATAGGTAGTTTTACTCTCGTCTTAAATTTGAGTGACTACAAGATTACTATTGAAATTGACGTAAATTAATGTGACAGAAGAAAACTTGTATCAATAATTTTGAAATATATTCTAAAATGAAACTATTATTTTTTAATTTTGCAATTCAATTTCATCTTTAACCCATTTTAGGCCAAGCACAGAAATTTTATAAAATGTAGCATTATTTTTATTGAAATATGCTTAAATTACATACATTAAGACACAAAAAAAGATTCGTGCATGAAAAATAATATTTTATATAAGAAATAATATTTTATATAATAATATAAAATATTATTTCTTATAATGAATAATATGAATATGAATAATATTTTTATGACTTTTGTTTTATTCTTATTTCATATACAGAATTTGCAACTTTAATCTATTTTAAAAACATATAATTCATTTCAATTGGAATAATAATATATTTTTAAAAAGTCGAATTTGTCAAAGGCGTTTCAAATTAAAACTCTAGCGTATTTTGAAAATTTTTTAAGAGAAAGTGTTTACTCCAATTGAATTACTAATATTTTATGGATGTCTTCAAAAGCCTTAAAAAATAGAAGAAAAATAAAATTCTTGAAAAAAATGTGTCAGAGTGTTAAAAAAAAATATTTATCGAAATGTTTCGTATACGAACCTTTGGCCGAAAATGGGTTAAAATCCCCAAACAGCCGAACAAAAGAGCAAAAATATAATGTTGCACTCTCTCTATATTTTTTTAAATGCTAAAAAAATATGTTCTTTCCGAAAATAAATTTTTTTATTACTTATAGGTATGTAAATCTCCAAAGTATTAATCATAACTTAATTTCTTAAAACTTCATTATATTTGTAGGATTATATTAATTTAAATGCCACTATTGCAGTGAAACCTGCAACTTAGTGAAAGAATATATCAGTTCGCATTGTTGAGAAGCAGGGATGTAGTGGAGGGTATACGGCGGTATACGCCGTATACCTCCTGGATTTTTTTAAAAAGAATACTGTATACATTTTATTTATCAAGAAATATACAGTAGACACACTCTAAGGCAGAGGTTCCCAAAGTGTGCTCCGCGGAGCCCTTGGGGCTCCGCCTGAACTTTCCAGGGGCTCCGCGGCGTTCCAGGAAAATAAACAAAACATAAAAGAAATTAGCATATTGCAAGTGAAAGATTTTCAAAATTATGTTGGCATTTGTGAGTGTGTGTGTGTCAAAAATAAATATATCTATACCAAGGTTGAAAATACAATAATACTCTTTATAACCATTTAAACATTTGTATTAAGCGTGTATCTATTTTCTGTATAATATTTTTGGTTTGAATTGTTTGTGTATTTTTTTAATCATCTTCACTTTACAACCCCTCATTAAAATTTTCTTTTAATTGGTCTATGCCACATTTTCCAATCAGAAATAAGTCTGTAGTAATTTAAAATATATATATTGGTTCTTTACATTTGTCATCGCACTAAGAATTTAAAATTTTGCTCCGCTCCACACCCTTCTCAGAATTTTTGTCAGTGAGTACGAAGCCCTGATATAAATTTAATCCCACCCGTATATCCCATTTTGCTAAAAACGTTTTCTACTAGTTGCAGTTCATTTAATTTGTGTAGTTTTTAACTGTTTATCTGTTTGGAGGCAAAAATAATGATGAAAGAAAGCTCATTTGAAAATGTAAAAAGTATTTAAAAAAATGCTCTGGTGAGCAGCAAAAACGGTTAATATGTTTTAAAGTTATGAAAAAGTGTTTGAGACAAGTGCTTTTAATTGAGCATGAGAAAGGAGAAGAGGTTTCTTCTTGGTTGTAGCTCATTGTCAATGCCAATTTTTAAAAAATCATACTTGTGCTTTTCCCATATAAAAGGAATTAGTCACAATTACGATAAAAATGTGTAGTGCAAAGACGTAGCCAGAAAAACCGCAACGTAATTAAACATGAATATAAGGCGAAATAGTACCAGAAACCTTAGTTCCTGTAACGTATCATACTCACTGCAGTGCCACCAGCGTACAACTGCACAGAAAACTGATTTGTAGTGCAGTTGCACTGCAGAATCAACAGTGTAGTTCACGTATAAAGCAGGAAAGAAACACGAGGAGTTTTACACATTTTTTTTTTTTTTTTTTTTTTTTTTTCTTTTTATGGAAAAAGCGCAAATATGATTTTTTTCAAATTTTGCATTGACAGTGAGCTGCAGCAAAGAAGGGACCCCTTGGCCTTTCAGGTGCTCAATTAGAAGCAGTTGTAAAACACTTTTTCATACTTAAAAGCATATTAAACTTTTATGTTGCTCAGCAGAGCATTTTTTAATACTTATTCTTTAAATTTTCTGATAAAACTGAAGATTTTTTTATATCTTGAAAAGCAAAATATTTACTGTTGTCAAAATTTTATTCTTGTATTAGAATATTTAATAAAATTATTGCATTGCCATATAAAATGCAAGATGTCTCAAAAATAAACCAAGGAGTTGAACGAATAAAATTTAAGTATGCTCACAACTTTATTCAAAGAACTGAAACTAAATGTTTCGGAATAAAACAAATAACCATGTTTATCACGTGATTTATTTAATTTGAATAAATTATGTTACATACATAAAAAAAATTATATTTATTTAAACTTGGTAGGAATAAAAAAATCTACAACAGCAACAACAAGAAACAATATTCAATTGGAGCTTTAAGTCGCAAATTCGATTTTCTCAGCGATCGTCAAGCATACATAGATTAAAAAAAAAAAAAAAAAAAAAAAAAAAAAAAAAAAAAACTATTTTAAGTTTCACCAAAAGGATTAAAATAAATCAAAAATGGAGTTAATCCATCCCCAGGATCGTTAGCTATCGCTTGTTGAAGTTTACTTTTTAATGCTGTCATTTTATTCGTCTCGTCGAGTTCTATCTTTAAAAAAAAAAAAAAAAAAAAAAAAAAGAAAAAAAAAATCACTGTCGTACGTCAACTGGTTCGCCACAAATTTCAAAAAGACGTTTGCACGCTACCGCGTTTTCTATGATTAATAACCAAAAATACTTCAAATGAAATATCCATAAAAGGGAGCAATGCTGCACCTAACAATATAGCTTATACATTTTGCCCCGCCCATTTAAACACTAAAACGAGGACCTGCTCCTAAAAGTATTTTTTAAAAATGGTTAAAAAAAGGAAGCGGAGAGGCGATTCATTTTCTCTGCATGTTTAGAAAGTACAAGAAACTTAAAGATGAACGGAAAAATATTTTGTAATCGCATGATTCTTAAGAGGAGGCGGAACTAGCGAAAACGTATTACATAATTACGCATGGGTGACTGGAACTATACTTTTTTCGCGAGTGCCCTATTGGAATTATACAGAAGTATCTCTCTGCAAACGAAAACTATACAACTTACCTTTTTTATGTGTGTATATGGTTTTCGTCATAAATAATTATAGTTTTACGTAAGCCCCAATGCAATGTGTAATCCAAACCTGGTTACCATTTTGATCTTTAATTCTGAGTTCGTATTGTAAATCCAAAAAGAATATTTTTTACTCTAAAAATGGATGTCATTAGCCACTTAACAGTATTGGTTTAACATCGCGCGGGTAAAAAAGAGTTTGCTTTCCCCGTTAGTAAAATCGTTCAGAAATCACAAACTTTTAAGCGTAATTTTTGCTGTATTTGAGGGAAATATCTCGATTATACAAGGTGGATATTTTAATACAAAAAAAAAAAAAAAAAAAAAAAAAAAAAAAAAAAAAGGATTTTAATCCTTATTTTTTATTTTATTGTGCCCAATAATAGTAATATTAACAAAAAATGTTAAAGAATTACATAATAGAAAATTTGATTTTTAAAATTTATATAGAAATATTGTGTATATTTAAATTCTGTATATTTAAATTTATACAGAAATTCTGTATCGGGAAACGGCCAAACTAAGAATATTGGTCCAATGTTGAAAATTACTAGCTTGGATTTTTATATAGCAGATTTTTCTCTGTTCCATAGGCATAAAAAACATTAATTTGTAAGCCACAGAGTATCGTTGGGTTCAGGGGCTCCGACTTAGAAATCTTTCCCAAAAAGGGCTCCGCGAGCCCAAAAGTTTGGGAACCGCTGCTCTAAGGTATACTCTTTATCTAGAGCGTATCCCTCTGCTTAGAACGTATATCCTCTGTAATTTTTACGACTAGACCACTACTAGGAAAGTTAAATTGACAAATAATAATAGTAATAATTTATTGCGTTAGCAAACAACAAAATAAAACATATTTATAAAAAAACTCGAAATAAACATGAATAATTGAAAAAAAAAAAAGGATAATCATGTTTTTATTCTTATAACTTTCTGCATTTTTAATAATATTTTTAATAAAAAATCTGATTTTGTTTACAATTTATAGGTGCTTTCATATATCGTGACAGGTAAATACACAATTACGTGCAATGCTTGCCCCATGATACAGAACTTCCTCTAAACTAGGACATCGATTTCCGACAGTTGCACGGATATTTTTTCCCATGATCAGAAATAGAAAAAAAATAATCCGCTCTCTCTCTGGCTTCATTTCCAGGAAGTGAGGGAAATGTTGTATATGATATTTTCACACGCTTTTGTTTTATCTGTAAGCATACATTGTTCTAATAATGGTATCCTTAACATAATTTAGACGCTCAGCATTAGGTATACGCATTAATATGCATAATACTTGTATAATAGTAATACATAGATATAAATATATAATCTTTACATGATAATGTAATTCAAAAAATGTCTATACGCATTTATAAGATTTCGGGTTTAGTTTTATATTGCGTGTCAGCTCACGAGTTATTGGAGAATATAGCATACAGTGTGACCACTCTCAACGGTGGCCAGTGTCTAATTTCTAAACCGTTAGTCAGAGACATATAGTTCCAGTTGAAAAAATGCTTTAAAAAAGGTAAAGAATTGCTTTTTAAGCGATTTAGGTAAAAAAAAAAATTATTAAAAAGTTACGTTAACTAAACTTTTATATGTAGCCCCAGACCTATAAGTGATATTTAGTAAATTTTTACCACTTCTCTAAAAAGTAAGGCAAAAAAGTCCCATTCCACTGCGATTAATATTGACCGAGTAATAGCTTTTTAAAATTGAAGCATCTTTATTGCTGCAAAATAGGGGTCAGTCACAAATTTATTGAAAAAAAAAAATAAACGTCAGATCTAAAATTTAACATTAAACATTGAGAGTAAAATAACTTTAAAACATTCTTTTTAAATTTATGTTGATGTTTATATAATAATGCAAAATATACAACTTGTACTAAAAATATAAGTAAAAAAATGACAGAAATTTTGTTAAATTAAATTATGAAAAACAAAGTCAACTTTTGTTACAAAATGATACATATTTAAAATTCTATTAGATTACTTAACCTAATAGATTTTGTAGTACCATAAATTAAATAAATGGCACGCAATTAAAATCGTATTAATATTACATTGTTATTGGTTATAAAAAAAGGATGCGGATTGAACCTCGGTCGGATATTTGGAAGTGAGTTAAAATTTGAATACAAATTTTGATCTAAGAAAACATACATACAAACGTTATAAATAAAAATAAAACCTTATCAAAATAACAAATTTTTTAAAAATAAAGTAATGAAAAAAATAGCTTCATTTCCTTACAAAATAAAAAATATCGAAAAATACAATTGAGGATGTGAATTTAAAAACTCGCCTTATCGCTTTTTTTTCTCTATCAGTCTATACCAATCTGTACTAATGTAACACTACAATCTCCAAATTTATAATGAAAGCCAATGGATGCATTTAAAAGTTTTTCACGATTTCCTAAAATTTGATTTTCTCGAGAAAGAGAGTTTTGAAGCTCATGTATATGGCTCTATTTTAACCAATCTAGAAGTTAACTAATTAAAATTAACACTACCGAAAAACTTATAATGTAGCAGCGCCTACAGTTAAATCGCTTTAAAAATATTTCTTTTCCTCATTTAAAACATTTTTGTAATAGGAACTATATGTCTTTGACAAATGGTTTAGGAATTAGCCATTGGAGAGCGATGGAAATGGACGCCCTTTATAATACTTTAAGCACTTAGTGTACGTTCCCTTAAAGCTTAGTCCAACTCATCCATTTTCAGTTACAAGTGGTTTAAGTCATGAAAGGAGGTGGGCTATTTTTCGCCCATCATATACCCGAAAAAGAAAAAAAAGTTTCGAATTCCGATAATTGTTCAGTGGCTTTGCATAGTTAAAAATGTGTATTTTTGTTTAGTATGAGCTTTACATGATAAATAAAACGGTAAGCCATGGAAATTATAGCCCCAAAATAGAGTGTATTGGCTTTTTTCAACATTCTTGTCGTTTTTTGCGTCTTTGAGTTAATTTTTTTATATGAAGCGCTCGATAAGCCCAATTAATTTTGACATGCAATGATACTACTCCTTATAAGCTTTCATAGGAGCATTATTTTATTTAGGTTCAATGTGCGCTTCTATCTTTTAAAGAAAAAAAATTATCATCCGGGAGAATCAAATTCACTGTTATCGGAGCACATTCAGATTTTTTTTTTTTTTTTTTTTTGGTATTCAAAAAATATTTACGTTGTTGAGAGGTCAGTGTTGTTTTCTGAAACTATTTTTGTAAATATTTATAAAAAAATTTACTAATAAATAATGTTTGGATGTCAGTGTCATTGAGTTGTAAAGCCTAAAGGAAAATTTTTTATCTGTTCTAACATAAAAGCTATATCGACACTTGGATGTTCGAAAAACTGCGATCTACAGAGTGGTTCTATGTAGTGCTCTAAATGTATATAGTATGTATTTCGTGATCTTCAGGCTCGAAATACTTCTATTTTTTCTTGTGATGTTAAAATAAGAGATTATGCGTCAATAATTACTGCCGACGAGACCACAAATAAAAAACGTATTATACATTTATGAATATCTCATTGTAAGTACTGTAACACTTGTTGTATAATATGTAAAGGTAAGAACTGCCTCGTGATTGAAGCAAAAGCTGTTGAAATTCAAGCCTTTATAGAAACTAGAACCTATTTTGTTGAAAAAACGATGCTGTAAAATTCATATTTCTTTATCGGTCTTCGGTAAATTGGCTCTGCAAGATTTACTCTCTGTATGTGTCACCAGAATACAGGTTATTGAAAAATATACGAGGTCTTTAGCAGGAAGATTATTTATTCCGGATGACGACAATACTGTAATGATTATTTTTGATAGCATGTACGTTTATATCCAGAAAAGTGCGAACTAATCCTTTCAGAGAAATTCATTCTGGTTATACAAAAGAAGATCTTTCCTTAAGCGTACGGTATATTCTTCACTACTTCAAATTATATTGTGGATGTCTTCGGTCCTTACTTCGCGGATTCAAAGAACAATTACACTAACATATTTACACATATATTAAAAAAAGATTCACATAATATCAGAGAGTTGCTGAATCTAAACGATTTTGAGAGAACTTATAGGTTTTTACGGGATTGTTTGGAAGTTCTGCTAGAAGTGAATATTGAACATGACATGCCAAGATTCCTAAATAGCAACAACAGTTTTTAACAGAGGATGCTAAGGGGCATTTCTCGTGACCAAAGTTTGATTGTTTGGCTCAAAAGTGTAAAAAACTATATCTATAATACTTGGATTAAAAAAAAAAAAAACAGCGAAACAGCATCACAAAATGGCACTATCAATGTAAAGTAGGCGCAAGTGTCTAAGAGTACCAGACGCATGTTGCTTCCGTACTAGGGTTTCTGGTTTACTTGTGCCATAACTCCACCAAAACTTAAAAAACAAGTATTGAATATGCTCATATACTACAAGACGCGGCCAATGGATGGTCCAGTAGTGATTCTGGTGAAGCAACCAAGGAGGAAAATAATCTGAAACATATTGCCAAAAGTGTCTGAAACTGTATGATTATATTTTCTGTTATTGATTATTTCCGATATTTCCTATATTGAAATAAAAGTCATAATAAGCTCCATTCATCGTAATTTTGCATTTAGTGTTGTATTTGCTATAAATTTCATGGATTAAAACTAATGGCAATGGTGTTTATGATCTTTAACCTTCCTACCCTGTTGTAATGTTACTCAAACTTTATTAAAATATTTGACACCAGAATTTTTATTTAAACCCATTTAACATACTTATTTAACTTAAATCTTTGTGTTATTTATTTAATTTACTTTATGAAAATTTTTCTGGTTTGAATCGAATGAAACGCATTATAGGACTGGGTCGATTAGACCCATTCAGGGTAGGAAGGTTAATATACATGGTATTTACTTAAATATATATTTTATTTTTCCATCAATTACACAGGTCTGCAATGGTTTTCCTCTTTGAAATCTGAGTAACGTTTTCTATAGTTTCTGATGTACTGATTACGAGAAAAATAATAAAAAAATTCCATCACGTCAGGATTTTTTGATATTGAATATTTAAGATTTTGCTGAAAAATGTCTGAGCTTCTACATTTTAAAATTTAATAAATTTCATTAAATTACTTCAGCTTAATTTTTATGGCATTTAATTAGTGTAAGGTGACACAGAAATTACTTCAAAACAGTAATTTGTTAATTACTACATAATAAGTATAAGTAATTTACATTAACCATGTTGAAAACAGGTCATTTTGGCTTAATTTAATAATGAGCTCATTAATACATAATGATTAGGTAATATAACCAAATTGTTGTAAATATTAGTCTAAAAGGGTGTAATAAAGATAAACCAAAGGGTTTTTGTATAAGTACCCACACTGATTTAGAAAATTAACAGTTGAAGTGCGCATCTTGCAACATAACCTTTAAAATGTCATCGCGAAGCTGTTGAAATTCTCCGAATTGTTTTTGTTATATTTGCGGGAAATTTATGGTGAAAAAACAACGAAACAGCATTACAGACTTTGTAAAAAATATTTACAAAATTTATTTTAGATACGTTTTAAGCCTAATTTAAAAAAATTAATGTCGGACGAAAAGTTCGATGAAAAACTTAATGATGTCGAGTTGCAAGCATGGCAGTCATTTAAAGAAGTGGTGAAAAACTTTTTGGGGAACAATAAAAGTCAAAATGGTTACAAATTTTGGTGTAATGGGTTGCAATATGAGCATTAAACTTCATTTCTTAAATTCGCACATAGAGTACCTCCCAGAAAATCTAGGAGCCGTTAGCGAAGAACAAGGCGAAAGATTTAACCAAGATTTGAAAGAGCTAGAAGTCCGGTATCAAGGAAAATGGAATACTAGCATGTTGGCGGACTACTGCTGGTTGTTGAAGCGCGACGATCCAAACCGGAAATTTAAGCGAAAATCGTACAACCGAAGCTTCCAGGAAAAAAGGATCAGGTTCCACAAATAAAATTTACATGTAATTTAGATCAGTAATAAGTTATTATTATATTTTAGTTGTTTTTTATGTTAAATGTAATGTAGTTTTTTAAATATATATTTTTTATATGAAAACTTGTGTTTTTTTTTTTTTTTTTTCTATCTGTATCTTTTTTGAAAAATCTGAAGGTGATGGAAAAAAACTAAGTACATATTCGTAATCAGCGCACCAAAATACCCTAGAATCAGCTCTCAAATTCTAGAGATTAAGTTATGACTCTCAATTTGCAGGCCTGTGTTATTAGACTTTCATTCAAGATATTGTTATTTTCTTATTTGTTATGGGGTACACTAATGAAAAAAATGTATGTCACATCTAGATGCTGAAAGACGAAAAATGGCCCTTATTAGCCTACCTCCTTTAAAGTTTCGTAACTCGGTCAATTTTAATGATAGATGAATGGGACCTTTTTTTGAATTGCTTGTTAGAGTGATGGAAAAACTTTACTGAATATCACTTATAGGACCGGGAGACCGAATAAAAATTTAATTTTCGTAATTTAAAAAAAAAATTGGTCTAAAACCATTTTAAAAACAATTCTTCGCCTTTTTTAAAGCATTTTTGCAACTGGAACTATATGACTAATGGTTTAGACATTAGCCATTGGCCACCGTTGAGAGTGGTCTCCCTGTATAGTAGTATATGGTTGTTAACCCTTTCGCGAAGATAGCTTTTTGCTTAATTTTTAATACTTGCTACCGGTTTCTGAAAGAAAAAAAATTCTGAAATTAAATCGCGAAAATGCTCTGATTAAATAAGGTAAATTTTACGAGTATTAAAAATTACTGGTAGGAATAATGAAAGGTTCTGATCATAGTATTTTAAATGACATGTAACGGTAACCCAATGGGTTAAATGCAACCAAATTTGTTGCATCTATTATATTTTTAAGAAAATATTGGTGGGAATAATGAAAGGTTCTGATCACAGTATTTTAAGTGACATATAACGGTAATCCAATGGGTTAAAATGCAACCAAATTTGTTGCATCTATTATATTTTTAACCTTCCTACCCTGTTGTAATGTTACTCAAACTTGATTAAAATATTTGACACCAGAATTTTTATTTAAACCCATTTAACATACTTATTTAACTTAAATCTTTGTGTTATTTATTTAATTTACTTTATGAAAATTTTTCTGGTTTGAATCGAATGAAACGCATTATAGGACTGGGTCGATTAGACCCATTCAGGGTAGGAAGGTTAAGAAAATATTGGTAGGAATAATGAAAGGTTCTGATCATAGTATTTTAAATAACATATAACGGTAACCCAATGGGTTAAAATGCAACCAAATTTGTTGCATTTATTATATTTTAAAGAAAATATTGGTGGGAATAATGATAAGTTCTGATCAGAGTATTTTAAATGACATATAACGGTAACCCAATGGGTTAAAATGCAACCAAATTTGTTGCATCTATTATGTATTTAAGAAAATATTGGTGGGAATAATGAAAGGTTCTGATCATAGTATTTTAAGTGACATATAACGGTAACCCAATGGGTTAAAATGCAACCAAATTTGTTGCATATATTATATTTTTAAGAAAATATTGGTGGGAATAATGAAAGGTTCTGATCATAATATTTTAAATGACATATAACGATAACCCAATGGGTTAAAAAGCAACCAAATTTGTTGCATCTATTATATCTTTAAGAAAATATTGGTGGGAATAATGAAAGGTTCTGATTACAGTATTTTAAGTGACATATAACGGTAACCCAATGGGTTAAAGTGCAACCAAATTTGTTGCATCTATTATATCTTTAAGAAAATATTGGTGGATTTTCAAAGCCTTAACCCATTCGGGACCATATGTGCATACTTGAAGATGCACCGTCAGAAAGTGGTAACGATATTAATCATTTATCTGTCTCAAGTAGTTATGAATAAACACTGAATGCTATCCGAATATAGTCTTGTACAGTGGGCCAAAAGAAAAGAGAACATCCCATGCATGCTAACCAGCTAATTGTATTAAGGTAAAACGAAAATAGCCATTCGATTGGGAATTATCTTACTTTTCAATTTATATTAAATACGTCGGAATATGTACATTTTTGGAATTGATTTCGAAAGTGAAGGCATGCTCATAAAACAAATCTGGAATCAAATTCGGAAAAATAAAATACTCAATTTGTACAGATTGATTTCAGCTGTGCAATACAAAAAAAATCATTTAAAAATATTGAAATATAAACGAGATATCTTTATAAATGTCTTTCATAAGATTAGCATTAGCGAGTGGGCTCTTTTGAGTGCCTGAAGTGCGCCCCTTATTCAACAATTCTCAAATAGTCGTTTTCAACTGTATAACAGAATTTATACATTGCAACAGTAGTAAAACTATGTTAATTTTAATGTTAATTAATGCTAGACCACAGAATCAAAACACTACAGTAAATCAGTGCTGTGAAAGAACATTTATCTTGACTAATATAAATCCAAAAACATGTAACTTTTGTTCTCAAAAGATGATAAAACACTAAAAGCGCATGTAAACATGTTAGGTTTTCATTTTAGGCCCTGAGACCTCTCGAGACGCATGCGCTTTCATTTTCAAGGGGTGAAGGATATGATTGCTTATCCTTCAAAATGAGTACGTGTGCGTCTCGAATAGTCTCGGTACACATTATCTAAACCAGAGGTCTGTCCAGACTTTTCATACAGGTTCTTGTTTTTGAGAAAAATATTGTCATATTTTTTTTTAATTTGAATTAATCCTTATATTTAAATTCTTTGTTAAGCTATATTAAGAATAGATTTGCATCTATAAAGCATATTTTTTCATTATACCTGTAAAAGTAATAGGTCAGATTTTACTTTTAAATGATTAATTTATTAAAAGTTCAGTTTGGAAATGGAAAAGTTTTGTGAAAGGTTTAAGATAAAGAATTTTGTGAAGAGACCTATTTGAAGGTAAAAAGTTTTGAAAAGGGTCCTGTTTTGAGGCGATATGTTTTGTGAAGTGTCCTGTTTAGGGATGAAGATTTTCGTGAAGGATCCTTTAAAAGACCCAATTTCTTTCTAAACAGATCCCTGTAAACATAATATTTTTACATGTAGTTTTTTTATCGCATTTTAAGCCAATACATATCTGTTTTAAAATTGTATTAATGCTATAGCTGTTGGTGATGCTTTTCCATATGTTTTCCGAGCATGTAATCAGATTTGATAGCATCCAAAAAACCGATATTTCAAAATTAGAAATCTGTAACAATTGCGAGCAGCAAAATAAGCTTCTGTTTAAGAAATGCTCCGTCAAATCCCGGATATCTATTAGTTCTGAAGATAAATGGTCTTTCGAAATTGTTGTAACATTGAAGAGGTTATATAAAATTTCCTTAAACATTAAGAAAGTATAGAGCGAGATTAAGAAACATTTGTCTTGTTTAAAGCTTTCTATGCACAATTTCGAGCTAACAAGCAGTTAACACGGTCGCTGCCGATCACGCGCCAGCGCGTGATATGGCGACAACATTTAGGGGCCACTCATGCGCCAGCGCGTGTTTGAGACATCATGATTGGTATTGAGACATCACCCCACACCACGCGCCAGCGCGTGGTGTGAATCGTGGATCGTGGTGATGTCTCAATAGCCAGTCATGCGCTGGTGCGGGAAAATCTTTCACTGGTTCAAAGTAAATCGGCTTCTGGGAAAACCCCACTTCCACAGTGCGGCATTAACTATCATCACATCTTCACGTAAGCGGCATCGAACGTGTTAAGAAATTTTGAAAAGAAAAACAGAAAAGAAATGAAAAAACAACAAGTAAAGGAAAAATCTTTTGAACACAATTTTACTGTTAAAAGCATTGTTGATTTAAGGAGAGGGGACACTCCCCTCGGAGCAGTGAGATACCCCAGAACCCCCCCCCCCCCCCAAGATTTGAGATTTTCTGTTTTCAAAGGTAAAAAAGCGCAATATCCTTCCCGGAATGCTACAATGTCCCCCGATGGATTGCCAAAAATCCCTACCGGAGAAAAGTGTCTGAAATCAACACTGGTGAAAAAGACAAGCGAGAAGATCTCTGGAAAACTGAAAATATTCTTAATTGATAATTATCGGTGCAGCCAAAGTGTTTAACGATACTAAACCATAACTGCCAATTTTTACGCTTTTTTTCTTATCGCTAAAGTTTAATAATGAATTTTGACGATTTAATAGCCTAAATTAGCAATTAAATAAAGTAAAAATTTCTATTAAATTTAAATGGTAGTAAAACAGCATAAAAAATTGACAGCTATTCTAAGCTATATAAAATGTTGACACATGATAGTTAACAAAAGAGTTTTCATGTCTAATCTTAAAAGTTTTTAAATGTTTAGTACCAATATATTTAAATTTTCAGCAAAAACTATTTCTTTACCTTTCTCAAAGTTTTCAAAATTGATCTGTTAACGATCCCCGAGGGGCAGGCAGTAAGGCATTCTATGTGGCTGAAAATTGTCTTTTAAATCGAGTTAAGTTAAATTTGCCATCTTTGGTAGAAACTTTAAATGACGAATTTAGATCATATGATTCCCGGTTTAATTTCATTCAGCCTAATGCAGAGGGAGTTAATAACTCGGGTGACATTCATTAAAACCTGGCAAACAGATTTTTTTTTTCGCTCTAATAGTTTTGTTTCCTTTTTCTGTAAGATATTTATTGAATTGATTATGGTTACTCGTCTTTTCGTGTTTTACATTAAGATGGAATCTATCAATACTCTAAATGGGTTTTTGTTTAGTTAACACTAGAACCGCCATTAGGGGTCAAAATGACCCCTGCTAGATTGATAAAAATCGATTCGAACCAGAATTTTCTTCATAAGATATGTTAAATTTTTTCAGCAGAAAAATAGACTAATTTAGTATGTTAGATAGTTTTAAATTAAAATTCTGGTTTGAAACCCTTTTTATGAAACTTGAGTAAAATACCCGGCGGTTCTAGTGTTAACACTTACAGCTGTTCTCAACGTAAAGAAGGAAATTTCTGACATAAGTTTTAATTATTTTTGTTTGGGAAGCGCATTAAAATGATGAGTGTGTTTTGTTATTAGAAACTATGTAATCAAAAGATGTTTTCCTTTATTTTTTACACGTAGAATAAATGTTTTATAAAATACTGTGAAAGTAAAACTTTGAACCGAATTTAACGACGAAAACCGAAAAATGAATCAACGAAGGATAAAAGAAGAGTTTGTCACGTGATAATAAACGAAAGAGAGAAAAAATGAAAAAAGTAAAGAAAGAAAAAGCGAAACAAGAAAGAATGAAAACAAGAATTGAGGAAGAAATGAATGGAACGAATTTTACTGCGAACTGGACAAACGAGAAGATCTCTGGATGGAAAGTGAAAATATTCTTAATTAATAACTATTGGTGCAGCCATTGTAATTAATTTTACAAAGCCATAACTGCCAATTTTTTCGCTTTTTCCCTTACCGATAAAATTTAATAATAAATTTTGTCAATTTAATCGCCTAAATCAGCGACAAAGTAAAGTAAAAATTTCTATTAAATTTTAATGGTAGCAAAACAGTATTAAAATCGACAGCTATTCTAAGCTATAAAGTGTTGACACAAGATCGTTTACAGAAGAATTTTCATTTTAAATCTTGCAATTTTTTAGATGTTTAGTACCAATATATTTAAATTTACAGCTAAAACTATTTCTTTACCTTTCTCGAAGTTCACAAAATTGATCTGGTAACGATCCCCGAGGGACAAGTGGCTGAAAATTGTCTCTTAAATCGAGTTAAGTTAAATTTAACGTCGTCCATAGAAACTTCGAATTACGATTTTAGATTATGTGATTTCCGGTTTAAATTCATTCAGTGTAATGCAGAGAGAGTTAATACCTCGAGTGACATTCATTAAAACCTGGAAAACAGATTTTTTTTTTTCTCTTTAATAGTTTTGTTTCCTTTTTCTGTAAGATATATTAACTTGATTATTGGCTACTCGTCTTTTCAAGTTTTAAATTTTAAATTAAGAAGGAATCTATCAATAATCCGAATAGGATTTTTATTTAGTTATTATTTAAATCTGCATTCAAATCCAAAAGGGAAAATTTATGACATAAGTTTTAATTCATTTTTGTACGAAAACGCATGAAACTGACGAGTGTTGATATTAGAAACTATATAATGGAAAGATTTTATTTCTCTTTCATATAGAATAAATGTTTCTTAAAATACTATGAAAGTGGGATTTTGAACCGAATTTAAGAACTAAAGCCGAAAATTCAATCAACGAAGGATGGAAGGAGGCTTCGTCATGCGATAATAAACAAAAGAGAGAAAAAGAGAAAAAAGAAAGAAAAAAAGTCCTTCCGGCAATGCCGGGAGGAAGAGGTAGCTTTCATATACTTATATATTTTTTTATTTATTTTAAAGTAAGTTACATTGTTCAAAAATACCAAGCTCAAATTAGTGGAAACAATCTTATAAAATTAGTGATTTTATAAGATTGAATACTAGTTTTTGTCAAGACTGAATATTAATAGGAATTTTTAAAAATTAGTCATTTTTATTCAACCTGATTTTATTTTAAGCGATTTAGAGAGTCACCAAATTCCACGATATCATAAAGTGTATGCCATTTTAAAGCAACATGGTGGATTGTTCAGATCAGACCGTTTCAAAATGTCAGCCATAAGCAAAATTAAAAGTGCTATAACTCAATCATTTTTTAAGATATAGACAAAATAAAAAGTGTTCTGGAATCGTTGTTTTAAGTTTTAACACGTAAAAGAAAAATATTTTTCAACTTTTAATTTTTTCGCATTTAATTTTAAATTTAAAATTTTTAAAAAAAATTAAAATGGCCACCATTTTGAAACAAAATGGTGGATGATGCTGGCCAACGAACTCGGTCGAGAAATTTGTATGTACTATGTACATACCAAGTTTCATTGAAATCGGCTCATAAATACGCGTGTTATCACGTGAGAAAAATCAGATCGTTTCAAAATGTCAGCCATAAGAAAAATTCAAAGTGCTACAACTCAATCATTTTGTAAGATATAGACAAAATAAAAAGTATTCTGGAATTGTTGTTTTAAGTTCTAACACGTAAAAGAAAAATATTTTTCAAATTTTGATTTTTCGCTTTTAATTTTAAAATTTTTTAAAAATTTAAAATGGCCACCGTTTTGACGCAAAATGGCGGATGATGCTGGCCAACGAACTCGGTCGAGACATTCGTATGTACTATGTACATACCAAGTTTCATTGAAATCGGTTCATAAATACGCGTGTTATTACGTGACAGAAATCAGATCGTTTCAAATTGTCAGCCATAAGAAAAATTCAAAGTGCTATAATTCAATCATTTTTTAAGATATAGACAAAATAAAAAGTGTTCTGGAATCTTTGTTTTAAGTTCTAACACGTAAAAGAAAAATATTTTTCAACTTTTAATTTTTTCGCATTTAATTTTAAATTTTAAATTTTTAAAAAAATTTAAAATGGCCGTCATTTTGAAACAAAATGGCGGATGATGCTGACCAACGAACTCGGTCGAGACATTTGTATGTACTATGTACATACCAAGTTTCATTCAAATCGGTTCATAAATACGTTAGTTATCGCATGACAAAAATCAGATATATATATATATATATATATATATATGGTTATATATATATATATATATATATATATATATGTCAACATTTGAACGGAGGGTGGTTTTGGGGTCTGGGGGTCATGATCGGTGAAAATATACCAAAATTTTCCAGAAGTGCTTTCCTCCGGACGGCTGCAATAGGTAGCTTTTTACTTTTTGTAATGAAAGCTACCTAAAAAGAGAGAAAAAAAAGAAAGAAAAAAACAATAATTGAAGAATAAATCAATTGAACGAATTTTACTATGACGAGGACAAACGAGAATATCTCTGAAAGTGAAAATATTCTTAATTAATAACTATTGCTACAGCCATAGTAATTAATGATACTATGCCATAACTGTCAATTTTTACGCTTTTTTTTTACCGATAAAATTTAATAATAAATTTTGTCAATTTAATCGCCAAAATCAACGACGAAGTAAAGTAAAAATTTCTATTAAATTTAAATGGTAGCAACACAGTATAAAAATTGACAGCTAATCTAAGCTATAAAAAGTTGACACATGATCGTTTACAGAAGAATTTTCATTTCTATCTTACATATTTTTAGATGTCTAATGCCAATATATTTAAATTTTCAGCTAAAACTATTCCTTTACCTTTCTCAAAGTTCACAAAATTGATCTGGTAACAATCCCCCAGGGGGCAGGCAGTGAGGTATTACATCTGGCTGAAAATTGTCTCTTAAATCGAGTTAAGTTAAATTTACCGTTGTTAGTAAAAACTTCAAATTACGATTTTAGACTATATGACTTCCGGTTTAATTTCATTCAGTGTAATGCAGAGGGAGTTAATCCCTCGGCTGCCATTCATTAAAACCTGGAAAATTGAATTTTTTTCGCTCTAATAGTTTTGTTTCCTTTTTCTGTAAGATATATTAAATTGATTATGGTTACTCGTCTTTTCATGTTTTTAGATTAAGAAGGAATCTATCAATAATCTAAATGGGGTTTTGTTTAGTTATTACTTATACACTATCTACCAAAAAGTATTTGTACACTTTCAGTTTTTGACATTTTGTCAAATATTTAAAAATATACTGGTCGGATTCTTCTGGAACTTCAGAAATATAAAGATTATGTTTCACTTTATATTTATTTACATTCATTTGTTAAGCGGGTAATTAGGGGGCCGGCAAAAAAACAAAGAATAATAGAAATATTTGGGATCGCCCTGTACATGAAAATGCACGAAACGACTTATCGCTTTAGAATACAAATATATGAATACAGTAGAATATGTACACTAATTTTTGTGAGAATAGCATGTATATTTATGGCGATAGAGCGATTTTTTTGAAAAATTCAAAAAATTCTGGTATGTTTTTGTTTATATCATGCTGGGTTTTTGACCAAATTTAACGTAAATTTCAGAAAAATTGGAAAAATGCAGTAGAAAAAATGTAGCGCAATTGGAATATAAATATATCAAATATTTTATGAAATATGAGTAGTTTTATGAAATAATTTTTATCTGCGCATGCGCGAACGATAAAAACAATTCTTTTACATCATTTAATAGTCAATTCTATGGAGTAGCTTATAAAAAAAAATCCAATGAAATATCGTGAAAATTCAAAAAGATATCATTATTATAAGTAAGCTGCTTTTACATTGCTCTCTAAAAACGGCTGAATGATAAGGGATTCTCCACAAATTGACATTTTTTATTGACTGACTTTTAGGAAAAAATTAGTATTTAATGTATACAATATCTAATACAATATTTCTGTTAATAAGTATCTTGACATCTGTGATGGAAAAGAATAAAAGCCCTTTTCCTTTTCTATCACAGGTGTCAAGATACTTATTAGCAGCAATATTGTATTCATTAAATAGTACTAATTTTTTCCTAAAAGTCAGTTAATAAAAAATGTCAATTTGTGGAGAATCCCTTATCATTCAGCCGTTTTTAAAGAGCAATGTAAAAACAGCTTACTTATAATAATGATATCTTTTTGAATTTTCACGATATTTGATTGGATTTTTTTTATAAGTTACTCCATAGAATTGACTATTAAATGATGTAAAAGAATTGTTTTTATCGTTCGCGCATGCGCAGATAAAAAATATTTCATAAAACTACTCATATTTCATAAAGTATTAAATATATTTATATTCCAATTGCGCTATATTTTTTTAAATAGATTTTGCCAATTTTTCTGAAATTTGCGTTAAATTTGGTCAAAAACCCTCTATGATATAAACAAAAAACATACCAGAATTTTTTTAATTTTTCAAAAAAATCGCTCTTTCGCCATAAATATACATGATATTCTCTCAAAAATTAGTGTACATATTCTACTGTATTCATATATTTGTATTCTAAAGCGATAAGTCGTTTCGTGCATTTTCATGTACAGGGCGATCCCAAATATTTCTATTATTCTTTGTTTTTTTGCCGGCCCCCTAATTACCCGCTTAACAAATGAATGTAAATAAATATAAAGTGAAACATAATCTTTATATTTCTGAAGTTCCAGAAGAATCCGACTAGTATATTTTTAAATATTTGACAAAATGTCAAAAACTGAAAGTGTATACTTTTTGGTAGATAGTGTAGCTGTTCTCAAATTCAAAGGCGAAAATTTATGACATAAGTTTTAATTGATTTTTTGGGACGTGTGTTGTTGAGAGAGTAGGCACCCTGTATATTCGAACTATGATCTCTCTTAAAAATAAATAAATAAATAAGTAAATAAATGAACGGAATTGCTAGATTTGTCTTTAATCGATCGTTAAATTTTTTGCTAAAATAGATTAATTTATTATTTTTATTATTTTAATGCGTCATTTGCCTTTAAGTTATTCGATGAAGATTATTTATAAGAAATACTATTATTTGAACGATACTAAAATTATTTTCTACATTTCCATTTACTTCGGATGTGAGTAAGTGATACTTGCATAAATTTTAAATTCACAATGTTGTTTTCTCGTTACAAATTTCGGAATAACAATGCCAGACACAACTTTCCAATTAAATAAAAACAATATGTAGCGAACGACTTTATGAACCTCAGTTCTAGATGGAATGCGAATTAATTATTCAAAATGATTCTTTGTCCAAATTATCCACTCCGTAATTCATCCAATTCGGCCTAGTAGCGATCATAAAATAACAAATATTCATTTAAGTTTGCTGTATGTAAACTAGCGATTTTCCACGAAATTTATGTAAATAAATTATGTTCATACTTGATGGAACTCTAAATTTCGAATTTCTGGAGGTCATTTGTCGACAAGTAGATAGGAGAAAATATAATCTAATATTTTGGAGTGAGGTAAATGGAAATTAAACATTAAGCTAGCTTCTAAATATTAGAGATGAGAGAGTTATTTGAATGCGTAATAGTAGTTTTAGGTGATGCGTCACATTTATGAAATTCCTTCAGTTAGTGATCTGTTTTCAGTGATTTTTTTTTAAATTTCTGAACTGTAGAATATAAAACAAGCATTTTAATCGCCTGTATACCATTGTCTTTTAGTCTATACGTTTACTTTTTTAATTTTAAATATTTACCGTTCGAGATTTCAATAAACTTTAGAAAAAATTGATTTTTTAAAATAGATTTATTTCTCGAATAAAATTTTCAGCTGATAAACTGAACTCACAACTTCACAAAAAGAAAAAAAGTAAGGAAAAAAATGAAAATTTGGTGATATTTTGTAGGGTTTTTAATTTTGAGGGGGATAAAAAGCAAAAGATTTTTTACAAAAGATCAGTGCAAACTTGTTTTATTCTCAAAGTATGATATTTTTGAAAAACAAATTATCTGGATCTGCCAGATGTTTTGTGTTTTATCATTAAAATAGATATAGTTGTTTATTTTTATTTATTTTTTTTATATACATTATTTCTGTTTCAATTAGGCAATGAAGACTATTTAAAACAAATTGTATAACTTACAAACTACTAAAACTGTTTTCTACATTTCCATTTATTGCGGATGTGAGTAAGCGATATTTACATACATTTTAAATTCACAATATTGTTTTCTCGTTACAAATTTCGGAATAACAATGCCACGCACAACTTTTCAATTATATAGAAACAATATATATATAGCGAACGACTTGACGAATCCCAGTTCTAGGTAGAATACAAATTAATTAGTCAAAATGATTCTTTGTCCAAATTATGCACTTTACTTTACATCATTTAAAACATTTTTGTAATTGGAGCTAATGTTTATGAATAACGGTTTAGGAATTCTTAAAAGAAAAAAAAAAAAAACTTAATGGGATAGCCATATTTGTGTTTAATCTGCCAGGTGTTCTATTTAATATATATATATATATATATATATATATATATATATATATATATATATATATATATATATATCCAATATGTAAAACAATCAACAATAAACAATAGAAATTCTTGTGAATTGCGCCGAAACGCTGCATTAAAACACATAAATTAAAAATATAGCTTCAAATTTATCAATTTAGCAAGAACCAGCACACCCCCTCACAAAACAACACCTATCCCCCTCTTTACAGATTGGAAATTACATATTTTAAATGATTTTAAATCTTTCCAGGATTGTTTTCTAAATATTTCATCTTATAATTATCATTATTTCAATAAGGATTTTAGAAACGAAATAGCCAAATTAAAACAAAATTTTGTTTTTTGTCAAGTTGATAAAGCTGCCGGTAACTTTGCAGTTATTTGAAAAAAGTTTTATGCAGAAATGCTTAATGCAGAGTTAAATAATAGTATAACCTATAAAATTTGTAAATCTTCTGTACAAGAAATTATCAATAAACATCTGGCTTTCTCTAAACAAACCAATATTCCATTCCCACGTAATAAAAATCCGTCATTTCCGTTTTTATTTCTTACTCCAAAATTTCATAAAGTACCGACTCAATACAGATTCATTTGCAGTAATGTTAATAGTATTGGTAATAATTTTAATAGGAAATTTAAGAATTTACTTAAAAAAATTTAAAAAAAAAATAAATAAATATAAAGACAGTAACTGTTTTTGGATTATTTCTAATAGTTTTGAAATTATTGAAAAATTAAAAAACAATAAAATTCATTCTATCCATACATTTGATTTCGAAAATTTATTTACCACCATTCCTATTAGTAGTTTAAAGGATGCACTTTTAAAAACAGCTGAATTGGTTTTGGATGGTACTGATTTTAATTCAAACTTGTTTTATAAATTATGCCGGTTTTGCCTTTATAATAATTATGTTTATACTGGTTCTAAAATATACCTACAAATTAATGGGATTGGTATGGGTACTAGTTACTCATCCACTGCAGCTAACTTATTTTTATTTTTTTATGAATTTCAATATAGTATAAATAAAGCTGATCTAAAATTTTTTGCTTACCGATACATTGATAATTTGATCGTTTTGAATATTAATTCTGATTTTAATGAAATATCTCAAGAAATTTATCCTGACTCCTTAATGTTAAAAAAAAAACTAATGAAAATAGTTAGGAGGCTGATTATCTAGATTTAAAAATAAAAATTCTAATATATAACAAAATACAAATTTCTATTTATGATAAGCGAAAAAGCTTTTCTTTTACCGTTAATCAGCTCGTACACTGGTCCTCCAATATTTCAAAACGAATCTACATTAACATTATAATCAGCCAAATTTTCCGATTTTATAGAATATGTTCAGAAAAATATCTATTTCAAAGTGAGCTTTTTCAATTTAAAAGTAAACTTCACTATAAAAACAATATTCCTCTCAAGTTCATAAAAAAGTACTCTGATTTTGCAGATTCTCTACATTTTTGATTGTTTGCTACTCAGTGACAGCTAAATGACTTGTATTACCTAAAGCCTGCTTAAGGACGGTTTTATGATGATGAGCTGCATTGAGTGGCAACAGACCCGGATTGTTTTTGGATTGGTTTGGAATACGGTTTCTAGCCGAGCCAGCGGCTTGGTTGGTAGCGTCAGCTCCTCCCACACCGCTGGACCCTGGTTCGAGTCCAGCTAGCGGCATGGGTGTCTTTGTGTTGTCCCTGTGATAATAGATGTACCGGATATTCTGTAATAAAAAAAAAAAAAGTGTTCTATATATGGTTTCTTGTGATCATTGGAGGTTATGCCGGCGAATAGCTGTAGCGCCTACCTCAAAGTAAATAAATGTAATGAAACGGTTTCTACTTTGTTCTGTTTAATTTGTTTTGAGTTGTGGCATTGCAGCTAAGTTGGGGATGTGGTTTTTAATCAGAGAACATATTTTTACATCGTTTACAATGTTCCAGGTGAGACATTCGTTTACTAATGTGGCGTAGGGTCCGGTGGGGGAGTGCGTGAATTATAGCCATCGGGTGTTTAACATCTGATTTTTTGCTTTTCACCGCTCTGGCCGAAACCCGCTGCCACTTAAATATAATTTGTTTTTGTAAACTCGAGTGTCCGGCTGCTTTTGTCTAATAAAAGCCATCGCTGATGAGGCTGGCAGCCTATTGTTTTTGTATTTTGATTGTTGAATTTTCAATTTTAAGGGATTTTTTGTTTTGTGAGGGGGGTGTGCTGGTTCTTGCTAAATTGATAAATTTGAAGCTATATATATATATATATATATATATATATATATATAAATTTATTTTTATTGTTTTGATGCATCATTTCCCTTTCAATTATGTGGTGAAGACTATTTGAAACAAATTGTATAATTTACAAACTACACGAAAATTATTCCCTACATTTCTATTTACTGCGGATATGAGTAACATGTATTCATAAATATTTTAAATTGACGATGTTACTTTCTCATTACAAATTCAGAAATGACAATACCAGACACAACTTTTACATTAAATAAAAACAATAGCTAATGACTTTACGAATTCCACTTCTAGGCAGAATGCAAATTAATTAATCAAAATGCTTCTTTGTCCAAATTATCCACTCCATATTTCATCCATTTCTACCCAGTAGAGATCAGAAAATACTAACGAAATGTTCATTTAAGCTTGCTGAATGTAAAACAGCGATTTTCTACGAAATTTATGCAAATAGATTGCATTCATACTTGATGCAACTGTAAATTTCGAATTTCTGAACATCATTTATTGACAAATAGATAGGAGGAAATATTATCTAATAATTTGGAGTGAGATAAATGGAAATTATGTGTTAAGCTAGATTGTATATGTTGGAAATGAGTGAGTTGCTTGAGCGTGTAAATACTACTTTTAGGTGATGTGTGGTGTTTAAGAAATTTGCAAAGTTAGTAAACTGTTTTCAGTGTTTTTTTTTTTTTTTTTTTTTTTTTTCTTTTGATTTGTTTAGTAAAATGCAAACTACTGTGTTATCTAGTCTATACCTTTTTATTTTATTCTATAAATTTCCTTTTTTTGAATATCCTTCGCTATAGATTAAAATTAAAAAACTTTGAAACACAAATTGACAATCATTATGAAATTATTCAGTTGATATTAAAATGCTGAATTATCTCTAAAATAAAATTTTCAACTAATAAACTTTACTCCCGACGTACATTTTTATAGCAGGGAAACAAATGAAAATGCTCACATAAAATTTAGCGAGGGGCTTTGATCTTTGAGTAAAAAAGGAAATGTGTTTTCTACAAAAAATGAGGGCGATTTCCTTTTATGAGGGATTTTTTTTATATATACTCAAATTATGATCTTTCTAAACAGAAAAAAAACTTAATCTGCCAAATATGACTTTAATCTGCCAGATGTTTCACGATTTCCGCTAAAATGGAATAACTTAGTAATTTTTTTTTCAATATATCATTTCCCTTTCAATTATATAATGAAGACTATTTGAAATAAATATTATAATTTACAATTTACTAAAATTATTTTCTTAATTTCCATTTACATCGGATGTGAATAAGTGATACTTATATGCTATATTTTAAATGGACAATGTTGTATATTCTCGTTGCAAATTCAGAACCAAACACAACTTTTCAATAAAATTAAAACAGAGTAAAGCGGAAGCGCTTTACTTATCCCAGTTTTAGGCGTAACGCAAATTAATTAGTCAAAATTATCTTTGTTCAAATTATCCATTCCATATTTCTTTCATTTTTATCTAGTAAAGAGAGGAAATTAACAAATATTCATTTTAACTTACTTTATTGTAAAATAGCTAATATCCATGAAATTTATGTAAATTTTTTACGTTCGTACTACGTTCACATGCAAGTTTACGTTCGTACGTCTACATTACGTTTATGCAACTTTAAATTTGGAATTTCTGAATATCATTTGTCAGCAAATTGATAGGAGGAAAAATAAATAATATGTTCGATTGAGGTAAATGTAAATCAAATATTAAGCTATCATGCTTTAAAATGTTGGAAATGATAGAACTATTTAAATATGTAACACAAATTTTAAGTGATAAGTCAGGTTTATGAAATTTGCATAGTTGGTGAACTATTTTCTAAGAATTTACTAACATAATATTTGTTAAGTAAAACAAAAGCTATGGAGCAGTCTATGACTTTTCATTTTATTCTAAACTTTTACTTTTATAATTTTCGCTCAAGATTCAAATTTTAAAAAATTTAGAACATCAAATGAGAGTTATGAACTTAATTAGTTGGTATTGAAATGTTGATTTGTGCTATAAAGATTTTCAACCTGTAAACTTTACTCCCAACTTTACAATTTCTCTAATAAGAAACAAAAAATGAAAATTTCTTAATCTCAAATAAAATTTATGGGAGAAGGGGGGTTGAGTTTAGAATAATATAGGATGTAGTTTCTATAAAAAAATCAGGACGATGTTGTTTTATGAAAAAAATTTTATATACTCAATTTGTGATTTTCATTAAAAAAATACAAAATTCTTAACTTAATCTGCTAGAATTATCTTTAATTTGCCAGACGCTTTACGTGTTTTACAAAAATATATTCATTTATTAATTTTTTTAACTTATAGTTTTCATCTCAATTATGCTAGGAAGATTATTTCAAATAAATTGTACAATTTACGAATTGTTAAAATTATATATATTTTTTTTTTGCTGCAGATGTGAGTAAGCTGCGCATACAGGGTATCCTAGAAGTAATGGGACAAACTTTAAGAGAAGGTAGGGGACATAGCAAGGATTTAGATTTGTACAGCAACCCATGGTCGGAAAAGCTTTCCTAGCGCGGTAGAGGCGACAAAAAACACAAGAACGACAAGACACGAATAAGGGGAGAAAATATCTTTATTATCCTTAATAAAGCAGAAAACTAAGAAAAAAGAACATTAAAGAGACAACGATCGTCATCATAGTAGGTGTTCGAAATTGCGACCCCGAGCCATGATGCATGGAGGCGCATCTCCATTGCATGGAAGATCTAATGTTCTCTAGAAAATACCTGGAATGTCCCGAACTTCTCTAGCGTCTGCCACGATGCGTGAAACAAGTTCCTCAGCCCTTTCCAGCGTTGTCCCAGCATATTTTGCAACATACAGACTATTAAACATGTTTTCTTTCCCTGCTCGTATCCTTTATTTTTTGTTTTGTGTCGTCACTACCACGCCAGGAAAACACTTCCGACCATGTGTTGCTATGCAATTCTGAATCCTTGTGATGGCCCCTACCTTTCCTTAAAGTTTGTCCCATTACTTCTGGGACACCCTGTATATGCATTTTAAATTGACAATGTTGTTTTCTTGTTGCAAATTCAGAACTGACAATGCCAAATACAATTCCTAATTAAATAAAAACAGCGCAAAGTGAACCCCTTTACGATTGTCTGTTCTGGGTGGAATGCAAATGAATCAATCTAAATGAACTTTGTTTAGATTATCCACTCCGTATTTCATCCATTTCTGCCTACCAAAGAGATTAGAAAATAACAAATATTCATTTAACCCCTCTGTTCTGTGTAAAATAGCGGTTTTACATTAAATTTATGTAAATGATTTACGTCCAAACTTGATGCAACTTTAAATTTCTAATTTCTGAACATCATGTGTCAACAAATAGATAACAGAAAACGTATTCTAATATTTTGGTGCAAGGTAAATGGAAATTAAACATTGAGCTAGCTTATAAATATTATAAATGAGAGCTTTATTTGAAAGTGTAACAGTACTAGCTTTAGGTGATGCATCACATTTTTGAAATTTCCAAATTTGTTGAGTTTTCAGAGATTTTTAATGATTCATTAGTACAATGAAGTATCAGCATTGTATTAGTCTATACCTTTGTCTTTTAGTCAATAAGTTTTCTTTTTTTCAATATTTTCCGCTCAAAATTCCAATTTTAAAATGTAGAACATAAATTGACAACGTTGAACTTAATTATTAGTTGATATTGAAACACTGATTTGTCTCTTGAAAAAGACTTTCAATTTATTAATTTTATTTATAACTTCACAATTTCTACAGTAAGCAACAAAAAAATCAAAATATCTTGATCTTACATACAAATAGATGAGGAGTTTTCAGTCTGTTGTGAAATTTCCATAAGGAAAAAAAATCAGGACAGCATTGTTTTATTAAAGGGGTTTTTATACAGGGTATCCAATGGCTCATTTCTAAACCGCTAGTCATTGGCATATAGTTCCAATTACGAAAATGTTTTAAATGAGGTAAAGAAATATTTTTCAAGTAATTGGAGTTAATAAAAACATTTCTTAAAAATCTATGAAATTTAAATTTTTAAACGGTCTTCCGGTTCTATAAGTTATATTTAGTAAATTTTTTCTGTTACATTGACCAGTAAGATATGAAAAAAAAGTCTTGTTATTCTATGATTAAAATTGACCAAGTAATAGCTGTTTAAAGTTGGAACATATTTTTTGCTGCAAATGAGGCTCATTCACAAATTTAGTAGAAATATAATTTCATCAGATGTATTAAAAAATGATTGAGAGTAAAATTAATATAGGAGTAAAAATTCGAAATTTTGAATTAATCTGACATATAAATGCAATGTATACAATCTGTAATAAATATGTAAGAAAAAAACAGAATTTTCGGGAAGTATGAAATCTTCCCCCAGTATATCTGCCCCCGTCCGCCATTTTGACCTCTGCATTAGAAGGGGGTAGATATCCAGTGCTGCAGCATTTCACTTTCTACGAGGGCCTGAAATCTGCCCCCAGTATATATACCCCCATATCAGAAAGGGGCAGATATCCAATGCAGAACATTTTGTCTTCGGCGAGAGCTGGAAATCTACCCACAGTATATCTGCCCCCGTCCGCCATTTTGAGCTCAGCATTAGAAGGGGGTAGATATCCAGTGCTGCAGAATTTCACTTTCTACGAAGGCCTGAAATCTGCCCCCATTATATGTACCCCCATACCAGAAAGGGGCAGAAATCCAATGCAGAGCATTTTGTCTTTGTCGAGAGCTGGATATCTACCCCCAGTATATCTGCCCCCATACGTCATTTTGACGTCACAGTAGAAGGGGGTAGATATCGAGTACTACAAAATTTCACTTTCTACGAGCGCCTGATATCTACCCCCATACGTCATTTTGATATCACAGTAGAGGGGACGTACCTACAGTGCTAGAACATTTTTACGTTCGTCGAGAGTTGGAAATTCTGAATATATGTCCCTTTCTACGTATAGTTTTTGTTTCCGCGAATAATCATACAGTTTATTTATTTTGAAATTTATAGACGATATTTAAAATATAGCTCAAGAATTATATAATTGGCTATGAGAATGTGAACTTTAAAACTCACCTTATCGAAATTTTTAAAAATGAAATTTCTGTATGAATCTATTCTCTTAATGTATCTGCATTAAAAAAAAAAAAAATCTATAATCTCAGAAAAAAAAATTAAAGTGTGTTTTGGCATTGTAAAATCTTCGTGTTACAATGAAAACTAATAGTTTTCAGGCGATTTATTTAAAACTCAAAAAATTTACTTTCTGGAAAAGGCAAAATTTGAATGTTTCATTACGCTATTCCAAATCTATTGAAACTGATGCATATCCCTGGATTTCTTTACGAGCACGTTAAAGCAGAACATTTAGATGACAGAACTATTAGATGAGATTGCTGAAGATGAATTTTCAACTGAAATATATGTATCTCTTAAATGATTTAAATTTTAAAATGTATGTTGTTAAAAGATATAAATGTCTATATTATATACAGGGTTGCTAAAAAAATCGGTTGATCTTCTTATTGTAGATCAGAACAGCGGAAATTCGTTTTGGAAATGCGTTTTACTTTTCCATATGATAAAATGAGACGGAATATTTTAATTTTTTAGACAGTGCAGTTTTGTTACATTTTTAATGAGTTGGGACGTTCTTCATAATCTATGCTTGACGCATGATTTTTGTCTTTCTTGTTAATATTAAAAATACATTTTTTATTATTTTTGTTTTCGTTTTAAAGTGTTACAGACCGATGGTTAGTTATTGTTTCCAAAAGAAAAAAATATATTGCTGGTTTTCCACTTGAGATTCATTCCTGCTGATAGCATATAGGAACAAAATAATAAAGAAAATCATGCCGGTATCATAGATTATTGAACACTTTTCAACTTCTTTTATCTACTATATTTATCCACTTTCAGTTTTTGGAAATAGTCTGTGCATTTATGTAATATATAGCATTAAAGAAATTTCGATGAATTTATTCAACAAAAAATCATCAAAATACACTTTAAATAAATTACTGCAACAGACTAAAATACTTCCGAATTCTTTTGTGTATCCTTTATAACAACTATAAGTGCCACATATAACCCTTTTTTCCCCTATGACAAACATTCTGTAGCATAGTTTAAGTCTGTTTTCGCATAAAAGGTTCGTATTTTCTAACACATATGGGTCATTTTCTCTAAAACAGTGATATTTTTTGTCTTTGCTTCAAAAATAATGAATAAAATTGTATATAAATGAGATAAAATGCTAGAATACTTTAATTACATGTTTTTATATATATGTATCAGGATAAAAGGGGATTTTTTTAAACATAGGTCATTTAAGTATATTTTTATGCTATAAAAATGTCATTTCGCTGTGTGTCCCTTTCTCCTCCTTAACACAAAAGTAGTTTCCAAAAATTGTCCATCCAAATATATGTAATTTTTTTGTTGGTTTAATTAATGATAAATTTCATAGAACGCTAAAATTTGAAAAAATAAAGATTTTTTATTATATATTTTTCTGATAAAATAATTAAAATTATTCTTTGGTTTCTTGTCACGTTTGTTGTTGTCATAAAATGAAAGTAATGATTATCTGCTGTGACAACATTTATATTGCTCCAGAATTTCATCTGTGAATAATGGCATCATCAGAGAAGATAACTTGAAGTATTCTTTTTTGGAGTGTAAAGTCTGGACATGTATAAAATTTGTTGATTTCCAGAAACAAATTGCTAAGTATTTTATTGACTGTGATTACAGTAATTCTTTTATTTACTTAAATTCTATATGAAGAGCTGATTCAATTATTAAACCTCATTTTATTAAGTTTCTTTAAGCTTCCTTTAAGTACAATTTATTTTTGTGCATATAGTTATGATAGTATACAAGCTAACCCTAATTTTTGTCATTTCCCTGTGTTCATTCACTTGTATGTAAGGCGACGGAATGAATACTGTCTCTAATTTTTACAAATTGTGAATATTTATTAGAAAATTTAACTTTTTAAATATTTTATGTAATTGTACCACAAATTTACTGTTTCAAAAGTTAAAAATGTGTTTTTTTGTAAGCTCTAATTATGAAAACATTAAATTTGTTTTTAAAAAGTTGAATTTAATGACTTGTACAGACTTAAAAAGAGAAATGGAAATCAATTAAGGAATGCGGAGATGTCAACAATATCTCTCTGATTTATTTGGAAGTGGATTACAATCTCACTATTACACAGTACTGATACAGTACTTACTGATAGGGATATTTTAAGCAGAGTTATGAACAATTTCAAATTCCTAAATAATCACATCAAAAATAACACTTGTTCAAAATTTATACATTAAATAAGAATTTTAACGTTATTCTCTATACAACGAATTTCTATATATAAAGAATTTTTTACTGGAACAGTGGATTTCGTTGTTTCGAGGCTGGACTGTGTTGGGGATGTACTCAAATAACAAATTGGTTATTTTATGACTCATTTTTAAATCCAATTTTGCTCTCAAACGCATTCAAATGACAGTTTTTTGTTATTTAGGAACTATATAATGTGCGTATTCATCAATTTTTTGATAAAGGCTAAATATATATATTTTTAAAAAGCTGTCAAAATGGGCACTTCGCAAAAAATAAATAAATAAATTTAAAAAAAAATCCCAAAGCGATTACAAATAAAAAATTGGTTATTTTATGTCTTATTTTTAAATCCAATTTTGCTCTCAAACGCATTCAATTCACAATTATTTGTTATTTAGGAACTGTGTAATGGGCCGTATTGTTCAGATTTTTGATAAAGGCTAAATATATATTTTCAAAAAGCTGTCAAAGTGGGCACTTCGCCCAAAATTTCCCAAGGCGGTCTTGATTAAAGTATTGATGATGTACTGAAATACCAAAGTGGTTATTTTGTGACTCATATCCAATTTTGCTCTCAAACGCATTCAATTGACAGTTTTTTGTTATTTAGAAGCTATATAATGTACGTATTCATCAATTTTTTTTAATAAAGTCAGAATATATTTCGAAATATTTTCTCAAAATGGGCATTTGAGCCGAATTTCGTTTAAGATGTTTTTAATAAAATCATTTCTTACAGAAGAAGGAAATAAAAATTCTTATGGTTTAAGTTTAAAAACTGGGTTTATCGCAAATATTTTATATTTTGTTGTTGAAATGAAAGCTCTTCGAAATCTACCGCCGCCTATAGGCCAAGCCCTCCCCCATCCGCTCTAAATTAGATAAATGGGTTTTTATGCAAAATTATCAAAAGTGTGTTAAATTTTGTATATAGGATCTTTCTGATAAGGCTTATATGCAGTACATAATGCCTGAAGAGTTTTGGGAGTTTAAGGTTAAATACAGAGGGAAAACAGTGAATAACCTCTCAAGTTAAATTAATAGCTTTTTACGCAGAATTATCCGATTTGCTTGGAATTTTGGACATAGGTTCATTATGATAAGACGTATCTCTGATTATGGGATTCTTTGCTTCTTAAAAATTGGGGTGGGCATTTGTCTCCCCCTCAAATTAGATAAAACGGTTTTTATGCAAAATTATCTGATGTATTTCAAATTTTAAATATGAGTTCTTACTGATAAGGTGAATTCGTGTAGTTTAAGGGTTTTAAGGGTTTAATGGCTAAGTATAAAGAGGAGGGGGCGTCGGATAACTCCTCTCAAATTAAATAAATGGCTTTTTATGCAGAATTATCCGATTTGCTTCGATTATTGGCCATAGGTTCATTATGATAAGATATATCTCTGATTAGTTATTGGATCTTTTGTTTATTATAAGGGGGTGGGAAATTATCTCCCCCTCAAATTAGATAAATCGGTTTTTATGCAGAATCATCCAATATATTTCAAATTTTGTATATAGGTTTTTTCTCCTAATGAGAATCCCTGAATAAGGATTTAATGGATAAGTATACAGGAAAGAACAGGGAATAACCCGCTTTAATTTTTGAATGTAGGTTCATTTGGATAAGGCGTATCTTTAATTAGTTATTGGGTTCTTTTGCAAATTAAAAAAGGGGCGGGCGATTATTCGGCTTTTAAATTAGATAAATTGTTTTTTATACACATTTATCCGATGTATATATGTGATTACCTAAGAGGTTCTTTTGCTCAGTATAAATGGTGCGAACTTGCGATTATCCCCCCCCCTCCTCCTTAAATTAGATAAATTGGGTTTTTTGCACAGTTATCTGATGTATTTCAAATTTTGGATATACTTCAAAGGTTACCGTCATTGAGAGGATTCACAAATTCAAAATTACATGGCATTAAATTTAAAATAAAAGTCAAATTATTTTATTTTTGCACCTAAAACTATATGCTATTATGCAAACTATTATTTTACAGTAAAGAAATTATTTAATCATACTTATTTTGTTTTCCTTAAAGATGTTTTCAAATTATAATGTGAGAGTTTTCGCATAAAATTGATTTTCATTTCTGTTTCGTAAGTTGAGCAATATATATATATAATACGGGAAGGAAATTGGATCTTCTGCTTCTTTTGGGAAAATTAATTTTTTTAACTTTTTTTTCTGTGTACTCTCTTTAAGGCTCTTCTTAAGGCTTTTTTCAGCTCAACATGCGCAAAACATTTTGACACATTTACAAATTCATGTTTCAACGGAGAGGTATAAAATTGGAAGACCGAATTATGAAAGTAATTTCGAAATGAATTCGGTTTTCTATTTTTTATTAATAAATTACCTATTGATTTATAAACGTTTTTGATCACGTGACATAACTTTTTCTGCTTCATTTAAATGTTTTTTTTCTGCCTTAATCGGGAAATTCGGTTCAAAACGCCAACTTTGAAAGTATTTTCTGAAACATCTACTGCGTTTGCCCTCACCGCCCCCCCCCCCCCCCGAAAAAAAACAGGGTGATTCCAAATTTTTTTTTTTACAATAAAAGAGGGGTGATATTACACATCAAGACAAACAATATTAAATAGGAGACCAAACGTTTATCAAAGGAGATAGCCGCCATTAAAGTTTAGGGACCCAAATTTCAAATAAACATAAAAAATAGAAAAATCGGATTGATTTGCAGTTTTCACTAAAATTGTTCTTTATGTCGGCATTTTCTTGAAATTAAATTATAAAGAGAAATTTCAAAAAATGCCGATAGAGGGCGCTTTAGACTTTGGAGTAACGAACAACTATTTTTTGCCGGTATTTTTTACATCTCATTAAATGTTTTCGTAAGCTTAGACTCAAACTTAAATTTTGAGCTCAAAATCTGAAAGTGGGAGTGGTTTTGTAGCACAAACTGAACTGTGTTCAGACGGTTCAAATTTCAAATGATTATAAAAAAAAACGGAAAAATTGGTTCATTGATTTGTGGTTTTCACTAAAACTATTCTTTATGTCGGTATTTTCTTAAAAATAAATTATAAAGAGAAAATTCAAAAAATGCCGATAGTGGGCGCTTTAGACTTTGGAGTAAGGAATAACTATTTTTTGCCGTTACTTTTTGCATCTCATTAAATGTTTTCGGAAGCTTAGACTTAAACTTAAATTATGAGCTCAAAATCTGAAAAGTAGGGAGTAGTTAAGTATCTCAAACTGAACTGTATTTAAGGGGGGGGAGGGGTGTTCAAATTTAAAATAATTATATAAAATGGAAAAATTTGTCGATTCGTTTGCGGTTTAAAATAAAACTATTCTTTAAGTCAGTATCTTCTTGAAAATAAATTTTAAAGCTAAATTTCAAAAAATACCATTAGCCTTAAACTTCAGAGTAACGAACAATTAATTTTAACCATTATTTTTTGTTCTAATTAAATGCTTGCAAAAACTTACTAAATGTTTTTGGAAGCTTAAATTTAAACTTAAATTTTGAGCTCAAAATCGGAATAATTAGGAGTAGATCTGTAGCGCAAATCGAAGTGTCTTCAGGAGTTGAAATTTAACACTCCCCTCTCCTCGAACACATTTCAATTTTTCGCTAATTAAACACTCCCAACGATTCAGAATTTGAGCCTAAAATTTAAGTTTATGCATTTGAAAGCATTTAATGATATTAAAAAAAATAACAGTTAAAAATAGTTGCACGCTACTCCAAAGTCTAAGGTGCCCTCTATCGGCATTTTGTGAAATTTATCTTTAAAATTTATTTTCAAGAAAATGCTCATATAAAAATTAGTTTTAGCGAAAACCGTAAACGAATCGACCAATTTTTCCGTTTTTTATAATCATTTGAAATTTGAACCCTCTGAACACAGTTCAGCTTGTCTATTTAACCACTCCCAACTATTTGTATTTTGAGGTCAAAATTTAAGTCTAAGCATTTAATAAGATGCAAAAAATAACGCCAAAAAAAAGTTGTTCGTTACTCCAAAGTCTAAAGCGCCCTCTATCGGCATTTTTTGAAAATTATCTTTATAATTTATTTTTAAGAAAATACCGACATAAAGAATAGTTTTAGTGAAAATCGCAAATCAATGAACCAATTTTTCCGTTTTTTATAATCATTTGAAATTTGAACCCTCTGAACACAGTTCAGTTTGTGCTACTTAACCACTCCCACTTTAAGATTTTGAGCTCAAAATTTAAGTATGAGTCTAAGCTTACGAAAACATTTAATGAGATGCAAACAATACCGGCAAAGAATAGTTGTTCGTTACTCCAAAGGCTAAAGCGCCCTCTATTGGCATTTTTTGAAATTTATCTTTATTATTTAATTTCAAGAAAATGCCGTCATAAAGACTAATTTTAGTGAAAACCGCAAATCAATCGATCGATTTTTCCGTTTTTTATGTTTATTTTAAATTTGGGTCCCTAAACTTTAATGGCGGCTATCTTCTTCGGAAAACGTTTGGGACCCTTGGTCTCCTATTTAATATTGTTTGTCTTGGTGTGTACTATCACCCCTCTTTTATTGGAAAAAAAATTGGAATCACCCTGTATATATATATGCGTTTTTTTACTTGTTATATACTACCGATAATAAAAAGTACAATTTATATTTAAAAAAATGAATTAAGAACACACAAATTCTACAGATTCTATAGAATATGCAGTAACCTATTTTTGTCTAAATTAATTCATTATACATTTTTGATTTTCATTTTATTGCGCTTTTACTGCAGCAATAGAATAGGTTTTATGAGCTGGGATTGCATGTAAATCCGACAAACACCGGAAGTTGAAATTTTTCACGATTACAATACTTTCTGTTTGTAAAGAAAAAAGAAAGTAAAAAATTAAAAAAACTGCTAATTTTCTAATTTGAGGAACAACTTAACAAAGGTCTCGTTATTTAGTTATTAACATTTATTTTATTAATTTGTTCTATTAATATCTGAAACTATTAATGACACTGCTCAGAATATAAATATAAAGAATATTGCCCACTTCAGCTGATAGCATTGAGCTCGCAGGCTATTCACACTAACTGTATATTACATCGTTATACACAAATTAAAGAGGGGACTAGCTCCCCCATTTCCCCTGATTTTATTTAATCATTTAACCCACATACTAATCAGTGACACGCCTTATCATAATAAACCAATATCCAAATTTTGATGCAAATCGGATAATTCTGCTTAAAAAGCTATTTATTTAATATTAGAGGGATTATCCTCCCTCTATACTTAGCCATTAAAGTCTTAAAACGTTTCAGGGCTTCACTTTATGAGAAAGAACCTATATCCAAAATTTGAAATACATCGGATAATTGTGCATAAAAACAATTTATCTATTTTAAGGTGGGTTGGAATAATCGCCTGCCTCCCCTTTTTAATTTGCAAAAGAACTAATCTGGGGTACGTTATATCACAATGAACCTACATCCAAAATTTTAAGCAAATCGGATAATTCTGAGTAAAAGTTATTTATTTAATTTAAGGGGGGGGGTTATTAACCGATTTATCTAATTTGAGGGGGTGATAACTCACCGTCCCCCGCCTTTATAATAAGCAAAAGAACCCCATAACTAATCAGAGATAAGTATTATCCCCCGTTCCCCCTCTATACTTAACTATTAAACTCCCAAAACTCTTCAGGCATTATATACTATATATAAACCTTATCAGAAAGAACCTATATCCAAAATTTGACACAAGTTGGATAATTTTGCATAAAAACCCATTTATCTAATTTAGGACGGATTGGTGCGGGGGGGGGGGTATTCATCTGTTCCCAAAACTAATCAGGCAAGCGTCTTTACAGTATGAACGTATATTCAAAAATTGAACCAAAACAGTTAATTCATCACGAACATCCCATTTAGTTTAATTAAGAGCCTTCCCCATATCCCAACTATTATACTTAACCAATGAATCCCCAAAATTGATTTCTTGTCACTTTTTTTCTAGTAATTTTTTTTCCTTGTCACTCTTTTCCGGTAACTTTTTTTCCGTGTTACTTTTTTTCTGCTTTTAAAATTTGTCACTTTTTTCCGATAACTTTTTCCGGTCACTTTTTTTTTCCATTTACCCGATACTGCATGTATATGGTATTATTTGGATACAGCTCCTCATCTTTTTGCTAAATTTTGCGAATAACGGATTTTGAACTTATTCTATCGACGATAATTTTCAGAATTTTCAAGGTATGATTTTGAAACTTTAGTAAAAGGTTTTGTATACATTTAGCTAACACAATATGCAAATGAAATTTTTCTAGAGTTGACACATGCGAAGTGAAAATTTATTTAGTAAACTTGCTGATTTTTTATACAATTATTAATATTTTTTAATTTTGATTACAGATTGTTATGTAGAATGACATTTCTTATATTTTCTGAAAAGAACATTGTTTTTTAACAAGAACTCTGCAAATTATAAGCAAAAAACTTGGCAAAATTTGGGACCGTTTTTAAAAAAAAACTAAATTTCTCTACGACTATACATGCTATCCGCATAAAAATGAACACAGTTTATTAATATAAGCCGCTTAATCATAATCTGCAGTTTGAACGCTTTTGCTGTATTAGTTTTGACATGGTTATTCAAAAGATATTCGTTCTTTTTCAATTTGTTGACGGTCCCTATTAGATTATTGGGAAAAAATCTTCTCGAAAATATATGACCTGTACTATTTTGTTTATACATTTGGAGTTTCAGAGTCCTTCCTTATGTATATTTCTAGAAATTTAACAAAACGTGTGAAATCGCAAATGTCAAGATTTTTTTTTGCTGTGGCTGTACTAAATCAAAAATAATGTACCCGAACTGTGCTACGATTGGCTCCATAATTTTAAGAAATAAAAATTAAAAATCCAAGTAAAATAATTACAAAAAAGGAGCAGCACATAAAAAACTGAATGATGGCGTTTCAGTACAATGCACATTAGAACATGCAACTTTGCAATATAATTTTTAATTTCGTTTGAAAATGGCTCTGTTATGACTCGAAATATGTCAACAAAATAAAACTATTTTTTAAAAAAAAAATCATCATTTCATCTTTTAAGAAGTCTTATGACTCATAAAATCGGAAAAATTGAAAAACAAAATGAGACCATTGTTTAATATCTTAAAATGTTTTTGATATTAAAACACAATTTCTATTCAGATCAAAGATATGAGCACGATTTTTTCAATTTTAAGCCTTTCAAAAATTGGTAGGTGCAGAGCATTTACGGTGCTTCAAACTGTCAGTCATTTAACGTCAGGAAATTGACATAACAGCTTACGCGCACAACAATTACAAAATAAATATTAGAATGAAAATTTTGGTGTCTACTTATACATCAGATTGTAATAATTATCTTGCACCTAAATAAATTTATATTTAAAGTATTTATCTATTTTTAATACAAAGTTGTTTTTAATTGATAAAAAGTTTTGAAATTTTCAAAAAGATAATCACCTAAAAATGAAATTTCTTTGAACAATAAAAAGGAAATTTTAAGTCCAATTTATACAGCTTAATATAAAATGCATATTTTGAAACGTCAAAATACTTACACGATTTTGAGATATCGTGCGTGCTATGACCAAAAATGACTTCAAAGTTTCGGAAACACCGCTTTAGTTATTGGGAGCGAGTAACATTCTAAAACTCATAACTTTTGTTCCAATAAGAATTTCGAGAAAACAATTATATAAAAATGTTGAGAAGAGATAGCAGTTTAGTATATAAAAAAATTAAAATTTGGAAACTTTAAAAGTCCTGAGACCTTTTAAGCAATTAAAAATAATCTTTTTTTTTTTTTTTTTTTTGTTTGCGAATGATATTTATGTGCATTTAAAAAAATAATGAAAATAATTCAGATTTAGGATTTTAAATTACAAAGGCAGAATCGAAATAGAAGAGTTTAATAATATGTTATACATAAAAAAAAAAAAAAAAAAAAAAAAAAAAAACTTTCTAGCGTTATACAGTCACCGCAAAAAAAATCTTGACACTTACGATTTTAGACGTTTTGTTAAATATCTAGAAATATAGATAAGGAATTATTGTGAAACTCCAGGTGTATAAACAAAATAGTACACCTCATATTTTCGCTAAAATTTCCCCCCGAAATCCAACAGGGGGACCGTCAACAAATTGAAAAAGAAAGATCTTTTGAAACATCCTGTCAAAACTAATGAAGCAAAAAAGAGTTCAAACTGCAGATTATTATTGACTTATTGTAATAAACTGTGTTCATTTTTATGAATATAGCATATGTAAACTCATTACAACATTAAAGTTTTTATAAAAACGGTCCCAAATTTTTCTAAGTAAAATGAATATCTTGATAAAATGTTACATATGGATTTTCATAATCTAGTGAAAAAAGTACCATTTCATATTGTTACTTATTATATTCTCAAAGATAAATTTGTCCAATCATCGCTCAGATTTAAAGAAATCAAATTTAATTTACATATGAAAAAAAATTGTGAAAAGTTAATCAATTTTGTGAAAACTTACACCAAGATCGTAAAAAACAATATACAAATCAAAAGGTGATTTGCAGATTTCGTGAATTTTAGATCTGTCATTATATAAAAAAAACTTTTCAATTTTCACGATAAGACTTAAATAATCCTTTCCTATACAAAGAAAATCCAGATGAATTTTAGGAAGCAATTTTAACTGTTTTAACGAAAATCTTTACCAATATTTATAATTTACAAAAAAAAAAAAAAAAAAAAAAAAAAAAAAAAAAAAATCAATACAATATTTTTTAGTGACTACAAAACTTAAATCTAATTATTTAAGTTAATTTTATTTGGTATATTCATTATATTCCACTATGTAGTGGAATACTTTTGTGTGGCCCTGTAAATTATAGCAAATATCTTTTGCACACCACAGATTGTACAATGCGTATATTTTAATATATACTTCATAGATGCACTTCTATTTTGTTATGTTCAAAAGATTATAGCATCATTAAAATGCACTTAAAACTATTTATTAATACTGGTCGTAATGGAAAGGAGTACTTTTGATTGTCGCTGTCATTGAACTATACATCCGATTTTCATAAAATTTGAAATGTCCCAACAAAATTATGCAAAAAATATAAATTTTAAATACCAAACGATTCGGATATTTAGTATTTGCGTTCTTATATGTGAACGGACGGGCTGACCAACTACTATAAGTGCTATGTACGTACATAATTACAAACGCACATAAAAAATGGCCTTCGTACAGACCTATCTCAGCTATCCAAAGCAAAAAATATTGAAATGCAAACGAGATATCTTTGTAATTTTTTTTCAGGAAAGCATTAGAGAATACAAATTTTTACTTTACTGAAGTTGCCTTTGAAGAGACTACTTATGCGAAAATATCCGCTGGTAAATATTAATCCTATTTGAAAAAAAAAATCGAAAAATTCTGGTTTGTACTTCAACATTTTTATGTGAATTTTTTCACTGAATAGTTGAGGTCAATTCTCTGCCAATGCCGTTTTTTATCTTTCAAAGTTAGTGCAAGATTTTTCTTTTTCTTTTAACTAGGATACTTTTATTTTTTATACCTGTTTCATAGACAAAAACATCCTCATGAAGAAAAAAAAAATAACCGCTGCAATTAAAATAGAAAAAAAAAAGAAAAGGGTCTTTGTAGAGATCGAACTCAGCTATCCAGTGTAATAAACAAATAAGTAAATAAAAGGAGAAATACTGAAATGCAAATGAGATATCTTTAAAAATATATATCTACAGAATTAACATTAGGAAATGAGTGATTTTGGGAGAATCAGATAGCTTCTTATGAGCACATGCAATGTATAACTTGTATAACTCTAAAGCTAACGACTATTTACTGCTTATGACAATGTCAACACAGAGTTATCGAGTTATTAAAAACTCCAATACGGTGAGTTACAATTAAAACAATAAATGAATGAAAAAGTGTGAAAATATGCATCTATATATTTCAAAATATAAGTAAAGTAAAAATTCTATCCTAAAGATTCATAATAGGCAATAATGCATACAAATACATTACATATATTTTAATGTAATAATAATAATTATTATATAACTTGCAAAACAAAATTATTTTGGTATAATTGACTAAACCCTCAGATTTCAGTTGCTCAATTTTGGGACCATTAGCCTACGGGGGATTACTCTCTGAGTTATCTAATATGTTTTTTTTATGAGTGAAATTATGCTTCTTTTTATGTATTAAAAAAATAATAATCTGAGACACAAAAAATTCTCCAATAGCACTAATTTTACTTTTATTAAAATCTTTATTAGTAAAATTAAGTTCTATAAGATAATATTACAATTCTAAATACACACCAGGATTTTGACCGAAAGGTGTTTTTGTCCGGGTGGGCAAAAAAATAATTAAATATTAATAAACTTCAACTTTTAAAAAACTTTCGTGTACATAGAATAGATAAGCGGAAGGAGGAAAAATTAGATAATCGGTTGTTTTTTTTTATTCACTAATGTAACAAACAAGACAAAAACAAAAGTTTTTCTTATTTAAATTAGAGATTTCAGCATTTTAATCTTTGTGTAGTACGTAAGAGGGAGGAAGAAAGGAGAAAAGCAAAATTCCCGAAAGGAGAGTGTGGGGAGGAATTTAGTCGATTTCATTTCACTTCTTTCTTTTTTTATAAGAAAGCAAAAACTGTATATTTACTTATTTATTTATTTATATATATATTTAAAGAAAACTAAATTTTCTTAAGATGGTATTAATCATGTGTTAGTTAAGAACTTTCTTACAAATTAAGTAGTCTTAAATACAATTAAATAATCAATTATTATACAGATTCAAAGGAAAATAGTTCCCTTCTGTTTTATCAAGCTAGCCCATTCAAAAGGCATATAAAAGTTATTTGTCATTTTTAAATGATTTTCAGAAAAAACTAACATTATGAAACCGTGCTTAAAAATATTTCAAAAATTGTAATTTAAGAAAATTTAAAACTTTAAAATTAATACGCAATAAATGCCACTTAAGTTCATGCATTTGGAAGTAATTGTGCATGGATGAAGAAGGATTTATACTTTCGAAACCCGTCACTTATTTTATGGTTAAACATTTATTTATATAGAATAAATAGTTTATTTGTCAAGAAATGTAAAATATCTAGCATTCATTAAATACTTAACATTTTTATTCAAAATGAATGAATCAATAAACAATCCTCACTGAATCAACAGTTCTTCATGTAAACACGGAATATACCACTGAAACTTTTTAGATGTAATAGTAAAAATATATATATATATATAGTAATTATTTTGTTTTCTTTTAGAAGAATAATTATCATATCTAAATATATAAACAGTAGCGCAGCCAGAATTCAGTTCTAGGGGGGGGGGGGGGGTGTTCTGATAAAGGTATTTGCCGGTTATTTGAATCACCGGTTAATAGAATCAGTACTAATTCGAATATTCAATGTATAATACTTAAACTCAAAGAGCATCTGTATGGCAGGAAATCATCATTCTTTTAGCATAATATGTCTCAGAAAAGTGATTTAGTTCAAATAATCAATTTTTACCTAACTAATCCTAAAAAAAAAAAAAAAAAAAAAAAAATTTACAATATGCACTTTTACAATTTTAAGTAGAATTTTTGCTGTTTAAATGAATCAGTTTATAAATGAAATTTGATTCAACAAAACGGCAGATTCCAAAGTACACTAAAACGTTTAAATAATAAGTTTGGTTTTGATTCATATAAGCGGCAATTATAGCGATCTTTTTTAGCTCTGGGAGGGGTTTAACCCCAAAACCACCCCCTTGGCTGCGCCACTGATATAAATTAAATGAAGTAAGTAAAATTATTTCAGTAAAAAAATATAGTTCTAAATCAAACTTTTTTTTACAGGCTTAAATAAATAGTAATTTTATTATAAAATGTAAAAATTAACTCACTTACCTTTTCGCTCATTCTTCTCGGAAGATTTCGCTGCTCGGTGTAACATCTCTGGCACATCTTTTGAGAATATCCTCACGTAATTTTTTTCTTGATAAGAGCTGTCCGGTTCACATGTATGTGCCGATTTTTCGTCAATTTTTTTTATCACCCTCGGGGTTAATTAAAGTAGCGCTTCCCCGACATTTAACGTTGTAGCAAGTTAACTTCCATCTATTGGCACTGGGTTTATCTTTTATTCTATAATAATATCCGTCATTTTTCGTGTATAATTTTCCTTTACTTTTGCCGAGGACTTCAATAACTGTTTCCTCCATTTTAAAACTTATAATTAGAAGGTGCTTTTGTAACTATAAAATTAGAACAGTCGCAACGGTTTAAATAAGTTCTACACAACTGTTTTTAAAAAAGGAATACGCCAATATGATATCCACATTTGGCTGACTAAATATTTTAGGAGGCATCACGTCCCCCATTGGGGTAAACGGAAAAAAAAGTGACCGGAAAAAAGTTATCGGAAAAAAAGTGACATAAACTACAAAAGCGGAAAAAAGTGACGCGGAAAAAAAGTGACAAGGAAAAAAATTTACCGGAAAAAAAGTGACAAGGAATTGATTTTGGAGATTTATTATTGATTTTGGGGATTCATTGGTTAAGTATGAAAGGGGGATCGGGGGGGGGGGGCTCATAGTTTAGGTAAATGGGTTTTTCATGCTGAATTAACTGTTTTGGTTCAATTTTGGATATACGTTCATCCTGAAAAGACGCTTGCCTGATTAGTTTTGGGAAAGGACGATTATTCCCCCCATCCGTCCTCAATTAGATGAATGGGTTTTTACGCAGAATTATCTAACGTGTGTCAAATTTGCATATAGGATCTTTTCGATAAGGCTTATGTATAGTATAAAATGCCTGAAGAGATTCTAGGGGTTTAAGGGTTAAGTATAGAGAGGGAACGGGGGATAACCTTTCTTAAAGTAAATTAATGGCTTTTTACGCATAATTATCCGATTTGCTTAAAATTTTGGACATAAGTTCATTATGATAAGACGTATCTTAGATTAGTTATGGGTTCTTCTGCTTATTATAAAGGGTGGGGGGGGACGAGCAATTCTCCGCCTCAAACTAGATAAATATGTTTTTATGCAGAATTATCCCATGTATTTCAATTTTAAATATAGGTTCTTTCTGGTAAGGTGAATTCCGGAATAGTTTTAAGGATTTAATGGCTAAGTATAAAGGGGAGATGCAGGAAACACCTCTTAAATTAAATAAATGGCTTTTTATGCAGAATTATTCGATTTGCTTCGAATTTTGGACATGGGTTCATTATTATAAGACGTATTTCTGATTAGTTATGGGGTTCTATTGGTAATTAAAAAAGAGGGCGGGTGATTACTATAACCACCTTAAATTAGATTTTAAAAAATTATGCATACTTATCCGATGTACTTCAAATTTTGGATATAGGATCTTTCTCATAAAGTGAATTCCTGAATAGTTTTATGGGTTTAATGGCTATGTATAGAGGGAGAACGGGGAATAAACCCCCTTAAATTAAATAAATGGCTTTTTACGCAGAATCATCCGATTTGCTTCAAATTTTGGATGTATATTCATTATAAGAAGGCGAATCTCTGATTAATTATGGGGTTCTTTTGATAATTAAATAGGGGAAGTGGGCGATTAATCCTCCACTCTTTAAATAAAATTGTTTTTTTTTATTTCACAACTATTCAACGTATTTCAAATTTTGGATATAGGTTCTTCCTGATAAAGTGAATCCCTGAATAGTTTTAAGGGTTTAATGGCTAAGTATAGAGCGATGAACGGCGGATAACTTACAATTAATCAGGACTTCGCCTTATCATAATGAACGCCCAATCAAAATTTGAATGAAATCAGATAATTCTGCGTAAAAAGCCATTTATTAATTTATGGGGGGGGGTATCATCCGTTCCCCCAGTGTTTACTTAGCCATTAAACCTTTAAAATTATTCCGGGATTCACTTTATGAGAAAGAACATATATCCAAAATATGAAATATATCTGATAAGTGAGCATAAAAAACAATTTATCTAATTTAAGGGATGGGGGGGGGATTAATCACCTGCCCCAATTTTTAATTGGCAAAATAACCCCATATGTAATCAGGGATACGCCTTATCATAATGGTTCTATAATCCAAAATTTGAAGCAAATCTGATAATTCTGCGTAAAAAGTAATTTAATTTAAGGTGGGTTATATTCTATTCCCCTTCTATACTTAGATATTAAATCCTTAAAACTATTCAGAGATCCACCTTATCAGAAAGAACCTATATTTAAAATTTGAAATACATGGGATAATTCTGCATAAAAACCTATTTTTCTTGTTTAAGGGGGATATAATTGCTCGCCCCCCTTTATAATAAGCAGAAGAACCCCATAACTAATCAGAGATACGTCTTATCATAATGAACCTATGTCCAAAATTCTAAGCAAATCGGATAATTATGCGTAAAAAGTTATTAATTTAATTTTAGAAAGGTTATCCCCCGTTCCCTCTCTATACTTAACCATTAGAACTCCTAAATCTCTTCAGGCATTATATACTATATATAAGCCTTATCGAAAAGAACCTATATGCAAATTTGACACACGTTGGACAATTCTGCATAAAAACCCATTCATCTAATTGAGGACGGATGGGGAGGGGGAGTAATCGTACCTTCCAAAACTAATCAGGCAAGCGTCTTTTCAGGATGAACGTATACCCAAAAATTGAACCAAAACAGTTAATTCAGCATGAAAAACCCATTTACCTAAACTATGAGCCCCCCTCCCCGATCCCCCTTTCATACTTAAGCAATGAATCCCCAAAATCAATAATAAATCCCCAAAATCAATTTTGTCACTTTTTTTCCGCGTCACATTTTTCCGCGTCACATTTTTCCGTGTCACTTTTTTTCCGCTTTTATAGTTTGTCACTTTTTTTCCGATAACTTTTTTTCCGGTCACTTTTTTTCCTAGATTCCCCCATTGGTTGGAGGCGTAAAAAATCCATATAGAAAAGAAACACTGGTGATAACTTTAAAAAATCCGAAACCCACAGTTCATCACTCTTAATTCCTTTATGTGAATTAATTGTTGGAAAAAGTAATCGAAAATGAGACTAATGTCACTTTAGAGATAACGAATCGGTTCTTTTTATCTGCCAAACCGAGAACATGTGTTGCTCCACGTATATAACGAAAGGTAATTATTTCTGGGAAAAATAATCAAATCGAACTATGTTGCTAATTTTCTTAACCACTTAACCGGCGACGGGTATAGGGAAACAGTGCTTTAACCCCCGGCTTATCTCGGGGCAGCCGGTAAAGTGGTTAAAATTCTTTTAAGAAATTTAAGACTTATGTTAAAATTAATTTCCTGACATTTTTTGCTCATTAATAACATTTTCCTTACGGGTATGGGGTTTTTTTATTTTTTTATTTTTTTTTCACTTCTTGCTTAGTTACTAAAAGTTTAAAAGGCATGATCACCCCTTTTCAGCGTAGGTGATTAATGCTGATGGTCTATTGGTATTTGTCATTATCAGACCTGTCACCCATGTGGCACATCTGTCTTCCCTTCCTGGGGAGATTTTTCACCGAATGATATGCGAAGAAATCTTATGTTGTTAAAATAATTACTGTCTTTTCAAAGTGCCAAACAGTATTTGAGGGATTTTCAAATTGTATTTTCTCATGGTGAATGTATCATTAATTTGAAGAATTGCAATATAATGCTCCAATAATGTAGTGAAAGCGAATACTTTCATCAAAGTACAGAATTGTATTTAATATCTATTTAATAAAATAAAATAATTACTTGGAAATTTTAAATACTAGAAATGGGTATAATAAAGGTATCCGCTTTTTTACCCAATTTATTTAAATGTAAAAATGTGGTTTAAATATAGTTTTAAATTCGAGCAAGTTTAATGAAACTGTGCAGAGCAGTATTGAATTTTACCAAAATTAATTTAAAGCATTTACATATTCATTTTTTATAAGTTTTTTTTTTTTTTTTTTTTTTTACTGTTTATTTTTATTTAACAGTTTTATTGCTTGAACAATTTGTAGCCACATATCGAAAGATACGAGTTAAAATAAGTTTGCAGTGAATGTAACCCCCGTGTTGAATTTCAAAATGTACATTATTCAAAATCAAAACTTTATAAACTAGTAAATCTGCAGATTGAGAGCCTCAACGTCAGCTTTGCACATCATTTCTTTTTTAAAACACACTTTGGGTAATATTCAACTTTCTGGAAACTGTAATTTAAAAATTTTAAATTACGTAATTATTTATAAGAATAAAATAAGAATAAGAAGTTTTCAGCCAGCAAAAGCGTTAAATTAAAGATTTAGTTATATTAGGATATTCTGAATTTTTCATGATCTATTATTATTTTTTTTTTTTATAACATAGTAGATTTCTTCAGAGGGGTTCCGCCCCCCTGAACCTCCCGTAGTCTCATTAAACTTAAATTTGTAACTTTCTATCAATTTGCTAATGGTTATCGTATATCTTGTATTTCTTTATACATTTTGATTTATAAGAATAACTAACAGTTTTAATAAGCATTTTTCATTATCCTAATACATCTACATACCTGTCCACACCTAAATCTGATGTATCAGGAACTTTTGAAAGTGCAAACTCAGTAATCTAGGGTTTCACAATTTTGTTTCCGAAAAAAAGAAGTTTTGATTGCATTTTGTGGCAGATATCGCGGCCAGACAGACAGACAGACAGAACAGACTGACAAGGGTAAAACAATAAATTTTGTGTCGCCAAAATAAGCCTTCACGGAAGTTTCGGCAATGACGTCATTATTCATGAGTTATTGCTATCCATGTTTCTTATATTTTTAATGACTACTATAAAATACCTGTTTTATTTCAATTATGACGTCAAATTTTAACAGGTGAAATATTTGTTAAAAATATAATTATTTTTTATTTCTTTTACTTCTAATTATGCCCCCATTTCTGTCAGAAAAATTCTTATTAACGAAACAAATTTCCGTGTTTAATATTTAACAAAGTACTATATTTATTTTTATTTTAATTTTGACGTCATATTTATTTTTTCTTAGTTTAATTTTTCGAATGGAACTTGCTCAATTGAAACTTATTGCCGTTGACAAACTATTCCAGATTTTGATTTTTTTTTTTTTTTTTTTTTTGTCAACAATAAAGAAAATTGGTTAAATTTTATCAAAAGATCGCTATTGATTCTGTATAAAAAAGAAGGAAATTTTGAATTATTAAGGAAAATATGTGAATAAAATCAATAAAACATAGCCTATGATTCTTTTCTGGGCTATGTTATAGTTATACACAAAGATACAAAGACATTAATTCATCAGTTTTGACGTTGATTTCATTTAAATTTTCGCGTTCAATAATTACACGCATTCAAATTTATAACATTATAAAAATAAGGATTAGGATGAATGGTTGCTTAGCAACCATTAAGAGAAATTAAAGAAAATGAAATAAATACATTTGAAATAAGTAAGTGTCTAAAGCAAATTACTTTATATTATTGGAATACATTTATAAAAAAATCTCAAATTTACAGTAATAATGTTAAAAATCTGACAAATGAATAGACACAATTTCAAAACAATACGAATAATTTAACCGGTAAATTTCAGCATCCATTTATCATAATGTGACATTTTCTCTCAAGAAAAAAAAAAATGGAAATCATTGGATTTGCCATAGAAAAGCATTATTGCGCAAAATAAAATATTCTATATTTTTCGAACGAATGAACCAAATCTTACAAAAAACTATACAGCTTAATCCCAGAGCCTCACTAACATACCCACTTAATTTCAAGTCAATCGGATGCTTTTTACGGAAGTTATCGCGGAACAGACAGACAGACACAAAAAAATTTCGTGTCTCCAAAGTAAGCCTTCACTGACGTTTCGGCAATAATATTTGAACTATAACAATTTGCTTTAAATTTCAATTAGTTGTTGATACCTAAAACTTTGTTTTAAACTACAGTCGACTCTCGTTAATTCGAACTCTTAGGGACCACAATAAATGTTCGAATTATCCGAAGTTCGAATTATAGAAAACATGCTTAATATGGTACTATTACAAAGGAATTAATGTTATAGTGTCTTTTAAATTAATTTCGTCTGTTATCATTAGAATATGACTTAGTATTAAATTAGAATGTATAAATACATAAACAAATTAAAAGATTAGAAACAAGCACTATGGAAGAAAAATTTAAAGTGTCACTGATGGACAGATGGGGCTCTAATAAAGTGGATATCAAATAAATTGTATTATATGTATACACATTCGGAACAATCTAAAAAAAAACCAAAGATAAAAATTTATTCAAATGATCTGAAATCCGTGAGAAAGAAAAGAAAAATGAAAAATCGGAATTCTCGTTAGTTCGTATTAAACGAAGTCAAGAGAAAATGAGTTCGAATTAATGAAAATTTTTAATATTATTCTGCCATTGAAAATTTCGGGGCTTAAACTTCGGGTTCGAATTAAGTGAAGATTCGAATTATCCGATTTCGTATTAACGAGAGTCGACTGTATATTTTTAATATAATATATATATAAGCACGCATATATATATAAGCACGTATTTTTATAAACAAGAATTCGAATTCGAAAGATTCGAATTATCCGATTTCGAATTAACGAGAGCCGATTGTATATTTTTAAAATAATATATATATATAAGCACGCATTTTTATAAACGAGAAACTTTAAAATAAAAAAAAAATATTTGCATTAAATACACATTTTAAAAAAGCCAGATTATACATTATTATTAAAATATACATTAAATTATTCATTATATATTAAATTACATATTAATAATATATTAAAATTTTATTTTTATTCCTAAATATTGTATTATTAAATAATTTTATATTATTTATAATTTTAATTTAGTTCTTTAATATTGTTTATTTATTATATCTATTTATATTCATATTATGTTATATGTATTGATTAATGTGTGTTACCCGCATATGTGAGTAATAACGCCCTACAAACAAAACTACAAAATAAAATGGAATAGTTCTGAGTAGATTGCTAAATTAAATAAATTAAAATTCATTTTCCGGTGATCACGAAATATTTTCCATTTAGGAAAGATTTTTTTAAAATTCCTATTTTAAAAAGATTTCGCTTTAGTCGGATTTCTTTATAGACAGATCCATTTTACCAGTTTTTAAAGTATTTAGTATCCTTAAATACTGCATTAATTGCCAAAAGATGTTAGCCCCACAAAAAAATTTCGGAGTCCACCCCTGACATGATTCGCTGGTTACGACCCTGCTCTACGGTCTGTTTCGACATAGTATGGACTTGATAACTGAATATGCAAAATAAGCGCTATTTTTTATATTATACATTAAGTCTCGTCTACATATTTCTTCAAATTCGTATATTAATTCACAACAACAATAAAAACTATACGAAGAAAGGGACAAAGGGACATATATTCAGAATTTCCAACTCTCAACGAACGTAAAAATGTTCTAGCACTGTATGTACGTCCCCTCTACTGTGATATCAAAATGACGTATGGGGGTAGATATACAGGGGGTAGATATCAGGCGCTCATAGAAAGTGAAATGTTGTAGTACTGGATATCTACCCCCTTCTACTGTGACGTCAAAATGACGTATGGGGGCAGATATACTGGGGGTAGATATCCAGCTCTCGACAAAGACAAAATGCTCTGCATTGGATTTCTTCCCCCTTTTTTATGGGGGTGCATATAATGGGGGCAGATTTCAAGCCCTCGTAGAAAGTGAAATGCTGCAGCACTGGATATCTACCCCCTTCTAATGCTGAGCTCAAAATGGCGGACGGGGGCAGATATACTGGGGGTAGATTTCCAGCTCTCGCCGAAGACAAAATGTTCTGCATTGGATACCTGCCCCTTTCTGATATGGGGGTATATATACTGGGGGCAGATTTCAGGCCCTCGTAGAAAGTGAAATGCTGCAGCACTGGATATCTACCCCCTTCTAATGCAGAGGTCAAAATGGCGGACGGGGGCAGATATACTGGGGGCAGATTTCAGCATTCCCGAATTTTCGTTAAATAAAATTATAAAAATTAACAGCCTCATTTTTTTTTTACAAAATAATATAAATTTTAAAATGCTATTAGATTACACTAGTCTGCAAACGTTGGGTTATGTCATGATTTTTAACTTTCGATAGTTGATTTTTATGTATTCTGTGCTGTTGAATACGAAATTGACTTCGTTTTTTAATCACCACGTAAAACTTTTGTAAATTTTAAAATAAATTAAAAAAATAGCGAAAATTTGATACTATAAAATAGAAATAATTGTTGTGTTTTTAAATTTTGATAATTGGTTTTTATGTATTTTTTGCCACTGAATACGAAAATGATTTTCATTTTTAACCCTCACCTCAGGATGTTTTCCTCAAATTGGGAATTTCAAAGTTAAAAAGTTAAAATTTAAATTAGAATCCCCCCCTTCACATACACAAACACACCTCATCGAACCTATCAGCTATTTAGCTATATAAATCCTAGTATAAGCCAAAAAATTGAATAAATTATTAATTTATGTAAAATTTAATATAAAAAAGTTTTACATCTGTTTTATGGCATCAGATTTTCGTTATATTTTAACTTTGACATTTACGATTTGCAAAATAATTCTAACCTAATGGTTAAAATGAAGATCATTTTCAGATTCAGTGTTAAAAAGTTCATAAAAAACAATTATCAAAAGTTAAAAAATATAGTCATTTTATAATATCTGATTTTGTATTTTTTTTTTAATTTTTTACAGCTTATTATTACAGTTAGTTATATATCCAGACATGATAGACGTGACATCCAAAACATTTTTCGAATTCAGTGGGAAAAAATACATAAAATTTAAAATACACAACTCTCGGAGTCACGTGTTATTTAATCTAAAACTTCTTCTTAATCTTCTTAATGGTAATCTATCCAAATTTTTTTTTGCGTTATCATGTAAAATAAGTATAAATGATAACCATTGAAAATCAAAATAATGTTAGATTGTCATCGAATTTATATCAATATATGAATTTTAACCACTTAACCGGCGAAGGGTATGGGGAAACAGTGCTTTTACCCCCGACTTATCTCGGGGCAGACGGTGAAGTGGTTAATCTCGGCCGAATATTAAAAAGTGAATTAAAGTTCGCGTACAAATTTTGAACTGCAAAAACATACCTACGATCATTGAAGCTAAATAACAACTTTTAAAAATTACATAATTTTGTTAAAAGAAATTATGAAAAGAAACAGTCTCAAATCCTTACAAAATAAAACATATGCTAAAATATAATTATTTTGAACAAACTGAAACTAAATAAAAAACAGAATAAAAGTTAACTCAATCGTAATATTTGTACATTTTTTTTTTCAAAGCGCAGATACACATGCAATAAGTTCTTTGAATACTTTAAACATTTGCTATATGGCCCCTCAAACCATGGTCGAACTCATTTGTAATATAAGTCACGCATTTTTAAAGTTCTATAATTCGATCAATTTTATTATTACAAAAAAAGACTTTTTTTTTGTCTTACTTGCCAGTCTAATAAGAAAATTTTACTAAATATAACTTATAGGAAACGGAAAAAAAGTTTAAAATTCATAATTTTTAAAGAAATATTTTTATTAACATATTTAATATTTTTACTATATTTTAATTAATATTTTTATAACCCAAATCGCTTTTTTTTTTTTTTTTACTTAAAACATTTTTGTAATTGAAACTATATGTCTATGACTAACTGTTAAGGAATTAGTTATCGGGCACCATTGAGAGTGGACACATTGTATATTCAAATTATGATCTTTCTTAAATAAATAAATAAAACCTTTAACGGAATTTGTCAGATTTGTCTTTAATCTGCCAGATGTTCTACTTTTTTTTTCTAGAAAAGATTATTTTATTATTATTATTTAAATGCATCTTTTCCCTTTCAATTATGTGGTGAAGACTATTTGAAACAAATTGTATAATTTACAAACTAAGAAAATTATTTCCTACATTTCCACTTACCGCAGATGTCAGTAAGCTGTACTTATATGTATTTTAAATCCTCGATGGTATTTTCTCATTTCAAATTCACGAATGACAACACAAATTACAACTTTTCAATTAAATAAAAACAGCGCAATGCAACAGCCAGTTCATGGCTGAATGCAAATTAATTAGTCAAAATGATCTTTATCCAAATTAGTGCTCGCGATAGGATACGTATAGCAGGTATACGATTAAACGATATACGTATATCCGTATAATACGTTTTTCTGCTATACGGATACTTTCGAATATACGTTTAAACGTATCCGGATACGTATAAGGCGTATCAACTAAACGTATATTTAAGAATACGTATATTTAATGTATACGTATATTCGCCGTATCGTATCTAATTTAAATAGCGGACTTCACCAGTCTTATGTCGCTGAATGGAGAATAATTTGGAAATCGGTAGCGTTACGACAGAAATCCGCATGGTATGCAGGCCCGTAGCTAAGGGGGCGCTATGGGCGGCTCAGCCCCCCTTAGAATATTTTGAGCCCCCCCCCCCCCCCGGAAAAGATTCCAAGGTCACTCAATTAATTTCTGTTCCAAAAATTCAAATGAAATTCTGTTCAAAAATCTAATTTAGTTTTGAGACCCTTTCACAGTTTTGCAGAGTTACTAAATTGTTTCAACATTCCCTCATCTTATATGTACATATGAAGTTAACATGATGTTTCATTTTGCACCAGTTATACAATCAAAATTTTCATCATCCTATACATTTCTTAGCATAAAATGAAGTTAGTACAACAGTTTAATTAGAAACATAATACCTACAATGTGAATAGTTATTAATTTATCTTTCTGCGTCAGAAAGAGAAAAAAAAATTATGAGCCCCCCCTACATTCTCTCGAGCCCCCCCTCCTATGGTTCACTTCTAGCTACGGCCCTCATAGTATGTCTTATACATACGAGATCAAGCAATGAAAAGCGTATATTTTTTTAAAACAGTTTGCAAAAAGTTCACAAAAGATCAGAAATGACAGTGAAATATCTACTATCTGGATTCCAACCAAGATCTTGGTATTTCCCTTTATAAATATTTTAATCAACGTACATGTTCAGTGCAATTTACCAAAGTGACCCATGTTACCTATCGATTGTAGGGCAGTACGAAGCCGAAATGTGGCACCAATGAAAACTATCCTGTTGAACTGTAGCTGACGTGACAATTCGCCTTGATTTTCATTTCATACTACCCTACAATCGGTTGGTAACATTGGTCACTTCGGTAAGTGACCGGTAAGTTACTCTAAACATACTCAATGTTTAATTATGTTTCTTCTAATTTTCATTAAATAAGTCATAAAATATTCTGGGAGGACAAAATAATTAAATTATTTAAAAAAGAAACTAATAAAAATTACCAAATATGTAAATTATTTTAAAATTCCTCCGCAGTAAGACAATTTACATATCGTGAAAAATAAAACCATTGTGTCACGTGACGCAGACACTTAGTATAAGTATCTCGTAGTGTAGAAGAACGAGCATTTATAGACGCAGTTCTGCTTAGATTACAATTAGAAATGAATAGAAAAAGCTGGGTGTGGCGGTACGATGAGAAAAAGAATGACAGAGCCTACTGCCTGCTATGTGATGATGATATTGCTGAAAACTCATTCTGTGCAACTGGTGGAACAAAATTCATGCCACATATAGACAAAGTCACAGACAGATATTTTGTAAAATCATATTTTTCGGACTATCTTACCCTTAAAAAGTGTAAACCAGTCGAAAGATTTCTCGAATCCATTACTTTCTTCTTGTTAAGATACAAGAAAATATAAAAAAACTAAGTATTGAGCCACAGCTCTTCCAAAGATTAGTTTGATTCTATCCACAACTAATGTAAGACAATTTATAATAAATAACTTAGTTTTTTGGGAAAGAAACCAAAATTTAAACTGAGAAACGTATTCAGATTTTTAGGTACCTGCATAACAAGTAGTAGTTAAGTAAACGCATCGTAGTTTTTTAAACAGAGAATCGCGATGGGGATACTCTACCGGATATTTCTCAATGTCTGTAATCCGCAGAAAAGCATTGAAACATCAAATTTCATATCTTGAATGAAAAACGTTTAAACGTTTATACGTTTAACCGCTTGGATAAGATCCGTATATACGATGTACCGTATATGTTGTTTTGCGCAATACGTATAACCGCCGATGCCGTATTATACGTATAGTTGATCCGTATTTCGTATAATACGTATTATACGTATACGCGTATAAACGTATAATCGAGAGCACTAATCCAAATTACCCACTCCGTATTTCATCCATTTCTGCGTAGTAGAAAAGAGGAAAGTACCAAATACTCATTTTAAACTTCTCTATGTAAAATGGAAAATTTCTATGAAATTTATGTAAATCATTTACGTTCATACTTGAAGAAACTTAAAATTTTGAATTTCTGAACGAAATTCGAAATACGTCATTTGTCGACAAATAGGAGGAAATAGAATCTAATATTTTTGAGTGGGGGCGTCAAGTATTAAACTAGTTCATATAAATGTTGGAAACGAGAGGTTATTTGAGCATATAATAATAGTTTCAGGTGCGATGTGTGACAATTTTTTAAATTATCAAAGTTAGTAAATTGTTTACAAAGATTTTTTTTAAGTTTTTATTTGTACAGTAAAATACAAACATTGTAATAGTCTATACGCTTTCTTTTTAGTCTATACTTTTTTTTTTAGTCTATACGTTTACTTTTTTATTTTCAATATTTTCCGCTGTAAATTTCAATTAAAAAATGTAGAATACACTTTGACAATTATGTACTTAATCAGTTGGTATTAAAATGCTGATTTGGCTCTAGAATGAAATTTTCAATCAATAAACTTTACTCACAATTTCGCAATTTCTATAATTTGAAACAAAAATGAAAATTTCGTGATCTCACATACAGTTTTGCGAGGGATTTTTGGTTTTGAGTAAAAAAGAGGAAGATTTATTCAAAAACTCAGGACAATTTCCTTTTATGTATACAAATTTTTTATATATACTCAAATTATGATATTTCCAAGAAAAAAGAAAAAACTGAATTTGACAAATTTGACTTTATTCTGCCAAAAATTTTCCGTTTTTCACTAAAATGGACTATAATAATTATTTTTAATGTAACATTTCACTTTCGGTTATGCGATAAAGACTATTTTAAACAAATTGCATAATTTACAAACTATTCAAATTATTTTCTACATTTCCATTTACTGAAGATGTGACTAAGTGATACTTATATGTATCATGTTCACAAGTTATATTTACAACTTCAAATCTACATTTTGATAATTTCTTTCCTAAATTTTTAACTAGAAAACAACCTTATCACCTTAATATATACAGTGCGTCCATAAATTATTTTTATGACTTCAAATCTAAATAACTAAGGAATGGAAGATGACATCTCTGTTTTGTTTTTTTCATTTAAAAGAGGATTTCTGAAAGTTTTGTTTGTTACGGTACGCTTAGTAAATGATGAAGAGGTAACGTCATATTTCCACAAAAATGGCTACTATAATCCGGGGTTACTTTTTTACGTTTCAGATATATTTTTGTACATAAATTTTTTCATTCTTCGAATTCGTCTCTAAAAAAATACAGGTGTATCGACCTAAAGACTCCTTTCAACATCAAAGGGGATTCAAGTACATGCCATAATTACTTAAGAGGTAAAAAAAAAAATTATGAAACAGGATGACAAAATTATCCAGTGTTTGGGGTAACTTTATCACTAAACTACAAATATGCTTTAAATGATCGTAATAGGTGATTCAAGACAACGTTACTTGAGATATCGATGTAAAATAAAGGAAAGTACACTCCTTAAATCACCTAGGGGTATTTTAATGATTAAAGTTTGCGATTTATTGCCAAAAATATGATTTTCTATTATTTTTGCTCTGGGTGAAAGCACTGATCATATCATCACATGGAATGTTGTTGACCAGTATAAGGATATCGATTCTCTTCAGATTAGTGAGTTTTTTAATTTCCATCGTGACATCGTACTTGGTGAAGGAAAAATCCCAATCTGCCACGACTCCAAGTTCTTGGAAATCAACTGCTCTTCTTTATGAGTAAGGATTGTCGTACGACCCTCAGACTTGATGCGCCTTCTAAGGCACTTATTGACAAGAATACGTAAATATTTGAAAAATTTGGGCAGCTATGTTTTTACTAATGCTATTATTGACAACTGCTACTGCGTTTGGTACATTCTCTTCAGCGTAATTGCAATGATCGTGGATCCCTAGTGTTTTTTCGCAGTTCCTCATATTTCACTGACTGCCCCAAGACCTCTAATCTCTTCAGACTTAAGCATAAAATAATTCTACAAATAAATATTTATTGCTTTTGCATAATCGAAATGACACCATAGATGACAGAAAGAGTCATTTTTATGAAATCAGTACTTTAGGGGACTGGTAATTTAGGCCTACAAATATGGATATGAAAGAATTAATCTCCTTAAAATATCAGTTTAACTATCAGTAATTTAAATTGGCGCAATAACAGAATTAAGGTCTTTAAACAAGTAAATGATCAAGAAATCCTCAATTTTTTTATTGTAAAGCATTTAAGTTAAATAACCATGAATATTTCTTACTCTCTTGGCCACAGTGTCTTGAAGGTATTTTCAAAACTCGGATGAAAATAATATTTATTTTATAGGGTAATATTCATGAGTGCTGGCAGTTATCAATTTTGTTTTAAAGCAAAATACATTCAGCTGTATAGAAGTAAAGTAACAATGCAAAAAATTACAACAGTTTTGTTTTTATGAGGAAAAGAATGGAGGTACACATTTGTGTACTTCAGGTCTGGAGAGGCTAAGAAAAGAAGGAACTAATCGTATGGATAAAATACACGAATAAATACTTTAAAATATGTATTCAAATTAAATATAAGGTTTCCTGTGGTAATAACACCACATTAAGGTTCTAAGGTTTATTGCTTAGTTTCGTTTTTTTTTTTCTTTCAAACAAATATTGGATCTGATGCAACAATTTATTGACTAATTATAAAAGAGATGTATTCATAAAATGTAATAGCATGTTTTCCTGACCAACGCTACTTGGCATTATTACCCACTTAGGTGGGTAATAAATAATAAGCCATGCAAATAAACTATAAAATAAGATGGATTAATGGCGTGTAAATAATACAATTTTAAAAATACAAATTCTACAGTCCTATAAGTTGACAAATATAAAAAAATTAGCCGCACTTAGGACATTACATATTTCTCTTTATTCTTTTTGATTTTCAACAATGACAATAATGCTCTCTCGTGCATAAAATAAAAAATAAATCCTCTTGGGATGTAATTCCGAAACTGATAAGAATCAACCTGAGTAATTACGCCAGTGGGTTGCGTTGTTACAACGGTATACTTATTGTGCAGTATATATTAAACTAAAAATTGCCTTGCGAACACATCCAAAATCGTCCACAACATTTTAAAAGTACATGGAATACACTACAGATTTATATAATAAACAAAGTATATACTAATAATCATATAGCCTTCAGATCACAGAACTTACCTCGCAAAATTTACTGACGTTGACCTTTACGTGCTTCTTGAGACGATAAGGTCTACAAAGATAACAATTTAACTTTTTCGTCTGTTTGTTGTCCAAATGACACAGAGCCCTTCTGCGCAGTATCCGTATGTGCCATTTCCCGCATGGCATATTCATAATTATGTATATCATATTACGTAATTAATAATTATGCATAATATTAGCGTTTGGCGATATTGTCTAACCTGGCGTTGTTGCCCCAGGACACCTTATGTATAAAAGAATAATAAACCCGTTCGTCTACAAAATGACAAACTTACGCCGGGGTGTTAAAGTATCCCTGGTTTACGGTATTCAACAGGAGAAGGTGCAGTGTATTTCATGGTTCATAGAAACAAGATCAGGCATTTCAATAAAAAATGTGGATGAAATATGATCTTGATGCTGTTACTCTTTCATATTTAGTCCTGAAATGTCGTTGAATTAGTGCATCTGATTTTTTTTTTTTTTTTTTTTTTTTTTTTCGAACCGTGAAATTTTGTAAAAATGTAACCTCATCCCTTCACCACTTACTCAGAGTACCTACAAAACAAAACAAACACAATTTTCAGAAATCTTCTTTTAAAAGGAGAAAACAAAACTTGGATATCTTCTAACCATTATTTAGTTATTTAGATTTGAAGTTGTAAAAGTAATGTATGAATACACTGTATATTTTAAATTGACAATATTGTTTTCTCATTACGAATTTAGGAATGACATCACCAAACACATATTTTCAATTTAAAAAAATAGGTTAAGCATACGACTTTATAAATCCCAACTCTAAGTGGAATGCATAAATTAATTATTGAAATTACCTTTGTTTAAAATTTACCGTGCTTCATCCGTTCCTGCACATTGGCGAATGTAAAACAATCATTTAAGCATGCTACAAGTAAAATATCGATATTTTATGAAATTTAAATAAATGAAATATTTTCATACTTTATGAAACTTTAAATTTCAGATTTCTAAAAGTCATTTCACAGAAATGTATTTTAATTTCTTGGAGTTGTGTAAATAAAAAAAAAGTTTTAAAGTTGCTTATAGTTATGAATTATGGAAAAGTTATCTGATTTCATAATAATTACTGGCGATGAGTCATATTTACATAATTTGTAAAGTTCGTGAATTGTGTTTAGGAATTATTAAACTTTGTAAAGTAAAATAAAAACTCTAGATAAACTCTAAAAACTCCATCTAATAATTTGTACCAAGGGTTTTATTTTTATTTTCAATATACCCAATTCAAGATTTCAGTTTATAAACTGGTGAGTATAATCAGGCAATTATGAACTTAATCAGTTTGTAATAAAATATTGCTCTGCGTCCTCAATAAAATTTTCAAATTATAAATGTTACTCAAAAGATCACAATTTCTGTAGTATGAAACAAAAAATGATAATTTTGTGATTTTACTTATAATTTTGTTAGGATTTTGGCGTTTTAAGTATAAAAAACAATATTTCTCCAAAAAATGAAAACCAGTTTATGAAGTGTATTTATATATCAAGTTATGATCTTTTTAATGAAAAAAAAAACATATAACTGAATTTATATACATCATCTGACAGATGTTTTAAATTTTTCACTAAAAAAGATTTGTGGGATTTACGAAGCAATGAGCATTGTTTTCTACTTTTCCGTTTAATGCGAAAGTGAGTAAGTAATTGATATAAATCTTTTTATCTGACAGCGTCCTTATTTCATTAAACATTCAGAAATGGCATTACCAAACACAACTTTTTAATTAAATAAAAATAGTCTAATCCGTATAGCTCTACAAATCCCTGCTCCAAACGAAATTCAAATTAATAAGTCTGGATGATCTGCCTACAAAAATATTTATCCAGTATTTCCTCGGTTTCTGCTGGAGGCTGGAAAATGTTGAATATTCACGATTTCCAAAAAAAAAATATATTAATAAATAAATTATGTTTAGACTTGATGTAAGTTTAAGTTTCAAATTTCTAAACATCTTCTGGCGGAAATGTACTATAATAATTTGGTGTCATGTAAGAGGAAATGGAATTTTAAACTAGTGTGTTAAAAGTTGGAATTAAGAAACTTATTTCATAGCGTAATTGTTTTCCTCGATATTTACGAAATTTGTAAAATTGATGAACTATTTTCAGGAATTTTTAAACTTTTCTACATGGAAAGTGGTATGTAAGAGAAACAAGCTGCAGAGCAGCACAGGACAATTATATTAAAAATAGAATTTTTAGTATAATTACCCTTTATTTTCTGTTTATAAACCGATTTATAAACAGAAAACTTGCTAATTTTTCATCTTGCCTAAGAAAGAACATAATGCTGGGGTTGAAGTGCCAGATATGACAAACTTACCACAGCCAACAATCGGAGAAGGAACAGCCAGAACACGAGGTCATTATGCATTTCATTTTGATTGCTGTAATATGGCTTACAAATAAAGTGTGGGTGATTTGAATTTTTATAAATAATAAAAAATAGTTTGCTCACTATTTTTCTATGAAAAATATGCATTGGTGTTATTTTGTCTCCATTTTTCCCAGACTTATCAAAGTGTATCAATCTGTCCCAGGGATGGGGCACAATGATACATATTTTTTTTTATTTTTTTTTAATTCATGAAAAAATAATGTATAAAACAACGATCGTACATTTTTATATCACACTACACAGGTTTTGCTGACATCACATAGAAAAATAACTTGAAATTTCTGCTTTCTAGACACCAAAATTTTTTTTAGAAAAAACCTGTATCAATGTGCTCCAGTTTCCCCTACTCTAGTATTTTGATATAATGTAAGAGGAAATGTAATTTTAAAGTAGATTATTAAAAATTGGAAATAAGAATCTTATTTCATAACGTAATAGTTTTCCTCGATATGTATGAAATTTGAAAAGTTGATAAACAGTTTTCAGGGTTTTTTGAAGCTTTCTGTTAGTACAGTGAAATACAAGCTACGTAATAGTTTGAATCAAGGTTTTTATTTTTATTTTCAATATACTCAACTCAAGATTTCAGTTTATAGATTGTTGAGTATAATCAGACAATTATGAACTTTATCAGTTTGTAATTAAAATACCGTTTTGTTTCCTGAAAAATTTTTCAACCTATAAACAGTACTCACAAGATCTCAATTTCTGTAGTATGAAACAAAAGTTAAAATTTCGTGATTTCACATTGTAAATTTTGTAACGATTTTGGAGATTTAAGTATAAAAAACAGTATTTAATCAAAAAATGAGGTGCTTTTATATACTCAAATTATGATATATATAAAAAGTATTTAAGTACTCAAATTATTATTTTTTAATGAAAAAAATATTTAACTGAACTTATATATGTAATCAGACAGATGTTTAAAATTTTTTACTAAAAAATAACTGAAAACCAATTGAAAAAAAAATGTGAAACTTACGAAGCAATGAAAACTGTTTTCTACTTTTCCGTTTAATGCGGAAGTGACTAAGTAGTTTATATAAATATATTTATCTGAAAGCGTCCTTAATTCATTAAATATTCAGAAATGACATTGCCAAACACAACTTTTTAACTAAATAAAAATAGTTTAATCCGTATAGCTCAACAAATCCATGCTCCAGACGAAATTCAAATTAATTAGCCTGGATGATCTTCCAGCAAAAATATTTAGCCGTATTTCCTCGGTTTCTGCCAGCAGAAGGCTGTAAAATTTTGAATATTCACAATTTCCCACAAAATATATATTAATGAATTATATTATGCTTGATGTAAGTTTAAATTTTTAATTTCTAAACATCCTGTGGCGGAAATATACTCTAATACTTTGGTGTTGTGAAAGAGGAAATGGAATTTTAAACTAGTTTATTAAAAGTTGGAGATAAGAAATTTATTTCATAACGTAATAGTTTTTCTCGATATTTACGATTACGAAAAGTATTTGAAAAGTTGATGAATTGTTTTCAGGAATTTTTTAGGGTGTCCGGGACACATTTTAAAATATTTTTTATTTATTGAGTTAAAATTTTGAAATTTTTTGTGTTGATTAACCATATCATTTATAAACAAAATCACATGATATAACTTCTCATAATTTTTCTTTTTATAATTTTTTTTTAAAAATTTATGAAAAAGTTATGTAATTTAAAATCTTTTATAACTCGAAAATCTTACTTGAAGAATTTCAAATTTTTATCATTGAAATAAAGAAATATATATAAATTTTAATTTTGATTCAGCATTTTATAAAATATTAATTTAAATAAAAGTAAAAAATATTTAAAATTAAAATTTAAGGGAAAAAAATGATGCTACTTTAATAAAAAAAAATCACATTTTCAAAAGTAAATATTTTTTCAAATTTTCTTAATCAAAATTAGAGTAAAACGATTGAAAAAGACATGTTCCAAGTTGAATCCTTTTTCTTTAACAGTTCTTGACTTATAGCAGTTTAAATATGAAAAATAGTGGAAAAACCATGAAGAAAATGCATTTAACCAAGAAGTCGTTCCCATGACAACCATTGCTTTAAAATTCGATTTTGAAATCAAACGAAAAAGGAAAAATTAATACTTCCTGTTCCAGTTAGGATAGAAACATGATTTAAACGTAATTTTAAACAAAAAATCAATAATTTTCATTTTTTATTTCTATTTTTTATAAAATTTTTGTACCAGAGATCATTACTTTTTTTTTGGCTGAAGGTCACTATCAATTAAAATATATGCTATAATGCTACTCGTAGTGAATATGCCATCATATGCATTTCACATTTAGTGGATTTTTTAATTCAGACATTCCTAATTCATAAATGAAATTTAGAATAGCAATATTTATTTTATTTAATAACAGAAATTTCTTCGCTAAATGAAACAATTTTTTAAATTCAAATTCTCTAATGTAAAGTCAATTCTCTGACTATCAAAGTTTCTAGCACATATTTTAAGCTGGGAATTAGGAGGTTAAGAAGATTTTTCAGATTGGTTGTATTTTTAATCTAAAACAATCATATTAATTTAAATTAATCTTTTAATTTAAAACATATTGGGTAAATAAGATTCATTTGGAGAAAATAATTACAATTCGCTTTTTAAACTTTAAGCATAAAAATTTTAATTTTAATTGTTATAGAAAGGAATATAACTGAATGAACTTTGTTTTCTCTACGATATGGACGACTCCTCTCATGCTGAACATGTAACGTCATTTCAGTAAAAGCGAAGCTGACGAATAAGACATACTACCGCACTGTTTTTTATAATTTCTTGTCGAAACTTCTATATAAAGATTGCAATATATAAGCGCACAATTAGTATAACCATAGCTGGAAAAGGTATAAAAACTGTAATTAAAAATAAATAGATAAATAAATAAAAAACAGTAAATTATGTTTCTTTTTTTAATAGCTTGAATAGAAATAAAATACCCAATAATTTAAAGTAAAACAAATGTGCATGACTATAAAATAAAAAAGTGCACTGTAGGTCTACACAATAAATCTACTAATGTATAAAATTCTCGAATATCATTTTGTTTACAGTAGACGTCTCTCTTCTTCTTTCTAGGAAAAGGTTTCTTATAATCTGAAGTTTCATAACTTCCGTTTAGTTAAGCGAATTGCTGGGCTCATAAAAAACTTTACAAATGTTTTCAAGGCATTATCAGCTTGTCTCCAACTTCACCTATAGCTTATCGACATCATCATTATCAGAAACAACATCTTTTGGGGTTCTTGAAATGATAGCAGTCAGAATTATGGGCTTATCAGTCAAAATTTCCGCTATCGGATCAGTGAAATCTGCTGTAATCCACTTCGATTTTGTTATGTTTTCGAAAATCGTGCCGGATTATCCATCATGCCGAACTTCAGGATTCCAGATTATAGAATGTTTATTGTATATTTTTCTTTTCTTAATGAGGTGAATCCTTTTCGAAATAAATTTGTTTTATTTTCAAACTAATAAATTTATTTTTTACGATTTTTTTATCAGCATATTCATGAAATGCAGATATCATATTAAGCGATTCTTATAAAGATTCTTTTTTCACAATGTTGTTCCCTTATTATTCAGGAATGACATTGCCGAACACAGTTTTTCAATCTAGCAAAAATAGTTTAAAAGAACGACTTTATAAATGCCATTTTAAAAAGAAATTCAAATAATAAGTCGAAATGATCTTTGGAAATCGACGAAATTCATTTAAGCTTGGTCTACGTTAAATAGCGATATTCCTCGAAATTTTACACTTCAGTTCGATGCAATTTTAGATTTCAAACTTCTAAATGTCCTCTATCAGAAAATCGATTCGAAGAAAAATTTTCAGTGAAAAGGGAAATGAAATTTCAAACTTAACTTATAAATGTTGAGTGGATAGAAGATTTTAAGAAACGTTCGAATAATAATAAAGATAAATTGGAATAAATTGGAATTTTTAAGTTTTAGAAAATGATACACAGAATTACAAACGAATAAGGACTAATAGATTTAATTCAAGACTTGATTTTAAAAGAAAGCAGTTTAAACTATAAGAATAAAAGAAACTAATTTTGCTATATTATTTACCCGTTCTCCCCCGGTAAATTACGCTGAAACTGAAAAAATACCATCTTACTTGAAACAGCGCACAATATTTATTATAACAGAGGAACATCAACATTGACTAGTAATATTGTTGAATATAAATTTTCATTAAGAATAACGTTGAATTACCCATAAATTTGTTGAATTTTTCCGTATAAAATAAACTTCTAGGTTCGTAGATTCGACTTGGCTGAAAGATTTAGACTCTTCATCATTAATAAATTGAATGTGAATACAGATTTTATTTGAAAATAGAATCATTTTCTTTCGTCACACAAAAGCGAATTTTTTGTAACGAATTAATTTGATTATATCGATATTCCTTATAACAGAGGAACATAGACACTGACTAATAATAGTTTTGAATTACCGAATTTCATTAAGAATAACAATGGATCACACGCAAATTTTTTGACTTTTTCTAAATAGAAATTAGCTTTAAAAGATTTAGAGTCTTCATCATCAATAAATTGGATACGAATACCTAATTTAATTAAAAACAAAATCATTTTCTTTATAAGTAAGCGTCCTAAGATAAATGGGAGAGGTGTCCGCAAAATTAAAGACGAGGTCATATCAATCAGGGTAACACGTCATCTTGCGTAAGGGGTGAACTACAAGAGAATTATTAAGTAGATTGTAGTTTCTTTTGTGTGAATGGCTCAATTTGTGTGAATGGCTCAAACTCAATTGTTTTGGTGCTATAAAATATTAATTTTCAAAGTTGCGTAGAATTAAGTTTAAATTTGAAATATTATTGTAAATAAATAAAGAATAAATAAGTGAAGTACGATTAAATATTAATATAAAATATACTAAGATGAAATATTATTTAATTATGAAATACAAATATTGCTGATTTAAATATGGTCAATTTTGATTACATTTTTTGATATAATGAAAGATGACTCATAAAAATTAGTAAGTAGTAAATATGTAAAGCCATAATTTTGCAGTTGTCTCATTTTTTTTTTTTTTTTTTTTTTTAATTAAATTCATGAGGAGCTATATTATACCAAATGATATACACGGTTGTATTCCTGATGAGAGTACAATTTTTGTCAATGCTTAGAATATGTATAGAATTTAATAATAAATAAAATATTCTATTTTAGGTCCTTTTTTTCGTTTATCTTGTGCAGACGATAAAGATCCAGTATTTCCTTGATCATATTGCATTTATGTTATTTAACTGACAAAGATTACATTCTTTTAATTTAAAACTCATTTCATAATGTATTCGGAACATATTTTTATCCGATAATGTCGTTTGTTCCTTCATTCAAATTCAGGCATGGACACACAAAAGATTTTGGATACTGTATTGTATCTGAAGTACTGTATATTTTAAAAACTTCGTTATAGTAAGAACACGCCTCATTTGCTACGTTTGACATGCAATTCCAGAATTGTTTAAAATTTTAAATGTGTAATTTTAAAACTGAAACTTTATTTCCTACATTTCCATGATCTGCACACATCATATTCAGTGATTCTTATAAATATTCTTATCCGACAATGTCGCTTCCTTATTACAAATTCAAGAATGACATCGCTGAACACAACTTTCCAATTAAATAAAAACATTTTATTCACACGACTTTATAAATCCTAACTTTAGGCAGAATGCAAATTAATTAACCGAAATTATCTTTGTTCAAAATATCTATCCCCTTATTTCATCCGTTTCAGGCGACTGGGGAGTCTAAAACGACAAACATACATTCTATGTAAAATAGCTCGATTTTTCACGGAATACACATAAATAAATTAGCTCCATACTTGATGTAATTTTAAATTTCGAACTTCTAAACGGCATCACATACAAAATAGACAGGAGGAAATATTATCTAATATTTTAAATTTGTGGAAATGGAAATAGCTTAAAAGTCATAAAATTAAGAAAGTTGTTTAAACGCTTTTTTTTTTTTTTTTTTTTTTGTGTGTGTGTGTGTGTGTGTCATGAGTCAGACGTAAGCAACAGGCGAAATTGGCGAACTGATTTAAATATTGTAAAGGGAAATAAAATGTATAAAAGTATTACTAAAGGCAAATAGTAAAATAAAAGGCATAACATTTTGTACCAAATTTTTTGACAACAGAATGCAAATTAATTAGTCGAAATTATCTTTATTCAAAATATCTATCACGTTATTTCATCCTTTTCAGGCGACTGGTGGGTTATAAACGAAAAATATTCACTGTATGTGCACTGTAAAACATTTATATAACATTACTCCATAAAATATAGCCTCAGCTGCCACCATCAGTGTTGTGGAATGATTTTTCTTTCACTTATATAATGATGTAATTTAAACATATGTTACTGGTGTAAAATTATATATTAGTGTAATGTTACACTGGTTATCTTGGTTAAACCGGTAATCACCATAAACTTGGTGGAAGCTTGGCTGTCACCGGAATAACGTTACACAAATGTTTTACAGTGTGAAGTAGTGTTATTTCTTACGGAATAAATGTAAATAAATTAGTTTCATGCTTGATGTTATTTTAAATTTCGAACTTCTAAAAGTCATTTTATAGAAAATAGATGGAAAGAACTATTATCTAATATATTGCGTTGGTGGAAATGGAATGGAAATGAAATTTCAAACTTAGTTAAAAATTGTTAAGAATAAGGAAGATGTTTAAATGTATAATATTTCTTGCCGAAGAGTCTAACCTTTAAACAAAAAAAAAAAAAAAAAAAAAAAAAAAAAAAAAAAAAAACAGGCAAATTTGAAAAACTTCTTAAAATATTTTAATTATATAGCAATGCACGAGGTATAGCATTCTGTACCAAATTTTCTTTTCTTTCTATCTTTAACCCTTTCAGAGGCAAGGTATTTCTATTCGTAAAATGCAGAGATGACTGAATGACACCAGAATTTACAGTAAAATTTATTTCAAAATAAGCAAAATTTTCTTTGCACGTGAATAAAATTCACGTGCTTAATAAAAGGAAAATTTTCATTCCAACATTCTGGTTTCAATGCGGCATTTAGGAATAAGAATTAGGTAATCCAAAAATGAACCACCGCCGTTGAAGGGGTTAATATTCTCCTCACAAGATTTCAATTGAAAGAAATGCAAGATAAACTCACAATCATGAACATAGTCAATTGACATTGTAATGTTCCTTTTACTTACCCATCATACGTAGTATAGAGTAAATCTTGCAACCGTTTTGAAAATCGAAAACAAATTTTGACGGATTTACACGTTACAGATATTAGAGATTCCGAAAAACATATTTTTAGAAAAAAAAAATGCCGTCCGTCCGTCCGTCCGTCTGTCTGTAAACGCTCTATCTCCCTAACAAATTGAGATAGAGACATGAAATTTTATATGTACTATGTAAGAATGGAACGAAGCCTATTTAATATCAGTAACCTCGATTATTCGGAACTATCTTTTGGGGACTATACAATATATACATTTAACTATCGTTTAGGAATTGCAATGCATTTTATAAATAGTTTGCATATGTTTTATTTTCATATATTATGCATATCCATGATTGGTAAGTGGCCCCCATCGAGTAGTTTTCTTCAGTAGAAGTTTCAAACCATCAACATTACTAACATTCACTGAGGAAAAAAAGAAATATATGTATATATTATATATATATACCGCCTTCACCTAGAACGAATATTTAATCATTTTCTGAATTTCTAAATTGGAATTATAGATTTCCCAACAATGCGATTAGGGTAAACAACTAATCTAAATAGACGAAATGATCTAGAATTTTTAATCTCTTGTTTTCTAGGTGGCAAAACGATGTAGAATCGTTTCAATAACGAGAAAGTTGCGCTTGATTTCTGGAATTTTTTCATAAACTAGAATTACAATGACTATAATGTCAGGGATATGGGAACCATGCGAACACAAGAAGTTATAGTCACTGTAATTCTAGTTTATGAAAAAATTCCAGAAATCAAGCGTAACTTTCTCTTTATTGAAACGATTCTTATCGTTTTGCCACCTAGAAAACAAGAGAATTAAAATTTCTAGATCATTTTGTCTATTTAGATTAGTTGTTTACCCTAATCGCATAGCTCCCGTATCCCTGACATCACCTCTCCTTTGAAATGAATTGATTGGCCCTATAATGGCGTATTTTTCAGTTCAGTAAAATCATTTGACATCTCCTGTATATCTTTCTTTTGATTTCCTGCAGAAAGGGAGAGACTTACAAGGTCATAGTAAAAGGAGGGTCAAGCTGAAAGCAATTAGTCCTCCACATCTCTCACAGAGGGGTCGTCTATTGTATACAATGGTTTAAATATAGAATGCTTTTTTTTAAATATAGAATGTTTTTTTCCTTTGATAATTCTATATCTTTCTACACTTTCGGTTTGGGATATTTTTTTTAATCTAACTATTTTTAACTACTAACTTACTTAAATAACTATAAATATAAAATAAAATAAAATAAATGCAGTGACTATCTATATTATAAAGGACAAACGTACCTGTGCGTAACACATACGTCATTTTGTGAATGGCAACACTTTCCCATGCAATTTCGGTTTTGCAATATTCGCTACTGGAAATTTCACGCTTCTAAACATCGCACATTTTAAATTTTTACATCATCGCATAGAGAAAAATATGTGCTTTTAAATGCAATTTGTTTCAAAGCTGTGTCTCAATTTGTTTTTGAGATATTAATTTTTTTTTATAATTTTTATTATCAATTTTGTAATTGTGGCAACAAAATCACTGCATTTTTTTCAAAATTAAAAAAGAAAGAAAAGAAAAGAAATTAAAATACGTATATTTTGTTAAAAATATCGTTTGTTATAAAATTCAGTGATTTCGGGTTTATTTTTATTTATTTATTTTATTTTACTTTTTCACAATTAAATGACTTCAAGTTTTGAGTTAAAGTGGTTTTAAAAAGATTAAATTTTTACCATTTTATTAAACGGGCTGAAAACTGATATGAGATATGCGTGCGTAAATTTTAAGAAGATGAAAATGAAGACGTGTTTTAATTTCGCATGAAATTTTATGGAATATTTTTTTTTTTCATTCGCATTTATACCAAATACAAAAGCCTCAAATGATAACTTCATCATAATAGCTGATCTTCATTGTATTTTTAAATAGTGCATTAATTTTATCTGGATTCCTGTAATTTAAGCTAATGTTTCTCGATCTGAGAAAACTTTTTTTTTTTTTTTTTAGGTATTTCCAAAACCAGATTTTGCAATGTGTACCAGTATCGCATCTCAGTTTAAAGCATATCTTGCATTAGTTTTTTTTTTTTTTTTTTTTTTTTTTTTCTTTTATTGACAGTCTTTCTCATTTTTGCTTCTTGTTAACCATTTTTTTATTGGAAATTAAATTTACAAGCAAGATGTAAAATTGACTTGAAAAACCTCATTCTAACATGGAATATTGAAAGATCGAATTTCAAAGAATCAGGATCAATGTGTTTAATTATTTTTAGCTTATTAAAATCCTTTTAATGATTGTTTGCAAATATAGCATTGCATTGATGAATTGATTGCTAGTAATAACATTGCAAACTTTAGCATCGACAGTAGTCAGCACTAATTTGAATTGAACTTGTAATAAACCATAAACTGTAAAGATCTCTGTATTTATTAAATTTTATGCTTTCTATTCAATGTATTTTACCTCCTCTTGCATCATGTCATTATTTTCATGAATAAATCTTGTTAGTATGAGAAAGCAAAAGCATGGATATAAAGATACAGAGTTTTGCCACCATACTTTTGAAATCCATTTATTTGCTTATTAATCTAAAGAAGCTAAAGAGATTTTGAAAGTGTTTGAGTCATTGAAATGTTTAAGTCATGTTTGATTCAAAGGGATTTTCAGACTTTTTGTTTAAATATTTGTTGTGGAGATTTGTCACAAACCCATTTGTAGAGGAGTTCTAAACTTATCAATTCTGCTTCACTTGCTGTCGTGAAAACATTTTCAATGTATTAACACAGTCTTTGAGTAAAGGGATCTAAAAGATTTTAAAGTTTTACTTCCGCCATGTTTTCAGTAATGAAGTTATCTTTTTGATAAAATTGTTCTTTAGCTCTCTGAAGAAGTATATAGCGAGAACATACATATTTATTAAACGTTCGGGTGATATTAAAAGGATTGTATGTAAAATCTCCTGCTACAAACATGTCGAAAACCTCAGTGTACTCAGTGCCCACCTTCAATGTACTTAGGTTTGAGGTCTACGACAAAGAATTAAACTTTTTTCGATATTTTGCTGCCCTTGTTGGCCTGAATGCAATGTCTTTAATAATTTGTGAAACATCTACATGTCCTGCAGCTTTTTTGCACAGTTTAACTGCAATTGTTCTTGGCTAATTTCAGATTTTAATTGTTCCACTTTATATCTCTTACTTCTGCCAATACAATTTTTAAACTATTTTGCTGGGTGACCTAGTCCTCTATACTATCCTTATAGAAAAATAAAGCGTTCCTTTCAGTCATTCCTCACTGTTTTCACAAAAACATTGTTCAGTGAATTCCAAAGAATCTCATTTTTGTTTATAACTATGTTTGAAAGATTTTATTTTCTGACGTAAACAAATGTATTTAATTTTATATACATTTCGCAATTTCGATAAGTTTCTCTTTTAGAAACTTTAACTCGTTAATTTTTAAGTGTCACAATACTTTTATTACATCACTCATATATTTTTTTGATATTTCTACTGATTTTTTTATTCAATAGAATAAAAAAAAAATAATATAGTACGTATGTCTAGTAAATTTCTTCTTAATAATATAAAACTTTCTTACCTCGTTAGTGAGTAAAGAACGCAATTCCTTATGGTTGATTTCAAATATATTATTCAAAAAGTGAACAGATAATTCACATATTACAAAATCTTGGTACAAAACCAAAATATTACATTATTTACAAAAAATCATTTAGTCCGCATTATGAATGTACGATCAAAAAACTTTTTACTTAAAGAAAAAAAAAAAAAAAGAAAAGAAACATCCAACTACTTAAAAAAAAGGATTTTTCCCCTTCAATTTGCAGAATTATCATCTGCACACCAAAGGGTATTCAGTAGGGAAAAAAACTACTGTATATATTAAATGTAAACAGTTAATAAATTTTAGTTTAATAAAGTAAAAAAACTGCTTTTCAGAAACTTTTTTTTTTTTTTTTTGAAATTTTGTTTTACTTATTAAAAAAATGGGGGGCAAATTGGGGCAAACTTTATTTCATATCTTTTAATTAGAAGGCCTTTACATTATGAAAACACAAGAGTTCTTGCTGAACTCAGTTTAACTCCCTATTAAAATTTTATCTAAAATATTTAACCCCAAAAAATGTATGGTTTCAAACTTGAAAATCATACTGAACATGAACTGTATTTACAAAAATATTTACATACAAGACAGTAGATACCTTCGTCTTTAAAAACTATAAAATGTTTTTGAAGTTCAACTTAAAATAGTTTTTTAGAGGTTCGATAAAATGATGCATAGATCAGAATCATAAAATGAGAAATGCAAAAACCATGACTTCCAAGTAAAATACCAGACAATTGGAGAGTCTACAGAAAGAAATGAACCCGTTATCATATGCACAGGATAGTCCTCTTATACCAACCAGAAAACGATCAACTAAATGCAAAATTTAAATTTTTGATTTTTGGCTAGCTTTTTAAGAGAAATACCACGCTGTGCGTCGGTCCAAGCTAGCAGGTATCACTACTCTCATAGCACGTACTAGCACTATACTTTATCTTATACATTTTACTTGTGAAAAAATAAGTAACGCCTGGAGACTCTGGGATTTTGGACTAATAGGATAGCTGAGCACGATCTACAACCGAGATAGTTTTTACTTTTTCGATTTTGGTTATATTCTTTCATATTATGATAGTTTCAATTTAAGAACCGCTTCCAACCGAAAGTTAAAGTAATTTTTTTAGAAAAGTATAAAATCAAAATCGAAAAAAATAAAGCCCGATCCGTGCTCAGTTATCCTATGCCCAAAAAAAAAATCATTCAAAAAAAAAATATATAAGCAAAAAAAAAAAAAAAAAAATGAAAACTAGGCCGGTTGTAGATCGTACTCAGCTATCCTATGCAAAAAAAATCATGTAAAAATATTAAAATTTGAGCGAGATATTTGAAAATAATGCCCCCATAGACTAAACATTGTCATCCGGGTCTTTTTGAGTGACTAGTGTGCGCTCTTATCAGTGACCAACATTAGGATGTACAAAGAGAGAACTTTTGAAATATGATTTAAAAAACTCATTTATTAACCTAAAAGCAAGTAAAACAAAAAACAAAAGAAAAAAACTGAAATGGAAATCAGGCCTGTCAGGAACTTGCCCCCGGACGAGAGTTAAGCCTAGCATAAGATATATTCTCAAAACGCGGCCAACAACGGGTTAATTAGTCGAGATGACTCTTTGTTCAAAATATCCATTCCGTGTATTTCACTTGTTTCTGTGCGCTGGAGGATGAAAATTGACGAATATTCATTTAAGCCTCTCTGCTTAAAATAGAGATTTTCCATGAAATTTATGTAACTACGTTCACGCTTGATGGGACTTTGAATTTTGAATTTCTAAACATCATTTGACAGAAAATAGCTCGGAGAAATATAATCTAATATTTTGGATGGCGTAAATGGAAATGGATTTTCAAACTAGTTTATAAATGTTGAGATTCAAAAAGAATATTCTTTTCGTAACAATTTTTGGCAGCGATGCATTGGCTTTGACGAAAACTCGTAATTATGAAATTTGCAGTGTTTGAAAACTGTTTTTAGTGATATACTGGGTGATGCTTCACTCAAAAAGACCCGGATGATAATGTTATTCCTATATTATTTCGAGATAACATTAGAATCGATATTTCGATTCTAATGTTATATCGAGATATTTTAAAATATCTCGCTCAAGTTTAAATATTTTTACGTGTTTTTTCCTTATAGGATTGTTAAGGACGATCTACAACCGGGATATATATATATATATTATGATAGTTTCAATTAAAGAACCGGTTCCAAACAATTGCGATAAAGTTTTTTTTTTTCTCTTTTCAAAATCTGAAACCAAAATCAAAAAGTAAAAGCTAACGTGGTTGTAGATTTTGTTCAACTGCCCCATGCAAAAAAAAAAAAAAAAAAAAAAAAAAAAATCATGTAAAAATATTAAAATTTGAGCGAGATATTTGAAAATAACGCCCCCATAGACTTAACATTAACATCCGAGGTGTTTTTGAGTGATTAGTGTGCGCTCATAAGGCCCCACAATAGTCACTGAAAAAGAACCGGATGGTAATGTAAAATCTATGGGAGCGTTCTTTTCAAATATCTCGCTCAAATTTTAATATTTTTACATGATAATTTTTTTTTTTTTTTGCATAGGATAGTTGAGTACGATTTACAACCGGCCTAGTTTTTACTTTTTTGATTTTTTTAATATATTTTTTGTATTATGATAGTTTCAATTTCAGAACCAGTTTAAACCGGTTTTGAAATTTAAAGATTTTTTTTTTAAATCTGAAATTAAAATTGAAAAAGTAAAAACAAGTCGGTTGTGTATCGTCCTCAGGTATCCTATGCAAAAAAAATCATGTAAAAATATTAAAATTTGAACGAGATATTTGAAAAAAAGTTCTCATAGGCTTTACATTATCATTCGGGGTCTTTTTGAGTGACTAGTATGCACTCTTAACCCCCTTCGTGGCGGAAGCATTTTACGAAATTTTTAAAGTTTTGTCATCGGTTTTTAAAAACAGAAATTCATGCCTTAAGAAATTGAGGAAATGCTCAGATTAAATGAGGCAAATTTTTACTGTAAAATTTTACTGGTGGAAATAAACGCGGATTCCTAAGTCTTTTTACGGCACGCATACGTGTCGCTCGTCCCCAGTGGGTTAAAGTTATCAATGATCTTCATTCAAATCTGATCTTCAAACAAAAAATATTGAAATCAAAATCAGGCCTTTTAGGACGCTTGCACTCAGCTGAAAGTTTAACATACCATAAGATTTATTTTCAAGCTCGGCCAGCAACGGGTAAATTAATAGGGATGATTCTTTGTTCAAAATACTCATCCACTATTTCATCCGTTTCTGTTCGCTGGAGGTTGAAAAATGACGAATATTCATTTAAGCCTCGCTGCTTAAAATAGAGATTTCCCATGAAATTTGTATAACTAAATTACCTTCATGCTTGATGGGACTTTGAATTTTGGATTTCTAAACGTCATTTGACTGAATATAGCTAGGAGAAATATAATCTAATATTTTAGATGGCGTAAATAGAAGTGGATTTTCAAACTAGTTTATAAATGTTGGGAATAAAAAAAGCTCTTATTTTCGTAACCGTTTTTGGCAGCGATGCATGGACATTGATGATAAATCGTAATTGTGAAATTTGTAAACTGTTTTTAGTGATATACAGGGAGATGCTTCACTCAAAAAAGATCCATATGATAATGTTAAGTCTAACTGGGCATTATATTCAAATATCTCGCTCAAATTTTAATATTTTTACGTGATTTTTTTTTTCCTTATAGAATAGCTGAGGGCGATCTACAACCAGAATAGTTTTACTTTTTCGATTTTGATTATACATTTTTTTTTATTATTACAATAGTTTCAAGTTAAGAACCGGTTCCCAGAGTTAAGGTAATTTTTATTTTTTAGAAAAATCTGAAGCTAAAATCGAACGAAAAAGTAAAAATTTTCCTCGTCGTCAGCTAACCTATGCAAAAAAAAAAAAAAAAAAAAAAAAAAAAAAAAATCATGTAAAAAAAATATTAACATTTGAACGAGGTATTTGAAAATAATAGACTTAGCATGAACTTCCGGGCGATGGGAGCTTTTTACGATATTTTTAATGTTTAGTCACCGGTTTTTAAAAAGAGCAATTTGTGGCTTATTACATGGAGAAAATGTTAAGATTAAATAAGGTACATTTTACAGTAAAATTTTACTGGTGGCGATAAACACTGATTCTTAAGTCTTTTTGCGGCACGTATATATGTCGCTCGTCCTCAAGAGGTTAAAATGATCCGTGACTTTCATCGGGATCTACAAAGAAAAAACTTTAGAAATCAGATTAAAAAAAGAAAACTTATTAACCTGAAAGAAAGTAAAACAAAAAATATTAAAATCAAAATCAGGCCTATTAGGGCATTTCATTCAGGCCTTTTAGGCCTTTTTCTTGTGCTCGTCTCAGAGTTAAGCCTTGCATAAGATATATTCTCAAAACTCTGCAAACAACGGATTAATTAATCGGGATGATTCTTTGTTCAAAATACTCATCCCCTATTTCATCCGTTTCTGTTCGCTGGAGGATGAAAAATGACGAATGTTCATTAAAGCCTCTCTGCTTAAAATAGAGATTTTCCATGAAATTTATATAACTACGTTCACGCTTGATGGGACTTTGAATTTTGAATTTCTAAATGTCATTTGACAGAAAATAGCTCGGAGAAATATAATCTAATATTTTGGATGGCGTAAATGGAAATGGATTTTCAAACTAGTTTATACATGTTGGGAATAAAAAAGTTATTTTTTTTTTTTTTTCGTAACAGTTTTTGGCAGAGATGCATTGGCTTTGACGATAAGTCGCTATTAATAAATTTGCAGTGTTTCCAAACTGTTTTCAGTAATATACAGGGTGATGCAAAATCAGTAGAACAAAATACATTAGCAATCCCATTCATTTTGCATCACCCTGTATATTTAAAATCTGCGTGATAATTTTTCATGCGTCAAATAATCATTCAATTCATTTATGATGCTCTTTTCCAACTGCATAGATTTTGTGATCAGTATTACCGTTTTGTGGATTCTTTTAATTAAAATACCTACACTAATTTTAGAATAGCAATCGTTACTTTACTAAAAGATACATATTCCGGGATTAAACTAAGTATTCTTTTGATACTACTATACTTTTGATTGTCCCTGTAATTGAACTATGCATCGATTTTGGTGAAATTTAAAATGACTCGACAAAATTTAGAATAATTTTGTATTTTAAATTTCAAACGATAAGGTATTTGAAACTTTTTTTTTCTATTGACCGTGATGCAATGAAATACTATTGATTGTTCCTGTAATTGATCTATGCATCCGATTTTCATAAAATTTGAAACGAGTCAAGAAAACTATGTAATAATTATATATTTTAAATTTCAAACGATTCGGCTGAGTAGTTTTTGCGTTGTTATATGCGGACGGACGGACGGAATGAACGACAACTATAGGTGCTACATATTTACATAATTACGAACGCACCTAAAAAAATTCACATTATTGACGTTTTTATATTAATTTAGTTCCATTGTTAGATTATATAACAGTGCTTTACAGGCCCAATGTTTTCTCTAGTAATCCCCCCGCTATTAAATTTTCCGTGTAAACCTTTGGAAATACAAATTTGAAACTTTGCAAAACACAACGATAAAACCTAAATCCATCTATTTACTAAATCCCCACAACCAAGGGCGTATCCAGCCCAACCTCCAGGAGGGGGGGGGGGGGTCACAACTTTTGACAGATGGTTTAATGAAACAATTTTAAAATACAGCAAATCTTGTGAAAAAGGAATTACGATAAAAAGTAGCAAATTTCTCCGATCGGGCATGAAAAAAATTGCGATCTTTGTCGATCGGACGCGAAAAATTTCAACTTTCGTTTATCGGGCAAAGAAAAAAAATCTAAAATTTTTTATAATACTTGAAAAAATTGCAAATTTTGTTCATAGGTTGCGGAAAAGTCGCCTGTTTTGTCTGTTTACCGTGCAAAAAAAACGCGAATTTCATTGACCAGGCGCGGAAAAATCGAAAATATCGTCAACTGGACACAGGAAAATCTCGAGTTTTGTCTATCGGCCTTCGAAAAATCTCTAATTTTGTCTGTATGTTTCAGAAAAATCGCAAATTTTGTCGATTGAGCACAAAAAATCGCAAATTTAGTTGATCTGGAACGAAAAAAATCGCAAATTTCGTTAATAGGGCATGGAAAACCCCCAATTTTATCGATCGCTTCGTAAAAAGCGCGATTTTATTCAATCGGGAATGGAAAAAACGCGAATTTGTTGATTGGGAATAAAAAAAAATCGCGAATTTCGAGTTGATATGGAACGCAAAAATTGACAATTTTGTGAATCGGGAAAGAAATTATCGCGAATGTAGTCTGTCTTTGTAAAAAGAGCGATTGGGTACGAAAAACTCGCGAATTTTGTCGATTCGGAACGAAAAAAACGATAATTTCGTTGATAGGGCAAGGAAAAATCGAAGATTTTGTCGATGATGTGCGGAAAAATCGAAATTATTTTTGAGCGGCAGCAGAACAATAACGAGGTTTATCAGTTTATCGCGAGAAAAAAAATCAAAGATTTTATCAGTTTACCGCAGGGAAAAAATGCAGATTTCATCAGTCAGTTAAGAATCGCGAATTTTATTGTTCGGTGCGGAAAAATGTGTATTTCATGGACAAGAACGAAAAAAAAGGCGCGAATCTCGTCGATTGGGCCCGGAAAAATCCCAAATACGATCGATCTCTTTCGTAAAAAGTGCGAATTTAGTCTATCGGAAACGAAAAAATCGCTTTTAGTAGGGCACGGAAAAATTAGGAATTTTGTCGATCGGGAACGAAAAAGTCGCAAATATGGTCGATCAGTTTCGTAAAAAGTGCAAATACAGTCGATTGGGAATGAAAAAAATCGCGAATTACATTAAGATGGCAAACAAAAATGGACAATTCCATCGAAAGAAATTATCGCGAATACAGTCGATCGGCTTCGTAAAAAGCACGAATTCGGGCGATCGAGTACAAAAAACTCCCGAATTTTGTCGATTCGGAACAAAAAAATCGCTAATTTTGTCGATTCGGAACGAAAAATCGTTAATTTTGTCAATAGGGAGCGGAAAAACCGCAAATTTTGTCGATGATGCGCGGAAAAATTAAAAAAATCTTTCAGCGGCTGCAGAACAATCATGAGTTTCGTCAGTTTATCGCGAGAAAAAAATCAAGGATTTCATTAATTTACGGCGGGAAAAAAAATGCAGATTTCGTCAGTCAGTTAAGAAATGCGCATTTCATAGTCGCGTGTGGAAAAATTCGTATTTCATCGAACAAGAACGGAAAAAATGTGCTAATTTCGTGGATTGAGCACGGAAAAATCGTGAATTTTGTCAATCAAGTGAAGAAAAATCGGAAATTTCGCAAGCCATTCGTGGAAAAATCTCAAATTTCGTCGATCACACCCCCAAAAAATCGTGAATTTCGGTGAATTTCGTCGATTAGGCATGGAAAAATTGTGAATTTCGTAGATTCGATTCGCAAAAATCGCGAATTTCACCGATCGGATGCGGAAAAATTGTGAATTATGTCGATCAGGCGCAGCAAATTTGCGAGTTTTCTCGATCAGTTTCGAAAAAAGCGCAAATTCTTTCGATTAGACGTTATTTTGCGTTCCTGTTTTAGCACTTTTTACTTACACTTACATTCCTCTTTGAAGAGCTTCAGGGGGGAGGTCATGACCCCCATGACCCCCCCCTTGGATCCGCCACTGCCCACAACTCAATCACCGGACATTTCTCCTAATAGACTCCGGCATTCCAATTTCGCTTTAATGGAGAATAGAAAATCGCTGAATATTCATTTGGAGATAGATCTAGAAAATCAATATTTGATAAAGCTTTGTTTAAAATAATAATATTACTACAGAAACAAAGGCGGTAAACAAAAAGAGAAGGAAAAAAAATAACAAATACTAGCTACATGCAATGCAAATTCAAAACTCCAAGGTTGCTTATTATGATATCTTTCACTGTGGAAGAGGGGAAAAAATATTTCATATTACGTTAAAAGAATATTTTTCAATTTTATAGCATTAAATTTTATTAAATACTAAATTTCAAAAGACAAATAATGTTTACAATTCAGATTAAATAGAAGTTACAACAATAGCCTGCTAAACTTTATACAGTTTTCGTGTGATATCTATCAATCTATATTTTATTTTTTCAGAAGATTCACATTACTGACGTATTTTATATTAATTTAGTTTCACTGTCAGTGCTTTACAAACCCAATGTTTTCTCTAGTAATTCTCCTGCTATTAGACTCACCGTGTAAACATTTGAAAATACAAATTCGAACCTTTTCAACAAATAACGATAAACCTTAATCAATCCTAGTTCTATCTATTTACTGAATCCCCAACTCAATCGCCGCACATTTCTCCTAACAGACTCCGACATTTCAATTCCGTTGTAATAGAGAGAATAGAAAATTACTGAATATTCATTTGGAGATAGAACTAGGAAATCAATATTTGACAAAAGCTTGTTTAAAATAATAACATTAATACAGAAACAAAGGCGGTAAGCAAGAAAAGTAAGATAAAAAAATAAAAAATAAATACAAGCTGCGTGCAATGTAAATTCAACATGCCAAAGTTGCTTATCATGATATCGTCACCTGAGAATAATAAGGTTCTATCTGTGTTTTTGAAAAAATTGGTTTACCGATATAGAAAGGTTCTATTTGTATCTATGAAGGTACTTTTGCTTCAAAATGATGTTATATATAATTTACATATGGCATAACGATTATGTTATGACATTATTTTAATCCAGAAATGCCTTTATAGATATAAATAGAAATTCCTATATCGATAAGTCAATTTTTTCTAAAACACAGATAGAACATTTTTATTCTCAAGTGACGATATCTTTCAATGAGGAAGAGAGGAAAAAAATTAGCAGTCTAATCTTAAGACAGTTCTCAACTGCTCTGCTCAACAAGCGCCAAAAAATTTGGACAGATTTGCAAAATTAATTTTTAACGGAAAGATAAGAAATGAGAAATCCTGACTATGGAAGCGATTTGGAATCGTATTGAACCTTCCATTTTTTGATCAATAAATTACCTATTGAGTTATAACGTTTTCGATAACGCGACAAACAAGTTTTTCTCATTAATTTGAATGGTTATTCTTCTTTTGCTCGGAAATTCTGTTCAAAAAGCCCACTTTGGCACAGTTTTCTTAAAAATCTGTTGTAACTGAAAAAACAAGTTGGAAATTGCACGTTAATCGTAGCAAATGAGGTGCGTTCGTACGATAACGAAGTTTTAAAATATTCAGATCTTGCTGATATAGTAGAGCGTACTTTGGATACAGTATAGTGGTCGAAATCTTTGTGTTCCTGTAAATATGCAGGGAGTAAATTTTATTATACTTCATTAATGTATATCTTATTCATAAAATATGAAGTAGTTTAATATAATTAAAGCCCGCCCCAAACAATGTTTCTACGTAAAACATTATTTAGTGGAATACATTTGTGTGACACTGTAATTTAATAATAAATATTCTTTGCATCACAGATTGTACAGAATGTATATTTTAGTACATACTTCATAGATTCATGTCAATTCTATTATGTTCAAATGAGTATAACACCATTAAAATGCATTTGAAACTTTTTTCCCATTGATCGTAATGTAACGGAATACTTTTGATTGTCCCTGTAATTGATCTATGCATCCGATTTTCATAACTTTTGAAATGACTCCACAAAATTATGTAATAATTATACGTTTTAAATTTCAAACGATTAAAAAGCATTTGAAACTTTTTTCCCCATTGACCATAATGCAACGGAATACTTTTGATTGTCCCTGTAATTGATCTATCTATCCGATTTTCATAAAATTTTAAATGACTCGACAAAATTATGTAATAATTATGTATTTTAAATTTCAAATGATTCGGTTGGGTAGTTTTTGCGTTGTTATATGCGGACAGACAGACGGACAGACGGACGGACTGAGCGACAACAATAGGTGCTACGTATTTACATACCTAATTACGAACGCACCTAAAAAAAACAATTAGTGCGATTACATAGTTTTTGAACAACAATACCTGCTAGTTTCATGCATTTTTGAAAATAAGGAAATTAAAATTTATGTCATAAAATTGTCCTTTTTGATTTAAGAGCACCCTTAAATATTTTAATATATAAAACATAAAAATCTTTCACATAAAACTATTTTATGTTATTGCTCCACAAAATTTATTTTACTCCATTTAATAAAAAATCCTTTTTCAGTAATTATTCATATAACCGTATTTCGAACTGTAATTATTTTTCTCTTTGTAAAAAGCAGTAAAACAAATTTTACTATCGAAAATACAGACTATATACTTTTTTCGTGTAATATTTATCTATATATGTTTTGTTTTTCTGAAAGTTCACATTACTGACATATTTTATATTAATTTAGTTCCAAGGTCAGATTTTATAACAGTGCTTTACAAGCCCAATGTTTTCTTTAGTATTTCTCCTGCTATTAAACTTACCGTGTAAACCTTTGGAAATACAAAATTGAAACTTTGCAACAAACAACGATAAACCTAAATCCATCTATTTAGTAAATCTCCAACTCAATCACCGGACATTTCTCCTAATAGGCTCCGACATTTCAATTCCGCTTTAATAGAGAGAATAGAAAATTACAGAATATTCATATTTAGAGATAGAACTAGGAAATCAATATTTGACAACGCTTGTTTAAAATAATAACAGTAATACAGAAACAAAGGCGGTAAGCGAAAAAAAAAAAAAAAAAAGATAAAAATTAATAAATACTAGCTGCACGCACTGCAAATTCTACACACCAAGGTCACTGATTGTGATATCTTTTAATGTAAGGCGGTAAGCGAAAAAAAATTCATTTTACATTAAAAGATTTTTTTTTTTACTTTATAGCTTTACATTTTATTAAATACTAAATTTCAAAAGATAAATAATGTTTACAATTCAGATTAAATGGAAGTTACAACAATAGCATGCTAAACTTTATATTGTTTTCGTACGATATCTATCAATCTATCTGTATTTATTTTTTCAGAAGGTTGACATTACTGACCTATTTTATTAATTTAGTTTCACTGTCAGTGCTTTACAAACCCAATGTTTTCTCTAATAATCCTCCTGCTATTAAACTTACAGTGTAAACTTTTGAAATACAAATTTGAAACTTTGTAACAAAACAACGATAAACCTAAATTCATCTATTTACTGAATCCCCCAACTCAATGGCCGAACATTTCTCTTAATAGACTCCGACATTTCAATTCCGCTTTAATAGAGGATAGAAAATTGCTGAATATTCATTGGGAAATAGAATTAGGAAATCAATATTTGACAAAGCTTTGTTTAAAATAATAGCATTGATACAGAAACATAGGTGGTAAGCGGAAAAAATACGATAAAAAATAATAAATACTAACTGCGTGCAATACAAATTCAATATACCAAAGTTGCTTATCATGATATCGTCACGTGAGAATAATAAGGTTCTATCTGTGTTTTTTAAAAAATTGGTTTACTGATATAGAAAGGTTCTATTTGCATCTATGAAAGCATTTTTGCTACAAAATGATGTTACATATGGTATAACGATTATGTTTTGACATTATTTTAATCCAGAAATGCCATTATGGATATAAATAGAACTTTTCTATATCGAAAAGTCAATTTTTTCAAAAACACATATAAAATCTTTTTACTCTCAGGTGATGATATCTTTCAATGTGGAAGAGAAGAAAAAAATTAGCAGTCTGATCTTAAAACAGTTCTCAACTACTCTGCTCAACAAGCGCCAAACATTTTGGCAGATTTGCAAAATTAATTTTTAACGGAAAGATAAGAAATGAAAAATCCTGACTATGGAAGCGATTTGAAATCGAAGTGAATCTTCCATTTTTTGATCAATAAATTACCTATTGAGTTATAAGCGTTTTCGATCACGTGACAAACAAGTTTTTTACATTAGTTTAAGTGCTTTTTCTTCTTTTGTTCGGAAATTCTGTTCAAAAAGCCCAATTTGGCACTGTTTTCTAAAAAATCTGTTAAATTAAAAAAAAAAAAAAAAAAAAAAAAAACATAACACCGATTACATACTGTTTGAACAACAATATCTGCTTGTTTCATGCATTTTTGAATATAAGGAAATTAAAACTTATGTCATAAAATTGTCCTTTTTGATTTAAGAGCAGCCTGAATATTGTAAAATATAAAACATAAAAACCTTTCATATGAAACTATTTTATGTTATTGCTCCACACATTTTATTTTACTCCATTTAATAAAAAATTCCTTTTCAGTAATTATTCATATAACCGTAATTTGAACTGTAATTTTTTTTTCTCTGTGTAAAAAGCAATAAAACAAATTCCACTATCGAATTCCACTATCTATAAACTTTATATTTTTTCGACTAATATCTATCTATATATTTTTTGTTTTTTTTTCAGAAAGTTCACATTACTGACGTATTTTATAGTAATTTAATTCCACGGTCAGATTTTATAACAGTGCTTTAAAAGTCCAATGTTTTCTTTAATAATCCCCCTGCTATTAAACTTACCGTGTAAACCTTTGGTATACAAATTTGAAACTTTGCAACAAACAACGATAAACTTAAATCAATCTATTTAGTAAATCCCCAACTACTACATTTCTCTTAATAGACTCCGGTATTTCAATTCTGCTTTAATAGAGAATAGAATATTGCTGAATATTCGTTTGGAGGTTGAACTAGGAAATCAATATCTGACAAAGCCTGTTTAAAATAATAATATTAATACAGAAACAAAGGCGGTAAGCAGGAAAAAAATTAATAAATAGTACCTACATACAATGCAAATACAACACACCCAGTTTGCTTATCATATTTTTCAATGTGGAAGAGGGGCTGAAATTAAATAATCATGTGAATCTTACTTGTAGAATGTAAATCATAAATAATCTATTAAAAGCATTCTAATATAAACTATGTTGTCTGGCGAATAAATCAACAAGAAGAAAAAATGTGTATCAGAGTCAAATCGAAAACTGAGTAAATCTTCGCCAAACGTTTCTTTGATTAAACATTTAATGAAATAAAAATAAATATTTACTGTCCTATGTACATATTTACAAAACTTTAAATCACTGGGAGACACACTGCTCCACTTTCATATCCATTTTTGACAATAATAGTCACATCCTTTATCATAACAAAATCGTTCTAATCAAAGTAACATTTAGTTGCATTCCTTCTGTTTACAAAATCCAGAGTGTTCTAAATGTGGAAGTTGAAGTAATGAAATTACATAACGCGCAGCCCCAATCTAACTGTAATTCCTTTTTACTTACCCATCATACGTAGTATAGGGTAAGTATTGCAATCGTTTTGAAAATCGAAAAAAAAAATTTTTTGACGGATTTACACGTTTCAGATACTGAAGATTCCGAAAAACATATTTTTAGAAAAAAAAAAATGTCGTCCGTCCGTCTGTGTGTCTGTCTGTCTGTCTATAACCGCTCTATCTCCCGAACAAATTGAGATAGAGACTTGAAACTTTGTATGCGCTTAATATGTAAAAATGGGACGAAGCCTATTTAATATCAATAACCTCGATTATTCGAACATTTTTTTTTCGGACTCTCGAAAGTTCGTTCTGATGAAAGGTATACAAAAATTTTCGAAATGTTCTATTTTAAGAAGAGGACGTATTAGGCAATAAAATAACACAAATTTTGCAGTCGATCGGATTATTAGTTGCCGAGATATGTGTACCCTGTTTTCCACATTCTTCGATTTTTCATGACCCTGTATTTCATTCAAGTTTCAACTGAAAGATATATTTCAATTGGAAATGAGACGCTTAATCCGACGCAGTAAATTGTTAATTAATATGATTATTATTTTTGGAGTTATAAGGGTGTTTCTTTTACGCAATCCGGTGCTACTTGCGTATTTTGGAGTTTTACAAAATTTGTCGAAATCGGCTCATCAGCAATTTATTGATAGAGCATTACTATGCATATTAAAACTATTTAAATATGCGTTTAAACTTTATTTTGGAATTACGTAGCATTTTATAAATAGTTTACGTGCATTTTATTTATTGTTTTTTATTATGCGTATACATGATGGGTACGTATTACGGTGGTCCCCCAACGACTAGTTTTTTTTCTTCAGGGGGGAAATAATTTTAGTTTCCTTTAAAAGTTTTTTTTAATTTTAGAACTTTAAATTTTATTAAATAGTAAATTTCAAAAAAGGAATAATGTTTACATTTCGTATTAAATGGAAATTACGACAATAGATAGCTACTTATTTCATTTAAACATGCAATGTAAATTACAATCAACATTTTATTATTTGAATACATAATTGATATCTTTCATATAAAAAAAGCTTTTTGGTGAAGTTGCTGGGATATCTAAAAGTACATTAAATGTATAATTGCAAATTAAATTTTATGTTTATTAATAAAAAAAATTTTTGCTCAGTGTGTGTATGTGAGCGCGAAGGCTATCGAAATCTATCGGACGTATAAGTCTGAAAATTTAAGTAAATTGGCGTTCTTGGCATTCCAAGCCAAGTCCTGATGCTTCTGAAGCTTAAATTTTTAATTTTTTTAACAGCCGGGGCCCCTTTAAGTTTCTATGCTCTAAATTGTTAATAACTTGCATCTTTTAGGTAGCTTTCATTACAAAAAGTAAAAAGCTACCTATTGCAGCCGTCCGGAGGAAAACACTTCCGGAAAATTTTGGTATATTTTCACCGATCATGACCCCCAGACCCCAAAACCACCCTCCGTTCAAATGTTGACATATATATATATATATATATATATATAACCATATATATATATATATATATATATCTGATTTTTGTCATGCGATAACTAACGTATTTATGAACCGATTTGAATGAAACTTGGTATGTACATAGTACATACAAATGTCTCGACCGAGTTCGTTGGTCAGCATCATCCGCCATTTTGTTTCAAAATGGCGGCCATTTTAAATTTTTTAAAAAATTTAAAATTTAAAATTAAATGCGAAAAAATTAAAAGTTGAAAAATATTTTCCTTTTACGTGTTAGAACTTAAAACAAAGATTCCAGAACACTTTTTATTTTGTCTATATCTTAAAAAATGATTGAGTTATAGCACTTTGAATTTTTCTTATGGCTGACATTTTGAAACGATCTGATTTTTGTCACGTGATAACACGCGTACTTATGAACCGATTTCAATGAAACTTGGCATGTAGATAGTACATACAAATGTCTCGACCGAGTTCATTGGTCAGCATCATGCGCCATTTTGTTTCAAAATGGCGGCCATTTTAAATTTTTAAAAAAATTTAAAATTTAAAATTAAATGCGAAAAAATTAAAAGTTGAAAAATATTTTCCTTTTACGTGTTAGAACTTAAAACAAAGATTCCAGAACACTTTTTATTTTGTCTATATCTTAAAAAATGATTGAGTTATAGCACTTTGAATTTTTCTTATGGCTGGCATTTTGAAACGATGAGTTCTGATTTTTGTCACGTGATAACACGCGTACTTATAAACCATTTCAATGAAACTTGGCATGTAGATAGTACATACAAATGTCTCGATCGAGTTCGTTGGCCAGCTTCATCCACCATTTTGTTTCAAAATGGCGGCCATTTTAATTTTTTTTAAAAATTTAAAATTTAAAATTAAATGCGAAAAAATTAAAAATTGAAAAATATTTTTATTTTTCGTGTTAGAACTTTAAACAACGATTCCAGAACACTTTTTATTTTGTCTATATCTTATAAAATGACTGAGTTATAGCACTTTGAATTTTGCTTATGGCTGACATTTTGAAACGGTCTGATCTGAACGATCCACAATGTTGCTTTAAAATGGCATACACTTTATGATATCGTAAAATTTGGTGACTCTCTAAATCGCTTAAAATAAAATCAGGTTGAATAAAAGATGACTAATTTCTAAAAATTCCTATTAATATTCAGTCTTGACCAAAACTAGTTTCAATCTTATAAAATCACTAATTTTATAAGATTATTTCCACTAATTTGAGCTTAGTGTTTTTGAACAATGTAACTTACCTTAAAATAAATAAATAAATATATAAGTATATGAAAGCTACCTCTTCCTCCCGGCATTGCCGGAAGGACTTTTTTTTATCCAATCTTATTTGTTTTGGGGGACAATTCTTCATTTAGTTCTACCCCTAGTTCTACACTCCCATCAATACCTTGGGGCCTTGTTCTAGTCCCATTGAAGTTTTTGTGTCCTAAATTGTTAATAAAATGCTTCCTTTTAACCATCTCTTCATTTTTAAATCCTTTTCCATTTAGTTATTCTCCCATTTTACATCTGAATTAAGACCCTGGGTCCCCTAAGCTCCCTTGGGGCCCGATAGAGGGTCCCTTTAACTTATTGTGCATTATGCATTTTTCATCCCCTAATTTTTTCACCTTCTTAAAGCATAGTTTTAAAGCTGAGTCTTGGACTCTTCTCCCCGAACCAACACTCTCATATTTTTATTGGAACTCTAGGGGCCCTTTTTAAAGCATTTAACTAATTTTTTGCGCATTTCTTTGAAATGTGATTCTAATATCTAATGGATAATTCATATACTATGCTTTAATTTTGATTAATTGAAGATCTAAAGCACTAAATACTAAGACAATATGTTTTTGTGTTAGGACCATCCTCTCAATTAGTTTTACCCTTTTTTACTCCCTGTTATAGCCCCCTTAAAAATGTTCCGATGCACTAGCTTTTTTCCCTTTTTCTAACAACTCCCTAAGTCCTTCAACCACTACATGAACGGCAAAAAATTTTCTCAGAGTTCAGTTACCACCAATACATAATTACTTTTAGTGTAAAATTAGCAAGTAAATTTGCTTGTAAAAATATTTTGTTTGTGTAATTATATTTCATAGTTTTACTGTATAAAAAAAAAAAAAAAAAAAAAAAAAAAAAAAAAAAAAAATCGGTAAACTTTTACTTTTTTTAAATTGCTTTCTCCGATTATTCTTTATTTCATAAGTAATAAATTCTACAATTTATACATATTATATACAATTATGCATCGCATTTTAATTTTATTTGCAATTTTTCCTTAAAACTTAGGAACTTTATTAAATGTAGGTTCTACGTAAAGATTGCAGCACATATCGGAACCTTCCAAAGACTTGTACGGTGTATAATTAGATTTGCTACAGTTCTATAGTAAATGCGATGATTGTTAATACCCGGTTTCTGAATAGTACGAAAGTAACAAATAACGAATACTTTCTAATGAGTACAGGGTTTGAAATTAACGACATCATACAGGCTTTCATTTTGTCGTTACTTGTACAGCACTATTATTATAACGGGCCCCGGATAACGCCCGAGTTGGTCAACTGGCACATTAATAAAATAATTGTAATTTTTTAAAATGTACATTATTTTTGGATGCGAATCAGTTTGACTTTAAATGTTTCACGTTGGATTCAGTTCAGATTGACCCAACTTTCACAAGAAATTACTGAATATTTTTTTAATTAAAAAAATAATAATACAAAAGATTTCTACTACTATAATTTGTACTATTAGACCAAGATCTGAATATTTTTAAAATTTCGTTATAGTACAAACGCATCGTATTTGCTACGCTTGACGAGCAATTTCTAACTTTTTCTTATTTCAAAAGCATTACTGGTTGTACTAAAGTGAAATATATTTAAAAGGATGATTTATTTTTCCTTTCTATCTTTTATCCTCTTCTTACCTTTCTATCTCTATTTAGCTTTCTTGATGCTGAAAGATTGTGGAATAACATTTTCAGTAAGGAAATTATTTCATTATTTCTGTTGTAAGAGCATTATATTTGTACATTTCCTAATTTGGCACAATACTAAAAAAAATTAAAAGATTTAAATGGAGTTATAAATATTCGGATAATCCCTATAGATTGAAATTAAATTAATGAATTTTAATTAGCATAATCTTATTAAGTAAATGCATAAAGCTTTTAATGTTGTTTAAAAAATTCACGAAAAATATTTTAGAAAATGAAATTTTCATAAATTCATAATTTAAAATGTAAAAATGTAATCTTTTTTTTTTTTTTTTTTTTTGTCAGTTTTTATGTGGTTTAATAGTCCAATATTTACTCAATCGATACTTCTCGTGTTAAACCTTCAATTCATATGCATGAACTATTTTTATATATGGCTAAAAGCTATCTATACAAAATTGTAAAGTGAACCTCATATGAGATTTACATGCGAGAATGAATTGTTATTATTAATTATTGAATATTTTTGTGATAATTTAAACTTTGAATACATTAACACTGAATGCATTAACACAAAACATGACAGCAATTTTTTCTTTCAAATTCTTATTTAGTTCAAAGGAAAGCTATTCTTTGGAAAATCTTGTCTCATGCAAAACAGAAAGAGATGTTTCAAAGGCGAACTTTGCAACTAGATATTTAAAAATCCCTGTCGGCTTGGCCTATAGGTGGAGGTACACTGAGAAAAAAATATGGTTCTGTCATATAGAATCTAAGTAATGGCTCTAGAAAAAATTGTTCCATGTCATCCTTATAAATTTTAGTTCCATTTCTTAGAGAGTTCCAGAGTCTCTTACTAGAATTCAAGTACGTTTTCCGATATTTTTGTTGTCAAATTTACCTAAAAATCTCTTCAAATAGATGCGAACACAAGAGATTTGATTTAGTAACTATAATTATAGCTTAAGAAATCATTCCTAAAATCAAGCGATAATTTCTCGCTACTGAAACGGTTCAATGTCGTTTCGTCTCCTAGAAAAGAAGAGATTAGAAATGTCAAGTCATTTCGCCTATTCAGCTTAGTTGTTTACCCTACTCGCATAGTTTGGACATCTATATTTCTAGTTAAGTATTTAGAAAGTGACTAACTATTCGTTCTAGTTGAACGCGGCATATTTTTTTACTCAGTGTAGATTTCGAAAAGTACTCATCTCAACAACAAAAAATAAAATAGGATTATAGCTAAATCCAGTTTAACAACTTTATTTGGCTGCTTTTGAACATTTTTTTAGTTCTATTTTCTGTAAGAACTAATTTTATCAGAATCATCTTAAGTGAAATTCGGCTCAAATGCCCATTTTGACAGCATATTTTGAGATATATTCTGACTTTATTAAAAGAAAATCGATCAATACATTACATTATATAGTTTCTAAAAAATAAAAAACTGTCAAATGAATGCGTTTGAAAGCAAAATTGAATTTAAAAATGAGTCATAAATTAAGCAAGTTGTTTTTTGATAATATCAACAATTCTTGAATCACGATCGCTTTGGGAAATTTTGTACGAAGTGCCCACTTTGACAGCTTTTTTTAAAAATATATTTTCCCTTTATCAAAACACTGACCAATACTGTACATTATACAGTTTCTAAATAAGAGAACATGTCAATTGGATGCATTTGAGAGCAAAAATGGATTTAAAAATGAGTCAGAAAAACGCAATTTGTTATATGAATATTTCTTCAATTTTTTAATCACGATCACAAAATTCTGTTTTAAATACTCATTTTGGAAGCCTTTTTAAAAATAAATTCTGCCTTTTTTAAAATAAATTCTGCCTTTATCAAGAAACTGGCCAATACATCACATTATATAGTTTCTAAATAAAAGGACCTGCCATTTGGATGCGTTTAACCCGGGAGGACGCGCGCTTTTCAAGGCATGAATGATTTTAACTTTGCCACCAATAAAATCTAATGATAACAGTCACTTTATTAAGACGGAGACAATTCTTACAAATTTTGCGGTAAAATAAATTGACGATCACTTTTAAAAAATTAGTGGTTACAATTGTAAAAACCACACGCACTCAGGGTCTTTTAGGCCCTGCGCGCGTCCTCGCGGGTTAAAATCAAAAATTAATTTAAAAATGAATCAGAATATAAGCAGTTTGGACTTAAGGATTTTTTTCTTCAACTCAATATTATTGTTTAATTTATTTTTGCTATAAGAATTGGTCTTACGAAAAACTTGTCAGTATAAAAGTTTTAGATATTATTGAAAAGATGTAAAATTAATTCATTTGGATTTGTAAGTTTAAGAATTGACGAAGTTATGGATTTTTTTCTTATTCCATTCCCCTTTTTGTTTTCGTTTTTAATTATTTTCCTGTAAGAGTTAATCCTATCAAAAACTTGTAAATACAAACGTTTTAGATAATTTTATGAACATTTATAAAAAATTTAGTTGGATTTGACATCTTGAGAATTGACAAAGTTATGATTTTTTTTTTTCTCCCCAAAACCCTTTTTTTTTTTTTTTTTTTTTTTTTTTTGCCCCCGATCATGAGCCCTAGACCTCAAAACTACCATCAATAAAAAAGTTTATATATATATATATATATATATATATATATATATATATATATATATATATATATATGCAGGTGATGTGCCCAGGCAGGGATCGAACTGGAGATCCCAAGGTCAGAAAGCGAGCGTCTTATGCGCCGAGCAAAAGGCTAGCTCGATCGCTTCCTGCGAGAAACTCGTTTTACTGACCGCGCAAGATGGCGTCCGCCGCAGTACTCCACCCCCCAGTGAGAAGAACGTCGCGTTGACGTTGGACGAGCGATATGCACTGGTGTTGTGCTGGCGCGTGCCAGAGTGATGTGTTGTTGTTGTGTTGCTGCCGAGCGCATGTGTTCCCCCTCGATGTTGCGCGGCGTGGCAGGCTTTGTGCTATGAGAGTTATCATACGCTTTGATTATGTGCTGTGAGCGTTACACGCTTTGGTTGTGTGCTGTGAGTGCTTCACAGGCTTTTGCTGCTGCGAGCATTTCGCAGGCTTTGGATGCTGGGGGTATTTTTAGTGCTGCCATCTGTTGGTCTAGAGCGAAGGTGATGAAGCGTGTTCGTTTGTCCGAGGTCACCAATGCAGGTTATGTGCCCAGGCAGGGATCGAAATGGAGATCCCACGGTCAGAAAGCGAGCGTCTTATGTGCCGAGCAAAAGGCTAGCTCGATCGCTTCCTGAGAGAAACTCGTTTTACTGACCGCGCAAGATGGCGTCCGCCGCATATATATACATTTCATATTATAAAATGCAAGTTCAAAATCTCAAGGATAGAGTGCATATCTAAAAAGTAAACAATTAACGATAAACAATTAAAAAACTATAAACAAGATACAGGCAAGAAAAAACAGTCCGTTCTCATCAGAGGGAGGACAGACGAGACTTAACCCCACCCCCCTCTTTTAAAAATTAGAATTGTTTCAGGTTTCTGAATGCCTGCCAAACCTGCATTCAAAAAATTATATATAACAACAAAAAATACCAGTTCTTTAATAAACAAAGCAAACTGAAAACTTTTAATAAACATAAAAACAAAAATATCTAAACATAAAAAAAATAGAAAATATAATATAATATATATATATTAAAATAACTTTTAAAATGTAAAAAATCTATTATGATTTATAAACTATCATAAAAATGAAAGCGGCATTTGCCAGGCCTCCTCCCTTACCTGAAACAAAACATAAAAAATTAAGAAAAGTCATACCTGCTTAAAACTCCTGCCTGTAAAACAACAAATTAACAAAAATGCTTTCTCCGAGTCCAAATTGCATATAATTTCAAAATCCTGGTCTGCATACTTTCCTTACACTCAGACCATCCAGTTAAATTCGTTCTGAAATAGACTTTAGAATAAAACTTTCATAAAGTATATTCGGGAAGCATGCTTTCAATTTCAAAGTTACACCAACAATCCACAACGTTGCCAATTATTTTTTATAACAGTTCTTAAATAGTATTTCAAAAAATTATTTGGATACTTATTATTATAAAAAAGATTGGCTATAAATTTAAAAACTTGTATATAAAAATATTTTTCATTGCTACAAATTTTATAAAAATGAATTAAATGATTAATTATTATATTTATGTAAATTTTTTTTATGCAAATTCGAGTACCAGTGTGGCATACTTCTTGTCAAAAAATTAAAACTATTTCTTTTATCATATAAGTCTAAATTTACTTTATTATCCAAAATATGAAAAGAAATATCCAAAAAATCAACATTATAATCATCACTGTTTGGCTTATTTAATTTTAAATGATTGTAATGTTGATTTTTTGGATATTTCTTTTCATATTTTGGATAATAAAGTAAATTTAGATTTATATGATAAAAGAAATAGTTTTAATTTTTTTTACAAGAAGTATGCCACATTGGTACTCGAATTTGCATAATTTTTTTTTACATAAGTATAATAATTAATCAATTAATTAGTTTTTATATAAAATTTGCAGCAATAAAAAATATTTTTACAAGCAAGTTTTTAAATTCATAGCCAATCTTTTTTATAATAATAATTATCCAATTAATTTTTTGAAATACTATTTAAGAACTGTTATAAAAAATAATTGGCAACGTTGTGGATTGTTAATGTAACTTTGAAATTGAAAGCATGCTTCCCGAACATTCTTTATGAAAGTTTTATTCTAAAGTCTATTTCAGAACGAGTTTAACTGGATGGTCTGAGTGTAAGGAAAGTATGCAGACCAGGATTTTGAAATTATATGCAATTTGGACTCGGAGAAAGCCTTTTTGTTAATTTTTTGTTTTACAGGCAGGAGTTTTAAGCAGGTATGACTGTTCCTAATTTTTTATGTTTTGTTTAGGTAAGGGAGGAGGCCTGTAAAATGCTACATTCATTTTTATGATAGTTTTTAAATCATAATAGATTTTTTACATTATAAAAGTTATTTTAATATATATATTATATTTTCTATTTTTTTATGTTTAGGTATTTTTGTTTTTTATGTTTATTAAAAGTTTTCAGTTTGCTTTATTTATTAAAAAACTGGCATTTTTTGTTGTTATATATAATTTTTTGAATGCAGGTTTGGCAGGCATTCAGAAACCTGAAACAATTCTAATTTTTAAAAGAGGTGGTTGGGGTTAAGTCTCTTCTGTCCTCCCTCTGATGAGAACGGACTGTTTTTTTCTTGCCTGTATCTTGTTTATAGTTTTTTAATTGTTTATCATTAATTGTTTACTTTTTAGATATACACTCTACCCTTGAGATTTTGAACTTGCATTTTATAATATGAAATATAATATGAAATATGAGCTGCTTTAGCGCCAATGGTGCTGCAATTTCTCATGTTGAATTGAAACTATATATATATATAAATATATATATATATATATATATATATATAGGTAGATAGATAGAAAAACTTTTTTACTGATGGTAGTTTTGAGGTCTAGAAGGTCATGATCGGCGTAGATCTGCAAAAAAAATTACAGAAATTTCAACATTGGTGCTAATGCAATAGGTAGTATTTCATACGAAATCTACCTAAAAATTATAATCGTTCTTCAATCTACTACTGTGTTGTGTTCTACATGCTTTATTGAACTTCATCTTAGATTCATTTGTAATTAGCAGACCCAAAGGAAGTTGTCCGGGACCGGATGGGCTGGACTTTAATAACATTAATGTTTCCCTAGATTACATTAAATAATACCTCGCATAACTAATCGTTTTCTCCAAATGAATATCGCCCCTTTGAATGCTCTGAATAATAATTTTCAAAAAAGTTTCCGACTGGGTCACGTGCATCATCATAATAACAGTTTTTGGATGATAAAAGAATTACTTAGCAAACCAACACTGGTGCTTTTTTTCTTTTTTCATCTTGTTTTAAAGAAATCGATTTTTTTTTCAAAGGAAAAATATTGAAGGCTTTATTTTTGTTAAATAATTAATTTTAAAAGAATCATATAGTTTTTTTTACTTTAATCAATTGCCGAAAGTCTACTTCATATAGGAGTATAAAATATAAGATTGGATGAGTAAAATATGAAATAGAAATCGTTTTATAAAAAACAAGTTTTTCATTGTCGGCAAAATAAAAACTTAACAAAAAGCGAAAATTAAAAAATCCCTGTTTTTGCGGTTAACTTTTTTTTTAAAGAAAATCTAATTTACAATATTGTCTAAAATATTGTTTTAAAAACGGATTAAAATTGTCAAAAAACTTAAAAATTTGAAAAATACGCAAATTCTTCCGTTCAATGGGGGAGAGGGGGGCTCGTTTGAACATTTTTTTTTTTTTTTTTTTGAAAAATCAATACATTTCTTATTTGAATTATATTTTTTTGCGTTTTAGGTATTATATAATATAAACAATGCATTTCTCCCTCATATAAGCCAAAAGTTAAAAGTTTTACATGTAAATTAAAAAAGTTGTGAGGATTTAAAAAGCTGAAATATTTCTGTTCAAAACTGCCCCATGTAGGTGTACCTTTGAACAAGTAAAAGGCACCTTTGAACAAGTGAATAAAATAGGAAAATATTGAGAGTTTTCATAAAAAGCTGCATATGTTTCAGAAATGTAAAGTAATATGAATATAATTAAAAAACTATATTTTATTCAAACTAATAATTTTTCTATTATTTAACGAAACTGAAGTCCATCAAATTTGATGTAAAAAATCATTGATGAAACAACACAGACTGTCCCTCCAGTTATTTTTGGTTGTGAAAACTTCTTTACAATATCCTTTAAATACAGCAATATGCTATCTGATGTATGGAAAGTTAAAATTTTTCATTCACACTTTTTATGAAAACACTTTTTATCTAGTACCAAAACCAAAAATAATATTTGGGAAAGAGTAAATGAAACAGTGTAGGCTTTATTAGACAAACTTGCTAAATCATGAATTATTATTGTGTATCCGGGATTTTCAATTATCAAATAAATGAATGCCATCATCAATTTAGATTTGAAACTTCCCATAGCTGATGCATCCAGAGATTGTAATACATGTATGCAGTAAGGAGGGATTGTTAACAGTATAAGTTCATGTCCTTTGATATTCTTTATTAACATCTTTTTACAAAGAAATTTCAAAAATAATAATATTTAGGTACATCAACAAATCTTTACTTCATAGTTTTAGATGTTCAATAGTGCCCCATCACATTGAGTTTAACATTACAACTGTTTACTCAATTCGGCTGAAGAATTTGAATAAAACAAAACTAATAAACTAAAGATTACATCTTTATTTAAGTGATGAACAATAGATCAAAATTTTAGGGATACAAAATTATCAACAAAAATCTTACAACTTTAATTTCTTAAATTTAGATTCAAGGGGGAGAAAAATACATATCTTGCTTTGACAGTATTGTGCTTACAAAATGGTGCAGCTTTGTAATATTTATTGCACTGAAGCAATAGTAATGCATTTCCATAGACATTTTTAAAAAATAATTTATTTGAAGGAAAACATTTAGAGCGGTCAAATGTGCCCCCCAATTCAAACGTGCCCCCCTTTCCTGTATATATATACAGGGTGTCCGAAAAGTCTGGAAACGGCCGAATAACTCGAGAAATACATATGAGATTGAAAAACGTAAATATACGTGTTAAATATTTTTAAATAAGCTACTCTGTGATACCAAATTTGACTTTCGAAACCGACCCCCTGGGGGTCAGAGGGGGTCCAACTTTGAAATCTTAAATTATGACCCCCATTTTTTATTGCAGATTCGGATTCTACGGACAAAAATACGTAACTTTTGTATTTGATGTTTATTTGAAATCTTCGTTTATCACGGTGTAATCGAGCATATTAAATCGATACATATTCCCGCTTTTCCAACGGGATTTTCCCTAATCGAAACTGATTGGGCGGAATTTTTGACGTCAAATTCCTCGTCTTTTGTAGGAATAGCGTTTCCTGAAAATTACCAGTGGCGATAATTTCAATAGTGCTACACTGTTAAAAATTTGACCCATTTGCTGCAGCGTCACTCCACAGCTATTATAGAATATCTCTTTTGTGACCAATGAGAATGCTCCATAACACAGTAAAGTAATCGTTTTCTATAAAAGCGGTGGAGTGACGATGCAGCAAAAGGGTCAATTATTTTACAGTGTACTTTACTGTGTTATGGAACATTCTCATTAGTCATGAAAGAGATATTCTATAAAAGCTGTGGATTGACGCTACAGCAAATGGATCAAATTTTTAGCTGTGTTGCACTATCGAAATAATCGGCACGCGTGATTTTCAGGAAACGCTATTATTGCAAAAGACGAGGATTTTGATGTCATAAATTCCATTAGGGAAAATCCCGTTGGAAAAGCCGAAATATGTATCGATTTAATATGCTCAATTACACCGTGATAAACGAGGATTCGAAATAAACATCAAATACAAAAGTTACGTATTTTTGTCCGTAGAATCCGAATCTGCAATAAAAAATGAGGGTTATAATTTAAGATTTCAAAGTTGGACCCCCTCTGACCCCCAGGGGGTCGGTTACGAAGGTCAAATTTGGTATCACTGAGTAGCTTATTTAAAAATATTTAACACGTATATTTACGTTTTTCAATCTCATATGTATTTTTCGAGTTATTCGACCGTTTCCAGACTTTTCGGACACCCTGTATATATATACATAATCACAATTTCAAAATATTAGTGTGCATTTTAAACCAGAATTCAATATTCGAACCAGATTCTCAAACCTTCATGATCGACACATTTCCCTTCAAAGAAAGAAACAGAGACATACACCTAAGCGAACACATTTCTTTTAATCTAATAATTCAGTTACATCTAAAAGAAAAAAAAACTATTTTTACTTATAATGTAAACAAAATTTTAAAAAATTAAGCGGATAAATGTATGTTTAGCGCTTAAAAATTGGTAAAATTAAATTAAAATTATAATATTCATTTTATTTATATTGGACGAAATTATAAAAGTATTTAACCGAAGTTTTAAAAAGGAAAGATTCAGGTACTGTACAGGGGATCTTGAAAATGCTGTACAAGCTATGAAGTCAGACAGTGTTGAATTCAGCGGCGGTCCGAGGGGGATGTATCCAGAGGTGTAGTCGTAAAAATAGTAGGGGTAAACGCTCTAAGCAGAGGGTATACGCTCAAGGCATAGGGTATACCCTAGAGTGTTTATACTATAGCTTTTTTGAAAAACAGAGGGTATACGCTGCTCCTTTAAAATATCCAGAAGATATACGGCGTATACATCCGTATACCCTCCACTGAACCCCTGGATGTACCCATCGGAAGATTTGATATTTTGTGTTATCAATGGACAAAAAATGCTGTCCCTGCCCCAGAACTCTATAATGTCTTCCTCACCCAGAGCCACAGAAATCTCTCCCAAAGAAAAATGTCTAAATTCAACATCAAGTTCTGATCAAATGTGTTTGAAGAAAGCATTATTTTATTTTAATATTCCCAAAACAATGTTGTCTATGAAACTGCTATGGAAAACAATTGGAAGCAAACATACGGGACATTGTCCGTGTTATCATTTAAAGAAGAAAAATTGCTTGAAGATTGGCTAGTTAGAAAATAGAAAATTGGATTTGCAATACATAAGGACGAAGTAAAATGTGATGTCAGGGTTGCCATAAGCGACTATTTTTTAATTCTATTTCGCACCAGTTTTTCAAGACAAAATCTTTTACATGCGCTTTCACGATATTTTCAAGAGAGATGTATTTCGAACTGTACTTTAAAAAATATATTGGTTCGGATAGAATATAAAAATATAGTCGCCTGTGACAGCCCTTTGATGTTAACAATGTCGTGAAACAAACAGGAAGGAAAATATATTTGTAAATAAACATCCAGTGGAGAAATGGGTGATACTTTTTCTAAAATAGTTTCCAAAGTTGCAAATACAAAGTAAGCACCCTGACAATATGTTGACCACCAACTTAGATGTGGTGAAATTGAGTGTGGTCTGTAAGGATAAGATCTGGTATTTTAAGAAAAGGCAATAAAAACACCCGAACTTGTGGTTGTGCGACATCCTCCTGGTCATCTGTAGTTTACTTTACTACTGAAATAGAGAAGTATAGGGGCCAAAGATTTCAGGAAATAGAATCAGATTTGTTCTTTCTTTTTTTTTTTAAATCTGCAATTTATTATTTTTTCAAAACTTAAAAGTGACAACAACTAATCATCATTCTCACTTTTAAAAATGCGTAATTCATTCAAAACAATTTATAAGTTATTTGTACAAGATGCTAAATAAATAAAAAGTATTAAATTTAAGTATTTTTAAAATGTTGCCTGATCATTCGCTGGAACATTTTGCGTTCATTTATTGGTATAAACTGTTCATTTATTTGGTTTTAGTATCGATTTCTATTAAGACATCCCTAGCATCCCGAACGAATAAAATATAGATTTTTTTTTTGTTATTTTTTAATCATTTTTAAACCAACAATATATGTCTCTGCATTGTCAAACACCAATAGGAACTGTATAATGAATCATTTTCTTTTTAAATATCCTTAAGGGTGTTCTCAGCTGCTCCGCTCAACAAGCGCAAAACGTTTTGACACATTTACAAATTCATTTTTTAACGGAAAGATATGAAATTGGATGGCCTTACTATGGATGCGATTTCAAATCGAATTTAGTTTTCTATTTTATGATAATTAAATTGCCTATCGAGTTATAAGCTATTTCGATCACGTGATCACCGGTTTTTCTCCTGCTTTTCGACCGGTTTTTCTGCTTTCGTCGGGAAATGTGTTCAAAAACATCAACTTTGAAGGCTTGTTATGAGATCTATAGCCTTTGTAAAAAAACAGACAAATGAGTGCAATTAGACAGTTTCTTAATAACAACCTCTGCTAGTTTCATGCATTTCCGAACAAAAATAAATTAAAGCATATGTCACAAAGTAGCACTTTTTGATTTAAGAACACCTTTAAATGCTTGTTTACTGGTCAGACTGCCCTACGATTTGCCGTGTTTAGGTTAAACTTACTGTATAAAAAACTCAGAAATAAAAATTTCCATTTTAACAAGAAACAATGATAAACATAAATCTACCTATTTTGTAGATTTCTAACATCAGTCACACGACATTTCACTTGTAAGATCCGGGAACTCAAGTTCCGCTTTAAATGAGATCAAAATAGATGTCCGAAATACTCATTTGGTTATAATATTCAACAATGAATATGTGACAAAGCCTATGTATTTCCACATATTCTGTTGGCTTCAAATAGCTGATCTTTACTTCCTTGAAATCATATGCAAGTATGGCTATTTGTTTCATGCAAAGAATCTCAATCGAAATGTTGAATTTAACGAAAGGTCGAAGAGAAATTTTACTAGATTTGTTACTGAAAGCAGTTTAATAAACATGATTCTAAAAAATAACATGAAAAAAATACATGATTCTAATAACATGATTCTAAAACTTTTATATAGTGTTTTTCAGAATTAAAAAAGGAATTCTTTATTGCATTTATAAACTTTTTACCTAAATGTTTTACCTTTTTTCGTCCATGCAAAAAAAAAGTTTACATTTAAACATTTAAATTACATTCTTCCTTATGTTAGAAAATTTTAAAATGTTTGCTGGTGTATGTCGATAACGACTCCTAGAATACAAATCCACAACCAGTTCAAAACTTTATCCCTCTCTGTCTCTCTCTCTCTCTCTCTCTCTCTCTCTCTCTATATATATATATATATATATATATATAAAGATTTCAGAAGCCAAGAGATACAAGTGACAGGAATTCAATGTGGCGTAAATCGAGTTTAATAATAGTTGACGTTAAATTTGAACATCAATAATAATGATTGAATTAAAATAGAAAACTTTCGCTTGTATCATTGTGGTCTTTGAACTCTTATTTGAATAACTGTAAAAAAAGTAGAGCACAATTTTCTTTCCATTTTGAAATTAATCAGTATTTATTATAAGTCATCAAAAGTGGTTTATCTCTAGAACACAGCACATAATTAGAAAATCAGTTATTTTTCTTTATCTGAAGAGAAACAAGTTGGAAACAAGTTGGGCCTCATTTGCACATGAAGCGTAGCAAATGAGGTGCCTTCGTACGATAACGAAGTTTTAAAAGTATTACTCTCATATATCAATCTCATAAAATTGTAAATAGTGAATTACAATTAAAACGCTCATCAAACAATGTTCTCCCTATACCATTATGTAATGGAATACTTTTGCGGGCCTTGTAAATCAATAACAAATGTTCTTTGCACAACAAATTATGTAAAATGTATATTGTAATGTGTACTTTATAGATGCATATAAATTTTATTCAGTTCGAATGAGTGTAACACCATGAAAATGCATTTAAAACATTTTTCCCCATTGACCGTAATGTAACGGAATGATCTATGCATCCAATTTTCAAAAAATTTGAAATAACTCGACAAAATTATGTAATAATTATCTATTTTAAATTTCAAACGTATACAATACATTTGAGACTTTTTTCCCATTGACCAATGTAATGTTGAATACTTTTGATTGCCCCTGTAATTGATCTATGCACCCGATTATAAAAAAATTTTAAATAACTTGACAAAATTATGTAATAATTATGTATTTTAAATTTCAAACGATTAAAATGCATTTGAAACTTTTTTCCCCATCGACCGTAATGTAATGGAATACTTTTGATTGCCCCTGTAATTGATCTATGGATCCGATTTTCATAAAATTTCAAATGACTCGACAAAATTATGTAATAATTATGTATTTTAAATTTCAAACGATTCGGTTGGGTAGTTTTTGCGTTGTTATACGCGGACAGACGGATAGACGGACGAACTGAACGACCACTGTAGGTGCTACGTCTTTACATAATTACGAACGCACCTAAAAAGCATATTTCCAGGTCGTCTGTTCATTTAGCTTACTTTTTTCAATTTTGTCACTTATAACACCTTGGCTTAGGGATTCCCATATGTATATGTGGTGTTGCGGCAATTTTGGCAGTAAGCATTCAGTCGAAGGCATTATAATTTCGTTAATGAATTCGTGAATTCAATTCAGTGAATACCGACATCTTTGCCGGTCGTTAATGATCGTTAATGTTTGTCGATCTGCAATAATGCCGGTCATTATTGCAGACGGTCCATATATCATTGAATTGTCAAAGACAATAGAATGAATTCCAAACGGGTTTTCTCCATGAAATAACTAAGACATCTGTTTAGCTTTTAATCTTTTACAAGTAAGAAAAATCATGCGTTAAGGATAGATTATGAAGCACTTTCCAACACTTAATGAAATCTTTAACAAAACTTTGTTATTTAGGGAAATAATAGTGTATAGCCAAATGTACCCAAATATGTATTCCAGTACTTTTGAAGAGCCCTGTATTTCATTTGTCAGTTGATATAATGGCAAAATTTAGTTTAGCATGAAAATACCCAGTAGCTTGAAATTTCTTTTTCAGCAATTCATACTATTAGATGGAAACATACTTGAATACTTTTGTTCAGCCCTGTAGTTTACATTGTACCTTTATTACACGTCAGCATAAGGCTAAAATTTACTGTAAACTAAAACACATTAAAATCAACTTAAATCACATTCTCATAAATCATCATTCCTAAGCGTCCATGTACCGAATTCTTTACGTGTCCCTGTATATCCTTTTATCTATATTCTGCAAACATTTCTCAGTAAATTGAGTGAAGCTCAGCGTAAAAATGCATAGCTTATTTAAGAACCACGTTTAAATAATTTACGCTCATATTCAGTAACGTTGGTGAGCTCTTTTGGGTAGCCCTGTATATCAACTATACATTTATACACACCATATAATGTGCATATATTTAGCGAAAAATAAACGCGCATATCATAATTAAAATGCATTTCATCCTTCCATCAGCCATCATCGCACACATATACGGTACTTCGGAAAGAATATACTATTTGAAATCTTTTGTATGGCCCTGTAAATGCTATGTACTTCATATTATTCAAGACAGTAGCGTATAGTTTATATTAAGCTTCAGTGACATATATCAATTTTATTATACATGAAAAAGCTTAATATATTTAAAATATGTCACACACAATTCCCCCTTTTAACCAATATCTAATGGAATTCTTTTGTGTGGCCTTGTAAATGAATAATAGCTACATTTTCACCTTATATTTTATAGAATGCATATTTTAATATGTTTGACAGGGTATAACATCTTTAAAATTTCTTTGAAACGATTTTTCCCCATAGGCCGTAATGTAATGTGAAAATTTTGATTCGCCCTGTAGATAAACTAATCATGGTAGACACTTCATTTTCGATAGGACTTGTGCTAGGGTAAACGTCAATAACATCCTAAAATTTCATGAATTTGAACCTCCACCCACAATTCAGTTTGCGCTACTTAACCACTTCCAACGATTTAGATTTTGAGCTCAAAATTTAAGTTTATGTCTAAGCTTTGAAAAAAATTTAATGAGATGCAAAAAATAATGGTAAAAACTAGTTTATCGTTACTTCAAAGTCTAAAGTGCTCTCTATCGACATTTTTTGAAATTTATCTTTATAATTTATTTTCAAGAAAAAACTGACATAAAGAATAGCTTTAGTGAAAACCGCAAACGAATCTACCAATTTTTCTGTTTTTTATAATCGTTTGAATTTTTGGACTCTAAACTTTAATGGCGCATATCTTCTTTGGAAGACGTTTGGGATCCTTAGTTTCCTATTTAATATTGTTCATCATGATATGAATGACCAGCATGTTAAGTTTGTAAACGACCTTTTGGGACACCCTGTAGATAAACTAATCATGGTAGATACTTCATTTTCAATAGGGTTCGTGATAGGGTAAACCTTAATAACGTATAAAAATTTCATAGCAATCCGAGTATATTTACGGGAGTTAGAGCGCGGACAGACGGACAGACGGACAGACAAACCGAATGCATAAGCACTTTTCAGCTTTGTTGGAAAGTGCTAAAAATCATTTAATTGATGTATAAAAACGAAATAAAACCAAATCACACCGGGTTTTATAGCAGACGATGCTCTTGAAATAGAGGTATTTTAATTATTTTTACTTTCTTCTATCTTTACAAGAAGAAAGTATTGGATTCATGAAAATTTTCGACTTCCGGTTTTCGACGGATTTATACGTTTTAAAAGGTCCTGAACACGTTTTGACTATTTTTAGAAAATGTCTGTCTGTGAGTCTGTCTGTCTGTCTGTCTGTCCGTCTGTCTGTCTGTCTGTGTGTCTGTCTGTATGTGACAAAAAATTTGTGGGCGCTCTATCTCAAGAACTAATGCTCGAAATTTAATAAAATTTTATATTCAGTTAGACCTTGATATGAATTAGTGCCTATTGGTTTTTGGTGAAAATTGGCCTGCAGGTGGCGCTGCTATACTACGTTTTTCATGATTTTCAAGATTGCTATATCTCAAGAACTAATGCACAGAATTTCACCAAACTTCAGATTCTGTGACCCCTTAATATACATAGACGCTGATTAAGTTTTGGTGTGAATTGGTCAGTAGGTGGCGCTGCTATGCCACGTTTTTCATGATTTTCATGATAGCTATATCTCAACAACTATCGCACAGAATTTCACCAAATTTCAGATTCTGCGATACCTTCAGATACATAGCCGCTGATAAGGTTTTGGTGTGAACTGCCCTATAGGTGGCGCTGCTATGCTACATTTTGCACGATTTTTGCGATAGCTATATCTCAAGAACTAATGCAGAGAACTTTATCAAATTTTAGATTCTGTTACACTAGAATATATAACATAATTAGACGCTGATTACATTTTGGTATTAACCTTGCAACAGGTGGTGCAGCTATGCTGCATTTTGCAGGATTTTTCCGATAGCTATATCTCAACAACCAACGCACAGAATTTCATCAAACTTTAGATTTCGTTACAAAATGACATATAATATAATTACACGATGATTACGTTTTGTTATAAATCCTTCAACTGATGGTGCTGCTGTGCTATATTTTACACGGTTTTTTTTTAACTAACTATATCTCAAAAACTAATGCACAGAATTTCATCAAACTTCAGATTCTTTTACACCATAACATAATTAGACGCTTTTTTACGTTTTGGCAAAAATTTTCCAAGAAATGGTGTTGCTGTGCTACGTTTTGCAAATTTTTTGTTATAACTATATCTCAAGAACTAATGGACGAAATTCTATCAAATTTCAGATTCTGTTAGGTCTTGACATAAATAGATGCGTATTAGGTTTTAGTATAAATTACCAACATGAGGCACTACTAAGCTCATTTTCTCAGAATATTAATTAAATTTTGCGTTTTAGGCTTTTCGGATACCAGAATCTCATTAGGCTAGGTCAAATGTTCGAGGAAATTCGATAGTGGGTAACTTTGGGGTCACCACATTTTTTTTTAAATATTAAAATGTACTTATGAGATAGAAGAAAGTTTTGGGATTGACACATCCAACTAGTTTTTATGTTGAAATGAGAAAAATGGAAGGTAATCTGCTATTTTCTATGGAGGAAACAGATAGATGGAGGTGCAGTATAACGTAAAAACAGTTTGAAATATGATGCGCGTTATCACTAAATTTGGTACTTCTCTATTATCCCGTCGACCAATTTCGCCAAATTATACAAATCGCCAAACTAATAGCCAAATTTTACATATGGCTATTAGTAATTTTTATTTTAAATAACGAAAAAACAAATAATTAGTGGAATATTAATAAAAATTCAAATTAAAAAAACGACATTAAAATCACGTAATGACATTTTAAACACGTGAATCTTATTTAATGTCATTGACATTCACGATCATCCATTATTGGCATTTAATCTAATAGTTTGGCGATAATTTTTTGATCGAAGGGATAACCTAGAAGTACCCTAAATTTAAATGCATTCATTCGGCCCAAACAAAACAATCGCATTGAACCAGATACCGAATTCTTTAAAATCCAACTGTGCATTTTTTTCTCTAAAGGAAAACGATCTGTTTATATCTCAAAGAATTCTAAAGTAGCATTGAATTTTATTATAAACTATAACTGTAAATAACTGGAAGTTATAAACTAAAAACCACAGTACTAAAAGTTTTCTTCATTTTTGGAAAGCACACGGTTGCGTTTGGGCTTTTTGTAGAGAATTTCAGGTTTACATTTTTTGCATCACTCCCAGCTACTATAAGTCCTGTCGACATTTTCTTTTTACTTTATGGCTTATTTTATCTTTACTTCACATAGAAATGTAGTTCTAAAGTTGCCATCGCCAGAAAAATTGAATTAAAAACTACAAAAAAATTAATGTCTCAAGAACAAATATAGATACAGTTTTCAAATAAAATGCATTTAAAAGTACATTTTTTTCTCTATACAACGGTGTAAAGATTAAAAATATGCAATGTCTATAAGTTTAAAAATTTATAGTAGCCAAAACTGCAAAATCGAAATTTCATCAGAAAATGTTGCCATTCGCAAAATGACGTATGCGTTACTCACAGATACGTTTGGCCTTTATAATATAGATTGACAACATATCTGAAACTATTCTCACTTCGTACTAAAGCTCAGATCTTACTGTGACAAATCATAGTGGATGTTTTAAGAAATTTAGGTATAAAAAGCTGACATCATATGGAAATTCCAGGCTACGTAAGATCTTAACAGGTTAAAAATCGCACAAATTGTCCGTTTCCGTCGAAAGCTTCTGCTTTTTGATCAAACTCGCAAGGACACAAATCATGACGTCGTGTGCTTCTGATTGGTAAAAAACAAGAATGCCGTACGGAAATGTCTAATAAGAATAATTGTGCAAAGAGGTCTGCCAGAAACTCGTAATGAGCTAAAAATATGACGAGTAAACAAAAATCCCAGGCCGCGAAAAATCTTGAAAAAAAAAAAAAAAAAAAAAGAAAAAGAAAAAAAGAAACAAAGAAAGAAACAGCTCCTTTAAAAACATTCGAATTCACACTATATAATAGAATTTAGTAAAAAATGATGGGGCAATTTAGGAATAAATTAAAAGCTTTATATTTAAGCAAACTGAGTAAAGTAATAATTAATTTAAGGAGTATTTAATGGAATTAATGACAGATATTATTAAATAATGATTTGAAATGCAAATTTCAGATTTAAACAAGAAACAACGATAAACATAAATTTGCCTGTTTACTAGATTTCCGAATTTAATCAGTCGACATTTCGCACAAAAGATTCCTGATTTAATTTCCGTTTTAATGGACAATTCATAAGTACTGAATATTCATTTGGAAATATCACTGAAAAATGTATTTGTGACAAAAGCTTTTGCATTTCAACGAAATTCTGATGACTTCACACTGCTGTCTCTTTTGTCCAAGTAAAATTAGATGTAAGAGTATGTGTTTCTGTAAAGAAAGTATTCGAAATATTGCGAAAATTCAGCAGTGTAATAATTTAAAAAATATGAAAGTGGCTCAAGTAGTCATTTTAAGATTAAATATTATGTTTTATTAAGGCAATGTTTTCTCTTGCAATGCTCTCTAGCTTAACCTAATAGTTCCAAACTTTGAAATGCAAATTTCAGATTTATTAAGAAACAACAATAAACGCAAATCTGCCTATTTATTAGATTTTCGATTCAATCACCCGACATTTCCCATAAAAGATTTTTAGATTTGAATTGCGCTTTAATAAACAATAGATAAGTACTGAATATCCATTTGAAAATAGCATTGGGAAATGAATTAACAATAAATGTTTCTGAATTTCTACGAAAGTCTGTTGACTTCATATTGCTGTCTTCATATTGTCAGGGTGTCACCCCCCTACCCCATCCGTCATACTTTTTCGATCACAATTCCGCATTATTACAACAAATAACCATATCATTCCTCTTTTATCTTTTGTCCTCCTGCATAAAAAAAACCACAGGAGCGATTCATCACTCAATGCATAATCCGCATAAGTAAATGCGGTGTCTATATGTAAAAGATAAGTCTTTCTTTTAAAGTTTGTTTTCACTACTCATTCGTTGGATACGTTTATTTTTGTTCTCTGGTGCATAATCTTATTTAGAAAAAATTCATATTCTGAAAGAAAGGAAAATCAACTCTGTTGCGTCGTGCGCTAGAATTTTTATTTTATTTCAGAATTCTTTTCCAAAATCTTATAAGATTATCATATATGTGGGTCATTCCAAAAATAAAGGTCCCTTTTGAAAAAAAATTTTTCAAAAATTTTTTCATTTAAAATGAAATAAAAATATCATTGAGAAGGTTGTATACATATTCAAGAGTAGAAATTGAATATCAGCAGCACACTTTTTTAAAAATATTTATCACTACACTTAGAAACACAGACACATTGGCTGAAAAATGTCCCCTGTGTTACCATATTTTAAATAATCTTCTCATTTTTTCTTATTAAAGTAGAGAATTCCTTTTACAATATTAACACTTTGATATAAATGCTCTTTTTCAGTGCCATATAGTTTTTTGTTTATGTATATATTTTTTCATGATATAGGCATATTATGTCCCCCGTGTTACCCTTTTTTGCATTCTCCCTGTATAAAACTTTATATAACTTTGTAAAAATTACTCTAATATAATAAAATTATAGTAAAACTTATTTATACATATTAGCCAGTGCATATTATAAAACTGATTCATAAGAAAGTTTTTTCTCTTTTGTTCTGATAAAGGAAATGTCAGTAACATAGGGGACAATAAAGTAACAAAGGGGACATCCTAATTGAACATAAAAAAGTAACAGTTTTAAAAGAGTACTTATGTATTACTTAAAAATGTATTTCTAATACAGACCAACAAATGCATTAAAAAACAAAATATTCTGTGGCATTTCATTTTTAAACTTGAGTTTTTTGTCTCTTAATAACATATCAACCAATATCATGGTAACACAGGGGACTAGTAACACAGGAGACAAAATGAAATAAATTATCACCTATGTATTATTACTATTTTCATAGAAACAATGTAAAGTTAGGTGGAATATTTTCTTTTAACTGAGACTTGCAATTTAAATGCCAATAAACTAGAAAATTAATAATTAATCGAAATAAATCAATAGTAACACAGGGGACACACAAAAAACACACCCACCTTCAAAAATCACCTTTACTTAGATAATATTCTTCAAAATTTAACAAATGATGAAAATGACTATCTAGGATGAACGCTAACTCTAAAAGTACACGAATGACTGCTGTTAACAACATTTAGCTTGCAAATTTTTATTTTAATAGGAAGAAAAAGGTGGCGGTAACACAGGGGACAAAAATTAAGAGACACAGGAATTTTTCTTATAAAATGAAGAAAAAGATTTACAAAAAATATTTAAAGTATATAGAGATAATATAAAGACTACAAAGACATAAAAAATATCCTGAAAGATAACTTAAACGATACATATAGAGAAAAAAAATAGAGTTTAAAAAGTAAAAATTGTTCTTGGGACATGGCTTTTTACAGGACACAATTATTATGAAAGTTATTTGAATAACAATAAATGGAATTTATCTCAAATTTAAAAATTGCATTAAAGAAAAATATCTTTAAAATATATTTTCCAATATTTAAATTTAATTTTGAAACAAAATTTTAGAAAATATAGCAATACAAAGTGTCGGGACACCAAAGGGTGCTTTATTTTTGGAATGACCCATGTACATAGATTTGCAAAAAAGGGATTGGCTGTCATCCCTTAGTGGGTGGCACCCGGAGTGGACAGACCCCTCCGCCTCCCACTTGCTACGCCACTGAAGAGTATGTGTTGTGTGAAGAAAGTATTCGAAACGTTGCAAAAAATGAATAATTCAAAAATTAAAAAATATGAAAATGGACAAGAGGTCTTCTCTGACTAAATATTATATTTTGATAAGACAATGTTTTTTTCTTGCGATCCTCTCTTGTTAAACTAACAGCTACAAATTTTGAAATACAAAATTCAGGTTTACCAAGAAACAACGATAAATGTAAATGCCCTATTTACTATAAATACCTGAATTTACTCAAGCAATAATTTGCATAGAATATTTCTATTCCTAGATTTGAATTCGGTTTTAATGGACAATGGAGAAGTACTGAATATACATTCGTAAATTTGTGACAAAAACTTCTGCATTTCAACGAAATTCTGATGACTCATTACTGATGTCTGTTTTCTCCAGTGAAATGAGATATAAGCGTATTCGTTACTGTAAAGAAAGTATTCGAAATATTGCGAAAACTCAGCAATGTAACAATTTAAAAAATAGGAAAATAGCTCAAGTAGTCATTTTAAGTATGTTTTACTAAAGTAATGTTTTCTCTTGTAATCCTCTCTTAAACTAATAGCTACAAATTTTGAAATGCAAATTTCAGATTTACCAAGAAACAACGATAACCTTAAATCGGCCTGTTTACAAGATTCCAGATTCAATCAGTCGACATTTTGTATAAAGGATTCCGAGATTAGAATTCCGCTTTAAAGGACAATGGAGAAGTACTGAATATTCATTTGGAAGCTGCACTGAAAAATGAATTAGCAACAAATGCTTCTGCATTTCTACGAAATTCAGACGACTTCATATATACTGCTGTCTCTATTGTTTAAGTGAAATGAGATAGAAGAGTACGGATAGTTGTAAAGAAAGTTTTTGGAACTCCGCGAAAAATCAGAAGAGGAACTATTTAAGGGCATATAGAATATGCAATGGTTCAAATTTTTGAGTTTTTAATTATAGGTCTAGAAAATAAGTCTGCATTTATTTTTTATTTTTTTTTCTCGAAATGTGTTGTTTTTTCTTTCTTTCTTTCTTTTTTTTTTTTTTTTAACACTTTACAACAAAGTTGAAAAGTGTTTATGCATTCGGTTTGTCTGACCATCTGTCCGTCTGGCCGTCTGTCCGCTCTCTAACTCCCGTAAATATACTCGGATTGTTCTGAAATTTTTATATGGTATTGATATTTACCCAGCACGAATTCTATTTAAAATGAAGTTTCTACTATGATAAGTTTATTTACAGGAATAGTCAAAAGTTTTCCGATACATTACGGCCAATGGGAAAAAATCTTTCAAATGAATTTTTAAAGTTTTACACCCTGTTAAACTTATTCAAATTTACATGGATTCGCAAAGTGCACTAAAATACGCATTTTGTAAAATATGCTGTCAAAATAATAGTTATTATTCATTTACAGGGCCACTCAAAAGAATTCTATTACACAATAATAAAGGAGGGAATTGTTTGCGACATATTTTAATAATGTTAAACGGTTTGAAGTATCATAAAATTGATATACGTTGCTGAGACTTAATATTTAACGCATAATACGAAGTGTATAGCTTTTACAGGAAACACAAAATATTTCAAACCTTATATTTTTATCCGAAATACTGTGTATTATCGATGATAGCTGATGGATGGTTGAAATGCATTTTCAATTATGATATGCGCTTTTAAGTTTTACAAAATGTCTGCAATTTATATAGTGTATAGAAATGTTATAGTTGATATACAGGGTTACACAAAAGAGCTCATAAAGATTACTGAATATGAGAGTAATTAACTTAAAGATGGTAGTTATGCATTTTTACGTTGAACTGCTTTCAGTTTACTAAGAAATGTTTGCAGAATGTAGATAAAATGATATACAGGGCCACGCAAGGAATTAGTTACATGGTCCCCCATATGTGATAATTTCTGGAAATGTGATTTAAGTAGCTTTAAGAATGTGTTTGTTTGAACTAAATTTTAACAAAATACTGGCGTGTAGTAAAGATAATGGATAAATTACAGGGCTGAACAAAAGTATTGAAGTATTTTCCATCCATTAGAATAAAGTGCTGCAAAAGAAATTTCAGCCAGTTAAGCATTTTCTTGCTAAATTAAATTTTCCCATTATGTTGTATATATATATATATATATATATATATATATATATATATATATATATATATATATATATATATATATATATATATATATATATATATATATATATATGTAAAGGGCTGCAAATATCGACTCGCTAAAATATTTATTTCTTACTCCAAAATTTCATAAAGTACCGACTAAATACAGATTCATTTGCAGTAATGTTAATAGTATTGGTAATAATTTTAATAGGAAATTTGAGGATTTACTTAAAAAAATTTTGAACATGCTGAAATATAAATATAAAGACAGTAACTGTTTTTGGATTATTTCTAATAGTTTTGAAATTGTTGAAAAATTAAAAAACAATAAAATTCATTCTATCCATACATATGATTTCGAAAATTTATTTACCACCATTCCTATTAGTATTTTAAAGGATGCACTTTTAAAAACAGCTGAATTGGTTTTGGATGGTGCTGATTTTAATTCAAACTTGTTTTATAAATTATGCCGGTTTTGCCTTTATAATAATTATGTTTATACTGGTTCTAAAATATACCTACAAATTAATGGGACTGGTATGGGACCTAGTTACTCATCCACTGCAGCTAACTTATTTTTATTTTTTTATGAATTTCAATATAGTATAAATAAAGCTGATCTAAATTTTTTTGCTTTCCGATACATTGATGATTTGATCGTTTTGAACATTAATTCTGATTTCAATGAAATTTCTCAAGAAATTTATCCTGACTCCTTAATGTTAAAAAAAACTAATGAAAATAGTTCGGAGGCTGATTATATAGATTTAAAAATAAAAATTTTAATAGATAACAAAATACAAATTTTTATTTATGATAAGCGAAAAAGCTTTTCTTTTACAGTTAATCAGCTCGTACACTGGTCCTCCAATATTTCAAGACGAATCTACATTAACATTATAATCAGCCAAATTTTCCGATTTTATAGAATATGTTCAGAAAAATATCTATTTCAAAGTGAGCTTTTTCAATTTAAAAGTAAACTTCACTATAAAAACAATATTCCTCTCAAGTTCATAAAAAAGTACTCTGATTTTGCAGATTCTTTACATTTTTGATCGTTTGCTACTCATTGACAGCTAAATGACTTGTATTACCTAAAGCCTGCTTAAGGACGGTTTTATGATAATGAGCTGCATTGGGTGGCAACAGACCTGGATTGTTTTTGGATTGGTTTGGAATACGATTTCTACTTTGTTCTGTTTAATTTGTTTTGAGTTGTGGCATTGCAGCTAAGTTGGGGATGTGGTTTTTATTCAGAGAACATATTTTGACATCGTTTACAATGTTCCAGGTGGGACATTCGTTTACTAATGTGGCGTAGGGTCCGGTGGGGGAGCGCGTGAATTATAGCCATCGGGTGTTTAACATCTGATTTTTTGCTATTCACCGCTCTGGCCGAAACCCACTGCCACTTAAATACATTTTGTTTTTGTAAACTCGAGTGTCCGGCTGCTTTTGTCTAATAAAACCCATCGCTGATGAGGCTGACAGCCTATTGTTTTTGTATTTTGATTGTTGAATTTTCAATTTTAAGGGATTTTTGTTTTGTGAGGGGGGTGTGCTGGTTCTTGCTAAATTGATAAATTTGAAATTATATCAACCGACGGATACAGGGCTGTTCAAAAGTATTTCAATACATATTTGGCTATGGACAATAGCTTCTCATTTCCCTAAAAAACAATGTTTTGTTAAAGATTTCAGGAAGCGTTGGAAAGTGCTTCATAATCTATGCTTAACGCATGATTTTTCTTACTTGTTTTTCAGTGCTTTGGTACTCTTTCCTAAAATTCTATTTTAGGTAAACAGTTCAAACTTTCCAAAATTGTGTAACCAATTTGTTTCTTTAAAAATATTTAACATTATAGATATGAGTAAAAAGAAAAAATTAATAATGAAAAATGCGTTCTTAAAATTTTTACAATTTTGAAGTTTTTTTGTGTAAAATATTTTTAATTTTGTTTCTTTCGAGATGAAATTAAAATTGCTTCTTATTATTCTCAAATAGCTTGTTTTTCGACACCACAACAAATTTTAATGTGATATATTTAAAAAATTTAAGAAAAGTGTACAGTACAGACATATTGTCCAGAAAATATGTTAAAAATCTATTACAAAAGTGTGAAAATTATTAAAATAATTGTGAAATTGACATTAAAATATTGTCATAGTAAAGAAATAATGTACTATTTAAAAAAATATATATAATATACACTTAATACACTATATGGCCATTGATTATTGGACACTTGCGATTTTAGACATTTTGTTAAATATCTAGAAAAATACATGAGGAATCATCTTGAAACTCTTAGTGTATAAATATTATAGTATAAGTCATACATCTCCGTGAAGATTTTTTACCGAAACTCCATAGGGGACCGTCAACAAATTAAAAAAGAATGAATATCTTTTGAATAACCCTGTCAAAACTAATGTAGCAAAAGCGCTCAAACTCTAGATTATGATTGAATGCCTTATTGTAATATGACTTGTTCATTTTTATGCAAATAGCATGCATACTTGCAGAGAAATTAAGATTTTTATAAAAATGGTCCCAAATTTTTCTAAGTTTTTTCCTTATAATTTTCAGAGTTCTTAATATAAAATAATATTTTTTTCAGAAAATATGAGAAACAACATTGCACACAGTACCCTGTAATCAGAATTAAAAAATAATGAAAATTGTATACTAAATGAGTTGGTTTACTAAATAATTTTTTACTGCGCATGCGTCAACAATATCAAAATTTCATTTGCATATTATGTTAGCTAAATGTATAGAGCAATTTTTGTAAAAATTCACAAAATCATAACTTGAAAATTCTGAAAATAATCGTCAATTGAATAAGTTGAAAATCCGTTATTCTCAAAATGAAGCAAAAACAAGAGGGGTCGTATCCATATATTCATTGATTAGTGTCAATATAGAATACACAATACGGGATGTATTACTACATTTGGATAAAATCCCTCATTTTTTTGCTTCATTTTGGAAACAACGGATTTTGTCCTTTTTCTATGGAAGATTACTTTCAGAATTTTCAAGCTATGATTTTGAGACTTTTACAAAAGTTGCTCTATACATTTAGCTAACATAATATGCAAATGAAATTTTGATATCTTTGACGCATGCGCAGTAAAAAATTATTTAGTAAACCTACTCATTTTTCATACTATTTTTATTATTTTTTAATTCTGATTACAGGGTACTGTGTGCAATGTTGTTTGTCATATTTTCTGAAAAAAATGTTATTTTATATTAAGAACTCTGAAAATTATAAGGAAAGAACTTGGAAAAATTTGGGACCATTTTTATAAAAACCTTAATTACTGTGCGAGTATGCATGCTATTTACATAAAAATGAACACAATTTATTACAATAAGGCATTCAATCATAATCTAGAGTTTGAGCGCTTTTGCTACATTAGTTTTGACAGGGTTATTCAAAAGATATTCATTCTTTTTTAATTTGTTAACGGTCCCCTATAGAGTTTCGGTAAAAAATCTTCACGGAGTTGTATGACGTATACTATTATATTTATACACTAAGAGTTTCGAGATGATTCCTCATGTATTTTTCTAGATATTTAGTAAAATGTCTAAAATCGCAAGTGTCCAATAATCAATGGCCATATAGTGTATTTAGTGTGCATCCCCTTTTTTTTATTAAAGATTCAATACATCTTGCTATGCTTTGTATGAGTTTTTGGCAATTAATTTGTATTTTGTTGTCATGGTACCAAATTTGGATGAGTCTTTCTGTTTGACCATTCTTTTTTTTATGTTATATTTCGGTAATGTTTTCTTTACAATGACCCATATATTCCCAATGGTATTCATACCTGGATAGTTTCCAGGCCTCGAAAGTGTTTTTATGGGGTTTTTTTTCCAAACATTTAGTCGCAGATGAAGCTTTATGGCATGTACCTCAATCATGTATGAATATGAAGTCTCATTTAGAAACCAGTTTATTGATTGTGGAATTAGTCTTTGTTCAAGCACTTTTTTTATGCTGATTCTGGTCCATCATGCATTCTACAATGTATAAACGTCCAATACTGTGAGCAAACTATTACTTAAGTAGAATATTTAACTGTATATGTACTACGCACTTGCAGGAAAATTCATCACTGGTACTTCTCCTGACATATTAACATCTTTCTTTTGATATCGTAAACAGTGATTCATCAGAAAAAATTTGCCTAAAATATAAAAAATACTTTAAGAAGTGTAATTTGTAGAAAAATATTCTTATAAAGAAATTTTCAATCAAATTTCTTAACAGTTTCGTTCCTTTATTCAGTATGAAGAAAACATGATTTCAGAAAAAGAAATGAACAACTTGAATTCAACTGATTAATGAAAGAAAAATTAATATTTTTTACTTTACTACAGTCATTTCCGAATTATTCTTGCACAACTTTTTCCCAAACAAATCTCTTCTTTTTCATAGCAAATGTTATTTTAGCCCTTTTTTTTTTTTTTCCTTTGAGGACAACGAGCACTCAGTCCAGCTGAAATGAGCTTTCTATGGATAGAAGAATTACATACAGTGAGCAAAAAGAGTATTTCCACACGAGATAAATTTGTTGTAGCATATGTATAAATAAATAAAAAGCAACTAAGAATTAAAAATACCAACACTTTTACAAAACAAATAAACATATTTAATACCTGACTTAATAATTATATTTAAAATATGAAAACATAAAATGTAGCATTCGTACTGCTAAAAAAATATTTGCACACTAGCAATAAAAACAGAAATAGAGGAATTATTTATAACTTAAAAACAGTGCTAATGTTTAGTATGCATGCCCTTTGCTTCAATTACAGCTTGTAATCGTCTGGGCATTGATTCTATTAATTTGTGATATGTTTCACTGCTGATTTGTAGCCATTCTTCCTTAAGAGCTTGCTTAAGTTCTGATTTGTTAGAAGTTTTCTTTTTCTTTATATTCACATCCAAAATATGTCATAAATTTTCAATCAGATGTCTAGTGATTGTGGTGGAGTTTTCAATTGATTATTTTACATTATAAAGCAACGATAATCTCGTAATACAGTAAAACCTCTAAATAACGGACAGCTCGGGAGCGTTTAAACTGTCCGCTATTCGGAGGTGTCCGCTATTGGGAAAATCTCGGCGATTCAAAAATTGATAAGAAATGCATATGTTTCCTTATTTGACTCATATATATCCTAAATATAGGACTGTAAAAATATACCACCATTTATTACATAATTAATAAGAAATTAATTTTTTTAAGCAAAAAAACTGAAATGAAATTGTGCACACCTTTTGCTTTTGCTTGCGATTACATGTAATTTGCTTTTCAGTGTCAAGTTCTAGTCCAGGTAATAGTTTTAATACTTTTGAATCATATTTACTTTTTTTTCTTACAAAAAAATTCTATAACTGCTCACCACATTTTGCTGCTTCTTAACAGTATAAAATCTCAAATTTTCTACGAGGGAGGAGGCATACCAAAGCTCTGGAAGGGACATTTTCTCCCAACTCACCCCATGAATTCGATACAGGGTACGGGAAAGGGATTTAACCCAGCCTAACCCTAAATTTATCAGTGGTCAGAAAAATTATGACATATTTTCCCGATAAATTTAGAGATTTTTTACTGTTTTTCAATTTTGTTTCGCATTAAAAATAAAATTCTCAGCCTTCATCGTCAAAATTAGTGTCCGCTATTCGGAATGTCCGTTATTCAGAGGTTAAACATATAAAAATTAAGGTTTTGGGAGTGGGGATTGGAAAACTGTCCGTTAAATAGAGGTGTCCGCTATTCGGGAGTGTCCGTTGTGGAGGTTTTACTGTATATGCAGAGTGTTTCGGATCATTATCCTGTTAAAAATAATATGAATTAGGAATTCCTAATTTCAGAGCACTGTTAGATAAATGATCTCGCAATACATTAATATAGTGTTTAGCATTCATATTGCCTTCAATAAAGGTCATTTCGCCAATTCCGTTAAAAGACATGTAATTCCCAAAACATTACATGACCACCGCCATGTTTTACAATTGGTTTCAAGTTTTTAATTCTAAGAGAAGTACTTGGCTTTTGCCATGCAGTTTTCTTACCATCTGAGCCGAAAATATTGACTTTGCTTTCATCGGAAAAAATAACAGTTTTCCAAAACTCTAGTGGTTTGCTGACAAACTTTTGCAAATTCAAGTCTTTTCATCCTATTTGTTTCACTTATAAATGATTTTTTCGAGGGGCTCTTCCTCGAATATTTGCATCATGAAAAATATTTCTAATTGATTGTGGTATAACTATTGTTCCTGACATTGAAGCGACATCAACAGTCAATTCTCGAGCACTTAGAAAAGGGTTTTTTGAAGATTCTTTTATGATGGCTCGCCTTTGCCTGGTATTTAGCTTTTTTGGATGCGCAGTTCGTGGCTTATTTATTGTCGAACCAGTTTCTTTTTTCTTTTTAACTACATAACAAACACTAGAAAAGTTTAGATTTAATTTTTTACATATTCCTCGGTAACTTAATCCAGAATTGTTAAGAAATATAATCTTCTCACTGGTGGCAATAGACATTTCACACGTTTTCGGCGCCATTAGAACAAAAACTCCCCAGAATCCCTGCTCCAGTTAATATATTACGTGACTTTAAAGTGCGGGGCTAATGTACTGCGGGACTGATATACTAAACATTTGCATAATGTTCACATTTAATGCGTTTTTAACAATTAATGCTTCGTGTGAAAATACTTTTTAGGTATGAGAAAATATTAATTTATTTTTTTAAATGTGTAATATTACTGTTTAAGGAAAATGGGTACTTATTTTTATTTTCTTCTCATTTAAATAAATGAATAATTAAGAGAATAATATCAAATTTGCTTTCTATGGTTATGCAAAAAATCGTCTCCGTGCAAATACTTTTTTTGCTCACTGTAGATTTACTCCATATGCTTGCAAATGGATTTCTAGTTCATGACTAGTGGCTCTCTTGATAGCTTTATCAATTTGAATTACCTTCTTTTCTGTTCTTGCAATAATTTTACTTTTCCTTCCGCATTTCCTTGCTCACAATGAATTTTCTCATTGACACTTGAAGCCCACAAATATTTTTATTCTATACAAATTTTTGCTTTTTTAGCGAATTCGGGTTGCGTATAGTAATTTTCTTGGATGAGACAATGTACCACAGCTTCTTGAGAAATATCACATATTTTACCTATAATCACGCAAAAATTCTTTGACAAACGATAAAAAACTACCAATTAATATAAATTAATCGAAACAGCGCGAAGATTTGTTTTAACAATAAAATAAAACTGATGCCAACTCAAGAAAAGGAAGAGAATACAAGCATAGAAAGCAGACGATTTAAAAATTTTATTTTTAACTCATTTGTTAATTCGCGTTTGTAATGACCGAAAGATGGCGTTGTTATAGACCTGATAATCGTTTGTTTACGTTTGTTTGTTTACGTTCCATGCTGTAGCACTATAGCATAGAACCAGTTTGAAGAGCTAGTTAAAGTGCAGTTTTTTTATCTTTTTTATTTAATTATGGGAGATAAATTACAAATATCGACAATTTTAGAATTTCTAAGATGCTGGAAAATCTAGTAATTGCTTTAGAGAAGCTGAAGCAATTATTGATTCAAAGAGATTAGTAATGTGCGGCATTAAAGAATGCAAAGAAGAAGAAATAGAGATTGTAGGCTCGTGTTTACAAACAAGCCAAACAAAAGGAAATCCCCATATTATTTCAGGTTTGCTAGTAAAGGAAAACAAAAAATTGAAAATAAAAAAAATTTCTTGCTCTTGCAAAGCTGGGTCAAGCGAATCATGCAAGCATTGTGTTGTGGTCATGTTATTTTGCCATGAGTAAGTCAAATGTACTTTTTTATATTATAGATCTAAACTTTGTGTATAAAATTTTGATTTTTGATAATTTTAATACAAAGAACCCAACGTTGCATTCGTTATAGAACTGTTTATTTATTTATCGGCCTTTTAAACACTGATTTCAGCGGAAGATGCTCATGGTATCAGTTCTATTTCTTTTAGTTCGACTTTGTCCGCGAGAGGGCGTCTATTTCATTTCAAACGCGAATAAACAAATTCTTTATGGAAAGTAAACAATTCAGTTACTTTGTATCAAATATATTTTTTTTTAATGGCAACATTTAACAAAATTGTATCCCCAAAGCTATTCTAAATGAGTGAAAAATTGAGTGGATAAACAAAACAAATTACTTTTCATGAAACATTGCACGTATATGGAATATTAATCAAACAAATCTAAAAAAATCACAATTATTCTAATAATTAACACAGTTCTGTGATTCTCGAAAACTAATTTATGCATTAAATTAATTTCTTTTGATTTATGCATGGCCCATAATGTTCATACAGTGTCTCACAAAAGTGATGGGACACTTGTGCTTTATAAAAAGAAACTGCAATAAAATAAATAAACAAACACGTGCAAAAATTTTTTGGGTGTGTTTCATATTTAAAGTTAGTAACAATTATTACATAACATGCATTTTGTCAAAATATTAAAATATTAATTTAGTAAAAATACAATTGTTCAGAACCGAGCAAAAAATGGCTCACATAAGTGATGGGACACTTACTTTTCCATCAAATATTTATCCAAAAATTTTACTTTTTAAAAGGTTTTAATATTTTGTTGGATTTGCTTTTACTTTTAAAACATGATTTAATCTTTTTGGAATGGATTCGACTAATTTTTTTGTGATTTCTGGAGTGATTCCCCAAGTGATTCCCCATTCTTCTTGAAGCACCGATTTTAGTTGTTGTTTTGAAGAAATGGTGTGTTTGCGAATTCTTGATTCCAATTCTTGCCAAATATTCTCTATTGGATTTAAGTCTGGAGATTGTGGTGGTGTTTTTATTATTTCAGGACAGTTATATAGCAGCCAGAGTCTAACGTTCAGAGCAATGTGCTTGGGGTCATTGTCCTGGTAGAATTTAAAATTGTTATGAAGGTTCAATTTTCGTGCTGAAGATTTCAAATTTTGCTTTAAAATATCAATGCCAACTCCAGCGGACGACATACACCCCCATACCATAACTCCTCCTCCACCATGTTTTACTGTTGGTACCAAGTTCTGTTTGCGAAATTCTTCCCTGGGTTTTCTCCACACCAAGATTCTACCGTCAGAACCAAATATATTAAATTTACTCTCATCAGCAAATATAACTTTATTCCAGTAATCATAATTCTTATTTATGTTGGATTTTGCGAAAGCTAGTCTGAGTTTTCTATTCTTTCCACTTACGAAGATTTTTTTCCTGGCTACTCTACCGTGATATCCAGCAGATCGAATTGCCCTTCTAATAGTCTCAGGATTAACAATTATTCCATATAATGCTTGTAAATCAGCAGCAACTTTTGAAGCACTATTTCTATGATTTTTTTTTTTTTATATTTCGAACGATAATTCGCTTTATTCCATTGGATAGCTTTGATGGTCGGCCAGGTCTTCTTTTATCCTGAATCATATGATTCTTTTTATATCGTTTAATGATATTGAAAGCTGTTGAACGACTCAAGTTAACTGTTTCAGCAGTTTTTCTAATAGATTTCCCACGTTCAATATGCAAATTAATAACTAATTTTCGAATTTCAGGCGAAGTTTCTTTTCGTTTAGCATTCATGGCTACACAGAGCTAAAAAACACAAAAATTCCAAAACAAACTGGAGAGAAATACTGCAGACGATTTTATAAGTTATTGCCAATTGCTTTTAAGTAAAAATAAAACCCCAAAAAATATTTTTATTGCTTATTTCAGACGATTTTTTTTTTTTTTTTTTTTTTTTTTTTTTTTTTTTTTTTGCATATATAATGGTGTCCCATCACTTATGTGGGCTATTTTTTGCTCCGTTCTAAACATTTGTATTTTTATTAAATTAATATTTTAATATTTTGACAAAATGTATGTTATGTAATAATCTTTACTAAATTTAAGTATGAAACACACCCACAAAAAAATGTGTACATGTTTTTTTAATTTATTTGATTAGTTTCCTTTTGTAAAGCACAAGTGTCCCATCACTTATGTGAGATACTGTAAGTACTGTAAACAAAAAAAAAATCATTTCTAACTCTGTTTTTAAGTAAAATGCATAATGTTAAATATTTCGTAGAAATTGCTTCATTTTACTAGTCGAGATATTCTATGTGCACTTGAAATGTACAGAAATGGTTCAAATAATCATTTTTAAGGATCGACCGAAACAGGTTTTAAGATTATGAAATTATACAGCAATGGTTGATTAAAAAGAGTCAGAGCGCCCTCGCGTAATAAAAGGTTTTTACATAAAATAAAGAGTCTTAGGTCATCGGTTGCTTGAACCTACTTCACGTTTGTAGTTTATAAATGTTAAATTTAAAACATAGTCATGCTGAAAAAAATTAATCTGCGATTTTAAAGTTTCAAATCATTATATACAGCGAGTAGAATTCTGCGCAGGCTTTCGAAATGTTATATTTACAACTCATAAAATTTTAAAAAGTTTCGGACAGTAATAACTATTTTATTTTTAATATTAAACAGCTCGACGGAGAGTAAAAAAACACAACTCTTTTATAATAAAAGATTAATATTTTTGCACGAATTTTTTATACGGCTCCAAAAATATTATATTTGTAACTGGCGCTAATTTCAAAGAGTTTGGGCAGTAAGAATTATTTTTAACTATTCAAAGGCCAATTTTTTTTTTTTTTTTTTTTTTTTTTTTTTTTCCCTTAAAAGCGTTTTAACACTAAACATTTATGCATTTTACGATTTTTTGGGCTTTAAAAATGTAACATTCATCATTCGAGAAAATTTCAAATAATCTGGATAATAAATTTATATATATATACGTATTAAACAATCCTATGTTGAAAAAAAAAGAAAATATTTTTTAGAAGCCGAAAGCAGCGGGGCATTAGATTCGATTGGAACTATTTTCATTTAAATATATATGTATTCATTCAACCTTCATTTAATGTATATTTAATAATATTATCTCAGACTTGGGCTAACTTGATCTTTCGTTTAAAAATATATTACCAAAACAGACCGCTATGTGTGTATCATGACCGATGCACGCTGCCGAAGTCAGTGTACTTCCTCCTTCCCCCCAAACATAGCTCAAGGTTTGTTAGAATACTTTTTCATTTGAAAATATAAAATCATACAAATTACAGTGTGCACCTAACGGAAGGTAATGGGTCCGCTAACATCAGGATTGCTTAGAAAAATATTCGTTCGAATATGTAAAATCATTTGGCATGTACTATATTCCCATTTATTACCACGAGCTCGGAAAACGCTCTGCGTACGAACTAGTTTAATATAAATGAGACTTTTAGCCATTGTTACAAAATGTGCTTTATAGATACTTCATAGTTATTATAAAACATATTAAGATCAAGTCTTTTTAAAAGATCCAGATTCTAATTGGAAATTACTTTAAAAATTCGTTATCTATTTTTTTTTCTTTAGAAAATATGTTACTTTGAAAGACGTAGATTCAAAATTAGAACTTACACGAATCTAAAACATTTTGCCTATGGAAAACATGTACATAAAAAAGAATAAAACAAGTAAAAAAGTTATTCCTTTAAAAATGAAACATGTTCTTTTATTTTACTTCTTTTTTTAAATCTGAAGAATTAAGACATCATGTCATTATTCATGAAATATGGAAAGGGAGTTAACAAGACTTGGATGCGGAGAGTTTTAAAGAAATGAAAACAAATGAATAAAGTAGAAACCCGATATTCCGAACTAATTGGGACCGGATACTGGAAAAAATTTCCACATATTAGCAATTTAAAAAAATTTAAATTTTATTTTCATTTGAAATAAATGTAACCAATTATGTATGTAACTCCAAACAAACGAAATAAATTATTATAAAAGAAAAAATATATACTTTAATAACGATATCATTATTTGGGGTGGGGGGGGGGGGAGAGATTCGAGGGATGATAATGTATGATGTCGAAATGGGGTTAGGAGATCCAAAATTACCATAAAGTTCATAAAGCTATATTTGCACAGCCTTTAGGTGGATTTCATTAATAATAATCAACATATTGACTTGTAAAAGCGTAAATTAAATGCAGGGACTAGTGTCAGCCCTATACAGCGCTGCTCGGCTGGTAAAAAACAGTTTGTTACTTTTAATAAATTAATTTAAAACTTACTATTAATACATAACAGACTCTTCAAATAAAAATTACAACTGTAAAGGTCATAGCAGTAGATACGTTTTTTTTCTCCACATATAAATTTGAATCAACGGTGATAAAAAAGAAATTACTTAATCGGTTCAGAGCTGTTCCTCAGAAAAAAGAAGAAAAATCAGTGACTTTACTTCTTAGGTGTGTGTAAATTAGTCATATTTTGGTGTTTAACAGTGATTAGAAATTATTCTACAAAATTATAAAAATGAAGCCGACATGAGCTCTAAATAACCAGCTTTCATTCCATTTTGTTTTAGGCGTTTTCATAAAGTTTTAGGCTCTGTGTACACTGTAAAAAATTGTGTAACGTTATTCCATAAAATTTATGACAGCCTTGCTACCTCCATTTTATGGAAAACTTTTTTCACTTATATAATGGAGTAATTTAAATACCGGGTGATCCAAAAGTCAGGACGAACTTTAAAAATGAATAATATGAAAACGAATTAAGATACAAAGATATACTGTTTGCACCGAACGGATGGAGAAGAAACCGGGTTTTGTGTAACAACGAAAAAAAAAATAGTTTTGTTTGAGACCAACAAATGGCGCTATAGTGTTTTATTGCACCGAAAGATAATTTATAAATGAAAAAATGTTGACAACTTACAAATCAGCTTAATTTCAGTTAATTAGTACTACAGTAAATGTTCAATGTACTGTCCATCATTCATAAGTGCAGTTACCGGGTGTCCCAAAAATGACTGATGGATTTTAAAATTCAATAACTTGCTAACGGTGACAGCTATTTAAAAAAATTTAGAGGAGGGTTATGTATAATATCGGGAGTTTTTTTACCGTAATTTTTTATTTTAGTTCGAATTTCAAACAATAGGTGGCGCTGACGGCGATTGAAGGCCATGTCGACGCTTCACTCAGCACTGATCACCTGGCCTTCAATCGCCGTCAGCGCCACCTATTGTTTGAAATTCGAACTAAAATAAAAAATTACGGTAAAAAAAAAAAAAAACTCTTGACATTATACATAACCCTCCTGCAAAAAATTTTTAAATACTGTCACCGTTTGTAAGTTATTGAATTTTAAAATCCATCAGTCATTTTTGGGACACCCGGTATGAGATAAGACACCACACCATTCACAGCATTTAGTAGCATTTCTTGCGTTATTGCAGACACACTTTGGTGGATGGCATCTTTCAGTGCTGATAGTGATGCCGTTGGTCGCCAACAGAACTATATTTTTTCGTTGCCACACAAAACCCGGTTTCTTTTCCATCCGTCTGGTGCAAACCGTATCTTTGTATCTTGATTCGTTTTCGAATCAAGATACAAAGATTTATTCATTTTTAAAGTTCGTCCTGACTTTTGGATCACCCGGTTTATTTTACTAGTGTAATTTCGAAATATTGCACCCGTTATATCGGTTAAAGCACCGTATTTACTCGTATATAACGCGCACCCCTTACTTCAGAAAGAAAAATTACGATTTTTTAAAATCTCGTATATAACACGCACCATAAATTTTATATGCAAATAAATGAATGTCTAAAGGAATTTAAGTAAAGATTGTGAAAACAAACATTGCATTAGGCCAAGAATCAAGGTGAAATTAGACTTCGGGTAGGGAGTAAATGATGGTGGATAGGAATGAGTGACGGCACTGAGAATTGGTAATTTAGTGTTTAAATAACGTTACTAGCGTTTTTCTATAAAAAAGTGCAAGGAGTGAAATAAAGATGCAGCAATACTTCAATTAAGTATGAAATTCTTATTTTTAATGTCTTCTTTGAATGCATTTCTTAATTCATATGTACACTCAGGAACATTGAAAATAGCGACCCAAGAAGAAAGCTATGTACAATTACGAAACTTTGCAAATAAGTACAGCGTAATGTGATATGCAAATGATGCAATTTTTGTGCCAATACGCATGCTCATACACGCCGAGATGGCGCTACAATCAGGAAGAAGGTGCTATATAAGCCAGCGCAAAATCGAAGATTCATAAACGCGACGATTACCTACTGATTGAAGGAAGACTTTGGTAAGCGAAACATGCCAGGTAAACGTGCTAGAAGACATTTTTCACAGTTAAGCGAGTTTGAGAGAGGCCTGATCATCGGAATGAAAACTGCAGGCTGGTCGACGCGCCGTGTTGCTGGCCAGGTGGATCGTTCGGAGTGTGCCGTTAGAAAATGTTGGGAGCAGTGGACACGAGAAGGTACCCACGTGCGGAGAATCGGGTCTGGAGCGACCAGAAAGACCACGAGAAGAGAGGATCGAAGGATCGTGCGGCAAGCACTCGTGGACCCCACAGTGACTCGTTCAACGATTCGAGCAGACGTAGGCGTAGCAATTGTTCCCCAAACAATTTCCAGACACCTTGCAGAAGCAGGTCTAAAATCCAAGCGCCCTTTTCGTGCACTCCCTTTAACACCGGAACATCGGCGACTGCGTCTACAGTGGTGCCAAGCCAGATCAACGTGGAATGTCACAGATTGGCAAAAGGTTGTGTTTAGTGATGAATCCCGGTTTGTTTTGGGGACAGATGACAACCGTGTACGGGTGTGGAGGCGCCCTGGTGAGCGGTACAATTCCTCCCACACTGTTCCACGTCACACTGCCCGCACAGCTGGTGTAATGGTTTGGGGGGCCATAGCCTATGATAGCCGGTCCACTCTAATTGTGATTCATGGAAACTTAACGGGCCAACGTTATGTTGATGAGGTGCTTCGACCCCATGTAGGACCTTTCCTAAATGGTCTCCCAGGGGCGATTTTCCAACAAGATAATGCTCGTCCGCATACAGCAAGAGTTGCTCAAGACTTCCTACGTCAATTTCAGACTCTTCCATGGCCGGCCCGCTCTCCCGACTTGTCCCCTATAGAGCATGTGTGGGATCAGCTAAAACGTCAGATGCCATCGTGTCATTCGGTGCATGATTTGGTGTTGGCTGTGCAAGATTTATGGACCCATCTGCCTCAGGACAACATCAGGTGTCTAATCAACTCTATGCCGGACCGTGTGGCGGCATGTATTGCAGCTGGAGGTGGTCCAACGCGCTATTGAAGTTGCCCTGTATTTGCGTCGTTGCACACCCTGTATTTGTTTAATTGTCTTTATTTTGAGATCAAGTCAATCTCTCATCCGTATCATTATGTGTATTAAATTTCATTTCAATCCGATGCTTTCTTCTTGGGTCGCTATTTTCAATGTTCCTGAGTGTATATCGTATGATTACTTCAAGAAGTAAAAAAAATATTCCGTGCATAACGCGCACCTATGCGCACCTACCGAGTTTTGCCTTAATTTTTTCAAAAAGAAGTGCGCGTTATACACGAGTAAATACGGTATTCCATAAAATTGGAGGCAGCAGGGCTGCCATCAATTTCATGGAGTAACGTTATACAATTTTCTTACAGTGTATGTCTCTATTTAACTTCTATGTATAACAGTAAATGTATGTTTTTTATGAACGTCTTTTTAATTTTTTCTGGTTTTAAGTTGAAAAAAAAAACGGTTTTTCTTCTGAACTCTGTTCGGAATAGGCGGATTTTCGGAATTGCGGGGCTCTACTGTATTTGAAACACGTTCTTTTGTAATATTGTTTATGAACTTGACCGGTTAAATTTAAATTTGTTAAAGTACAATAATTAATCCGTTTCATTATCCAATGTCATGAAGATAGCCATGAATACATATATATACATATATATAACCATTAATCGTATAACAATACATGAATCATTGAATTTAATAACTTATAGCACTATGAAGATGGAGGGAAAAAATAAATAATTAATATGATTACAAATGGAACTTGCAGAACCAAAGCAGAATCTTCAGGTCCCAAATACTTTGGAACTACAAATGAAGTGTGTGGTTTCATCTTCGTATTTGCCATGAAAAGCAAAACAATACGAATCTGGAACTACCAACACACACAAAACCAAAACCAAATGAAAAAAAAAAAACATTAAAAACAAGGCGCATCAAAACTACCAAATTGGATAGCAAAATGAAAAGGGGAAAATAAAAATAATTATCTTCAATATGATAATTATATACAAATTAAAAACAGAGTAATTTCATAACAGAAAAAATAAACCATACACCATAGTTTACCCTATTAAGATTTAAAACAAAATCATTTAATTTTACTATTCTAAGCTAAACTGAATATCTTAATATAAAAAGATTTAAGATTAAAAAAATAGATAATTAATATATTTACCCTATACTCTTAGAAATAGTATTATAGGTCTTCATTTTATTAAAAGTTAGGTACAATTTAATCCTGTAAATTAATTATATTATATTAATGAAATTAATTGACGTAACTATACTATTATCCATTCATTAGTGTCAGTTAAACATCCATTATAATATGTTTTTCAATTTAACAAATGCGTTTCCCATTCTCTTTTTTTAATTATTATTAATTATTAATTAACCATTGCGTATTATCCAGACAACATCACCCTTCTCCGTACTTTAACATCTACCCACCCAGCCATCCTATTACATACATTTATATATACATATTCATTTAACGTTCCTTTTATGCATATTTAATATTATCTCAGTCTGGGTTAAGTTGGACTTTCGCTTAAAAATGTATAACCAAAATAAACCGTACGTGTGTATCTACGCCCGATATGTATGCTTCCGAAGTCAACGCGCTATCCTCTTACTACTCCAGGTTTTGTTATAATAGATTTTCATTTGAAAAATAAAATCATACAAATTACAGTTTGTATTCCAACCTAAGATATTAGGTCCGGTAGTATTAGGATTGTTAAGAAAGATTTTCGTTCAATATATAAAATTATTCGGCATGTACTGTGCGTTATTATCCCGAGCCAGAAAAACGCCGGGCGTGCCTACTAGTTTAATAACCCCCTGACCGTCGAGCAAAAGTGCAAAATTGTAGTGTTGTTTTCTAGCAATTGTATTTAAAATGCATATAAAAGATATTTTTTCCAGCATTTTATACAAAAAAAGAATCATTTCATATATATATATGAGCCTTGATAGCATTAATCGTAACTTATTTAATACTACAGAATCAAACTTACAAGGAAGGTCTCCATACTGGGCATACTCAGAATTTTATGAAAAAAATAATAATTAAAGCAATGTATGCAATAAAGAATCAGTCAAAATTAGCGGCGGAATCACAGTAAAAAGTATGTAAAAAAATAAAATATTTTCGAATATTTGGCGTGAAAAGACGATAGAGTCACTCGATTTGGTGAGCAGCCCTTTTTCTCGCCAAAAGCAAACGGGTATAATGCAACTCAAAACTGTTAGATATTTAGAATGCGTGTAAATGGTATTTAATGAATTTAAACTTAAACAAGGAGAGACTTTAATATATTACATGCATACATATACATATATATACATATATATACATATTGTATTACATATGTATTACTTGTTGTAATTATTACAACAATATTACTTGTTGAAGCAGTTATTTAATTAATCACTGCAAAAAATGTTTTCATAGATTAAAAAAAAAAATCAGATTGAGAAAAATTACATTCATACATTTAAGCGTATTCAAAAATAAAATCCAGATGTTTTCATAGTAGCAAAATGCAATCGACAGTTCTCAATTGGACTTTGAGCTTGAAACAAATTTAATTAATTTAAATTATGAATTTCGTTTTAAATCTCAAATTTTGATGATTAAATTTGAATATAAATACATATAAATATCGATGTAACACAATTATACTTAAAACAAACTAAAACTTACAAAATCAAAGCTATTTAAATTAAATTTATCAAAACAATTTCACGATCACACTTTTTTTTTTCTTGAAGTGTATTTGACATAAAGTATTTTTTGAAATTAAGTTCCATCGCCAACCGGCGATAAATCACCAAATAACGAAATTTTCATTATTTTTTACGGACAGGGTACGGAGGTTCCGCCGAAAATTTTTCATAAACGTATATATCCTCATGAGAAGAACATCTTGTAATTTTTTCAGATTTTTCGGAGTATGTTCGTATGGAGACCTTCCTTGTTAGTATAAAAAATATTAAGTTCAAGTCATTTTAAAAAATCCAGATTCTAAATTAGAAATTATTTAAAAAATATGTTATCTTTTATTTTTTCCTTCTGTTTTTTTTCCTTTTAAAAAGTAGGTTATTTTGAAAGACCTAGATTCTAAATTAGAACTTACATCAAAGCTCTTTTATCTGAAGTATTTTTTTCTTTGATAAATATATGCATAAAAGAGAACAGAACGAGTAAAAAGAGAATCCTTTTAAATCAAACATGTTTTACTAAAAAAAAAAAAAAAAAAAAAAAAAAAATAAGAATTAAGACACCATGTCATAGTTCATGAAATATGGAAAGGGAGTTAACTAGATTTCCATGCGGAGAGTTTTAAAGAAATTAAAACAAATGAATATTTTAAACATGTTCTTTTCTAACGTTATTTTTGAACATGACTGGTAAATTTAAATTTGTTAAAGCACAATAATTAATCCGTTTCATTATTCAATGTCATGGAGTTATGAAATTTGATCATAAATTTAATTTTGAATTACTTTGTTTTTTCAATCGCGTCTAAAATTTATTATTATTATTTTTTTAATTGTGCGTTATACTAAATTTATGCACCTTTTAAAATAGAAATTTTTAAATTTGAAAAAAAAAAAAAAAAAAAAAAACTAGTCGTTGGGGGGGGGGGGAGCACCGTAATGCTTACCCATCATGGATATGCATAATATAAAATATGAAATTAAAATGCATGTAAACTATTTATAAAATGCATCGCAATTCCAAAACAGAATTTAAACGCATATTTAAATAGTAATGCTCTATTAATGAATTGCCGATGAGCCAATTTCGACAAATTATGTAAAACGCCAAAATACTCAAGCAGTACCGGATTTCGTAAAAGAAACATCCTTATAACTCCAAAAATAATAATTATATTAACTATCAGTTTACTGCGTCGGATTATGCATCTCATTTCCAATTAAAATATATCTCTGAATTGAAATTTGAACGAAATACAGGGTCATGAAATATCGAAGAATGTGGAAAACAGGATTACAAATATCTCGGCAACTAATAATCCGATTGACTTCATTAAATATGCAAAATTTGTGTTATTTTATTGCTTTTTATCCCCATTTCTTAAAATAAAATTTTTCGAAAATTTTTATGTACCTTTCATCAGAACGAATTTTTCGAGAGTCCGAAAAAAATAGTTCCGGATAATCGAGGTTAATGATATTAAATAGGCTTCGTCCCAATCTTACATACTAAGTACATACAATGTTTCAAGCCTCTATCTCAATTTGTTCGGGAGATAGAACGACGGAGGGATCCAGACGGAGGGACGGCAATTTTTTTTTTTTTCTAGAAATATGTTTTTCGGAATCTTTAGCATCTGAAACGTGTAAATCCATCAAAATTTTTTTTCGATTTTTCAAAACGATTGCAAGACTTACCCTATAGTACGTATGATGGGTAAGTAATAACAACTATACAATAAAAGTAATGTCTTGTGAATCTGCAAATAAATAAATTAATAAAAGTAATAAGTATGAAAATAAAAATAGGTATATAATATGAACTTTAGAATTTAAAATATGGACTTTAAAAAAATGATAATGAACACAATGAACTATAATGAACACAGAGTGGAATAATAAAGTAAATGACCGACAATTAATATTAATTTATACCTTCTCTCATTAACTTAATCCAAAATACTACTTCTACTTCCTCCTATAATAATTATTGGCTAACTCATTTTCAAAACAAAATCATGTATTGGTTTAAATAAACAAAAATATTCTCCGAAGAAGAGCCTGATTAAGGCTTGAAAGTACTAAGATGTTTTAACTAAAATTAACTATTAACATCTATAGCTGATTGTTTTAATCGCCTTTTTAAGTGAACCTGAACATTTTAAAGTTCATATTACATATTTTGTGTTAAATACAAGAAGAAAATTGCGTCATATGTTTTTTTTATTGTTATTATTATTATTATTACTTATGTAAAAAAAGGTTTGAAAGAAACACTGTTTTATAAGAATCCAACGTTTAACTTAAAAATCAAGTTTAATTTCCTGAGTGTCATGTCGTTCCAAAATTTTTTTGTTGCAGTACGTTAATTTGTCGTGGATTCTAGTTATGAAAAATTGCCTTTTTTTCTACGCTTGGTAGAAAGTGTGAACTAAAGAGTTTATTAAAAACGTTGGTACTTTTCGGGTAGCCGGGCGTCAGTGTTATATTATACAATTATATGTCAGTATACATGCATATATACATATGTATACATATACATATATGTGGATATGTATGTATATACGTGTATGCATACAGTATATGTATGCACATATAACACTGGCACCCTACTAACCAAAAGTACCAAAAATTCTAATTTACATTTTTTTTATTTATTTATTTTTTAATTATTTTGTATTTTTATTTTTATTTTTTTTAACATACGACTACAGTTGGAAAAAAATATTTAATCTACTTATTTGAGTTTTCTAAGTTGTTGTCTAACATTTAACCTATAATAGCAATTTAGTTTTGAACTATAAATTGATTAAAGCACACGCTGGCAAAAATATATAAATAAAATCCTGAAAAAAGAAAGAAAAAAAGGGAAAAGGTATTTATCATTGCATAGCAAATTTGATAGGATTGTCTAATCAAAGTGGGTAACAAAGGAGAAACCTCAGCTCAATTCAGATGTGAATTTCCATCGCTTATTTAATTCATTAATAAAAATAAGAAAAATCAATGTTAAAATAAAGATCTTACAATTCTCTATTAAGGGGATGCGCGACACAAAGATTTTGAAATTTTCTAAAGAAAAAAAATATATATAGCATTAAAAAATTCTTTTTTTTTCCTGCTTCAGATAATGTTTGAATCATGTTTCTGTTTTAATTGGAACAGGAAATATTATTTTTGTCGTTTTGGTTTGTTTTTAAAATCTTGCTTTCAAGCAATGGTTGTCATGGAGACGACCTCTTTTAAAAATGTATTTTTTTTCACCATTTTTAATATTTAAATTGGTATAAGTGAAGAACCGTTAAAAATAAAATGTTCAAACACGAAACATGTCTTTTTCAATTGTTTTACTTTAATTTTGAATCAGAAAATTCAAAAAGATATTTATTTTTAAAAATATGATTTATTTTTTAAAACTTACATAATTTTTTTATCGAAATTTTACTTTAAATATCTTTAATTTTTATTTGAATTAATATTTCTAAAACTGACGAATCAAAATTAAAGATTTTATGTTATTGTTTATTTAAATGAAAAAAAAAATGAATTTCTACAAAAAATATTTCCAGTTATAACAAATTTAAATTACCTCTCCATTTTTAATAAGTTTTTAATTTTAATAAAAAAAATATATGAAAAGTTTTATCATGTGACTTCGTTTGCAAATAATTCGGACAAAAACTAATAATTTTTATTGTTTCACTTTCAATTTGTTTATCGTTAATTCATAATGGAGTCAAGGCGAAGAAATAAATTTTAAAAATCATGCTTGAAATTTATTTTTAAAACCATTATAACTCTGTCAATTAAGATAGAGTTTTCATACAAATTGCATTTGAAAGTACTATTTTTACTTACCCATCATACGTAGTATAGGGTAAATCTTGCAATCGTTTTGAAAATCGAAAAAAAAAATTTGACGGATTTACACGTTTTAGATAGTGGAGATTCCGAAAAGCATATTTTTAGAAAAATTTTTTTGCCGTCCGTCCGTCTGTCTGTCTGTCTGTAAACGCTCTATATCCCGAACAAATTGAGATAGAGACTTGAAATTTTGTATGTAGTTAGTATGTAAAAATGGGACGAAGCCTATTTAATATCAGCAACCTCGATTATCCGGAGCTATTTTTTGTCGGACTCTCGAAAAATTCGTTCTGATGAAAGGTATATAAAATTTTTCGAATTTTTTTGTTCTAAGGAATGGACGTAAAAGGCAATAAAATGATACACATTTTGCATATAGAACGAAGTCGATCGGATTATTAGTTGTCGAAATATTTGTAATCCTGTTTTCCACATTCTTCGATTTTTCATGACCCTGTATTTCATTCAAATTTCAATTCAGAGGTATATTTTAATTGGAAATGAGACGCTTAATCTGACGCAATTAATTGTTAGTTAATAGAATTATTAATTTTGGAGTTATAAGGGTGTTTCTTTTATGCAGTTCGGTACTACTTGAGTAGTTTGGCATTTTATATAATTTGTCGAAATTGGTACATCAACAGTTCTTTAATATAGCATTACTATGTATATTAACAATATTTAAATTTTGTTTATGAATCGCAATGCATTGTATAAATAGTTTTCACATGTTTTATTTTCATATACATATCCATGATGGGTAAGTATTACGGTGGCCCCCAACGACTAGTTTCTGTATTTAAGGATGTAAAAATTAAAAATGTGTGATATTTCGAATTTTAAAAAATTGCAATGAATATCAATAAAAATTAAATTTAATCGTCTTTATCATTTATAATACAGATAGATTGCTCAAGTTTAAAACATAATAAAAACATTTTTCATCAATTGCGTAAGGGAAAAAAATCTTAATTTTATTATGATGTCCTTAAAAATTGTATAATATTCTTATTCATCTAATAAAAGCATCTTAAAGTTATTTTATGATAGTTACTGAAATTAATGCTACTGTGAAGTTCATTTTAAAATTCCTTTAATTTTTATATTACCTCGACTTTATTCACAAATTCTTTAATAGATAATGCATTGCATCGTTGATTTTCCCAACCTAATCTTTTTGAAAATTTTCTGGTTATAAAAAAATTTATTGATTAAAGTATTGTTATCGTTATAAACTTGAATATTTTTTTACAACATGGTTTTGAAAGGAGCCTTGTCGAAACAAATATATCTAGAACTTAATTTTTTATTCGTGATCAACATTAAATTCTTTCTCCTCTTTTTCCTTATACTTTTACGTAATTTTTTTTATGATAAAGTTATTGAAACTAATGCTAGTGTGTAGTTCTTTTCAATTATTACTTTCATTTTTATCTTTCCTCGATTTTATTTACAAACTCTTTAATAAATAATGCATTACATAGTTCATTTTTTCATTCTAATCTTTTTCAAAGTGTTTGGGTTATAAAGGGTTTTATTGATTAAAGTATTGTCTTCGTTAATAAATTTGAATATTTTTTTACAACAGGATATTGAAAAAAACCTTGTCGAAATAGATATCCAGAACTCAATTTTTTATTCCTCATCAAAATTGAATTCTTTCCCCTCTTTTGCTTATACTTTACGAAAAATAGTTTTATGAAAAAGTTATTGAAACTAATCCTACTGTGTAGTTCTTTTCAATAATTTTTTTTTCATTTTTATCTTTCCTCTATTTTATTTACAAACTCTTTAATAAATAATGCATTGCATCGTTGATTTTCTCAAGCTAATCACTTTGAAAATTTTCTGGTTATAAAGGAATTTATTGATTAAAGTATTGTCTTCGTTAATAAACTTGAATATTTTTTTACAACATGATTTTGAAAAAAAAACCTTGTCGAAATAGATATCTAGAACTCAATTTTTTATTCCTGATCAAAATCAAATTCTTCCCCCTCTTTTGCTTTATACTTTGCGTAAAATTATTTTATGAGAAAGTTGCTTAAACTAATGTTACTGTGGAGTTCTTCTTAATATTTTTCATTTTTATCTTTCCTTACAAACTTTTTAATAAATAAAGCATTGCATCGTTGAATTTCCTAAGCTAATCATTTTGAAAAATTTCTGGTTATAAAAGAATTTTTTGATTAAAGTATTGTCATCGTTAATAAACTTTTTTTACAACATGGTTTTGAAAGAAGCCTTGTCGAAATATCTAGTACTTAATTATTTATTCGTGATAAAATTAAATTCTTTCTCATCTTTTGTTTTATACTTTACGATATAGTTTTATTATTTTCCGAAACTAGAAAGTTTTTTATTTCCCTTTGCAGATGTTTGAATTTACCGAAACAAATTAATCATTTTCGACTTCATTTATTTTTTTTCATTTGATAAATTTTTTGTTGAAGAAACTTTTAAACATTCTCCAATTAATTTAAAATGATCCGGGAACCTAAACCATATTTTTTAACACTTCCCAACATAGTTTAAAAACATTTATAAATTCAGTTATCCAGTCTGTTTGTCCGTGCTCTAATTCTCGTACATATACTTAGATTGGCATGTACATTTTATATGTTATCGACAATGACTATATCATATTTTATATAAAAAAAGAAGTATGTAGCATTTGCAGGATCATTTACAGAGACACACAAAAGAATACCTTTACTTTATGGTCTATGCAGAAAGATTCTTTTCGATGCATTTTAGTGGTATTGCAACACTTTAAGCATATTGGAATTGATATACATCACGTAACTATGTGCCTCTGTCTCTTCTTTGTGTATAATACTTGTTCTTTTGTCTTATCCGATTTATAATTGCTAATTAGCTTCGTTGGTTTGGCACTGAGTAACACATGGTGTTGTCGTTAAAAAAACCCAGCGCAGAAGCAGAGGCTGTACACTAAAGTGATGCTCATGTGTCCTAGATTACACGCTATAGCTTTATTTGTGAAACAGAGAGTATACGAAGCTTTTTTTTAAAAAAAGTCCAGAAGATATATGACGTTGCTTTCCTATGCCCTACATTACACCTGTAGTAGCACAGCAATTTACGTCGTCGTACTGTTTAAAATAAATTGTTGTTGAAATTAAAAATCTTCGACATTTAGAAACTTCTAAAAATGCTTTAAAAATAAGTAAAATTTTAATTTAATCGTTTTTATCATCTATAATATAGATTTATTGCACAGATTTTAAAATAATGAACATATTTTTCATCAATCGGGCAAGGAAAAAAAGTATAATATTTTATTATGATCTCCCTAAAATGTGTATAGTATTCTTATTCATCTAATAAAAGCATCTTAAAGTCATTTTATGATAAAATTATTAAAACTAATGCTATCGTAAAGGTCTTTTTAATAATTTCTTTCATTTTTATTATTCTTCGATTTTATTTACAAATGCTGTAATAAATAATGCATTGCATCGATAATTTTCCCAAACTAACATTTTTCAAAATTTTCTGGTTATAAAGGAATTTATTGATTAAAGTATTATCATCGTTAATAAACTTGAATATTATTTTTTATAACATGGTTTTGAAAGGAGCCTTGTCGAAATACATATCTATAACTTAATTTTTTATTCGTGATAAAGTTAAATTCTTTTTCCTCTTTTGCCTTATACTTTACGTAAAATTATTTTATGATAAAGTTATTGAAATTAATGCTATTGTGTAGGTCATTTTAATAGTTTCTTTCATTTTTATCTTTTCTCGATTTTATTTACAAACTCTTTAATAAATAATGCAATGCATCGTTGATTTTCCCAAGCTAATCTTTTTGAAAATTTTCTGGTTGTAAAGGAATTTATTCATTAAAGTATTATCATCGTTAATAAAGTTGAATATATTTTTACAACATGGTTTTGAAAAGAGTTTTGTCGAAATAGATATCTAGTAGTTTATTTTTTATTCGTGATCAAAATTGTCTGATACTTTATGATATAATTTAATCATAACTCCGGAACTAGGAAGATTTTTATTTCATTTTGCAGGATGTTTGCAGATGCAGAAACAAAATAATATTTCCAAGCTTATTGATTGTCTTCAGTTGATAAAATTTGTAGAGTCTTTAATTAATTTAATGAGATCCTGGACACATAACCATATTTTTTTACATTTCCCAGCATACTTAAAAGCGTTTATGAATTCAGTTTTCCTGTCTGTTTGTCCGTACTCTAATTCTCGCACATAAACTTGAATTGCCATGCACATTTTATGTGTTATTGAGGATAACTATAAAATATTCTATATGCACTGAAAAAAATTACATACTCAAAAATGAGTACATCGATGTACTCACATTGAATTGAGTATGTTTGGATCAAAAATGATCAGACTGCTTTCTCAATTTTGAAACATCACATGTTATCAAATCCAAAGTAAAGAAAATTTTGTATTCTGTAATGATTTGTTTCATTCATGATGGCATAAAAAATGCTTATTAATGCAAACATTAAATTATACACAGTATTTTGAAATAATTTAAAAGTGCATTGAAATAGTAACTCTTGTCATAAAAAAATTCGATTTTGATATTTTTCTAAAATTTTTAGACATTTTTCTTAGTAAACAATCAATTAAACTTTTATTTTAAATAATTTTGAGCAAGAAGCAAATGCTAGTATATTTTTACATTAATTTATAAGTTAAGGGAACAGTACATAGCGATTTAGATTTGAACACAACCATGGAATCAAAAATTAGTACATGCGTTTCTTATTTTTGAGTACATTTGGATCGGAGCTATTTTGAGTATGTGAAGTACTTAAAATTGAGTACTTTTTACTCAATTTTGAGGAACCATTTTTTTTTTCAGCGTAAAAAGGGAAATGTGTAGCATTTGTAGACCGTTGACAGAGATACACAAAAGAATTTCTTTACTTCATGGTCTATGAAGAAAGGTAATCTTCGATGCATTTTATTGGGACTGCAACACTTTAAACATATTGGAATTGATTTACATCACGTGACTGTGTGCCTCTGTATTCTTTGTACATAATACTTGTTTTTTTTTTTTTTTTTTTTTTTTGTATTATCACATTTTTAATTTCAAATTTAAAAATTGGCATTCGTTTGGCATTGAGTAGCACATGGTGCCGTAGTCGTTAAAAGAAAAAAAAAACAGCGATATACGCTAGAAGCAGAGGCTGTACACTAAAATAATGTTCGTGTGTCTTAGTTTATACGCTATAGTTTTATTTGTAAAACACAGAGTATACGAAGCTTTTTAAAAAGTCCAGGACATATATGACCTTACTTTCGTAAACACTCCACTACATCCCAGGTAGCACACCAATTTACATCGACATTCTGTTCAAAATAAATTAGATGTTGTTGTTAAAATTAAAAATGTGCGTCATTCGGAAATTTCAAAAAATGCAATAAAAAATAAAATTTTAATTTGATCGTCTTTATTATATATAATATAGATTTACTGCACAGAATTAAAAGATAATAAATATATTTTTCATCAATTGGGCGAGGGGGGAGGGAAATCTAATGCTTTATTATCATCTCCCTAAAAATTATATAACGTTCTTACTCATCTAATAAAAGCATTGTAAAATTATTTTATAATAAAGTTATTGAAACTAATGCTACGGTTTAGTTATTTTATTTATTTATTTATTTTTTTTCATTTTTATCTTTCCTTGCAAATTCTTTAATAAATAATGGGTTATATCGTTGATTTTCAGAAGCTAATCTTTTAGAAATTTTTCTGGTTACAATGAAATTTATTGATTAAAGTATTGTCATCGTTAATAAACTTGAATATATATATATATTTTAAAACATGGTTTTGAAAGGAGCTTTGTCAAAATAGATATCTAGTACTTAACTTTTTATTCGTGATCAAAATTGAATTATTTCTTCTCTGTTGCCTTATACTTTAAAATACAATTTTATTATTTACCAGAACTGGGAAGTTTTTTTTTATTTCATTTTGCAGGATGTTTGGTGATACAAAAACAAAATATTTTCGAGCTTATTAATTGTTTTCAGTTGAAGAAATTTTTAAACATTCTCCAATTAATTTAAAGTGATCCGGGATTCATAACCATACTTTTTAACACTTTAACACTTTTTCATATGGTTAAATAACGTTTATGAATTCGGTTTTTCTATCTGTTTGTCCTTGCTCTAATTGTCGTGCATATACTTGGATTGCCATGCGCATTTTATGTGTTATTGAGGAAAACTATAAGATATTCTATATTGAAAAAGAATTGAGTAGCATTTACAGATTGTTGACACACAAAAGAATCTCTTTATTTTATGGTCTATGAAGAAAGATCTTTTTCTATGCATTTTAATGGTGTTGCAACACTTTAAACATATTGGAATTGATATACATCACGTAATTACTGTGTGCCTCTTTCTCTCTTTGTTCTTTTGCGTAATCCAATTTCTAATTGCTTCGTTGGTTTGGCATTAAGTAGCAAAAAATGTTGTAGTCGTAAAAGAAAAAAAACAGCGGTATACGATTGAAAGCAGATTGTATACACTAAAGTCATGCTCCTTCGTCATGCCTAGAATACATGCTATAGCTTTATTTGAGAAATAGAGAGCATACGAAGCTTTTTCATATAAAAAAGTCCAGAAGATATGCGGTGTTACTTTCGTATATCCTCCACTATGCCCCTGGTAGCACAGTAATCAGGGACCTCGCGAAAACTTTTTATTGGTGGGGGAGAGAGCCTAAAATTTCCAAGTCAAAATTAATTATTTTCCAACTCAGTGAAAGGCAAACATAAATATTTATCGGCATTTGACAAGTAGTTTTATATTTTTACCAAGTTATCAAAATTCGAAAAAATGTAGTTTTTATTTGTAAAAAGCTTAGTAATATTTCTAATTATATTAGTAACTTTCGTCAAATCCATTAGAAATAGAAAGTGTATTATATATTTTTTTTAAAGTTTTGAATAAATTTGCCAGTTCATCTTGCAAATTTGCCAACTATAACAGCATGTGCAAACATATGGGGGAATAGACTCCCCCTGTCTGCCCCTAGCGAGGGCCCTGACAGCAATTTGCGTAGTCGCACTGTTAGAAATAAATTCGATGTTGTTGTTGTTGTTGTCTGGAGGAACGATGCAATATTAGCTTGAGAAATGTTTTGAGAGGAGATGAAAAAATATAGAATTTCCGCAAATAATTGCACCAGAAAATGAAAAAAAAAAAAAGAGGGCTGAAATGCAAAGTAGACTTTGTCGTTTAAGAGGCGATGTGGCTGGAAATCAATGACCAAAGTGTTGATGGGACATTTTCTAGTAGGTGACACTTGTTTGAATTTGGTCGAATGTAAAGTGTCAATGTATGATGGTAAATATAATGTTCGTCAGGAAATGCTCATGCCTGTTTGACTTCTTATTCTGATACAGTAGTTCCATTCAGTTTCATTTTGAATACTGTATGTCACTATTCTAGGCTATATTTGTTTATTGTTTATAAAACAAAAACAAAAAAAAATTCCTTTAATCTTTTTAAAAAAGCATTTATTCCTAAAACGGTAGCACATTTTAGAACAAAAACATCAGATAAGAAAAATAATTAAAACCTATTTTTTTATAGTAAATTAGTAGATTTAATCCTAACATTGAAGCACTACATCACGAATAAGGTCTTTTATTTTTAAATGTCTGATACTTTTCTGTGAAAATTAATTCTTTCATTTCACATGAAAAAAATATCCTTTGTTCCGAACAAAAATTTTTGTTACGAAAGAAAAACTTTATTATTAATCAGTGAAGCGACCAAAAGTTTTGAGTGAAGGGATTTAAAAAAAAATATTCAATTATAAGTTCGACAAATAAGATAAATAAGTTATATCCCGTATATTGCTTATTTAGAATTAATTTTCTGGGGGGGGGGGGGGGGTATGTAACGTAAAAAAAAAAAAAAAAAAAAAAAAAAAAAAAAAAAAAATTAACTTTAAGAAAAGTTGTTTAGAGCATCTGCATTTCCCTTTCTAGCTTTCACTTTCACTTTTTACTTACCCATCATGCGTAGTAAAGGGTAAGTCTTGCAATCGTTTTGAAAATCGAAAAAAAAAATTTGGCGGATTTACACGTTTCAGATACTGGAGATTCCGAAAAACATATTTTTAGAAAAAAAAAATATTTGCCGTCCGTCCGTCTGTATGTCTGTCTGTCTGTAACCGCTCTATCTCCCGAACAAATTGAGATAGAGACTTGAAACTTTGTATGTGCTTAGTATGTAAGAACGGGACGAAGCCTATTTAATATCAGTAACCTCAATTATCCGGAACTATTTTTTTCGGACTCTCGAAAAATTCATTCTGAAGAAAGGTACATAAAAATTTTCGAATTTTTTTATTTTAAGAAGTGGACGTAAAATGCAATAAAATAACAAAAGTTTTGCATAAAGAACGAAATCAATTGGATTATTTGTTGCTGAATATTTGTAATCCTGTTTTTCACATTCTTCGATTTTTCATGACCCTGCATTTCATTCAAATTTCAATTCAAAAATAAATTTTAATTGGAAATGAGACGCTCAATTCGGCGCAGTAAATGTTTAGTTAATATGATTATTATTTTTGGAGTTATAAGGACGTTTCTTTTACGCAATTCGGTATTGCTTGAGTAATTTGGTGTTTTATATTATTTTTCGAAATGGGTTCATCAGAAATTCATTAATAGAGCTACTACCTACACATTAAAAATGTTTAAATGTACATTTACATTTTATTTTGGATTTCCTATGCATTTTGTAAATAGTTTACTCATGGGTAATTTTCATATTTTATATTACGCATATCCATGATGGGTAAGTATTATGGTGCCCCCCCCCCCTCCCCCGAACGACTAGTTTTATTTTTGTACTAAGAAACTGTTTTATTGTGATATCTTAAAATTGAAAGCTAAATTCACATTGTTAAGGCTTTTATTTATGGTGATTTTTATACGTCAGATTATCATGGTGATGCTATGTTATAGATATTCGTATTTATTGTATCGAGGTCTTATGCATTTCATGATCATAATTCTTTAATAAATGTAATCATGATAAGAAAATAATAGAAACAAATGTGCACTTAACGCCCATATATTGTTTGTACACCATCGCTATAATGTATGGTCTCATTATAAGTAGTTTTGCGCATTTCTCGCCCATAAACCGTTGTAATCGAAATCACTATAATGAAGCTCTTATTACAGCTAAACACTCAGTGTAGCAGAGAATTTTTATGACAACCACTATTGTTTTCCATATTCAAATTAATCTTGGTTGTTACCATAATAATGATTTACGGTAAGCTATTATTGCCTTACCGTTTTCATTTATCAGCGGCTTTATTTAAACTTAGAGTTTGGTTATAGTTTTTTGTTCGTCAGGATAATCAAATACTATCGAATTGGGTAAAATAAACATCCTTATAACTACAAAAATGATAATCATATTAACTGGCAATTTACTGTGTCGGATTAACCGCTACATTTTCAATTAAAATACTTATTTGAATTCAAATTTGAATGAAATACAGGGTCACAAAAAATCAAAGAGTGTAAAAAATAGGATAATAAATATCAACTAACTATTCAATCGACTTCATTCATTACGTAAAAATGTGCACTTTTTTATTGTCTTGTACATTCACTCCTTAAAATAAAAAAATTCAGAAAATTTTATGGGCTTTTCCTCAGAGCAAATTTTTTGAGAGTCCGAAAAAATAGCTTCGGATAATCGAGGTTACTGACATTTTATAGGCTTCTTTCAATTATTACTATTTTGACATACTAAGTATACACACTAAATTTCAAGTCTCTATCTCACTTTGTTCGAAATTTAGAGCGTTTACAAACGGACAGAAAAACAAACAAACGGGAATTTTTTTTTAAATGTTTTTCGGAATTTTCAGTGTTTGAAACGTGTAAATCCATCATTTTTTTTTCAATTTTCAAAACGATTGCAAGATTTACCCTATACTACATATAATGGGTGAGTAATACTTATTGTCGAAGTTGTGATTTTGATAAAGATCGTCAGAAATTTATCAGTTCATATATTAAGCGCCTTTTTTGAAGGAATAGTAAAATTATAAAATTTCATCATATATATCGAATTCCAAAGCAGAAAAAAAATCCTCATATTTATACATTTCCATTTTTGTGAATATTCTTTTCCAAATACCATCGGTATCAAATATCTTCCGTCTTGATACTTTGCCCATTTTTTAACCTCTGAAAAATGTTTCTTTATACAGAATAAATAACAAATGTTTTATTTACAAGAGTATTTGTGTTAGGCCAAGATACAAATATTTTATTATGATATTGACAGATCAGAAATTACACCGCAGTAGCTTTGAAAAATTATTTCAAAACATCACATAATATTAAATGAGGTGCTGTTCTTCAATTCGATTTCTTGTTTATAATAGATGATATTTTCGAATTTTCTTTTTCAAAATTTCTTTTGAGTAAACATACCTTTTTTGACTACTATGTTACATTTTCTTCGGAAGTATAGTGTTTAGAAATACATGCTTTTTACAACTGGCATTAATTTTACTGTTAATATTATTAAAATTATTATTGTTAACAGACTTTTCCCTCAAAGAATTACGAAGTGTTAATTATGGTTAAGTCATGAATTTTGGATAATTATATATTTTAATATCTCCGTGAGATATTTAAATAAAGAAATGATTTTTGTATTTTTATTATTATTTAGGAATGGATAAGGGATAATTTCCTAGTTGGGAATTTCGCCCAACGGGGCCGTATAAAAATTTAAATTTCGTAGTTTTTCAAATATACCTCCCATAGAGTTGCAATTTATGTCAGCACATTTTGCACCTTTTTTCATGAAATTTTGCGATTGGAGGCATGTGCCTAGGGCCAATATATAAGGAAATAGCCTATTATTTCGAGGTTCACCCTGTATATAGATTGTAGCCCAAAATAGAAATCTTTTTTTAAGTCGCTCATTTAAGAAGATGATATAAAAATAAGAACGAATAAAAGAAAAATACTGTCGGAGTTAAGATTCTAAAAGAAAATCACCAATTTACATAAAATTTTTAATAATCAGTGCTTAAATTAAACTCTTTTTTCAAACGAATAGTAAAATAATTTATTACTAATTTTCAACATATATATCGAATTTTAAAACAGAAAAAAATCCTCATATTTATAAATTTCCATTTTTCGTGAATAACCTTTTCCAAATGCCATCGGTATCAAATATCATCCGCCTTGATACTTTGCCTATTTTTCTACCTCTGAAAAATGTTTCTTTATACAGAATAAATAACAACTGTTTTATTTACAAGGGTATTTGTGTTAGGCCAAGATACAAATATTTTATTAGGATATTGACAGGTCAGAAATTACATCAGTAGCTTTGAAAAATTATTTCAAAAAATCATAATATTAAATGAGATGCTCTTCTGGAATGCGATTTCTTTTTTATATGTATTAGATGATAATTTTGAATTTTCTTTTCTAGATTTCTTTCGAGTAAATATATCTTCTTTTCACTAATATGTTATATTTTCTTCGGAAGTACAGTGTTTAGAAGTACACCATTTTTACAATTGGTATTAATTTTAATGTTATTATTATTAAGATTATTATTGTTTGCGGATGTTGCCCTCAATGGATTGCGTTTGCCAGCTCCCGTACAGACGCCGCAGGTTCAAAAATACAGTAAAACCCCGATAATTCAGATTAATTGAAACCAGGCCTAATCCGGATTATCCGGAGAATTAGAAAAAAAAATTAAATAAAATAAAGCATACTTACAGAAAATCAGCTTTATGTTAAACTTATTGAATGTTTACAGACAGTAAAAATGTTTATTTTGTAATAAAGAAGTTTGTAATTTTGTGCTGCGCAAGTTTTCTATACCTTTTGCGAGCCGTACGGTCACGCATCCGCTTGAGCATAAGTAGTTCGTTGGTTGTAGACTCCATCTGACATTCAAAATAACCATTAATTGTTCTAGATTTCAGATTTTTTTTTAATTCATAATACGACGATGAAACTAGTTAATATTATGGAAATTAACCAATCGCTTTATAAACCAGAAAAAATGACCAAACCGATTCGGATTAACAGGGTCCGAATTAGCGGGGGTCTACTGTACTCTAATTCGCTTTGTTTTAAAGAGATTAACCGATTAAGGAAGATTGAAAGACATTGTTACAACAACGGCGATCTTCTGTAATCGAGTTGCCATTAATTTTCCTTTGACTGAGAAATTTTACAGATCCCAAGGCCAAATCCACTGCTGTCTCGAAAGTTAGCTGCTTTCCTGATCGATTCTGTAAGATCAATTACACGTTTCAAAATCAGCTTGTATAAAATGATAAAAAACAAATGTTTTTGTCTCCTAGAATTTTATAACATCTAAAAGAAAAATTTTGTTTTAAACGCTATTATTATTTTTTTTTAAATATGACATTTTAAATACTTTTTTAAAATATGACGTAATTTTCGCCATCAAATTCTTTTGGCATACAATAATTTCTATCTTCTATCTCCTTCTATCTTCTATCTTCTACCTTATATCTTATATCTTCTATCTTCTATTTCTATTTTCTATCTTTGCTAATATTCACGCGTAAATATAGTTTTCTATTTTCTATCTTCTATAATTTCTATCTTCTATCTTCTATAATTTCTATCTTCTATCTTCTATCTTCTACCTTATATCTTCTATCTTCTATTTCTATTTTCTATCTTTGCTAATATTCACGCGTAAATATAGTTTTCAACTGAAGAATGTTTGGAAATATATGATCTTTTTTAAATTTGGTATAGATAAATATAAAAAGGCTATTTCAAAATATAAAGTAAATCTATTTCCAGATAATGGAATTTTGAATTAAAAAAAAATGAAAAACTGAAAAAAAACTGTTGAATACTGCACACCATAGTCTGTCCAACAAAATCTCCGGGTTAGTTGGTTAAACTGGTATGTTAAATTTTAGATAAAATAAAACTTACGCGACTGAATCATGTTGTCCACATACGTCATCAAAAAGCGCTTAAGGTTTTTTTTCCGATTTAAAAACTGTCTGCTTCAGTGTGTGCGATATACGGGGACGATATACGCAAAAAACTAATCAGATTTAGTTTTTTTTTTTATCAAGATCTAACTGAATATCCAATTTTGTAAAATTTCGTGCATTAGTTCTTGAGATAGAGGCCCACAAAATTTATGTCACATACAGACAGACTCACAGACAGACATTTTGTAAAAATATGTTTTTCGGGTTCTCTTATTCCTAAAATGTGTAAATCCGTCGAAAACCAGAATTCAAAAAATTTTAAAGAATCCAATACTTTCTTCTTATAAAGATAGAAGTAAGGAAAAAGGGGGGGGGGGTGTGCAATTTTGAGGATGACATTGCGAATTAGAGAAATATCCTCCACATACAAACAAATCATTTTTATAAAGCTCTCTTTTAAATTTAAAGTAACGTGGTTTTATTCGTTCATTGCATATAATTTGAAAAGAAAATTAACTTTCTAATAGCAGCTAAAAAAATATTTTCTTTAAATATCACTTCTTTCAGTTATTCATTTATATTTCTACATAATGTTTTCAGATAATCCCTTCGCTCTACAATTTTATTTTAACATGTAAATGTGAGAAGCGAAATTGAAGCTTAAAAATATAAATATTCGCATAAAAAACTGGAATTAAATTTGAAAGCTTCAAGCTTAAGTACGCTTTATAAACAGTATATAAAAAAAGTATCAAAAACATTTTGAGAAATAAAACTGTTTCATAATAAATTCCATGCTATTCTGAATCTGATTAAAAAAAAAAAAAAAAAAAAAAAATGTATTTGAATATTTGATATGTTCGGATCAGGATATTTAAATATTTTATTAGATATATATTTACATACTTTTTTTAAAAAAGAGTCTAATGCCATTTTAGTAATATAAATTTTACTGTATAACAAATACAAAAATATGAAACAAGCGTAGGAAGTATTTTCGAAAGGTTAAAATTGAACTTATTTGAATTATAAGAATGAAGATGTTAGACATGTAATCGTTGCAAATTAATAATTAGGAAAGACATGAAAATTAAATAAAAAATATCCTAATTGGATGTAAAAATCATTTCCATGATTATTTCTATAATTATACATCGGAAAGTTCGAATGAAATTAGAATAATTAATAAAATAATTAAAATTTAATTAATTAACAAAACAAATTCAATTCTCTCTATTCTCCTTCAGGAATAATTACAATAATTGCCATCGTATTTTTGTTATTGAATTTTAAAAACGTTCAGTTCATTTTAGGACACATTGTATACAGGATTGTTTAAAATTCACGGTACAAACTTTAAGGGTTTGTACAGAGCATTGGTAAAATCAATTATTGTCCAGGGATGTTGTTGCAAAATACAATATATTTTTAAAGAGGAATCTCTATTTATATACATTTAATTATATTTATATAAGTAAAATAAAGTAAGGAAATTTTTCTTAACTGTAGTCCTAATAACGACCCGCCCGAGAGATCTGAATCACATTCAGCACTGATTATCCATGGGTTGAAATCGGTGCATATTTCACTATAAAACTTAAATGTTAGGAAGTTAATTATTCATACTGGGTATATTTTAGTGTGAAGACCTAGACCGGAAGGCGGCATCAAAGACAATCACCTCATCGCGTTTACGGATAAAAATTTAGGATTAGTTAAATCTCGATTCGCAATTTTAAACGCGCTTGCTTTCAAAACCGGTTCCAAAAGTGAAAGTAACTTTATAAAAAATACCTGCAACCAAAATCGAAAAAGCAAAAAAAGAGCGATGTTAAGAGGGACTTCAGCTATCCAATGCAAAAAAAAAAGGTTAAAAGTGTCAAAGTACAAACGAGATATTAGGACATAACCTCCCCCCCCCCCCCCCCAGGAATAGCATTAGCTCGCGAAAGTCATCGTTGGCAGGAACAGGAGCCTTAAAATTCATCTTGTGACATAAAAGAGCTGCGAAAAATCAATTTATTCCCAAATTTCTTTTTATAAGAGTGTCTATTCCTAGATTTGTTCCAATACAATATTTATTCCTAAAAAAGCCGTTTATTCCCAAAATACTTATTTTATTTCAAAGCTTAAATCTGGTTTTTTTCTGATCTTTGCAATTTTAGTGTTATTATGGCAGGCCCTTAAGAAATACATTATTTCTCACTCGATAATTCAGGATCCAGTAATAATAATAATAATAATAATAATAATAATAATAATAATAATAATAATAATAATAATAATAATAATAATAATAATAATAATAATAATAACATGCTTATCTAATAATAATAGTTAAGTTTAGAAGTAATGTAATTGTTTAAAATTAGAATGAATTTCTGGAGGTACAATTATTTCTATTGAGATAGCTAAAAAAGTGGAAGTAAGCTTAAAGGTAACGAGAAATTTCAAATGCTGAAAATGACCCGAACGGTGTGATAAAACATTTTGCGAATCAAATAAAATTAAGAACATACTTGGCCAACATTTCTTTCGCTTGAAAAAAAAAAATAAATAAAAATAGGCCATAATTAGACACGTTTAAACATTTCATCATCATCATTATTATTATTATTATTATTATTAGTACAAATTATATTTATTTTAGTTTTTAAAAAACGGAAGATTAGCAGCTATCCATTGCTACAATTTTTAAATTATAGAAACAACTAACGGGTTTTTGGGACTTCTTAAATTAAAAAAAAAAAATAGTTTATAAAAATTTTCTATAGAACATTACTATAATAAACATTGTTTCGGTAAAATTAATATTGTATTGGTCATTCATTAGTTGTTCCTTTACTGTTGTTATTAATATTATTGTCTATCGAAGTTAAAAGTGCTTAAAGCATTAATGTTGATTTATTATTTAATTATAATGCAGCATTAAATATCTCAAAAACTGTTTATAATAAAAACAATAAGCGTAAAATGACCTTATATGTATAAAACGCTTTGTTACATTTAGGTACATTGGACATCTCATTTAGGTTTTTACGACAGCAATGTGATTAAATTAACCTAAATTTGTGAAAATGATGTAATTTTGCTTAGATTATAGATAAGTAAATTTCATCAAAATAAATTTGTTTTCACTTAAAAGCATGATAATCAATTATTTGTTACTTATAATTTGACCTTTTATATTTAATAAAATATGTTTGTTTTAAATAGGATAAACCTGCGAGGAATCGCATCAAATTTAGGCATAGCAATTGCACACAATAAATAATATGTACAATGTATTCGTATTGTATTTTAATATGTAAATATATGCTGAAAATTTAAAATGGAGATAATCAAAATACGCTTTTAAAAACTGGAACTAAATTTGAAAGCCTACAGCTTAAACAAGCTTTACACAGTATGTAAAAAAAAAAAAAAAAAAAAAAAAAAAAATGTAATGAAATCATTTGATAAAATAGAAATATTTCACAATACATTTCATGCGATTCTGAAGCTGATAAAGAAGAAAGGAAGGAAACTAAATATTTGTTGTACCTGGCTTAGTAAAATATTTAAATATTTTATTAGAAATATATTTGCATTTTATTCTTTAAAAAGAATTTCCGGAAGTCTGATAACATTTTCATGCTGTAAAAATTACCGTATACGAAAGAGAAAAATACGAAGTTAGCGTGGGGGGAATTTTCCAAAGGTTGAAGTTGAACTTACTTGAATTATCAGCCTGAAAAGACGGTACGTGCAATTAGTCGTTACGAATTACTGCTTTTGAAAAATGAAAATTAAATAAAAATATCTAAACTGAATGAAAATTTCGTTTCCATGATTAACTAAGTTATGTGTCATAATTATTGAATGATATTGGAATAACTAAAAAGTCAATTAACTGGTTAATTAATTAATAATACGAATGTAAATAACAGGGGTATTTTAGATGTTGTTGATTTAAAAAAATTTTTATTTTCAAAATTATTCAAAGCCAAATATGAAATGATGATTTTATTTTATTTTTTATGAAGTTAAATATCGCGTAAGTTACCTATGTTTTCTCCAAAATTTAAATATAATTCTTCCAATTTGGTGAGTTGCTATGCTCAATGTAACTGCATACACCATGTGATTGATTCAAATTTTGCATACCAGTGCCAACTTTGCAGTATCAACATTGCAATCATTCAATTAAACATAATAATTCAACAAAGACATCTAATTGAATTACGTTGTGTTATTGAAACATTTATTTTATGAATGTCATTACTTTTTCATTTATGTCTTCTTTTAAAGGGGTTTTAAAGTTTGTATATTTTAAAAAACGAAGCGAAAAGTTATTCATGAAGCATAGATTACGAAACGCTTCCTAACACTTTCAGAATATTATAACAAAACTTCATGGTTTAATAAGACAAAACTTTATGTTTGCGTAAGTGGTTTGGAAAACGCATAATATATTTGAAAATTCAATTTAGAAATTACCATGAATAATCGATAAAATATCCCTCTTTGTGCAACCCTATACATGTCACATTGATTTGTATATATATTTCTGTAATATACTAAAACTCTGTCTCTCATAGTCAAAAGACTTCTAAAACTGTTGCTTGACAAAAGAATGAATAATGTATACAGGGAACATTTTTATAGAACTAAAAGTACGTTTGTTAGGAAAGACAATTTTGAAAATAAATAAATAAATAAATAAATGTGTTCAAATTGCACGATTATAATTTAGTTCTATAAAAAAAGCGTAATAGATTTTTTTTCGCGCACTCTTTTATTTACAAGTTGTAATTTTACTTTCCTACACATCATTCTATATCTCGCACATGTTATAGATTGGGAGGCGGCAGCACAGACAATCATGCCACGTTCGTTCACGGCTGAAATTTCAGAATTACTTAAAACCTGATTCGCATATTAAAACACAATCATCTTCCAAGTCATGTCTTGATGCAAAACACCTGAAAACCCATTTGTAACGCTTGACTCGTAGATTTACCAGTATGTTTTCCTGCTCTCAGTCGTCCTTGTTTTTATGAATTTGTGTGCCGGAAAACACAATTGTAAACATACGAGGCAATCTTTAAATCGTTTTTGGGTGTCTTATAACAAGATATGACTTGGCAGACCGATTGCGTTTAAATATGCGAATCAAGTTTTATCTAATTCTGGAATTTCAGCCGTGAACTTGTTGAAATGATTATCCGTGCTGTCGCATCTTGGTCTATTAACAAAAAAAAAATGAATTAAATATACACTGAAAAAAAAGGTTATGTTATATAAATGTACAAATTGCGTGGTTATACTTGATAATTAAATATGCATTATTCAAATGATTCTGCATGAAATTTTTCTTTGTACTTCCTAATTTATATATTTAAATTTCAATATCCGATAATCTATTCTATATCTACATAATTAACTAAAACCAAGCTATAAAAAAATTACTGAAAAAGTATTAACCAAATATACAAATAGTACGAATATACTTCATAATATAAAAACCTACATTATCCAGATATTAACCTCACGATTTTTAATTTTAATTTAAATTTAAATTTTCTGTACTTCATTTGAAATATGCGTTTCCTTTCGTATCTGTTTTCAATCGAATGACATTTTGGAATTTGAAATTCAAATTATATTAACCATCCAAATATATTTCAGACATATCTAATCATTTATGTATCAAATCTGGATTTGAAGCATTTTCTGTTCCACATTTTCAAATTTCAGATTTATAATTTCCAGTATCGAGAAGGCAAAAAAAGCACGGAATGCAGGGAAGAGTTTTTTTTTTTTTAATAAAAGTCTATTCCACTAATTAATTCGCATTTTGCTTAGACTTTGATATTTTTAAAAGTTTTTTGATTCAAGTAATTTTCTTTTGATTAAAAAACTACGTCTAAGATCTCTGACTCTGAAATTTAAAGAAAAAGGCATAAGTAATCTATTTATTAATTTATTTATTTTTTTCATTCTTAATACAAATAATTTAGATTTTAGAAAAAATGGTATTGGGTGATTTATTAACCCTTTAATGCCACTAAAGGACGAATCATTCACTGTAAATCTAATTAATATTTTAAATATGTTTATGCAATGCGAAAAATTTAAATAAAGTGGCCTCCCTAAAAAGATTTTTAATATGATGTCAATATTACAACTTGTTGATGTTTACTCTATTTCTTTTAATCATGTTCATATTATAACGTCATGAACTAGTGAGTTAATAAAAACAAATCTAAGAACACTTTTCCTTACACTGTAAAACATTTGTGTAACGTTACACCATAAAATGGGTGGCATCCAATTGTATGAAGTGATTTTTTTTCACCTATGTAATGGTGTAATGTAAACATATATTACTAATGTAACATTACAATGTTACACCTGTTATATGGGTTAAAATACTCCTTAAAATTGGAGGGAGCAAGGTTACTCCATAAAACAGGAGGCAGCAAAGTTGCCACCCATTTCATGGTGCAACATTACTCAAATGTTTTACAGTGTAAGGTACAAAAAGAAAAATAATAATATCGATAAAGCAGTAAATAAAACACGACATTGCTACGGATTTTGAAACTGTTCCTATTTAAGATTTACAAAGTTTTTAAAAAGAGCAAGTCGAAAACTGCAAGTCAGATATAACAAATGAGGTGTAATCGTCCTATAATGAAGTTTTTAAAATATACAGTACTTCGAGTTACAATACAGTGTCCGAAATCTTTTGTGTGTTCCTCTAAATACTAAATTCTTTCTATTATACGGAAATTAACTTGTAATAAACATCAGCAACATACATCAATTTCATAAAATGTGAAACAGTTTAATACAATTAAAACACATCCGAAACAATGTTTCCGTCTATTTCATTATGTAATAGAATATTTTTGTGTGGCCCTGTATATTAATAAAAACTAATCTTCGCACCACAGAATGTATATTTTCGAATATATTTCATAGATGCATATAAATTTATTATGTTTGAAAGAGTGTAACATTGTTAAAATTCACTTAAAACTATTTTTATTCCAATCGCCATAATGTAACGGAATACTTTTTATTATTCCTGTAATTGAATTATGCATCCGATTTTCATAAAATTTGAAATGACTCGACAAAATTATGTAATTATTATATGTTTTAGATTTCAAACGATTCAGTTGGGTAGTTTTTGCATTTTTATATGAGGACAGACGGACGTATTGAACGACCACTACAGGTCCTACGTATTTACATAATTACGAACGCACCCCCCCCCCCCCCAAAAAAAAAAAAAAAAAAAAACAGTGAAATGACTAATTTAATTTCGTTTTCAAACTGTTGAATATTTTAAGTGACTTTTTTTGCGACGCTTTAATGCCACTGAAAAACAGTAGAAACAATGAGTACTTAGGAGAGTACTTTTTTCTTGGGAAGCGGGCATTATTATTTTTAAACAATAATTTTAGCTTTTGGTTTCACTTGTAAATGTTGTATAAATCCACATCGTGGAATTCTTTTCTTGTAAATGCTGTAGAAATCTATCACGAAGTTTATTGTTTGGAAATAGTGATGGCCAAAACAGAGACCACTCAGATATCTGCAATGAAACGCTATTGCAGAATTATTGCGACTTCGAAAAACATATTTACGATGGTTACGACTGCGTTGGAAAGGCTATTTAAAAAAAATGGTTAAAAAATATTAAAAGCAATTCGATATCTTTTATTACTTCTTTTAATCGGAACTCGGTGTCTTTTTATATAATTTAAAAACAGAACTATACAATACTTAGAAGACGAATTAGAGTTTCAGATATATACGTTCAGTTACATTTTAATCCCTTCTTGTTTAATGTCGTATGTTTTTTTTTTTTTTTTTTTTTTTTTTTTTTTTTTTTTTAATTATTGAAAAATGGTTGTTGTTTTCGGTGGAGGATTGACAAAATGACGTGGTCACTTTTGAATTTAAATTAAATTCTTTAACTTTAGAAGAATTTTTATTTGAATTTAAATTAAATTCTTTACTTTTAGAAGAATTTTTACTTGAATTTAAATTAAATTTTTTACTTTTAGAAGAATTTTTATTTGAATAGGAAATTAAAATGTTTAAAATCATTGTAATAAAGGAGAAAACTAACAAATTTGAAAATGGGTAGACGGAAATTAACAGATACATAAAAAGCCGAGGCCAAAAAAATGAATGACCGTGAATGTCGCATTCAATGACATTAAACACAATACGCGTACTTAAACAATCATAAAGTGATTTTTATTTCGACTTTTTATTAATGTTTTAATAATTTATTTGTTCTTTTGTTATTTAAAATAAAAATTTAGTCAACATGTATAAGTTGCTTATTAGTTTGGCGATTCGTATCATTTGGCGAAATTGGTCGACGAGATAACTAAGCAGTACTGTATTTGGTTTGGCGCAAAAACGTCTTTCAATGCAGAAAACGAGAAAATCAAAAGATTATAGAGCCGCTGAAAACCAATTACGTGTTGAAAGGCGATCACGAAAAAGGAAGCAATTTAATGCCGAATCGATTAATTGTAAAACATCATGTCTCGTGGGCGACCAATCCACTAGCCATGGCGTTTTACAATCGGTCGGTTCTAACCAGGAAAATTTGAGTGCCAATAGTGATTCTAACAAGCCGGAAAATGTCATAGCTATTACTCTTGATTTTCCACCACCTAAAAAGAAAACTAAAAAGCAATCGGCTTGGGAAAAACTAGAAAAAAACATTTTTGATTCAATATCTGATGGACCCATTCACAGATGCATGTGCTGCAATCGACTTTGGTTTAAAACCTCCATCACCAAAATTCTACTCTGTAAAATCAAAGAGTATATGCCAAAGTCTTACAAGTATAACAGTATATGCCAAAGCTGTATTTTAATAATGATTACTTTCGCACCAACAATGTTACATAGTTTGAAATGTTTCTTTCGTCGCCAACTTTTATGCTTGGCGACAATGGAGTGATGTAATTTAAACGAACCGTACCTTCAAATTGCAGCATGTATAAAGTCATTTATAGCAGTGGCACGGATAATACACAATAAAACAACTGGTATTTAGCTTAAAATGATAGATGAATGTTTCGAGTGAAACATTTTTCAAATGGTTGGTGTAATTTCCTAAATTACATTTTTTTTTTCTTTTTTAAGCAAGTAATAATTTGTAATGAATAATTTCAATTTTTTTTTTACCTCATGGCCAAAAATGATTGTAAAGTGTTAAAACCATTTTCAAAAAAAATTTTTTTGCATATTTTTAATAATTCTTTTTATGTAGGTACTTATGTTGAATGCCTCAAAGTAGAGATTCGACAAATATATTTTTTATTTTTTTAATTAAAACTTAGGTTCATTGCAGAAAAAAATTAACATCAGTGAATGGGATATTATGTACGTCGTATACGTAATATCCAATTCACAACTGGTGGTCGTCAGTTACACTTTAAAATACACTTTCCTTAATTCACGAAAATTCTAATTATATAATTAATTCTAATATTTTAATTTTCAGTAATAAAAAAACGGGGTTTTTTAGGGGTATTTTTGACGTTCCAACGGACATCAGAAATTCTAAAAAAATCTTATTAAGAAGAGGTCAACATATTAAAACATCACTCTAGAGTAATTTAATGAAAAGAGAAAATTAAAAATGTCATTCAGATTTATTGAATAGAAGGTTATGCCTGAGCACTAAAATACATTGCATATAATCAAATAATTTTCCACCCACTTCTTAATTTATAAGAAATGTTTTTAGTGCACCTTCCTATACATAATTCAGAAATATCTCAATACATCGCCTCTTGTATATATTTTCAATCGAGTGACATTTTGATATTCGAAATTCCAGTTATACCTAGTAATTTCTATATCTTAATATCCTAGAAATTTCTATTCCATATTATCAAGTTTCATATTTATAATCTCCAATCTTGCGTAGGCAGAAAGTACGGAAAGCGGAGATGAAGTATTTTGAACAAAAGTCATTTTCGCTAATTAATTTACATTCTATTTAAACTTTTGAATTTTTAAAAACAATATAATTTTAAATTACATTTTTTAAATTAAAAAATTGTGTTCAGAATAGGTATAAAGTTTAAAAAAAAGCGGATGCATATTGTAATCTATTGATTTTTTTAAATTAATTATATGAATAATTCAGATTTTTGAAAATCAGTACTAGGTAATTGATAGTGCTTTTATCACCGACTAGTTCAAATAATTCATTGTAACTTTTATTAATTACAATTAAATTAATATATTTTAAACAAGATTTCATAACATGAAAAGTTTGACTTTTGAAATGCGATTTTATTAAATAATGCAAGTAGCACAATCTGACATTTTCTCTGCACCGTTTGATTGGAAATGCTTGATAAAGATAATATCCCTCCGCTTGTGGGAAAAAAAAATCTGTATTAATACATTAATTGTTATTTTCCTTTTTTTTAACGATTATATAAAAAACCTTTGTCAAAGTTAAAAAAAAAAAAAAAAAAAAAAAAGTACGAAACTAACATTGTTATTATTAAAGACATAGACCGGCGGCGGCGGCGTCACGAATGACTACGTCATCGAGTTACGGGATGAAATTATAATGTAGGACAAGTATTTTAGGTGTAGATTAAGAAATGACTGGTCTGCCTCGGCATTTCTTGGTACGATATGAATAACAGCGGACGCCAACTCGTTATTTTGGCGTCACTATCACGTCATCGAGTTACGAGATGAAATTGATGCTAAATTAAAGTTAAGATAAATATTTTAAGAATATTTTGGTCTGCCTGGGCATATCCTGGTACAAACCCTCAGCAGACTGAAATTTATAACAAAAATGCGTCGTAATGTACAATACAAATCCTATAAACATAGTATTTTACATTACATTACTTCGCCGTGAACTTTCACGATGAATTCTTATTAGTAAGAGAGAAAATGACCGATTCGGCATATTATGGTGCAAAGTTAAAATGGAGAATTGGCGCCCCTCTCTGCTCGTCTTGTGCCAAGATATGATGAAGTAGACTGAAATATTTGTTTTGTACTAGTCGGCCAAAATTTCAAGCCGTAACTCGAAGACATGTTAATACTGTCAAAATAGGGGTTTGGCGCCTCTTTCATTCTGCTTTGTACCATAATATGCCGAATCAGTCATTTCCTCGCTTACTATTCATAAGCTTTTTCTAAACCATTAGTTCATCTTGAAAGTCAATGTCGAACGAGTATATATTGCAATGTAATGCGAAAGATTATGTTTATAGGATTTGAATTGTACATTATAATGTAATTTTTTGTTATAAATTTCAGTCTGCCGAGGGTTTGCACCAGGATATGCCCAGGCAGACCAAAATATTCTTAAAATACTTTATCTTACCTTTAATTTGGCACCAATTTCATATCGTAACTCGATGACGTGATAGGGACGCCAAAATGACGAGTTGTCGCCCGCTGTTACTCATATCGTACCAAGAATACCGAGGAAGACCAATCATTCCTTAATCTACACCTAATAATCTTGTCCTACATCATGATTTCATCCCGAAACTCGATGACGTAGTCATTCGTGTCACCGCCACCCGCTCTAACACATTTTCTGATTGAGTTGTCAAAAAGCTTTTTTAAACAAAATGTAGCTCTGATTTTTTCAATAAGTTAGAAATGAATGTGTTCAATTTAGAAGACGATGAAATCATATCGTCACCTGAGAATATTAAGATTCTAACTGCCTATTTTTTAAAAAAAATTACTTTTTTACATAGGAACGTTCTAGTTGTATCTATGAATGCATTTCTGCATTAAAATTTCAGTATACATTAGTTTCTGCCGCTAGCGATAAAGATTAGTATAGTTTTATAAGAAATTGCTTAAAGCAATGAGAATAATGCAATTTTATGTGGAAAGTAATCGCTATATTATATATTTTTTTATTTTATTTTATAATATATTATGAAAACCTGCAATATTTCATTTTTTGTATGAAAGAATAAATTACTTTGGAAAATAAATCTTCTTTAGACAAAATATCGAAGACGTTTTTATCAGCAAAAATCTTTTTAAATATGTTTTTAATACTTCGATAAGCAAAATGAATTGTGTTTAGTTATATTTGATTAATAGACGTGATCCATGCAAGGAAAAAGTACTAATCATAACAGACTCAGATTTACAAAATCCTGTGGGGAGAATGGATGACAGTTTAGATGAAGGGCCAGCTTTCGATATTTTTATACTAAATCAATTAAAAAAGGACCGGAAAAGAAAATTCCTACAAAGCAAATTGATTTGAAAAAAATATGAATTTTTTTTAATTAAAAGTATCTTTACCTAGTTACGTACACTTTCCTGTCAATACCTCATCCCGAGCTCCGAAAAGAATCGAAAGTGTATAGTAATGCTAAAGGAAATGTTGCTGTGCCAATACAAATTAAAACAATTAAAAATTGCTTAAATCCTTAAAAATTTAACTGCTCAAAACATACCTCAGAAGAACACGGACAGCATGTATTCAATGAATATTAGTATAAGCTTTCACAAAATGAGAAATATTACTTCATTGGAAAAACGACTGATTGCCTGGGTAAGCAAAAGAGATTGAGCACCAACACAAATTTCTATGAACAGAACTCCTTTTATTATTACTTGTTTATTGGAAGGGACCAGGTTAGAGTGTACAAACAATTCTACTTGGGAACATTGTTCATTACTCAGAAACCATTTTATACAGTGCATGAAAATAAGTATGTAAAATCGGATACCAAATTAGTGATAAGCGGGGTAAAAATTCAAATAAAACAATTTCACATGATCTCAAGGTTAAAATGAAATCTCATGGTAAAAGAGCCAACCGCGCAAAACCTCATGTCATCGAGCACAAGAAAATTCCTTTATTTTATGGAAAAGTAGCAATAGGGAAATCAAATCATCCATGTCTGCCGGAAGCGAAGTGATGTATAAGCCAAAAATTGATACCACTAGTGGTTGACTTGTAGACTTAGCATTGTGTTTTTCTGCATCCAAGTTTCCATGTTGTCATACTTTCGATTTTACGGCAAACACAGTGTTAAACGTTCGAGTCAACAACTTGTGGTATTAAATTTTGGCTTATGCACCACTTCGCTTCTGGCAGACATGGATGATTAGATTCCCTTATTACTACTCTTCCATAAAATAAGGGAAATTTTTCTTGAGCTAGATGACTTAGGGTTTTGTGCGGTCGTCTCTTGGACAATCATACTGAAAGTTTTTTAAAGATTGAGTCTCATTACAACAGAGCAAACAGTAAAAAAAACATATTTAAAATCATGGCTTAACTTACAAATAATGCATGATTTCTATTTTCAGAAATGCAGAGAAAGCAATGAAGAACCAATGAAAACGTCATTTAATTTCAGTATAATAATTAATTTTTTGTCTTAAATTTCATAATCTCCCTTTTTTTACCCTCCCGCCATATTGAAATAACACACTGTAATGGAAAGCTTTCGGGTTCATATTTATCATAATTGAATATTTAAGATAGTTTTTGTTCAATTAAATAATATATTTAAGTTAAGTAAATTCATTAATTTTGTGAAAATGCTATTAATTAGTGTAAATAAGTGAAAGTAACAATTTTCTGCTACTGTATAAAATATAGTTAGTAATAAGTATTTCACTGCACACTGATGTTTATTCGAATTAATTAACAAAATTTCACTTTATTAATCTATAAAAATTTGCACAAATTAAGAATAACATGGTTCTTTTATGATTGAACCCTGTTATTCAAAGCACGACACGACGTAGAATATTTCAAATCTATCAATTCTACATAATTCTATAAATTTCTTTAAGTGTAAAAAAATCCCCAAAAATATTATTTACGAACTTTGATTTTGAGAAATGCTGTTTATACCTAAATACGAACCTATTAATGCCACACGTTTTTTGCAAACTTTAATAGCTGTACAGAGCATGCTGATTTTCAAAGTGTTCTAACTCTAAATTGATTTTTGGCTATCTTATTCTCAAGTGAAGATATAACAGATGCAAATGTTACATTTTTTTCAAATTAAAATATTACACTACGTTTTATAATTTAAAATTTAGTTTTTTAATTTAAGAAAACTAACATTTGAAAAAAAAAATAATTGTTATAAATTTAATCAGATATTAATATTCCAATTAAAAAACCAAAAATCTTAATATTTAAATTAAAAAATTCAAATCGGACAATTGTAGTCATCTTACAACTTAAATGGTTATAGCTGGATTTGCTTACGTATAAGATTATACAGGATGATTAAAAAAAAAAAGTGGACAAAATGATATGACAAATCAAGCATACAACAAGGATAAAAAGCACATAAGGATATAGGGTCGCAAACTACTTATTGAGTTACAAATACAGGGTATTTCATTCTAGCTACACCCAGTTTGAAAGAAATAATTTCCAGGAAAATAAAAATAGTGTATTGAAATTGCAACAATATGTACCCTGTTTTGTGTGAAATGTAATAACGTTACGAAAAGATCCAGAAAAACATATTGCTCAAGCAATCCATGATACCATATAAACTGATTATCGCAGTCCAAAATGTGAGGTGCCAATTGCATATCGCTGTTGTGCATAATGCAAACTTCTACCACTTTTGTTTGGTGGTATCACATTTAAAACAAAGGTGAGAATGTCTGTTAAATATTTTGTTATAATATACTTCAGTTTTCTGAAATTTATTAACGTCAACCGAAATTGAATTAGGATGAACCACCCTGTATTTGTGACTCTCTCAGTGGTTTGCGGCTCTATGTTCCTATGTGGTTTTTTATCCTTGTCGTATGCCTAATTTGCCATATCAATTTGTCAACATTTTTTTTATCACCCTGTAAAATTACACAAAACTAATATGTAAAAAATTATGTAATCAAACTATTCCCTTAGCTTCCTACTTTATAAGAAAGTTTTAATGTTATCTCCCATAAGTCACACTCTAAAGTATTTTAAATCACGGTTTCTTATATCTGATTTGAAAAGAATGGCATTTTGGGATTTGAAATTATAATTTTATTAGCTATCCAAATTATTTCTATACCTGGATTTTCAGTAAATTTCTATTCATTATTTTCTGACTTCATACTTATCTCTAATGACGAACAGCCAGAAAAGTTCAAAATACGAAAATGAGTATTTTCAACCAAGTTTATTTCCATTAATTAGTTTATATGCTTAGAATTCGGATTTCTGAAAGCCTTCCTAATTAAATTATCATCGTTTAAATTAAATTTTTTGTTCAAAATTCCATACTGGGTTTCTGAAAAGGAGAAATGCATATATTATATTATTTAATTTTAAATTTCTTAACAGAGATGAAATATAGCGATAAATTAATTTTAATTGCTTAATTTTAAAATGACTATCTATTTTTAATGTACCATAAAAAATGTATTTTTTTAAGCTTACAGTTTATGAAAGATGGCTAATTATATTCAAATTTTATTCGTCTTATAAGAAGTCCTCAAATTTAATGCATCGAAATTTCAAGATTTTGTCACCTTTACTTAATATGACAGAGTTTTCTTTGGATTTATTCTAAAATAATCAAATATTTGGAATTAGCCGAATTACTGCATTTCATTATTGACTTAAATATTAGTGAATACAAACTTTATTAAAAACACAAAAAACATTCAAATTGCATTGAAAAAAATTATAATTCAACTATTGCATTTAATTTTCAGTATTTATTTTATCTATTTATTTATTTATTTATTTATTTTTTAGTTTTTATTTATTTATTTATTTAATTTGGGGGGTGGTGATTGGGGAGTGTGAGAAATTCGAAAGAAAATCTGAATAAGAGCAGTTTAAGGTATTGAAGCACCATACTGCACTCTTTAACATTGAAAATTGCAGTCAGTTTTTAAAATTTCAAAGTTATGAACGATCACTAAATACATTATATAATAATTCTACACCTACTTCCTAATTTATAGGAAAATTTAAATTTTATCTTCCAATTTCATCATTCAGAAATATTGCAATGCATGGCCTTTCGTATTTATTTTCAACCGAATGACATTTTGATATTTCGAAATTCAAATAATATAAAATAATTTCTATATAAGGAAACCCAAGAAGTTTCTATTTCATACTTTCAGGTTTCATATTTATAATTAGGAAGAGTAGGCAGAAAGACGGAAAACGGAGAAGATGTATTTTGAACAAAAATCATTTCTGCTAATTAATTTGCTTTCTGCTTAGACTTTCCAATTTTTAAAAGCATTATAACTTAAATTACTTTTTTTAAATTAAAAACTATGTTCAGAATACTTTAGGGGTTTAAAAAAAGCATAACGTTATCTATTTATTAATTTCTTTATTTTTTTATTAATTATATGAATAATTTAGAAATTTGAAAAATAATATTAGGCTATTTAATGCGTTTTTATCACCAAGTTGAGCAAATATTTCATTGATAATGTTATTAATTACAATTTAATTAATGTATTTTAAGTAAGATTTTCTAACATGAAAAGTTTGACCTTTTAAATACGGTTTTATTATATAATAACCTAAATAGCAACCTGACATTTTCTCCGCGCACTATTCGTTTCATTTGATTGGAAATGCATGATAAAGATCATAATCTCAAAGTTTCTGAAAAAAAATTTCTATATTTATGTATTAATTATTATTTTCCTTTTTTAACAATTGTATGAAATAATACTTGTCAAAGTAAAAAAGAAAAGTGGGGGTACGAAATGAACATTATTATTATTAAGAGACACATTTTCAAATTAATTAAGTTGCCAAAACACTTTTAAACAAAATGCTGCTCTGATTTTTTTTCAGTGAATTAGAAACGAATGTTATAAACTTAGAAGACGAAAAAAATATAGACCAGATGCAAATGTTACACTTTTCACGAAGTAAAATATCGTACTGCGCTTTATAATTTAAAATTTAGTTTTCTAATTGAAAAAATTAAACTTTAGATAAACATTAATTGGAAATTTTTTTAACAGATATTATTTTTTCAATTAAAAAACTAAAAAAAACCTAATGTTTAAAATAAAAAAATTAAAATCGTTGTCGTATTACAACTTACACCGTCATAGCTGCATTTGATTACGTAAAACATACATAATCACATAAAACCTAATATAAAATATAAAACATTATGCAATCAAACCATTCCCCAGTTTCCTACTTTTAAGGAAGTTTTAATTTTAATCTCCTCATATATCATTCTAAATTGTTTTAAATCACGATTTCTATATCTAATTTTCAAAAGTACGGCATTTTGAGTTTTGAAATTAAAATTATATTAGCTGTACAAATAATTTCTATACTTGGGTTTTCCGTAAATTTTTATTCATTATTTTCTAATTTCATACTTATAATCTTCAACCTCGAATAGACAGACAAGTGTAAAATGCGGAAAATGAGTATTTTGGGCAAAATATATTTCCATTAATTAGCTTATATGCTTAGAATTCGGATTTCTAAAAGCCTTCCTAATTAAATTATCATCGTTTAAATTAAACTTTTTATTCAAGATTCCATACTGGGTTTCTAAAAAGGAAAGGTGATTATACTATATTATTTAATTTTAAATTAATTAACACCAGTGAAATATAGCTATAAATTAATTTTGAAACGTCAAATTTTAGAATGACTATCTAACTAATTTTTAATGTTGAATCAACAAATGTATTAAGAATTTTTTTAGCTTATAGTTTTCAAAGGATGATTGATTATGTGCTAATTTTATTCCTTTAAGGCAAATGCTCAGATTTACTGTAGGAAAATCTCAGAATTTTGTCACATTTATTTCATAAGACACATTTTATTTGATTTATTCTAAAACAATCAACTGTTTGAAATAAGGCAAATTAACGCATTCTATTATTGATTTAAATATCAGTGAATATAGAAACTTTATTAAGGACACAAAAATATTCAATATGCGATAGAAAAAATATATAATTCAACTATTGCATTTAATTTACAGCATTTGGGGGGAGGGGAAGTTGAAAAGTGTCAGAAATTCGAAAGAACATCTGAATAAGAACACTTTAATGTATTGAAACATAATACTACACTCTTTAGAAAAAAATTTATGCAAAAAAATAAAATTGAAAAATTTCAGTCAATTTATTTAAATTGCAAAGTTATAAATGACCACTAAATACATTATATAGTAATTCTTCACCCACTTCCTACTAATAAAGTTTAAATTTCATTTTTCATTTGTATCATTCAGAAATACTTCAATACATGGCCTCTCGTCTCTATTTTCAATCGAACGACATTTTGGTATTCAAAATTCAAATTATATAATTTAATTTCTATGTCTGGAAATTCAAGAAGTTCCTGTTCCATATTTTCAGGTTTTATATTCATTATTAGTTATATTATCCAATTAATAGTATTCATAATCCATTTCGAGTAGGCAGAAAATACAGAAAGTAGAGATGAAGTATTTTGAACGAAAATCATTTTTGCTAATTAATTTGCATTTAGCTTTGATTTCAAAAATTTTTAAAAGCCTTATAATTTAAATTATTTTCTTTTGATTGGAAAATTGTGTGCTAGAACCAACGCTTTGGGTTTAAAAGAGAAAAACAGGAAAAAAAAAATGCAAAAAAGTGTTTTATTTACTAATTTCTCTCTTTATTTATCTATTATTTTAATTGTTAATATCGATGGTTTAGATTTTCAAAAAGTAATATTGGCTTATTGATTAGACTTTTAACATTGAGAACGAGTGAATAAATCAATATAATTTAATTAATTACAATTTAATTAATATTTTAAATATGGCTTTATACCATGAAAAGTTTGACTTTTTAAAATACGATTTTTTAATATAATGTAAATGGCACAATCTTTTGACATTTTCTCAGCACCGTTTAGTTTAGTTTGATTGCAAATGTTTTGTATTTCTGATAAAAAGGATACTTTTAAAGCCGTTAATTGCTGTTAGTAGTCTTGTAAACCGCCGTTTTCTTTTTCTTTTTCTTTCTTTTTTTCTCTTTTTTTTCTTTTTTTTTTTGTGTGTGTGTGTGTGTGCGGGGTTTTTTTTTTTAATTTTAATTTACAATTTTCGGTTTAGTTATAGATTCTAGTTAAATTTTGTTTATTTTTGACTCCGTTAATATTACTAGAGACATTTTAAGTATAATAGTATAATGGCAGTGTACATGCGATTTAATACAGAAATGCCATTCGAGCTTTATCCAGCTTTATCTTTATTATATATAATCGAGCTTTTTATTCATTTTAGTCTAACCGGTCTCACAAACTATTCACAATAGTTATACGACATTTTTTCGCAGCAATTAAAGGTTAATATATTAATTATCATTCTTATCTTTGAACTATTACATATAAAAAATCTTAGTCAGCGTAGAAAGAAAAGGATAAAAGGGACATTATTATTATTATAAGAACATTTTCAGATTAATTACATTGCTGTAAATTATTTTTAAACGAAATATGGTTTTGATTTTCCCAATGAGTTAGAAACGAATGTATACGACTTACAAGACGAATATAACAAATTCAAATGCTACATTTTCTTATGAATTAAAATATGCAAAATAAGTTCTACGCTTTATCATTTATATTCATTCAAGCTTTATAATAACTTTTTACTTAAAAAGATCAAATTAAAAACAATTAACAAAATATCCTAAAGTTAAAAAAATATTAATTTTTTGAATAAAAACACTAAAAATTTTAATCTTTAAATTAAAAAAAAATTGTAGCATTCTAGTCATATTACAACTCAAATGGTTTTGTAACTGATTACATGATCAAACTATTCCCCAACTTCCAACGTTATAAGAAAGATTTAATTTTGTTTTCCCATTTCTAAAGAGCTTCAGAACATGGTCTCCAATATCTAATTTGAAAAGAATGGCATTTTAAAATTTGAAATTAAAATTATATTACCTTGTGAGGGAGTGTCCTTTGTGATAAAGGCACTCTAGCCTTTTTCGTGAGATCGTGACGTCGATGTTTTAACATGTGTGGCGAGGAAGCGACATCTATCTTTTATTGAACTTTAACTTTCCAGAGCGTGTGTGTCGCCCTCGAATCTACACTTAGTTGCGGTTAGGAGTAATATGCAAATTTATAGCGCCGTCTTCAGTTTGCAACGTATAAACGCTGTGAGTTGGAGTGTGCTATGTGTGAGAAGGTGAAGCAAGCAGGTGTGTGGTGAGAAGGCGGAAGCCAGCTAGTGTGCTGTGAGGCGACAGTAGTCCGCAAAGCGAGTTAGATTGGTGTTCTATAGTGAGATAGATTGTGTTCTAAAGTGAGCCAGTCAGCATTGTGGGCCGAGTTAGTTTGTGGTGAGCTGAGTTACCCAAGAAGAGTACCAGTGGGTAAGAATTAATTCTATACGTTAGATATTTTTGAGAATAAAGAGTGTTTGCAGCCACGGGCTGTCTTATTATAGAGTTAAATTAGCTTTTAGCCGCAATCGGAACGTGAAGCTTGTGTGAAGTGCCCCGAACTGAGCTTAAGCCGAGATCGTGAGTATAGCTTATGATTTAACTTATTAGTATTGTGCTTAGTGACTGAAATCTTGAACTATCGCTCCACTTTCCCATGTTCCAGAGGTTTAAATAAACTGTTTGATTTTATCTTATACTTAGAGTTATGTCTTCATTTCATCAACATACCGACCATTCCGTTACAACCTGTCCAAATAATTTCCATATTTTTAATTTCAGTAAATTTCGATTCCCCATTTTCGGACATGAACAAACAGAAAAGTGCAAAACGCGAAAACGAATATTTTGGGCAAAATAAATTTCCATTAATTAATTTGCATGATGTAAATGTGATGCAAATGTCTCACCAATTAAATTATTACCGTTCAAACTTTTTATTCAGGGTTTCAACTTCTGGGTTTCTGAAAGAAAATGTGGGGCGGGGACACAGATATATTATATTAATTAATTTTAAATTACTTATCATCTATGAATCGTATCGATAATGCAGAGAATTGTTTTTGAAATGTCATATTTAAAATATCTATCAAATTAATTTTAAAATAAGGTACCTGTGCCTTATATGGACACCCTAAGAAAAATTTATTTTTTTCACCCTCATGTACACGTGATAGGTCTCCAAAAATATATGACCATGATCCCTGGACTGTTAACTATCATTATTAAAATTAGCGACCTTGTAACTATTCCGGCTTAATTTAAATGATAAAAACAAAAAACGTTTACAAATGTCCATATAAGGAACCACCAGTCCTTATTATGGACAGGTTGTTCTTTATTGACCTACCACACAGGGTGTATGAAAGAGCCGCTCTTCTATGCAATTTTAGAGGAGAGGGGATAAAAAAAAAAAAATAGATATTACAGTATTGTGAGGGAGGGTAGGGCACAGTAAGTATCTTCAGAACATACATTTTAGAACGGGGGGTCATTTTCGGTTTTGGCTCTTCGAAGATTGATGCAAAGTACCTCAGTTACTATAAAATGTTATGAAATAATGTTGGCGGTTTTGCTTAGCTTTCAATTTTTGTGAATTTGAAGATTCACCTACTGTACTTCAAATGTGGACATAAGGTGTCCATATTGGGAATTGGGAGTAGTTTTATTAAATCTTGTAATAAATAAATAAAGAAAAATTTTTAAGCAATATAAACAATAGTAATCGAAAATATGTTTTAAAAGCTTTCTAGAAAATTTCACTTTTCAATACTTAAACTAATTTTGCAATGTCTAATAAGAATTTAAATTTACCTGTAATTAAGATCAGCACTCCACGAAACAACAAGTTTCCTTCTAAATGGCGAACAGCGCGCTTTTTTGTACTTTTCTGGCTTAATTATCTTTTTAATTGCTTTTCGTCACGGGCATGTAATGCGATCTCTCTATCAAAATTGTTACTTTTAAAAATATTAGGTGTGTCCATATTGAGAGCACTGTCCATAATGGGTACAAGTACCTTGCATAAAAATCCCAAAAAATGCATTAAAATATTTAAAATATTTTTAAGCTTATAGTTTTGCAAAGATGATTAATTATATGCACCTTTTTTCGTTTTAAGGGAAGTCGTCAAATTTACTATACCGAAATTTCAAGACTTTTCACTTTTATTTCAGGTGTCAAAGATTTTCTTTGAACTTTTTCTATAAAAAATCAATCTTCGGAATTAGGCTAATTAATGATTGATTTTATTGATTTTATTTATTTTATCAATAAATAGAAACTTTATCAAACAAGCTAAAAATATACAACATGGATTAATAAAAAATTAAATTCAACTATTACATTTAATTGTCCGTATTATTTATTTACATATTTATTTATTGGGAGGAAGAGGGGGGGGGGGAGGGTAAGAAGTTCGAAAAAAAATCTGATCAAGCACAGTTTAACGTATTAAAACATCATATTACACCTTTTAGAATAATTTAAAGCGAAAAAAAAATGAAGAATTGCAGTTAGTTTTAAAGATTGCAGAATTATGAATGACCACTAAAATACATTACGCAATAATTTTCCATCTACTTCCTAATTTATAAGAAAGTTTAAATTTCATCTTTCTATAAACCATTCAGAAATATTACAATACATAGCCTCTCGTATCTATTTTCAATCGAATGACATTTTAGTATTCGAAATTCCAATTATATCAAGTAATTTCTATATCTAGAAATCTAAGAATTTTCTATTCCACAATTTCAGGTATCCTATTTCTAATCTCTAATATCAAGTAGGCAGAAAAGTACGGAAAGCGAGGATGAAATATTTTAAACAAAAGTCATTTCCGCTAATTAATTTGCATGTTATGTTTAGATTTTAGAATTTTTTAAAAGCTTACAATTTAAGTTATTTTCTTTTTTCTGAAAAATTGTGTTCAGGGTTTTAAAAAAATAACATAAAACAAGATGAATGTAGGTTCTGTCATTGCAGAATTCAATTTCGCCTCCGATTAGAAAAAAAAATCGATAGAAGTTTTTTAGAAGGGCGACCCCGTTTAGATTGCAATGAACTAACTTCATTTTTCTTGAGTTTATCAGTATAATAGCAAACAGAACGGCGTGAAATACCCAATTGAATAGCAATTTCTCTCTGAGACATTGGAATTGCGGAATAATAAAGAGATACAATTTGACGTGCTACTTCTTCATTGACTAGATTCATCAAAAACGGATTTTTTCTTTAGTTTAAACGCATTTTTATAGACGCTGAGTAAAAGGAAATGCAATTTAACAATAAAAGGAATGGAATCCCGTCGAATTCGACGAATGAAATGTTTAAAAGACCCGATTGATTTGGTTTTAAAAAAAGCAAAAGTAATTACATTATTGAATCAATATATAATAAATATTTTACAAAGTAAATGTCAAATTTGCCAGTTACAATTTTGCATGCAAATATTCGCACATCTGCAGTTAAAATTGTAATATGAGTGCCGGCGAAATTCAGAAATTTTATTTTATATGCACTCACAGAAAAAATAACTTTATTTAAAAAAAAAAAAAAGTAATATCGGGTACTACTAGATTATCCCATCGACCAAAAAATTATCGCCAAACTATAAGATTAAATGCCAATAATGGATGATCGTGAATGTCACATTTAATGACATTAAATACGATTCATGTGTTTAAAATGTCATTAAGTTATTTTTATTTCGACTTTTTATTAATATTTTTATTAATATTCTACTGATTATTTGTTTTTTCGTTATTTAAAATAAAAATTATGTCAATAAGTATAATTTGGCTATTAATTTAGCAATTTGTATAATTTGGGGGAAATTGGTCGACGGGATAACAGAGTATATATGGTGGCAACAATACTAGGATATTAGTACTTAATATCGTTATGAATAAAAATGCGATGTTTTAAATAGTGACGTCATTTTCTCTTCAAATGTTCTTTAAAAGTTACTGTTTATGAAAAAGGCATCCATAATAATATTGTAATTCCCATTTATCTGGTTGCTGAATGACATAATTTTCCTCATTTGAAATTTCTCTTATTTTGATTTAGACATTAATTTTTATCATAAATTATTTTCTGTTATTTTATTTACATTATTAATATTATTTCTCAGTAAATATATTTTTTTTACCTCAATTAGTGCATAATTATACGCAATCATTTTAGAAAATAAATTTTTATTATCGAGAGAAAAGCTAAACTGTGTTGCCACCATTTTGAAGAAATGTCATAAAAAAGCTTTTAAAATTAAAAATAAAATATAAAAATGGAAATAAATTAAAAAATAATTAAAATGGGCACAACTACAAATAAATAGCTTTCATTTAAAAAAATAATTATCAAAATCGGTTGACTAGAAAATTCAGGGCTGATGACACGACATTTTTAGCTTGTCTGAAAGAAATAGCATCGGATGCTAATAAAAAAATCTGAGGCAAAACTTGATATATTTATTCATTTCTTTATTTTTTTATATTTTTAATATGAATAATTCGGATTTTCAAAAAATAGTATCCGGTTACTGATTGCGATTTTATCGCCGAGTTGAGCGAATAATAATTCATTCTAAATTTAGTTTTTTTTTTTTTTTTTTTTTTTTTTTAAATAAAATTTTACAACATGAAAAGTTTGACATTTTAAATGCGATTGTATTATACGACGTAAATAGCACAACTTTACTTTTTTGTGCACCTTTTAATTTCGTTTGATTGGAAATGTGTGTTAAAGATCATAGCATTGCGCTTCTGGAAGAAAAAAAATCTGTATTAATAGATTGTTTTTTTTTTTTTTTTTTTTTTTTTTTTTTTTTTCAACAGTTATGTAATCTTTGTTAGATAAATAATAATCTTTTAAATAAGAATAATGATAAGAATAATGATAAGAAATAATAACTTTGTCAAAGTAAAACTAGTCGGATGAGGCATCCCAAAATTTTCTTCTATCTCGTACATGTTAATACTTCCTGAAAAATGAAACATAGCAGAGGTTCCCAATCTATGGCTCGCGACCCACTGGTGGGCCGCGACAGTTATTTTGGTGGGTCACGGAATAGTCGAAGTTTGTCATCAAAATATATCTTTTATTTCATTTGTTTATAAAGATATGTCAATTTCAACAGGAAATAATAAAATTCCAAGGGAAATTTTTTTTCTAGATTAATATACTAACAGAATGTCCAAAAATATTTAAATCAGCTATGAGGTCCTTGATGAAATTCAACACTATTCATGCTCATGAGAATATGCTTTTTCTTCTTTGCTGCTTTTGAAAGACAAGTACTGTGACAAACTGCATGTTAATATATGTCCCCAAATTGATAAACACCAGTACCAGAAATTTCATTGATTATAAAGTTATGTTTTCATAATAATGAAACGTATTCTTAACTATCTTTGTAGTTTCTGCATTTTTTTTTTTTTTTAATTACCATTCACTTACACTAATTGAGGTTACCGATTCTTGTTTTTGTTGATAATGTATTTTCCGTACGAAAATTTGCGTTTTTCGTAATATATGATAGCCAAACGTATAGAGATCGTACAAAAATTGCTATACTGATAGACAACTTTATTGTATACGGGTCGCGAAAAATTTTTTTTTTATTGAAAGGTGGGTCGCGAATTTTTTTTTTCACTGAAAGGTGGGTTGCGTACCAAGGAAGTCTGGGAACCGCTAAAGCATAGTAGAGCCATCGGTTAGGTTATTTACACCAAAATGTAATCAGAAAAATATGACAAGTTCTAAATGAATTTGAAGTTTGGTGAAAATCCGTGCGTTAATTTATAAGATAGAACCATTGTGGAAATCGCAAAAAAAAATTTTGGATAGGAGCATGATCCGTTGAGCGGTTTACTCTTATAACTAAACAACACTAATTTATATTAGGGACTAACTTAATCTGAAGTTTGATGAAAATTCGTGCATCAGTTCTTGAAATAAAGCGACTGGAATTGTGAGGGAGTGACCTTTAGTCATAAAGGCACTCTAGTGTGTCTGAGATCGTGACGTCAATAATTTAACATTTTGTAGGCGTAAAAGTGACATCTATCCTCTCTTTTACTTTAACTTTCTAGAGTGTGTGTGCTCTTTCGAATTCCGCAGTTAGCTCGCGGTTATTAGTATTATGTTAATGAGAAGTATCTCAGTTTGTCGCGTATAAAAGCTTGGGTGTGAGTTTGTGGTGTGTGTGTTTCTGGCCTTAGCCAGCAGCCAGCGTCTGTGTGTTTCTGGTAGTAGCCAGCAGCCTCTGTGTGTATTCCGCCATTAGACAACGAAGTTGATGATTGTTTAGTAAGGTGCTGACGATTAGAGAATAGCTACGGCCTCCAGTAAAACGGAAAGGAGTTCGGATAGTGGATTAAAGATTCGGCCTTGGTAAGAAAGTTTAGAATCGTTCCGTTTTGATTATTTGAGAAATAAAGAAATATCCACAGCCACGGGCTGTGAAATAATGATTTGTTTAGTAGATCAGCCAGGAAATAGTGTCAAGTGTTAGACGGTGCCCCGGCTGAGCTAGACCGAAGCCTGTGAGTATGATTTAGCTTTTCATAGTGTTCTCAGTGAGTGAAATTATAGACTGGCTCCACTTTCCTTTAGCCCTTATCATTTTAATAAACTGTGTTGTTTTAACCTAAATTACTGAGTATGTCTGCATATAATGTGATAAATGACACCCAGCATGAGTATACCGTCACAAATGGCGCCCAACGAAACATCGGACATTTTGAGATGGTGCCACGAGTGTATTTCACCGGTGAGGGTGATATTGGTGAATTTTTAGTGAAATTAGATGATTATATTTTGTTCAATAATATACCTGAGAAAAACAGGTACGTAGTGCTTAAATGCTCGTTAAAGGGCGAAGCACTTTTGTGGTTAGAAAATATAGGAAAGTTTTTGATTACTGAGGAAGCGAAAAGATTTGAACAAACTGCAATTGAGTTAAAGAAGGCATTTCCTCCCGTTAAAGATAAAAGTATTTTGAGAAAAGAGTTCTATTGTAATAAGCAGAATATATATGAGTCGGCGTCAAAATTTTATCTTCGTAAGCTGGAACTAAAAAATAAATTAGATTTAGATATTACATTTGAGGAATTGTTGGACATTGTCTTTCCTCTTTTTAATCCAAATATACAGGACTTTATTGAAGTTAGAGCACCGAAGAATTTTGCAGAAATGCACCAGATATTATCGAAGTATGAGTCTCGGCATAGCTCGGATCAACGGGATTTGCGTAACCCTCGGCAGAGACCTGTCACGGATGGTAATTTGAGAAATGAGGGGGAACGTAATTTTGTGAGAGGGGGACAGCGATTTCCGGATAGTAATGTGCGTAATAGAAGTGATGGATTTGGTCGTAATATGTCGAATACGAGTAATGGTAATAGGAATGGTGGTGGTGCTAATAATTTTAGAAGTGGTGAGAGAAATATGCATGGAAATAGACAGAATAGTGGTTATGATCGTAGTGGGGGAGTACGGGACAGGAATGTTTCTTCGCAAGTAAGGAGATTAACTTCGGATGAGAATTTTGAAGGTAGGTCAATGCAAAGCAAATGTGTTCAGAGGTCGGAAAAGTCTTCTGTGAGTTTAAATAAAATTACTATTAATCCGGTTGAGTTACCTGAAGTGTTAATTGTGTTAGATGGTATTGTCGTTAAAAGTGTCTTCGATACAGGAGCAGATAAGTCGTTCATTTCTTTTGATTGTTATCGGAAATATTTTTCGTATAAGAAGTTGAAAAGGTCAAGTCTGGTGGTTCAGTCAGCACAGGGAGTAGCTTGCGATAATAAAGGTTCAGTGGAATTGGAAGTTGAAATTCGTTCGGTTAAGACATGTTGGGAGTTTTGTGTGTTAGATGGATTAACAGTGCATTGTATAGTTGGTGTGGATTATATGAGGGATAGAGGAATTAGTTTGGATTTCTTTAAAAAGTCGTTAATAGTGAACAATGATGAGAATGTGAGTAAGAAAGAGCCTGTTTTAGTGTCAGTTAATTTGGAGGAGTCGGGGTTAAGTGAAATGGAGAAGGAGGAATTTAATAAGTTTTTAAATGAATTTGGAGAGGTTTTTTCTGATAAACCGGGTTTAACGCATGTTGCGTGGCATGAGATTGATACTGGTTTAAAAGCACCTGTTGCTAGTAAACCATATCGTTATGATAAAGTTAAACAAGGTATAATTGATTATCATATTCAAAAAATGTTAGCGGACGATATTATAATGCCAATTGAGTCGCCTTTTGTATCTCCAGTAGTGTTATGTCGTAAAAATAATGGGAAAAGTTTAGATAATCCAGAGGCATATAGGTTTGCAGTAGATTATAGAAAGTTAAATGCGATAACGCAATACCCTCAGTATCCTATTCCAGTTATTGATGACATTTTGGCTAATATAACGAGTACGAATTATATGTCAACGTTAGATCTTACGTCGGGTTATTTTCAGATTGCAATGAAGCCGGAGGACATACCTAAGACTGCGTTTATTACTCGGGACGGTTGTTTTGCTTTTAAGAGAATGAGTTTTGGTTTATCGGGAGCGCCGGCAACGTTTCAGAAGGCCATGAATAATATCCTTAAACCTTTGCTTGGTAAGGGTGTCTTGGTCTATCTGGACGACATAATTATAATGGCAGCTACTTTTGAAGAGCATTTAAGATTATTGAGGGAAGTATTTACGTTGTTAAGAGATGCTGGGTTAACGGTTAAGTTAGAGAAATGTAAATTTTTGAGAAAAGAGATAAAGTATTTAGGAGTTAAAATTACGCGTGATGGTATTAATATAGATAATGAGAAAATTGAGGCAATTACGTCAATGAATCCCCCCAAAAATAGTAAGGAAGTGGCGACATTTTTAGGGATGGTGGCTTGGTTTGCCAAGTTCATTCCACGTTTTTCGGAGTTATGTGAACCGTTGTATAATTTGAAAAGGAAAAGGGTTAAGTTTGTATGGTCATCAGCAGCTCAGAGATCGTTTGAATTATTAAAAGAGGCAGTAGTTTCCCCTCCTGTTTTGGCTCACCCCGATTATTCGTCTCAGTTTGAAGTATATTGCGATGCGAGTGCAGTGTGGGGGTTGGAGCGATGTTAGCACAGAAAGGTCGACCTATAGCGTTTGCGTAAAGAATTTTAAATGCGGCGGAAAGGAATTATTCAATTACGGAAAGGGAGTGTCTTGCAGTAATTTGGGCTTTGAATAAATTTCGTTGTTTTTTCACTAATATACCGGTTAAAGTCATTACGGACCATTCAGCTTTGACAAAGTTAACTAATGGAAAGGGGTTGTCGTCTCGTATGGTCAGGTGGTGTTTGAAGTTAGCAGAGTATAATGTTGTTATAGAACATAGGGCTGGCAAGGAGAATGCGGTAGCGGATGCTTTGTCACGAAACCCGCATGGTGGTTTAGAGGTCACGGAGGAAGTTAAGTGTTGTGCATTGTCGTCGTTGGTGTTAAGGTCACGAGAGCAGTTAATAAGGGAACAGAAGCAAGATGAAGAATTTGGTAGCTTGTATCGATATTTGGAAAATCCTGATGATGTCCCGAGCGCAGATGTGCCTATGTTTGAGAAGTGGTCCCAATCTTTTAAGCTTATCGATGGTCTTCTTTTTTATTCTAAAATTGTAAATTCACGTGGAGAATTAAGAGTTTTTATTCCGGCTAGTCTTCGTAAGGCCATCTTGAAAGAATTTCATGATAATCCATTAGCAGGTCACTTGGGAATCAGGAAAACTTATGCTCGAATTTGTGAATCCTGCTACTTCCCTAAAATGCGGGAAGCAGTGCGCGCTTATGTCTCCAGCTGTAGCACATGCCAACGTTATAATTATAAAAATGTAAGTCCAGCTGGCAAATTAATTCCTATTAAAGTAAATTTTCCTAATGAATGTGTAGGTGTAGATTTAATCGGTCCTTATCCATTGTCTAATCCTAAAAGATATAGATTTGTACTAGTTATAGTTGATTATTTTAGTAAATGGGTAGAGTTAGTCCCCCTCAGGAAGGCTTCTGCACCTGCAGTTGCCGATGCATTTTTCGATAATTATATTTCTAAATATGGTGCACCAATTAGGGTAGTGAGCGATCATGGCCCTTGTTTCATTTCTGATATATTTAAGGCCCTGTGTGAAAAGCTGGAGATCGATCATTCTTTTACTGTTCCGTATCGTCCTCAGTCTAATATGGCTGAACGTGTAAATCGTACATTAATTCAAATGATTTCTTCTTATGTTGGTTCTCATCATGCAAATTGGGACCAGTTTCTTCAGCATTTTGCGTACGCACTTCGTACGGCAGTTCACGAGTCAACGGGGAAAACGCCTGCTGAATTGTTTTTGGGTAGAAAAGTTATTACTCCATTCCAAAGGTTAGTTATGGTGTCAGATGCGGAAAGTCAGTACATGTGTCAGGATATTGAGAGGTTGGTTAAGGAAGCTCAGGTTCAAATGGGAAAAGCGCAAGAAAAGCAAGCTCAGTATTATAATATGCGTAGAAGGGAGTTAGAAGTGAAAGTTGGAGATTTTGTGTTAGTAGAAAAGCATTGGTTAAGTTCAAGTCGTCAAAAGAGAGTAGCTAAGTTTGGTCCGAAGTTTGTAGGTCCGTTCGAGGTTTTGGAAGTTCGAAATAATAATTTGGTTGTTGATGTCAATGGTGAAAGAATGACTGTTAATCTGGATCAGGTTAGAGTGTATTAGTTTAGAGAAAATGGTAGTGAAGGTTCTCATATGTCGAGTGGTGTTTCGCGAAATTCCCGATCCAATGAGTGTCCCGAGTCCAGCACTTCTTCGTCTAATTCTTTTCATCAATATTCAAGAAGAAAATTTGGTCAAACAGCTCCAAAGACTGTTATTGAAAGTCGAAAGCCTAGCAATCCGAGAGCAAAGTATAATAAAAATAAGAGAACTGTGTCAAATACATCGGACTCTGTGTGTCATAAAAGACAAAAAATTATAAATTGTCCAGTTCCTCCACCTATTAGACAACAACCTCACAAGCATAAATTAACTAATAGTTCACCATCTTCAGTGATTAATCCCCAGAAAAGATTTCGTTTGGACACTCGTAAAACTGTTAAGCGAAGTTTAAATTCTGAATTTTTGCCTAACAAGAAACTACATAGGTCCGGAAAGAAACGTGGCCTAGGATCTTCGGTAACTTCGGGTGCGTCTAGAAAGAGGAGGCAACTCTCAGATTACCGGCAACAACAGTGTGAACCTCGCCATGGAGTGAACCCAGCGAACCGGCCAGAGCAGAGTCGTCGAGTGGAACCTACGAGTATTCCACGGCATCCATTCCGAACCAGGCTCCAGGCACGACAGTCAACTGTGGCGTCACCGTACAGTTCTGATGACGAGAGATCCTTCGTACAAGCCTTCTGGGACAGGAGGAGAAAGCCATCTTGCAGTATGAAGCCTGCCAGCAGCGAATCGTCTCTATGATTGGGTGATAATGTTCTTTATTAAATTTCTATTAGAGTGCATATATGTGGTAGCAATGTGAAAGAATAGAAAGCAGAAAGACTGTTTGGTACTTTTTGGCCATTTTTGGAATTTTTTGACGGACTCACGATTAGTGCTTAATTGTGTTCAAAATTTGTTTGCAAAATTGTTAGTTTTATGTATGTTGGAAATTTTGGTCTTAACTGCTTTTAAAAATTCTGGATCTATTGTTAAATTGTTATGTTATTTGTTAAAATGTTATTATATTGTTATATTGTTCATGTGTTATAAAATGTATGTTCATGTATGTTTAAATTTTCAGAAAGTACAGATAGTAATTTGGGTTATTTTGTACACGCGCCGCGGTTCAGGCGCGCACGTGTTTTGCGGTCAAGAAGTCCTTGACACGCGTTTCTATCTCTGATACTAACATTTAATGAATTAACTTTCTTCTTATCGTTCGTGTTTTATGAGTTGCGTTTTGTACTTTAGTTGGGAATGGTTTCCGCAAGTTGCGAAGTTTTAAGCTGCATTTGAATTTGAAATTGTATTGTATTAAAATTGAATGTTAATGTGATTTTCTTGCAGGGAAGTATACCTTTTGTTATGTATTGATTCTGCTATTTTTCTTTTAGTTAATACAGATGAAGAGATTGATGACGTCATTTTGTAAATTTTTGATATTTTTTGATTGTTGCATAAGCACAGCGATATGCCGCTGTACGTATGTGCCCCAATTATTGTTCAAGTGGAGTTAAGTCTGAAGAAGTTTGGGAGTTAGTTCATTGGCTAATGGGGATGTAGGTATTACGTAGTAGCAGAGTTAGTTTAGTATGAAGTAAATGTAATTTTAGATGAAGTCGGAATTTGGATGAGGAAAGTTTTTGCGCATTGGGTTTTTTGGACTTGGTGCGAATTCTAGTATATTAAAAGTTATGGAGAAATTTTTGGGTAAAGTTATAGTTGCATTGCAATATTGAGGAAAATTTCGGAAGGTTAGTGTTTTGAGAAATTTTAGCACTCCCAGTGGAGTGGGTTGTTTTGAGAGAAGTAATTAGTTTTGAAAGTTTTACGAGTTTTTGGAAGTTTTACGGAGGCTATTTGTAATATAGAAGAATTATTGGATTGAATATGTGATTATTTGAGGCAAACTGAGTTTTTTTTGGTTGTGATGGGTTAAAGTTAATATTTTAAAAGTTATGTTTCGGCGTTAAATTTCACCCATCACTGTGTTTTATTACGGCTCTAAATTTATAACAAGAAAAAGTTCTGGGCATGCATTTAGCCCAGCCCTTTTTCTCTGCGGAGTTCGAGGGGGGGTTGTGAGGGAGTGACCTTTAGTCATAAAGGCACTCTAGTGTTTCTGAGATCGTGACGTCAATAATTTAACATTTTGTAGGCGTAAAAGTGACATCTATCCTCTCTTTTACTTTAACTTTCTAGAGTGTGTGTGCTCTTTCGAATTCCGCAGTTAGCTCGCGGTTATTAGTATTATGTTAATGAGAAGTATCTCAGTTTGTCGCGTATAAAAGCTTGGGTGTGAGTTTGTGGTGTGTGTGTTTCTGGCCTTAGCCAGCAGCCAGCGTCTGTGTGTTTCTGGTAGTAGCCAGCAGCCTCTGTGTGTATTCCGCCATTAGACAACGAAGTTGATGATTGTTTAGTAAGGTGCTGACGATTAGAGAATAGCTACGGCCTCCAGTAAAACGGAAAGGAGTTCGGATAGTGGATTAAATATTCGGCCTTGGTAAGAAAGTTTAGAATCGTTCCGTTTTGATTATTTGAGAAATAAAGAAATATCCACAGCCACGGGCTGTGAAATTAAGATTTGTTTAGTAGATCAGCCAGGAAATAGTGTCAAGTGTTAGACGGTGCCCCGGCTGAGCTAGACCGAAGCCTGTGAGTATGATTTAGCTTTTCATAGTGTTCTCAGTGAGTGAAATTATAGACTGGCTCCACTTTCCTTTAGCCCTTATCATTTTAATAAACTGTGTTGTTTTAACCTAAATTACTGAGTATGTCTGCATATAATGTGATAAATGACACCCAGCATGAGTATACCGTCACAGAATAATCATGAATAATACCGTATAGCGGCGCCATTTAATGGGATATATACACCAAAAAAGCAATTAGCACCATATAATATCATGGACTAACGGAAATTGAAGTCATATAAATTTCCGTCCATTAGTTCTTAAGATATAGCCATCGTAGAAATCGGGAAAAAGGCAGCTTAGTAACACCACCAGTCAGACGATTTACATCAAAAAATATTCAGCAACATTTTATATCAGGGACTAACTTATTCTAAAATTTTGTTCAATTCTGCTCATTAGTTCTTGAGATAGAGTGTCCACAAAATTTGTGTCACATACAGACACACATTTTGTAAAAACATATTTTTCGGGTTCTCTGATTTTTAAAACTTGTAAATCTGCCGAAAACCGGAATTCAAGATTTTCACGATTACAATAATTTTTTCTTATAAAGATATAAATCTTTAAAAGTAAACAAAAAAGTACGATATGAACATTATCATTATTAAGAGACACATTTTCAAATTGATTAACGTTGCCAAAAAGACTTTAAAAAAATTCAAATTTGATTTCTTTAGTCTGTTAGAAACGAATGTGCTTGCTCACTTAGAAGACAAAAAAAAAAAAAAAAAAGAAAAAAAAAGAAAAGAAAAGAAAAGAAAAAAGAAAAAAAAAACAGATCAAATGTTGCATTCTTTATAAATTAAAATATCGTACGACACTTCATAATTCAAAATTTAGTTTTTTTAACTGAAGAACTCTAAAGTTAAAAATAATTAATTATCATAAAGTTAAAGCGATATTAATTTTTTTATTTAAAAAAGTAAGTATTTAATAATTAAATTAAAAGAATAAAATTGAAGAATTAGTCATATTACAATTTACATGGTTATGGCTGGATTATATTATATAAAAGAACAACATAATTACGTGCTACATGTAAACTACTACATAATCAAATTATTCCCTAACTTCCAGCTTCATAAGACAGTTTTAATTTTATTTCTGAATATGTCATTCTAAAGTGTTTCAAAATACGGTTTCCTATATAAGGCCGTAGCTAAACGAGGTCTTAGAAGGTTTCACTCCTCCCCCCACCCCCTCCCAAAAAAGAGCCTTTCCTGATAGATTCCAAAGTCACTAAATGAATTTATGTTCCGAAAATCCAAATGAAATTCTGTCCAAAAATTTAATTTAATTTCCAGGCCCTTTCACAGTTTTACAGAAATACTAAATTGTAGCTAAAATATGCGTTTTAACACTCGCTCATAATGTTTGTACATATGAAATATCACGATTTTTAATATTGCACTACTTATATACTCGAATTTTTCATCATCACATTCCTTTCTTAGCATAAAATGAAGTTATTACAACAGTTTAATAAGAAACATAGTACCTACAGTGTGAATGTGCTCTGATTTATCTTTTTGATACAGAGAGAGAGAAAATGTGTCCCCCCCACTCCCTCTATTATTCACTTCTAGCTACGGCCCTGCTCCTATATCTAATTTCAAAGGAATGATGATTTAGAGATTTGAAATTAAAATTGTATTATAAAATTATATAATAAAAACGCATGTAATAAATTCAAATGTTACATTATTTTTTTCGAACTCAAATATTGCACTCCGCTATGTAATTTAAAGTTTAGTTTTTTAATTAAAAATATTAAACTTTGAAAAAAAATAGAAGAAATATCATAAAGTAAAAAAGATATTAATTTTTTTAATTAAAAAACTAAATATCCTATAGTTTAAAAATTTTAAAAAATCTAAAATTGTAGAATTGTAGTCAAATTACAACTTGTATGGTTGTCAGGGCCGTAGCTAGAAGTTAACAATAGGGGGGGGGGGTCAAGAGAATGTAGGGGGAGCTCATATTTTTTTCTCTCTCTCTCGCTTTCTTTGACGCAGAAAAATAAATTAGTGCATATTCACTTTATAGGTATTATTTTTCTTATTAAATTGTTGTAATAACTTCATTTTATGCTAAGAAAAGTATATGATGATGAAAATTTTGAGTCTATAACTGGTGCAAAATTAAACATCATGTTAGCTTCATATGTTCATATAGGATGAGGGAGTGTTGAAACACTTATTTTAGATACAATTTAGTATTTCTGCAAAACTGTGAGAAAGTCTCAAAACTAAATTAGATTTTTGAACATAATTTCATTTGAATTTTCGGAACAGAAATTCATTTAGTGACCTTCGAATCTTTTCCAGGGGGGGGGGGGGGCTGAGCCGCCATAGCATCCCCTTAGCTACGGCCTTGATGGTTGTGTATCATTACGTATTTGATACGTAATCATACACATACGTATTTGATTATGTAAAAGATTACATTATCAAACTATTCCCCAACTTCCTACTCCATAAGAAAGGTTTATTTTCATTTTCTCACATGTCATTGTAAAGTGTTTCAAAATACGGTCTAATATGAAAGGAATGGCATGTTGGAATTTGAAATTTAAATTATATTAGCTGTCCAAATAATTTAGATATCTGGATTTTCAGAATATTTCTTTTCTGCATTTTCAGATATCATACATATAGTCTTTAATACCGAACAGAGAGACAAGTGCAAAATTTGAAAATGTGTATTTTGCGCAAAATTAATTTTCATTTAGCAATTGGTATGATTAGAATTCAGGATTTCTAAATTCCTCACCAATAAAACTACTATCGTTTAAATAAAAATTTTTGTTCAACATTCCAGTCTCCAGGTTTCCTGGACAAAAAGGGGGTGGGTACATTTAATATACTATTTACTTGTAAATTACTTAACACAGATAGTAGAAAGCGATAATGCGGAAAAATTCTTTTTAAATGCGATATTCAAGATGATTTTCGAATTAATTTTTATATACCATAAAGAAAACACTAACACATTTTAAATATTTTTAAGCATTTAGTATTGCAAAGATTTTATATGCAATTATTTTTGTTTTTCGGCAACCGTCAGATTTACTGTACTGCCATTTTAATATTTTTTCACTTTTTTTTTCACGTGACAGATTTTTAAAAAAAATCTATATTAGAAAAGAGAACCTTTATAGTTATTCTAATTTTTTCTACTATATCTGTGATCAATATCAGTGATATCAGTGAATAAAAACTTTATTAAAGACACTAAAAGTATTCAACACCCTTTGAAAAAAATGTAATTTAACCATTGCATCCAGTCTTTTTTAGAAAAAAAAAATGATTTTTTTTTTTGGTCCCAGTACGTCATTTTACTGTTTATATATATAAACACTCTATATTCCGGCGTTTACTTCCGCACTTTTAAATCAAGTAAACTGATTAAATTTTACATGTTCGCTTTATACACCGGATGTAAAAATGGAAACTTACAAATGAAGCTTAAGAATCTCTATTACTACATTAAAGATTATGAATAGAAGTCGTTATTATTTGAATGAACAACAGTACAAGTATCAAAAGCATGATATAGATATATATCTATTCTAATGAAACTTCTCTAACGAATGAAGCTTCTTTGAAGTGGTCGTAAAAAAATAGATGTTTTACTGTTTTATTTGCATCGAAAAAATGTGTATAAATATGAATGTTTATAAATAAATCCACCCTTAATATGTTTATTTTTTATTAAATTTTCTTATTCTATTCTTTAGTAGAGCAAGTAGTAATAGATTTAATGAATGTATAATCCTTGGAATTATTCGAAGGAATTATCTGCAGTAGTGCCCTCTACTGTCAAGATTTTGAATTATTTTTTTGTTGCTGTCATACAAAATCCCGTGTCAAGAAAAGAAGATTTATCTGGAAACCACATGGCTCTCCGGCTCATATATATATATATTTTAAATCTTGTTTTAGACCCTGTATACATTGTACTAAATTATCATTAGTTCCATTTCACAATCAATAAATTGTCTTTTGTGAAAATAATTATGGCACGCGTATTTGGGTAGTATGGCGTCCAGGGAAATACTTCTAGCACACATATCTGTGTACCCTAGCTGTACTTTGTTAAAGAGTATTACTTTCTTTTTTTAATAGACAAAATATTTCTAAAATGAACGCTGATATTATATTTGTAGTGTTAAAATCTTATACGCAGCTCATCAACTTCATTTGTATTTTAATACATAAAAAATATTAAAGTAAAAATAGTCTTAAAATATTTCGTAATTTGAAAAAAAAAATTCTTTCAAAAAGAGACCATAAATAAAACATTAATTTCATTGAGAGATATTTAAAAAATAAGAATCAATTCCACATCCAACATTGGCGAAGGAAATTTTAAGTCTCATTCACCAATACCCTTTCAAATTAATTCATAAATACAAAGACAGGCCCATATAAATGTACCATATTAGACAGACCATGCCTTAGTTTTTAAAAAAATCGAATCAAACAACATTTGTATGAGCCATACAAAATTCTTTCTGAAAGAAAGTTTCATTTCGAAATCATACATTCACACATATATATATACATAAAATAAACTATAATAGTGGCTAATTGAAATTTATTTAAAAAAAATAAAATAAAAAATAATACTAATAAAAGCCTTGAAAGCAAATATTTTGCCAATATTATTTTCAATCAATATCGATAAGCGTAAATAATGTAGTACTTTGAAATCTTCACCCTCGCTGAAAATTAACCCACTCATAATTCTTTTTTTCTTTTTTAAATACATGCATCAAGAATTCATAATAAAGTTCTAAAATATCGAAATTGATATGCCTGGGAAATCCCGGTTAGCCTATGTCGTATCAGCAATTCTCTAGTATTAATTGAAAACGACAGATGTTTCTGTAATCCGCCTACCTCCCGCTTCCTTTTACCTGCAAAGGTTGTTTCCCGATTAGAACGCTCATAAGGCAGGGAAAGCAAACGACAGAATAATCTCTCGTTACATCATCAGGATTTATGGTTTCACGTTGGGGTTACGGACGATGTTGTGGTAGTTTTTAATTACCGAAATTTGATGTTATTGGAAACAATATAAAGTAAGGCTTTTTGCGTAACTGAACTCTCCGATTTCTCGCTGTTTTTGCCTGATTTGTTTAAAAGGCGAGCGATTTCTTTAACGACTCAATCAGTGTCTACACTCGCTGATTTTAATCCTGTAGGACTTTTTATTCAAAATATCTCTTTTGCATTCGAATATTTTGTTTTTGTTTTAGTATAGTTAAGTTTCGAATGCCGTTTTAACTTTTTCCATTTAGTTTTCAGGTTTTTTCAAAGGCACTTTTATTTTTGAAACCGGTTCTGGAAGTTAAAATACTTTTATAAAAAACTAGCAAATAAAACTGGTAATGTAATAAACGGCCCTTGAGCAGATCAGCTTCGGCTATCCAGTGCAAAAATATTAATAATAATAATAATAACCATTTAAAATTTGGAAATGCAAACGGAATATTAAAAAAACTTCTCCTATAAGATTAACGTAAGCGAACAGAAGTTTTCGCAGTAGTGAAGTAGCCCCTTAAGAAATTAATTCCTGTTTAAATCGAATCAAACAACATTTGTATGAACCACACAAAATTGCATAATTGGAAAGAAAGTTGAATTTCGAAATTATACATTCACGTATATATATAAAATAAACTATAATAGTGATTAATTGAAAATTTATTTTTAAAAAAATAGAAAGGCTTGATATCAACTATTTTTTCTGTAAATAATTTTCAATCAATGCCGAAATACCGATAAGCGTAAATAATGTAATACTTCGAAATCCTTTCCCTTGTTGAAAATTAATCCACTCATTTTTTTTTCTTTTTTTTTTAATACATGCATCAAGAATTCATAATAAAGTTCTAAAATATCGAAATTGATATGCCTGGGAAATAACGGTTAGCCTATGTCGTATCAGAAATTCTCTAGTACTAATTGAAAACGACAGATGTTTCTGTAATCCGCCCGCTTCCTTTTGCTTTACCTGCAAAGGTTGTTTCCTGATTAGAACGCTCAGAAGGCAGGCAAAACAAACGACAGAATAATCTCTTGTTACATCATCAGGATTTATGGTTTCGTGTTTTGGTTACCGGCGATGTTGTGGTAGTTTTTAATTACAAAAAATTGATGTTTTTGGAAGCAATAAAAAGTAAGGATTGTCGCATAACACAACTCTCCGATTTCTCGCCGTTATTGCTTGATTTGTTTAAAATTTGGTTGATTTCTTTGGCGGCTCTATCAGTGCCCACACTCGCTAATTTTAATCCTGTAGGGATTTTTTTTCAAAATATCTTATTTGGTTTTCAATATTTTTCAATGATTTATATATAGAGAGAGAGGGGGAAAGGTCTGAATACTACTACAAAACGATGAAAGGCTACTAATGAAAGGCTACTACTTTTGTTTTCAATCTGGATCCTACAATTTTCAAAATTAGTAAAAGGAAAAGTGGCAGCAAGGCACCTTGCCATGTTTTACACCTGATTAGAGAAAAGCTGACTATAAAATGTAAAATTCAGAAAGTCTACAAATCTTGAGTTTTGAAAATGGAGTCTAAATAACGTCAACTTGAATTTTTACTGAAAGAATCCCACAAATATTGCTAATTTTAATTATTAAGCAATAAAAACATTATTCAAATAAATTTTATTGAATAATGATATTTCTTATGCACAGTAAAAATATGTAATTTTTAATTATCAAGGGGTTTTCTCAAACTTTTAAAAATTTTAACGACTATCTCTAACAGTATTCTTGCCATTATGTTTCTAATTTTGTTTTTTAACGTGTTAAAAAAAACTGCTCTCAATGATAATTATTTTATCGAAAAAAAATCTAATTAATAATCAACTCTGTGTCGGTGCAGTTGCTATGGTCCCACACATTCCACAGTTACCATTGAACCAAGAGTAACCTCCTGCATTCTTGCCACAGAGAAAGTACCCTCTCAGAAGACATAAATTGTATCATTTTACTTTTTTAAAATCCAATTTCTGTCCTTTTTCCTATTTTTCCTCACATTTACCTTCATATATATATATATATATATATATATATATACAGGGTGATTCATAAAAGATGGGCAGAACTTTAAGGGGTTATAGTACACTTAAAGACAAATAATATTAAATAGGAGACTAAGGGTCCCAGACGTATTCCCAAGGAGATAGGGGGCATTAAAGTTTAGGGTCCGAAATTTCAAATGATTATAAAAAATGGAAAAATTGGTCGATTCGTTTGCGGTTTTTGCAAAAAATTTTCTTTATGCCAGTATTTTCTTGAAATAAAATTTTTAAGTTCAATTTCAAAAAATGCCGATAGGGGGCGCTTGGAGGACTTTGGAGTAACAAACAACTATTTTTTAACGTTATTTTTTGTATTTCTTTAAATGATTTCGAAAGCTTAGACTTAAACTTAAATTTTGATCTAAAAATCGGAGTCCTAACGAGTAGTTAAGTAGCGTAAACTGAAATTTGAAATTTGAAACCCTTCTCCCCCCAGAACAAAAATCAGTTATTCCCGATCTTTGTGTCGTAGATTAGGCTCTAACTACAGCCGCGTTTTGCTAAAATTATTCTTTATGTCAGTATTTTCTTGAAAATAAATTTTAAAGAAAATTTTTAAAAAATTCCGATAGAGGGCGCTTTAGACTTTGGAGTAACGAACAACTATTTTATACCGTTATTTTTTGTGTCTCATTAAATGCTTTCTAAAGCTTAGACTTAAATTTTCAGCCCAAAATCTGAATCGTTAGACGTGGCTAAGTTTCTGGGGAGAGAGGTTTGAAATTTCTACTCCTGAGCACAGTTCAGTTTACCATGTCCACACATTGTGTGCTGTGATACGAGGTAAAAAGACACAAATTAGGATTATGTTACCAAAGCATATTTATTAACATGTAATTACAATAAATGTTCAAAATTGTGACCACCAGAGGTTATGCACGCAGAACAACGGCGAAGAATGGAACGGCGAAGAATGGAACGGCGAACATTCGCGAAAACATCAGGCTTTTCGAGCACTTCCCCTACAGCGGCGGAAAGTCTGGCGACCAGTTCCTCGGGGGATTCAATGGGTGTCTCATACATAAGAGCCTTCAATTGTCCCCAAAAAAACAAATCGAGGGGTGAAAGATCTGGCGAGCGAGCAGGCCAAGCAACAGGACCACCTCGACCAATCCATCTGTTCGGAAATGTGATGTCCAGATAGTTGCGGACGTCTCGTACGTAATGGGCTGGCGCTCCATCGTGCTGGAACCACATGACCCGCCGGATGCGTGGAGGAACAACGTTTAACAGGTCTGGCAGCACATGTTGCAGAAATGTGAGGTATGTTTTACCGTTGAGGCGTTCAGGAAGAAGGTACGGTCCGATTAGGTGGTCTCCGAGGATTCCTGCCCAAACATTGATGGAAAAGCGCCTCTGATGAGCATGTGGATACGTAGCATGTGGATTGACATCCGCCCATACATGTGCATTGTGTGTGTTAAATGTACCTTCACGTGTGAAGGTACATTCATCGGTGAAAAGCACAGTTCGTCCAAAATGTGGATTTAGCGCGTTCTGCTGCAGAAACCAGCGGGCGAATTCAATACGATTTGGATAATCCCCTGGAGACAGTTTCTGGACTCGTTGCACATGAAACGGGAGCAAACGTTCATCCTTCAGTACCCTCCAAGTCATGGACTGTGAGGTATCCACCTGCCTAGCCACTGTTCGTGTACTTGTACTTGGCTGCGCCGCTACTACATCCAGAATGGCTTCTGCAACAACTACTGATTCGTCCTTTTTTGCACGACCTGCATTCGACCGGGAAGCGAGAAATGATCCCGTCTCACACAACTGTCTGTGCAAGCGCTCGAAAGTTTTGCGGTTAGGCAACCGCCTGTTGGGAAATCGCTCTCCGTACATTCGTTGTGCCTCTGCACCATTTCCATCTGCCGCTCCGTAAATTAAATGCATCTCAGCCTTTTCCTTATTCGTGAAGGGCACCATCTTCCGATTCATTACTACAGCGACTTACACTTGACTCACCGTTCAGTGGTTTTTATGCCTGAATCGTGTCGAAATTTTGCATACGTGTTCTTCTTCTTCCCCATTTGACATTTGCATACTTTCTGTCTCCTTCTTCACCCGGTGACTAGCGTCAGGAATGGAGCTTTAACGTTTGCATGAGCGACGTTTCCAACTGTGTCAGTGCCTTTATGAGTGAATTCCGACTATGCAGTCCTAGACGAAAGTTGTATTTTTGCCTCGTATCACAGCACAGAATCGTTGGGCATGGTTAAGTAGTGCAAACTGAACTATGTTCAGAAGTTGAAATTTGAACCCCCTCCCCTCGCTACTGAACCACGCTCAGCGATTCAGATTTTGAGCTGAAAATTTAAGTTTAAGTCTAAGCTTTAGAAAGCATTTAATGACACAAAAAATAACGGTATAAAATAGTTGTTCGTTACTCCAAAGTCTAAAGCGCCCTCTATCGGAATTTTTTGAAAATTTTCTTTAAAATTTATTTTCAAGAAAATACTGACATAAAGAATAATTTTAGCAAAACGCGGCAGTAGTTAGAGCCTAATCTACGACACAAAGATCGGGAATAACTGATTTTTGTTCTGGGGGGAGAAGGGTTTCAAATTCCAAATTTCAGTTTACGCTACTTAACTACTTGTTAGGACTCAGATTTTTAGATCAAAATTTAAGTTTAAGTCTAAGCTTTCGAAATCATTTAAAGAAATACAAAAAATAACGTTAAAAAATAGTTGTTTGTTACTCCAAAGTCTAAAGCGCCCCCTATCGGCATTTTTTGAAATTGAACTTTAAAATTTTATTTCAAGAAAATACTGGCATAAAGAAAATTTTTTGCAAAAACCGCAAACGAATCGACCAATTTTTCCATTTTTTATAATCATTTGAAATTTCGGACCCTAAACTTTAATGCCCCCTATCTCCTTGGGAATACGTCTGGGACCCTTAGTCTCCTATTTAATATTATTTGTCTTTAAGTGTACTATAACCCCTTAAAGTTCTGCCCATCTTTTATGAATCACCCTGTATATATATATTACTTCACATTTAATGCAGGAAATTTTGGAGTGCTCAACAGCGCTTTTTAAGTGAAATTATTCGGTAACCAGTTGCGCTGTTAAAGATTTGCTGCCACGACATTTTTTTTCTTATTGCAAAAGGAGAGTGGAACTACTTCAGTACCGTATAAATTAATTTTTTCACTATGGAACTATTAAATTGATTTATTTTCCTCCTCTAAGAGGTCTAAATATTGATTAGCCGGTATTTAGAACATTCTAGGTATCCAGTATTTGGATTACTGCTACGTTTAAGTTAAAACCGGTATTACTCATTCATACAGTAAAATACCTATAACGTAAGCGCGAAAATTGAAAGCTAAATATTTATAGAAGATAAAGCATTCCATATCTATTCAAGCCTGCTTAATCATCAATTCAAGCCAATGTATGATCAGTATTTTTTAAACAAGCGGGTAAGTGTGATCGGAGATCGCACAGAGGGCTTCGTTTAATATCTCCTTCAAAATACATTATTTCATTAGATTAATAAATGAAAAACGGTTTTTCGGCGTTGTTTTGCGATTACTTCGCCAATCGCGCCAACCAGAACAAAACATTAACAGAATCATCCCCTAAATGTTGCCTTTATTGCCTTTATTGCATAGATTTGTTGATTTCTCTATCAGAATCTGCAGATTTAGTAAAGGTACGCAAGTAAATAAAATTGTGAATAAAAATAAAATATTACAAAGCTTAGCATACATTTTAGGGTGACCAAACTGGTCACCAGAGGCGGCTCTTAATTTAAATGAATAATAATTTAATAAATATGACAAAATATTTCATTTCGCGTGTCAAAATAGATGATAAATATGATTTATTTATCATCATTATTTAATATGATTAAATAAAAACAAATAAGCACATTTTTACGTGATGTATTTAATCCTTTAATTCAGGCCTGTCCAACCTTTTACTAAGCAGGAGCGCATCTCAGCTTGTGGCAAGCAATGAAGGGCGCCATTATTAACATGGTTCAAAACATGCAAGAAAATCATCTTTTAATATTAGAAGCAATATATATATATATATATATATGTATATATATATATATATATATATATACAAATGAGACCATAATACCCCTATAGATCTAAAGCGCCATGTACATTTAAATAAATCAAAATATTAGTGAATTGTAATAATTTTTGAATAATACGTTTTTCTGCGAGGGTTGACCTCAAACAGTTTTGAACTGGAAGGAGCCAGAAAATGAAGTACCATCCATTATTAAAATAAAATAGTAATAAGAAATATCGTTAGGTTGTTGTTAGACGCAATTACTCTGCAATACGTACAATTTTTTGGAGGTGTAAATTTGCCATCATAAAAAGTATAGAAACGAAGTCGTGGCTGGTTCCACAGAGAGAGCCTGAAAGAGCTTGCATTGATTGAAATCCTTTCGCACGATTTCATAGATTTTTTTTTTTTTTTTACACAATTACCTAAAATGTTAAAAGTCTGGAGGTGAAAAAGACAATCTTTATCCTGTCTTATGAAACAGCCGAATGGACAATGAAACAACGTTAATAACAATAACAAAAATTCTGAAATTTCTGCACGAAAGAGAAGAAAGATCGCTTATATTTTTCTACATTTTACTTCTTAACGTATTAAAAAAGTTATTGCCTACATTTATTAATTCCTATCGTCGTAATTTCCATAAAAAGATTTATAAATCATAACTATAAATTAGTAAAGAAATGCAACAGGGCATGATTATTATTTTTAACTAATTATGTGCTCTGTTGACTTTCTTTTAATACGTTGCATACATTATAATTGTTGATACGTAAAATACACTTGCAGAGATTTTTAAAACCCTACTCATGAAAATATCAAAGATTTCAAATAAAGTTTGCTTTACAATGAGATTGTATTAAAGAGACTGGCAGCGGGAAATTTTCAAAAGGGCGCCAAGAAAACTTGCAAAGGGCGCCCATGGCGCCCTGCTTTACAGCCCTGCTTTAATTTATGTTGCATACATAATAATTTTATTTAAACTTGCGTGCAACAATTAGAAGAACTGAAATTTCAGTTTTGAAATTTACGCTACTGCAAATTTTTAAGCTTCTAAATATCGCACATTTTCAATTTTTACACCATCATATAGAGAAAAAAAAATTACTTTTAAACGCATTTTTTAGATTTTTTTTTTCTGTAGTTTGTAATACCAATTTTGTAATTTTGGCAACAGGTACTCCATCTCTTTATACTTGCGTGATAATTATTAGAAGAGAAAAAAATGAGCTGATGATTTAAAAAATAGTATTTAAAAAAATAGTCTTTTTCAAAATTTTATGATTTGTTGTGTGACAAGAGGTATTCAGCTGTAAGTACACAAAATTTGAACTATCTGGCATATATAGTTTTTGTGTACGGATTCTGTGACAGACAGACAGATGGCAGAGACGAATAGTGTTTCGTCAGATGAACGAAATCCTAAAAAGAGAGAAACACATACCTGAAAAACTTTTGATGTCTTCAATTTCCTCCCCGATATATGAAAACCCAAGTGGTCTAACCGCTCAACCAATTTATAAGAAATTTTAGACGTACTATTTTGAAGATATGCGCTCGAGATCATAATTATTTAACTCTCGCAGTTACGGTTACAGTGAAAACTTTTGAAGTTTTCGAATGGCAACACCCAATTTTTTCAAGCGCATATTTATCAACGTATTGAAAAACCAAAAATGGCGTTGGAATGATACACATACAATGAAAATTGCCGGGTAAATTGCTTGCAAAAAAGACTATTCAGAGAAACGAAAGAGTGGCTACAAAAAGGTTTTTCAATAGTCGATTTTTTTTCTTCACTTGTGAAATAAGTAATGATGTACGATTTGTTTTAAAATGTACTTTTGAAGATGCGCTTCTGTACTTTTAGTGAAAATAAAAATGTAATAATTTGTTTTACAGTGTCGAATATAATGTTATTTAGGAACTAATTTTGATTGAGTGTCACGATATTACACCGGCTATTAGTGATAGCATATCGTTCCAACGCCATTTATGGTTATTTAATACGCTGATGAATTTGCACATGAAAAAATAGGAGTTGCATTCGAAAATTTCAAATTTTTTTCACTGTAACCGTAATTGTGAAAGCTGTATTGTTTTAAATCATCACGATCTCAAGAGCATACCTCCAAATAACTAAATCTGAAATTTCTTTTCGATTAGTTGAGCGGTTAGGTCGCTATGGATACAAATATATCGGGGAAGTTTTTTTAGGACCACCATGTATATGGTTTATCGAATAATTATTGATTTACGTATTATTATTTCATGATGATATTAAATGTTTTTTTCCAAGTCCTATCTTGAAAGAGAAAAAATGATTAAGGTGATATCTGCATGCAAACTTTTAATCCTATTTACGTGCCATTTAAGGTTCGTGAAATCTTTAAATTTGAATACCGGTATTTTAGTAGAGGAACTTTTACCTCGTTTAATCCCATATTTTCAGTGCTTATAATAAGGAAGAATGAGAATGTGGAAAAACTAGTCTTGAAGAATTAAAAGAACGTCAAAGACGCTCGTCGCTTAAACTTGCTTTTTACATTATTGTTTGAAAAGAAAAATTAAATTATATGCTAAAAGGCAAAACATCAAAAACAAACTTGATAAAATCTCATTTACGTGTAATGTATTTTTTAGAGTTATTTTAAAGTGTTAAGTAATTTTGAAATACTAAAGGAGTAAGAGCTAAAGCTTGTTATATTGAACATTTTTAGGCGATTTTTTTTATAAAACTTTAAAAGAATATTAAAATAACTACACTCGTTTAAAAATTCGTTTTTAAGAATATAAACAATTAGTTTTAATTAATTTTAAGTCATAAACAATGGTATATGTATGCATACACATATTTTTTTTCAAAAATTTGCACTGCTAGCAGGATAGTATCAAAACATCTAGCATTATTTCAATCATAATAAAATAAATAAATAAATATTTCATAAAGCTGGAAATTTGAAAAATTCCTAAAAAGATAAAGATATTACTGCCTTGTTCTCAGGAAAAAAACCCCTGGAAATGACTTTCATTTGACCCTGTTGCTTCTTGTCCATTTCATCCCATTCAGTGCATCAATGCCAGGGTACGGATACCGTTATTTTCCAGATAAAATATCAAGCCTTTTTTTTTTTTTTTTTTTTTTTTTTTTTCAGTAAAAAGTAAATTTAGTTCAAAAGCGCGAAATTTCACCTTATTTAAAAGGAGATTTTCTATAAGAAATTACCGAAGAACTTCCTTGTTCTGGAAATTCTGGAGCTCGTATGAACCCGGAATCAGTGAATTGTCGCAGTTTTTATTATCCTTCCTCCGAATACGGTATATAATCACGCATTAACTATACGTGATAAAAGAAAAATTTCATCAGATTTGAAATCCGCACAAAAAACTGATTACTAAATTCAAAATGTACACTCATGTCCATTAATTAAGGATAATTCGGAATCACATGAAAATCAAACTGTAAAATACAAATTTTGAGTTGCAGAATTATCACAGACATCTTCAAGACTAATATGCAAATTGCAGAAAGCCACCAGATGGTGCCGATAGTATGTCACAATGATGAAAGTGTGAGAGAGGTGTATATAAGGAACGGTGGTGAAGAAGTAAAACTGTTAACAAGCATTTTCTAAGCCTCTCTGTGCCACAACCGGACAGTTATGACAGAGAGGACACATATGGATGATATTTTGCATGGTAGAATTATCGGCCGTTTGGAATGTGTGCGTACTCAGATGGAAGTATCCGAGGAACTGCGAATTGCTCGAAGTGTAACTTTTAGACTTTGGCAACGATTCTAAGGTGATGGAAATATCAGTAGACGTTACAGTACAGGTAGTCCCCGAGTTACAACTACAAATGGATACCGTTATTTGGCAGTAATTGCCAAAAGAAACAGACGGAGCACAGCATCAGACATGTCTCGTTAGCTATCTTCAGCCGCGGGTACGACTGTTTCAAAGCAAACCGTGTCCCAGAACAGAACTACATGTTCAAACCGGAACCATACAGGCCAAATTTATCGGGACATCATTCTGGGACAACATGTACGTTTGTTAAGGTGTGCCATGGGTTCAGAATTTGTGTTTATTGATGATACACCGAGCAAACATCTTAAATAAATGCCTTCAAGCTGAGGGTGTCACCCATAGGCCAGCATTTTCGCCTGATTTGAATCCGATAGAGCTTGTTGGGATATGCTTGGCGGACGGGTAGCAGCCTGTCGACCACCTTCTACATGTGTGCCGGTTCGGAGAGCATTGCTTGTTGAGTGGAGTGATCTTCCCCCAGACCAGCTTAATAATTTGATACTCAGCATGCCTAGGCGTTTGGACTGTATTTCATCGTCTGGGAGACATACAATTTATTAGCCAACATACCAACCATATAATGTTAAGTTTTTTTTTTAAGGAGGAGGGGTATTTTTTGTAATTGCTTTAGGGAGCAACAACTGTAAATTTTATGAATGGTCATTTCCATACGAACTTGTTTGTCTGTTACACAACTGAAAATCGCTAATGCTTGTTGGCCACCGTTATTTTCAAAAAGTTTGCTTCGCCTTATTCAATTGACGATATATCTTCGATAAACTAAATCGCATTTTCTCTCTTTAAAATACTGGTATTTAAAAAATCGTAGTATGTAACAGACAAACAAGTTCGCATGGAAATGCCCGAATGTTATCAGACATATATCATCGTTTCTGTTCTTTTTCTTTTGTTTAATAAATGGGTTTGACGAATAAATCACATTTGTTTTGTTTCCTTACCTTTATTTGCTGGAAGTGGCTTAATGGACTGATCCTTAATTTATGGACATGAGTGTAAATATACTGTATGTATTATTTGTTGTTGTTGTATGTTGTTGTATCGAATACAAAATACTAAAAAAAATTGATCTGCTAAGTCATATTTTGGTGCAAAACACCTAAAAAAATAATTTTAGCGGTTAAATCGTAGGTTTAATATGTTTTCCTGCTGCTCCCACTGCTTCATGTTTTCATACCTTTCTGTGCAGGAAAACACATTAAACGAACGAGTCAACGGATAAACTCGGGTTTTCAGGTTTTTCCACCAAGTTATATGACTTGGCAGACTATTTTTTTGTTTTAATAGGCAAATCGAGTTCTAACTAATTCTGGGATTTCAGCCGTGAACTCGATGAGGTGATTGTTTGTGCTGCCGCTTCCCGGTCTAAAACAAAAAATACATCTTATTTAAAATTTTTAATTAAATTCCAATTAATGAAAGCAATAGTTACTCTGTAGCAATTAAAGAACCATTTTTTAGTCTATTCGGTTACTTAATTCAATGAAAATCTTAAGAGCAAACATCCTCTACTTACTCAGTATCTATTTGTATTATTTAATAAATTTTATAGACTTATTTATATGAAAATATTCTTGAGATACGTTTTAGGAAGAGAAAGGGAAATAAATAAAGAAATGGAATACAATTCGTCCAACTTTTATTTGACCGGCATTTAAAAAAATCAGAATTTAAGATCGCAAAATATCTTTGAGTAAAATCAAAAACGGTTTTCTTTAATATTTTCAATTCTGAGTTCCGAGTATTTCGAGAATATTGTCCCTTCCGGTCCAAAGAGTTTTCATACTTTCAGTGATTTTTTTTTTATTTTACTTAAAAATATGTATCATAGCCAAAAGGAAAAATAAGTATCTATTTTTTATTTGAACTTTCAAACTGCCTCGATTTATTCTGTGTTGAATATTTAACGAAAAAAAAAATTTAAGTAAATCTATAAGTACAAATATTTGAAATAGGAAAATAAAAAAACTCTTAAGATGCGCTGATGTATAATTCTCAAAATTAGCTCTATGCTGAATTTAAACATCTTGTTTTGTAAAAGAAAATTCATGTTCTTTAAACACTGCATTACCATATAAAAACGATGTATGAAAGATTAAAAATGATTGATCATTAAAGAAGTAATAATTTTTGTTCATGATATCGTAAGGTGTCTCTAGGTGGAGGGGGGAATTGTCTATTGATATCGATATCATTTTTTATGCAAGCAAAATTTTCTTTTTTTTTATTTGCAACATGGTCTTGGTTGAAAATAGTATGTTATATATTTTTTAGTTTTTTTCATATCTATTTTTAAGAAAATCCAAAGTTATTATTAAAATCACTAAATTATTATGATATTATTTAATTCTAAAATATGGAATACCCGAACAATCGACATTCCTATTTTTCTTCATATGATATGAATCTATAATCACGGTTTGAGAAACCATATGTGAAGTATATTTGAAATGAAGATTGTGTATACTAATAAATAAAAGAAAAAAATGTTGTCCACTTATTTTGTGGATACGAATTTCTATCTGCCTCCCACACTTTCTCTCTTCGAGGCAAGTGCAACAAGTAGGGTTAGAAATTAGCATTCGTCAGTCGCCAAATGCAACTAAATTATTGCATTTGGCGACCATAAAATTATACCTAATCGTCAAATTTGACGCCTAGCTTTTTTTTTTTCATTTCATTTTAACAAACGTTTTTATTCCGAATTTAGCTTATGTTTTTTCCTCTGCTACACATACTTCAAGAATCCTGTTTTCCATAAAATATTAGACAATACCATGTGTTTAAGACAACCCTTGCTATTTGTCAATTACCTTTATGCTGACTTTACTTTAACCAATCCCTAATAAAATTGACCTAGGGCCACGTGTATCTAAAACTCTCAAATACCTTGTTTGGAAAACATGTTTTAAATCTCACATGCACCCTGTCAATCAAATCTAAACTAACTTCTCTTGAACTAATGATAGATAAAACTGAACTTAAAGCCACATTTCTAAAATTATATGGACCCCAGTTGAAAGATTTTAATGCTGAAAAGGCCTTTAATTTATGGTATTCCGGTGAAATGCATGGTGAAATTAAGATACCTGATTTTAAAAACTAAATATCATGATTTTAATTTTTGTACTGTTTGTTTGTATTTTCATATTTTGTATTATTAATTTTTGTATTCATATTAGCTACATAAAAAGAATTAATTAAACATTTTTCTAGAATCCATATATTTTAGTTTAATCAATGTTTATAGAAAACCAGTTTTTATTTTGATTTACTAATTAAGACAAGGATATAGTATTTAATATATATACACACACACACACCTGCCTTAACATTTGAAACTAGAAACAATATTATTGTTAACATGGTTGCAAGAAGAAATGAGAAAATAGGATGCAACATAAAATTGCAACCATATGATGATGTTTAGCACCTAGAAAAAAATTTAGGCGTCCTTGACGCCTTTATTAAAATTTCCAATTTCTAATCCTGACAACAAGGCTGTATTACTGTTGAATGCATTGTGTAACAAAAAGCTTTTATGAAATACTTTAAATAGTAACTATTTCTTTTCAGAGTTATTTGATATTCAGGGTGAGTCATAAATATCGAAACAATAGGCTATCTCCTTAAATATTGCCCCTAGACCCATACTTCCAATTGCAAAGTTTCATTAAAAAATGCGATTTTTTTTATAAGTTGCAATTCCATGGGGGGGGGGGGGGTCTATTTTAAAAATTACGAAAATTAAATTTTTATACGGCCCCCAGAGGATAAAACTTCTAATTAGAAAAATTTTCCTTACCCATTCCTAAATTGAATTTTAAAAAATTTTCATCTCGATATCTACAAATCCCCGAAAGATATTAAAATCCAAAATTTTCCAAAATTCGTGATTTAACCACTTAAGCATACCTCTGAGCGCAGCGATATCAGTTCATTTGAAATACAAGTTAGGGATCGACCATAAATTTGCGCATTATTAAATGTCGATCAAAGACAATACTTTAACTTTTAGATATAAAATAAAAGCGTATAGGTTTTTGCTTTAAACTCCCTTGAAATATGCTAGATGTCTGCAATATCTCGAGCTTGGCGCTAGCCTCGTAACTGGCACAGCCCTCTGGCCGGACCGTCTTATAAACACTTATTAAAAGTGTTATTAAATTAAGTGATATTAATTAAACTTATTAAAAATGTCTTAAACACTTATTGCCGCAGGCAATACGTTTAGTAAAAATAGTAATAGTGATAATGATACTTCGATTAACGGAATCATTGGAAATTTATTTTAATAAATTACATCGAAATATTTTCAAAAATCTACTTTTTACTGTTCAGATTCAAAATTTATGATGGTTTTAAACCTATTTTTACTTTCTTCTATCAAGAAGAAAGTATTGGATTCATGAAAATTTTGAATTCCGGTTATCGAGGGATTCACACGTTTTAGGGCTCAGAGATACCGAAAAACATGTTTTTACAAAATGTCTGTCTGTAAGTCACTGCTCCTGTGTCTCTGTGTATGACATAAATTTTGTGAGAGCTCTATCTCAAGAACTAATCCACGGAATTTAATAAAAAATTATATTTACTTAGTCCTTGATATAAATTGGTACTGATTAGCTTTTGGTGCGAATCGCGTAACAGGTGTTCCTACTGTACACGCTTTTGTGCGATTTCTGCAATAGCTGTATCTTCAGAATTATACACCTAGTGTCATCCGTAATTAGAGGCACCTTTACGCATCGTCCAATAGCAATTTTAACAAGAAAAATATGAAGTTGACAGGTTCAAAACAATGAAAAAAATTGAAATCGACGTGATAAAAAAATGAGGTTTAAATCAACTGACGCATTTAAATAGTAATTAAAGAAGGTGAGAATGGCAAAACATAAACAAAATCTGAAATCGAAACTATACAGGACGTAGTTAATCACCTAGAAGCTTTTAAAAAGCACTTAAACATTAGGAGTCCATCTTTATTTAAAACTAAATGCACTTTTCTGCATCAAATGTTTTTATTTCAGTATTTCTCATTTTTAAACTGACATAAGTCAATAACCGTCGGTTATGGTAACAGTCCAGTAAGTTCAATAGTTTTTTAACATTCCTTCCCCCCCCCCCCCCCCAAAAAAAAAGCCCAACACGCCGAAAGACGTTTTCACCTCAGAAAATTTATTTTTAAAAGTATGATTTGTATACAAAAAAATGCATCTCTTTTATATTACTATTTTAAATACTTTTATTTTTTTAAAAAATTCATTTTATTTAAAATGCTGAATCAAAATTGAAATTAGACATTTTCATTTAATCAAACGAAAAAAATTCAAAGCGATAAATAATATTTTGAGTTATAACAGTTTTAATTTACTCTAAATTTTTTGAAAAAAAAATATTTTTTTAAGAAGTCTGATGTTATAATGCTTAAAAATTATATGATTAACAATCACAAAACATTCAAAATTCTTACTCTATAAATAAATAAAATTTGTGTCTGGTCCCTTGAAATCCCACGATTTATTAAAATTGCCATAACTCTCTAAGTTTTAAAAATATCGAGAAGATTTATTTATTTATTTATTTATTTATTTATTTATTTATTTATTTTTTTTGTGCAATTCAGGAATGGATAAGGAAAATTTTTCTAATTGGAAGTTTTTTCCTCTTCGGGACGTGTAAAAATTTAATTTTCGTAATTTTTAAAGTAGACCCCCCCCCCCCCTCATGGAGTTACAACTTATCTTATAAAAAAAATTCACCTTTTTTATGAAACTTTGCAATTGAAAGTATGGATCTAGGGTAGAGGTCTGCACGGGCCGGAATTTTCAGGCCCGACCCGTAGGAAAGTTATTTCGCTGTAAAACTCAAAATTTCGGCCAGGGCCCGGCCCGGCCCGTTTGCATTTTTATATTTTAGGCCCAGCCCAGCCCGGCCCGACCCATTTTGGCCCGTTACAATTTCTACGATTTCTAAAAAATTCAGATTATTATCATATAACTAAGATTCCTTTAAAGAATACTGCATACATATCTATGAAATGATTTTACAGTATATTTTACAGCAAATACACATTAACAACATTAATGATTACTTAGATTTTTAGGCTTTCAACATTCGAATAAAGATTCATTAAAAAATTAATATGGCTTAGAATAAAAAAAAAAAGAAAGAAAGCTAAAAACATGGTTAATTTTGAAGCTGTTTAATAAAAGAAGATTTATAAATATATTTCTATATCATTTTATTATAGATTTCAAATCTAAATTCATTCTTAAATTCAAAGAAGCTCCTTTCTGATACATTTCTAAATTCATTTTTTTTTTTTTCTCAGAAACGCATAAGATTAGCAGATATCTTTATTCAGAAACTATATAATCGAATGGCGTTATCCATTTTTTGATACAAGCAATTTAAAAATACTGCAAACAAATAAAATACTGTGATAATTAGCGTTTTGAATGGAATTTCCGGAAGCAATAGCAAGGGAAGGGAGAAAAACCTGCAATCATTTGAGAAACTATTATAACTCAACAAGGTTATACAAGTATTTTATTTACCAAAAATGAAAAACGCTATTCGATTCCAAATCCCTTCAATAGTTAGGCTTATCACTTTTATACTTTTACAATTTAAAATTAATCAGAAAATGTGTCAAACTTTCGCATTATTGAGAAATTAATTTAAAAATCATCAAGAAGTATATATCCGAAGACTAAACTAACATAAGTTCTTTATCACTGTTAATAATTTTACAAATAATGTTTTCTGCCAATAATTAAGTCTAGTACCGGTCCGGCCAGTCTATATGTAGAAAAATAGTGCAAGCGTGATCTCGGATCGGCATGAATCAGCTAAAAAAACATTAAAACGGGTTACACATAATGTAATTCTCCGATGCCGATGCACTGTGCAATTTTTATATTGATGCTGTGAAACTAGTGGCTGGCCACATTTATACTTATTCTCGTTAAAACCATTTTCGTTGAAAATAGCTCATATTTTATCGTTTCTGCTTAAATCTTCAGAACGGGCCGGCAGGCCCGAAAATTTTTTTTATCAGCCCGGCCCGGCCCGTCTGGCCCGTTCAATTTTTTTGCCGGCCCGGCCCGTTTATGTTGTTTGTCGGCCCGGCCCGTTGAAAAAACTATTATAAATCTGCCGGCCCGGGCCCGTGCAGACCTCTAGTCTAGGGGCAATATTTAAGGAGATAGCCTATTGTTTTGATATTTATGACTCACCCTGTAGAAAGATATTTTATTGACTTGTGATTTGAATTAAAAAAGTATGCGAAAATTAAACATCAGCTTTGTATACCACTATAAACAAAAGAAAAAAATAAAAATAAACACTTTGATAACAATATTATTACCTGAGAGGGAAGGGAAGACAGGTTTGATGGATTATAACGTACGGCATCGAAGAGGGGAGAAGGGGTAGAGGTCTGCACGGGCCGGGCCGCGGCCCGAAGCCCGAGCCCGGCCCGGCCCGCGGGCCGGGTTCGGGCCGATTTCCAATAATGGCATTCGGGCCGGGCCGGGCTCGGGCCTTACTTCTGAAGACTCGGGCCGGGCCGGGCCGGGCCGGGCCTAGTCACTAATCTTTCGGGCCGGGCCGGGCTCGGGCCTTAATTTTTTTGCTGGACGGGCCGGGCCTAACTTTTTTTTCCGTACGAAGCCGAGACTGATTCCATTCTTCCTAGTTTTCATGGACCAAAATAATCAGTTCCTATTGAATCTTCCTATATGAAAATCCTTTTCTCGACTTTTTATAAATCAGTAATATTTGGCTTTGTCCAAAAATGTTTGCAAAAATGGCATTTTCTTTTAAGCCGTCATTATTCTACAATTAAACATCAGAATTTATTCCTTTTAAAGAATCGTAGATTACTAGGCGTTTTAAAATAGAATTAAACACACACACATAAAAAAAAAAAAAAAAAAAAAAAAAAAAAAAAAAAAAAGACTGAATTTTTTTTTTTTAACTGAAAATTGAAAGTTTCTTTTAAAATGTTCATCCATGCAAAATGAATACAACAATACGGGAGAAAAAATATATTAAACATTTGCATCTGTTAAGATGGAAATGTATTTTTTTTCTTCTTTTTTTCCTTCCAAAGCGATTACGTCTTTGGAAATTTTACCATATACCGCTTTTTCGACTTTGTGTCTCCATTACAGGGAATATGGATTAATAATACTAGTGATAACTGAAACATTTACATACAACAAACAAAGATTCATTTAAAAGCGTAAATATCGCAGCCTACGGCACTTCTGCATAAATGGAGATTATAAACATGAAAAAAAAAATAATAATATAATTTTTTTTGGTCAGAACTCATCCGTAAGATTAAAGATCAATGTTCTGTAGAAATTCACTTGAGCCGGGCCGGGTTCGGGCCGAATTTTAAACTTTTTTTCCGGACCGGGCCGAGTTCGGGCCGAAATTTTAACTTTCGGGCCGGGCCGGGTCGGGCCAATATTTCTTTCGTTCGGGCCGGGCCGGGCTCGGGCCGAAATTTTAACTTTCGGGCCGGGCTCGGGCCTGGAAATTTCGGCCCGTGCAGACCTCTAAGAAGGGGTCCAAAAAGACCAAAAAGTTTATAACTTATATTGGCACAGTCACTTTTATCTATTATGCAGAAATTCTTTTTTAAACCGCATGGATATCATATGATAATGCATCGTTACAGAAGCTATATCTTTATTAGCAATTTTTTAATAGATTCTCGTATAAAAGCTTCCTGGTAATTATATGTATGAAAAAAATAATTTTGGAATTATTAAAATCTACTTTTATAGATTGAGTTTGATCTAATCTTTATAACGCAGCACGGTATTTGTTTAACCAATCACGTTTAGTGCAGTTATTTGAGCTTTTTTATATGAATTTTAATTATTTACTCAAGGTGAATAGCAATAAAATTTTAATGTTCGTTAGTAAGATATAATTAATGAATAATCCCTGGGAGCCGTTCATATTTTTAATCCCCCTTGTAAGGAAAAATAAGCAAATGCTAGACCCCCCCCCCCCTTTGCTTACTTCAGGTTTTATGACATTCTAACATCAAAATTATTGGTCATAAAAAATTACGATTAGCAATAAATTTACATTATTAACCCAGTAAATTTACATAAATAGATACATAAGAGTTGTGGTATAGAAGAAAAGCAAAATCGATTTAATATATTATTACTTATTGCATTAAACAATTCATACAAGACAAAATCATTTCTAATATATTATTATTTCTAGCACTTTAACAAAAAACAAGAGAAAGAAAGAAATCTTTAAAAAATACAACAGGCTCTAACTTATTTAGGCATATAATTAAAAATTTTAATAAGAATCATTGGAATATTATGTGCTCAGAGTTCACATTTCTACTCTGGTGTTTAAGATCATAGAATCCATGTTTCTGCATTGTATATTATTACATTTTCAATGTAGTCGTCGGATAAAATGTTCTTCGTTTCCACTCCTTGTTTACTCCATTTTTCCCCAAGTCGTTCAACATCCGCAGAACGCTCATCCAAATAGTGGTCTTTTGATTTTTGTTGTTAAACTATAGTTTCTTCATAGTCCAATGCTTAAGGGTGTTCTTAAATCAAAAAGGGCAACTTTGTGACATAAGTTTTCATTTATTTTTGTTCGAAAATGCATGAAACTAATAGGTGTTGTTATTCAGAAACTGTCTAGATACACTCAGTTTTCTGTTTTTTTACAAACACAGTAGATCTTTCATAACAAGCCTCCAAAGTTGACGCTTTTGTACACATTTCCCGATGAAGGCAGAAAAACCGATCGTAAAAGCAAGCGAAAAAAAAGGTGATCACGTGATCAAAATAGCTTAGAACTGGATAGGTAAATTAACTATCATAAAATGGAGAATTAAGTTCGATTCGAAATTGCTTCCATAGTCAGCCCTTTTAATTTCATATACTCCTGTTAAAAAGTGAATTTGCAAATGTGCCAAAATTTTTTGCATTTGTTGAGCGGAGCGGTTGAGAACAAACACCCTTAAGTAAGAATTCGTGTGACCCCTCTTCTCCCTTGTCAGCAAATATAAGCAAACACTGGACCCCCTCCCCCCTTACTGCTTATGTAATACTTGAACGACCCCCTATCAGGTGTAACAAAAAAATAAATGAAGTATACCAGATTATATCCCATCCCCGACACACAAACTATTGATTTTGAATTAAATTGAATTACATCAGTAAAATGATTTATATCTTCGGAAGGAATTTAATCAAATACACTTTCCAGAATTACAGTTTCGTGAAAGTAACAATAAAAATGCAACCCGTCTGATGTAAAGATCCTCTCCGTTCTCATATAGTACGGATTCGTTCATTTTTCAGACTGAGTTTTGTCTCGTGAAATGAAATGTGAAAACCTGGAAAGCAGAATATGTGTTTTCTGCGTTAAAGCGCTCTCTTTTTTTTCAGGAAATGTTATTTGTGTTTTCTGGAATTTCAACGACAAACAGTTTCAGGATTAAGGTTTTTGTATGTTTACACTTAATGCATTATTTATAAAATATTCTAATACATTTGGTTATTGTTTTTAGGGAAGAAGGGTCAAATCTTGAGTTCATATTTCAGTGATGTAAATATATATATATATGTCACATTTTAGGGAGAAACTCGCAAAATCTTTACTGGTTCCCACAATCGTGGCAAGTGAGGAAAAAAACAAAATAAATAAATGTAGAAGATTCATTAAATTACACATTGGTTGCTGCAAGTTAGTTTATTAAACTGTAGTCATAAGAGAGGAAAATGCTCCCTTTGCAAAGCCGTCTTGAACCGAAACATCAAAAAGAATATTCCGTCATTATTCAGCAAGCCGTCCGTACGCACCGAAGAAAAGCAAAAAATCTCCCTCTTCACCTCCAGACTTCCTTCTTAAATCTAAAAACAAAGTTCTAGAAAATTCTCTAATCTCGAACCATCATTTTTTCGTGTAAACATAATTCATGTCCAAAGTCGAGATTTTTATTTATTCAGATGATAAATTTATTTAAAAAATATATATTATTTAACTAATTTATAATCGACTCAAAATTTCGAATATATTAGACAGACGATATTTTTGCAGACGATTAATTTTAAGAGAAAAAGAAAAGAAATGAATTTATTGATATACACAAAAATCAAATGTTGAAGAAGGGAAAAAATAAATAGATAAATAATGATATATTTTTTAAAGTATGGTTTTAGAATAAATCTAATAAGACTTTCTTTAAAAGGGTTGATAAAAACATAGAAAAAATGAGTTTTATTTAGAATATTAAGAAATAAAGTTTAATTAAGAATATTTTTAATTTAGAGCCATCTTTTCAATTTACGCATATTGGAATAAATGCTTTTTAAGGCGAATTAAGAATTTATATCGTTTCCATAAAGATTAATATATTAGATCTAGAAACAAGATTTTAATTTAATAAGTTGAACTAAGTACGGAATATTGTTATAAGGAAATTAATATAGTATAAAGGTTAATCTTGACGAAAAAAAAATTAATTTTTGTAATATATATATATATATATATATATATATAATCATTATACAATACTACAATTTAACATCAAAATGTAGAATAACCCATACAACAACAAACTACATCAAAACAGAGAAGTTGCCAAATATTGGGACAAGTACGAAGTATTGGAAATGTGGTATTTAGCTCGTTATCAAGGGTAATACTAAATAGACACATTAATTGCGATTAATTTCTTATTAGAAATCAGGATAAACCTAAAAATGATTTCTAAATCACCCAATTAATTGCCAATGCAAAATTTAATTCAATGAAAAATACTAGACAAATATTAAACCAATAATAATAGAATTATCAAATAGATAAATTTACACGATAAAATCGCCACAATGTGAGAGAGAAAAATAAACATAAGTTCAAATTTGCTATTTCACCTTGCCAACAGTTAAGAGTTGACAGTTAACAAAGAAATTTATGTCAGAAACCAAATAGATATAATTAATTATATATAATTAAAATAACTATTATTAAAAATATTAAATTACAAAATAATATTATATATATATATATACATACACATATACATATACAGTGTGTCACCGAATTCGATTGAATAATCCTTCGTACAGTCTCTGGAATTACAGTTTCGTAAAAGTAACAATAAAAATGCAACCCGTCTTGTGTATACAGATCCTCTTCGTTCTCATATAGCACAGATTCGTTCATTTTTCAGACTGAGTTTTGTCTCGTGAAATGAAATGTGGAAACCTGAAAAGCAGAATATGTGTTTTCTGTGTTAAAATGTTCCCTTTTTCAGGAAATGTTATTCGTGTTTTCTGGAATTTCCACGACAAATACTTTCAGAATTAATTTATATGTTTACATTTAACGCATTATTTAAAAAATATTCTAATAAATACGCTTATTGTTTTAAGGAAGAAGCGCGAAATCATTAGTTCATATTTCAGTGATATACATATATACAGGGCGTCACCGAATTCGACGAAAAATTCTTCGGACTGTTTCCGGAATTAAAATTTCGAGAAAGTAAAAATAAAAATTCAACGAATGCACAAAAGAATGAGCCGGCAAAGTTACATATTATGAAAATGTTGGATATTTTTTTATTACCTAGATTTAACACATGATTTTCCTTTCTTTGATATGGAATTCTGAAATGCAATACAACATGATTTCTGTAGAACATGGGGTGGGAATTCAATTAAGTTAGATCAGTAGAATGATTTATACCGCTGTCTCGGCCAAAATTTGATAATGTACACTTTCTTGAATTAAAGTCAAGGGAAGTAATAATAAAAATGCAACCCGTCTTGTGTAAAGATCCTCTGCGCTCGTATAACACAGAGGCGTTCATTTTTCAGACGGAGCTTTGTCTCGGGAAATGAAATAAGAAAGCCAGAGGAGAAGAACACGTGATTTCTGCGTTAAAACGCTCCATTTTTTTTCAGCAAATGTCATTCGTGTTTTTTGGAATTTCCACGACAAATAGTTTCAGAATTAATTTATATGTTTACACTTAATGCGTTATTTATAAAATATTGTAATAAATATAGTTACTGTTTTTAAGGAAGACGTGTCATACGATCATGAATTCTTATTTCAGTGATGTAAAAAATATGCAAGGTATGGAGACCTTCCTTGTAAGTACACGGTTTTCAAAGCGAAGGACATACACTGAACATTTATGTCTATTTTTTTTTTTTTTTACAGAAAAAAAGAAAAAATCTGCCTCTTTTCACTGGTTTAAAAATTGCTCATTTTGGTTTTGTCCTTTAATAAATACAATTTTTTGAAAATGGGTCCATCATTTAAAAATAACACTGTACTTCTTATGAAATATGAAATATTTAATATGAATTTATTTAAATATAGGCTTTACATTCAAAATATTTGTAATGAAATGGTACTATTACAAATTTATTTACACCCGCCCCCCTCCATCTAATACAATAGAAGTAATACATGTACAATAAAAAGATCATCAATAAAATAGCGAAACATTTTTCGCCAACATTAGTACATTACTAACAAAATATAAACACCCTAATGTTATTTGGGATAAAAGCAAAAGATACCAGAATATATTTCCCCTTGAAATATTGATTTTGAATGAAATTAAGTCAATACATAGTATTGTGTCTAATGTTATGTGTTGGTCCAATATTGTGTACAGTATCATGTATAAGTCCAATATTACTGGGGATATACAGGCAAAATATATCAGAATATATTTCCCTTTGAAGTATTTATTTTGAGTTAAATTAAATCAACGCATTATCTTACGTATAATGTTATTTATTTGTCCAATATTGTATACAATATTATGTATTAGTCCAATTTTACTAAGCATAGAATCAAAAGATATCAGAATACAGGGTGAGTCATAAATATCGAAACAATAGGCTATCTCCTCAAATATTGACCCTAGACCCATACTTTCAATTGCAAAAATTCATAAAAAAAAGGTGAAATTTCTGATAAGATAAGTTGCAACTCCATGCGGGGTCTATTTGAAAAAATACGAAAATTAAATTTTTATACGGCCCCCGTAGGGGAAAAGTTCCAATTAGGAAATTATTCCTTATCCATTCCTAAATTGAAAAAAACAAATTTCATCTCCTTATCTAAAAATCCCACAAAGATATTAAATCCCAAAATCCTCAAAAATTCCTGACTTACTCCACTTTTCTCTGCCTCTAAACTGTGATTTCTTCACTCAATTTCAACGCTTGTTAGGGAACATTCACAAATTGCGATTTAATAAAAATCGGTTTAAGATAGCGCTTTTTCTTTGGACATAAAATAGCAGCGTATAGTTTTTGCGCTAAATTGGTATACCAGACGTCTGCCCGGGTCAAAATATCTAGGCCAGGTCCCAAACCGTCCCATAGGGGAAAAAGTTCGGCCTGAAGTGAAAAAATGTCAACATCATAACCCGGACCGTTCTCGAAAATAGTTTAAATCATAGCCCGGTTCAGTCTTAAATTTCTACATAGTTTTTTAATTCAGCGTGGGAAAAAAATGTTTCACATGGAGGAGTTCTGACCAAAAAATTCTCTTATAGCTTTTCGTTTTTTATATTTATACTTTTTATTATTAAAGAAGCACCAAAGGCTGTAATATATTTATTTTATCAATGAATCTCTATTTATAATGTAAATGTTTCACTTATAGTTTAATATCGTTAATCCATATCCCATGCGTTGGAGACTCTGGAAAATGTTATACACTAAAACTTTTTAAGACGGAATCACATAGGAAAGAAAAAATACGTTATAGATAGATGCTCTCCCTAAAAGATGTCACTGGAGTTTATTTTCTTTTCAGGTACTCTTGCATTTATTTTGGCATGGATCAACATATTTCCCGTTTAAGACAGAATTCCGTCATAGGCAGATTTTTTTTTTCACTGGTTTTATTGTATTTAATTTTTTTATCCTTTGAATAATCTATTTAAAAAATGAATTTTAAAGGTTTTTTTTTTTTTTTTTTTTTTTTGTAAAATAAAGATTTTAAAGTCTATATGTTTTTCGTAAAAAATTCAATTGAGCCGAATTTTATTTATTTTATGCACGCATTAAGTCAGTCAGAGACAGTGATTTTAATACGAGTTTTCTCGAGACCGGCTTTGAAAATTTCATCCAGAGTGCACCTAAGTTGAAGGAAGTAGTCCCCTCCTTTATGAAAAGTACGCTAGTCCCGGCCTGGCGGGTCTTCAGAAAAAAGTAACACCTCGGTCCTGGCCCTACCTGGGCCCAGAATACAGATTTTTTAACATCCTGTGGAGGACGGGACGATAAAAAGCCTGAAGTTGTCACGGGTAAATTTAAAAAGAAAAAAAAAAGACTTAATCTGCATCTTAGGAAAAGCACTTTTTAAAATAACTGACGGACATTTAAACAATACACTTCGTTTTTCTGCATAATGAATTTTTTATCGTCTATTTCTTGACTTTAAATTATTAAATGTTAAGAACTTTTAAAAGAAAAAAGAACTTAAAACACGTCATTTTTGATTTTTTTACATTAGTTTTATTTCGGCAAATTTGAAAAATGTTTGCTTTTGAAAATATGATTTTTTTAAAGTTATATTATTTTTTCAATAAACATTTTTAATAGTTTTAAAATTAATATAAAAACTTGGAACAAAACTAAAATCAGATTTTCATCTTTAATTAAATGGAAAGAAATTGAAATCCGTTAAATAATGTTACGAGTTATAACGATTTTTGATTGTCCCATTTAAACCAGTACTAGCCACATGAAACTTTTATAAATTGTATGAGAAATTTTAGAATGTGACTTTCTTAGCAAATTATAAGGCTAACCATCACAATAAAAGAAAAAAAAATCAAAATTCTAACTCAAGAAATAGATTTTTTACGCGTTTTCTAGAACTGTTAAAGTAACATTGTTTTTTTAATTGCGCGCATTTCAATTTGTGTCTAATCCCTTAAAACCTGATGAATTTCTTAAATGGCTATAACTCTGCGAATTTTGGAGATATGAAGACGCAACTTTTTGTGTCTTTTTCATAACTGAATAAGGAAAGTTTTCCTAATTGGAATTTTTGTCCTACGGGGGCCGTATAAAAATTTAATTTTCGTAACTTTTCAACTAGACCTCCCATGGAGTCGCAATTTATCTTATCAAAAATTTCACATTTTTTTTATGAATTTTTGCAATTGGAAGTATGGGTCTAAGGGCAATATTTAAGGAGATAGCCTATTGTTTCGATATTTATGACTCACCCTGTATATTTCTCCTTGAAGTATTGATTTTGAATTCAATTAAGTTACATCAATAGAATGATTTATACCACTGCCCTGGCCAAAATTTGATAATGTACACTTTCTTGAATTAAAATCGAGCGAAGTAATAACAAAAATGCAACCCGTCTTGTCTAAAGTTCCTTTGCGCTCGTATAACACAGAGGCGTTCATTTTTCAGATGGAGCTTTGTCTCGTGAAATGAATTGTGAAAGCCGTAGGAGAACATATGCTTTCGTCGGGAAAAGGTTCAGAATTTTGAGAGAATTTCAGAATTTCTCTCTTTGTGTTTTCTGGAGTTACCATAATAGACGTCTTCAGAATCAATTCATGTTTTTACACTTAATGTATTATTTATAATCTAATGTATTTAGTTAATGTATTCTGGAAAATGGTCTCTGGATGCTAACATATTTCAGTTGATGTTTATTTTAATCCAGTTTCAGAAACAATGTATTTCAATATGAGAAACGTCGTTTTCGAGTGTAGAAGAAATATTTTTAAAAATATAAGAAAACGCAGTCATATTTGTTTTACTTGAGCATAACTGAAACAAGGACTTAGTTAAAACGAGCATTTTGTACAAAAAGAACGGTAATTAATTTAAGGTAAATAAACCTTAATGGTAAATAAACAGTAGTATACAGTCGGGTACAATATAGTCAAACAATAGTATATTATTGCTTAATTGTATATTACTTGCTAATTTTACTGTTTATTACCTTAAATTTTGCAGTTTAAAACTGGCTGCCCATCTACCAGTTTTATACTGTAAAATCAACAATTATTTTTTGCTGTGGATAGGCTTTACATTCGAAATATTCGTAATAAATTGCTACTATTATAAATTTATTTACATCTACCCTCCTTCATCTAACACTGTAGAAATGGTTACGCACGATAAATATAATACGCAGTGAAATAGAAAAACACTTTTCGCCAATATTAGGGTAATACTGACAAAATATAAATAACAGGATTTTGGGAATATTTCATGCACGTATGTGCCAAAATATAGCTAATAAAATATTATTGGTTCAATATTGTGTACACTATTATGTATTGGTCTAATATTATTAGGGATATAAGCAAAAAAAATCAGAATATATTTTCCCTTGACATATTGATTTTGAATTAAATTAAACCAATTCATAATATTGTGTACAACAGTATGTATTGGTACAATATTATGTACAATATTATACAATGGTCCGATATTACTAGGGACATATAGGAAAAAGATATCATGATATAATACCCCTTGAAATATTGATTTTGGATTAAATTAAGTCACATCAGTTGAATGATTTATACCTCTGCTTCGGACAAAATTTGACAATGCACACTTCCTTGCATTGAAGTGGAGTGAAGTAATTACAAGAATGCAACCCATCTTGTGCAAAGATCCTCCGCGCTCGTATAGCATAGAGACGTTCATTTTTCAAACGGAGATTTGCCTTGTGAAATGAATGTGAAAGCCAAAGGAGAAGAACATATGTTTTCATCGCGAAAAGGTTCAGAAATTTGGGAGAATTTCAGAATTTCTCTCGTGTTTTCTAGAGTTACTACAACAATCCTCTTCAGAATGTTTTTACACATAATGTTTTATTTATAATCTAATGAATATGGTTATTATTTTTTGGGGAAAAATTCAATGAATGCTAACATATTTCAATTGGCAGAGTTTTTTTTTATATTATTCGCTTTTTCTTCATGCTGTTAACCCTTTACATCGCAAAAAATCCACTATCGGAAATAATGTAGTTCGATATGAGGAACGTCGTTTTCGAGTATAAAAGAAATACAGTCAAATTAGTTTTACATGAGCACGGATAAAACAAGGACACAGTTCAAACGAGAAATTTGTATGAAAAGAATGGTAAATAACTTAAGTTATATTACGATTTTGGTATTTTTTTTATCGGTCCAATATTATTGGCGATATACTGGCAAAAGATATCAGAATATGTTTCCATTTGAAATATTGATTTTGAGTTAAATTAAACCAATGCATAGAGATTACTGTACAATATTATTTATTGGTCCAATATTATATACACTATTATGCAATAGTTCAATATTTCTAAACAAAGAAGCAAATATATCACGATATAACTCCCTTTGAAATATTGATTTTGAATTAAATTAAGTTACATCAGTAGAATGATTTATACCGCTGCTCTGGCCAAAATTTGATAATGTACACTTTCTTGAATTAAAGTTGAGGGAAGTAATAACAAAAATGCAACCCATCTTCTGTAAAGATCCTTCGCGCTCGTATAACACAGAGGCGTTCATTTTTCAGACGCAGCTTTGTCTCGTGAAATGAAATTTGAAAGCCAGAGGAGAAGAACATATGTTTTCGAGGTGAAAAGGTTCAGAATTTGGAGAGAATTTCAGAATTTCTCTCTTTGTGTTTTCTAGAGTTACCACAATAAACGTCTTCTGAATCAATTTATGTTTTTACACTTCATGTATTATTCATAATCTAATGAATATGGTTATTGTTTTCGGGAATTAGGTCCCAATAAATGCTAACATATTTCAGTTGATTTTTTTAAAATTCGTACTTTCTGCATACTGTTAGCCTTTTATATCGCAACAAATCCAGTTTCAGAAATAATATAGCCTGTAGCCTGATATGAGAAACGTCGTTTTCATGCATAGAAGAAATATTTTTAAAACTATAAGAAAATTCAGTGAAATTTGCTTTAGGGGCTGTGCAAATATAACATTATTAAAATTTTGGTAATTTTGGACCCCCCCCCTTCCCCCGGTAATGGTATCGTTATCAAAATGCAAAAGTTGTTTGATTTCTAGAATTTATTTCTTTTATTCGAAGTGATATACGAAGCTTATATTTATTTTTCGCATACTTTTTATGATTTAAATAAAGAGAAGTCAATAAAATATCATTTTGCACATGAAAAAACTTTAAAAAAAAACTACAAATAACATTTAAAAGAAATAGTTACTACTGAGAAGTTTTTTATAATAGTTTTTTGTCAAATAATGCATTCAATAGTAACGCAATCCTGTTTTACTTGCTCCAAACGGAAGAGGGGTGGGGGGCATATAGACATTCTTAACAACAAAACAAATGGACAACATTCCTTTTCTTTCTCTTTTATTTATTAGTAACTACAAACATCATTTCAAATATATTTCCCATATGGTTTCTAGAACCGTGATTGCGTGATTGTATATGCATACACACATAAAGAAGAATAGGAATGCCAAATGTTGGAGTGTTCCATGTTTTAGAATTAAATAATTTTATACTAATATAGTGATTTTAATAATAACATTGTATTTTCATAAAAATTGATAACAGGATAAAAAAAATTAACACGCTATTTTGCACCAAAGGCCATGTTACAAACAGAAAAATAAAATTTTGATTGGATCAAAAATTATATTTATATCAAAAGATAAACCCCTTCCCCTCCCCAAAAAATGATAATGTTATATTTGCACAGCCCCTTACACGAGTACAGCTAAAACAAGGAAACAGTTTAAACGAGCAATTTTACGAAAAGAATGGTAAATAATTTATGTAACGATTTTGGTGCTTTACGTATTGTTACAAAAACAGCATTACTGCTAATATCCAAAAAAATATGCCCATTTCAATGTGAATTCAGAAGAAAAGTAAGGTAGAATTAAAAAATAAATCTCATTCTTATCGTATGCTCTTATCCATCAGAGATGATATTTGTACATTTCCACTGTCTGCCAAAATATTGCAATTTATCCATTTTACCGGACAAAACTTCTACCTTTAAGGGGACTCGGTACCCTTTGAACTTTTTTTTTTAATTTAAGCATTTTAAGATGAATTTTTGCCATAATAATACAGGACTCAATGGCTAAAAAATGATTTTATCAAGAAATTATTCAATTTCCCTGGCAAAAAAAGAAATTTTAATTTGCAGGTATAACTGCTGAAGTGATTTGGAGTCGATAATTTTCCCTTTTTTGATAAACAATTTAAATACTGAGTAATAAACGATTGATTATATCTTACAACGATCTTTATCGACTGTCACTCAACGAAAATACGTTTAAATTGTCGACTTGAACAAAATATTTTGACAAATTCTGATCTTTTATGGAAAAAAAAAGAAAGAAAAAGAAAAAATTATGCAATTTCATAGATTTTGAATACGAACACCTGCTAATTTCATGGTTTACGAATGAAAATGAATTTAAGAATTAAAAAAAAAAAAAAAAAAAAAAAAAAGTTTCGCTAAGAGAACTACTTTAATCTCAGACTGTCCTATGATCAGGGTTCTCGCTGTCGCTCGCCATTGCGCCAAATTGCGACTAAATTCTTCATTTGGTGAGTAAAGAAGCTATTAGATTCGCCAAATTGCTAGTGTTCAATTTTTGCTTTTTCTTTCTTTTCTTTTTCGTTTTTCATTCATATACATATATACATACTTTTAATACATTTTTAGCCGATAGTTGAATAACAATCATTGTCGCAGTTACAAAAACTTAGATTATTTTAGAACATATTTTTAATATATTTGTAGCGGATAGTTGAAATTATATTAATAACAATCGTAATCACATTTATAAAACCTTAGGTTACTTTAGAACTTATTGAAAATAAGGGGGGTGCATTAAAAAATTAAAAAAAAAAATTAAGTGCTACACGGCGAATTTTTTTTTTTTTTTTTTTTTTTTTTTTTTTTTTTTTTTTTTTTTTTTAATTAGCCAAATTACTAACGTTGGTCAAATGTCAACGAGAACACACTGCCTATGATTAAGTAATGAAAAGATTTCTTTTCAGAAAAAGTTTTAACAAGAGGCCTCATGCCAAGTTATTAGACAACCTTGGCCTAGACAGTTAGGTATAGAAGATACAATTATCTTTATTTGTAAATTTCTAATTCTTCTTTCTTTTTTACGTTTCCTTTCTTTCATCTTTTATGTAAGGTCTCATTCATGAAATTTTGCTGATTTTATAAATTATTATTATTATTGTTTTCAGTTTCGTTTCTTTCCTTTTCCTTTCATTGTTTATTACTCTATCCTTTCAGTTCTCTTAAGTTAACAAACACCATCGGATCAGGTTTACTCTATATTTTTATGCTACTGGTCGGATAACACTTATACCCCTTCCTCCAACCTTTTAAATTTTATTATTTTGTTTTAACAAGAAAGTAGACATAGCGATACGAACCGAAAATTTAGATTTGAATCCGAATTTCAGAATAAAAAATATAAAGACAGTTCTTCAATTTCTATTTCGTCTGTTAATCAGTATATTTAGTACAATCTCAATTATCCAATTATAAGGATGTTCTTAAATTAAAAAGAACAACTTTCTGACATAAGTTTAAATTTATTTTTGTTCGGTAATGCATGAAACTAGCAGGTGTTGTTCACAAACTATTTGATCGCACTCTTTTTTTTTTTTTTTTTTTTTTTTTTTTTTTTTTTTCAAACGCAATAGAATTTTTAAAACAAGTCGTAAAATTTAGCGTTTTGAACTGCATTTCCTGATGAAAACAGAAAAAAGTCTTTTAAAGAGAAAAAACGCGTGATAACGTGATTGAAATTGCTTATAACTCGATAGGTAATTTATTTATCATAAAATGGAAACCAAAGTTCGTTTCAAAATCACTTCCATTGCCAGGCCTTGCAATTTTATATCTTTCTGTTAAAAATGAATCTGTGAATGTGTCAAAACATTTTGCGCTTGTTGAGCAGAGCAGTTGAGGGAACCATCCCTTAACCCTTTGCGGCGCGGTGGTAAATCTCTCTTTCTCTCTAACCGATGACTAGGCCCCTACCTGCCGAGTTACCTCAGCTTAACGGGTTTGATACCTGGTATCGGGGAGAGTGACCGCCTAATCGCCGCTTAGCGGCAATAAACCTGATAGTTTCGCTTCTCACATCATCATATTTGCAGTACTTGGTTCTCATTTGAGCATACTTTGTTTTGTTGGTTGCTTATTGTTACATCCTTTTGTTTGTAGTGCAAATGTCTACTCAAGTTGGTCTCGTAATTTAGAACCTTGATTAGATGACGAGACCTGGCAAGGCACCTCCAGAGGTATAATTCACAGGTAACTTGGAGGACTTTGCACCCACGCCAGATTTTACATGCACCAGGCGCCATTAACGCACATGACAGAGTTTTAGCCGGCAGATAGCCTGAGTCCTGCAACCAAAAGCTATGAGCATAGCGTTCTGCCTACTTGACACTGTTGCTCGATTTACTTGGGATAGTTTGGGGTTTTTATGCCTAATTGTTGATGCGTACTTGTCAAATGAAAATGGTAATTTAGTGGCGAGAGATGGAGAAAAAACAAAAGAGGGAACTCTGCATATAGGCAAGTTAATAGGCACCGTAATTAATTTTAAGCCGAACTGATAAGCAAACTTAACGTTGCAAGGGGGGGATGAAACTCCGCCATTCTACCGTAACCCACCGGGTTTTTTAAAAAAAACTGGTTATAAAACCACTTAATTTTAATTCTCAAACGTCACATTGGTACCGGAATTTTTGTAAAAAAAATTTAGGTTTCTTGAATTCAACTTTTTCTTAATAAAGTTGTTTTCAAATTCCGGTGTCAGTCATCAATTTCAACATATAAGCAATGAATTTGCTCTGCGCCGCAAAGAGTTAAGGGAACAATTGAATTTTCCAACAATTTGCTTATTTTAAAAAATACGGTTCAGTTACTGTTCTCACTGCCTTTCAATGTTCAACTAAAAGTACATTTCGAAATTTAAAAAAATTAACTGCATATTTAATTAAAAATGTTTATAAAAATTTTGAATTTTTTAAAATCCTTGTACTTTTTAAAGATAAATATTTTTTAATATTTATGTAAGACTTTTAAATGGCTATTACATGAAGTTGCGCGTGGATTCTTAGATACATCTAATATTACAAAAATTATGTACTTAATATATATATATATACAAGGTAGAACCCGTCGAATTTCGACGAAAGAAGGATTTAAGGAGGAGCTGTTTTATTGATTTATAAGAAACCTGCAAAATTAGTTACAATAAAAAATGCACTTTACATTGCTAAGTCTAACTCTTAAACAAATGATATATAAACTAAAGTTGACAAAATACTATTTATACTGAGAAATAGTTGAAATTAAACTTTAACCGTACATGTAAGACGTAAAAAATAGATCTGTTATTATGATAAAGTTATTCATTAAGGCTCTTATGCTAGTGTTCCAAAATGAAACAAAGCAACCTTTATTCCACTTTAAATCAATCATAGAATTACTTTTCCCGTGAAATCTAAACCCAGCATCATTTTCACCATACCAAAATTTAGATAAGCACTTTGCATATTTATTTTCACTTAAAAAAAAAAAAAAAAAAAAAATTGCTACTTTAATTTGACTCTTTTTATTCAAAACTCTAAGCTTCGATGCTATTAGCTGAAACAGATACTAAACTTGTGAGGGAGTGACCTTTAGTCATAAAGGCACTCTAGTGTTTCTGAGATCGTGACGTCAATAATTTAACATTTTGTAGGCGTAAAAGTGACATCTATCCTCTCTTTTACTTTAACTTTCTAGAGTGTGTGTGCTCTTTCGAATTCCGCAGTTAGCTCGCGGTTATTAGTATTATGTTAATGAGAAGTATCTCAGTTTGTCGCGTATAAAAGCTTGGGTGTGAGTTTGTGGGGTGTGTTCTGGCCTTGGCCAGCGTCTGTGTGTGTTTCTGGCCTTGGCCAGCAGCCAGCCTCTGTGTGTTTCTGGCCTTAGCCAGCAGCCAGCGTCTGTGTGTTCCTGGCAGTAGCCAGCAGCCAGCAGCCTCTGTGTGTGTTCCGCCATTGGACAACGAAGTTGATGATTGCTTAGTAAGGTGCTGACGATTAGAGGATAGCTACGGCCTCCAGTAAAGCGGAAAGAAGTTCAGATAGTGGATTAAAGGTTCAGCCTTGGTAAGAAAGTTTAGAATCGTTCAGTTTTGATCATTTGAGAAATAAAGAAATATCCACAGCCACGGGCTGTGAAATTAAGATTTGTTTAGTAGATCAGCCAGGAAATAGTGTCAAGTGTTAGACGGTGCCCCGACTGAGCTAGACAGAAGCCTGTGAGTATGATTTAGCTTTTCATAGTGTTCTCAGTGAGTGAAATTATAGACTGGCTCCACTTTCCTTTAGCCCTTATCATTTTAATAAACTGTGTTGTTTTAACCTAAATTAATGAGTATGTCTGCATATAACGTGACAAATAACACCCAGCATGAGTATACCGTCACAAATGGCGCCCAACGAAATGTCGGACATTTTGAGATTGTGCCACGAGTGTATTTCACCGGTGAGGGTGATATTAGTGAATTTTTAGTGAAATTAGATGATTATATTTTGTTCAATAATATACCTGAGAAAAACAGGTACGTAGTGCTTAAATGCTCGTTAAAGGGCGAAGCACTTTTGTGGTTAGAAAATATAGGAAAGTTTTTGATTACTGAGGAAGCGAAAAGATTTGAACAAACTGTAATTGAGTTAAAGAAGGCATTTCCTCCCGTTAAAGATAAAAGTATTTTGAGAAAAGAGTTCTATTGTAATAAGCAGAATATTTATGAGTCGGCGTCAAAGTTTTATCTTCGTAAGCTGGAACTAAAAAATAAATTAGATTTGGATATTACATTTGAGGAATTGTTGGACATTGTTTTTCCTCTTTTTAATCCAAATATACAGGACTTTATTGAAGTTAGAGCACCGAAGAATTTTGCAGAAATGCACCAGATATTATCGAAGTATGAGTCTCGGCATAGCTCGGATCAACGGGATTTGCGTAGCCCTCGGCAGAGACCTGTCACGGATAGTAATTTGAGAAATGAGGGGGAACGTAATTTTGTGAGAGGGGGACAGCGATTTCCGGATAGTAATGTGCGTAATAGAAGTGATGGATTTGGTCGTAATATGTCGAATACGAGTAATGGTAATAGGAATGGTGGTGGTGCTAATAATTTTAGAAGTGGTGAGAGAAATATGCATGGAAATAGACAGAATAGTGGTTATGATCGTAGTGGGGGAGTACGGGACAGGAATGTTTCTTCGCAAGTAAGGAGATTAACTTCGGATGAGAATTTTGAAGGTAGATCAGTGCAAAGGAGAGGTGTGAGGAGGTCGGGTCAGTTAAACTGGTAAGTGACTGTATTTCGGAAGGTATGCAGTCACAGGTCAAATCGAAAAAGCCTTCTGTGAGTTTGAATAAAATTACTATTAATCCGGTTGAGTTACCTGAAGTGTTAATTGTGTTAGATGGTATTGTCGTTAAAAGTGTCTTCGATACAGGGGCAGATAAGTCGTTCATTTCTTTTGATTGTTATCGGAAATATTTTTCGTATAAGAAGTTGAAAAGGTCAAGTCTGGTGGTTCAGTCAGCACAGGGAGTAGCTTGCGATAATAAAGGTTCAGTGGAATTGGAAGTTGAAATTCGTTCGGTTAAGACATGTTGGGAGTTTTGTGTGTTAGATGGGTTAACAGTGCATTGTATAGTTGGTGTGGATTATATGAAGGATAGAGGAATTAGTTTGAATTTCTTTAAAAAGTCGTTAATTGTGAATAATGATGAGAATGTGAGTAAGAAAGAGCCTGTTTCAGTGTCAGTTAATTTGGAGGAATCTAGTTTAAGTGAGGTTAAGAAGGTGGAGTTTAATAAGTCTTTAGTCGATTTTGGTAAAGTTTTTTCAGATAAACCGAGTTTAACTAATGAAATTTATATTGGTTTTGACGCACTAGTTGCTAGTAAACCATTTCGTTATGATTTTATATTCAATATTTTTAAGTCTTTGTGTGAAAAGTTGCAGACTGAGGACGGTAGGGAACTTACTCAGTCTAATATGGCTGAACGTGTAAATCGTACATTAATTCAAATGATTTCTTCTTATGTTGGTTCTCATCATGCAAATTGGGACCAGTTTCTTCAGCATTTTGCGTACGCACTTCGTACGGCAGTTCACGAGTCAACGGGGAAAACGCCTGCTGAATTGTTTTTGGGTAGAAAAGTTATTACTCCATTCCAAAGGTTAGTTATGGTGTCAGATGCAGAAAGTCAGTACATGTGTCAGGATATTGAGAGGTTGGTTAAGGAAGCTCAGATTCAAATGGGAAAAGCGCAGGAAAAGCAAGCTCAGTATTATAATATTCGTAGAAGGGAGTTAGAAGTGAAAGTTGGAGATTTTGTGTTAGTAGAAAAGCATTGGTTAAGTTCAAGTCGTCAAAAGAGAGAAGCTAAGTTTGGTCCGAAGTTTGTAGGTCCGTTCGAGGTTTTAGAAGTTCGGAATAATAATTTGATTGTTGATGTCAATGGTGAAAGAATGACTGTTAATCAGGATCAGGTTAGAGTGTATAAGTTTAGAGAAAATGGTAGTGAAGGTTCTCATATGTCGAGTGGTGTTTCGCGAAATTCCCGATCCAATGAGTGTCCCGAGTCCAGCACTTCTTCGTCTAATTCTTTTCATCAATATTCAAGAAGAAAATTTGGTCAAACAGCTCCAAAGACTGTTATTGAAAGTCGAAAGCCTAGCAATCCGAAAGCAAAGTATAATAAAAATAAGAGAACTGTGTCAAATACATCGGACTCTGTGTGTCATAAAAGGCAAAAAATTATAAATTGTCCAGTTCCTCCATCTATTAGACAACAACCTCACAAGCATAAATTAACTAATAGTTCACCATCTTCAGTGATTAATCCCCAGAAAAGATTTCGTTTGGACACTCGTAAAACTGTTAAGCGAACTTTAAATGCCGAATCTTTGCCTAACAAGAAACTACATAGGTCCGGAAAGAAACGTGGCCTTGGATCTTCGGTAACTTCGGGTGCGTCTAGAAAGAGGAGACAACTCTCAGTTTACCGGCAACAACAGTGTGAACCTCGCCATGGAGTGAACCCAGCGAACCGGCCGGAGCAGAGTCGTCGAGTGGAACCTACGAGTATTCCACGGCATCCATTCCGAACCAGGCTGCAGGCACGACAGTCAACTGTGGCGTCACCGTACAGTTCTGATGACGAGAGATCCTTCGTACAAGCCTTCTGGGACAGGAGGAGAAAGCCATCTTGCAGTATGAAGCCTGCTAGCAGTGAATCATCTCTATGATTGGGTGATAATGTTCTTTATTAAATTTCTATTAGAGTGCATATATGTGGTAGCAATGTGAAGGAATAGAAAGCAGAAAGACTGTTTGGTACTTTTGGCCATTTTTGGAATTTTTTGACGGACTCACGTTTAGTGCTTAATTGTGTTCAAAATTTGTTTGCAAAATTGTTAGTTTTATGTATGTTGAAAATTTTGGTCTTAACTGCTTTTTAAAAATTCTGGATCTATTGTTAAATTGTTGTGTTATTTGTTAAAATGTTACTATATTGTTATTGTTCATGTGTTATAAAATGTATGTTAATGTATGTTTAAATTTTCAGAAAGTACAGATAGTAATTTGGGTTATTTTGTACACGCGCCGCGGTTCAGACGCGCACGTGTTTTGCGGTCAAGAAGTCCTTGACACGCGTTTCTATCTCTTATACTAACATTTAATGAATTAACTTTCTTCTTATCGTTCGTGTTTTATGAGTTGCGTTTTGTACTTTAGTTGAGAATGGTTTCCGCAAGTTGCGAAGTTTTAAGCTGCATTTGAATTTGAAATTGTATTGTATTGAAATTGAATGTTAATGTGATTTTCTTGCAGGGAAGTATACTTTTTGTTATGTATTGATTCTGCTATTTTTCTTTTAGTTAATACAGATGAAGAGATTGATGACGTCATTTTGTAAATTTTTGATATTTTTTGATTGTTGCATAAGCACAGCGATATGCCGCTGTACGTATGTACCCCCATTATTGTTCAAGTGGAGTTAAGTCTGAAGAAGTTTGGGAGTTAGTTCATTGGCTAATGGGGATGTAGGTATTACGTAGTAGCAGAGTTAGTTTAGTATGAAGTAAATGTAATTTTAGATGAAGTCGGAATTTGGATGAGGAAAGTTTTTGCGCATTGGGTTTTTTGGACTTGGTGCGAATTCTAGTATATTAAAAGTTATGGAGAAATTTTTGGGTAAAGTTATAGTTGCATTGCAATATTGAGGAAAATTTCGGAAGGTTAGTGTTTTGAGAAATTTTAGCACTCCCAGTGGAGTGGGTTGTTTTGAGAGAAGAAGTAATTAGTTGTGAAAGTTTTACGAGTTTTTGGAAGTTTTACGGAGGCTATTTGTAAAATAGAAGAATGGTTGGATTGGATATGTGATTATTTGAGGCAAACTGAGTTTTTTTTGGTTGTGATGGGTTAAAGTTAATATTTTAAAAGTTATGTTTCGGCGTTAAATTTCACCCATCACTGTGTTTTATTACGGCTCTAAATTTATAACAAGAAAAAGTTCTGGGCATGCATTTAGCCCAGCCCTTTTTCTCTGCGGAGTTCGAGGGGGGGTTGTGAGGGAGTGACCTTTAGTCATAAAGGCACTCTAGTGTTTCTGAGATCGTGACGTCAATAATTTAACATTTTGTAGGCGTAAAAGTGACATCTATCCTCTCTTTTACTTTAACTTTCTAGAGTGTGTGTGCTCTTTCGAATTCCGCAGTTAGCTCGCGGTTATTAGTATTATGTTAATGAGAAGTATCTCAGTTTGTCGCGTATAAAAGCTTGGGTGTGAGTTTGTGGGGTGTGTTCTGGCCTTGGCCAGCGTCTGTGTGTGTTTCTGGCCTTGGCCAGCAGCCAGCCTCTGTGTGTTTCTGGCCTTAGCCAGCAGCCAGCGTCTGTGTGTTCCTGGCAGTAGCCAGCAGCCAGCAGCCTCTGTGTGTGTTCCGCCATTGGACAACGAAGTTGATGATTGCTTAGTAAGGTGCTGACGATTAGAGGATAGCTACGGCCTCCAGTAAAGCGGAAAGAAGTTCAGATAGTGGATTAAAGGTTCAGCCTTGGTAAGAAAGTTTAGAATCGTTCAGTTTTGATCATTTGAGAAATAAAGAAATATCCACAGCCACGGGCTGTGAAATTAAGATTTGTTTAGTAGATCAGCCAGGAAATAGTGTCAAGTGTTAGACGGTGCCCCGACTGAGCTAGACAGAAGCCTGTGAGTATGATTTAGCTTTTCATAGTGTTCTCAGTGAGTGAAATTATAGACTGGCTCCACTTTCCTTTAGCCCTTATCATTTTAATAAACTGTGTTGTTTTAACCTAAATTAATGAGTATGTCTGCATATAACGTGACAAATAACACCCAGCATGAGTATACCGTCACAAACTATTTATATTATTTTAAGTGTACATGAATTTTTGTAAATGACATCAAAATTCACTGGGTTTTATAACAGAAAATATTCTTGACAAACACGCGTTTAAATTTAAAAAAAATTTTCTCTTTTTGAGAGAATGGCAACATAAAGATACAGTTATATATTTTTCTTTTTTTTCTTTACTTTAAATAGAAATGGAGTACTTCTGTTGCCACAATTATAAAAACGGTATTAAAAACAACAACAAAAATTAATATTTCAAAAATAAATTGAGATACAGTTTTCAAATAAATTGCATTTAAAAGCACACTTTTTTTCCATACGATGGTGTAAAAATTAAAAATGTGCTATGTTTATAAATTTAAAAATTTGCAGTAGTAATAATTGCAAAACCGAAACTGCTTTTCGAATTTCAAAGTGTTGCCATTCGCAAAATGACGTATGCGTTACGCGCAGATACGTTTGGCCTTTATAATATAGATATAACAAAACTATTTATATCCTTTAAAAAATAAAAGTAAATAAACAACAACAGCCGGGTTACCAAGTGAGGCATAAAATCGCCATTTTATTGCAGTCGCGCAAATGTGGTGCTTATATGACAAATGTGCCTTGATCAAGATAGTTTATATAATTGAAAAAAACTAAATAAAAGTAAATAAATAATTTATTAATAAATAAACAACAACATCTGGGTTGTCATATCAAGCAAAATCATGACACTTTGACGTCAGTTAAATACCCAGATGTATATATGACATTGGCGTCAGAAACAAATCGCGCAAATGTGGTGCGTATATGATATCTGTGCAAAAAAAAAAAAAAAAAAAAAACATTTTAAAAGTTGCAGTTAAATTATTTTACAATGTCTGTGTATGTGAAAAGACATTTACCCTAAAATTTGAATATTATTCATTTTGTGGTACTACTGCTATATATTATTTAAATTAAATGTAAAAATATTTCCTAAAAATGCTCTCATACATTAAGAGAGAGAGCGAGAACATAGTTCTTGCTAACATCGCTCCGTCTTGGGCTTTTTTTTTTTTTTGGTTTAGAATCTCATTGTTTGGCAACAAAAGTAGATTGAAACACCCAACTGAACAACTAACATACAAATAATAATTAGAGCCATTTTTTAAATTAATTCTGTGAGTTTCTTCTGTAAAACACATAATGGGAAATTTAGATTTAAAAAATATTAAAAAAAAGAAAGAAAGAAAAAGAAATTACTTATGTTTTACCTAATGAAGTTTTTCAGATGTTTTCTTTTAACCTGGCTCGAAAAAAAATAAATAGCCAAATATTGTGTTACTTCAACACTTTCTTTCACATTGAAATACTTTTTAAATATTACGATTATACTTTTTTGTTTGTTTGTTTTTGTTAAAGATAAATATTTTCGTTCTGTAATATTATTTTGCATTAAACTGATTTTTTTTTTATCATTATTTATTTTAAATCAATGAATTAACAGGGGTTTTTTTTTCAGGATGTTTATATTATTTTCCATTAGAGAAAGCCATTTCAATTTTTTTTTTTTTTTTTTTGAAGTATAATTATCGCCAAAAAATTAATTGTTGCAACCCTTTCGTAAAAAAACCCCCCGAAAATACGAAATTTATTACAAAAAATGAGAGTTATCCCTGTAAATTTGAATCACAAACCTCCGCAAAAATATTTCCTATCGAACGATGCAATCTAAAAAAAATCCATCGGGTAGTTTTTGAAAACACTCGAGCCGAAGTTTCAGAACTTCTGCTTTATAATTTATATATATATATATATATATATATATATATATATTTATTTATTTATTTATTTATTTATTTATTTATTTATTTATTGGTGATGTATATAGTGCAAATGGTGAAATCTAACAAATCATCATATACTTTTATGTATATATATATAAACAACGGAAGGCTACTTTTATGCGCATTTATCACATATATAATGAAGAACATGTATAAAGAAAATTTAAATTTCTATCCCAAATATGAAAGAAAAAAAAAAGCTTTAGCATTTCTAAAACACGAAAACGAAGAAGATATAAACATGGAGGTAAATCCATTTACTTGTGTGGATACTTGCGCTGAGAGTATTAATTAAATTTACAATATATCGTGATATAACTACTGTATGGGTAAAAACATTTCCAAAATATTCGCAGTTAAACAGGAATTGAATATTTCATTGAATATTAAAAAAGAAAAATTGATTTTGGGCGAATTTTAAGGTAAAATGTCCCTTTAACTGTGTTTCCGCTTTGTGTCATATTTTTCCGTTCTTTGATCTTGGATCAGATTTCGAAACTTTTATAATCTTCTTTCATCTTCACCTTGCATTTTATTGACAAAGACTATTTCTTAGCCTTTTGTGACTCAACTACTCCGATTTGAAAAGTATCTACGCAGATCTTAGAATGTATCATTTTAAACATTTCGGGTCTGGTATACTATTAATAGTACATGTCTTTAAATGGAGTATTATTTTGTTTTAAGAAATATTTTAGCTACTATTTACATATAGTAATGTTAATATATGTCTATGCATTTACTACATGACTTCATTTATGTTTAGGCATTTAGTAATAATTATAATTATTATTATTAATTAATTCTCTTTGCGCCGTTTGCGATTCTTTTATTTTAAACATATATTTCACTCATTAAACATAAAATAAAGATTATGTTCCTGAAATAATACTGTATAATAAAGCGCAAAAAGTAATATGATTTCTCAGAAAAAGAAATTGCTGAAATGTATATTGGAAAAGCGGATTCAATGACAAAGGTCATTAGCGAATAAAATTACACGAATCCCTGGGAAACAGCCAATGCAAGAGAAGCGGATTCAAAGACAAAGCTCATCAACCAATAGAATCGTGACGGGAAATCCCAAGAAATAAACTATGCATGCGGATTCAATGATCAAAAATGAAAATAATACGAATGTAAATTTTAGATATTGAGAGTTTTTGCTACATAGCTTATCTTTCTTTGATTCTTTCTTTCTACTTATAGAAGAATTTCGTGAAAATTTTCGAATTTCGGTTTTTGACGGATTGTCCTCAATATATTTTTTAAGTGTAAACATAAATGACTTCATTTATGTTTAGGTATTTAGTAATAATATTAATTATTATTATTGATTAATTCTCTTTGCGCCGTTTGTGATTCTTTTATTTTAAACATATATTTCACTCATTAAATTTAAAATAAAGGTTATGTTCCTGAAATAATCCTGTATAATAAAACGCAAAAAGTATTAGAATGTCACAATATAAGTTAAACCTTGTTGTAATTACAATATTTTCAAAACACCTTCAAAAATTCTTACTTAGCCTATTGTCATATGAACATGAACTGAATAGTGCGCAAAACAGCGACATTCATTAACTTTAAGAAAATGACATATTCGTTAAACACTAATTAGCCTATGGATTGCTATTGTTAATGTTATTAACGTAAAAACAATTTTTTTTCTAAAAACTGAAAATATTCGTACCCGAAAGGGTAAAATAGTATGTAAAAAATAATTTAAAAAAATTAGAAAATAAAAATACCAAATTATCGGCTAAAAGGTAATTTTTTTTTACAGCTTCAATAAACATAAATACTTCATATAAATAGTGTCCATTTTTTTAACGCAAAATTATAAAACATATGAATTTACTTTTGCAAAAAAATCCGTTTTTGGTCGTCTATAGTTCTAGTATAAACTTACGAAGTTCATTTTAGCGACAATGATGAGATATACAAGGTGGTTATAATTAAACTTCCCCTATAAACACCATCCCACAGAGCAAGCGGATGAACGGAATGCAACGAAATTTTGTATATGGGCTTTACACAAGATGCGCTCACGGAATTTCGAAAAGAAAAATTAGTTCCAAAATGTCCACCAGAGGGCGCTTTTTTCGTAAAAACATGAAATTTAACTCAGTAAAAGGCCGAAACGGAATACAGAAACAATATTAACAAACCAGAACAAGAATTATGAGTAATAAAATGCAAAACCGGGAAAACCCGTCAGTTGTAGGAGAAAAATGCCGAGATTTGCATGCTTGGGAAGAAGAGGGAGCTTTATGCAAAACAGGTTTGGGTATAAAACGTTTGCAGACGTTGGCATGTTTAAGTCGATGTTTCCGGCTGTATTTATGGCGGTCTCTTTAGTTGAACGTGCGTTATTGGAGAAGCTGGTTTACGAAAACAAGGGGAATGCTTCTGCTGCAGTTCGTGAATTTCGTCGTAGAAAGAACCTACGGCGTGGAACAATGTCAACTAAAGGTATCCGGGCCATGATTAAGAGATTTGAAGAGACGGGGAATTTAGGAGTTCAACCTGGAAGAGGCCGCAAACGTGTCACACCGGTACTTGTTGATGCCGTAAAGACAGCTGTTGACGCACAGTCACAGACATCAGAGTTTGGGGGCAGTAGCGCACGTGCAGTTTCTCGACAGACTGGCTATGCTTACAGCACCGTCCGAAAAGAGCTCAGAAACATAATGCACTACTTCCCATACAAGATCCGTCCTACCCACGAGCTGCTTAATAGGGACAAAGCACAACGTCTCTCATTTGCAGTCAATTTCCTCAACAGAATGACTGTTGATCTGTCATGGCCTTGGAATATTCTGTGGAGCGACGAGGCTCATTTCTACTTCAAAGGGACTGTCAACACACAGAATTGCCGCATTTGGGCTAAGGAACATCCTCGGATGCACACTGAAAGTCCCCTACATTCTCCAAAGGTGACTGTCTGGTGTGGATTCACGGCGACTTTCATCCTTGGGCCATTCTTCTTTGAGGAAAACACTGAACGTGGGTCTGTCACATGTTCCGTTACGGGCCGTCGGTACCATGACATGCTTCAGACGTTTGTTGTGCCGCAACTACAGCAAAGGCGGGTACTTACATCGACCATTTTCATGCAGGATGGTGCACCCCCACATATCCATGAGTCCGTGAAGGCGCTATTGCTCCAACACTTCACAGAGGAGCGTGTTATTAGTGCTCCTTTCGTAGTCCATGGCCACCATGTTCGCCGGATCTAACTCCGTGCGATTTCTGGTTATGGGGTTATTTAAAAAGTCTGGTGTATCGTGGAGGTGTTACGACGTTGAATGACTTAAAGAACTCCATAACGCTTCATGTGCGAAACCTCACAACTGATCAGTTACGATCTGCTGTTGAACACACTGTTCATCGACTTGAAATTTTGCAGGTGAATGAGGGTGGTCACGTGGAACACCTTTCCTTACATCGTCCTGGACACTATTAACAACTGCTCCGCTTGTGAAATTTCGTCCTAATGTGTTTTTGTTTCGGCAAACTGAACTGTTTTTTTGTTTCTCAAATAGCGTACTGTTCTTTTTTCCTTACCTTTACTTAATGTGGTTCGATGACAGGGTGATCAGACATATTAATAAATGTTAATTGTGTCTGTATTCAGTTTTCGTCGTTTATTGTGTCACATTTCATGTTTTTCCCGAAAAGGCGCCCTCTGGTGGACATTTTGGAGCTAAATTTTTTTTTCGAAATTCCGTGAGCGCATCTCGTGTAAAGCCCATATACAAAATTTCGTTGCATTCCGTTCATCCGTTTGCTCTGTGGGATGGTGTTTATAGGGAAAGTTTAATTATAACCACCTTGTATATTATACATATTGTAGTTATTAACTGCTTAAATGATAACAAAATAAAACTTTGGCATAAAAAATCAACTCACAAGGAAGGTCTCCATACGGGCAAACCCCGAAAAATCTGAAAAAATTACAGAATGTTCTTATCGTGTGGATATATACGTTTATAAAAAAAAATTTCGGCGGATCCTCCATTCAGTATCCGTAAAAAATAATGAAAATTTCGTTATTTGGCGATTTATCGCCGGTTAGCGATGGAATGTAATTTAAAAAAATGTTTTATGTCAAATATACTTCAAGGAAAAAAAAGTTTCATATTGAACTTGTTTTGATAAATTTAATTTAAATAACTTTAGTTTTGTAAGTTTTAGTTTGTTTTAAGTATAATTTTGTTATATCGATATTTATATGTATTTATATTCAAATTTAATCATCAAAATTTGAGATTTAAAACGAAATTCATAATTTAAATTAATTAAATTTGTTTCAAGCTCAAAGTCCAATTGAGCATTGTCGATTAGATTTTGTTGCTATCGAAACATCTGGCTTTTACTTTTGAATACGCTTAAATGTACGAAGATTTTTTTTTCTCGATATGATTTTTTTAATCTATGAAAACATTTTTTCCAGTGATTAATTAAATAACTACTTCAACAAGTAATATATATATGTAATACAATATGTATATATTATATGTATATAATATATTAAAATCTCTCATTGTTAATGTTTAAATTCATTAAATACCATTTACACGCATTCGAAATATCCAATAGTTTTGAGTTGCATTAAAATCGTTTGCTTTTGGCGAGGAAAGGGGCTGCTCGCCAAATCGAGTGACTCTTTTATCTTTTCACTCCAAATATTCGAAAATATTTTATTTTTTTACGTACTTCCTACTGTGATTACGCCGCTAATTTTGACTGATCCTTTATTACATACATAAGTACTTTAATTAATATTTTTTTCATAAAATTCTGAATATGCCCAGTATGGAGATCTTCCTTGTCAGTATCGCCGTCTGCTGATAATTCTAAACTATGCTGTGTTAAGCGATAGCATCAATAAATAAAGCTGTCGTTTTGAGACCTCCTCTAAAAGTAATGTTTATTTTTTTATTTGTTTCAGAGATGCATCGCAGAGATATTATGGGTTAGTGATGAAAATATAGTTCATTAGAAGTAAATAGTGCATTCAAAAATTTTAAGTTTGATTTAACAGAACAATTGAATACAATGAGCACGAAGAAGAAGTAATGAATGCTATTCTGATTACAACAGCAGAGCTGCCAACTGGTGCGGTTATTTCCACTAAAACATAATGTAAATTTTTACCTTACTTAATCGTTGAAAAATGTCAAATTTAGACGATTGAATTAAGACAAAATTTACAATGAAATAAAATCAAAATGCTGAATTAAAATTAGTGCCCTGAATTGAATTTTAACCTTGTAATTTATATAAAAGTTTAAAAAATGCATAAAAATACTTAAAAAGTGCTAAAAAAGATTTATAAAGATGTTATTATAACCCTTTAAAAAAGAAAGAGATCTTTTAACTGCACACGTGTTCGTTTTCAAGAGAAAAGGGGAGATCATTAGATAGTCAACTTTTCCATTGAAAATGAACGCGTGTGCATTTGAAAGATCGCTTTCTTTTTTTTAGGGGTATACTATCATCCTTATATCCTTATACCCTTCCATCCTTGCATCCTTATATCCTTACATCCTTATACTAACATCTTAGTCCGGTTAACCGAAAAGTACCAAGAATTTTTTTTTTTAAATGGTAAAATATTGCTTTTTTCAAGGTTATGTTTTTTCAAAAAGTCGAGCTTTTTGAAGGTTTGTTGTTTAGCTATTGGTCGATTTATCTTGAGGCATATAGATCATAGATGTTCTGAAGAATTGCATTGAATTAATATAAATTGTCAAGCAAACTAGGGCCAAAGTAGAAAAAAGCCACAGGACTATGCATTGTTTTTTAAATATAAATTAAATACGATAAAATAACAGACCTTAAAATAGATAGTAAAATTTAAAATATTTACGCTAAAATACAGTTAATAGCAGGATAAAAATAAATGGAAAATGAATAATCAACAAACAAGTAGGAAATTGTATGTGAAACATGGCAAAATGATGTGCTTTCATGCTATAACTGGTTTTATAGGTATTCTGATCTTGATGCAACAGGTGTTGGGAAATTGCATGTGAAACATGACAAATGAGGTGCCTTCATGCTATAACTAGTTTTATAGATATTCTGATCTTGATGCAATGGCCGTTGCACTTTTATGCAGAAATCCATGAATACAAAATTTATAACGATTCTATATATTAAGTTCAGTAATACGGAAATAATAGGATTTCCGCTTAAATAGGACGTCTTCAACATAGCAACCTAGAATCATTACCTATGATGGAATATCATTGAATTATTAGAATAGAATAAATAAAATTTTGTAGAGATAGAATAGATAAAATTTTGTATAAAATGCATGAATAGATAAAATTTTGTAAAATGAAGGAAAATTTTATTAATATTTTTTTACTTTCTTCCATTTTTTTCTAGAAGAAAATATTGGATTCATGAAAATCTACGAATTCCGGTTTTCGACTGGTTTTGACGTTTTAGAAGGTCCTGAACATGATTTGACCATGATTTGATGAGAATTTGATGGGGTTTTTTTTAAACTGCCACTGTGTGAGTCTGTATGTGACAAAAATTTTATGGCCGCTCTATCTCAAGAACTAATGCCAGCAATTTTACAAAACTTTAGATTATGTTAGAGCTTTATATAAACTGGAGCTTTTTAGATTTTAGTGCAAAAAGATCATGGTGGCGCTGCTGTACTGCAGTAGTCACGATTACCACAATAGCTCTAATTCAAGAACTAATAGGCGGATTTTCACAAAACTTGAGATTCAATAAGTCCTTTAATATAGTTTGGTGCTGATAACTTTTTGGAGTAAAGCGCTGAAAATGTGGCGCTGCTATGCTACATTATTCTCATAATTGCATGATTATCGCTATAGTAGCTGTATCTCAAAAACTATTGCTTAGATTTTCATCAAAATTCATATTAAGTTAGTACCTGATAAAATCTGATCCTAATTAGCTTTTGGTGTACATCACCCAAGAGGTGCGTGCCACTGTTATGCAAAATGTTCTAAGATTTCTGCAATAGATCTATCTCAGAAACGTGTTTTCTTCAAGCAGCAGATTCAGTTAGAACTTTGCATAAGATGTTGCTGGTTAGATTTTGGCGTGAATCAAATGACCTGAGGTGCTTTTATAGGACGTAAGTAAGATGTGATAGAAGAAAGTTTTGGGCTTGCATCGTCTGACTAGTTAAGCTTTGATTTCATTTTCATAAAACTTGAAACGATATAATTCTGCAACGATTATATACTATGTTAAATTTCAAACTATTTCAAACTATTTTCAAACTATTTCAAACTATTTGTAGTTTTCGCGCTGTTAAATGTTGATAGACAGAAGAACAGACCTGTCAACGACTATAGGTGTTACGTATTCATATAATTACGCAGGCACATAAAAATGCCAAGAAAAAGATTATACAGGGTGTCCCAGAAATAATGGGACAAATTTTAAGGGGAGGTAGGGGACATAAAAGCGAATTAGATTTGTATAGCAATCCATGATCGGAAATATTTTCCTGGTGCGGTAGTGACGACAGAAAACACAAGAAAGAAAGCACACGAACAGGGAGAGAAAATATGTTTATTATTTTTAGTGCTGCAAAAATTCTGAGACAACGAAGGAAAATGATGAGGAACTTGTTGTGCGCGTCGTGGCAGCTACTAGGGAAGTTAGGGAGATTCGCGGTATTTTCTAGAGAACACTAGATCTTCCATGCACTGGAGATGCGCGTTTATGCATCACGGCTCGGGATCGTAATTTCGAATACCTACTTTGATGACGATCGTTGTCTCTTTAATGTTCTTCTTTCTTAGTTTTCTACTGTACTAAGGTTAATAAAGATGTATTTTTTCCTTGTTCATGTCCTGTCTTTCTCGTGTTTTTGTCTTCACTACCGCGGCAGAAAAACGTTTTCGACCATGGGTTGCTATACAAATCTGAATCCTTGTAATGTCCCCTACCTCCCCATAAAATTTGTTCCATTATTTCAGGGACACCCTGTATATACTTGTTACCAACTGCACCGGCAGGACGACATAATTATAATAAAGATAATTAATAATGGATATGTCAAAAAGTATTAAGAAATAATGAGAATTTTGATTGCATAAAATGAAAGATTCATTTATATTCAAGAAAGAAAAGAGAAATATGACCAACAAGGAAAATTTCCCTAGAAGGCACAAACGAGGAAGTGTTCAGTTTAGAAAAATCCTTTTTATCGTCAAAATTTTTTTAATGTCAGAGGATAACATGATAATTTTTTTCCCTTTTTTCTCTCCTAAGTCAATATTTGTAAAGATAACTTCCATAACATGAATAAAATATGCTAATAAGCTGGTTTATTGCCTTTTTAATTTTGATTAATTAATATTAATGCGTAATTTTTAACAAAAATAAATAAAATGCTTTAAGTACTTCCAATAAAAACTTTAATTTCTACAAAAATTGAAGATCAAAGTTGAGTTGAATATATATATATATATATATATTAGACAATAATTTTGTAGTAAAATATTTGAATAAATCTCCTGAATCATAAGATTAAAATTCTTATTACAGAAAAAAGTATTTTTCTTCTTATTTATGTATGCGAGAACGGAGAATTATTTATGCTTCATAAAATTCTCTAAACATTAATCATTCCACCAATACCAATAGAAAAATTACTAACTAAAAGGCTTTAATTATTATAAATTATTTATTGCAAATTTAATGTATGGTAATAACATTTAAGTAAACGAATGTCTAAATTTTTTTCCTTATCTTTACAAGAATAAGAAAGTATTGGATTCGTGAAAATTTTCGGCTTCCGATTTTAGAAAGATTTACACGTTCGTCATAGATACAGAAAAAAAAAACATGATTTTACAAAATGTCTGCCTGTGATTCTGTTTGTATGTGAGACAAATTTTGTGGACCCTCTATCTCAATAACAGCCTGGGAATATTCCTTCTTTTAGCACGGAATTTAATAAAAATTTAAATTCAGTTAGTCCCTGATATAAATTCGTTCTTATTAGTTTTGGGGGTAAATCGCTCAACAAGTGGCGCTGCTATGCAACATTTTTTACGATTTAGCAAAGAGAGATTTTCAAGACCTAATAAACGAATTTTCATCAAATTTCAGATTCAGTTGGTCATTGAGATGAATTGAGGTTTTCAATATTTTGGTGTAAATATCTCAACAGATAGTCTATGCAGCATTTTTAACGATTTGCGCAATAGTTAAATCTCCAGAACTAATACATGGGTTTTCATCAAACTTTAGATTCTATTAATTTTTGATCGGAATTGATATATTTTTTTCATTTTGGTGTAAATCGCTCAGCAGATGACGCTGCTATGTTACATATCTTATTTATTGACGTGACAACGTCTTGTAAATTGGTTTGCCGGGAGACACTTCAAGAAACTGCGTTACGTTACGTTACGCTCCGCTCACGATACGCGCTCACTTTTCTCTTAACTTTTTCCGGTCACTTGTGGGACCATTTTCTGAACGTGAATGTGAATTCGCTGCAAGGAAGGGGCGGTGCTTAATAGGAATTTTAGATAGTATCAAACTAAGACGAAATACGTTATGTATTAGTTATTAGTATAAAGTACAAAGAAAATAAGTGTAGTTTATTTCGTAATTCGGTGGTATATTATGGAAAACTAATGATATGTGATTAGTGAAAGCCATTTTACTTTAGTTATATTCTGCTCATTGAAAAATTCTTTAATATGCTGTTTACAAAATTCAACATTTGACATCAATAAACATGAAGTAAAATGTGTTTAACAAACACAGTGTATTGCAAGTTATTGTATGTATATTTGTATATAAATACGTATGTATGTGTAAAGGTAAAAATAAAATTTTGTTAATATGAAATTCAGTGCGAGATTCTTTGTATAAATTAATGTTTTAAATATAATTCTTTGTATAAATAAATGTTTTAAATTGTTACTATTATTTCATCCTTCTTCCTACTATACGAATGAATATTCACATTAAAATTATTTTACAACTCAAAGTCGTTGTCACGTAAAACTTTCGCCCGTATACCGACTTTACAGGCAACCAATTTTTTTTTTTTTTTTATTAATCATCCATCACGAGAAAATATGGATAGGATCTGTATCATATTTTGAGTACTTTCTTATTTTTTGAGAAATAAAAAGTAATATTAAAAGTTTTTTTTTTATTTTTTGCGATTTTCAGAATAATTTTATCTCTGGAATTAATGCACGGATTTTTATAAAAATTTAGATTCAGTTACATATGTTGACATAAGTTGTCGCAAATTAGGTTTCGGTGTAAATCATCCAACAAGCTGCCTTTTGCATAATTTATGTAATTTTACTAATAGTCATATCTCAATAATAAATGCACGGAAAATCATATCATTGGACCTCTATGATGGGCATAGATTTCCATTTAATTTTGGCTCTGTGATAGCGAATTTTGAAGCATTAACATGTATAAGATGAAAGAAAGCTTTAGGATTTCCACAACCGACTAGTTTTTAATTTAATATTATAAAAGATAAATAATTTTCGTAGTTTTACTTTCTCCTATCTTTACAAGAAAAAAATATTTGTGAAAATTTTCGACTTCCGGTTTTTGGCGGATTTATACGTTTTTGAATGTCTTGTACACGATTTCATAGTTTATAGAAAATGTCTGTCTGTGAGTTTGTATTTGACAAAAAAATTTGCGGGCGCTCTATCTCAAGAACTAATGCATGAAATTTTACAAAACTTCAAATTCAGTTAAACTTTTATATAAACTAGAGCTGATTAGTTTTTTTTTTATGTATATCGCTCAACAGATGGCGCTGCTATGCAGTATTATTCACAATTCTTAAATCGCTCTATCTCAAAAACTAATACACGGATTTTCACAAAACTTTAGATTCAGTTAGTCCTTGATATAATTTGGTGCTCATTACCTTTTCGTGCAAATTGCTCAACAGGTGGTGCTGCTATGCTGCCTTATTCATGTTTATCCTAATAGCTCTATCTTAAGAACTAATCTATGAATTTTCATCAAATTTCGGATTCAGTCAGTCCCTGTTATAGAAAATAAAAACTTATGTTGCTTTTTACTCTAAGAGATGTTAACGGATAATCGAGGTTGCTTCATACATGCATATCAGTTTTATTATATAGGAAAGAGTGTAGCATCATTAAAATGTTTTAGAAACCATTTTTTCCCATTGGCTGTATGTAAACGGAATACTTTTCTTTGTCCCTGTAATTGAACTATACATCCGATTTTCATAAAATTTTAAATGATTCGACAAAATTATGCATTAATTATGTATTTTAAATTTCAGACAATTCTAGGTTGGGTAGATTTTGCGTTATTATATGCGAAGTGCAGACGGACTGAACGACAACTATAATTACTACGTATTTACATAATTATGAACGCATCTAAAATGAGAGAGAGAGCAAATTTATTTATCATGTTATTTGCTTTTTGCACAAAATGAAATTTGAAAATACAAAATACTAAAAAACAAAGCAACAACAAAATAGTTCGTAGAAAATTTCAAAGCTATAAAAAAAAACCCTGTAAGTACATATTTGTCGTTTAGAAATTTAATTCGCAATCCTATTTATAAAAAAATGCATAAAACTAATGCAGGAGCAAAAATATCTAAATCTTATTTACAATATAAATTTATTTTTTAAACGGCAAATTTTATTCAATCGAAATTTTTATAATTGGGTCAAAAGTATCATCTATGATAGTTGTATCGTGTATAGCAATATTTTCCCCCAATGTTCCTCACTTATTTTAAAGTTCACATCATGTCTGAGAATGAAAATTGCAAACTGAGTTGAATCGCGTTCGTCTATATTTTTCTGAAATGTATGTAGCAGGTAACAAATAAGGAAATTATAGATTTCATTTTATTCTTGGAATTTTTGGATGTATCATGAATCTTTCTAGCAATAAGTTTTATATACATTGTAGAATATAATATTTTCGAATTTCGACTGAATACTATGCTAAATATTTCGTAGTGAATTATCTCGATATGCATGTTATTAAATGCAATAAATTTTCTAAAAAATGAAGTATCAGCTTTAAATTTTGCAATTTATCCTTTCGAAATTTTTCTAGATGTTTGTGAGTGCATGTTCTAACAAATGAAACTCCAACAGAGATTCTACATACCAGATATAAAATTTCCCTTTTTATTTTAATATAAAAGTATTGTAAATTTTATCAGTCTGTGCTGTTCATGCTCTCTTGATCGTGTTTATTCATACTCGTAATAAATCTTTTATATAATTTTTAAAAATCCCAAAACATTTGTGAGTATGACTATGTCTTTAAAAATTAAATAAAAGAAGAAAATAAAATAAAGATCATGCAGGGCCCCATTGACTATTGACTGTCACATGTTTACTTATTTAAATAGTGGAAATATTTATAAAAATTCAAATACGACATCCTCGAGTTCGGAAACATAAACTCCTGTACACGAATGTAATATTTTTAGCTTTTTATTTTTTGTTTTCTTTTAAAAAAAAAAGGACGAGAATTCATTATTTCGAGAATTCATTATTTCGAAGAATAATCATTTCAAAGATATTCATGTTTTTAGTTTTTGTTAACTTTTAATTGCCATTGTACCGTCTCCGAGTTTGCGTAGGATGGATAGCATGGATATAGAAGACCAGGGTCGAGGCACAACTTATTTAATAAATTTTGTTTATTTAATAAACAATAAATATCTAATTTCTTGATTAAGACTTTCTTGATCCATACATTAGTTCCTGAAATGGAGTTATTGAGGTAATCATGAGTAATGCCGCATAACAGCGCCACCTGTTGAGAGATTTATTCCAAAAACTACAGAATACTAATTTATATCAGGAACTAACTGAATCTGAAGTTTGATGAAAATCCGTGCATTATTTCCTGAGATAGAGTTATTGGATAATCATGAATAATGCCACAGAGCAGCGTCACCTGTTGAGCGATTTACTCCAAAAACTGAAGAATACTCATTTATATCATGGACTAACTTTATCTGAAGTTTCATGAAAATTCGGGTATTCGTTCCTGAGATAGAGCTATTACGATAATCATGAATAATATCCCACAGCAGTGCCACCTGTTGCGCTATTAACACCAAAACGTAATCAGAACCATATTATGTCAAGGATTAACGGTATCTAAAGTTTTATTAAAATCCGTCCATTAGTTCATGAGATATAGCTGTTGTGAAAATCGTGAAAAAGGCAGCATAGCAGAGTCACCTGTTGGGCGATATACACCAAAAACTCATCAGATCCAGTTTATATCTAAGTGTAATTAGATCTAAAGTTTTGTGAAATTCTGTGCATTAATTCTTGAGATAGAGCGCCCACAAAATGTATGTCACATACAGACAGCCAGATTAAGATTCACAGACAGACATTTTATAAAAACGTGTTTTTTGGAATCTTTGACCTTTAATAGAAGAAAGTATTGTAATCGAAATTTTTTTTCGATTGCCGATTTTCGACGGATTTACCCGTTTTTGGGGTCAGAGATTTAAAAAAAAATATTTTTACAAAATGCCTGTCTGTTCGCGTGTCTGTGAGTCTGTGTGTGTGTCCATATGTCGTCATTCTACAATTAAAAAGTGAATAAAGTTATACAAAGAAATGAACTAAATTTTTTGTGTATGATTATTTTGGGATATTGCAAGTAGGTCCTCCATGAATTCGAAAAAAAATCTGCCTATCATTCTATTATTCATCGGCTCGTGCAGATTCGGAAATTCGTTTTTATATCGATTAATTGACTGAAGGGGAAATTTAACGTGAAAATCAAAGTTGGTATAGTGTTGAATTAATAATGTTAAAGTATTAACATGTATAACTAATTTTTGAAATATTAAAATATCCGTATGACATAGAAGAAAGTTTTGGGACTGGCGCATCCAACGAGTAATTTTTAATAATCTTCTTGTAAAGATAGGAGAAAGTAAAAGGATATTTGAATTTTGTTATTTTGTTGATTTTGTTATTATTTTGCCGTAACTTTAGGTTAATGAATATGTCCTCATTTACAACATAAATTATTCTATTCATGTATTGAATAACAGACTTTTCATGCAATTAATAATTTGCACTTTATCAAATATTTCTGTTACAAATTTTGGCGCCGGTCTTTTTTGAATGTAAAATGAAACATTTCATTTATTTTCTCTCAATCAAAAAATAAAAGCAAAAGTCCAAGTTAAATTTCTTCTTTTTACTATACTCTTTACATATATCTGTTTAGTACTGCAGAGGATTTTCGTTTAGAAAATGCTTGATTATATGCCGATGCATATAATATAAATAAATGAATATTCCTCTCAGATTTCACCATAAAAAATATCTGCTGCTTTAGCTGCTTTCCAAAATTCTGTATCATTTTTTAACTTATGATTAACTATACCAAATTTTAAAAGGGTAAAATTTCTAAAAATGACTAAATGTTAAATTATGTCAATGCATTGTAAATTTTATTAAATAACACATAATTTGATTACATTAATTATTTAAAAGATAGCGAAAATTTTCGAAAATCTGAACAATAGAAATTTTTGCCAATTCCTATCATTGTTGCCTATTACTCAACTTTGTCTATAAAAATCAAAAAGGTCAAAATATCAAAAACTCAAAAAGAAGTAGATGCTACGCCAATGTTTGTGTCAGCAGAATCCGAATCTTACTGCAGAAAATCACAATTAAAGAGAAAAGAAGAATATAAAAATGATTTTTTCTTTTTTTAGATATCTTACTTTTACTTTTAAAAATAAATAAATAAATAAAAAGTAAGAATGTCCTTGTTGAGTTTGTCTTGCTTTTATTCTCATTCAATTACTATTTGGATGTGCAAATCCTAAAATTTTCTTCCATGTCATACGGACATTTTAATAGTTAAAAAATTATTTACACATGTTAATACTTTAATATTATTAATTCAACACTATATCAATTTTGATTTTCGTGTTAAATTTCTACTTCAGTCAATTAATCGGTGTAAAAACAAATTTCCGTCTCTGCACGAGCCGATGAACAGTAGAATGATAAATAGATTTTTTTCAAATTCATGGAAGGACCTACTTGCAATATCCCAAAATAATCATACACAAAAAAATTTAGTTCAGTTCTATATATAACTCCATTCACTTCTTGATTGTAGAATGACGACATACGGACACACACACACAGACAAATTTACTGTTATTTTATAATAGTAGTTTTTATGTTATTCTTTGATACTATATGATACTATATTAGTATATACATATGTACCTATCTGTGTTATTTGTAGTCATTTTAATTCTATTTTATATTACAAATTTGAAGAATTCGCCCGGTAATGTATTATCGATTATCCGGCGGTTTCATTTTCCATCTTATTTCTACTTCTGCGTCCCATAACCGTAAATCTATATTAATAAAATAAAAAATCGCTCTGTGTAAGTGTGTGTGTGTCTGCGATAATTAGCGAAAACTACGGTACGTACGAAGCTCAAAATTTTTCTGAGAGTAACCCAATATCTCTCCTGATGCACCTGACGCTCAGAATTTCAAAATTCTATTTATTAACTGAGTAATTAATTAAATTCCAAACCTCACTCTCATAAAAAATCGCTTCTTTTAAACTTTTTTCCTTTTCATTCGCTTATGGTTGGTTGGTTGCATAAAATTTTCGCAGAAATAATTTTAAAAACTGGGACTGACCTTTAAGATTCATAGACTGGCAAACTGTCAATTTAAATGAGGATTTTTTTTTTTTTTTTTTATCACAGCTGCTGTACGCCATGGTGGAAAAACATAGGTGGTGGCGAAGTAAACCGGAAAAAAAAGGTTTGCAATATGAAACCATTTATCGCTGAAATTTTAATGTCTCAAAATAAAGCACGAGGAAGGAATTTTGTATTAATAACACGGATTGGAAGAAATGAATAACAGCTGAAGTATATTTTACGAAGAAATAGTAATTTTTTAAATGTTTTTTCCTATTATATTATTTATTAAAATAAATGTTTGCTTTTAAAATAATTGAAATTGGAAAATTAAAAATAATTAAATGTCAAAATAAAATTAAATAAAATATTGAAAACATATGATTCGAAGCAAAAAATAGTATTACTAAAAGTTTTCTCTTTTTTTTCAGAAATTTTTAATACTTTATAACGTAGATGAAAAATGTTTATGATTTAACAACATATTTATAATTCCATGTCAATATATAAAATATAGTGAGGAAAAGATTCTTTTAAAATCATGCATGAACACTTAAATAATAATATTAATCTAAAACCTAAATTTCAGAGTGCAGACGAGTATAAGACATTAACGAAAGAATGTTGATTTTTCAAGCAAAGTCTTAAATGATGCTTCTATAATGATATTTCAAAATCATATGATAAAAATAATCAAATAATTCTTGCCTATGATTGATCTAATTTTATCTTTCATGCATTCTAATCGTGTATTACAGGCAATAATGGCACAAAACGTTATTTTTTAAACGAAATTTTAGTCATCTATTCAACAGTTTAAAAGGTAAAAAACAAAAACAAAGAAATACTGGTTTAAACCAGTTTGAATTGATCGGAGTTTCAAAGCACATGGCTTTGTTGGTGCTTATTTGTACTTAATGTAGCTGATTTTAGAGTTACATTTTTTGCGACACCCCAAGACATTATACTGCCACTCTATTAATTTTTTTTTTTACTATATGGTTGTACGCATATTTTTGGCATTTCGAACATTAGAATGTATGAGTCATTAGCTGCGTTGCAGTAAAAAATATTACACAACACTTTTCTATGAGTTCATTTTTTTAATCATTGATTAAATTTAAATGTGTTCTATTCAATTTAAAATAGTAATATAGCTTTAATTTGCTTTTAAAACAAAAATAAAATAGCTGTTTGGCATACAATTGTTTGTATCCGCAAACGATTCATTCACCATAATAAATTATCAAATAGCAAAATAAATTATCTATCAGAAATAGCCATAAAAAGAATAGTAGCAAAACTGATTATAACCTTTATGTTCAGACTAATTTAAACATAATCCGATCCCAACCAAAAAAAAAACAGACCACACTCCGATCCGTGATACACAAAATTTCCGTGAGTATAAACCCGACCCTGACCTAAAAATTCTGTTTGGAAAAAACTATGGATTTGATAGCTGACCCGAACCAAATCTGAATCCCGCAAAAATGTTCAAATGAAGCATAACCCGATTCAAACAAGGAAAAATAATTTTCGCGGGCAGGAAATCTGACCCGAACCTAAATATTTTCTTTCAAAAACCCGAAATATGACTCGAACGAAATCTGAAACCTGAACGAAACTGATAAAAATATTCCAGAGAACTATAACCCGATCCCAGCAAGACAAAATACTTTCCATGGTCATAAACCCGACTCAAACCTAAAAAACTCCATTTGAAAAATTTTGAACTTTGACCCAAACCACATCTAAATCTGACCAAAGTATTCGAAAGAACCATAACCGGATTCGAGTAAGACAAAATAATTTCCGTGGACATGAACCCGATACGAACCTAAAACTCCCATTTAAAAAAATACCTGAAATTTGAATCGAACCAAATCTGAATCTGACAAAACTATTTCAAATAAACGCAACCGGATCCAAACAAGACAAAATATTTCCATGGACATGAACACAATCCGAACACAAAAAATTTCTTTGAAAAAATCGCGAACTGAACGAAACCTGAACTTGGCAAAAATATTCCAGTGAAGCATGTCCTTATTCGAACAAGACAGAATTATTTCCGTGAACATGCAAGAAGACCCGAACTCAACAGTTATAAATATATATAGGACAGTTGCACCATAAACTTTAACTAATAATAACACATTGCTCAGTGGTGCACAAAACAGGAATTTTAATATACATTAGTACATATTAAAATAAAATAAAATTTTCAACGTTTCGCGTTACACTTTATTATTACACTTTATCTAATAATCTTAAAAAAGTCTACATCGGCATGACAATGCGGAAACTTTTAACTAGAATTAAAGAACATCGTAGAGATATAGAACAATATAAACAGAATACTGCCCTTGCTCGCTTCTATTTGGCGAACAAGGGTTGCCATATTAATTTTGAGGAAGTCAAAATCATAGTTCCATGCGATAACCCAGTTCAAGGTAAGATAATAGAATCCATCGAAATCATAGCACGTGAAAATAAACCATGTAATGATAATTTATCCTACAATATACCAAAAATATGGCATAACATCATAAAACCTTAAAATTTTTATTTCCTTGCAATATTTTAATTTTTACTCACGTGTAATTGGCAACATTTTTAAATTTTAATTCATTTAATTTTTAATTTAGTAGAAATATCTCTCGAACAAGATGCAAACGTAGTCCTTCCATTTCATATTTTCCTGAAGACGCCCGCAGAAGACGGCGCGAAACGTTGAAAATTTTATTTTATTTTAATATGTACTAATGTATATTGAAATTCCTGTTTTGTGCACCACTGAGCAATTTGTTATTATTAGTCAACAGTTATATTTGAAAAAAAAAACCCGAAATCTGAATCGAACCAAATATGAATCTGACAAAACTATTTCAAAGAAACGCAACCGGATCCAAACAAGACAAAATATTTCCATGGACATGAACCCAACTCGAACCTAAAAATTTTGATTTGAAAAAAACTGAAATTTGACCCAAACCACATCTAAATTCGACCAAAATATTCGAAAGAATCATAACTGGATTCGAGTATGACAAAATAATTTCCGTGGACATGAACGAGATCCGAACCTAAAAATTCTATTTGAAAAAATACCTGAAATTTGAATCGAACCAAATCGGAACCTGATAAAAAAATATTCCAGAGAATCGTAACCGGATCTGAATAAGACAAAAAATTTCCATTCACATGAGCCGAATCTGAACCTAAAAAAATTCTTTGAAAAAATCACGAAATCTGAACTGAACCAAATTTGAACTTAAAAGCTATTCCAGTGAAGCATGTTGTTATTCGAACAAGGCAGCATAATTTCCGTGAACACGCAAGAAAACCCGAACCCAAAAATTCCATTTGAAGAAAAAGCCGAAATCTGAATTGAAACAGATCTGTTCCCGACAAAAATATTCCAAAGAACCATAACTGTATCCGAGCAAGGCAAAATAATTTCCATGGACATGAATACGACCCGAAAGTTATAACTCAATATCAAAAAATACCTAAAATCTGAACCGAACGAAATCTGAACCCGACAAAAATGTTCTAATGAATCATAACCAGATCCGAACAAGACAAAATAATTTCCATGGACATGACTAGCGTTGCAAAGGTTAGAAAAAACCCGGTTTAAACCCGGGAATAAATCGGATTTTTAGGAATAAACCTGGAAAAACCCGGGATTTTTCGGAATAATTCGGTTTTTTGGGAATAAATCTGGGAATAAACCTGGTCTATTGGAAATAAATCCGGGAATAAACCGACTTTTTGCAACTCTAGATATGACAACAGCATGGACATGAAACCAATATATGGTTTGGTAACATTTAGGTTGCAATTAATTTACAGTAAGTCTTTGATTATATTTAATATCCCGTTAGGTTACAGTTAGGTCACGGTTAAGTTAAAGTTAGGTTAAAGTTAAATTGCATTTGTTTTATGGTTAGAATAAGGATATGTTACAATAAAGTGAAGGCTAGGTTACATTTATGTTATATTTAATTTACGGTAAGGTACTGATAAGTCAAAGTTAGGTTACAGGCAGGTTATGGTTACGGTACAAAAGTTTACGGTTAAGAATTTATCCATAGAGTGAACATTACGCATGATTTGATTAAAAATAACACTTACTTTTGTTAAATGGCTCTGAAATTATAATACTACATACCAACATTTTAGCTACCAGCGAGTATTTCATCATGGTGTAGTCGGATTTAAGAGTGATATAATTAGTTTTAAATTCAAAATATTTCACTTGGGATTTCTATGTGAAAAAAAAAAAATAATTACTTACAGTGACTTAACAGTGATTTTTGATAAATATCAACCCTTTAACACGAAAATCCCGCAGTCGTTGGATACATATTCCCTCCCACGTTTCTCATCGCTCATTTTGAGTATTTTTAGAGCTTAACATTAGCTGTTTTTTAAACCGATTTTTCACGCAGTCAGTGGCCATGTATTTCGGACAATGCATTTCTGCATGTTTCGAGTTAATGATAAAATCATACCAATTTCAAGTTCATTTAATATTGTTAATACGGACCCGGGCAACGCCGGGCGGGTCAGCTAGTGTCAAATAATCGGTGATTTTCCGTATAATAATTATTAAAATTGTACCAAAATTGTAATTTTGAGAAAAAATTGTCAATCTATTTAGAAATAACAACAATTATATTTTAAAACTACATTTAATAGCAGGCATTAAAAAAACAAAAGACATATTAATGTTACCAAAAAAAAAAAAAATACTGCTATTATTTTGTAATATTGGTGGCTTTTTAGTTTATTAATTATTAATTGTCAGATATTAAATATTATACTTTTATTTTAAATTCTGAGGCAAACGTAATAAGTTTAGTTATTTGAAATAATTTACATATTTGAACCTGTAAAATCCGTGTTTCATTAATTATTTTTTTTAAAAAAAGAGAGAGAAATATATTAAAAATTCAATAAATTCTATTGAAAAAACCTTATTGCGCTGTTGACAAGCGATAGCTGCTTGGCGTCGTTTAACACATTGGCGAGAAAATTTGCTACCTCTTCTCGACCGGTAACCCTAGAACGGTGGCTGCAGTTTTCGTGTATTCGTTCGCGTAGGTTGGTTGCGTTTACGTTTGAATGAGGAATACGCGAGTTCATAAGATACGATTGTTGTGATACGATAGGAAGACCTGTGAGTGGGAAATAACAAGATTTGAATTATCTCTCCTGTTCCAAAATGGATTTATTTAAGGGAATATATGTATCTGCATTATTTATACTAATCGTATGTTCGGGTAAGTCTTGCTTTTTATTTAGTTAAATAACTGATATATTTTGAAAAACGGATGCATCAATATTATACCGGTTATGTAATAATATGACTTCTCTAAGCGACCAAGCATGAGGTAAGCGGGAAAAAGGTATACAGGTAAGATGCTATGTTCATAAAACAGGATGTCATGTCTGCAGAAACAGTAACGATTTCGGATTTGTTTAAATTTCTAAAGGGTATATAATGCAGATTCATTGCAATATATTTAGATTTATTTTTCTTATAATTTCTTTTATCTTTTCATGATAAATTTGAGTAAGAATATTTTCTAACATCTCCTACGGAACACTGAATTCAACGAAGAAAAAATGCGTGTGTTTTAACGTTATTTACAAATAGTTTATCCACAGAGACCCTCGTTTGAATTTGAATAGTTTTATTTGAAATTAAAGTTATTTTTCACTTATTTCAACTAAAAAATTATTGCTCTTTCCGGTATTCTTACGTGAAAAAAAAAGCAGCAAACAAATTAATGTGTTGAATATCGATAGCAGTTTCGTTTTATCTTAAATTATTTTCTTCGGTATGTTGATATATATATATATCAAAATTTAAATTAATTATTACTAGATGTAAAAATGTCTTTCATTTTTTTAAAAAAAAGCTTTCTAATAAGCAGTTTTGGATGAGTAAATACAGTTGAAATTGGAACCATTGTATAAATAGAAAAATAATTTTTTCTACCTAAATTATATTCTGAAGTACGTATATATTTAAAAACCATATTCTTGTAAAAATGGAATTTATTTTAATTATTTTCATTTCAATTCATATATCTTCTATTTCCTTTCTGATATTTTTTATGTTAAGAACAAACTCACTTATGTCGATGTTTTATGCTTAATTTTGTACTTACATTATACCATTATGAAAATCCGTAATATGTATTTCAGTATTAATTTCAAATAGATGTAACATAGAATAACAGAACTCTGATATATTTTAATACTCGATTATTTTACTTTTTGAATAATTTTGCAGAACATTCAACTAGAAAAAAAACCTCGCGTACTTTCGTCTAGGTAACCTATGATGGGAGGCCGGATAAACCTATGTTAGGTTTCCCAACCTGTGAATTCTCCCCTCTCAAATCTTTTTTTTTTTTATATTTTCATTCCATTTTTCTTTTTTATTCTCTCCCGCTCTTGCTTTTCTTCTTGTTTTATTATTGCTTTTCCCACCTCACCAATATGCCGATTTTTCAATGGCACAACGGTTACCAATGTCAAAGGTAGATCAGAACATGCAGTTGTGCAGTGTATGTTGTGCTGGATTATTTAAAACCATGCAATTCATAGATAACTGACTTTAATATACTGTATAGTATTTATAAAGCATATTAATTTGTTACTGATTGGAAATTATGTAATTTTTCTTTTATTTAGCGTTTGATTAATTGTTAGTCTTTTTTAGCTCGGGTGTCTACATATATATGTACAGTAAAACCTCCATAACGGACACTCCCGAATAGCGGACACCTCTATTTAACGGACAGTTTTCAAATCCCCACTCCCAAAACTTTAATTTTTGTATGTTTAACCTCTGAATAACGGACATTCCGAATAGCGGACAGTAATTTTGGCAAAAAAGAACAAAAAATTATTTTTTTATGAGGAAAAAAAAATAAAAATCCTCTAAATTTATCAGGGCAATGTATCACAATTTTTGTGGTCATATATAAATGTGGGGATGAGCTGGAGAAAATCCCCTCTCTCCCCTACATACCCCCCCACGCCACACACACACACACCCTCGGATGATTGGATGCTTTTAAGAAGCATTAAAATACAATAAACAGTTATGCATTTTTTTTTTTTTTTTTTTTTTTTTTTTTTAAGAAAAGGATGATTTAAAAGGATTAAAACTACTCACAGAGTTAAAACTTCACATTGAAAAACAAATTACATCTAATCGCAAGTAAAAGCATACTTTTGTAACACTTTTTTTTTTTTTTTGTAAGAATGTAATAAGCAAAGGATAAAGGTATGCACAATTTTATTTCAGTTTTATTGCTTTGAAAATTATTTTAATTTCTGGTTTAATCATATAATAGAGGTTTTAGGACATTTTTAAATCGACTAATGAAACATTAAGCATTCATTAGCAATTTTACTATCGCTGAAGTTTTCCCAATAGCGGACACCTCCGAATAACGGACAATTTCTGCGCTCCCAAGGTGTCCGTTATTTAGAGGTTTTACTGTATATACACACACACACACACATATATATATATATATATATATTTTGTGATCCAATATTTTTTTACTGTTACAATTTTCACAAGAGTATAATGAACTTTTAAAAATCTTAACAATAATACTTTTGCTAGAAGACTATTATAATTATACAATAAAAATCTATTATTTATACTATATTTAGTATAGCACTTATAGTGCAATTACTATAATAAACAATTATTTTTTAGCTGTGATAGGTAAACATTCGCTAGTTGGAAAAATTCATTCGTATTACAACATAGATAGATACTTATCTAGCATATTTACACTTTATACCCCGAATTTTTGGCGGAAAAAAAAAAACTTCTGAATAATTATTTACATTAATGTCTAAGATAGCCAGAACTACATGTATAATACTTAATTCGATTTTTAGATAATTTTTTTAATAAAATTGATTTAATAAATCGGTAGTTAGAGCTATTTTTGCAAAATATTTACAAAAATAATTTGATGAATTAACAAAAAAAAAAAAAAAAAAAAAAAAAAAAAAAAAAAAAAAAACCTATTATGGAAATGTCACAATTTTTATAAAATAGTGTAAATAAGAATATTGAGAGATATGTGTGAGAGTGAAGATATATAGTGAAGAATAGTGTTAGAATAAGAATAGTGTTAAATGTACTGTGATCCTAATAGAGAAACAAGCATTTTAACAAGCATTTTTCAATAAAATTTTTAATAAACTAAAAGCTCCATCTAGGTAAAATGTTAAGAGAATATTTAACACCGACGTTATTGTGTGCTTTCTAAATACGATTGAGCCAATTATTTTGTATGAAAAGTGCAATCTATTTTTATTAATTGAATTAAATAAATTTTAATTTGAATTTTCTTTAAAAAATACCGCCAGGGTATAAAGGGTTAATTTGCTAGTAATTTGGAAAGATGTAATTTTTTTCTTTATTTGGCTTTTGATTAATTATTGATCCCTTTTAGCTGGCGAATCCTTTTTTTTTCTTTGTTATGAAATACAGGAACTTTTCTTTACATTTTAACAACTTTTACATAAGTACGTTGCAAACTTTTAAAAATGTCAACTATAATACTTCTAGTAAAAAAACTGTACATAAAAAAGATTTTGTGTTTATTTCTTAGTTTAGATTTGTGATGTGATTATCAAAAATTTATCAATAATGGTTATAGCATTAAATCTGCGGAAATATTTGTTGACTATTGTCGTCAAAATATGATTTATGTATGCATGTTCTATTTCAAATAATCTATGTGTGGGGGCCAGAGTAACTAGGTTTCCCAACCTGCGAATACTTCCCTCAATTTTACCCTCATCTATACCCCTTTTTCTTTCTTTTATTATTTTATTCAGTTTTCTTTTTTATTCTCTCCCTCCCTTACTTCTTTTTAAATATATTTTTTAAATAATCGCTTTACCCATATCACCGATGTGTTGATTTTTCGTTGGGAAAGGTTATTCGGCCATCATAGGTAAATTAGAATATTCAGTTGTGCTCATGGGTATCGGGGAGAAAGGGTTAGTCATCGCCCCTACCTAGAGTTTGAAATTTAATTAGTTTTTTTTCTCTAATTTTCTCAAATTATTTTTTTAAAAATTCTTCCCAAGTTTTGCATGTATTGTCATTGATAATTTCGTATTTATTTGTATTATTTTTTTATTATTTGGTATAAAAGCGATTTATCTTTAGATAAACGATTTCTCTCCTTCAAAAAATTCTCAAATTCAGGGTCATGTTTATTTTTAAAGTTGTATATCACATTACTCAATTGATATCCTATGTATATGCGGATTAATCGCATGTTTATATTGATTGTAGTGTCCATCCATTTTGTTTATTTATACCACATTGCGTAGAATAATAACTATTCTGTTCCCATCAAGGTTAGTATTTTAAATAATTTCTAATGAGTTATTTAATTCTATCAGGGTTAGTATTTTAAATAATTTCTAATGAGTTGTGCAAATGAGAATCTTCGGAAGAAACTCCAGCAATTTTTCTTCGAATTCTTTTCTGCTAATTTTTCTTCGGTTTTTTCCGAAGATTTATTTTAATTCAGAAAATTGAAAATTTATGTTTTACAATATTTTACATTTTTATAATATATGCATTCAGTTGTTTTTCATTCACAGTTTAATGTTCGTGAAAACGTTCCATCTCCTACATGAAAACTTTAACTTGAAAAAAATAATCTGTGAATTAAATATAATTCTCACGTTTTTCCTTCACATTTTCATGTTCATGAAAACAATCAATCTAATACATGAAGACATTAACTTGAAAAATATAATCTGTAAAGTAAATACTATTTATATCATTAGGAAAAAAAAAAATATATATATGCTAAATTTTAACAATAATACTAATTAGTAAATGTAAATCTGATGAGACTGATAACTTAATGTAGTTCAATATTATCTTAATAATTTTTTTTTACTGTTCTATGTGCAATTTTTCAAGCTTTTCAAAGCCCCATTCATTAATTATTCTCGAATCTTGTGCTTTGCCAATTCGCCTTTTAATATTGCAATACCTCATGTTATTCAAGAAAATATAATCAATTTCTATTTTATTTATTTTTCAGAGATTTAAATTGCGATAATGTCCGTTGTTGTACACCAAATTTTCAGAAATACTTTTATATATTTTAATAAAAATATAATTGACACACATTGATATAACCAGTTAAATATCATCTTGCTGCACTCGCATAAAATATATCGAATTTGTAACAAAATTTTAATTTATTACATACACAAGTAAAATGCCTTATATTTAAAATTTATGTGAGGATTTGCTTCAAAAAAGAGGTAGCTCCATTTTCTGCATTTTTTTAGGTGGCGAACCATTTTTTAGTGTATAGACTAATGCATGACTTGAATAAGTTCTTTCGATGAAAAAATTTAAATATTAAAAGATCTGTTTTAAATTTCTTAAAATTGCAAAAATGGAGCTACCTTCTTTTTGCAGCAAACTCTTCCATTAGTTATCAATTTTTATCCTAATATAATTATAAAATAATTGGATGTGTTTGAAAATTTTCTATAATAATCACAAAAGTTACGAATTAACATACCCAGTGACTGAATTTTTCTTCTTTTATCTCCATTTTTAATATCTATTTTATTAGATTTCTATCCCCCCCCCAAAAAAAATATTAAATTAAAAAAATAAAAATAAAAAATAAATAAAAAAAAAAGAAAAAAAATCGGTATAGTTTTGTCAGATATGAAAACTGCAGTTATTTTAAGCATATTCTGAATACAAGAAATTTATTCGAAGCAAATAAACTGATGTATAATACGAGATCGAAATCTGTTCGAATTGCTCTCAGGTAAAGAAAAATGTCTCTCCGGGGAACACTGTATTATAGAAAAGGAAATAAAATTTTGCGGATCTAGATATTTGGAAAAATAATTCAGCATTTTAATGCATTTCCGTAAGCCAGAAAATGTTTAAGCCCTACGGGACGAGGATCATATATACACATGCCATATGCGTGCATATAATTCGTATTTTTAAGCAACAATTTCCGAATCTTTACCTCATCTAAGCCTACAATTTTTATAGGATTAAATTAGGAGGAAATTTCGATTAAGAGGCTACGTCATTTAAATGAAAAGGCCCGTTCCCTAATCCTAATACTAATCCTATGAAAGAAATTTATAAAGACATCTCGGTTGCATTTTAATATTTTTAAATGATTTCGTTGCATTAAATACCTGAGATTGATCTGCATATATTTTTTACTTTTTTGATTTTGTTTACAGATATTTTTTATGGGGATGCTTTCATTTTGGGAACGGGTTTGGAAAGCGAAAGACCCTCAGAAAAAATACCTGCAACCAAAATCGAAAAAGTAAAAAGCGGTCTGCATACAGATCAATCTCAGCCATCCATTGAAAAAAAAAAAAATCATTTAAAAATATTGAAATGCAACGGAAATATCTTTATAAATTTCTTCCGTAGGATTAATATTAGCGCACCCTTATGGTTATCTAGATAATATAGGTTAAATAGTTATCTAGAAAACAAATTAAACACAAATTAATGTTTTATTATTTGCGTGTTTAAAACTTTTAACAACTTGAAATATTTCTTGTAATGTTTCAGATATTTTGATTCTTATTGTAAAAGAAGATTTTATATAAGGCACATTTTGTGTGTGCCATAATGTAAATTACCTATTTCATCAATAATTTTCGTCTATATAAATTACCTATTGATTCAATGGCAGTCGATAAGAAATTAGTTACAAATTTTGAAGGCATCTGTTAAATTTTGCTAAATAAAAAAAACATTTAAATTTTTAAGTCTTTCTTTTATAAGAATAGCTTTGTAGTAGTAAAAAGCATGAACTTGTAAAAATCCGGTTTATTGTTATGGCAACGAAAAGGCAGACGATATCTTTGTTATTAAAAAAAATAAATAAAATTTTGTGTTTGTTGTTACTATGAAAAAAGCGTTCTGTTTTTTTTTTTTTTTTTTTTTTTTTTTTTTTTTTTACAAATAATTTAATATAATGAAATGATCTTAATTAATTTTTGATATTATGTAAAATAGAATGATTTTATAAATATATACTGGACAATTGCACCATAAAATTTAACTACTAAGAATGTATTTATTAAAAATACATTTTTATTTTATTTTAATTGTAATACATATTTTATTTTATTTGTACAAGTTCATATTAGAATGATTTTAATTAATTATTTGATATGCTGTAAATAGAAATAACTTAATACCGGCATAATACAATAGCTTAATTTGTGTTTACGGCAATTTTCAAAATGAAATGGATTGTGCATTACATTACTTTTTTTTATGTTATATCACTAAAAATAATTCGTAAAATTAATTTAGCTGAAGAAGAACCTAATTGATTTGAACTTGAAATCAACAACAACGTCTTTAAAAAAATTATAAATACTAACTTGATTTAAAAATATAAATAATGTCATATTTATTATTTCCAAATAGTGCATTCTAAAAAGTAACTTTTGAAAACTTGCAACATAATTTAATCACGTTATTTTCATTAAAACCTTGCTTAACTTATAATTAAAAATATACATACATTGAGCGGGAAAACACGACTAACACATCGTTTAAAACATTAATCCAAATGTTAAAAAAATATCGTATATCATGGGAAAAGTTCACCGATCTTTTTTTTTTTTTTTTTTTTTTTTAATCTTTTTCCCATTCGGACGTTGAATATTCATGAACAGGTGAAAAAGATATTGCCTTGCTACCTGAATTCGCACCGCTTAGAACAGTAACCTCGAGGTTTAAATAACAGCGCAGGTGGAAAATGTACTTATAAAGTTTTGTACAGTTCTCTATGCCTCTGCATTTAACCCTTTCCGGCGCAGACAAATTCTGTTAGTAAAATGAGAAATTATCGACTCACACCGCAATTTACAAACGACTTTGTAAGACATCCTAAACTCCATAATTTAAGCTTTTTTTTTTTTTTTTTTTTTTTTCTTTTGTAAAAGCAAGATTTTATTAAAATATTGGTGCCAATTGTAAGTTTCGAATTAAAATTAGGTGTGTCCAGACCGGACATACTGCACTGAAAAGGGTTAACTGTGAGTTTAATTATTATTACTTAAAAAAAAAGCTTTAATAATTGATAAAAATTGCAATAATTTTTGCATATTATAACCTCTTCAGTTCCGAAGCTAAAATAATGATACAAATATTTATTCATTGATTTTTTTTTTCCAAACGAACTAACTGACATTGTTAATGAAAGAAAAAATATTTTTTGAAATCGATCCTTTAGACATTTAGTTATTTAGATTCAAAAATATGGATCTAAAACTACAAACACCGTTAAAATATCAGTAGCCATTAACCTAAATTAACGCGATCACAAATTTAGGAACTTTAAACAAGTAAATAATCTACAAATCCTCAAAAACATTTATTGAAAATCATTTAAGTTAAATATTTATGGAAATTTATTACTTTCTTGGTCACACTGTCTTATGGACATTTCTAGACATTTTGCATACTCAAGTGAAAATAACACATATTTTATCAGAGATTCAGCTTTTCATTCAATTTCATAATTAGTTTCGGAGAGTGTAATAATATAAAAAAAATTAGAATCATTCGATAACAGAGTGGCGAGTAGTCAGAGAAAAATACAATCATAAAAGGTGTTAAATACCAGTATTTTTTAAAATAAATTTGTCTTCTTTAATACTTTTATATTATTTGTAGTATTTTCTATAAGAAAATACTGGTAGTTTCTTCTTTTTTGTTGCCTTTTTTTTTTTTCTTTTGGGCCACTTGCCACCCTGGATAATACAAGGAAGTAGCGCAAATTTTATTACCAATTATGGCAGAGGTGTCCAGAATATTTTTACCGTAATATTTTTAAACAAAATATTCAATTTTTCAGCATCCTCCCCCCAAACATGCTCTTCAAGATTTCATGGTATTGAAAAAAAAAAATAAATAAAAAAAATAATTTCGGTATATTTCGTTAGAGAAGTATTTGGTGAAAAAAAATACAGTAAATACTTGTCTTATTTATTTATTTATTTTTCGGAAAAAAAGGAAGAAAACAGGCTTGTTTCTAGTTGATTTTCAGGCAAGTACCAAGCCTGTAGATCATCAACTGAATTTTCTCTTCTTTGCTGAGCACGTCTTGCTAAAATGGAGTTATTTTATTCCATCGGAATTGAAAAAAATTTTCATTTTCTTTGTTACACATTTATTATTATTACTACCATTTTAAAATGACCAATAAAATGAGGATTTCTTTTTTACAAGCTTTCGAATAAATGATTTTTATGAAAAAATATTTTAAGTTTCTCCATTTCCGTTCAGAAGGATAAAGCGAGATAATAAAAGTATATTGATATGTTAAATTCTTTCTGTTAAATTAGATGATTTAAACAACAACAGCAACAAAACATTTCTTATTTACTTAGTAGAATTTTGTATTCTATTTTTCAGTCATAGTTTTTTTTTTTTTTTTTTTTTTTAATATAGTTGCTATATCAATTTTTTGTGGCACGTTACGGTGCACGAAAAGCATGAAATGTAACTAATAAGTTCTAAATTAATTATAAAAAGCATGTTTTCTGCTGTTAATGTTAATGTAGTATTTCGAATATTTTTAAATGTTGTATTCGAAATTATATTCTTTATAAATTGGTTAAATTAATGTTAAGTGTAATGTTAATGTTATTATTTTTTTTACATAATTTCTATAGATATTGTAATATTTACTACTGCGTAAAATAGATAGTAAAATTCTTAATTGAATTCTCTAAATATCTTACCTCGCCCCCCGATTTTTTTTTTTTTTTTTTTTTTTTTTCATAGATCTATCCAGGCAAAAATTGGGACCTATTTAGGGCCCCTTCATAAAAATACGTCTCATAAAACAGGATCCTTTAGAAAACTTCATTCCATAAAAACACACTTTTGATTGATTATTTTTATTAGAATGTTTTATAAATCAGCTTCGCCATACAGGAAAATTGTAGCTTAAGGATTTAAAAAAATTATTATTAAAAACCTTCGAATAACTGTATTTCATCTTTTATGACGAATTGTTATTCATATAAACGCTAAAACATGCATATAATTACTTAAAAAGGGCTACAAATATATAAAGATATTAGTTAATATAACCCTAAGATCTCTTAAATGTGTACACGCATTTTCAAAGAGGGAAGATGACTGGCTGAATTCTTTGAAAATAAACGCATTGGGTATCTGAGAGATCTTGGACTATACTAATTAATATCTTTATATGTTTTATCATCTTTTAAGTGATTATATGCTTGTTTTAAACTTTTTTTAATAACAAGGTGAAAATTATTTCACTATAGTGTTTTGATTGTGTTGTTATTTTTCATAACAGTAATAATAATAATAATAATAATAATATATTTCATGAATATAACTTTTATTTTTAACAAAATGCCCGGTGAAAAAAACTATATCGACCCTTGAATTTATCATAGCATAAAGGTTTTATTATTTATTTATTTACTTATTGCTTACCTTACACATCATTAAAATGTATCGATTTTCAGGTTTACCCGTTTCACTTCTAAATTAAAGGGCTTTTCTTTACATTTAGTTTCTGAATAATAACTTTGTATTCACTATTCTATCTGACTAATTGTTTTTCATTCTTTCTATTTTTGGAGGTTGGGGGGAGAGGATTTTGGGTGGGTGGGAAAGGAAAATCATGGATTGATTCAACATCCAGAGCGAAAATTTTCGAATGATATATGAGTAATATCATTATCGATCTTTTTTCTATCTTATGAAGCGTTCTGATTCATTTTTGATGTAATTTGTTTTCTGCGCATTTATGTTTTTATTTATTTTAATTTTTACTTTTTTTTTTTTTTTTTTTTTTTTTTTTTTTTTTTTTTTAGAAATTTTAGAATAAAATTAGATGTGTAAATTGTAAAAAAAAAAAAAAAAGACTCGTAAATCAAGGGTAACGAATGAAATTTGCATGATGGAATGAATATTTATTTTGCTAGGCATAAAGCCAATTCTTTAAAAGGCTCTTCAAAATAAATTTATTTTTGAAGACTCTTGTTGTGAATTTTATGCAATTTTTCTTTGTTTAAATATGTTTATGTAATTATTATATTGTAAGATATAGAGATATTGCTTCAAAAATATAAAAGTCATTTATTTATTTATTTATTTATTTATTTTTTTGTGGGGGGGATGGTATGAGAATGTTGTTTCGGCATGTATTATTTTTTGTGTTAATCTATATTAATTGTTAGGAAATGGATGTTTATATCAATTTAACAATTTCGCATGAATGCATCACGCATTCGGAAAATTCTTTTACCCTTTCGTGTCCGATTTCTTTTTTCAATCTTTAGAAAAAAATATTTTTACGTTAATAACATTAATCATATTATCCAAATAGATTATTGGGAGTTAAACGAATCTTTCATTGTCTGAAACATGATGAATTTTATTGTTTTATTGTTCACTATTCAATAAATATTCATGTTACAATAGGTTAGCATAGAAGAGTCTTTGGAGATGTTTCGAAAACATTGTATTAACAAAATAACAACCAGATTTAACCGATATTGCAATTTTTTTTATACTTTTTGCGCTTTATTACCCATGATTTTTTCAGGAAAGTAAGCTTTTTTTTTATTTATTTAAAGAGGGAAATATATGTTTAAAATGAAATAATCACAAACGGTGTAAATATAATTAAGCAAATATTTATTATTATTACTAAATGCCTAAACGTTAATGTAGTCATATATTAAATGCATAGGCATAATCGGTACTACTTGGTTATCCCGTCGACCGAAACACTATCGCCAAATTATACGATTAAATGCCAATAATGGATGATCGTAAATAACACATTAACTTGATACTAAACACGTTACATGTGTCTTTTACGTCATCATAAGATTTTTAATGCGACGCTTGGTTTGCATTTTCATTAACGTTTTACTAATTTATTTGTCCTTTCGTTATTTAATATAGAAATTATGTTTATTTGTTTAATTTGGCAAACAGTTTGGCGAATTGTATAATTTGGCGAAATTGGTCGATGGGATAACCAAGTAGTACCGCATAATCTAATATTGCTACATGTAAATAGTAACAAAAATATTATTAAAACAAAATAATATTTAATTAAAAGACATGTACTATTAATAGTACATTAAATTCGAAGGGGTTAAAAATGTTCAAGTATTACTTTATATGCATAGTAGAATCCGTACAAGATATTCGACAGAAGTTTGATTCGCGTCTCGACGAATAATGAGAGCACATTCGTTGCCAATCCGGCTAAATAAAAATACACTACAAAAGCGAGCAATTTAATTTTGTTGGTGTTTGTTAAGCGCAAAGTTCACATTTTCTTTACATTTCATTTCTGAAAATTATTGTATGTATGCGTCCTCTTTCAAATTGGTTGTTTTGCATTATTTCAATCTTTTATCTCTCCTAAATATTTTGAGAGGGGAGAATTTTGAGAGAGACGGGAGGAAATCAAGGATTGATTCACTTACCCAGAGCGGAAATCTTCGAATAGATTAATTATCATTATCGATCTTTTTCTATGTTACGCAGAGTTCAGGTGTATTTTTTCACGCAATTTGTTTTACTCTAGGGTTCGTAGCATCACGGAAAGTCAGAGAAATTTCAAAATATATTGGAAAAGTCAAAGAATTTACAAATATTTTCTTAAGAGTATTGGAGAAAAAATGAAAAATGGCACAAAATTCGTCAAACAATCTCGGGAAAACAACATCGAACTTTTTAATTTTTTACACCGCGCGTAGAGAAAAAAAAATGCACTTTTAAATGAAATTTGTTTGAAATCTTTATCACAATTTGTTTTAAAATTATAATTCTTTTTTAAGTTTTTATTACTTTTTTTTCATTGTGGCAACAGAAGTACAGTCAAATCTCGTTAACATGAACACGGTTAACGTGAATTACTTTTAACATGAATTGTTTCCACAGTCTCCTATAAAGACGAATACAAAAATTTTATACTGATAACATGAATTACTATCAACATGAACAACACTTTGATTCCCCTTGAGGTTCATGTTCGACTGTATTCCATTTTTGGACATTAAACATGGACCAATCAGAAAATGAATAAAAAACAAAAATTGCAAAATTCAACCAATAAAAGATTCAGATATACTACAGATATCCCAGTTCTGTACCGGGGACAACAATCATTTTCCAAATATTTAATAACTATTATTAAGAATATTATAGTATTAATAAAATAATATTGAATACATTATATTTTATGTTTATTAATGGAAATGTAAGGTAATTTTAATAAAAAGAATTGAAAAAATATAGTCAAAAGTAGAAAATCAAAAAAGCTTACATACTCAACATAAATAAATAAATAAATAAATAAAAATAAAGAAGATATGTTAATTTCCCGCCATACATATATATAACTCATTGTATCTCCTATTGCATACCACATCCCATAAAATGAGCTTTGAAATAAAATATTTACTCATAAAAAGAAGAAAAAAGTACGTATATAAATAAATCCCGAAAAGAAAACTGTTGAAAAAAAATCAGTATATTAAGTATTTTCTGATGTCCCCATTGACATCTGGAAGTATTTGGAAAAGCCTCACGTCAAAAGTATCCTCAAAAGTGATTTTCTGTAAACTTGCAACGGCAAACGAGCATCAAGGTACATTAAGCACGCCAGGGGAAAGTTTTCTTTTTTTCACTGCCAAACGCAAGAAGCTGAGGATTTCCGTGGGACAGATGAGTCACAAATCGCGCTCCGTATGATCCATCTGCCAGACACGAAAAGCTGTGGGAGGAATTCCTACCGGCAGCTGATGTACACAGATACGAGTAAGTAAAAGTGGATTGGAATGAGAGTGCACAGTTGCTGAACCATTTTTTTTGTAAGCACTCATAAATGTTTAAACCAGTGAATAGTTTAGATTGTGAAATCAAGCGTGTAGTTATTTTAGTGAATCACTTGAGAAGTCACGAGCTATTTTTCCAAGCCAAATGGGGCTTGAAAAATATTTTTGTATTACAAGTAGTAGGTTCAGAAAAGGAATATTTGTGTGGTTAAAATAATAATAAAAGACAATCATTGTATGTTTTTTATAGCATTTTTCGGAGGGAGGAGTTCAAGCATTCAACTGTATTCTGGCCTATGGTCAATATTTTGGGATAATGTCCCCACTAGTGGAATTTGTTGCAAGGTAGTTCTCGCTGACATTTGACACCAACGCTAGTAAATTGGCTAATTAAAAACAAAAAACATTCGAAAAATGAAAAAAGTATTAGCAAAATAGATTCGCCGGGTAGTACAAAAAAATTATCTTTAATCCTTTAATGTACCCTCCCCCTTTTTTTTTTAATATACTCTAAAATAACCTTATAATTTTTGTAACTGCGACAACGATTGTTATTAATCTAATTTTAACTACCCGCTATAAATGTATTAAAAATATGTATGTATGCATATGTATACTAAGGGGAAAAAAAGAAAGAAAAATCAAAAATTAAGCACTAGCAATTTGGCGAATCTAATTGGTTGTTTACTCGCCAAATGAAGAATTTAGTCGCGAATTAGTGCACTGGCGAGCGACAGCGAGAACCCTGAGTATGAGATGTAGAGAAAATAATTTTTGCTAAATTTAAATTTAAAAATACACAAAGTAAGACCAATAGAAATAATTAAACCTTATTGCAGCCTAGTAATTTATATAACTCCATTTAAAAGGTGAAATATAAATTAAGTGAAATAAAGTTAAAATTTAATTAAAAACAGGTATTAATTAACTATTTTTCTACAATTCCAGTATTAACGCAAGAATGAATTAGATAATTTTCTTTTTTTGTTTTTTTTTAATATGAAATGATTTTATTCATTTTTAGCTTTTAAATCTTTTACAAAGTATTTCTTTTTCTCTTTTTCATTTTTAAGCACGGATTATTTACTTAGTCAAGCAAAAATTATTTCTGTCGTAGCGATTATTTTCCGTTCAAAAGAACTAAAGTTAATTTGATTTATTAAGCTAATTTTGAAGGGTTTTTTAAAAGATAAAAAATAAAATTACATTAATAAAAATATATTTCAGATTTTTATTTTTAATGGAATTGTATAAAAGAATGTCTACCCCCCCCCTTTTTTTTAAATTGCATATTTATTTAAGAATATGGAGTTTATTCCAGATGAACAAGTAAACATCATGTGTTTTAATCTTTTTTCTGTCAGCAACTATAAACTCTAAATTAACACTTCGAGGCCAATTTTAAAAAACAGACGCAGTCTACGTTTGAATTCTATTTATCAGCATCGTTCAGTTTTAAAATAATAATAATAGGTCCCGTTGTTCGAGTCTTATTTCTTACAAAGAAACATTTCTTATTTTTTCAAGATTATTATACCTTTTTTTTCTCTACAATATTCAAAATACCGTTGCGACTAAAAACGCTGAAAATTTCACTCAAATGTTATAAAAAGATATATCTATGTATATATATTTACAGCTTTTAAACATATCTGTTTAATTTATTTTTGCGTGATGCATATATTTAACATTTTTTGTAAAAAATTTCTGGTTCAAATCGAATTATACATGTTTGGAAGCAGTCAAGTAGAGCTTAGCGCTCCTATTGTTAAGTAATAAGTATAAAAAACATTAATTTAGCATATTTAACCATCATTTTTGTACGGCGAAAGGCTCAATATGAAGTGTATACTTAGTTGGCAATCATGTTTTTTTATTTTCTTCATTTTAATTAATTATAGCAGTTCACAAGCACTTGCAATTTATTCCATTATTCGGAAATGTTAAATCTAACAAAATTATATCTAACTCTGTATTATATTAATATATATATATATATATATATATATATATATATATATATATATATATATACATCCAAAGTTATTCAGACAATACCATTAAATAAACTAATGAAACCAGTATTTTTACAATCATATTATTAAAAACAGTTGAAGTTTGAAGAGAAATAGAAGGCAGATTACCAAATTACTAAGAAATATATGGATAAATGGACATTATATAACCAGAGTAATTCATATATTACCATACAATAAATTAATGAAACCAGTATTTTTACAATCATCTTATTGAAAACTGTTGAAGTTTGAGGTGAAATAGAAGGCAGATTACCAAAATAATGAAAGATAAATGGATAAAAAGACAGTAGAAGGCTTTTCTATTAAACTACTTCTTCAGGGGTGTACAGGGTTGGGGTTTTGGACGCCCAAAACCGGTTTTGGACAGGACACGTGGGTTTTACTGTCCAAAACTGTACTAAAGTGTCCAAAACTGTACTAAAGTGTCCAAAACCTTGAAAAAAAAAAAATCCACATTTCACCACTGCACACTTATTAAACATATGAATAATGTAGCATTTTTATTAAATTGAATTTCATTTTGATTTAATCTAATTCTTGTGAAGATTCTATTTCTTGAGTTAAATAGTATTGTTACAATAATATTGTTATGGGTTATTCTCTACAATACTGCAAATTTGACCAAGCAGTCTGACTTGAATGTTACATAGGTAAATTTCATAAAAATTGGATAAATTGCTAGTAATTGGTCAAGTGTTGAAGATTTTAATAGCAGCAGAAATCGTTATAAAATTTTAAACAAAAGTACATATTCCCCATTCACTTTATCATTAATTCATAACAATAAATGTGAGGGAATGATGAAATTAAGATGTTTTTACTAATTGTCATGAAAAATGCAAAATTATGGAAAAAACTGAACTGATTCCTTAAAGAAGAATACATAATATATAATGTATGATAAAATTAAAAATTTTGAAAATTGCTAAGAATTTAGCATTCTGCGTGAGGGAATGACTGCTAATAAAAATACTCCCCGATTTTCTGATAGAAAAAAAATTCTAGAAAATTAACAAAAACTTATACCACCAATTTATGTTGCTGGACTGACAAGTACTCAAATTAGCTTCCTCTCTGTGAAGAATGCTAGACCGCTGCTCATCTTTAGTGATAGGATACTTGCGATAATAGCAAGGTGTGAGGGAATGATGGTCAAACATGGGGAGACATATAATTGATTGAGTAGATTACATAATTATAGTAAAAAATATTTTTATTATTTTTTGTAAGATACCCATTAAGAACTTTATTTTGATTAGGGTGTTTTTAATTATTTTTATTTCTGAATGGAAAAAATCAGGCAGTAAAGTATGGTAGTATGGGTAGGGGAGAGGTGAGGGAATGATATTTGCATGATATATCTTACATTTTTTAGATATTAAATTTGTTTATTTTTTAATTTTACACCCTGCCCCTAATAAACAAACTTTAGACCTTCTAATAAAAGTATAAATAAATAAAAATGAAATGAAATTTAGAGCATTTATATGGCTGGGAACCACTTTTTGCACTATTGCAGAGAATAACCCTTATATAATATAGTGTCATAATAATAGTCAATATCTAAATATCTCATAATCAAACTAAATCAATTATTTTTATTTATACTATTTATTTCTTAACATGCACATATTGTCAGCAGTGAGCTGATTTAATCAGTATGATGAACGTGACTTTTTATTTAACAGTTATTTTCAGTAATAATTCTTGGGAATTTCAATAACAGAAATTATTACATTTAATTAAATTTAGTACAGTTTTTATGCAATTACATTGTTACATAGGGTAATTATGTTGTTAATATTTTTGTATTATAATCATTTTGCCAATTGCACAAACTTTAAGCATTGTTCTAAAAAATACAATTTTACTATAAAATATAGTTTTGGACAGTTTAAGACAGTTTTGGACAGCAGGGTTTTGGACAGTACGGTTTAAACCATGGATTTTACCGTGGTTTAAACCATTGTGTCCAAAACCTTGCCAACCCTGGGGGTGTATAGTTTAACAAAAAAGCAAAAACATCCAACCAGTTTCTGTTATGAGTCGTGCTGAAAGCTAAGAATTCGACTCAATATATATACAGAGTGAGTCATAAATATCGAAACAATAGGCTATCTCCTTAAATATTGCCTCTAGACCCATACTTCCACTTGCAAAAACTCATAAAAAAAAAGGTGAAATTTCTGATAATATAAGTTGACACTCCATGGGGGGTCTATTTGAAAAAATACGAAAATTAAATTTTTATACGGCCCCCGTAGAGCAAAATTCCCAATTAGGAAGTTATTCCTTATCCATTTCTAAATTGAACAAAAAAATTTTCAGCTCCGTATCTGAAAATCTGACAGAGATATTAAAATCCAAAATTCTCAAAAATTCGTGACTTACACCACTTTACCATGCCTGTAAACGAAGTGTTTTTCATCCATTTTCGAAGCAAATAAGGGATCGTCCACAAATTGTTCATTATTATATGTCGGTTTAAGACCGTGCCTCTTATTTGGACATAATAAAACAGCGTATTGATTTAAATCGAAACTTGTTATCAAAACATGTTGATCGTTAGCAATGGAGGTCTTAATAGATCGAAATATGTAGGTCCGATCCTAAACCGACCCATAGGGAAAAAAGTTCAGCCCAGCATGAAATAATGTTAAAATCATAATCCGGACCAGCCTGGAAAAAAGCTTAATCATAGCCGGCCCAGCCGTGAATTTCTACATAGTCTTTTACTTCAGTGTAGTTAAAAAAATTTTCGCGTGGAGGAGTTCTGACCAGAAATACTTAATATAGAATTTCGTTTTTTATATTTATACTTTTTATTATTAAAGAGGCGCCAAACGCTGTGATATATTTATTTTATGAATGAATCTCTGTTTACATGTAAACGTTTCACTTATATTTTATTATCGCTTATCCATATCCCGTGCGCTGGAGACTTTGAAAAATGTTATACAATAAAACTTTTTAAGACGGAATTACATAGGAAAGAAAAAATACGCAATAGACAAATGCCCTTCCTAGGAGGGTTAAATGGAGTTTATTTTTTTCTCATGTGTTACTGTATTTATTTTGAATGGATCAACACATTTTCTGTTTAAGACAGAATTCCGTCATGGACAGATTTTTTTTTCTCTGGTTTTATTTTGTTTAATTTTTTAGCATTTAAATATACTATTCTTAAAAATAAATAAATTTTAAAGGTTTTTTTTTTTTTTAAATAAAAGCCATTTTAAAAGTTATGTGGTTTTCTTTAAAATATTGATTAAACCAAATTTTACTTATTTTGTGCATGTATTAGGTCTGTTCTTTTAATACGGATTGTTCGATACTGGGAATGAAAATTTCGTCCAGTGCAGGCCTGGGAAAAAGGAAGCAGTTCTCTCCGGTATGAAAAATACATTTGACCCGGATAGGCGAGTCTTCAGAAAAAAGTAACGTCTCGGTCCTGATCTGACCTGAGCCCAGAATACAGATTTTTTAACAGCCTCTCCAGGACGATAAAAAGCTTGAAGCTGTGAGAGCTAAATTTTAAAAAAGGACTCTATCTGCATCTTAGAAAAGCATTCTTTTAAATAATTGATGGGCAGTAAAACAGTAAATTTCGTTTTTCTGTATAATGACTTCTTTCCCGACTATTTCTTGTCTTTAAATTATTAAAGTGAAGAATTGTTTAAGTAAAAAAGTACAAACTTGAAGCATGTCATTTTTAATTATTTTACATTAGTTTTGTTTTAAAAAAAATTAAAAATTATATACTTTTGAAAATATAATGTTCTAAAAGTTATTATTTTTTAAATAAATATTTTTAATAGTTCTAAAATAAATATTGAAAAACAAAAACCCCGAAACAAAACTAAAATCAGATTTTCATTTTTAATTAAATAGAAAGAAATTGAAATCCGATAAATAATGTTTGGCGTTATAACGATTTTTAATTATCCCATTTAAACCAGTAGTAACCATATGAAATTTTTATAAATTTTATGATAAATTTTAGGATGTGATTTTCTTAGCAAATTATACAGCTAACCATTACAAAAAAAGAAAAAAAAATCAAAATTCTGACTCAAAAGAATGATTTTTTACGCGTTTCCTACAACTGTTAAAGTAACATTGTCTTTTCAATTGCGCGCTTTTCAATTTGTGTCTAATCCCTTAAAACCTGATGAATTATTCAAACGGTTATAACTCCGTGAATTTTGAAGATATGAAGATGCAACTTTTTGTGTATTATTCAGGACTGGATAAGGAAAGTTTTCCTAACTGGAATTTTTATCCTACGGGGGCCGTATAAAAAGTTAATTTTCGTATTTTTTCATATAGACCTCCCATGGAGTTGCAACTTATCTTATCAAAAATTTCACCTTTTTTTATGAATTTTTGCAATTGGAAGTATGGGTCTAGGGGCAATATTTAAAGAGATAGCCTATTGTTTCGATATTTATGACTCACCCTGTATATAGATATATATTTCACTTTTAAAATTTTTGTAGAAAATTTAACTTTTCAACAAAAAGCAAAACGTTTTGGAAAAGTCACAGCGAAAATGTAACTGTAGCACGTTTTTAGCAGCGTATTTCACCTTTTTAAAATTGAAATTTTTAAAAACAAATTTTATCTGGCACTTACGTTTTAAAAGTAATCACCATGCCAAATTGCCGTTTTATATCCCCAATAATATAATCATAAAAATCGCGGTTTCCAATTTGAGGGACATGTTCCAATGTTAGAGCAGAAATTCATACCAATTGTGTTTTAAATCGATAGTTTCAAAGGTTACCCTTTTTATTTCAAACAAGCAAACAAACATTTTTTCTTGTTAGGATGAGCGAAACGAATCTTCTACTAGGCTACACAAATTACATTTTGTCGTACACTTTACAAAAAAGAAAAAAAAAAACCAAAAAAATATTCAGTATTTTGACTTGAAATTAAGCATTAAATTATGATCTATAGATTTGCACAATATTATGTTTTTTACAGAATAACCTTAAAAAATCTGTTATTTTAATTACTTTATTTTACATATTTTTCCATTACGGAGGCATATTTGCAAATAATAAATTAAACACGTATATTTTCAAAAAGTAAAATAAATCATGGATTCAGTACTTACTAGGGATGCACCGAATATTCGGTATCTATTCGGTATTCGGCCTATTCAGCCATGTTACCGAATATTCGGTTAGGCCGAATATTAAACTATTTGGTTGAGCCGAATATTTGGCCTGGCCGAATATGAAACTATTCGGCCTGCCGAATATTCGGTATGGCCGAATATCAAAGTATTCGGCCGAATTCAATACTTATAAAAACTTTAAAAAACTTTTCACTATTTCTGCTTTTAACTGTCAATTTTTTAATTTATATTTAAAACAATTAGAAACAAAATCATTTTTAAATAAAATAGAATGTTTTTACATTATTTATTTGCTGTTTGTAAAGTATAACTTAAGAAAATTAAACATGAGAAGGATTAAAATGGTGATTTATTAGAATTCTCCTTAGGAATAAATTATGTGCAGATACTAGTTTCTAAATTTTGTTTAGTAAATAATCTGTTTCTTGCTTTCTCCCAAATAAAAGTACTTTAAAAGAAAAAAACAACTTTTGAGATTAGTAACAGCTATCAAGGCAGACAATTTTTGTTCATGAAACCATACTCATAATCAACTTATTGAGTCATAAGTACATTGTATTTCATCTCACTCTAGGTCAAAACTTGTGTGTTCGTTTATTACATTAAATAAGATAACATATTTTCAACTCACATGCTTTGATTTCTGTAAAATATGATATAATGAGAAGGATGGAAAATACCACCATTCATAAGAAAAGAACTATGAGCCAAACATGCCTTTATTCAAAATTAAGTTGAAAGTATTTGTACTTTATATTGAAAAAAATTTGCCTCGAGTTATTTAAAAAGGACAATTATCAGACTGAAAAATTTTTCTTCGGCCATTTTTTCATTATTTGATTTTAAAATGTTTGTTTTGATTCGTAGAAAATTTTATATATTAAAGTTTCATAACTGCACTTCTTAAATAACTCAAGGCGGATTTTTTTTTTTTTCAATACTAAATGTTCTTATAAAAAGCTCTTGTTTATCAAAATGCAAGTTTCTTTTATTAAATATTATGTAAAACTGTTTTAAAAAGTAACATTTTAATACCTTTAAATTTTAAAATATAAAAAGAATTTGGAAAGCTGAATATTCGGTATTCGGCCGAATATTCGATATTCGGCCCAACAATTACTATTCGGCTAGCCGAATATTCGGTATTCGGTTCACCTGTTGGCCGAATATTCGGCATTCGGTATTCGGCCAAAATCACTATTCGGTGCATCCCTAGTAGTTACAGATAGAATCATGACTAAATAAATAAATAAAATATTTTAAATCAAATACACAATTTATTCTTCTTATGTGAAATCATTTACGCCGACGACACTTAACGCATTTTAAAAGAATTAATTATATTGTAATTATTATTATTATTATTATTATTTTTTGTAAAGTGGCAACAAAAGAATTGTAAACAACTAAAATTAATTGCTAAATTCGTTATATAAAGTGTTGTTCGAATTTGAAGATTGAAAATTGATCCAAATGAAAAATATTTACTATTAAGAAGTAATTACTATTAGTATTATTTTTAATATGTTTGTTTTTTAGAAACAATTTATGGAATTTGACTGAATTTACATTTATGAAGTTAAAATGTGCCAAAATAGAAAATAACGTTTTTGCTTAATAAAGATGCGAAAATAATATTTAAAAAATATTGTTACTTTCAAATGTTTTCCTTTTGAAATAATGCTTCGCGAATCCAAACTAAGTATGGCTTTTGTTAGTAATATTTAGTATCAATTTGTGAAAAAATTGTCACTTCTGTTTCATCGGTGACAAGTTCTAGAACACCGAAGGCTTCAAAATGATGTGTAATTTCTTTCTCTCCTTTTTTGAATATCTTTTTAATCTTTTGTATAGATATCTTCAAGCACTTCACCCTTTGTTCTTTTTTTTTTCCTGCGTATAATGCGCTGAAGCATCTAACTGAAATACAAAATAATCCACAAATTAAAGTGCTGGGGGACGGATATCTTGGAGTATAGGGGTAAGAGATCTGTTGATAAAAATCCCCTTAATACCATGATGTCACTGATATTTATCTTTATGGATGATCTCTTGTCAGGAGAGGAATCGGGAAATATAGGAGGTGGAATTTTAATAAAACATTGACCTTTTTAGGTAAAATATTGACAATAGACGTTATTTATTCGTGAAACAATGTTCTCAAGTGGCCATTTTAAATTGTCATTAAACTTTGATCGTGAAATGAGCCAATGTTTGAGTTTACCAAATTATAATTCCATAGCATATAGCAATTTTTTTTCAGCCTTTTAATTTAGCATTATATTTTTAATTAAACAATATTTTGTGATATATTATAACTTTATTAAAATCATTGCCGGATTACTAGGCACAGGTAGATTTCGAAGTTAAATACTAATTTCACTAACAAAAACTAAATCAAGATTAGAGAATAAACCCAGTTTAACACTTCTAACTGGCCGTTTTTGATGACTTTTTAATTTCATCTTTATGTAAGAGCTGGTGAGAATCATGTTAATGTGATTTTTTTTCTCTTTCACAACTCGCCTCTTTGTTGTTGTTGTTATTTATTTATTTTAATTTTTTTTTTATATAAGTCTTAGCCATATCAAAAACTTGTCAATGTAAAAGTTGTTGATAATATTAAGAAGATTTATAATAAATTCAGTTGAATTTGATATCTTGTGAATTGATGAATTTCTTATTTATTCAACCTTCCCCCCACACCTTTTTTGTATTTTTAAATTTTCTTTGCTGTAAGAGTTGGTTCTATCAAAAACTTGTCAGTATAAAAGTCAGATAAGATTAAGAAGATTTATATTTAGTGGGATTTGATATCTAGAGAATTGGGGAAGTATGAATTGTTTTCTTCGTAATACTCTTGTTCACCCTTTGAGCCCATTTTTGATGATATCAAAAAATCTTCCATACATAAGTTTTTGGCCATTTTCCTGTGAATAATAATAAATTTAAACTGGTTTGATATGAATTATAAATTAGAAGATATGGGATTTTTCCTGTTTTCATAAAATCCTTCCCTAATTCCACACTCTTGGACTGGTTTTGCTCCTAACAAAGAAGTTTAAAAAAATTGTCAGTTTAAAAAAAAAATGTCAGAGATTTTCAGCCCCTTGATTTTATGTATAAGTTGGTAAAGGATTTGTGCAAAATTATGGAATATATCGTGTCCATAAAAAAGTAATATAGATAGATAGATATATCTATCTATATCAATATATATATATATACAGAACCATTAATTGTAATATAGTATACATCCTTAAAAACGAAAAAATAAACAAAAAAAAATATAATCGAAATTTGTTGAACCATATTAGATTCGTGAGCTGGAAGGACCTGTAATAACCTTCTAAAAAAATATTGCAAAACTACAATATTTTTAGAAAGTTTAAGGTTTTTTTTAAATTATTTATTTTTGCCAAATTAAATAATTTAGTCAAACTATTTATTTTAATCATTGTAAACTTACAAAGGAAAAAAAACTATTCTTCCGATTGAGCCGGAAGGACTTCTTTAATATTGCAAAACTGCAATATTTCTAGAGTCTAAGACCGTTGTTGTTATTCGCAGCCGTATACTATTTTGCGTGCCTGGCCATATAAAATACTACCTCTTGAAAGTGCGTTTTACCTGAATTTTAATATAATATATCACTGGCGAGAAGAGGTTGAAATATTACGGGTATTTCAGAGAATGAAGCCTTTGCGTCTACACCAGCTGCTGACCTAGTTTCCGGGCTCTTTTAAGTTTCGATGTACAGCGGTAAGGTGTAATTAAAGAGCGCTTTAAAGACTTTCATCGATTTTTGTGATAAGTCAGATGCTGAAAATATTCTAGGCGATGCTCCTTTCACGCATACTCGCTGGTTTATTATTTGTTGATTTCGACAGCTTTTTAATTGTTGTTGTTGGATAGTGTTTAAGAGCTTTTCTTTTTGATCTAAAGAGGTCATTATATTAAGTCGTGTTTTTTACTATTGTTATTATGAGCTCCAATAAGCTCATTATATTAAATTCTTTTTCGTTAGTATGCTGTTGAAATATACCTTAGCTAACGTGCATAAATGGTTTTGGAATCACGTTCGTTAACCAATACAGATTTCTTATTCAATTAAATTGCAACGTCTCTTTATGCTAATAGACGTATTAAGAAAAAAAAAAAAGTACTACAACGCTTTTGTAACGTTAATACAACTATTATAGAGCCCCGCTAATCCGTAATTCCGGGTTACCCGAACCAATTTTATTTTCGAAATTTTTTGGGACTTTCTAAAAATATTGCAAAATTACGATATTTTTAGAAACTCTAAGGTTTTTAAAATTATTTAATTTGGACGAATTAAATAATTTAGTCAAATTATTTATTTTAATCATAATAACCTTATAAAGGGAGGGAAAACTACTCCTCCGATGAAGCCGGAAAGACTTGTTTAATATTGCAAAACTATAATATTTATAGAAACTCTAAAGTTTTTAAAATTATTTAATTTGACCAAAATATTTAATTTAGTCTAATTATATATTTTAATCATACTAACCTTACAGTAAGGAAAAAACCCATTCTTCCTATCGAGCCGGAACGACTTGTTTAATATTGCAAAACTACAATATTTATTCGAGATTCTAAGCCCATTGTTTTTATCCGCAGCCGTACACTATATTGCGTACCTGGCCATATAAAATACTACCTGCTTGAAAGTGGATTTTACCTGAATTTTAATATAGTATATTGCGCGAGAGAAGAGATGAAATGTTACTGGTATTTGAGAATGAAACCTCCTGCGTCTACACCAGCTGCTGACCTAGTTTCCGGGCTCTTTTAGGTTTCGATGTATAGCGGTAAGGTGTTATTAACCTCTTCAGTCTCTGAGTACCCAAATGGGTACATCAGTTTTGTCCCATTTTATTAATGATACTCAAATATAAATGAAATTTCTATATAAGAATAATATGTTTCGAATTCTAATATTCGAGCTAATGAAAATAAAACAAAAATCTCGCTCTGAAGTCAAACGGGAGAAAAAATAATTCAGTAATAATTAAAAATATTGTAATAATCGCCAGTAGCGAAGAGGTTAAAGAGCGCTTTAACCCTTTCCGGCACACTGTGCCCGGTTTGGGATATCTAATTTTAATTCAAAACTTGCCAGCAGCACCAGTAATATTTTAGTAAAATTTTGCTTTCACAATAAAAGCTGAAATTAAGGAATTCAGAATATTTAAAAAATTTGTTTGTGAATTCCGGTGTCAGTCGATAATTTCTCATTTAAGTACAGATTTTGCCCGTGCCGGAAAGGGTTAAAGACTTTTATCTATTTTGTGATAAGTCGGATGCTGAAAATATTCTAGGCGATGCTTCTTCACGGATACTCACTGGTTTATTATTTGCTAATTTCAACAGCATTTTAATTGATGTTTTTGCAGGGCGTTTAAGAGCTTTTCTTTTTCGATCTAAAGTGGTTTTTATATTAAATCGTGTTTTTTATTATTTTTATTATTAGAGCTCATTATATTAACTTTTTTTCCTTTAGTATGCCATTGGAATATACCTCAGCTAACGTCTGCATAAGTGGTTTTGGAATTATGTTCGTTTGCCAAAAGTGATTTCTTGCTCAATTAAAATGCCCTGTTATATAAATAAATGTATAAAATTAAAATAATAAAAAAAAAAACTTATTTTTTGGTTTGATTTGGAAGGACTTGTAATTTTCTAAAAATATTGCAAAACGACAAACAATATTTTTAGAAAGTCTAAGGGTTTTTTTAATTAAATATTTAATTTCGTAAAATTAAATAATTGAGTCAAATTATTTATTTTAATCATAATAACTTTATTAAGGGGGAGGCGAGGCTATTCTTCCGATTGAGCCGAAAGGACTTTTTTTAATATTGCAAAATTAGAATATTTCCTAGAGAATATTTCCTAGAGTCCGTTATTGCTATCCGCTGCCATATACTTTATGTACTAGGGTAGATGTGCCAGTAATGGGCCACCTTAAGGAATTTCTCTAAAAAATATTTTTTTATTAATAGTTATAATTATTGTATTCCAATTTTTTTCATATTAGATTAATCTTTCAACAATATTTAACTAATCCCACAGTTACATTTCCCAATAGAAATAAAAATTTCATTTTAAATAATAGAAATATGTCTAAACACCCAAATGCCCAGTAATGGGCCACCTATGTTCCAGTAATGGACCGCCTATGTTCCAGTAATGGGCCACCCTACAAAAAATAACAGATAATTATTTTTAGGTGCGTTCGTAATTATGTAAATAGGTAGCACCTATAATTGTCGTTCAGTCCGTCTGTCTGTCCATCTATCTGTCCGCTTGTCTGACAGTCTGTCTATCTGTCCGTTTGTCTGTCCGTCTGTCTGTCCGCATATAACAACGGAAAACTATCCAACCGAATCGTTTGAAATTTAAAATACATAATTATTACATAATTTTGTCGAGTCATTTCAAATTTTATGAAAATCGGATGGATAGATCAATTACAGGGACATTCAAAAGGATTCCGTTACATTACGGCCAATAGGGAAAAAAGTTTTAAATGCATTTTAATCGTTTGAAATTTAAAACATATAATTATTGCGTAATTTTGTCTAGTCATTTCAAATGTTATGAAAATCGGATGCATAGATCAATTACAGGGACAATCAAAAGGATTCCGTTACATTACGGTCAATGGGGAAGAAGTTTCAAATGCATTTTAATGATGTTACACTCATTCGAACATAATACAATTGGCATGAATCTATGAAATATATACTAAAATATGCATTCTGTACAATCTGTGACGCAAAGAATTTTTATTATTAAATTACAGGGCTACACAAAAGTATTCCACTATATAATGCTATACGGGGAAACATGGTTTGGTACGTGTTTTAATTATATTCAATTATTTCACATTTTATGAATAAGATATACGTTGCTGAGGTGTAATAAGAATTACTATTCCTGTATATTTACAGAATTTCAATCAATATACTGTATCCGAAGTACTATTTACTATAAAAGCAAGATCTGAATATTTTTAAAACTTCGTTATCGTACGAACGCACCTCATTTGCTACGTTCACGTGCAATTTCCAACTTGTTCTTTTTATGTCTGCGTAAGTCGCATCTTCTTCTTCCTCAGAATCCACATTATCCTCTTGTATACAAAATTCGGCCTTTTTGAAGCAATTGTTAATTGTTTTTTCTTCAATTACCCTCATTGATCCCGTTCTTATATGTATAACTATTCAATTAACACTGTTTTGGGAAGGATGTTGAAAGGTGTGTGAAAGGAGGAGGTTGATGAATTTGTTGGACTTAAGGAACAAGAAAATTCAAGCACAGGAGTAATATAAAAAAAAAACTCAGCACTGAACGATAAATTAGGAATAAGAGATGGAAATATGATTTCATGTGATTTCGAAGTATTTTTTTACAACTGAATAAAGAACATTTTATGAAAATATTCGTTATATGGAGATAGATATTTCGCTATATAGAGACTGTTTTTAATGTAATCATGGGAAAAGGGGAACATTCCTACTAAAAATTCGTTATATAGAGAAATTCGATGTCTGGAGTTTCGTTATAGAGAGACTTGACTGTATTTATAAAGAAATTGTCTTTATTAAATTCTAGTAAGTAAAATTTAAGTATTAAATTTGTTTATTTAGTTTTCAGTTAAATCAAAATATTTTATCACTACTGAAATGACACTTTTAGTATTGGTCACTTGGGTGGCCCATTACTGGCAAATCACGAAATAAGCAATCCAGTAATGGACCACCCCTCCTAAAATCTTAAAAATAAATAAAATTTTGTAAATGGCCATTGGTATATTAAATTCAATGTTTTATATTGCTAACCAAACAAAAACATTCAATTTTTACGGAAAAATAAAAAAGATATAAAACTAAGTAAGTAAAGTCTGCTCTTAGCATGTTCATTAAGATTTTCAGTGAAAAACAGAAAAACTGTGAAACTTTATTTTCTGCTTCCTAATTGTTTTGACGAAAAGTGTAAAAAATTAATCCAGCTTATAAAGCATGCAAGGTAGAGTTCAGAAAAAAATAATAAAAGCTTAACTATTATTTATTATTTTTTTATAAACCAAAAAGTGCGAGGTGGCCCATTACTGGAAGGTGGCCCATTACTGGCACATCTACTCTATATTGCGTGCCTAGCCATATAAAATACTACCTGCTTGAAAATGCATTTTACCTGAATTTTAATATAGTATATCAATTCAGAGAAGAGATGACATATTATGGGTATTTGAGAATGAAACCTCCTGCGTCTACACCGGCTGCTGACCTAGTTTCCGGGCTCTTTTAGGCTTCTATGTACAGCGGTAAGGTGTAATTAAAGAGCGCTTTAAAGACTTTTATCGATTTTGTGATAAGTCGGATGCTGAAAATATTCTAGGCGATGGATGGCCTTAACACATACTCGCTAGTTTATTATTTGTAATTTCAACAGCTTTTTAATTATTGTTTTTGGATAGCGTTTAATATATTTTCTTTTTGATCTAAAGAGGTCATATTAAATTGTTCTTTTTGTCATTGTTTTATTTTTTTATTATTAGAGGTCATTATATTAAAATGTTTTTTTTTCCTTGGTATGCTGTTGAAATATACTTCAGCTAACGCGCATAAGTGGTTTTGGAAGCGAAAATATTAACTAACAATTTTTTTAATTACAAAATAAATATCAGGGGGGGGGGGGGAGAAAGGAAAAAAAATGTTTAGAAGTCAGAATTAAACAAAAAAGTCTGTAAAGCATGTTTTTTTATTCTTTAAACAGCTTGAATAGAATAATAAAAATTCTCAATAAAGTAAAAGTGCAACATATGTAACTAATATGAAAGGTAAACCTGCACTGTACGCCTACTCATAGAAATTATCTTAAAAAATTTTTGAATTCAGTTTGGTTGCCAATCATTATAAAATTGTTTTCTAAAATGCAAAAAGTATTTAATGCAGGTGATAAAAATTTATTTTTACTTTCAACAGTTTGATGTAGCTAATTATCTACAGAAATGTGTTTTCCTTCTCCCTCGTCGACTTGGCGATTGAACTATTTATAGTTTTGCGAGGATTTTGGATCTTTTTTAATGGATTGTTTCGTATTTCCCCATTCTGAAGTTCCATTGGAATATTATAAACATCAGAAGTGATTAAACAAGGAATACTATTTTTGCGAAAGTAGTGACATATTATCCAGCATTCCTTACTTTAAGATGACGGATTAGAGCATGTTTACTGTACTACTGAGTACTTGTAACATATTTTTTAGCACGCATCCTTTTTTATCTGTTTTTATCAGAATTTCGAGAAATCCGATTTTTTTTTTTTTTTTTTTTTTTTTTTTTGTAATCTGAACAGGCATCGGTTACAATTAATTTGGATTAACAGGGTTCTACTGTATTAAAAAACTTGCGAAAATTATTAAATTAAGCTGAAATGCCCCGTTATGGTGGTAATACACATATTTTAAAAAAATGCAAAAATTAGTAAGTGAAAGTACAACGCCCCGTTATGTTAATACGCGTATTTAAAATAAATAAATAAATAAAAAATCGTAAGCTAAATGCAGGTTTAGCAGAGTCAGGGAAATGTTGAAATCAATTATCGTTATATACCTTTTCACTAACAGAGACGCATGACCTTCACACTCACGTTCATCAATTGACATGAAAATCGTATATGGTACCATAGCTTCTACCCCGCATTATCGCAGAAACAGAATGTCAACTTGTAAAAGTGAGTGAAAGGCATGCGCCTCTGTTAGTGAAAAGGACTATAGCCGAAGTATTACTGTTTTTAAATCTGCACTGAAAAAGGGCGATAAATTTATCAAGTTAAAGAAAACAACATGACTTTGATATCAATAATAGCAAACGAAACGTTTTCTAATTTGTATATAAGAATACCTTTACATAGCTTTTTTCTCCCCCTCTCTCTCTCTTTATTTTTGGTATAGCTATATTATTTTTATCTTTTTTTTTTTTTTTTTTTTTTTTTTTTTTTAAATCTGTGATAAGAAATAGAAAAGAAAGAAAAGAAAAGTTGAAAGTGCCTTTTGCCTGAAATTTAATATAGAACTGGAGGGATGAAATATTATAGATATTTGTCCGTGAAGTCTTTTTTGCCTACCCGTGTAATTTCTTTATCGGTCACAAATCGGTAAGATTCCAATAAAAATAAAAAGTATCTAAATGATATAGTTACTAATTTATTACACTGGTAAATAAAACCATGTAATAATACCATATTTTTGATAAAAAACCATTTAGTTATTATTTTTCACATTAAGTTATATAATATTAACTGAGCACGAAATGTCAGCATGATGCTAGTTGCGCACAAAAATTTCATGACGCCAGTTAAGTGTTAAAGAGCTCTTTATGGACTTTATCGATTTTGTGATAAGTCGCATGCTGAAAATATTTTGGGCGATGCTTATGTTTCTTATGTTTACGCTTCACGTATATTCGCGGGTTTTATTAGTTATTTAATTTCCAGAGTTTTATAATTCATGTTTTTGTATAGTGTTTAAAAACTTTTGTTTTTAATGTAAGAGGTCATATGTTAACGTTTAATCAATTTTTGCTTTCTGAACACATAGTATAAGGAAAGTATTGTTAGGGGCAGTGCATATGTAATGTTATCAACGTTTTGGTAGCTTTGCCCGCCCCCCTTACGATATCATACGCTATCATACGCTATCATCCTTCGAATACCCCGATTACTTCCAGATAATTCTTTAAATTTATGATTTTTTTCTTTTGTTTGGACTGGTATAGAAATATGGCTACATTTATATTTCGCATATCTTATTGATTCAAATGAAGAGAAGTCAATCAGTTGTAAAATCATTTAATGTATGAAATATGTTTATACCAAATAATTTAAAAGATATAATTAATATTTAAAAGCATTTAATAATGATTTTTTGTTACATACTACATTCAACAATATTTATATGTGTTACAAAATTTAAGTTATGAAAATGTATTTATTTGAAATATGGTTCAGAATGTAGTGTAGGAAAGTTCTTGATTCAGCCAAATTTTTATTTTATTAATCCCGTGCGATAGAAGTTTAAGTTATTCCTATGACCTCAAATTTTTTGAAACGCATTAAACAAGGCCCATTTTTTTAATACTTTTGAACAATAACTTTTTAAGGGTTAGCACCCTTAGGAGACAAGCGACTGGTATACGTGCCACTTAAGGTGCTCAGAATCCTACGTTATTCTCATCAGTTATTTTTATTGTAAAGTTTAGCTTATTTAATCAGAGCATTTTCGGGATTCGCAATCACAGAAAATTTTCTGTCTTCAAAAACTGGTGATTAAAGATTAAAAAATAAGTAAAGGTCGCTCGTTTCGAAGGGGTTAAGACCTGATCTACATATTCGGGGCTCCCAAATGGTCTGCGAATTGAACACCAATATTTTTTAGCAGAAAATGTCATAGTAGTTTTCTACAGAATTTGCGCTAAAAGTAATCGGCGTAGGTGTTTTCTGTGCAGATAGCAAGAAAAATCTAAAACCTAAAATGTATAATAAATGTAAATAAAGAAAATATTGGTGTTCAGTTGGCGGACCATTTGGGAGTCCTGGATATTTAATTGTGTTTGTGATCCTAAGGGGAAAAAATAGTTTCCTTTTTTTTCTGTGATTTAAAGTCGAGTTATTATTTATTATAAAATTCTTTTAATACGTCAATTAGTTGAATACTGTTTAGAATGAGTTACAGATGCATTACTTTACTATTTTGTTACAAAAGCATTATTGGTTATACAAAACAAAAATATTTTTAAAAGGATAATTTCTTTTGCCTTTGTATCTTTTCAGCTTTCTTGGCGCTGAGGGAAGGGAATTTTTCAATTCGGAAATATTTCTATATTTATATTGTAAGAACATCATATTTGTACATTTTATAATTCTACAAAATACTAAGAAAACAATTTAAAATAAAAGATTTGAGTGAGGTTATAAATATTGTACAAAATCCCAGTTAATTCAGATTTAATTAATCCTTGTAAAATTCTTCAAAAATTTATTAAATCATTATGCAGATCTTTTAATTTAATTCAAACAATTTACGTAAAATGCTTTAGAATGTAAAATTTGCATGAATTCATAATTCAGTAGACAAAGCGCTAGAAATATTAGCAAAATCAACTTTATCAAGATTTTTTTTTCTTTTTTCTTCTATCCAGACTATAAAAATTATGTCTAAAAACTATTTAACTAAAAATTATCTTATTTACCTAATGTCTATGTTTTTGTTGTTGTTTGTTTGTTTGTTTGTTTGTTTGTTTTTAATCTCATTTTGTAAAACAGTCTGTGGGAGACCGTTTTTTCTTTCATGGGGCGTTTCTATACCTGGTTCCGCTCATGTGAACATTTTTTGGAAAATTCATATATAATGTAAATACAATATTCTGCTCGTGGCTGGATATCATGGAAACGCATAACGAGAATATAATACCTATTCCTCTGTGCCTCGAATAACAATTTTGTATCCGATTGCATTTTGTTCGTTCGAATTAGAAAACATATCAAATCTGCGTTCGACAACTGGTATGGTTTCCTTACAGTGGTACTTGATAATGTCACTCTTTATGGTGATCATGTAAATATATTTATTTGAATTCTACGATCGCAAATTTCTCGAAGTTTTAATTCCACCACTCCGTGTTTTTAAATATGATCTTGAAAACTGTTTTATAGTTAGACCATGCTTTATTTTATTTTAAGCTGTATAATAAAAATAGCTACATTTCAATAAATTGAAAATATTTATATGTTTCACAAAAATTAGACTATAAAAAGTTTTTTTAAATATAGTTTAGATTAGAGTCAGCAAAAAAGTTCTTGGTTCAGCCAAATTTTTATTTTATCAATCTCGTGCGATGGAAATTTAAGTTATGGCCTAAAGTTTTTTTAAACACATTAAACAACACCTTTTTTTAAATAGCAAAATAAACTATATCATGATTTTTTAAAACTTTTTTTTTGTATCAAAATTGTAAAAATTATATTTCCAAAAACTATGTAACTAAAATTTATCTAGTTTGTCTAATGTCTGCATTTTTTTTCTCATTTCGTAAAACAGCCTGTGGGAAACTGTATTTTGTTTCATGGGGCGTTGCTATACCTGGTTCCGCTCATGTGAACATTTTTCTGAAAATTCATATTTAATGTAAATACAATATTCTGCTCGTGGCAGGATATCATGGGAATGCATAAGGAGAAAATAATACCGATTCCTCCGTGCCTTGAATATCAATCGTGTATCGGATTGTGTTTAGTTCTTTCAAATTAGAAAACGTGTCAAATCTGTGTTCGACAACCGATATGGTTTCCTTACAATGGTACTTCGTAACGCCACTCTTTATGCGTGATCATGTAAATATATTTATTTCAATTCATCGATCGCAAATTTTTCAAAGTTTTAATTCCATCACACGTGCTCCGTGCTTTTACATTTGGTCTTGAAAGCTGATTTATAGCTAGACCATGCTTACGATGTAAAATTGTAATCTAAAATATAAAACATTGTTAAAATATATTATTTTAGATCATCCATAAAATTCATTCTTTAAAATAATGAAAGAAATCAGTCGAAAATTCAAAAAATAATCTTTAAAATACCCTACTTAAGCTGTTATTAATAACAATTCATATAAAATTATTATTTGAAATAAGCAAGATAAAAATAGATTATTTTAACTTACCGTAATTGTCTCGAACTAATCTAAAAATAAATTTTTACATTTTCCAAATATATATATATATATCATAAAGTAGTAACAAGTAATTATATAATATAATATAATATATATATATATATATATATATATATATATATATATATATATATATAATTACTTGTTTTACTGCAGGTAGCTGACAACAGGTGCTCCAACTTTCAAGCAAAAATATTCTCTGTAGTGCCATGTGTTAAACTCATTTCTGCCTGAAATGGCGCAATATTTCAAAAATTTGATAAACTACTGGAGGTGTATCAATTACTGGTGCAGTCATCTTATTGCAATACATTGCATTATATTCTATTAGTTCAGAATTCTGACAAAGTTTGTTGTTTTGTCGCAAACCGTAAATACCAACCTGGAATTATTCAAATGTAGACTTCTAGAATATGGACTAAATATAAATTTTAATGTTTGTTTGTAGGAATTCTAAGGGAATTATATTTCTGTGTATGAATAGCATATACATTGAATTTCAAAAAGTTTTTCTTTTCCTTAAATATTATTTTCTTAAATCGACTGGAGTTTGTATAATTGGAATTTTGCGGTATATCGTTGCTATTGCTGCTATTTCTTTTCTTTTCTTTATTTTTTGGGTTGCTGTAGAAGAAAAACGTTTGTGAAGAAATCATTGTGTGTGTGTGGGGGGGGGGGGGGGATTTTCAGACTTTACTTGACTGAATTAGCTCCTCATTCTCCAAAATTTAAATTTAAGATTAATCATTATTCAGGAATTGACTGTTGAATTAGTTTTATTTTAAAAATTACGGTTAGTGATATTTTTTATCCGGATCTTTTCTTTTAAACAACTGATTAATGACTGAAGTTTATTTTCGAATTGCCTAAAGTTATATGTTTGGATTAGCTTTTCTTCTACATTCCAAAAAATTTGGAAAATCATTTAAGAAAGTTTAAAATCGACTACAACCAATTGTTTTTAATTTCGAGTGTACTTATTTTATTTTATTTTTTAACTAAGTAATTTATTAATTTCCTATGTCATTTTGATATAACGCTGTTTTTCTTTCTTTTATTTAACTATACTCTTTTACGTGATTTGTTTTTATTAAACAAAATCGAGACAAATAATAATAAATATTTACGTAGTATTTCACTTCTATAAGTTAAACTAAGTACAGTCGAACCCCCCTTATAACGAACTTTAAGAGACTGAATATTTTGTTCGCTATATCCGGTGGTTCGCTATATCCGAATCATAAAAAAAGTTAGAGTTCACAAAATGTGTATATTATTAGATGTTACCTGTATATTCAATAAAGATGCATTAAGGAAAATCGTATAATCTATTAAATTTTATCATTAATGAATTGATTTGATTAAAATCGATTGCTTAAACTGACATAATACTAAATAAATTAATTTAAAATGAAGACAAATAGAAATACAGTACAGCGCCGATTATCCGAACAAGTAGAGAACGAACCTAGATCGGATAAGCAATATAAAATAAACTTACTTATCCGAAGCAACTTTCGAATAACTAATGGAGCATAAGTGATGGGTGGGCATGATCACACCTACAGAATGGCTATTATAAAAGAGAAAGAATGCAGTTTTTTCTACCATATATATATATTAAAAAAAAAAAAAAAAAAAAAAAAAAAGGTTTTTCTACAATTTGTACATGTTTCACTAGCCGGCATGCATTTTTTTTATAAAATTAGAGTCGAAATCCTTTTTCAGGAAAAGCGGAGAAGTTAAAAAATAAATAAATAAATAAGTCGACTGGAAAAAAAAAAGTTCGCTATAACCGATTTTTAAGATTTCGAATTTCGTTATAAAAGGGTAAATTTGCATTACATACAATAAGAAAACGACGGAACCAAAATTTTCGTTATATACCGGGTTCGCTATAACGGGGTTCGACTGTATTTCTATGATTTAAGAAATAGCCTTAAGAAAACATTGTATTCACAGCTTTCATGCTTCTAACTCAGTTATCATCAACACACATGCAGAATAAACTAAATAAACACTTGTAAAACTGAATCCTAAAATCAGCATAACAGTTCTCGCCTAAGGATACAGCAGCAAATAAAACGAACAATAATACTTCGTTATGTGTAATTCAGTTATTTCACATAATTTTTGTGTCGATGAATTAGTGATATTTTTTCCCTGAAGAATTTTTTTCTTATATTATATATGTTTATTGCACGTACAGTTTTTATGAGATAAATGTGCTGCAATAAAAGAAGGGGGAAATTACGTATGTAAAAACAGTAATAATATTAATAATGTGGTTTATTGTATTGTTTTTGTTGATTTTTTAGATATCGTACTAATCTTCTGTTTTTCCATAGACATAATGTAGCTTTTACTTTCTACATTTTTAGGGGCGTAACTTGTATAAAAACCGAATTTGGTGTTCTTCTAACTGTACAGTACCAGATTAAGAGGCTATTTCATTCAAATGAAAAGACCCGTTCAGTAATATACTAATCCTATGGAAGAAATTTATAAGGTATCTTGGTTGCATTTTAATATTTTTAAAAGATTTTCTTTTTCATTTGAGAGTTGAAATTGTTTTATATGCAGGCCGTTTTTTACTTTTTTGATTTTATTTACATATATCTTTTATGAGGACACCTTCATTTTCGGAAGCGGCTTGGAAAGCGAAAGCACCTTCATAAAAAATATCTGTAACCAAAATCGAAAAAAGTAAAAAACGGCCTGCATTCAGATCTATCTTAGCTATAAAATGAAAAAAAAAAATATGTATTTAAACATATTGAAATGCAACCGAGATATTTCTATAAATTTCTTCCATAGGATTAGCATTAGCGAACAGGTCTTTTCATTTGACTGAAGTAGCCCCCTAATTTTAGCTACTTTGCACTATCATGATGATATTCCTTATTATCTTAAACTTTGCTACATCACTCACAACTAAGAAAATAGATTTAAAAAAAAAAAGAGTGAAAACCTAAAATTTCTTAATATTGCTAAACCATCAAGTATATAGGAAATTAATTAACTGTAGCGGCAAAAGTATTTTCCAAAATTTCAAGATAAACTCTGATGCATTAAATTTTAGGGCGTTTGAAAGATAACTCTTTTAAATGCTGTTTCACAGTTGAGATCGCTTTATGAGAGGACATAAACCTCGTTTCACCCTTATGAGGCTTTTCTTTTATTAAAAGCATTGTGAGCTAGCTGCACTAGGTTTTTATAGCGTATAAAAATCAATTGAATACACAGCCATTTACGATAAAAGCACGCCCTGTTAACCTAGCTCATCCTTTGCACTACTCTGATGCATTTATTATGCTAGGCTGATGGCGTCAAATTGTAGCTTTCAAATCAATAAATGCTAAGCCTTTGTACGGCAGTGTTTCTCTGATGATAATGCTGGAGGGGGAAAAATATCATTGGATCTTTTCGAGAGAGGTATATGAACCACATGGTGTATGGCTGCTATGCGAGTTTTCTGGCAAAGCTTTTGTTAGTTAATAAAACGTTCTTCCTTTCTAAATGTCACCTGGAAATTCAATGCTTGTAAAAATGCTTACTTCAATGTTTTTAATTAAAAAAATCTCATGCTTTTGTTTTTACATTTAAGGCGATGTGTGTATCTAGGGAGTGGGGGGGGGGGGGGGTGACATTAAACATTGGGTAACTCTGCCATATTGTAGTAATACAGCCGAACCTCGTTATCATGAACCTCAGGGGAAACAAAATTTTGTTCATTTTAACAGTAATTCATATTATCATTATCGTATCTTTGTATTCAACTGTATAGGGGACTGTGAAAACAATTTGTGTTAACAGTAACTCACGTTAAGCGTGTTCATGTTAACGAGGTTTGACTGTAGTAAAAAATATATGCCTTCAGGGAGGACTTTTAATAGAAAAGTGGCCCGAATTCTTGGTGGAGGAAAACTTTGAAAGTCAACTGGTTTTGAACTTGCGAACATCGTTTCAAGCTTCTTATTCTATGGCTGCTGATCTGAGAGTGTCCAAATTCATTTTATTGAGATTTTATCCAACAAGCTAAAATTAATTATTCATCTGCTGTCGTTGTAAATTTAAAACCAAATAATTTAATTTTCTTCAAAGGCAAATAAAATATACCGCGTATTAACTGAAATGTTTTGATTTTAAAAGTTTAAAGTTAGTTTGGTGAAAGAACACTCTCATTAAAACATGGCAATTTGCATTAATTTATGGGGAAAATATTCTCGTTATTTAATAAATATTCAAATCAGTTATGCGTTAATAACTATGAAACTTTAAAACTTAAAATTAGTTTATTTTGTTCATCTTAGAAAATTAGATAACAGGGGATACTTGAAATTTCTTACTTATTTTTTCCTCCGAAAACTTTTATTACTTTTGATGTTTTGTAATTCTGTGCTTTTGTTTTATTAATTTGTAGTACAACTTCGACTAATGACAAATTCTCTTCCATAAACTTTTCAGGATTAATTTTCTGATTTTTCAGAGATTATAAATTATAATGTGGATTAAAGCTAAATGGTCTGTTAATAGTGTTAATGTTGAGTTGCAATCGTTTTGTGACGCATTTTCTTTTGTCGTTACAAGTCATGTTGCATATTTACTACAGTCGGCTCTCATTAATTCGAACTCGTCGGGACCACAAGAAATGTTCGAATTATCCGAAGTTCGAATTATGAAAAGTATGAAATGAAAACATGCTTAATATGGTATTATTACAAAGGAATTAATGTTATAGTGGTTTTTTTTAATTCATTTTGTCTGTTATCGTTAGAATATGACTTAATATTAAATTAGAATGTATAAATACATAAACTAATTAATTGATTAGAAGCAAGCACGATGAAAGAAAAATTTAAAGCGTCACTGATGGACAGACGGGGCACTAAGAAAGTGGATATCAGATGGATTGGATTATATGTATACTTGTTCGGAACAATTCTCACACAAATCAAAAAAAGAAAGTTATTCAAAGGATCTGAAATCCATGAGAAAGAAGCGAAAAATGAAAAATCAGAATTCTCGTTAGTTCGAATTAAACGAAGTCAAGAGGAAATGAGTTCGAATTAATGAAATTTTTTAACGTTATTCTGCCATTGAAAATTTCGGGACTTCATGTTTAGTTCGAATTAAGCGAAGATTCGAATTATCCGATTTCGAATTAACGAGAGTCGACTGTACATTATTTAAGATTACTCCAATATTAAGAGCCTGGTCACGCTAAAGTTAAACCTGTGAGAACGTTCTTTTCAAATTTCTCACTTCTGTTTTAATATTTTTAAATAATTCTTATTTTATTTTTTATCTTATTTTTCTTTATTCCTTTTTTAATGGAGTAGCTGAAGTAGATCTCTAACCGGGATATTTACTTTTTCGGTTTTGGTTGCACTTGCAGTTATTTTTAAGGGGTTCCTTTATTTTCGGAAGTGGTTTTTAAAATAAAACAAACTTTACATTTAAAAAAAAGAGAGAGAGAAAGAAAATGTTATAACTAGCTCGGTTACAGATCGACCTTAACTATAGCAAAAAACATCCTTTAAAAATATTAAAAGCTAGCCAGAAATTTTTTATGATCATTTCCATCGATTTAACATTAGCTCGCGAGTATTTCGCGTGATTAGTGAAGACTCATAACTTCTTCAATCCTGAGACAAATATTACGAGGGACCACAGAAACCTGTTTAAAATTACTATAAAACATCTATCTCCAAAAAGTATCAGCCTGTATATCAATGCTTATGATATGCACGCATTATTGCATTAATAATATGCCTAGAAGTAATTTTAACAATTCTAGAAGCATTTAAATTCATTTAAAGTGTGTTTTTAGTGTCTCCTACTGACGACATCATGACTGAGGAGGTTAATCTTTATTATTACAAAACTTCATTTTGCGTAAATTAAAGAATTGTTGTTTACGTATGCATTTTTTTCGTTAATTTATAAAAACATTGTTAGTCCTATAGGTTATTAATTACAATATTATCATTTATAGTTGCACTAAAAAAGAAATGCCTATTACTTTTAATCTAAATATGTAATGATTCGACGAGATCGATGTTCCATAACAATGTACAAGTTCCAGTGGCACACCATCTATGAGGCAGAACAGATTACTACTACCAAGAATCAACAGTGGGACGAGCTGAGCAGTCGCTCCGGCAATTTGACCAGCAGTGGATGAGTTTATTGGGCTATTTCCCCATAAGAAAGTTCAATCAAGCAGTCTTTAAATTAATTTTATTAGAACTCATAAATAAGTTAAGTTCTTTCACGCAATCACCTTGGCACTCTCATCGAATAACTTCCACTTCACCAACTCCGTGATTAAGCTACATTCCACAATATTAGAATTTTGGGGAGAAAGAAGAAACAGCATCCTAATAAATTTTGAAAGTCAATCGCATTCTCGGGAAACATGACATGGCTTCCGAGTAGTTTTTTAAGAAAAAATGCATTCTAATTCAGCGGAGAAATAAAACGCGCGTCTTGATAGTTTAAAGAAAAGGTGCATTCTACTCTCCTGAAAAGCCAAATGAAAAAAATCATTTTCACGACAAAACTAGCGCCCTCCTACTCCGCGTCAATCATTTTAAAAATCCAATCAGGATGGACTCGAGCCTCTAACGGACAAAATGATCAATTCTAATTGGCCGTAATAGGCGGTCTATTGGCAAGAACTATATTTTTTCCTCGGAACACTAAGCCCTTTAGCAACGCGTAGTAACACTTGTCACGCGATGTTAAAAAATAAAAAATAAAATTAAAATCGCAGGAATATGCCAGAAAGTAAAAAGCTTACGAAATACTTCCCGCCTTTTTGAGAAGCAAGAAATAATTTATTAATAACTAAAGTAAGAAAAAGAATTTTAGCTGTTACAAGTTACGAAACTAAGATTGAAATATGTTCCACAAATTTAGAATTGAAGCTAAGAGAGAATAAAAAAAAAAATGGCGCAAATTTTTTTTTTTTTATTTTATTACAAATCCCCCCTCCCAGAAAGACGGGTGAAAAAGTAGGTCTGAGACCTGCAATTTCACAGAAAGGGAGATGATGCAGACTTAGCTCACGAAGTTGTTGATATAAGTAATAATAATTAGATACTGAATAAAAAAAAAATTTAAATTAATTTCTCTTTTTTATATAAATATAGCATTCAAATTTAAAAACACCAAGGTGATGCGTGGAATAACTTCAAATTTAAATACAATAAAATAGGCTTCAATACAAATACAAGATATAATCTTGTTTAAAGTACACATCAAAAAGTAATTTGAAAATATAAGCAATTACCCATAGTAATAACATAAAAATGAAACATAAAAATGAAAAACAATAACGTTAAATTCTTTTTTAACAATGTCAAATCTAGAAATCAATTTTTAAAAGTTTGTTTCAAAAATCCTCTTAAAGTCATATTTGGAATGGCATAGTTCATTACCTCATTTCAAGGATGTCTAATTCATTTAACTGTCCAAATTCATCAGCTAACATTATAATATTAGTTCAGTTTTTGTGTGAGTAAGTCCTTGAACATTCATAACAGTTCCATTTTGGAATCTTTGTGAAAATACTTTTATAATTGTATTTTTAATTAATAACACATTTTATAATATAGTAATAATAAAATTTAACAATGTAAATAATAAACAATATAATTAAGAAACATAATAAGGAAAAATATCAATAATAATAAATATCATAAGTGTAAGTAAATCTCATAATGGGTATAAGTAAATCTCTTAATAAGTAATAATAAATATCACAAAAGACATTCTTTAAATACTTAATCTCGTTTATCTCATCTCATATTTTTGGGATGAAATATAGAGAGAAGTGGAATAAAATAAAAAATGCAATCAACTATGAAATCATTTACTTAATCTGGTAATCCGAGTACAGGATTAAGTAGGAATATGTACAAAAAAAAAAAAAAAAAAAAAATTAAAATATAATATGATAAATTAAAATAAAATAAAGATAAATAAAAATTTTGTTCATGTTTGAGAATGCACGTGACCTTTAAACTACTAAGATTCTTAAAAAGAAATATTAATAAATGATAAAAATAAAAAACAAGATCTATTCATGTCAAATAATTACGCAATAAATATTCTCTCGGTGTGATAAAACATTGCAAGATGCAAGTAGGAAAGAGAAAAAGAAACAAAATTATATTATAATTGACATGTACTTGGACTGGAATGCAGAAGCAAAGAAAGAGAGAAAGAAAAAAAAAATATATTAAAATAAAGTGATAAAAATTTTGTTACTTGGCAAATAATTAATTTAATAATTGATAGATTAAATTTAATATTACAAATAGGTTCAGTTGAAAGAAAAAAAAAATATTCTAAGTAGAGTAATTCAGTACAGAATAAGAAATTTCCGCTTTGTTCGTCTACGCCGGCATAAATAAACAAATATAAAAATTTCCAGACAAGTGACACTCTCGCTGCAGTCAAGAGATATCATTGCCATTCTGTGAGAATTACAGGATATTATCTGAATTAAAATATGAAAAGAAATTTACTGTTTAAGAGAAAAAATTATAAAATGATAAACTAGAGATATAGTTTAAGCTACAGTTTTTACCTGAGTTTGTTGTTGTTGATTAGGGGGTTGTTGCTCATGACTTAATTTAAATTTATCAGGGGAATAATAAGGCCTTAATTTAGATACATGTACTATTTCTGAACTTTTGAACTGGTTTTGCCTATCAATTTCAAAATTTACTTCGGATAATTTGTTAAGAATTTTATAAGGGCCACTAAATACTTGTGACAACTTTCTAGTATTAGGGTACTGAAATTCTTCATAGATAACTAGATCTCCTATTTTAAATTTTGGTTCGATATAATCTTTATCATAATATCTTTTATTTTTTAAATGAAATTCATCAGTTCTTGTTTTAGCAATTTTAAGTGCTTCATGAACAGGGGGATAATAATTTTGTTGTAAGGGGGAGTCATAGGGTAATTGGCCAAAAAGCAAGTACGCAGGTGGAAATTTGGTAATAGAATGGGGTGTATTATTATATTCATTAATTACCTCAGTTAAAAGCTTAGTCCAGGGAATTTTAGAGGTAGTGGAGTTTACTTTACATTTTAATCTAGTTACTATTGTCTGATTTACTCTTTCACATTTCCCATTCGTTTGTGGATGATGGGCAGTGGTCAAACGTTGTTTAATATTATGATTTCGCAGGAATTTTTTGAATCTTGAAGAAGTAAAAGCAGCATTCCTGTCACTAAGTATTTTTTGAGGGGACTGTACACTTGAAATCTTACTAAAACAGAATAATTGTTGAGGGATTTTGATATTGAAAATTTGTTTCAGACAATTTGTATAAGTTTCTGTAGTGACACTTTTGGAAGGAAATGCCCAAACATATCTTGTGGCATGGTCTATTATAATATGGAGATATTTTTTTGTAGAATTATAATAATTGAACCCTCCTACAGTATCAACAGACAGACAGTCAAAAGGTTGATCTGTAGTGGGCATAGCTTGTAATAAGCCAAATTTTTTCTGTCTAGGTTTTTTATTTTTCTGGCAAATATCACAGTATTTAACAAAGTTAGTAATGTCTTGGGTCATATCTGGCCAATAATAGTTAGGAGAAATTAAATTTTGCATTTTTTGAACACCAGGGTGACCAAACTGTTCATGAGCAACATTAAGCAATTTTTTTCTTAGGGACATGGGAACTACCACTTTACGAAAACCTTTTCTTTTAACTATAATCAGTCCATTGTCATTAATATAATTTGATCCACACACATTTTCTTTTTCTTGCATCTCAATAATCTCTTTAACGTCAAGAAGAAAAGTAAGGGGCTTACAAAAATGAGAAATAGGGTTTCGGGACAACATGTCGGCTTCGACATTTGTAGATCCCTTTAAGTACTCTATTTTGTAATCGAACATACTTAACTTCAATGACCACCTAAATAATCGACCTCTTAAATGTTTGACATTTTTTAACCAAACAAGAGATGCATGATCAGTATGGATGGTAAATTGTACACCGTGAAAGTAATGATAAAATTTATCTAAAGTATCAATGATAGCAAGACACTCTAGTTCGGTAATGAAATAATTTTTCTCATAACTTCTCAATCCTCTAGAAAAATAAGCAATTGGATGTAAAAAGTTATTATGGTCGGGTTGTTTAAGAACTGCACCTACCGCTACCTGAGAAGCGTCAACAAACATGTGTAGGGGTAATTTTGGGTCATAAATCTTTAAAATTGGTTTAGCAATGAGGGCATCTTTTAATTTTTGAAAAGAGTTTTGACATTCAGTATTCCATTCCCAAATAGTATCTTTCTTAAGTAATTTATTTAGGGGGTGTCTAATTTCAGCATATTTGTCAATAAATTTATGATACACATTTATAGAACCAAGAAATCTTTGTAATTCTTTAGTGTTAGTAGGAGGTTTTAATTTTTTAATCGTTTCTATATTAGTATTAGCTGGAGTTAAAGTTCCATTTTGGATTTCATACCCTAGAAAATTGATTTGTTTTTGAGCAAAAGTACATTTAGATAATTTTAATTTAATATTTTCTATTCGTCATAAATCAAAAATTTGGATGAGATGCTGTATATGTTCATCTATTGATTTAGAAAAAATAATTATATCATCAAAATAATAACAAGCAAAGTCTATTTTATATTTTGTAAGAATTCTTCTAATTGTCCTGTTGAAAATTGGGGGGCCTACCTTTACACCAAAGGGGAGAACATTCCATTCCCAGAGCCCACAATTAGTAGTAAAGGCTAACTTTTCGGAATCGGCTGGGTGAATAGGTATGTGCCAATAGCCTGAGGCTAAATCTAGTGTAGAGAAATATTGGGCACCACTTAATTTGTCTAAAATTTCATCTATTCGGGGTAAAGGTTCAGCGTCATTTTTCATGATAGAATTTAATTTTCGGTAGTCAACACACATTCGGGTTTTTTTACCTTCATCTCGTTTATTTACTAACGTAACTGGAGAAGAGTATGGGCTATAACTTTCTTTAATTAACCCAGCAGCTAATAAGGATTGGATTTGCTGAGATATTTCTTTTTCATCAGCAGTGGATGTACGATAAGGCCTCAAAGATATTGGTAGGTCAGATTTAAGATAAATACGCTGAGGTTCAATATTAATTCTCCCTACATCATATTTATTTTTTGCAAAAATATCTAAATAATCCCTTAAAAGTTCCCTTACATTTTTATTTTGAATAGCATTCAGATCCCCCAATAGATTATAATCATCATTATTAGTTCGCGACAAGGATTGAGGAGTTATGGTATTTCCATAATCAGGTTGCACAGTAGTATCATTTTTTATAATATCAAAATGAAGCAATTCTAAGTTATCACTGGATATGTTGACATATGGGTTTAACGAAATATTGTCTTGTAACACCTGGCTTTTTGCACAATCAATTTTCAATTTAAATTTGGCACAATCAGGTAAACCTAAAATAGCATAGTCCAAATCAAGTTGACTTACTAAAAAATTAACATATCTCTTTATATTACCAAATTTAATACATAATCGACAAGATTTATTAATTGTAAGAGTTCCTTGTGCCTGTCTGATAGTAATAGGGGTAACATTATGTAAATTACCATTTAAATATCGAACAAATTTGAGGGGTAAAATTGAGACAGTTGATCCACTATCCACCACACAATACACTTTGTTATTGCCCACATATCCAGGGATAAATAATTCAGACATTATTAGTAGGGGGTGGTTGAATATGAGCAGGAGTTTGAGCTTGACAGGAATTTGTGTTAAATATACAACTCCTCTCCCAATGATATGCATTTTCTATGCCTCTGTTTAAACATACTCTGCACGGACGACTAGGGTAATTGTTTTGATAATGAGTTGCAGGCATTCTAGGAGTGAAAAACCTAGGATTAAAATTTTGGGATGGATTGTTTGGAGTAGGTCGAGTCCAATGTCTGGGCTGAGGATTGGGGTTGTGCATTGGTCTAGTTTGTTGAAAATTTCTATTGCCGTTATTAGAGGTATGATTTGGAATCGCTGCTAATTGTTTAGCAATGCGAAACCATTCACGAGTATTGGAAGGAGGGTTAACCATCAAACAATTTTGATACTCCGGCTGAAGGCCATCAATTAATCCCTGTATAATTAAATTTTCCTCAAGCTGAAGTTGCCTTCCAATCTCAACTTTCTTTCTAAAATAAGAATCCAAATCACTTAGATCATTTAACTTTAAGGAAGTAAATTCAGAAAATTTTGGAACTCTAACTTGAATGAATTTTTCACTTAAAATCTCGACAATTTCTTCATAAGTAGCACAATCCAAACAATCATTTATATAAGTTTTTAGCGCTTCCCCCTTTAAATATTTTGAAATATTTTGGTGTTTCCACTCATTATCTTTCTTTTCTACCGAACATTCTCGATCAAAATGTTTAAACCATTTAAATATATCCATGCCCGACCCAAATTAAAAAGGGACAATATCAAGTTTATTTTCTGACATTTTTTCTTCTTTTACTAATCCTGACCTTAGTAACATGAAAGAAGGATAATTCATATGGAAAATATTTAAATGCTATACTTCAATTATTAAAATTCAATTACTATACTTCAAATACCTCAATAAATAATAATAAAAATAAATAAATAATAAATAAATAAGTAATAAAATAATAAATATCGGGTTTCCATACATGGGAAATAACAAATAATTTTAAAAACAAAAATACTTTTCTTTACGTATGGAAAATAAATTTTGCAACAGAGTATTTTTTTAACAACAAATTAATCCATCTTTCGATTTAAAAAAAAAAAAAATAACACCTTTAAAACTAAATAAAATTTCTATGAGCAGAAAATTTTAATTAATTATAAATTAAGAACAAATTTATTTTTTAATATCTGTAATAAAAGAGAGAAAAAAAAATCAAGAATTTAAACAAAGAAATTATCATTAAATTTCTTAATCAATAAAACAATAAAATAATAAATAATAACTTACAGACATGTTCGATGTGGCCTTGTTCAAATACCTAATTTTTTATTAAACTAAACAAAAATAAAGAACTTCGTAGATACGACTCACAGGTGTAAATTTCAATTATCTTGTATTACTGATGGAATCTACCGTAGTTTCGCAACCATACAGCAGGTGTTCATTTATTATGAAATGAAAATTTATCAAAATATTTATGCACTTTTACCTAGAAAATACAGTAAATAAATAAATAAAAGAAAATGATGTTGAATTGATTTCATGCAGGTGATCTTTTGTAATTTTTATTTTGCATATCTCACAGTTTGGTTGCATATCTCACAGTTGAAAAGTTTCTCACTAGAATGCGAGGTATATTTCACAATTAAAATATTTGTAGATGTAGATACCACACATAATTACAAACAAAACTTTATAAGACGATCTTTTTTCACAGATTGATTCATGTCGGTTCAAGATGAGTAATAAACAAAGGCCGAAGTTCCAGCAATTAGTTTCAAGCTCGGCGAAAATGGCACGTGCACACACAGCGTTGCGAAGAATTCTCTAGAGACGTATGCAGGTTCATTTAAGAAATCCTACCGGCTAATATGTAATGATTCGACGAGATCGATGTTCCATAACAATGTACAAGTTCCAGTGGCACACCATCTATGAGGCAGAACAGATTACTACTACCAAGAATCAACAGTGGGACGAGCTGAGCAGTCGCTCCGGCAATTTGACCAGCAGTGGATGAGTTTATTGGGCTATTTCCCCATAAGAAAGTTCAATCAAGCAGTCTTTAAATTAATTTTATTAGAACTCATAAATAAGTTAAGTTCTTTCACGCAATCACCTTGGCACTCTCATCGAATAACTTCCACTTCACCAACTCCGTGATTAAGCTACATTCCACAATATTAGAATTTTGGGGAGAAAGAAGAAACAGCATCCTAATAAATTTTGAAAGTCAATCGCATTCTCGGGAAACATGACATGGCTTCCGAGTAGTTTTTTAAGAAAAAATGCATTCTAATTCAGCGGAGAAATAAAACGCGCGTCTTGATAGTTTAAAGAAAAGGTGCATTCTACTCTCCTGAAAAGCCAAATGAAAAAAAATCATTTTCACGACAAAACTAGCGCCCTCCTACTCCGCGTCAATCATTTTAAAAATCCAATCAGGATGGACTCGAGCCTCTAACGGACAAAATGATCAATTCTAATTGGCCGTAATAGGCGGTCTATTGGCAAGAACTATATTTTTTCCTCGGAACACTAAGCCCTTTAGCAACGCGTAGTAACACTTGTCACGCGATGTTAAAAAATAAAAAATAAAATTAAAATCGCAGGAATATGCCAGAAAGTAAAAAGCTTACGAAATACTACCGCCTTTTTGAGAAGCAAGAAATAATTTATTAATAACTAAAGTAAGAAAAAGAATTTTAGCTGTTACAAGTTACGAAACTAAGATTGAAATATGTTCCACAAATTTAGAATTGAAGCTAAGAGAGAATAAAAAAAAAATGGCGCAAATTTTTATTTTTTATTTTATTACATATATATATATTTACAAAATTCTTTTAGTTTTGTCAGTGACTTTAATAATGCACTGTAAAAACAAATCCGTTAAATCTATGGTATAGCAATGTTGCCAGCAGTTTTTGCCGTAAAAATTACAGTAAAATTAGAAGTAAATTTTTTTATTACATCTAATTTTACTGCAATTTTTCCGGGAGAAACTGCTGGCAACACTGCTGCCAAAAGTTTTTGCCGTAAATTTAACGGATTTCTTTTCTCTTTTTTTCGGTGCGTACACCGAGTAATTTTCGGAGAAAAAACTTTTGTAAGGAAGTTTTTGTACTTAATGATGTAAAATAAATACTTATAATAAATTAAAAAAAAATTCATAAATTAAAAAAAAATATATGTTTGCCAGAGTCGATGTTATTTTTTTTCTTTTCACAAATAGCGGATATTATATAAAGATCATAGTTAATTTTTAAACAGTGTCTGTATTTGGCATGTTGTACATCTGTTTCAAAAGCGCGCAGGTGTTATGTTCATATCTTCGATCATTTCATCTCTTTCTTGGATAACTAGTCAATATAAATTGAATTCGAACAAACTAGGTAAAGGTAACTGTTTCAAATACTCATTTATCCAAAATTCAGAAGAAAAATAACATTTTTATAGTTGATTTTAAATTCAATACCAGCTTTAATTGGGGAAAAAAATAGTAATAGGGTTTAAAAACAAATATTGTATTATTTTGATTGCTTTAATAATAATATTAATGATAATACAGTAGAACCTCGATTATCCGAAGTAATTGGGACCTATCCTACTTCGGATAATCGAAATTTTTGGATAATGGAGAATTCATCAATAATTATCTAGTTTAATATGTAGTATCGTCATTGAACTGTTATTATGACTTATTTTAACTGTTAAATACATATATCTATATTTTGCAATTAAATGGGCTTAAATTAATTTTATCTGCTTAACACTCTGCTTAATCAATTTTCTTCATATCAATATTTTTTAGTATTCAGTAAAAGTAGTAAATGTAAATTTTGCCATAATAACTTCATCGATTTTTTTCCCCAAAAAATAAATACCTTTTGTTGTTGTTGTCAAATGTAGCCAATTAACATAAACAAAATAACAGTTATTCCATTCTTTGGACTGTTCTTGATCAGCGATCATATTGGCCAAATTTATGGCACATAACAGGGTTAGCAAAAAATCAAGTGTTTTCAAGTGTATTGTGATTTTATCAATATTTTTGGTATGTCCCACACCTAACCTGGGGAAAAAATTCCATTAAGAGGCCCTGAACTGGGTTGTATGTTACCCAACAAAATTTAGGAGAACCGCGTTTAACATATTACAAACACTTTTGCATGAACTCAATATCAAATTGTTAGTCAAAGAAAGAGCGCTTTTATATCGTGAATTAATTTGATCTGCTTAACATTCTTCAATTTTCTTCATATCAATATTTTTAAGTATTCAGTGAAAATAGTAAAAGTAAATTTTGCCATAATAACTTCATCGATTTTCCCCCCCAAAGAATAAATACCATTTTTTTTTCAAATGTAGCCAATTAACATAAACAAAATAACAGTTATTCCATTCTTTGGACTGTTCTTGATCAGCGATCATGTCGGTCAAATTTATGGCACAAAACAGGGTTGGCAAAAAAAATCAAGTGTTTTCAAGTGTATTGTGATTTTATCTATTTTTTGTATGCCCCACATCTAACCTGGGGGGGAAATTCCGTTTATCCAACTCTATCCCTATCCCAATATCCAACAAAATTTAATAGAAAAGCGTTTAATAGATATTACAAACACTTTTGCATGAACTCAATATCAAATTGTTAGTCAAAGAAAGAGCGCTTTTGTATCGTGAAGCAAATTTATCTGCTTAACATTCTTCAATTTTCTTCATATCAATATTTTTAATTATTCTGTAAAAATAATAATAGTAAATTTTGCCCTAATAATTTGATTGATTTTTTTTACTGATCCAAAGATTTTTTTGTTTGTTTGTTTCCAAAGAATAAATACCATTTTTTTGTCAAATGTAGCTATTTGATATAAACAAAATAAGTGTTATTCCATACCTTGGACTGTTCTTGATCAGCGATCATATTGGCCAAATTTATGGCACATAACAGGGTTGGCAAAAAATCAAATGTTTTCAAGTGTATTGTGATTTTATCAATATTTTTGGTATGTCCCACACCTAACCTGGGGGAAAAATTCCATTAAGAGGCCCTGAACTGGGTTGTATGTTACCCAACAAAATTTAGGAGAACCGCGTTTAACATATTACAAACACTTTTGCATGAACTCAATATCAAATTGTTAGTCAAAGAAAGAGCGCTTTTATATCGTGAATTAATTTTATCTGCTTAACATTCTTCAATTTTCTTCATATCTATATTTTTAAGTATTCAGTAAAAATAGTAAAAGTAAATTTTGCCATAATAACTTCATCGATTTCCCCCCCCCCCCCCCAAAGAATAAATACCATTTATTTTTTTCAAATGTAGCCAATTAACATAAACAAAATAACAGTTATTCCATTCTTTAGACTGTTCTTGATCAGCGATCTTGTCGGTCAAATTTATGGCACAAAACAGGGTTGGCAAAAAAAATCAAGTGTTTTCAAGTGTATTGTGATTTTATCAATATTTTTGGTATGTCCCACATCTAACCTGGGGGGGGGGGAAATTCCGTTTATCCAACTCTATCCCTATCCCAATATCCAACAAAATTTAATAGAAAAGCGTTTAACAGATATTACAAACACTTTTGCATGAACTCAATATCAAATTGTTAGTCAAAGAAAGAGCGCTTTTATATCGTGAAGCAAATTTATCTGCTTAACATTCTTCAATTTTCTTCATATCAATATTTTTAATTATTCTGTAAAAATAATAATAGTAAATTTTGCCCTAATAATTTTATTGATTTTTTTTTACTGATCCAAAGATTTTTTTGTTTGTTTGTTTCCAAAGAATAAATACCATTTTTTTTGTCAAATGTAGCTATTTGACATAAACAAAATAAGTGTTATTCCATACCTTGGACTGTTCTTGATCAGCGATCATATTGGCCAAATTTATGGCACATAACAGGGTTGGCAAAAAATCAAATGTTTTCAAGTGTATTGTGATTTTATCAATATTTTTGGTATGTCCACACCTAACCTGAGGAAAAGAATTCCGTTAAGGGGTTTCGAACTGGGCTGCATGATACAAAACAAAATTTAGGAGAATCGCGTTTAACAGATATTACAAACACTTTTGCATGAACTCAATATCAAATTGTTAGTCAACGAAAGAGCGCTTTTATATTGTGAATAAATTTTATCTGCTTAACATTGTTCAATTTTCTTCATATCAATATTTTTAAGTATTCTGTAAAAATAATAACAGTAAATTTTGCTCTAATAATTTGATTGATTTTTTTTATTGATCCAAAGAATTTTTTTTTTTGTTTTGTTTTGTTTCCATAGAATAAATACCATTTTTTTTTCAAATGTAGCCTTTTAACATAAACAAATAACTGTTATTTCATTCTTTGGACTGTTCTTGATCAGTTACAGCGATCATATTGGCCAAATTTATGGCACATAACAGGGTTGGCAAAAAATCAAGTGTTTTCAAGTGTATTGTGATTTTATCAATATTTTTTGGTATGTCCCACACTTAACCTGGTGGAAAAGAATTCCGTTAAGGGGCCTTGAACGGGGCTGCATGATACCCATCAAAATTTAGGAGAATCGCGTTTAACAGATATTACAGACACTTTTGTATGAACTCAATATCAAATTGTTAGTCAACGAAAGAGCGCTTTTATATCGCGAAGCAAATTTATTACAACCAACGCTCAAAGGCAAACCATGGGGCAGGGGATTCTGTCCCGGACGAGTGAAAAGAAACTGTGCGAATCTTTCGTGTAGCAGCTGGGGCAGCTGCCCTACTCGAGCCCCCTCCCCCCAACAATGGGAAGCAGCCCCCCTTCGTCATAATCTCTAACGGTTTTCGCATAGGTAGGGCTGCATTTTGCCGTCACAGATCAGCGGTCTGGGCGAAAACAGTCAGGAAGCAGATGCAAATTTATAGCCACTTGTGAAAACGTGTAGCGAGATATTACCAGCCATTTTCACCAAAAAGTACTCTTAAGAGAAACATAAACACATTCACAATATCAATGTAAAAGCGTTTTCAGGAAAAAATATGATATAATATTATCGTAGTAAACACAGCAACGACAGTAATTATCTTTTGATTTATATATGCATGCAAAAGACATATTATGTATCTGTTATGCACTCGTTTATTTTTTGGCACTTTTTTTTGAGGGGTTTGCATCGTTTGGGTACAAAAAATAGCGGATGTGAAACACACGCTATTTTAAAGGGGAACTGGATTTTATTTTATTTATTTTTTTCTTCTATGCGAACTTCAATTAAGAAAAATAATGACTTGTTAAAGGGCTTTTTCGCTCAATCAAGGAAAACACCCGCTCATCAGTCCTATAAAAGAAAAAAAAAATTATATCTCGTTTGCATTTCAATATTTTTAAAGTTCTTTCCTTTTATTGTGAAACTGAAGTCAATCTCTACATGCGAATTTTTTTACTTTTTACTTATTCATTTTTTTTTTTTTCTAATGAGAATGTGAGAATGCACATTTTTAACCGGTTTCGAAAGTGGAAAAATTAACATAGAAAATGCATGTAAGCAAAATCGAAAAACTAAAAGAGGATCTTTGTAGAGATCGACCTCAGTTGTCCAATAAAATAAAAAATTGGTTGCCTGTAAAGTCGGTATACGGGCGAAAGTTTTACGTGACAACGACTTTGAGTTGTAAAATAATTTTAATGTGAATATTCATTCGTATAGTAGGAAGAAGGATGAAATAATAGTAACAATTTAAAACATTTATTTATACAAAGAATTATATTTAAAACATTAATTTATACAAAGAATCTCGCACTGAATTTCATATTAACAAAATTTTATTTTTACCTTTACACATACATACGTATTTATATACAAATATACATACAATAACTTGCAATACACTGTGTTTGTTAAACACATTTTACTTCATGTTTATTGATGTCAAATGTTGAATTTTGTAAACAGCATATTAAAGAATTTTTCAATGAGCAGAATATAACTAAAGTAAAATGGCTTTCACTAATCACCAGGGCTTGAAATTCAATTTTCCAGAGGAGGGGAGTCTCCCTCCCAACATTTATAAATGGAGGGGAGTTTAGCTGTTTGGGAGGGAAAAAAAATCTTTAAAATTTACTGTTATTTTATGTGCTATTTAAAGAATTACACAAAAACTGACATGACAAAATACCACTGAAGCAATTTTTATCAACAAAAAGAGTAAGTCAAGATTTTATGTAGTCTATTTAGTTTACAAAGAGAAATTCCCTTACTTTGCTAATTACTTTTGATTCAAGTCTAATAAACTCTGTTTTTGGTTCAGGTTGATTTTAGGTTGAAGTAGAGTGTAGATTGCTGCAAGTTGGGTTCGGGTTACTCAATTTTTTCACAAATTTGTTCAGTATATATTATTTCTGATTAAAAATGATACCTATAACAATAAACCAGGAGTGATTCTGAGTGAACATTTTTTTTCGGAAATCCGGGGGGGGGGGGAATTCGCGATTTACGCTCCGCGATGGGTGGGGGTGGGGTATCCGCGATCTTCAAACGAAATCAGCAATTTATCTGCAATATTTTAGCAAAATCGGCGATTTATTGCGATCTTTTGTCGAAATAGGTGGTTTCTCCGCGATCTTTTGACAAAATCGGTGTTTTCCCATGTTTATGAAATCGGCGGTTTTTTTCGACGATCTGTAAACAAATTTGCATTTTTACGCGATCTTTTCTCGAAAACGGCGTTTTATCCCCGCGATCTTTTGACGAAATCGGCGTTTTTTCCGTGATTTTTAGATGAAATCGATCTTTTTTTTATTGATCTTTTGACAAAATATTTATAAGCTATCTTTTAACGAAAACGGTGTTTTTTCCGCGATCTTTTAATGAAATCGGCGTTATATCCGCAATCTTTAGACGAAATCGACGTTTTCCCGCGATCTTCAAACGAAATCAGCGTTTTATCTGCGATATTTGGTGAAACTGCCGTTTTTTCCGCGATCTGCACAGGATATTCGCATTTTTCAACGATCTTTTGACAAAGGCGATCCTTTCACAAAATTCACATTTATTCCGCGATGCTTTCGTGATATTCACATTTATTCCGCGATGATATCACGAAATTCGCGTTTATTCCGCAATTATTTCACGAAATTCACGTTTGTTTCACGATCCTTTCACGAAATTCGTGTTTTTTCCGCGATTTTTTTTTTTTTAAAGAAATTCGTGTTTTATAGAGATCTTTTAAAGAAAGTCAAGGGTTTTTTTTCGCGATCCTTTAGAAAATTGCCGTTTTTATCGCGATAATCTAACAAAATTTTCTGTGAACGATTGATGAAACTGATTATGCAAGTCAGCTCGGTTCAAAAGCTATGAAAAATCGGTAATTAGCCCGGAAATTCGGGCATAATTATCCAAATTTCGGGGCTGATAAACGATATTTCATAACTTTTGGTATCGAATGCGTTAATTTTTTGGAAAATTTGAAACGGAATTACTCCGTTCTCGCGACGGTAAATCGCACGAAACTTGTCAATCGATCGCGGGAGAAAAAATGCAAAACTTAACGATTGGTTGCGGAAAAATAGCTTGAATTCCAACGATTTTTCGCAGCAAAAAACTCGCAAAATATGTCATTCAGTCGTACGAAAATATAAAATTCGCAAAAAAAATCCTAGTTTCAAAATGCAAAATTTTTCGGAAAATTCGTGATTTTTTTGGGGCGGGAGCCTCCCGCCTACGATATTTTTTGGGGCGGGATTTCAAAATTTCGGGCGCGAATCCCGCCATACCGCCCTGAAATTCAAGCCCTGATCACATATCATTAGTTTTCCATAATATACCACCGAATTACGAAATAAACTACACTTATTTTCTTTGTACTTTATACTAATAACTAATACATAACGTATTTCGTCTTAGTTTGATACTATCTAAAATTCCTATTAAGCACCGCCCCTTCCTTGCAGCGAATTCACATTCACGTTCAGAAAATGGTCCCACAAGTGACCGGAAAAAGTTAAGAGAAAAGTGAGCGCGTATCGTGAGCGGAGCGTAACGTAACGTAACGCAGTTTCTTGAAGTGTCTCCCGGCAAACCAATTTACAAGACGTTGTCACGTCAAAATAAAAATGCAAATGACATATTTTAAGACTATTTGTTCCAAGGTATTAATTAGTATTTGCGTCAGGGTTGGAAAAAATCATGATTAAAAAAAATAATAATAAATAAATAAATAAAATAAATCAGATTTATTTGATTTAAATCAATTTTTTTTTAAATTTAAATCTGATTTATTTAATTTTTTTAGAATTCTGATTTTAATTATTGTGTTTTTATGTTTTTACAATACATGGAACAGTTTTTTTTTAATAAAAATAACTAAAAAAGAATGAATAACTTTTATAATTTATAAAAATAATATAAGAAATAATTATATAGTTCAGTAAATACTATATTCTAGATACTGATTGGTACTAAAAATTAAACATCTAGGCTTTAATCTAAAGCCTTTCTATTATTTTGTAATTGAATTGTGCACACTAAATAAGAAATAAATTTAAATAAATTGTAAATGAATAGAAAATGGTAAAATTAAAAAAAAAAAAAAAAATTAAATATTCATTTAATGCAAGCTGTTTTTTAAGGGATAAAAATCACAATTAGTTCAATAGTTTTTAAGCAAATAGAATTAAATCAGGGATTTAATTGTTTGAACAAAAACACTAATTTAGAAGCTTTGTCTACTGCTAATTTATTACGAAGGCTTGAATAATCTAGTCCAAAAGAAGAAAATTGTCTTTCTACTCCAGCAGATGAAACCACGGCTGTTGTTATTTGGTAAATAAATTAAATTTCAATTTCGCTGATTATCTCTACCTCCCATTATATAAAAAGGACTTCCAATCATAATCTGTCATAACAGGGTTGGCAAGTTTTTGACAGTGTGCGGTTTTATCCGGTTAAAACCGTGGTTTAAACCGTCATGGCTAAAACCTCTTGTCAAAAACCTCGTCAGAAACCTCAAATACTACACTGATCCGTAAAATTTCACATTAAACATCTGTAACAAATATACGATATTAGATGTAATATTAAAAATTCACTTTTACTGTATTGTATATTATCATTTCCGGGAAAAAAAAAAAAAAAAGAAAAAAAATTGTCATAAATCTGAAAATTTGGCCTGCCTCCAAACTTGCTGAACTAGCAATGCTTCTGCTATCAAGCCCTGCTAGCTCAGCACCAATAGAGAGAGTATGTTGTAATTTTGGCTTCATACACTCTAAACTCATAAACCATTTGGGTGTAAATAAATGAGCTAAATTGGATAAGTGCTATAGGATGCTGTGGGGTAAAATTGATCCAGATTATTAACTGTACAAAATCATTTTCTTCTGTTTGAACATTCTAAAAAACAATGTTTTATTGTAGTTAAAGTAATTTAATTTTTTGTAATTATTAAATTACAGTATAATTAATTCTAAATAAAAAATTACTCAATTGTTTCTCTCTTGTTCTTAAAATCTTTAAAGTGCATTACACGTTTTTGACGGTTTAAGCCAGTTTTTTGACGGTTTAAACCAGTTTTTGACGGTTTAAACCAGTTTTTGACACTTGTCATGTCAAAAACCAGTTTCTGACGTCAGAAACCCAACCCTGTGTCATAATATATGAAACTTTTTTCTCAATCAATGGTAATTTTTGGAATGGGCCATTTTTTGCTTGAAAATGTGTTACAGTGGTGAGAAGATTTGGACAATTTTCTTTAATGAATGCCAAATCTTCATTATTTTCCTCTACACTAAGTGAAATTTCATTTCAATTTAAAACAGAGGGACTTAATAAAACTCCAGCAAAATGACAGCCATTAATACCTTGTTTATATTTTGCTTTAAATTTTGTAATTTTATGTCAGATTTGCCAAGTTCTGAAAATTAAAAAACAGAATATTTTATTTCAGAAATCAGGAGATATTTTTTATCAATGAAAACTTGTTAATTTGTTGATGTAAACATCTTTAGTGAAAATTTAAGTTTCAATATTGCTTGGTTATTACTGAAGATTAAAAAGAAATCTGTCAGTCTTACTCGAATAAGGAAAGTATGTATTCCTTACAAGTAGAACACATATGGTGTTTAGGATGTTTTAACATATTTTTAATTTGACTAAATATTATAAAAAGAGGGATGATTTGTTACTCATTAACTTATATAAAACTAAGATCATAAATAAGTCTTAATAGAGATAAATTATTAATAATTCAATACATGACCATAGTAACAATAACAAGCCTTAAAGATTCATTGTTTATAATGAATCTGGATGTAATTCATCACATAAAATACTACTGATCAATCATACTAAAGAATAATTACACCTGTACTAGAGCTTTACTCACGGAATCACAGCACATTTGATTGTTAAATAACAGAATATTTAAAAAGTGTAAAAAATCAGGAAAAATATGTCAAAAATAAGGACTATGGAAAAACATCTGAAAATCAGGAGACTTTTCAACTTTGTTATCTTTATCTAATGCATTTTCTAACTTTTTACCCAAAATTTTTAAAAATTCGCAAGCTTTGATTGAAATTTGATAGTGTAATATGGCAAGTTTTAAAACTTGTTCCTTGCAGGTAGTATTCGATTTTTTGGTGAACATTAATAAATTTGTTTAATTATTAACTTGTGAAACAAAAAAGATTCAAATCATTTAGTTGCCAAGATTGGCAAATGAAATATGATTTATAAAGTGTTTCTGTGTGTTTCGCCTCATCGTCTAAAGTTTATTACAAAAGAACAAACAATTAAAGATTAGGAGGGGGGCACCTGGACGTAACTTGCATCTGCCACACTCTTTCTGATAGCAATCCTGAAAATACCAGAAAAATACCTGTTACTTATTTACACCTGTTTCTTATTTATCTGCTGATTAATTTCCAAAATGAAAAAAAAAAAAAAAATATTTAAATCAAATGATTTTTTTTTAAATTAGTTGATTTAAATCTAGATTTAAATCTTGATTTAAATTGGTTGATTTAAATCGTGCCAACCCTGATTTGCGTGCAGGTGTTTTCGCGTGAGAGAAGTGTCCTCTTAAGATAAATATAATATTTAATACATATTAAGTGAAGTTTATTACGAGTTTGGATTATGTTAGACAACTTTTTTAAGTTGGGCGAACTTTCGAATACATTACATATTTTGAACATATGCAGAAGCGATTTAAACGAAAGATGATCCAACTCAAGTTGGTTAAATCCCAACAAGAAAGGCTAATAAAACAAATGATTCAGCTTTATAGATTACAATACAATATCATCTACATGCATTTTTGGTACAGGTTAGCGAATTGGTTCCTTTTGATTTAGATTCACAAAACAGAATTTAATTATAAAAAACATTTAAAATTAAAAATTCTTAGATCAAATATAGCTGGATTTTATGTGTGATCCTATTTCTTTAATCTAAATTATTTTACTATCTTCATTCGAAGATCTATTTATATATATATATATATATATGTATGTATGTATGTATGTATGCAACAAAAATGAAATCACAAATGTATAAACAAGTTGGCAGAATGCTATAAATAAACAAAAATGCAATGAATGAAATTCTTTGTTATTTGTGATCATATAATATTACATCTTTGATAACAAGTTGCGTATCACAAATTCCATTTTCATTCGTCATTGTTCTACTTATGTGCATTCCATTTAATATCATACGTTCCATTTAATTTTATGTGCATTTCATTTATTTTTTTCGTTTGTAGTTTCCTGGTTTGTGTATATTCCATTAAGAGATCCAACAGACTTGATGCGCTGTTAGTGATTTCAAAATTGTTCTTTTGCCTCACCCCCTCAATAATAATAATAATAATATATATTTTTTAATTTTTACTGCTTTATTTGTATTTAATCAGGTGTGTATGTATCGAAATACAGATCAATTTTTTGAGGTTGGGAAGTGCAAAAATTATGTGAATAAATATATTTTTTATTTTATTTATTTTATTCATTTTATTTCATTTTTTTATTTATTTTTATTTATTTATTTATGTATTTATTTATTTATTTTTTTTTGGTGGTGGGGGGGGGGGGGGGGGGGAGGTATATTCTATTCTGAAAGGTAAGAACATTTTATTTGTAGGTTTCAGAGTGAAATCGTGTGTTCTGCGATTCTTTTACTACAAAAACTAGGTGGGAAAGGCGGTTTTGAGAGCTACATCACCCGGGGCGAGATTTTTCTTTAACCTCCCTTATGAATATCTCCCATATAAACTACTTTTAAAAGAATTGTTTCATGTATTTTTGTCCCTTTATTTTTTTGTGGCCCGGGTCTCATTTTGCCCTCAAGCTTTTCTGGGAATTACAAAAGGAATTTTTTCATTTAAATATCTGTTTTTAATTTATGTTCAGGTTAACAAATTTAAAATTAAATAATTTACTAAAAATATATATTTATGTATATATAAAGCCCCCCCCCCTTTTTTTTTTTTTTTTTTTAAATTTGAAGATTTTTGTGTTCCGGATCCCCTTAAATTATATGAATAATGCCCTGTGTTTGTACCAGGTGAGGGGCGCTCCCGTTTATTAAAAAGACAAGTCTGTCCTAAAGCATTCATTTTTCTATAGCAAATAAATTTTTGCATTTGCATTTGACCAATTACATTGTTCTTACTTAGTTCTTCCTGCAAGTATAAAGATTATTGGAAGCCTTATTTTTCATAATTGGGGAATTTGTCTTTCTATTTCGCTTATTAAAGTCAAGTAAGGAATATTGCGTCTTCTGGCAGCACTTTTCTAATTTTTTATACATTTCTCTTTTATTTCAATAATTGCAAGTTTCAAGTCCGCTTCATAATACTATAAAAATGCTTTCCTTAACTCTGCGAATCTTCTGAAATACATAATATTCTGTGGTTTGCATTTGTATCGAAAATGTTTATAAATAAAGGTAAGCATAGCTCTGCTAACTTTTAAGCTTTTTTCTTCCCACTATAATTTAGTATTAAAATTTTACATATTTAATCAGCGAATTTCGTGATTTAACAAGTCAAGAATTTCTTTTACATTTTTGTGGTTTAAAAAAAAAGGGGGGGGGTGGTGGCATGAAAGTTAGCAGCTATAGATTTAGTCAATGTGTTACTGGTCTCGAAATTATTTTAAAGCCTTGATAAAACAGAGATTTATTAGTTGTTTATTTATTTTACTTCTAGTATTTATTCTTTTCTTCCATTTATCGACATTACATTCAATAAAAATGAGATTTTTTCGCCATTTCATAATAGAAACCAATAAACTGAATTGATTTTTAGATCTGTCTAAAAATTCAGTTATCGTAGCGTCAATCATTTTGCCTCGGAAGTCAAGAAAACACAGCAAAAATACAGATCAATAAAAGAAAAAAAAAATGTTACAAAAGTGAAAATACCCTAAAATTGTGTCTAACAATGTGTAAGAATAAATGTTTTTCATTTCCTCCCGGAAATTTTCTTGGATTTTTCTAGAATTTTTTAAAACTTCTCTGAGTAAGAATTCGGATTTATTTTCTGGAACAAATAATTAATGTCTTTATTTTATTTCATTTTATTTTTCATTTACCTGTTGTTTTTTCTTCTGCTGTTTATTTACGTTTTTACTGTTTGAAATCGCTTTCGTTTTATTATTTGTAGTAGAAATTTTTTTTTCTTAGCCTTTCATTTTATTTTATTTTAATTGCAATTTTTTCTGAAGAAAATCGTGGCAATAACCGTAATAAACCTATTAAAAATTTAAAAAAAAGACTTTTTAAAGTGTTATTATTATTATAATTATTATCTATTTATTTATTTAGTTTTAAAGCTTAATCCTTTGTTACTGTTTGAAGATTAAGTAATTTTGAATTAAATACTTTCAATGCATTAAGCTATCAAGCAGTAATTAATTTTAAGTACTGATTAGTTTTGTTTATTAATTAATTCATCTTTTATTTTAAAAAATATGATATTGATTGATGCTTACAAAAACAAATCAAGAACAATATCAAACAGCGCCACAAAAGTTATAATGCTCTGATGTTATATCGTACAGAATTTTTTGTTATAATTAGAATAATTTATTATTTAATATTAAAGTTGGAATTTTTTTTCTTCTGATATTGAAATGAAGATCTGATTATGATATATTGGAATGTTGAGAACAACACTTTGTTTAGCATTTGTAATTTGTTATGTTAAATTTTACTATAAAAGTATTTTTAGAATTATTTGTTAAATTCGATAATTTAGTATAATAAGTAAACTTATTTTTGTAAGTAAAACTAAGAACAGCGTTATGCAAAAAGCTAGATACTTGGTCACCTGTGTGTAATAATTCCCTGAAATTTGATTTCAACAGTTTTAAGCGTGTTCGTGTTATTGCTTGAATTAAATTTAAGCTCAATATGTGGCATGGATAAAAATCTGCACGTAATGTACAGGGCTGTCTAAAAGAATTCAAGTACATTTCCGTCTATTATTAGAAATTACTAAAAGTGAATTTTAATCTTCGTTATGCTTTATCTAGCTAAATTGAATTTTAACGTACTATTCAAAATACAGTCAAACCTCGTTAACATGAACCTTAAAAGGAATCAAAATTTTGTTCATATTATCAGTATAAAATTTTTGTATTCGTTTTTTGTTGGGGGGGGGGGGGGGGGCATTGTGAAAACAGTTCATATTAAAAGTAATTCAAGTTAAGCGCGTTCATGTTAACGAGGTTTGACTGTATATACAAACATATACATAAGTGTAAACGGTACAAAAGGGACTGCGAAGTTTTATTTACGTATTCTGGAAGTGCTGGATAGTTTTTCATTGTCTATGCTGGACGCATGAATTTTTTTTCTTTTGATATGAATTTCTGAGGTGTGCTAAAACCTGATTTCTGTACATCGGATACAAACCGTTACAGTGGTTTACAGTATAAGTGGTCGCAGTTTTATTTTTGTGATTGTTCACATTATCTGACGCAAAATTTCAAAGAAATCTGATACAATAAATAACCACTTAGCAATCGTCTATGAAACACGAAGTCACTAGAGATTTAATCGGATTAAATAGGAGAACCACCTTAGGTAAAAATCAATATCGTAGAATTTAATCCAGTGCGGGAATTCGTGTAGTGTATATGTCAACTTCCATCATCCAGATGTATTCATAATCATTTGCTTAAGTTATCATAAATCATATTCTTGACGACGAGTCCTTTCAGATGCCTACGTGTTATTGGCAATGGAAAAAAGTCTTTCAGGGTGAAATATGTTTCCATTTTTGCATTGATTTTTTTTTCTTTATTTTTTCTTTATTTTTTTTTTGAGATTTTCAGATATAATGAAAAAATGAATGTGTGACGTGTGTGCAGGGCCGTGCTTAGGGGGGGTCAAGCCGGACATTTGCCCAGGGCCGCCAAAATTTGGGGGGCCGCAAAAAAAATTATAATTTTTACATTTGTTTAGGATTTATACTTTTGTTTATATTACGCCTTGTCATTAGGCATTCATATCTTTCGCAGATAATTTGAGGTAATAAAAGAAAACCAACCGTAACCTGTTGAATTCAGTTCTTATCAACATATGTTACACCTATACATATGAACTAGAAATACTTTCTACTCTAAAGAACTTGGAATTACCGAATAGAAACCTTTATTAGTGCTCCTGATAGAGAATATTCCGATAATATCATGTTTTATACATGAAAAAAAATTCGACTCAATAACCGTAAAATTTTGCCAACAATTTTGAAAATTTTCTCAGTTTAATTACCAATTTTATGTCTGAATCTTGAATATGGGGTGTGGGAGACCAACGAAACAAGATTAAGTGAGCAATTCAACCTTTCAGACAAAAAGGCCGCAGCCAGAAGGGGAAAGGCTAAATTTGTCCGTAATTTTCCGAAAATTTAAAACAATCGTCATCAGTCTGAAGTTTGGACTTTGAAAAAATGTATCGCGATTTTCGACAAATGGTTGTCGAAAAATATCAAATTCGTCAATCATTCGCAGAAAAAAAATCTGATTTGGTTAAAAGGAATATGCAAGTAGTCGGATTTTGTTAAAAGACAGCAGATAAAATCAGAATTTTGTCGAAGGGCCGTAAAAAAAACAGGAATCTCGTCAAAGGATCGCGGGAAAAAGTCAAATTTCGTCAATTAGAGAAAAAGCACATTTCTTTAAATGAACACGATTTTCTTCTAATGACTGCTGAAAAACGCGAAATTTGATAAACGATCGTGACAAAAAAGATAATTTCATCAAAAAGTCGAGGAGAAAATGCTAATTTCGACAAAGGATCGTGGGAAAACGCAAATTTCGTCAAAGGGTCTCAAAAAACCGCGAATTTCCTCAAATGGCTGCGGAAAATTTGCAAATTTCGACAAAAAATCAGCCCCTCCCCCCCAAAAAAAAAAAAAAAAAAACGCGAATTTCAACAAAAAATCACAAAAAGACACGCGTTCCATCAAAGAGCCAAGAAAAAAAAACTAATTTCGTTGAAGAATTGTAAAAAATGCGAATTTCGTCGATGAACCACTGGAAAAAAGCTAATTTCGTAAAGGGTTGCGAAAAAAATCCGCATTTTGACAAAGGATTGCGGAGAAAATGTCAAATTTCGACAACTAATCGCGAAGAAAATTCAAATTTCGTCTAATGACGGATGAAAAACACGAATTTCGAGAAAGTGTCGCGAAATAAAACGCAAATTTTGTTAAAGGGTTGCGAAAAAAAACGCAAATTTCGTCAAAAAGCCGAGGATAAACTTGCAAATTTCGACAAAGTATCATGCAAAAGAATCGCGAATTTCGTCAAAGCATTTTTTAAAAAAATGCGAATTCGTCAAAGGGCCGCAGACAAAAGCTAATTTGATCAAAGTGCTGCGGAAAAAATCGTGAAATTCGACAAAGAATTGCGAAAAGAGCCCGGAAAAAACAAAGTTTCGTATAAATACTACGGAAGAAAGCAAACATTTTCATAAAGCCGCGGGGGCAAAAATGCTAATTTCGACAAAATATCTCTAAAAAATACAGGCATTCCCCCAGAGTTCTACAAAAAAAATAATTTCAAAAAAGAATTAAAAAAAAGGTGAATTTGATGAAAAAGCTGTCGAAAAACGCGAATTTCGACAAAATATCGCGAAAAAACACATATTCCGTCAAAAAATTTCCTGAGCTGTAAGCCCATTAATCCCTTTCATTTCTTTGGGTAGAATGTAGTGTCATTGAGCTTTAACTCTGACACTAACATTGAGCTGCCCTCATGGAACTAAAGAGAAAAGAGCGGCTAGTCTTTTGAGCGGTAGAGGATAATATTTGAATATAGATTCGGTTTTGAAATAGACTATCGTATTTGATAATCGGTTTTAAATATAAATTTGCTTAAAAAAATGACTTTTGTGGTATTGGATTGTAATCCCAACAACCCCTTTCATTTCTTTCAGTATAATGTGGTGTCATTGAGCACTAATATGGTACTAAAGATAAGGGACGGCTCGAGGTCTGCACGGGCCGGAAATTCCAGGCCCGGGACCGGCCCGTTTTAAAATTCAACAGTTCGGCCCGGCCCGTTTTGGACCGTTACAATTTCTACAATTTTTAAAAAAACTCAGATTTTTATCATATATTTAAGATTTCTTTAAAGAATACTGCATAAATGTCTATTGAATGATTTTACGGTATATTTTACAGGAAATACACATTAACAACATGAATGAATACTTAGATTCTTAGGCTTTTAACATTCGAATAAAGATTCATTAAAAAATTAATATGGCTTAGAATAAAAGAAGAAAAAATAAAGCTAAAAACATCGTTACTTTTTAAGCTGTTTAATAAAAGAAGATTTATAAAAATATTTTTATATCATTTTATTAAAGATCTTAAATCCAAATTCATTCTTAAATTCAAAGAAGCTCCTTTCTGATACATTTCTAAATTAATTTTTTTCTCAGAAACGCATAAGATTAACAGGTATCTTTATTCAGAAATTTTATAATCGAATGGCGTTATCCATTATTTGATACAAGCAATTTAAGAATACTGCAAGCAAATAAAATATTGTCATAATTAGCGTTTTGAATAGAATTTCCGGAAGCGTTAGCATGGGAAGGGAGAAAAGCCTGCAATCATTTGAGAAACTATTATATCTCAACAAAGTTATACAAGTATTTTATTTATGAAAAATAAAAAAACGTTTTTCGATTCCAAATCCCTTTAATAGTTAAGCTTATCACTTTTATACTTTTACAATTTAAAATTAATCAGAAAATGTGTCAAACTTTCGCATTATTGAGAAATTAATTTAAAAACCATCCAGAAGTATATATCCAAAGATTAAGCTAACATAAGTTCTTTATCGCTATTAATAATTTTTACAAATCATGTTTTCTGCCTTACAGATCTTGAGAACATTTAAGTCTAGTTCCGGTCCGGCCAGTCTAAATGTAGAAAAATAATGCACACTTGATCTCGACCCTGCATGAGTCAGCTAAAAAAATATTAAAACGGGTTATGCTCAATGTAACTCTCCGATGCCGATCTCTACACTGTACATTTTTATATTGATGCTGTCAAACTAGTATGGCTCATAACGCACATTTATACTTATTCTCGTTAAAACCATTTTCGTTGAAAATAGCTCATATTTTATCGTCTCTGCTTAAAACTTCAAAACGGGCCGACAGGCCCGGAAACTATCGGCCCGGCCCGTCTGGCCCGTTCATTTTCTTTGCCGGCCCGGCCCGTTTATGTTGTTTGTCGGCCCGGCCGGATCCGTTGAAAAAACTATTCTACATCTGCCCGCTCGTTATAAAATTCGAAAGGATTCCGCTGGGCCCGGTACGGGCCAACCCCGGCCCGTGCAGACTTCTAGGTACGGCTAATCCATTGAATGATATGGGGAAAAAAATAGAAATTTGTCTCAAACAAAATAAAAAAAATCTGCACAAATTTTAATTTTATTATCGACTATTTCAAGGTAAGGGGGCTCTAATTTCATCACCCCCCCTTCCCATCTTTGGGTATGCTGTATGTCAATGTGGACTAATATGGGGTTAACGGGAATGGCTATTTCGCTGAAAAACAGAAGAAAAAAATGTCGATCTTAGATTTATCTAAAAAAGTAAGGATTTTTTTTTCATTTAATTTTCAAAAAGAGAAGGGCTGTAATCCCATCACCCCTTCCTTTCTCTTTATTCATGGCAATGTGGATTAAAATGAGATTAATAAGAATGGCTAATCCACTGTATGTTTAAAAAAATTACAATTTTTTCTCAAAAAGAAAGAAAAAAAATCAGTACTTTTTTCATATAACTTTCGAAAATTTCGGGCTGTGGTTTAGCCCTATCACCCCCTCCCCCAACACATCCTTGGGTACACCCATGGAAGTAAGGATGATACAAATACGTAGAAATTCCCTCGTATAAAAGTACTCGCGCCACTGCCGATTAGATATTATAGAGACTCTAAAAACAAGCTAATTTGCTGTTTTAAAACCGAGTATTATTTACGAAAGATCGAATTATCTCGACCAGTGACCAGGCCGCCAAAATATATTTCGTCCAGGGCCGCCAAAGTCCTAAGCACGGCCCTGCGTGTGTGTCTGTGTATCAGTCTTATCTGTCTCTCCCTCTCTATATCCTGGTTTGTGCACGAATGTTTATATACAGAACAATTAAATTTCGTTACTTAGACCTATGTTTATGTACCTCAAAATACTTTTTTTTTTTTTTTTTTTTTTTTTTTTTTTTTTTTTTTTTTCAAAATTCTGCCTGCATTATTTGTTGTTGTTTTCTGACGACGAGACTTTTTTATGTATTTTTTAATGAAACGACCCCAGTAATTTTCACATTGCAATTGCGAGTTATTTAATCGCTCTAAATTAAAGATAAGATATTGCGAAGATTTCCAAACTAAAATGCTGGTATTCAAATTTAAGAATTTCGTTCGTTTTACGTGACAAGTTTTCTTGTCAACCGGCTTTAATGAGTTAAAGAGGTACTATTACAAAGAATTTAATATTATAGTATTTTTAAAATTTATTTCGGCTGTGATCATTAGAATATGTTTTATTTTAATATTAAATTAAAAGATATAAATACATAAATAAATTAAGGGATTAGGATCAAGCACAATGGAAGCAGAGGTGGAGCTGGCATTGATGGACAGACGGAGCACTAAAAAAGCGGATCTTAAATGCATGAGATTATATGTATACTAGTTCAGAGCAATTTTGACAAAAATGAAAGAACTATTTCAAATATTTGAAATCCGTGAGAAAGTAAGATAAAAGGAAAAATCTGAATTCTCGCTAGTTCGAATTATACGAAGTCAAGAGAAAATAAGTTCGAATAAATGAAAAATTTTAATATTACTCTGCCATTGAAAATTTCTGGACTTCATGTTTAGTTCGAATTAAGCGAAGATTGGATTTATCAGATTTCGAATTAACGAGAGCCGACTGTAATTAAATAAATAAATAAATAAACTATTCGGCATATTTTTAAAAATAATCATTTTGCATTTTAAAAGCAAGTGATTTTTTATATGAATAATCTAAAATGTGATTTTGTCAATTGAAAAATCATCAAAAATGTATAAAACACATTAAAAAACATATCCAATAAATGCATTTTTTCATTAAAATAAATTTGTAAATTTGACTCAATTTACACAAATCCCTCCCCTCCTCTAATCTCTTTTAAAGTTTGTTAAAATTATCGAAAAAATTTCGAAATTTAACGGGGCAATCTTTCTAAAGGTAACAACCATAACACTTTTTGTTCTGTTATTTTCTATAATAATCAGTAATAATAATAATATTTATTAATATTGTTATTAAATTAACCCTTCCTTATATAGATATATAAGTATGTTTATTGCATTTTGTACAATATTTAATGTTTATTTTACATTAATTTTTTTTCACATTTAATTATTTTTTTTCACAAAATACTTTCCAACGTGATTTGAGAGTATGAACAAACTTAATAATATTATTCTTTTTAAGTCGCAAAAACCAATTAGTATTACATCAACATTCAGAATTTAAAATGACTATTAAAGGTTAAACTAATTGTTAACATCTTTATTATCCTCCTCTTTTCCAATATATTTTATTTATATTTATACCGCAATTATTTATGAACATGTATGACAAGAATTGTAAGTTTGAACAAAATATTATAGCGCTCTTGACTAACAGTAACAGTATGACATTTTAATTTTCTGTATTTTTCCCTCAGTTTATGTTTATTTTGGGTGCGTTCCAACACTTTTCAGTGATTTTGGTGACATTTGTAGTTATTTATATTTAGCAGTTACGTGTTAAGAGTTATAAACAGAATTCACTGTTTATTGTACGCATATTTTTTTAAAATGTTGAACAACAACTTCCGAGAAATATTGTTATTCTGAAACAGACCTCGCGTAATATTATAAATTCATTCTAGAACATACCTCACATAATATCCATAAAACATTTTAGAACAGTCCTCACATAGTTTCCAAAATATATTTTAGAAGAGACCTCACATAATATTCCTAGTTTAAATCTGAAATTATAATACGTGAATTTTAATTTACATTGCTAACAAACAAGGCATAGAACTAACAATGAAAACAGTGTGCAAAATGATCCCGGTCAGGATAATAATTTTTAAAATAATTTTTATTTATAATTAAGGCAGACGAAGTTGGCCAATAATTCGGACGACTAATATAAATTTGCATGGACAAACTTAATAATATTTTTTTAAAGCCACAAAAACTAATTAGTATTATATTAGCATTTAAAATTACTACTATTAAAGGTTAAAAATATATAACAGATGGTGAATTATGTTTATAACGCTTTGTTAACGTTTTTATTAAACGCCCTCTTTTCTAATAAATTTTGTTTATATTTATGCCGCAATTATTTATAAAAAATGTGTGACAAGAATTGTAACTTTGAACAAAATATTATGGCGTGCTTGACTAAAAGTATGACAATTTAATTTATTGGCCTTTTCCTACAGTATATGTTCATTTTGGGTGTGTTCCAGCACTATTCAGTGATTTTGGTGACATTTATAGTTGTTTATTTCTAGCAGTTACGTGTTAAGAGTTATAAACATAATTCACTGTTTATTGTAGGAATATTTAAAAAAAAATGCTGAACAACAACTTCCGAGAAATATTGTTATTCTAGAACATACCTCACATAATATTATAAATTTATTCTAGAACATACCTCACGTAATGTCCATAAGATATTTTAGAACACATCTCACATAATATTCCTACTTTAAATCTAAAATTATAATTCGTGGGTTTAAATTTACATTGCTAACAAGGCATAGAACTAAGTGAGTGAAAAATTATCCAGGCCAGAGTAATAATTTTTAAATTAATTTTTATTTATTGAGTTAAAATTTTGAATTTTTTTTTTTTCTGATGGTTGAAGCATTGTCTCCAGTACGAGTCAGGTACAAGTATATTTTCATTTGATTTAGATTTTACAAAATATAACATAATATAAAATAAACATTGTAATTATGACACTATAAACATAACATAAGATGTAACTCTGAAAATTTCCCTTTTCTACAAGCGAAGCATAATTAATAAAAAAAATATATATTTTTTAAATCGACCCCCCCTCCCCCAATTCTACTACTTCTCTAAAAGTCCTTATCAGACGAAAATTCCAACTGCGTAATGGTAAATACCATTTTCTTTAAATAAATAAATAAAAAGAAATACAATTTTATTTTAATTTCGTATCCTCCATTTGCATTCGTCTCATTAAAGTTAAAATAAACATTCTAAAAAATGGTAATTACATGTTATAATTTCTCGCTTCTAGAACTATTTTAAAAATACTGTCTATTTCAGCCATGCCCTTGAAATTTTATTTCCTTTTCCTTTAAACAATTTTTCTCAACAATTAAACTTCCCTAAAGGCGCTAAAAGAAAGAAAATGGTGACCGCAAAACCCGCTTCCTCTACCTGTTCCAAAATTAGTATCGAGCATAAACCTTTTCTTCTTTCAAAAGAAGCGGGACACTTTATATTACGGTTAACGTGAAAAGTGATGTGAACTTGACATTCACTTCTGAGAGATTAAAAACTCTTTTTTTTATTTTGTTTTAACCCAGTTTGAATTTTGATTAGCAAAAATACCTGGTTAATGGAAGAGATGGCTGATTAACGGTCAGCGCATATTCAACTGGAGCATGTCGGGATTTTTGTTTTTTATTTTTTAAATTTCATGTACATTTTATGGCAACAATAATTAAAAGTTAATAATTAATAATAGAGTTGGGACGAATATTCGGCCCTATTCACTACTAGACCCTTTTGCGGAATGCTTCAGTTGGGTACCAGTGGCCGAATATTTCGAGATATCTACCCGAATATTGCAAGATATCTTGCCAAATAAATTGAGGATAAGAATATTTTTTATTTAATCCATTCGGGTTTCGTTCTGATACATTCATAAAATCATTTTTATTCTTAATTACATAACCCAAATAAGCATTTTCTTGTAAAATTCTACAAAGTAAATTCATCTAGTGGCAACTTATATACTTATTTCTATTTTGGTGTAAATTTGTCTAGCACTAATAAGCCAAAAACATATTTAACAAGGAAGAGAGAGCACAAAGTACAGATAGATTGAAAATAGAGTTATACAGAATAGCAATATTTGATATTATTTAAGCTTCATATCTTTTTGAACTTTTATGATATAGCCATTCATACTTTTCTAGGATATACAGCTAAAACCAACTCTACCGTGTACAGTTTTTTTTTTTTTTTTTTTTTTTTGGGGGGGGGGGGGGGAGCATTCTTATTGTTTTTTTAGCAACGATTTTTGTTAAATAATACAGTTAATAATTCATATACCGTAATTTCCGGCGTATAATGCGCCGATCAAACAATTCTTTTTCGACCCTTTTATTTAGCAATTGAAGCCAATTATTTACCACAATTGAAAAAATTAGATGTTATTAAAAAAAAAAAAAAAAAAAAAAAAGGGCCGGGGGGTCGAAAAATGATTGTTTGACCCGCGGATTATACACCGGAAATTGTGGTATTTTTTGTACAAAACCCTCTGAGCACGAGTAAGATTCGCACTTGACTGTTTATTATAGTTTAACTACAAACACTACCAATTTTTTTTTTCTCGTTTGGAACTGCAGTATTATCATATAAGAGACTATTGAATAGGTGAATTTTAATTAACAGACCTGAACAAAATGTTTAGCACAAAACCACCATCCTATGAGTTAATCGTGCCTTTTATTCATATTTCAATGTAGTGGTCTCACAGATCGCTTCTCAGTAGTTGTGTGACAATTTTTGTCACATCATTTAAAGATTAAATAAATTGCTGCAATTTTATTTTTTATATTTTCTTCTCATTTAATTTATCAATTCATAATATTGTTTAAAAACAACCACAGTTTTTCAAATGCACCCATCGATTATTAGTTGTAAATTTCAGTAAACAGCACTTTATATGCAAAAGTACTCAATGTAAAGACGTGACAGCTTTTCTTTAATGGGTATAGTCAGGGACTACAAAAGTAGAAAATTCTTCGGCACCAGGAAAGATTCTTAGGAGTCAGCTTAAAGAATCATTTCTCTGAAGGTACTCACTGCAAAATGGAACACTGGAATGGAATCGCATTCGCCTTTTTTTGAGTGATCCGTGTCATTGTGAAATGAACAAGTTAACCGTCATTCAATTAAAAAAAAAAAAAAAAAAAAAAAAAAAAAAACTCAGAAATAATTTTAAGAAAATACCACTTTTACATCTTAAAAATTAAATAGAAATAATCTATGAAATTTAACATTTAGGCAGTAGACAAATTAATATCCTTACCTTCATTTCCCAACAAGAAATTATGTAGGTAAACTAACGATGCTTTTGAGATTTTGAATTTGAAATACCCTTGGTCAGTTGATTTTTCAGAATTGAAATCCTTTAAAGTTTGTTCATTTAAATTTATGAACAATAAACTGTTCATATACTATCATCCTCTTTTAAATTAGAACGGAGTTTACTTTTGACAATGCCCATTTTGCAGAAACCCCCTTTCTAAAGAAAAAATTAAAATTAGTAAGTAGGTAAAAATGTTAGTCGCCAAGAAGAATTTCTTAGTCTCCGAGGTTTGTCTGACCCTAACATAGTATATGATAAAATGTAACAGTGGTTATATAATATTTAATACTTCCATTGACATTTTTTCTTAATAAATTATTTTTTTCTATGTCATTTATTAACAATTTTTTTTATTTATTACATCGAGGATCAGGGCATGTTAATCTTTATTTTCATTTTTATAGTATTTGATTTGGTTGGGTTTATCTTTTATCTGAATTTTGCAGCTAATCCTATTTTTTTCTTGCTGAGCTGATTTATTCTAAATTTACTTATTTACTTAATGCCAATCAATAATAGAATACTTACTACTTACCAATTTAAAAAAAAAAAAAAAAAAAAGCTTGACATTGAGAGATTAAAAACTGTTTTGTTTTAACCCAGTTTGAAGTTAAATTTTAAAAATATATGGTTAATAGAAGAGATTGCTGGTTATCGGTCAACCTATCTTTGTATTCAACTGGAACATGTCTGCATTTTTGCTTGTTAAATGTTCTTTTCTTGAGTTAACATTAACTGTGTTTTCATGTTTAAATTCTTGCAACGTCTGTATTAAATGATACAACATATTTTTAAATTACAATTTCAGAATTACTTTCACATGAAATTCCCTATTCACCTACTTGAACTAAAAGTAAACATTGTAGTCAAGAGGTTTTAATTCTTGTTTTTAGTGTACATCATATTTGTATTTAGTTTAAAAAAGAAAAATAGATATAGGATGTAATGTCTTGGGAATATGTAGGATAAAATTAAAACAAGAAAATCTCAATTTGACAGATCTTTCAAGGTATCCAATCAAGTGTAAAATCACATCGACCTAGATCTTCTTTCTTGATAGTGCCCTTAATTCTAATTTTAAATTAATGGGAAAGACCAAAATACACGAAACACTCATTTAAAAATGGTCTGATTTGAAAATTACCATTTTATCACAATGGTAATTTTTCTGAAATGGGTAATTTGTAGTATTATATGTTATTTAAGCTGGCTTAAGTTTTATTTTGTAAGAATGTTTAGACAAGATAAAGAAGGTCATTTTGACGTTTTATTATTCATTTTTAAGATTGGTTGTTTTTAGTAATATAAGATGGAATCTCAAAAATTTTTATCTTTAAAGTAAAATAGGTTATAATAATGAAATACTTTTTTTAAAGAACATCACTGTTGATTTTAACATAAAATAACCGCACTTAAATCATCTTAGATTTGAAACATAAACTTATCTTTTTAGGGGTTTTCTTTCTTTCTTTTCTTTTTTATCGGTACTTACGCATGAGAATAAAATAAATTAAAAGCTGATGTTTTCAAAATGTTTGCCAACTGAGAGATAAGAAATCTCTGCATAATATTCCCGATAATTTGCTTGAGACATTTTTTGCTTGTTTGTTTGCTTAATGTGATTTGTTGGGCATGAAAGGGAAGAAAGCGGGGAAGAATATTTCAATTTAGTTCAATGATACCAGATTATCTTTTACGACGCACATGGCCATATAAAGTTTAAGTAACATAATTACAAAACTGAAATTTTTAATCATATATATATATTTTTAATTAAGTGATCGGAAATAGCTTTCAAAAGTATTATGACAAGTTAAAAAAATCTATTGCATTTCAATTTTAAGATACAGGAATAAAGAATAAGTGGTATTCTTACAATCTGTTTCAATTTCGTATAAGCTGTAAAATTATTGAACGAAACATTCACTTTTAAGTTATATTTAACTTCAAATTTAGTTAATATGTTCCATTTTGATCTGTTATAATACTTGGCTCCTATCTTGAATTATTTTCCAACTATTTGAAATCTTAAATGTGCTCTTAGTTCAAAGAGAAAATTCCAATAAGTAACTTTTCGACGAATTGCAAAGTGAATATTATTTCATTGATACATTCTAAAAATTCTTTGCGTTTTATTGGTCCATTCTTAAAAATACTTCGGAATAAGTTCTATTGAAAATGAATACTAGATATAGCTGTTCTTGCCAATAGAGAATGCCGGCCTTACTTGTGGCTGCAAGAAAAGACTTGAGTCATTTGGAACTGTTTAATAATATTATGGAAGAAATTAAATTTTGAGAGTTTGAAATGTTAAATAAAGATAGTTTATTCTAAAAGAAAAATCTATTTGCTGAGCTAAAGTTCGGGCTCTTGATCTGACACATGTATGTTGAGGCAGATGTGAATAATTAACAGAAATATAGCTTTTTTTCACAGTCAGGTTAAATTAATTGTATGTACAAAAGCAACACAATATAATAAACAGAACTTTCTATTAAATCAAGAAAATGATTTGATTAAACAAGGCAAATTTTACTTCTGGGGATAGACAAGGATTCTTAAGCCTTTTTGCGGCACGTGTACGCTTTGTTCGTTCCCAAACGGTTAAAGCAGGGACATGACACGGGGGCTTGAGAACAAAACCCAGGGAAAGACAAAATTTTGGAACAGAACGAATGTACCTATAATCCCCTGCCATTCTCTTAAGGAGAATGTAAACATAAAACAAACTATTTTTTTTTTTTTTTTTTGTCAGAATCTTACGTGCAAGACAAATTCAAAATATTTAAAAGGCAATGTAGCAATGTAAAAATCAAATGTATTAAAAATCAAAAAAGCTTTTTTTTTTATGATAAAATTTAGTTTTTTTTTTTTTTTTTTTTTAAACTAATGGAACTGACTTTTTGTTTAAAAAAAATAAATAAATGAATCATCATAAGCCATCTCCCCATGAATCCCCATTTAATGTAATTCGCAACACATGAATGTAAAGAAAAAAATATTTATTTCTCCCCCCCACAGAGGGTTTAGGGAAGTAGAGCTGCTCCCTTTTTCTGATTCGCGAAAGATTTTTTTTTTTTTCAGTTTAATTATCTAAAACTCTTTGAAAATAAAAAAGAAATTATTACTTTTTTTTTTTCAAAATCACGTGCAAAAATGATGATTTATTTAATTAAATTTGAAAAATAAGGCAAGGGCAATAGCTAATCCCCCCCCCCCCCCCCGCTTATGTAACCATGCTCATAAATATACTTGGAAATAAATTCTATTGAAAATAAGTACTATGTCGCGTTGCTCTTATTACTATGAGAGTGGAGACTTACTTGAAGTGGCAAGTAAAGTGCTGAGGAAAACTTGACTTACATTTTAGGGTTTTAGAGCAAAACAAAACATATAAAAAAACCATTTAGGTATGTAATAAATAAGATAGATTAAATATACAAAAATAAAGTTCTACCGGCTTCTTTTAAAGTGAAAAATTGAAGAAATTTATTATTATTTTATTATTATTATTATTATTATTCAAGGGGATTGTCTATCCTTTCTCTCCTCCTCTTCATGAAAATAATAATAATAATAATAATGAAATATATTGGCGCAGATGGCTTCATTATTGATCGATGACGATGCCGCCCTCCTCAATCTCCGTTTAAGTTATTTTTTAGCTCATGAACATAAGCTAACAATTTTTTTTTTCCACGGTTAATCTCCACACACACACACACACAAAGAAAAAAAAAGTTTTTTTTATTAGTGTTTAATTATTTTAAATCCTGTGGAAACAGGGATTTTTTTTTCTTCGAAATAATGAGAGAAATAAAAGGATTTAGTTTCTTTAAATTAAAAAATATTGCAGGATCAATAACCCCCCCCCCCCCCCCCCCCTCCGTCCCGTCCCGTCTCGTCTCCTAAAGGTGCCCATGTCATAAACATACTTCAGAATAAATTCTATAAAAAAAATCAGTACTGGATCGCTGTTCTGTTGCGAGATCATACGAGAGTGGCGACCTACTTGAGGGCGGCAAGTAAAGAGTTGAGCGGAAACCAAAAGATGTATGTGACTTGCATTTTAGAGTTTTCGTCATTCTAAAAAGCCGTTGGAGAAAACCTGGTTTTTAAAGAGAGAGTCACGTTCGCTTCTCGGTTTTTCTCTTTGTACTGAAATCCTTGCACGTCATCTTTTGAGGAGCTAGCTACTTCTTTTTTTTCTTTTTTTGTTTTATGGTTTTCAACGTATACTTACGATAAAGCGTGTTAATACGTTTTATTATGTGAATGTGGAACGCAGACTTGTTTAGTAAGCTGGTTCTTAACAATTTGCATAGTAGGAAAAGATTTTTATTTTTATTTAGGATGTGACATAACTGGATTTGTAAGATTTCAGTCTTTTTTTAAGCATTTTCAATTTTTCTTAGATGATGCAATGTCTCAAGTTTAGATTCCTGTGATAATTTATTTATTCGCGAACTTTTGGGCCTTTTTAAGTGCGTGTTCGTAATTATGTAAATGCGTAGCACGTATAGTCGTTGTTCTGTCTGTCCGTCTCTCCGTATATAACAGAGCAAAAACTACCCAACCGAATCGTTTGAAATTTAAAATATAGAATTGTCGCATAATTTTCTCGAGTTATTTCAAATTTTATGAAAATCGGATTAATAGTTTAATTACAGAGATAATCAAAAGTATTCCGTTACATTACGACCAATAGTATTCAAGTGCATTTTAATGATGTTATATTCTTTTGAACATTATAAAATTGATATGTATGTATGAAGTATGTACTACAATATACATTCTGTACAATTTGTGGTGTTAAGAACATTTTTTATTTATTTACTGGGCCACACAAAAATATTCCATTGAATAAAAGTATAGGGAAAATTTTTTTTGGGGCGCTTTCAATTATGTTAATTATTTCACATTTTATGTAATTGCTATACATTGCTGAGGCTTATTACGCGTTATTTTCATTATAATAGAAAGAAGACAGTATTTACAAGGATACACAAAACATTTCTACTATTGTACTGTATCCGAAGTACTGTATACTATTACACCAAGATCTGAATATTTTTAAAACTTTATTATAGCACGAACGCACCTCATTTGCTATGTTTGACGGGCAATATCCAACTTGTTTCTTTTAACTATTCCTTACAAATTTTATTACAGTCTATCGAAAAAGAGAACAACTTCCACGTCTACAAAATAAAATAAATTCATCCTCATATTAGGATATCTTTTTCTAGCGGTGTGCATTTTTATTAGGTGCGTTCGTAGTTATGTAAATATGTAGCGCCTATAGTTGTCGTTTAGTCCGTCCGTCCGTCCGCATATAACAACGCAAAAACTACTCAACCGAATCGTTTGAAATTTAAAATGTATAATTATTACTTAATTTTGTGGAGTCATTTCAAATTTTATGAAAATCGGATGCGTAGATCAGTTACAGGGACAATCAAAAGTATTCCCGTTACGTTACGGTCAACGGGGGAAAAAGTTTCAAATGCATTGATTTTAATGGTGTTACACTCATTCGAACATAATAAAATGTATATGCATCTATGAAGTATATATTATTATATACATTCTGCATAATCTTTGATACAAAGAACATTTGTTATTGATTTACAAGGCCACACAAAAGTATTCCATTACATAATGGTATAGGGAGAACATTGTTTGATACGCGTTTTAGTTGTAATTAACTATTTAACATTTTATGAGATTGATATACGTTGCTGAGGAATGCTACAAGTTATTCCCTGTATAAAAGAAAGCAGATAGTATTTACAGGGACACACAAAAGATTTTAGCTACTATACCGTATCCGAAGTACTGTCTACTATAACAGTAAGATCTGAATATTTTTAGAACTTCGTTATCGTAGAACGCACCTCATTTGCTACGCTTCACGAGCAATTTCCAACTTTTTTTTTTTTTTTTTTTTTTTTAAGCTCTTAATGCTATTTTTTTCAAGCAATTAATATTTTAGTGAATAATTAATAATAAATAATTTGCTATACAGTTTTACCTAAGTTTTTTAAACAGAATAAAAAAGAATTAAATTATCTCTTTAATTTAGTTTTGAAAAGTGTTTTAATGGTACAGAAGGGAGAAAAGATAGAGGGGGGGGGGGGGAGACTACAGATAAAATTTTCAGTTTTCCCAAAAATATTTAGTATACATAAATCAACCATTTTACTTACCCATCATACGTAGTATAGGGTAAGTCTTGCAATCGTTTTGAAAATCGAAAATTTTTTTTGGCGGATTTACACGTTTTAGATAGTGGAGATTCCGAAAAACATACTTTTAGAAAAAAAATTTTGCCGTCCGTCTGTCTGTCTGTCTGTCTCTAAACGCTCTATCTCCCGAACAAATTGAGATAGAGACTTGAAATTTTGTATGTAGTTAGTATGTAAGAATGGGACGAACCCTATTTAATATCAGCAACCTCGATTATCCGGAACTATTTTTTTCGGACTCTCGAAAAATTCGTTCTGATGAAAGGTTATAAAAATTTTCGATTTTTTTTGTTCTAAGGAATGGACGTAAAAGGCAATAAAATGATACACATTTTGCATATAGAACGAAGTCGATCGGATTATTAGTTGCCGAGATATTTGTAATCTTGTTTTCCACATTCTTCGATTTTTAATGACCCTGTATTTCATTCAAATTTCAATTCAGAAGTATATTTTAATTGGAAATGAGACGCTTAATCCGACGCAGTTAATTGTTAGTTAATATAATTATTATTTTTGGAGTTATAAGGATGTTTCTTTTACGCAGTTCGGTACTACTTGAGTAGTTTGGCGTTTTATATAATTTGTCGAAATTGGTACATCAGCAGTTCTTTAATACAGCATTACTACGTATATTAACAATATACAAATTTTGTTTATGAATTGCAATGCATTGTATAAATAGTTTCACATGTTTTATTTTCATGTACATATCCATGATGGGTAAGTATTACGGTGGCCCCCAACGACTAGTTTTAAAGTAGCAAAATATAATATCGGCAATTTTTGTTAGTTCTAGTTACTTGACTGTAAATTAAATCAGCTGCAACATATTGTCTAATTTTGCAATGTAATAAATTTTAAATTGAATTTCGTTAATAGTATTTTATTTTGTAAGATAATAGTGAAATAGTACATAAAGTAATTGCCTTATCATAAAAAAATCATAAAGGTCATTTTCTTTCTATTTTTATATTATATGTTGCCTTTCTGCATGATCGACTCCATTTGCGATTATGGCTTGAGCCATGAAATTTTATTTTTAGTAACGCAATCAATAACTTCTAGTCTGACATTCAATCACGTGGTAAACTTTTCTGTACTTCTATCGGTAAAACAAATTAATTGTAAAAAAATAGAAAAGCTTATACATTGTAACTTTCATATACTCGATTACTTTTGCAGAGCAGAACTGGTTTTTCCTTTTAATCCTAATCTCTTGTCAACTATGTTAAATTGCCACAAGTTTTACAGTCTACTGCGCTAATATGGTGGGAGAAATTTGTTTTTGTCTGTTTTATAATTTTCCAATAATAACGATAATTCCTATATTAAGTTTTTTCTTCAAAATCTTCTTTTTTTCAAAGTCAAATGTTGATCTCAGCAGCAAATATTAAACATGATGATTGTTATAAATTGGTCAATTGCACCATAAATTATACTAAAAATATATGCTAAAATAAATACAATTACTAAATGGTATACTTAGAGATGGGAATGCTCGGAAAAAACCCGAAAAAATTGGGAAAAAAACTGGTTTTTTTTCCGAAGGCTTATTTTTTAATTTTTTCGAACTGGAAAAATTGAAATTTCATTTATGAAATAATATACTGAAAATTTTGTAATAGCTACATTCTCATACTTTTTATTTTATTTATTTTTATGTTGAGTGTCTCACATAAAAATTTTAATGTAGGTAATCTGATATTTGAGCAGAAATCTGTTTGAGAAGACTTGAAAGGATCCTTTACATTTTTTTCTTATTTGAAACACAAGACCCTTTGCAAAATTTCTCTTGAAAATAGACATTTCAGAAAAAGTTTAATCAAGAAATTGAATCTTTTGCAAGTGCAGTGATTGAAGGAAAAAAAATCTCATGCCATACAGCAGCTCTGAATCTTATTAAGTTGCATATATGCATGTAAATAACCTTATTAAAAATGTCTAAATAGGAACCTAAATATAGTAATAATTTCTTATTCAAAAATTCTGAATATATTTTGTACAAGTACATACAAAAAGTTCACAATTTCACAAAAACTTGATTACATGAAAAAAATCTAGATATGTAATTAAATGCAACTTCTCTTTTTAAAAATTAATTCATGTGTAAAATTATTGCAATGATATGCCGATTAATGGAAATGATAAAATTAAAAATTCAACATAAAATGTTGAAGTATGCATTTATTACTTTAATCTATCTTTTCAAGAAGTAAGTATTGAATTCGTGAAAAATTTGACTTCCAGTTTTTGGTGTACTTAAACGTTTTAGAAGGTCCTGAACACGTTTCGATGGTTTTTGGAAAATATCTGTCACCCTGTGAGTCTGTATGTGACAAATTTTATGGGCACTCTATCTCAAGAACTGATGCACATAATTTCATAAAACTTTAGATTCAGTTACACCTTGATATAAACTCGAGATGTTTAGTTATTAGTGTATATTGCCAAACCGATGGCCCTGCTATGCTGCATTATCCATGATTTCCACAATAGTTCTATCTCGAACTAATGTATGTATTTTTATAAAATTTCAGATTAAGTTAATCTTTGACATAACTTCGTGCTCATTCCTTTTTCATGTAAACTACTCAATAGATGACGCTGCTACGCTGCATTATTCATGATTATAGCAATAGCTTTACCTCAAGGACGATTTTTTTTTTTTTAAATCAAACTACAGCGTCAGACAGTTTCTGACATCAGAGTTTCCCCCAGAGGGTTTCAGGGGGCGCTCCGCCCCTCCTGCCCTTTAGTTTAAAAAATAGCGCCCCTCTTGCCCCTCATCCAAAAACTAGCGCCCCTCTTGTCATTCATTCAAAAAAAAAATAGCGCCCTTCTTGCCCCTTATTTGAAAAAACGCAGCCCTCCAGCAATGATCCGAACGTGCTAAAGCGCGTAAATTACGCAAAAAATCGGCGACGGAACGCAAAAAATAGTCTCATGTGTGTGCCGTGAGACGGGTAATTTCGTCAAAAAGTCACTAAAAGAACGGCAAGTTTCGTTAAAAATCTCGAAATAACGACTAATTTCCGGCAAAATTCACAAAAATAATGGCTAATTCCATCACATATTTTCACAAAACGGCAGATTTCCTCAAAAGATCGTGGGAAAATGACAAATTTCTCCCAAAAATCGCGATAAAATGGAAAATTTTGTCGAATGAGTCGCAAAAAACGGCAACTCTCGTGAAAAATAGTGATAAAACGGCAGATTTCTTTAAAAGATTTGCGAAAAAAAAAGGCAAATTTCGTCCAAAAATCGCAATAAAACAGAAAAATTTGTGAAAAGTTCCGTTTTTTCGCGATATTTTCACGAAATTTGTCGTTTTTTTTAAAGCAAATATGCCGTTTTTTTGCGATTTTTTCACGAAATTTGACGTTTTTTCGCAAAATATGCCTTTATTTGCGATCTTTTAACAAAATCTGCTGTTTTTTGGGACCTTTTAACAAAATTGGCCGTTTTTTTGTGATCTTTTAACAATATTTGCCGTTTTTTCGCGATTTTTTTACAAAATTTACCGTTTTTCAATTTTTTGATGAATTTTCTGTTTTTTCACGACTTTTTGAACCGCTAGATAAGTGCCCTTAAAAATGAATAAGTGCCCTGAAAAATGTAAAAAGTGCCCTTTTCAGAACAGTAGCGCCCTGCCCTTTTTTAAACCTGGGGGAAACTCTGTGACATATATATTAATGTTGTTTAGTGTTTGGTGTAAATTGCCCTATATGTAGCAAATGGCACTACTATGCTGCATTTTTCAAGATTTCGTTATAGTTGATTAATTGAATGTTTTTTCAAGGTGTTGAATCTAAAATTGATCTCCATTTTACCTGCATAATGTACAGTATTGTTGCAAAAACATGGGCAGTTTGCATTAGAAAAGTACAACTGCAATGAAAAAAAAACCCATATTTTATTACAAGTAACTATGTTCCAAATTATACTTTCTCTCTTGATTAAACTTTGAATTTTTGTAGTTTTCTAAAGCACAGTAGAAGTTTATCTCTGTATGTAACTGCTTTTGTTAATTTCTCAAATATTGAGCATTTACTATTTGTAGTGTTCTGTTTTCATAACTTTTGAGTTCCACTCTTAGAAATATAAAATTACCACGTGGAAACATTATTGAATATGGTTTCTTTCTTAAGAATAGAATACCAGATTTCAGGATAAAAAGAAAAAAATTACATTTAATTAAACTTAAAAAATATATATATATATATTTTTTTCTGGTTTCAGTGAGTAAATATCTAACAGTCAATAAAGCCTATGCTATTAGGTAGATTTCGTATGAAATACTACCTATTGCATTGTCTTCCATGTTGGAATTTCTGAAAAATTTTTGCGGATCTACACGAATCATGACTCCTAGACCCCAAAACTACCATCAGTAAAAAAGTTTATCTATCTATCTATCTATCTATCTATCTATCGGTGTATATCACTTTCTTCTAGACACGATAACTTCCATAATTATGCTCAGATCTTCATCAAACTTTTACATAAAATCAAGGGGCATAAAATCTCGGTTAAGTTCGTTAATGGGCAAAATCGGACCAAGGGGGTCAAAGTTAGGAGGGTTTTTGTGAAAACAGAAAAAATGCGATAACTTTTTAATTAAAATAGATATCGAATCGGTTTAAAGTTTATATTACTTCTAAAAGATGAGGAAAAAGTTTATGCGTGACAGATTTTTGATAAAGTTAAAAATGGGCTCAAGGGGCGAAAAAAACATGGTTTTTGGGAGAAAAAAAATCATAACTTCGTCAATTCTCAAGATATCAAATCCAACTAAATTTTATATAAATGTACTCAATATTATCTAAAACTTTTGTATTTACAAGTTTTTGATAGGACCAATTTTTACCGATGAAAAAAATTAAAAACGAAAAGAAAAAGGGGGGAGGAAAAAGAAAAAAACCCATAACTTACTCAATTCTTAAGCAATTAAATCTAATTAAATTTATTTTACATCTTCAGAATAATATCTACAACTTTTATATTGACAAGTTTTTCATAGAACCAATTCTTATAGCAAAAATAAATTAAACAAAAATAGGAGTTGGAGAAAAAACCTTAAATCCAAACTGCTTATATTCTGACTCATTTTAAAATTCATTTTTGATTTTAAACGCATCCAAATGACAGATCCTCTTATTTAGCAACTATATAATGCGACTTATTGGCCAATTTTTTGATAAAGGCAGAATATATTTTTAAAAAGGCTGCCAAAAGAGGTATTTTGAACAGATTTCCCGAAGTTTTCATCATTAAAAAATTCATTAAGTATAACAAATTGCGTTTTTCATGAGTCATTTTTAAATTAATTTTTGTTCTCAAACCCATCCAATTTACAGGTCCTATTATTTAGGAACCATATAACTTGACGTATTGGCCAGTTTTTTGATAAAGGCAGAATATATTTTTTAAAAGGCTGCCAAAAAGGGTATTTTGAACAGAATTTCACGAAGTTATCGTGATTAAAATTTGAGGAAATTTAAGAAATTGCGTTTTTACCGAGTCATTTTTAAATCTTTTTTTGTTCTCAAACGCATCCAATTTACAGGTTCTCTTATTTAGGAACTATATAATGTGACGGAGTGGCCAGTTTTTTGATAAAGGCAGAATATATTTCAAAAAAGGCTGCCAAAATGGGCACTTCGCAAAAAATTTCCCAAAGCGAGATGATTAATGAACTGTGGGTATTCAAATAACAAATTGGTTATTTTATGACTCATTTTTAAAACCAATTTTGCTCTGACGCGCATTCAATTGACAGTTTTTTGTTACTTAGGAACTATATAATGTGCGTATTCTTCGATTTTTTGATAAAGGGTGAATATATATATTTTAAAAGCTGTCAAAGTAAGCACTTCGCAAAAAAATTTCCCAAAGCGATCATGATAAAAGAATTGAGGTTGTATTCAAATAACAAATTGTTTATTTTATGACTCATTTTTAAATTCAATTTTGCTCTCAAACGCATTCAATTGACAGTTATTTGTTATTTAGGAACTGTGTAATGTGCCGTATTGGTCAGATTTTTGATAAAGGCTAAATATATATTTAAAAAAATCTGTCAAAGTGGGCACGTCGCACAAAATTTCTCAAAGCGATCTTGATTAAAGAATTGTGGATGTATTAAAATAATAAATTGGTTATTTTATGACTCATTTTTAAATTCAATTTTGCTGTCAAACGAATTTAATTAACAGTTTTTTGTTATTTAGGAACTATATAATGAGCATATTGGTCAATTTTTTAAATAAAGTAAGAATATAATTCAAAATATATTGCCAAAATGGGCATTTAAGTAGAGATAGGCATTTTTTTTTTTTTTTTTTTGAGATGAAAACTTTTCGAAATCTACCTCCGCCTATAGGCCATGCCGAAAGGGATTTTTTTTTAGTTGCAGACCTGAGTAAGCCAAAGTAAAACTTAGTTTTGTTTGAATTTAGATTATAAAACTAAATCAAAACTTTTTTGAGTTGAGATTGGAAGCTATACCAAAACTAAACATATTTTATAAAGGAAATAATATTATAATTCTTAGAAAAAAAAAAAAAAGTAATAATGTAAAAATATACATTTTTTAAACAAACAATGGAATTTTTGAATTCTGATAGTCATAATAATGAGAAAACTGCAATAATTTCTTTAAACTAGTATCATTTACTTAAAAACTATACTTATTTAAATGGAATGCATAATTTATTTCATTCCAAACTGCAGATATATTGGCTCAGGTTTTTACATTAGGTCAATTGGTAGTTAAACATGTAACTGAAAAATCATTTTAACAGAGATATAACAAACAATAGCGTTTAATAAAAATTCTTAGGCTGTGGAAAAAAAAAAAAAAACTTAATTTTTAAAAGCAGGCTTTGCTACTTTCTTTTTATTTTGTAATATAAAGTGAAAATAATTTTCATTTAATACATATAAATGGGAAAAAAATGTTTATTATTTAATATTCTCTAAGAAAATATAATTTATTTGGAAGAAACTGTCATGAAAAATCAATTTTTCCAATTTTTCCGTTTTTTTCCGAAAAAAACCCGGTAAAAAACCAGTTTTTTTCCGCCACTTATATTTTTCCGGAAAATTTACATCTCTAGGTATACTTATAAAAAGAATATATTTAAAATACAATTAAAAATTCATCAACGTTTCATTCGTTTCTACGAACGTCGTCAGGATACAATATAATGATTTTGTAATTGTATTTTAAATATATTCTTTTTATAAGTATACCATTTAGTAATTGTATTTATTTTAGTACATATTTTTAGCATGATGATTGTTTTAAAAAGTTAGCTGTAACTGGCAAGACATTTATGTTTATTAAATACATTTCGACCATTTTTTTTTTTTTTTAATAAAGAATGTCAGTTAAAGTTTTGTCTTTTAAACTCATCATCATTCATCATAGTTCGATCTAAAATACTCCTTCTCAAAGTTGACAATGAAAATTTTTATAGTTTGCATATTCTGTTTTAAAAAACACACGTTTTGAATTACTTAAATATAGAGAAATTTGATAATTATTTCTAAACTCGATAACAGTATTACCCGAGTTTAAATCTATTTATCATCTATGGGTACTGGGGTCACCTCAATAAAATGATACTTTAAAATCAAAAAGTTTACAAAAATAACAAAAGTAAGTTATGTAGTGAATATTTATAATGTTTTTAATAGTTTTTTTTAAAAAAATCACAACTTAATTAAAATTTTAATATAGATAAATATTACTTACTCTTGCGCAAACGCTGAATTGACGGCATTTTTCAAAACCTTACTCATAACCAGAGCTTTAGCCAGGAAAATAAATCAAGTATTGAAATCGGTTGAGTTCCTTTTGAAACTTATAAAATGTCATAAATAGGAATTAAAAACCAAAATTTAGGTATTTAAACATTCATATAAACATAAATAACGCCTGTATTCAACTTTTAAAAAAATATACAAATTAGAGCCGTACCGAGTACTCGGTAAACACTCGGCCTACTCGACCAATTTGCCGAGTACTCGGTATTCGGCCAAATTTTGGCCGAGTACTCGGCCAATACCGAGTAGTTGTAAGAATTTAATTTTTTAAGCATATGAATTGATAACTGATCTGTAAAAATTATTCGAATATCAATGTATAATATATGTAGTAATTCATAAAACTATTTACTCTGTATTTAACAATATGTCTGCAAAATATAAAAAAAGTTAAGAACAAAATTCCTAAAAAAATTTCACATTTATACAAATAAAAATACTTTTTTATGTATAGGAAAACAGAAATGACTTATTTTGGATAAAGAAACTGAAAATACAATAAATGCAATAAAAAATTAATAATTAAATTTATTATATTTCAAATTATGGTGCAAAAACACCAACATTCTACATTATCAGTAGACAGGGCATTTCTTTTACTACTATAAATTTGGCCGGCCTCTATTATGTTCAGAATAAACAGTTGTTGAAGGTGCATATAAGAGTTTTTTGCAAAGTTGTACATAATCAAAAAAGTTTTTTTTTTTTTTTTTTTTCTCTCCTTACCATGCAAATGGAGTGTCAGTTTTACAAGTCTTCTGTTAAGAAAGCCTGTAACTCTTTTTGTACTAATTCTTCATGCGGTAATTTAAAACTAGTGCTAGTGCCACAATCTTTTTGTTCATTCACAATTTCCTCAAAACATTGCCAGAAAATAGATGAACTTTTTGCTAACATTTTCTCTTTTGGTTTGTTGACATTAGCATTCTCATATTTATTTTTAGGTGCGTTCGTAATTATGTAAATACGTAGCACCTATTGTTGTCGTTCAGTCCATCCGCCTGCCAGTCCGCATATAACAATGCAAAATCTACCCAACTGAATCGTTTGAAATTTAAAATACATAATTATTACATAATTTTGTCGAGTTATTTCAAAGTTTATCAAAATTGGATGCATAGTTCAACTACAGGGACAATCAAAAGTGTTCCATTATATTACGGTTAATGGGGGAAAATGTTTCAAATGCATTTTAATGGTGTTACACTCATTCGAACATAATAAAATTGATATGCATATATAAAGTACATATTATAATATACATTTTGCATAATCTGTGGTGCAAAGAATATTTGTTATTGATTTACAAGGCCACACAAAAGTATTCCATTACATAATGGTATAGGAAGAACATTGTTTGGTGCGCATTTTAATTGTAATTATTTACAATTTTTTGAGATTGATATATGAGAGCAATATTTTTAAAACTGTTATCGTACAAACGCACTTCATTTGCTACGCTTCACGTGCAATTCCCAACTTGTTTGTTTCTTTGGTGCATTTTCAAGTTCTAGATCATCTAAACTCATCAATTTTAGAACTTGCTTTTTAAGGCAATTTTAATTTACACATTTATAATTTCCATTGAAAAAGGTTAGTTTGTTACTGAGATATTTAAAAAATAATAAATTTAAAATAACGTAATATAATCTGTACACATAAAAAAATGAAAGGAAACTGCAAAGCCAATACATTTTTTTTAATCAGAAGAAAATAAGGTACAGACAGTTACAAAATAAATATGAAATAATTGCATTATTCAATGAATTGTTACAGTAACCAATAAACATTTTTATTTTTGATAGACAGATTTCAATTATTGGAATAAATTGGAGGGTTAAAGAATGTTTAAATTTTATATTAGTTAATAACTGTAGTTGTCATGTATCAATTCTCCTTTTTTATTAGTTTTGAACTGTCAAAAATTGTCTTTAAAAGGTGCCCAGATAAATTTCAAATTTAATGAGTTAATTTGTTTATACTATATATGTATATTATATTTATATGTACACACAGGTATAGATATGTGTACACAGGTATATTTATATATATGTACACCTAAGCTCACATTATGCGCACATCAGTGTTTTATTTTCTTATTATACAACTACTCGGTACTCGGCATTCGGTACTCGGTACTCGGTACTCGGCCGAGTAGTCAGTGGCCGAGTACTCGGTACTCGGCTACTCGGCCAAAGTACTACTCGGTACACCACTAATACAAATATTATACATATAGTAAATGCATTAAATCAAACTGGAGTGCCAAGAACTAAGAATCGAATCCATGTCCACAGCATACCAGGCTGTTGCTCTAACCACTGAGCCACTCCGGCCGATGCCTAGATCTGCAATTTTCCACTAACCCAGTTTCGATTCCTGGTTCTGGCTAATTTTTCACTCCAGTGAGTTTAATGTACTAATTATATGTATGTCTGTATAATATTTATGTATGCCTTTAAAATTTGGATATTTTGCGTAGTTTTATTACAGTGGGCTAAGTTCCAAGGTCTACATTTTGTAGACTTCAGTAACGAAGAGGCTAAAATAGGATTTTTGCATTAAGTCCCACATGCAGGTTACATCCTACGAATGCAACATCTTTGATTGAAAACAGATTTACCTTTGTAATAATGAGCAAAATTCTGCACTACATTAAAAGTTGACGTTTTACCAGTGTTTTCGCGCAAATTTAGCCATCGAATGTTTTATAAATTCAAAAGAAACAAACTTTTTAACTTGCGTATATTCCGCAATCTTGCCAACATCTATAGAACGTCCTTGGTTTTCATGTTCAACAGTCAAAGATACGTTACTAAGAGGAGTTTAAAAAAAAAATCGATCTGCATTTTCCCTTAGGTGTATTAACAATTTTCTATGTACAATTAAATTCATTGTAAAATTGTCTTTGTACACCTACACATAATGTATTTAGGCCCGGTAGTATTTTTCTTTATTACATATATAATTACTTTTATGATAGAAATTTCATTTCAGAATTTTTTTTATTTATATCAAGAATAATAAATCAAGTAATTTTTTTTAATCACGTATTTTTTTTTTTTTTTTTTTTTCATAAAAATATTTACTTGAACCTAAACCAAATACATTTAACAGTGAATTATAATTAAGAATGCATTTATACTATACTTATATTTTACTTTTTCTTAATTTCAAAAGAGGAGTGAAGAAGTTGAAGCGTTAATGATTAATGTATTTTTCATATAATTAAAAGTTTTTTAAATGCATTAAATATTATTATTCTTCTGCTTGTAATATTTGTTATGGGAATTTGTTATATTAACTTTGAACACAATTTATAGAAAAATATTAATACTAGAAACTTTTATATGAATATTTTGTTGTAAATTACACAAAATGTAACTTTGGGAATTTTTTTTTTTTTTTTTTTTTTTTAACTATCGTAATTTAATAACATTGTATGTATTATTTTGTTATGATTTCAAGAGTCATATTAATTTAATAACTTCTGTTTTGTGCATTTGAGCTTATTAATGTTCCGTATTAATTAATTTTCGTTTATTTTTTCTTTTCAGGTGAGTGTTTGGAATGTTCTTTCTATTTATTGTTTCCAGATTTTCGTTGATAATTGTCATATGGTAAATATAAATGACTTAAGATATTTTTTTTCTAATCTTGTAAAAATAAATTGCTGTAAAGCATAGTTTAGTTACCATTTTAATTAAATTAATTAATAAAATTTTATTTATTTCTTTTTGTTAAATTGTTTGTCTTTGTTTTAAAATTTTGTATATGTTACAGGCCAAACCCGATTTTAGGCCAAACTAGATTGACCTAGGCCAAACTAGTTTATCCTAACGCCCATCGGATAGACTAGTTTTTCCTAGGCCAAACCGGTCTATCCTAACGCCCATCGGATAAACTAGTTTTTCCTAGGCCAAACCGGTCTATCCTAAGGCCCATCGGATAAACTAGTTTTTCCTAGGCCAAACTAGTCTATCCTAAGGCCCATAGGATAAGCTAGTTTTTCCTAGGCCAAACTAGTTTGGCCTAACTCTTATAGGACAAACTAGTTTAGCCTGCTGTTTATTGGTCTGAACTAGTTTCTCCTAGGCCAATCTAGTTTATCCTAGGCCAATTCAATTTGGCGCGATTTTATTAAATTCAATGACCACCACAGCGCCAACATTCTAGTTTGTCCTAGGCTGATCTAGTTTATCCTAGGCCAATTTAATTTTACGTGTTTTTAGCTCGCAGGCGTCAAAGCCTGAGAAATAATGGGTTTGCAGGATCTGTATGTATGAATGTACATATGTATGTACGAATGTACGTACGTATGTACGTGCGTATGTACGTAACGCGATAACTCGTGATAGAAATATTCGATTTGCTTATAATTTTGGATGCAAGTTCATTGATATAAGATACTTTTCTGATTAATTTTGGGAATTCATTGGATAAGAATAAAGGGAAGCGAAATGGAGGCTAGTCCCCCATCGTTAATTTAGAGAAATGGATTTTTGATGCAGAATTATCAGTTTTCCTTTAAAATTTTAGGATCATTCTGACAAGGCGCCTCCATGATTAGTTGTGGATGTTTATTGTTTAAGTGTAAAAAAGGGCAATGTAGGTTAACCCCTTCCCATAATTTAGATAAATGGTTTTTGACGCAGAATTTACGGATTTGCTTCACATTTGTATATAGGTTTTTTCTGATAAGGCGATTCCCTGAATAGTTTTGGAGATTAATGGTTAAGTATGAAGGAAAAAATTACATCTCTTACATAGAAAAAACTAGTTTATCCTATGGGCATTTAGATAAACAAGTTTGGTGTAGAAAAAACAGTTTATCCAATTGGCATAAGGATAAAATAGTTTGGCCGAGGCTAATCTAATTTAGCTCGAAAACGGGTCTGGCCAGTAAAAAACATATCTTTCATTAGAAAAAGTATAAAAGTGTGTCAAGAGTCATTGCTTATAACACCAATACAGAAATTTAACATGTTCATCTTAGAGACATGCATGATGCATTGGACATGGTGTTTGCTTTTTTTTCTGCACACTCGTGCCAACTGAGATCTGACTTGCATTTATTATTATTATTATTATTATTATTATTATTATTATTATTATTATTATTGCATATTCGAGCCAGAATTAAGCTGAACAAAATTTGCAATCGAGCAGCGTTTTCCATTTTTGAGAAATTAATTACCTGTCGACATATAAGCTATTCTTCTCACGGCGTCAATTTTTTTTTTTTTTTTTTTTTTTTTTTCGTGAAGTCGTAACCGGAAATTCGATTCAAAACGTAGCTTTATTTTTTTCACAAAGATACATCGCTTTTATGAAAAAATGGTTTATGCCATTCGATTATATATTATCTGAATCTGTTAACCTTATACATTTCCGAAAAGGAAGTAGTTCATAAATGTGTTAGGATGTAGCTCTTTAGGATTTGAGAAAAGCCTTAAGGAATGACAGAGAAATATATTCACAAATCTACTTTTTACTGAACGGATTCAAAAGTTATGATATTTAAACCTCTCATATTTTTTCTTTTGTTCTAAACTACATTGAATATTTAATGAATCCGTATTTGAATATTGAAACTCTAAGAATCTAGATAATCATTAATACATTGTGTATTTTCCATTCTGTGAACACAACATAATTTAAAAATACATTGTAAATTTATCCAATAAATATATAAGCTGTATTTTATAAAGGAATCTTAATTGCATGTGAAGTAAAACCTGAATTTTTTTGCAGAAATCGAGTAGGGCCAGATCGAGCCGGACTGAGTCTTTTTTCACTGATTTTTGTACAGACAGAGCTCTGTCTGTACAAAAGTAAATAACATTAAACATTAAAGTAAATAATAATAATTTGCTTGAATAAGCAAACACCATGTCCAATGCATCATGTCTCTAAGCTGAACATGTTAAATTTTTGTATTGGTGTTATAAGCAATGACTCTTGACACACATTTATACTTTTTATAGTGAAAGATATGTTTTTTACTCGCCAACCCCGTTTTCGAGCTAAATTAGATTAGCCTCGGCCAAACTATTTTATCCTTATGCCAATTGGTTAAATTGGATTTTTCTACACCAAACTTGTTTATCTAAATGCCCATAGGATAAACTAGTTTTTTCTATGTAAGAGGGTAATCGTTCATTTTTCCCTTCATACTTAACCATTAAACCCCCAAAACTATTCAGGGAATCGCTTTATCAGAAAGAACCTATATACAAATGTGAAGCATATCCGTAAATTCTGCGTCAAAAAACCATTTATCTAAATTATGGGGGGGGGGGGGGGGTAACCTACATTGCCTTTTTTTACACTTAAACAATTAACATCCACAACTAATCACGGAGGCGCCTAGTCGGAATGATCCTATATCTAAAATTTTAAATAAAAACTGATAGTTCTGCATCAAAAATCCATTTCTTTAAATTAACGGCGGGGGATTAGCCTCTCTTTCGCTTCCCTTTATTCTTATCCAATGAATTCCCAAAATTAATCAGAAAAGTACCTTATATCAATGAACGTACATCCAAAATTTGAAGCAAATCGGATATTTCTATCTCGAGTTATCGTGTTACGTACATACGCACGCACGTACATACGTACGTACATTCATACATACATACGTACATTCATACATACAGAACCTGCGAGCCCATTATTTCTCAGGCTTTCACGCTTGCGAGCTAAAAACACGCAAAATTAAATTAGCCTAGGATAAACTAGATCAGCCTAGGCCAAACTAGAATGTTGGCGCTGTGGCGCTATTGAATTCAATAAAATCTGGCCAAATTGAATTGGCCTAGGATAAACTAGATCGGCCTAGGAGAAACTAGTTCAGACCAATAAACAGCAGGCTACACTAGTTTGTCCTATAAGAGTTAGGCCAAACTAGTTTGGCCTAGGAAAAACTAGATTGTCCTATGGGCCTTAGGATAGACTAGTTTGTCCTATGGGCCTTAGGATAGACTAGTTTGGCCTAGGAAAAGCTAGTTTATCCGATGGGCCTTAGGATAGACCGGTTTGGCCTAGGAAAAACTAGTTTATCCGATGGGCGTTAGGATGGACCGGTTTGGCCTAGGAAAAATTAGTCTATCCGATGGGCGTTAGGATGGACCGGTTTGGCCTAGGAAAAATTAGTCTATCCGATGGGCGTTAGGATAAACTAGTTTGGCCTAGGCCAATCTAGTTTGGCCTAAAATCGGGTTTGGCCTGTAACATATATAAAAGGAGTTTTTCTAATTATTATCTATTTGTTTTCGTTCATGTCTCCATATTTACATGTAAACAAAAAAGCAATACTTCATCTCATTGGATTCAGTTTGTTTTTATAATCTGAGTAAAAGAAAACGAAACAGATTTTATACTACTGATTTTGTATTTTATTTAAAAAAGAAATTCTTTTAGGTCTATTTGTATTGTTAAAGCATTTTTTTTTTCGTTTTAAAAACTATTATTGATATCAATTGAATGCTTCAATATGAAGATATTTCCTTTATTTAGGAACGTTTTAACAGCTTCATTTTTAAAACCGCTATTTCTTTAAGTTTCTAAATTTTTGAGGTACTTACGTACCTTTAAATATTAGCATATTTGGGATTACAGATGATGTCATTTATTGTAGATCGAATTTGCAATTTTGCCAAAATTATTGAAGTATATACGTCAGAAGGAAATTCTATTACTTGCTCCAGACTTATTCATTTAATTTTAACAGATAAATTACATTTATATTCTAAAACATCTATTCGAAATTTAAATCAATTAGTATCATTGTTGGATTCAAATAAAACAACTGCATAAAATTAGATTAGCTAATTTCAGATACAATCATTTAATATTATACTTCCAGGACGCAATTAAATTAAACTGCGATAAAATAGTCTTTTCCTGGTTAGTTCAGTTAATCGTCGAATTCCAATGCTTCATTTATAAGCAAAATTAAATATAAATTCAGATATTTAACAGATGAACGTTTACTTGGAGTAACCTTTCAGGAATATATCCTTCGCGAAAGCTTGGATGATTAATTTACCTCGTGCATTAAAACTTGAAACCGGATGTTTGCTAAATTTTGCATGATACTATATTTAAGTCTTTCTTTATACCTCCTAGATTTTCGCTGCGAAAAGTTTTTCAATTGTTATCTATAGATTCCAGTTGCTTGCATCTAATGTGTTTATTATTTAACGTTTATGCTTAATAGAATTCCTTTTTCGAATTCCTTTGTGAATCACATTTAAAACTCTTAGCTGTTTTATTCTCTGAAGGAAATTTTTAGGGATTTAATATGAATAAATCTTTATAAAGCAGACACAAATTTTTACGTTTGCCGATTTGATTTCCATTTTTTCTACATATGTCCTTGTTTATTTTAAGTCTGTAAAGTTAAAATCGGTTATTTTTTTGGTTTTTTATGAAAAAATTCTTTTTTTTACGTACATATTTCTCGATATGTCTTTTTTTTTAATGTATTTTTTGTAATAATAATACTTCTTAAAAAAAAAAAAAAAAAAAAGTGTCTCAGTGATGTATCTTATTTATTAAAAAAATTATTAAAGTACAGACGTCTGAATGAAATTCTATTATTTTGTTCCAGACTTGATTTAATATAAATTGATAAATTAAATTTATATTCCATAAAACATTCGACAATTAAATAGTATCATTGTTGGATTCAAATAATACAACCGAGTAAAATTAGATTAACCAATTTCAGATACAATCATTTAATATTACAGTCGACTCTCGTTAATTCGAAATCGGATAATTCGAATCTTCGCTTAATTCGAACTAAACATGAAGTCCCGAAATTTTCAATGGCAGAATAACGTTGAAAATTTTCATTAATTCGAACTCATTTTCTCTTGACTTCGTTTAATTCGAACTAACGAGAATTTTCATTTTTCTTTACTTTCTCACGGATTTCAGACCATTTGAATAACTTTCTTTGATTTTTGTGAAAATTGTTCCGAACGAGTATACATATAGTCCAATGCATCTGATATCCACTTTCTTAGTGCCCCGTCTAGCCGTCAGTGACACCTCAAATTTTTCTTCCATTCTGCTTGTTTCTAATCACTTAATTAGTTTTTATATTTATATATTCTAATTTTTTATTAAGTCATATTCTATTGATAACAGACGAAATATATTTAAAAAACATTATAACATTAATTCCTTTATAATAGAACCATATTAAGCATGTTTTTATTTCATATTTTCCATAATTCGAACATTTCTTGTGGTCCCAACGAGTTCGAATTAACGAGAGTCGACTGTATTTCCAGAACACAATTAAATTAATCTGCGATAAAATGGTCTTTTCCTGATTAGTTCAGTAAATTTAATCGTCGAATTCTAATGCTTCTTGCTATAAGCAAAATTAAATATAAATTCACATTAGATAAACGTTTGCTTGGAGTAACCTTTCTGCCATATATTTTCGCAAAATCTTGAATGATTTATTAATTTACCTCGTGTATTAACAGTTGAAATCAGATATTTTCTAAATTTATTTTTTGTAATAATAATACGCCTTAAACCAAAAAGAACTTCTGTATGTTGTAGTAGTAATGTATCTCGGTAAAAAAAAATGTATCTCTGCTAAAAAAAAAAGAAAAAAAAAAGAAAGAAAGAAAAAATGAAGTATAGACGTCTGAACGAAATTCTATTATTTTGCTCCAGACTACTTCATTTAATATTAATTGATAAATTAAATTTATATTCTATAAAACATTCGACAATTAAATAGTATCTTTGTTGGGTTTAAAAAATACAACTGAATAAAATTAGATTACTCAATTTCATGTACAATCATATAATATTATACTTCCAGAACGCAATTAAATTAATCTGCAATAAAATAGTCTTTTCCTGGTTAGTTCAGTAAATTTAATCGTCGAATTCTAATGCTTCATTTATAAGCAAAATTAAATATAAATTCACATTAGATAAACGTTTGCTTGGAGTAACCTTTCTGCCATAAATCCTTCCCGAAATCTTTGATGATTAATTTACCTCGTGCATTAACAGTTGAAATCGGATGTTTGCTAAATTTTGCTTGATGCTATATTTAAATTCTTCTTTTATACCTCCCAGATTTTCTCTGCAGGAAGTTTTTCAATTGTTATCTATAGAATTTCCAGTTGCTTGCTTCTAATGTGTTTATTATCTAATGTTTATGCTTAATATAATTCCTTTTTCGAATTCCTTTGTGAATCACATTTGAAACTCTTATCTGTTTTGTTCTCTGAAGGAAATTTTTAGGGATTTGATATGAATAAATCTTTATAAAAGCAGACACACAAAATTTTTCGTTCGTCGATTTGATTTCCATTCTTTATATAAATTCCTGTTTATTTTGAGTCTGTAAAACTAAAAACAGTTTTATTTTTTTATTTTTTTTTATTTTTTTTTTTATGTAAAAATGCTTCTTTTACGTACATAATTTCCTATATGTAAGTTTTTTTTTAAATTGATTTTTTGTAATAATAATACGTCTTAAACCAAAAATAACTTCTACATGTTGTAGTAGTAATGTATCCCAGTAAAAAAAATGTATCTCAATTAAAAAAAAAAAAAAAAATAGTTGAAATATAGGTGGTTGAATGACATTCTATTATTTTGCTCTAGACTTATTCATTCAATATTAATTGATAAATTAAACTTATATTGTATAAAACATCTATTTGAATTTTAAATCAATTAGTATCATTGTCGGATTCAAATAATACAACTGATTAAAATTAAATTACTCAATTTCAGATACAATCATTTAATATTACTTGCAGAGTGCTATTAAATTAATCTGCAATAAAATAGTCTTTTCCTGGTTAGTTCAGGAAATTTAATCGTCTAATTCTAATGCTTTATTTATAAGCAAAATTGAATATAAATTCAGATATGTTAATTAGATGAAAGTTTACTTGGTGTAACCTTTCTACCATATATCCTTCAAGAAATCTTGATAATTAATTTACCTCGTGCATTAACAGTTGAAGTCGGATGTTTGCTAAATTTTGCGTGATGCTATATTTAAATCCTTCTTTATACCTCCCAGATTTTCTCTGCAGGAAGTTTTTCGATTGTTATCTATAGAACTTCCAGTTGCTTGCATCTAATGTGTTTATTATCTAATGTTTATGCTTAATAGAATTCCTTTGTGAATCACATTTGAAACTCTTATCTGTTTTGTTCTCTGAAGGAATTTTTTATGGATTTAATGTGAATAAATCTTTATAAAGCAGACACACAAAAGTTTTATGTTTGCCGAATTGATTTCCATTCTTTATATATGTGTCAGTATGTATTTTAAACATGTAAAGCTAAAATCGGTTGGGGTTTTTTATAATGAAAAAATACCCTTTTTTACGTATATAATTCTCGATATGTCCGTTTTTTTAAATTTATTTTTTGTAATAATAATACGCCTTAAACTGAAAAGAACTTATCTGCATGTTGTAGTAGTGATATAGCTCAGTAAAAAAATGTATCTGAAAAAAAAAAAAAAAAAAAAAAAAAATTTTTGAAGTATAGACGTCTGAATGAAATTCTGTTACTTTGCTCCAGACTTATTCATTTAATATTAATTGATAAATTAAATTTATATTCTATAAAACACTCGATAATTAAATAGTATCATTGTTGGATTCAAATAATACAACCGAGTAAAATTAGATTAACCAATTCAGATACAATCATTTAATATTACTTCCAGAGTGCAATTAAATTAATCTGCAATAAAATACACTTTTCCTGGTTAGTTCAGTAAATTTAATCATCGAATTCTAATGTTTCATTTATAAGCAAAATTAAGTATAATTTCAGATATGTTAATAGATGAATGCTTACTTGGAGTAACCTTTCTCCCATATATCCTTCGCGAAATCTTGATGATTGATTTACCTGTTGGGTCAATCCATTTCAAGTGGTCCAGCACTGGTCGCTCGACTATTTAAAAAAAATCTGAATTTTTTTGTACAACAACCCTAACATGATGCAAGTTCAAAATGACCGTTTATTTAATTCTACTATTTTTTGTTTGAGCATGGCAGCCATCTTTGTTTCATCCTGTGCAGCGATTTTCTCAGACACTAGAATACACAAAATTGTAAATATCTCGTCTTCTATTTTCCCAATTGAAATGGGGTTTGCAGCATTTTGTTCAGAGTAGAATAGGCTAAATATACAATGGAAGAAAAATTTTGAAAAATAAATTTTTACAGGTGAAATTTTAGCACAAAATGTACGATTTTTTCCAAAATCTATCCGTTTGCAAGAGGAAATTTTTCATGCAAGGGAAACTGTCAACCTTACACAACTTTTTTATACAAATAAGTCAAAAGTGTGTGTACTCACACACCAAGTCCCAGATCTGGGAGTTAATTTCTCTTTGCGAAAAAAATTCCGGAATTCGTCAAAAATTTCAAAAATCGCACTTTTTAGGCTTTGATATCTCTGGTGGGGCTCGAGATAAAAATCTGAAATTTTGGCCTGTGATAGTATCGTGCAGTAGCGTTATGTACAAAAAATTTCAAGAAGGAGATTTGACTACAAGCTGAGATATGTCATGGAAAATATGTGAAAACAATACTACCAAACTATTGTAAACCTACTATGTAATTGTCCAACAAGACTGTCAACCTTGCACAATTTTTTCTACAAATAGGTCAAAAGTGCGTGTACTTATACACCCAGTTCCAGATCTGGGAAATAATTCCTCTTTGCGAAAAAAAATTCAGAAATTCGTCGAAAATCTCAAAAATCACAATTTTTTAGGCTTTGATATCTCTGGTGGAGCACGAGATAAAAATCTGAAATACTGGCCTTTGATAGTATTATGTAGTAGTGTTGTGTACAAAAAAATTCAAGAAGGAGATTTGACTACAAGCTGAGATATGACATGGACAATATGTGAAAACAATACTGCCAAACTATTGTAACTTACTATGTATTTGTTCATACCTCCAAAATTTTAAATTAATTATTTATGGTATAAAGTTAAATGTTAATTACAAATATATTTTTTAAATGCTTCTGTGTGATTTAAACAATTCAGAATGTATGCTAAGCTAATACACTATTTGTCCAGATGAACAAATCTACTAGAAATGATATTGCAACAATTTTACTCGGAACACATTTCAGTAAAAGTAAATTACAGACAATGGATTACAACTGATCGAGTTGACATGGCTTCAATTATTAAACCTAGAGAATTTCATTCAAGTTAACAAGGGATGACAAGACTTGGGGGGCTTCAAATAAAATTTTTAGAAAAAACAGCCTGGTGGACTGACAACAGTAACTGGTCGAACTCATAACATCTCTCGTAAATATTGTTAAGCTCTTTGTTGAGCATATATAGTATTTTGTAAATTAAATGTTTATTATTTAACTGTTTTCAACAAACGATATTTTCTGTGTAAATATTGTAATAAAAGAGACTAATCTCATTTCTCCTAATGTACTCGTAATAGGATTTCTTAACATTTTTTAATCACCGTATCTCAGCTTGTAGTCAAATCTCCTTCTTGAATTTTTTTCTACATAACACTACTACACAATACTATTAAAGGCCAGAATTTCAGGTTTTTATCTCGTGCTCCACCAGAGATATCAAAGCCTAAAAAGTGTGATTTTTGAAATTTTCGACGAATTTCGGAATTTTTTTCGGAAAGAGAAATCATTTCCCAGATATGGGACTTGGTGTATGAGTACACACACTTTTGACCTATTTGTAGAAAAAAATTGTGCAAGGTTGACAGTCTTGTTGAACAATTACATAGTAGGTTTACAATAGTTTGACAGTATTGTTTTCAGATATTTTCCATGTCATATCTCAGCTTGTAGTCAAATCTCCTTCTTGAAATTTTTTGTACATAACGCTACTACACAATACTATCACAGGCCAAAATTTCAGATTTTTATCTCGTGCCCCACCAGAGATATCAAAGGCTAAAAAGTGCGATTTTTGAATTTTTTGACGAATTTCGGAATTTTTTTCGCAAAGAGAAATTAACTCCCAGATCTGGGATTTGGTGTATGAGTACACATACTTTTGACCGATTTGTAGAAAAAGTTGTGTAAGGTTGACAGTTTCTCTTGCATGAAAATTTTCCTCTTGCAAACGGATCGATTTTAGAAAAAATCGTACATTTTGTGCTAAAATTTCACCTGTAAAAATTTATTTTTCAAAAATTTTCTATCACTTTGTATTTAGCCTATTTTATTCTGAACAAAATGCTGCAAACCCCATTTCAATTGGGAGAATAGAAGACGAGATATTTACAATTTTGTGTATCCTAGTATCTGAGAAAATCGCTGCAGACGATGAAACAAAGATGGCCGCCATGCACAAACAAAAAATAGTAAAATTAAAATAACGGTCATTTTGAACTTACGTCATGTTAGGGTTGTTGTACAAAAAATTTCAGATTTTTTAAAAATGGTCGAGCGACCAAAAAAATATTTTTTGGACCACTTGAAATGGATTGACCCTGTTGCATTAACAGTTGAAATCAGATGTTTTCTAAATTTCGCGTGATGCTATCTTTAAATCCTTCGTTTATACCTCCCATATTTTCTCTGCGGGAAGTTTTTCAATTGTTATATATGTTATATATAGAACTTCCAGTTGTTTGCATCTAATGTGTTTATTATCTAATGTTTATGCTTAATAAAATTCATTTATCGAATTTCTTTGTGAATCACATTTAAAACGCTTATCTGTTTTGTTCTCTGAAGGAAATTTTTAGGGATTTAATGTGAATAAATCTTTATAAAGTAGACACAAGTTTGCCGATTTGATTTCAATTCTTTATATATAATGCCCCTGTTTATTTTAAGTCTGTAAAGCTATTTTTTTTTTTTAATTTACATAATTCTTGATATGTGGGTTTTTTTTTTCATTATTATTGATGTTTTTGTAATAATAATATGCTTTAATCCGAAAAGAGATTTCAGTGTGTTGCAGGGTTGGGTTTCTTCCGGAAGAAACTGGAAAAAAACCGGAAGAAATGGAAGAAACCACCGGAAACCAAAATAAATGTTGAAAGTTAAAGTATATTAACTATGTAAAAGAATTAAAGTATAATTACATGAAATCTAAATTGGAAAATTTAATTATTATTAAAAATATTATTTTTGCAATGATAAGTTATTTTTTTAGTAACAAATTTCGGGTTCAGCAGACATTTTCATGTCATAGATTTTTACTACTCTAAAAGTTAAAAGATGAGTTTTTTTATTATTATTATTATTAATTGCTCCATTTATAAAAAAAGAAAAAGAAACTACCTGCAAATTGTTTATTTTTCATATAAAAATATATTATTTTCATATAAATGTGCATTATTTTAAACTATGCAAGACAGTAAATAAATAAATTTGTAATTTTTTATATTTTTCATCTAGCATGAATATCTTAATGCTGATTTTAAAAGATTAGTGTTGTAAAAACATCTATGGGTATGTCAAAATTCTTTTAAACTATCCTGAAATGTAGGACTTGGGGGAAAAAATCTTAATTTTTTGCTTTCATCCAATTTAAGTTGAGAAATTGATTGCAGCATGCTTCTGCTAAAAAACTTTTTTGCTATACTATATTGCATTGTACTAAGAAAAATAAAGATTTTAAAGATTTTTTTTAATACTGAGGACTTTCTAATGCAGTTTAAACTAAAAATTTTCTATGAGATGATTGATAAATCATGACTGATAATTATAAACAATGAAGTTCATTGCAACACATTCATTTGAGCAGATACAGTTCAAATCAATGACTAATGTTGAAAATTTCTGAAGGAAGAAACAAGATTTTTGGATTACTAGGTGTTTTCATCTGCCCGAATTTTCGCCCACATTTTTGGCAAAACTCTGATTTTGGGCCGAAAACAAAACCTTATTTTTAATTGATCTCTATTTAATATAGTAATTATTATACATCATTTACATTAATAAAATTGATGTAAATTAAAAGCTTTTATTTAAATGGATTTCATTCTACCATTAGTAAAGAATCTCTACTAGTTTAAGAAATTTAAATAATAAAAACATATGTTGGTTAAATTGAAATGGATAACATTTAATTGATTTTGGATAAAATTTCTTTTCATTTAGCCAATGGTTGAAGATCTCTAGATAAATGTTGTGTGTTATCTTGCTGTTAAAGCTGATGTAATATATTATTAATTTAGCATATATACTTAATTAAATTTGTTTTGATCCAGTGGAATTAATTTATATTAGATTATAGGAAGAAGATGTTTATTATATCTTACAAAATTGAAAATATATGGCAAATTCTTAACGAAAAACAGTTTCTTCCATTCTTCCGGCCGGTTTTTTCCGCGGTTTTTTCATGCGGAAGAAACTTGCCAACCCTGGTGTGTTGCAGCTGTCCACTTTAATGCATCTAATTAACATTTTAATGTTAAGGGAAAAAAAGCTGTTTTAAATACAACGAATGTTATTTACAACTTATTTACTTTGCTTTTTATTTTTATTCATGTTTTTATAACGTGTGGCGTAAAATAAAGAAAAAGATCCATTTAATTATAAACGAAATATAATTATGCAGCTACATTTGGAAAGCATGCCTTAAGGCCCCACACTAGCCACAGAAAAAGACCCGGATGATAATATAAAGTCTATGGGAGCTTTCTTTACAAATATCTCGCTTAAATTTTAATATTTTGACATGATTTTTTTTGCATAGGATAGCTGAGGACGATCTACAACCGGCCTAGATTTTACTTTTTCAGCTTTGCTTATATATTTTTTATATTACGATAATTTCGATTTCAGAACCGGTTTAAACCGGTTTTGAAAGTTAAAGTAATTTTTTTTTTTTTTTTTTTTTTTTAATCTGAAACAAAACTGAAAAAGTAAAAACTAGTTGTGGATTGTCCTCAGCTATCTTGTGCAAAAAAATCATGAAAAAATATTAAAATTTGAGCAAAATATTAGAAAAGATTACCCCATAGACTTTACATTATCATCGGGGTCTTTTTCTGTGCCTAGTGTGAGGCTTTAATCTAATTATGAAGTATTTTTTTAGTAGCGAATCGATATTGATTAAAATTCATAATTAAAATCCACATTGATTAGTCCAATAGAGTCAAACCTCGTTAACATGAACACGCTTAACATGAATTACTTTTAACATGAATTGTTTTCACAGTCCCCAATAAAAACGAATACAAAGCATTGATACTGATAACATAGATTACTGTTAACATGAACAAAATTTTTATTCCCCTTGAGGTTCATGTTAAGGAGGTTCGACTGTATAATCGATCCCGGATGCGGAGTTGACTATGATAGAATTAGAAATAACCGCCCGAAGTAGCTCTGTATAAACAGTGTTAGTCCAATTAAATGCCGCTAGAATTTCTGTTTTTAATTCAACCCTCGAATAAAAGGCGTTAAATTTGTGATAGATTGGTGTTTCGCTTGACGTAAATCTATTCCTGCTTTACGCTGCAGATTAATATTGGTATCGTAATACTCCAATTATCCGGAATCTGTACTAATGTCTTCTGAACGCAAACCCGAAATGCACAAATTCTAATAATGGGAATATTAAGGAGGTTGGAAAAAATATCTCCTAAGTCGCGCTTTTGTTTTTAACATAAAGTAGATCAAAAGTTTCAAGTTTACATCCAGCCAAACATCCATAAAATTGATGTTTGTAACAAAATCAATTTTATTACAAACAATTCAAGAAAAAAAAAAAAAAAAAAAAAAGAGCATCCCCTTTCTTACATTTTTGTGCTTTTATTGAACGAATCTAACATTGTTATTTGCTACTATTATTATTTTGTAATAGCCCGTAAATGCTGACTAGAATCATCGAAATATAAGCTTCGAGATTTCCATACACATATATTTCAACATATATTCTTTATGTTGACTTAACTTAAGTAAGAATTTAGAGAAAATATATTTTCAGGAAAAATATATAAATTCCCCTTTCAATAACACCCTCCCTCTTTAAAATGTAATTTTTACTGCTTGATATTGATTCAAATATTTTGCAGTTCTGATAATTAAAGTTTGGATTATTAGAGTTTTACTGTATTTCTGCTTTATGCATTTAAGTCTGATATTAACTTGAAAATTACGTAATGTTTAGGAAAATTTTTGTTTGAATACATTTGTGTTACGTTTGTAAAAGCAAGGTGAAATCATTTTTGCCCATTTCCACATATTTGCCCTCAGAAATGGCTTCTACTTGTCGAACACTAACTCCAATAAATTCACTTTGCACCAGAAACATCTGGGACAAGTTAAGGTCTAGTTAATAATTCCTGACAGTATTCTCGCTCCGAAACTGTAGCCATATCTGGCAACAGTCACCTGGTATAGCTGACGTAAATTGCTTGATCGCATTTCACTTGTTGTCATGGAAACAAAAATCTTTCCTTATTCCCACAAAACTAATTACGACATTAGTTGCTGAGCTGCATTATCATTTATTTTTGATGATATAAAATTGAAGGATGCGCTCCGATAAAATGATTTACAGTTGGTTTATTTTAATGTGATTTATAATCGTCATATTTTTAACGTTAACTTATCTGAAAGATCTGTTTTTAAAATAGCTTTTACGTTTCTTGTTCGGTTAGCAAAATTAGTCGTGCAGATAAAATCTTATAGAATTTAATTACGAAAATTTTATATCTGTTAATGAATTATTCTCGTCCATTTTAATTTAAGCCATAAATATGAATCTTTTTTTGTTAAAGAAAATAATTGTAACAGCATGAATTTTATATTTTAAAATTAATTGTGTGTGTTTATGTATATATATAAATATATATAGAGCCATTATACAATACTACTATTTAACATCTATAATGAATATAGGATAACCCATAAAAACAAACAAACAAACAAACAAACAAAAAAAAAAAAAAAAAAAAAAAAAAAATCAAGAGGCGTTGGCAATATTGGAACAGTTACGAAGCATTGGAAATGTGGATATATATAATAGCCCATAGCGCACGTTTAAAACTCATTAGTCAATCATATATTAAAATATTTGTCGAGTCGCTGTAAATTAAACTATATTTGATACGATGGATTATTTTAGATTAAACAATTAATGATCCATTGCAACTGTTCGATAATGACGAAAAGTAATAATAAAGAATTATTATTACTTTTTTTAAAACTTATTTTATTTTAGTTTTCGTTTAATATCTTTTTAAGTAAAAATCTTTGATTTTTGAGTTACCTCAAAGTTAAGTAAACTAAAAATTTTTTATTTAATCTTTTACAGTCTAATGTTCCCAAATGACAACATAAAATTAAATATTTAATAAAAATTAAATTTAAAAAAATTGACTTGGAAAAAAATAGCAGCAATAGTAAAAAAGATGACGTAATTTTTTGAAATCGAAATTACATTCTTACCATTAATGGGGAAATCTACAGTAGATCATAAAAATGAAGAATGATCACTGTTGATCAATGTTCACAATAGGAAACATTCTGAAAATTATATATAATTTTCCTCCCACTTTATTAATGGCTTATACCCCTTAACTAAAGCATTAGAAGCACTAATGTGAAAAAAAAAAAAAGTGTACCTGAATTTGAATCCTGTCTGTAAAAGGTTAATTTATAACATTTTAAAAACAAGCTATATTATCCATCCATATTTTTTGCCATTACGTACTTTATCGTTTTTTATCAGTATGCTGAAAAATCGTCTTATTGTATGGAAATTTGAATGTGCGGGTGGAAAAGATGTGCTTTTTTTTTTTTTTTTTTTTTTTTTTTTTGAATAATTATAGTATAAAAAAATTAAAATAATCATGAAATCTGCTTTTAGTTCGAATTTGTTTCCTTTATTACGCAATAGAAATTTTTAGAAATATATTTTTGCGCCGTAATTTAAATGTTGCATGTTTATCTGCAACTCCAGACGTCTGATTAGTAACGTTAGAAGATTGTCTAACAAAACGTAATTGCATGTTTTCTTTTTTCGTGTTGTTTTATTTCGAATTATAATAGCAAATCAATTTTATTATTAAATTTGTAGCATTTGTCACAATCTATTTTTGAGCGTGATGACACTCAGAAGTTTAACCATGTAAAACATGTTAATGTTATACATTCCTATAATTTCTTATGACGCAGTTCTCATTTTTGTTTCTGTTATTTCCTACGTTTCATTTTAAATAGATTTAAAAAAGACAATTCCAGTTCAGTTTCACTATGAAGATTTGATGAAGAACTAAACTCTCTCTCTCTCTCTCTCTCTCTCTCTCTCTACATATATATATATTTAAGTTGTGGAGGAAGGAGGGAGTTAGAAAAAAAGGCTATAATTTCCATTATAATGTAACAATGAAGACGATCTTTTAAGATTTTTTCTTTTTTTACATGAATTTTTTTAAAAGGTGAATTTGCAGTCGAATAACCGTTTTTTCTAGGTTTTTCTGTGGCAATTTCTTTCTTTTGATATGTGGATGGGGGGACGCCAACGTGGAACTCAATTTTTTAAGAACAATTTTAAAGGGCGGAATAAGAAAAATAAAATATATAGAATTTAGTCATATGAATAGCTACTTTTAACTCTTAAAACTTAAAGTATCCCCCCCCCAAAATTAAGAGAATATATATATATATATATATATATACATATGTTTATTGGAATTTTTTAAGAAATTGATCAGAAAGGGCTATAATTAAATTCCAAAAATGTGGCAGTGGGCCATTGTAGTTTGATTTAACCTCATTACCTACTTACAACTACTTAATTTTGAACGCAAATTAATGAATTAATTAATGGCTGCCTGAAAAAGCAATACATTAAATATTATTTATGAATTACATTAATGCTCGATCTTTGATTTATGTTTTGAATAGACTGTCAAAATGAAGTATATATTGAAACAACTCTAGGCCAGCGACAGTTCGAATATTAATGAAGAACGTAAAGTTTTTATTTTCGTTTTTGTTTAGACAGGTATGCTCCAATAACAAACGATAGATTTTTCATATCTCCATTTCCTTTAGAAGACCTTGTGTGTCAGAAATTTTAAGCAGCTGCTTTGTATTTGATATTGTTTGTTCTCTATTTTATTAGCAGTGATTGTTTGTGTATGTACTTGTACTCGTTTTCTATCACTTCACAGTGTATTTGTGTGAAACAGAGTTGCCCAGTCTCTAGCTTTTTGTACACCTCTACTATCTTATGGGCCGTCCATAAATGATGTCACGCTTGTAGGGTGGGGGGGGGGGGGGGTCATGAAATTGTGACAGTTTGTGACAAGGGGTGGGAGAGAGGGTAAGAAGAAGTGTGACATCATACATTTTGTTTACAATAAAAGCATTAAAAGTGTCAGCAGATTAAATTTTTAATTTTTTTTAAGGATTCTTTTTTTTATGAAATTTTGAAACAGCTGTATGATAAATTTTCCAGTTTATTTGTGTTTTTCTTAGCTGTGACTTTTTATTGCTTTTCATCTCGAAAGACACAGGAAAAGAACAATGTTTCTCGCTTATTATGTTTGGTTACAGCTATTTCATACTCATTTTGATACAATTGTACAATTCTTTTTTCTTTATCCTTTTGTTTTAATCTGCAGCATATTATGCCGCATTATGTAAATTGGCATCCACTAGTTCATTCAAAAAAAGAAAGAAAGATTGAAAATTCTATAAATATGTGACTATTGTATAAATATATGTAAATTTGACAATGTCGCACATTACAAATATTTCAGTCTTTCTCTCTCTCTATTTTTTTTCTCATGAGAAAAATAATTTTAATGAAGCATTGTTTTGTTAGCATAAAATGAAGTTATTACAACAGTTTAATAAGAAACATAGTACCTACAATGTGAATATGCACTAATTTAGCTCTCTGCGTTAGAGAGAGAGAAAATATGAGCCCCTCCCCCCTGTTCACTTCTAGCTACGACCCTTATGCTAATATTTTGAACTTTCTACAATAATTAAAATTGGGCACATTAATGTTAAGCCTACGAATAAAAATTAAAAGTATTGATTTTGTTTTACAAAAATAAAAAATATATTACCTTTAATGTTAATTTTGTGCTTATGAAAAAGTGTTCCGTTTAAAATTTTAAACCATACTCCCTAATGTATGACTTGAGTCAAACATCCTCGTATTTAATATTTTACTGCTTTTATGATGAATACTTCGGAATAATAATAATAAATATTGTGTAATACTTCATTACATACATACATACATATATATATATATATATATATATATATATATAGGATGGACGAGTCCTTACTGTAAATAAAAACTATTCTCTGACAGTCACATACATTTATTATCAGACGAACAGGACAAAAACACACAAACAAAAAATAAAACATAGATTCATTCGTCAAAACAATCTTTAAAAAGTCTTAATACGTCGTAAATATTTTAGTTCTTAAAAGAATCGTGTTAAATCGTCGTTTTTAATTCGTTGGAATCATCTCTTTAGCTTTTTATCACCGTCGTTAGCTATCGTCGAAAAACGTTCTATTTACATTTTCTTCCTCTCAATCCTGACCACACAGCTTCGATGTTTCCCGTCTCTACTTTTAATCTCGAAGCAGAGTTCGGAGAGTGGTGGAGGGAAATACATTCCAATGCAGGTGCAGCAGAGAGAGAGTGTAGCCCACATGCGGGAGTATATCCCACATGCGGCCGTCCTGACATCTGGAGCTGCCGCAGCGACATGTGATCTTTTAGAATCTGAAAAGAAACAAAAAAAAAAAAAAAAAAAAAAAAAGTAACTGTTCTTAGGAAAAAAAAAATAGAATTCGTTTGTACACTAGCAAGATCAGTCGTCTTTTTCTGAAATAGTGTAACATCGAATGAAAATGTTCTTTAAAATTGCTGACTTTTAAAATGATCAGACATACACATTAAAGATAAGGAAAAAAAAAATAAAGTTTCAGTTATCGTAATGCCAAGGCTTCATGTATTCAGCACACGAACTAGTACTGATCGGTCCTGCAGTTGATGAGATTTTCTCTACGTCGTAGGTGTCATTAGACTTCACTTTGGTTACTTTATATGGACCTAGGAATTTAGACTTCAATTTTAACCCTGGTCCTTGTTGGATTCTTTTAATTGCTACGAGGTCTCCAAGGTTATATTTCCGGGGTTTCTTACGTCTTAAATTATAATGCTTGCGATTTTCTTGTTGGATTTCCAGAATATTCTTCTTAGCTTCTTTTCGGAGTTCTTCTCTATCTTTCATGAATTGTTCTTCGACTGCACTGTTCAGGAGTTCAATAATTTGTAAATCTTCTTTCTGTTTCATTTTTGTACCAAATAGTATTTCAAACGGTGTTCTCTTAATGCTTCGTTGGTAAGTTGAATTAATGACTTGTTGAACTTTAGGAACATATTTAAACCATTTGGTCGGTTCGTCTTTGGACATTTTAGAGATTACTGAAATTATGATGGAATTAAGTCGCTCCACTTGACCATTAGCACGGGGAAGGCCAGTTGTTATTGTCTCGTGTTTTATATTTTCATTTTGGCAATAATCAGCAAATTCTTTACTTGTAAATGCAGGACCTTTATCGCTAATGATTTTGGAAGGGTTGCCAAAAGTATAACTTTGTTGTTGCAATTTCGATATGACTTCGGCAGAAGAAGTAGTTTTACAGGGATATAGCCACACGAATTTGGTAAATGAATCTATTAAAGACAAAATATGTTTATAGTTTTTGTTTGTTGATTCGAGAGGGCCTAGATGATCAATGTGGTAAGTTTGGAGGGGAGTCTCCTCTTTGTGTAAGGGATGTAACTCACCTTCTTGTTTTCCACGTTTCCGATTATATAAAAGGCATGTTACACAATTTGCTATAACTTTATCAATCTTATTTGCCATATTAGGGATAAAAAATTCTTCATTAAGGAGTTCTTCACAACGTTTGCGTCCGAAGTGTCCTTTGTCATGAACGTTTTTAATGACGTTTAGCTGCATTTCATCCGGCACAACTACCAGATCGTAACCTTTATGATTTTTATAAAGAACGTTATTTTTGAGGAAATAGTTGTCATATGGCTTTGTTTTCAAAATTTCTTTAATGGCCTGTATATGTTCGTCGGTGTTCTGTGATTGTATGATTTTGGAAGTAAAACTGTCTTGAATGGTCATACATACGGGATTTCTGCTTAAAGCGTCAACGTGGCGCATACGTGTACCTTGTCTGTGTTCGATTGTATAGTTATAATCAGCTAACATTAAAGCCCATCGAGCTATCTTGGTGCAAAGATCTTTTTTATTCATAGTTAGGGCAAATGCATTGCAATCTGTGACAATCTTGAAAGGAATACCTAAAATATAAACACGAAATTTTTTATGAGCCTCGATGACAGCCAAAACTTCTAGTTCATAACTCGAATATTTACGCTCAGCATCTGTAGTTTTTTTGCTCATAAAGTAGACAGGGTGAAATTGATTATCAATAGAAGACTTTTGAAGGAGGACTGCTCCGTAACCATCAATAGAAGCATCGCAATGAACTTCTGTTTCATTACTAGGGTTATAAATGCGTAAAACAGGACCTGAAGCAAGAATGTGTTTCAACTGATTAAATGCATTTCGCTGTTGGTCACCGAAGTGAAATTTAGTGTCCTTTCTAAGGAGATCTGTTAAGGGTTTAGCTATTAAAGAATAATCTTGAATAAATTTACGAAAATATGAGGTTAATCCGACAAATGAATGTACATCTTTTACACTTTTAGGTTCCGGAAAATTTAGAACAGCTTTAGTTTTGGAGGGAGATGGATGCAGTTGACCATTTTTAATGTGGTAACCCAGAAAATCAATTTCTCGCTGTAAAAAGTGGCATTTTTTTAGATTCAGTTCCAAACCATATTCTGAGGCAGTTGTAAGAACGCGTTGTAATTTATGGAGTCCATCGGCTTCGTCTTCAGACGGTATTATAAAATCATCCATGTACACGATAAGTACTTTTTCATTAATGAGATCGCGAAAAACATTATAGATATATCTCTGAAAAACTAAAGGAGCATCGCTAAGGCCATAATTCATGTATAGAAATTCAAATTGACCAGAATGTGTTACAAAAGAAGTGTATTTTCGGCTATTTTCTTCTACTTCGACATGAAAAAATGCATTTTTAAGATCAAGAGTTGTAAATACTTTTGCAGAGTGCAACTGATCAATAATGTCATCGATGACTGGGAGGGGAAAACGTTGTATATGTGTTTCAGCATTTAGCTTTCTATAGTCAACACACAATCTATATGAACCATCTTTCTTTTTTACGAGGACAATGGGTGATGAAAAATTACTGGTGCTTTTTCGAATAATTCCCTTTTCAAGCCATTCAGAAATTTGTTTTTCGACAAATTCTTTCTCTATAGGAGCTAGGCATCTGGGAGGACAAGTAACAGGAATTTCGTCTTTCAGATGAATTGATAATTTTACATCGGTAGTCTTTACTTTCCGGGGGGAATAATTTTGAATAAGTTCCGTAATTTTTGAACGTATAGTTTTATCGGTAATATGAGATAAATCAAGATTACTATCGTCTAATACTTGAGCAACATTAATCAGAAAATTATTTGACATATTTTCATTTTGCTTGATTTTTGCATCGAAATATTATTTTGAGAAACTGTTAAAATACTTTGCTGTATAATATCTGTACCAATAATAAGATCAAAAGATATAGAATAATCTGGTACTACATAAACATTAGTGGTGTAATTAAAATCATCCATAGTAATATCCGTAGAGAAAAAACCCAGGGGTTTGATCATAGTATTTCCTAATCCAGTTAATGTGATTGTTGAATGTTCGAGGTTCGAAACCGTTGGGAGTTTGCGATAAATACTTTCTTTTAACAGACTTCTTTCACTTCCCGTATCGATCAAAGAAAGAACATTTACTGACAAAATAATTACTTGTTTGGTCATAAAAGTATTCGACGTAATGGTGGAAATATTGGATGGTTCAGGCTTATTTCTAGATTTCCTTGGTTGATCACATTGAGCCGACTTATGGCCAAAATTCGAACAATTAAAGCAGCGAGGGCCTTTGTCTTTATGCCTACATTGGCTACTTTTATGGTTGGCTAAACCACAATTAAAGCAGAGAAGATCAGGTTTTGGACGAAAAGATTTCTCTTTTAATGGCATTTCTGGTTTAGATTTACGAAATTTAGTGTTCTCATAGTCATGCCGAATTTTATCATAAATTTTGAGCTTTTGTTTAAATTCTACTATAGATTGGCAGCCATATAATATTGATTTTCTAAAAACAGGGTCGGGTATACCGTTAATAATATACTGCATCAGTGCTGAATCTTCGATGTTACCGCGCGAACATAATTGTTTCATTACGAGAAAATATTCTTCAAGGGATTCATTTTCTTGTAATTTTCGTTTATTTAACATATCATGTAACTCAGCAGAATTATAAGTAATGCCAAATTCAGAAATTAAGAGTTGTTTAAGTTTTTCATACGAGTTAATGTGAAATTCTGTTTGTACTAACAGCTGGGCTTTTCCTCGTAAGGATCGTTTAGCAAAAACAAATTTATGAAATTCTGATAAATTGAGCATGCTAGCGACATCGTCAAAATTACTTAACCAAATATTTATATCTTGAAAAGAACTACCATCAAAAGGCGGTATAACACTTTCAACATCATTAAAATTAATAGTAGATGGCAAAAAACTTTGAACTGGAAATTGCTTGTTTTTATCAAAATTTGATGATTCAGTATTACTTGCAGTGTCCTTATTCAATGTAGTATTATGTGAAGATATTTCAGGTTCCGAATCGGTATCGCTGTCATTCTGAATAATATTAGCTTGCAGTGAATTTAAGTCTGAAAGATATGTCACTAATCTGGTTGCAAGTTCAGTTAAAGAACCTTCATTTGAGATACAGAGTAAATTACAAATTGTGATTAAATCGTTTAAAGAAAAATCTGCCTGAACTTTCGTAACTTTATTTTTGAATTCAGTGCTGGTCGTTTCGAAATCGAAACCAGTGAAGTCACGAATTCTTTTTCGATTTGAGCGATCACCATCAGTGTCGAACAATAATTTATGAAGTAATTTAATTTTATTAGTACGTTCATTTTTAAATGCAACTTCCAGTTCTTTGATGTCGACTAGCTTCATAGTAAATATAAAATATGGAATAATTAACTCACCCGTAAAATGATATCCGGCTTGAATCTGAAGAAAAAATATCTAGTTCATAACAATGAGCAAAAATGGTAAGTGGGCACTTCTGGCACCACTTTATAGGATGGACGAGTCCTTACTGTAAATAAAAACTATTCTCTGACAGTCACATACATTTATTATCAGACGAACAGGACAAAAACACACAAACAAAAAATAAAACATAGATTCATTCGTCAAAACAATCTTTAAAAAGTCTTAATACGTCGTAAATATTTTAGTTCTTAAAAGAATCGTGTTAAATCGTCGTTTTTAATTCGTTGGAATCATCTCTTTAGCTTTTTATCACCGTCGTTAGCTATCGTCGAAAAACGTTCTATTTACATTTTCTTCCTCTCAATCCTGACCACACAGCTTCGATGTTTCCCGTTTCTACTTTTAATCTCGAAGCAGAGTTCGGAGAGTGGTGGAGGGAAATACATTCCAATGCAGGTGCAGCAGAGAGAGAGTGTAGCCCACATGCGGGAGTATATCCCACATATATATATATATATATAAACCACATTTACTCAATCATAAGTAACGTAAAAAAAGGGGGTTAACGATCCAAAACTAACAGTTTGATCAAATATCTCTAATTTCCCTTACATAAAAAGGTAAGAGCAAAATAGAGATAATGAAAAATTGAAAAATGTGTCATTTGACAGTCGAAATACTTAGTCTTAATCTTTTTCTTTATTATTCTTTTTTTTAAGTGCGATATAACGAGAGGCTACTGTAGATTGAGCAAAAGAAGGGAATATTAAGTAAAGGCTTTCACAAGATTTTACTTAGTCTCATATTAATTCAGATTTTATCACAAAAACATGTTAAAACTATCTGCTGTCAGCAGTATAAAAAAATTAAATATCTCGAAGGTTAAAGGTAATAAAAGTCTATCTCCCTAAATCCCCCAGCCATTCCTGCCTTAACTCGGTCCTTACCAGAAATGAATTCTTTCTTTTAATATCAATTGCTTGGCAATGAGACCTCAAGGCTAAGCATAGAGAGACATTATTCAGGACCTTAGTTGCTTATAGGATATATTATAGTTGTTTTCTTTTTCATCTTTCTCTTCGCATTTCCTACAAAAATTATTCAATCCGTATCTGATTGTGCTGCCGCTTTCAAGGACTTGGCATGTATTAGAATTTCTGATAGCCCCAAGGTAGGCAGAATTAAACACGAAAAGCTGAGCTGTCCTTGGCAATGACTTCATCTATGGTATTTCCGCATCTTGAAATCACTCTTGCGCCATTTTTCTTTTTCTTTCCTTTTTCGAACCCTTTGGTTCTTCTTTTTCTTTTTCTTTTTTACGTCAAATTTTCAACCCTCCCAACCTTTTGATATTTCCAATGTTCCGATTAGACCAGCTGTTGGCTTTTATCTCTCTTTTTGCCATAAAAGTTTTTTCTTTTTATCTTTGAGAGCTCTTCAAATATTCCTCACTTATTAACCTGCGAATTAGCATTTTTTCTCTCTATTCTGATTTGTCTTACACTGATACGCAAAAATTTACAATTCTTTAATTTATCTTTTTATTGCTTATCTGCGTAATAATGTGCAGCATTATGTAAATTAGCATACACATGACCTTTTAACAAGTAAATTTTACAGAAAAAAAAAAATCTAAGCTGAATTATTTTAAAAAGAGGATAGTTTAAAACTCTTTAATTAGCAAAATTTTAAATTTCCTGCTTTCTTCTCAGATTTAAAACAAATGAATAAAATTTTCTTACATTCTAAAACAAATATTTTAAAGTCAAAAATTTTTTTGGAGGAATGGCGGGGGGAAAAAAATAAAAAACAAATTACTCACATACTTTTTATTTGTCAGAAAGAGGACAGGGCTTGTAATGAAAAAATTCACGAGATCTGGACGCTATTTTAAAATTGGCTATCGATTTTTTCAAAGTATAGACAAATTTATTTTCTAATGATACAAAAACAATTTAAAATTGCATTCAAGATTCTAAATAATAATTTAAAAAATAACAGAGATCAAAGTTAGCTATATCGTGTCACTAGTCGGTTTAAATTCAACCTGTTTCCATATTTGTTCTATTAAAAGATTAAAATTAAAATGTTTGGATGCGTGGGTTGTCATACTTATTTAGTTACTAAGATTTAATAGTCATCTACCACGTGAGTCGTTCACTTGGAGTATTAGCTATCGCAGACGCATCATAGGCCGTGGTAAGGATGATGGTTTATCACAGTGATGTTTAGTACATCATCGCACACATTTTTTCGACTTTTAACTGGAAGTAAAAACTTTTTATTTCTGATAAGTTTGCAGCTTTGGCGCGACTGAGTTTTAACCCCCTTCTTGGCGCGTTTTCAAAAAATAGCCATATTGGCGCGTTTTTGCGTTTTATCTCCCGGATGTGCTTACCAGGAGATATCACGCAAAAGCGCACAATTTAAAACGGGGATAATGAAAATACAACAGAAATACACATTTTAAAAGATACAAAATGCTATCATTTTAAAGAAAATGACTGAAAATACAAAAGAAATACACATTTTAAAATATTGAAAATCCAAAAATTGTAAATACGGCATATTAAAAAAAAATCCCCATGCAATCTCCATGAAAATCCCCAAGCTGCCGATATTTTCTCTTTTTAAACTGGAAATATGGTTTCTTGCTTTCCCTTTTTCATACGGAAAATATGGTTTTTTGCCGTTTCTTGACGATACTACAAAACAAAGAAACAGACAGAGAGACAAACAGACAAACAAGCAGACAGAAAACAAACAAACAAACCGACAAAAAGCCAAAGAAATAAACAAACAAACAGACAAATAAAAAAACAAACTGACAAACAAACTAAATGACAAACAAACAAACTGACATAAAACAAACAAACCGACAAACAGACAAAAAAAATAAACCGACAAAAAATAAACAGACGTAAAAACAAACAAAGAAACAAACCGACAAGCGAGCAAACAGAGAAACAAACAAACAAACAAACAAACAAACAAACAAAAACAAACAAACAGACAGACAGACGAACAAACAAACTGACAAATAGACAGACGAACATACAGACAGACAAACAAACAAACAAACAGACAGAAGAACAAACCGATAGACAGACAAACAAACAGAAAGAGAGACAGACAAACATCACTGGATCCCTGAAACTCGCTTTGCAGGAAACACTAAAATGCACGAAACTCGCCAACGCCGCAATCACAAACTTGTGTATGAGCGCTGCGCTCCCATTTAAACCAAAAAAAACATCACTGGATCCACGAAACTCGCCAACGCCGCAATCACAAACTTGTGTATGAGCGCTGTGCGCCCATTTAAACCAAAAAAAACATCACTGGATCCACGAAACTCGCTGTGCAGGAATCACTAAAATGTACGAAACTCGCCAACGCCGCAATCACAAACTTGTGTATGAGCGCTGCGCGCCCATTTAAACCAAAAAAAAACATCACTGGATCCACGAAACTAGCTGTGCAGGAAACACTAAAATGCACGAAACTCGCCAACGCCGCAATCACAAACTTGTGTATGAGCGCTGCGCGCCCATTTAAACCAAAAAAAAAACATCACTGGATCCACGAAACTAGCTGTGCAGGAAACACTAAAATGCACGAAACTCGCCAACGCCGCAATCACAAACTTGTGTATGAGCGCTGCGCGCCCATTTAAACAAAAAAAAACATCACTGGATCCACGAAACTCGCTGTGCAGGAATCACAAAAATGTACGAAACTCGCCAACGCCGCAATCACAAACTTGTGTATGAGCGCTGCGCGCCCATTTAAACCAAAAAAACATCACTGGATCCACGAAACTCGCTGTGCAGGAATCACTAAAATGTACGAAACTCGCCAACGCCGCAATCACTAACGCGTGTATGAGCGCTGCGTGCCCATTTAAACCAAAAAAAAAAAAAACATCACTGGATCCACGAAACTCGCTGTGCAGGAATCACTAAAATGTACGAAACTCGACAACGCCGCAATCACAAACTTGTGTATGAGCGCTGCGCACCCATTTAAACAAAAAACAAACAAACAAAAAAAAATCACTGGATTCACGAAACTCGCTGTGCAGGAATAACTAAAATGTACGAAACTCATCAACGCCGGAATCACTAACGCGTGTATGAGTGCTGCGCCCCCATTTAAACAAGCAAAAAAAAAAAAAAAAAAAAAAAAAAAAAAAAAACACTGGATTCTCGAAACTCGCGGTGCAGGAATCACTGAAATGTACAAAACTCGCCAAACCCGCGTTAACTAACGACATTAAAACCGAAAAATTAATCTCTATATGCACGAAAGTCGCATGGAAGAAATTTCTAAAATAAGCAACTCAGAATTGTTGTTGTTAACGCAGATATCAAACTATTAACCCATTAATGCCTGAATTATTTTCTTCATTAAAATTCAAATTTTGCATTTTCCCACCACTTTTAAAACAAGAATAATTTTTACATTAACTTATTGAGGAATTTGTCTCGAGAAAGAAAGTATTTATTTATTCTCCTTTTTACTGGTGTGAAAAGCTCTTACTTGAATTTTTTAAAACTGTCCCAAAAATGGGACGCTAGGCACTAATGGGTTAAATCCCATTATCGCAGCATGGGGATTTTCTTGGGTGCATTTGTGATATGAGCCAAAGTTTGGGGCGGGGTTGCTAGGAGAAGCGACACCTGAAAGTAATAGAAAGCAAGGCTTGGCGCGGTCATCGCGCGTCAGAAAAAACGCCGCCAGAAGTGGGTTAAAACTCAGTTTACCCGCAGCTTTTAATAAGCACGTGAAAAGCGTCTTCAAAGTTTAAGGATTATTATATGTATTGCTTGCTTTATAATTTTCACTCACATCTTGAATCAGTCTTACCTGATAAATTATAAATGGTGAAGTTTCGAGCAATAAATAAAGAGTTTTTCATTTGAGCCGTTGCAACCGAAATTAATGAATAATGGTGAAAATTATCGGAGATAGAAAAGAGATTTTCGGAATACTGGTAGTTTCGGTCGAGTATCGGTACGACCGAATTTTAGGCAGCATTTTCGCTAAAAACGAATTTTCGGCTAGGCTCTAATTTTGGGGCGAAAACGAATTTTTAGGCTATCTCTATCTATTACCGGTCTGCTTGTCTTCCGATTATCAACTAGTTTACCACGTCATACCTTGGTGGTATCCATCAGCAAACCCGATTTTAGTGGATCGGTGGGTTTATCATTCTGTTTTCCAACACCCGAAGGAATGAAAATATGGAGAACTGGAATCAGGAAGACGCAGTGGTTAGCCTAGCTGCCTACCAGTCAACCACTAAAATCTGGTCTGCAGATGGATTCCATCAAGATATGACTTGACTGACCAGTTACATTTTAATGTGCGATTCAAGCTTCAATCTTCAATTAATCATAGAATCTTAGCAGTCAATTCGATGAGATGATGATTTGTGCAGCATCCTCCCTGTCTATATAAAGGATACTTTTCAAACATCCATAAATAATTTAAAAACATTCTCTTTTATTTAAATATAATTCTATTTCTCATGATTCTATATAAGGTAGTCTGGTGTAATAACGCCAGGCCAAGTGCTAATATTTTGCATAATTATGAAATAATCTGGTAAATGACACCCATGTGCTCTGCGCACAAGAGTTTTGAGTCATATAAATCGCAAAAAACAGCTTCAAGTTAATTTGTTTCATTTTTAAGTCTTATTGTTTTTAAAAGCAACTAAAATTAACGCTTGATCTAAAATTTGCGGGATACCTTTTGTGATGTGAAGACTATTTTTTTTTATCCGGAAATACTTTGTTAATTACATAAATTTGTAGTACATTTCATGGACTTTCAAAATGTTGTTGAAGATTTTGAATATCTTCTCGAGATAATTTGTAATTTAAAATGTACAGCGCAAGAACTATAACGGGGTAATAACGCCAATCCTTGGCACTAATACCCCGGTTGATTCCGATTCCCTTCAGTGGCCGAACTACATCCTAAATACTGATTCAAATAAACTCAGTTAAAACTGTGCAATGTTTGTAATAATTATATTTAAGCGGTCCTTTTTAAGCAAAAGGAAGCTCACGGTCTGATATTCTTTTGCCTCCCCCCCCCCCCCGCACCACACCTTTATTTTTCTTACACTTTCACAAAAAATTGAATATTTTCAATAGCTTAGAATGCAATTTGTCAATTTCTAAGTTTGTAGAGTTTGTATTTTTAGAATTGGGCAATCTACATGCAATTATTCCATCTTATTTCACAGTTTTGTTTGCATGGCGTTATTACCCATATAGGTGGGTAATAACGCCAAATAGCATTGATCAAGAAATCACGCCATTACATTTTATGAATACATATCTGTTAAATTTTTTTTATATATATAGTCAATGAGTTGCTGTATCAAATCATATATTTGTTTGAAAAATACAAAATAAAACTGAGCCGTGAACAATTGGTAGAACCTTAACGTGGCGTTATTACCCCAGGGTACCTTAGTAATTAAATAACAGTTAAGGCCGTTCTCAAATCAAAAAGGGCAACTTTGACATAAGTTTCTTTTTTATTTATTTATTTTTTTTTCTTTCGGAAATGTATGAGACTAGCAAGTTTTGCTGTTCAGAAACTATCGAATGGAACTCATAGTATCAAAGTGGCGTTTTGAGCCGATTTTCCGCGCGAAAAAAAAATTAATTAAATAAATAAATAATCACTCAAACAGGGGTGAAAACGGTGTTTATCATGTGATCAGAATCGCTTATAACTCAGTAGGTAATTTATTGATCTAAAAGTGGAAAACTCAGATAGACCCAAATGGCTTCCATGGTCAGGCTTTGCAATTTTATATCTTTCCGTTAAAAAATGAGTCAAAAAGTTTTGCGCTTGTTCAGCAAAGCAGTTGAAAGCCTTAAAGTAAAAATTGTGCAAAGCTTTAAAAAAAAAAAAAAATGTTTAAAGTTTTTTAAGTCTCAGGTTTGGACAAATAAATTGATATTCGGCAGGCCCTATTGTTTGATATTCGGTATAACTAAATATTCGGTAGTATAGCCGAATAGCTACTGAATATAGGATGCATCCCTACTCTGCTGAGAATTCTTTCCTCCGGAAATAACATTCACGTTTTGAATCTAATATCAGCCCTCCATTTTCATACAAAGTAATACGCATAAGGGAAAATTCAGTAATTATCTGATTTAAATGATACTTCAGTAAAACGAACCGCATCTATCAGTATAATCCAACTTCTTTCCAAATCTAAATAGACAGTAATCCTGGCGTACTTATGAAGTATACACATTTCATTTCATCATCCCTTCTCGACCCATATTCAACCCAAGTTTGAAAAGAATCAGGATGGTAATCATCGTCCATTCACATCACGACCGGCTTGTAACTCGTGACTGGTTCCATTATTTGGGGCCACTCACCGTAATTTTTTTTTATTCGGTCGACGAAGAGTTTGATGAGAGACGCTCATTTGTAGCAATGCATTGAAGCCTTGGAATTTTTTTTTTAATTAGCTAAAAAGAGATATTCAATAACCCAATTCAGTCATCAGCTGGCTCTAAAGAAAGAAAAAAAAAAAAAAAAAAAAAAAAAAAAGAGGGGGTGGGGCAGAATGATCGATTATATGTGAGCTCGTGGTGTCATAAAAATTTTGTTTAAAATATAGTAATGTTACTAAAAAATGCAATGAAAATGCGAAGTACAGAGTTTTCATTAAATCCGTTCTTATTTTAAAAATTCATAAAAAATAACAACTTAGAAAAGTAGGATTTTATGGAAAAAGTAAAAAAAAATAGTTAAAATGGTCTTTGAATTATTTTTATTTAACAAAACTTCTGACTATTTGCGAAGTTTTATACTATAAACAATATTTTGATTCAGCACATGTTGCGTTTTTAAAGTCTTATGGTTTAAAGTGCAACAGGATGTAAATGGACTTTTTAAACTTTATCCTCTAAATTAATCCCTTTTTAAATATTTTTTTTTTACTTAAAAAAATTCCTTCCCCTTCCTTTTTTTTTAATTTGTGGCAATTTAATAGAACAATTTGTAATATATTTCTGAATTTTTTTAATTTGAACGAAAAAATATTTAAACTTCCGTTAACTTTAAACTTTAAAGTAATACTCCAGTAGATATTATTATTATTATTATTATTGTGTGTGTGTGGTGTGGGGAGGACGCTTAAAAAATTATATTTATCGACAACACTTGCAGTGTAAATTGCACTCTAATGCAATTCGTTAAATTTGTGCGAATTTTTGAAATGTGAACCAGCTTATTTAAACTATTCTTTAAAGTTGCCATTTTTTTCAACCTTTACAAGTCTCGTGGTATACCCTGTATTCCGATATGACAATTTCTGACATTTTTTATGAATTTTTCAAACATGAACAGATTTATTTTTACTTCAGTCTTTAAATTAATCTTCCTTTAAAAATTTTTTGCTTCCTTTTTGCTTCGAAAAATTTCATTTTTTGACAAGTCTTGTGGTGTAAACTGTTCTTCGATGACAGTTTGTTTATTTGTAATAAATTTCTGAAATTATGCGAACGAACTTGTAGGACTTCTTTTAAACTTATTATTATTATTATTATTATTATTATTATTATTAAAAATTTCACTTTCTAACAATTTATAGTTCTAATAAATCCGAAAATTCGAATTTAGAACGTTTTAAAAATCATTTTCGCTTTTTTCACTCTTTTAAATTTGGACTTGTCAGAAACCGTTCTTAAAGGGAATTTATATCTTAAAAGTAATGACCGTGTCTAATTTCAAGTTTCTAACTACAATACTATCACAGAAATCGCTATTTTAGAATGTTTTGCACTTTTAGAAATTTTGTATTTTTTAGAAAGTCTTCTGGGCGTGCATCTAAAGAAATTAATATCGATAGAAACCTAATTAGAATACTAATTTGAAACTGTTTGCTAATTACTAGTTAGAAACTTTTGCTATAACTGTTTCTTTTAAAGTTTAAAAATATCGGCTACATCAAATTTCAAGTTTTTATAGTTGAAACAATTCTAAATAAATATTTCAATGCATTTTTAGAATGCTTTCCCGCTCATTTCACTGTTTTAAATTTCGTTTTATTTAATCGCTTTTTGTAAACATTTGAATTTTAAAAATAACCATCATACTTATTCTCAAGTTTCTCGTCACAGCAGTATGTCAGAAATCGCAATTTTATTACATATTTTTTGCTCTTGCCCCCCCCTTTGAGGATAGTGATGGCAATATAAAATGTAGCTTATGTTTGTGCAGAGATAATCAGCATAATTTCATTAATATATTATTTAAAAAATCAGTTCGGTAATTCTAAAAATCGCCCTTTTAAACAATGCCCTTCATTTTTAGAATTTTACCATCTATTTATTATACTATTTTAAATGCTTATAAGTTTTAATAATTCCATTATTGACAAGCTAATATAAAAGATTATAGTCACCAACAAGATATTTTTAACAACTTTCACTAGTATATTTTTAAACTGAATTTCCAAATGAATAATAATATGAGAATTCCTTGTAAATTTTACAGTACATCAAATCTGCGCTAATTCTGATGTTTCTGTATGGTGAACTGTTCTATGTCGAACGGATTGTTAAGGATTTATGAACTCAGGAAATTTCAACATAAACTTCATTAGACTGACAAGCATGCAATAATTACCTTTAGTACATTCTTTAGTATATTGAAAACTATGACATACTGCCTGCGTTGAATAGGAAATGACGTGTGAGTATGATATCATCGACCGTGACCTGCTGTATAGCTATTGAATCACGTTAAAGGAAAAATGTTTTAGTTTTGGAATTCATATTTAAACTTCACGCAGGATTTATTTATTTTATGCAGCTGTCATTTCTGATTACATCCACCATCCTCGATTTGTTGTAAAAATACCTTCCACATAATTAACAATCTTCCGGTATTTTTTTTTTTTTTTTTTCCCAAAGTAAAATAAATATTTCCCTATTTTTAATTTAAATTAATACAACGTAACCAGAAATTAATGCCCGAATTCGAAAACTCAGTAATTCGTCAACTATAATAAATATGAATATGAAGTGAGTCACATTTACATCTGGTAGGTCTTGAATTTCATGTACTGTAAATGGAAAAATAGTTCAAATTTCTGTCAATAAATCGCTCCGCACCATCTCAAGCTATACGATAATGCTCAAACTAGCATGTAAATCTGCATAAAGAATTTCAAGTCATATTATTTTTTTTTTTTTTTTTTTAATTAATTTGACCAATATTGTAGTTTGAGACGGTTTGGCGCCATCTATTGACCTAAATTTGAACTATTTTTCCATTAACAGTACATGAAATTTAAGACCCACCAGATGTGTTTTTTATTTGATATTATTATTTATTATAATTAACGAATTGTTGAATTTTCATATTGGGACTTTTATTGCTGGTCACCCCGTAAATAGAATGGAATAAATTTTATAGCTGTATTTGACTTGAAAAAAATTGGAAGGCTAGCAGACATTTTTTCACATTTTAAGACGAGAAAATATCAGAAAACTGGACTTAAATTATGTAATTGTAGTTGTAGCGTAAGCAATGATAGATCTGAATGTCTTTGATTATTGCGCTTTTGAACAGGAGCCTCTTAAATCAATAAGGGTTCCTGGGTCCCATTGTTATTTCTACTGAAATGATGATTTAAATTTTGCAGTTGTAGATAGCTTTTCTTTATATTAAGCTTAATTGTTGTTATCAAAGAGGCATATACGGTTATTTAATAACTGTACATACTTCATGTGGTTAATTTAATCTATGACTATTTTGCATGTATAAATTCATTAACCTCTAATTCGCAAGTTACAATGCATTTCAGAAATTGCGTAATTCAGAGAACCACAATTCATACTTGAAAATCTAAATAGCAAATTTCAGTTTTATTTAAAAACGAAATGTCTGTTATTAATTTAAACAAAAATTTATTGCAAAAATTTTTGTTTCCTATTCCAAATTTTTGGTCTTAATACGGAACATCTTTATACGGCATATAACTTTGATAGCAAAAACGTTACCATGGGCATTAGAGTGTTAAGAATACTAATATATTTCAAGAATTTATGCAAGTACTCCTCTACTCCTCGTGTCTAAAATTGCATTTCAACAACTTAGGATACTTATGCCTATCATTTTTAGGTGCGTTCGTAATTATGTAAATGCGTAGCACCTATAGTCGTCGTTCCGTCCATCTGTCTGTCCGTCCGCATATAACAACACAAAAACTAACCAACCGAACTGTTTGAAATTTAAAATATATAATTGCTGCACAATTTTGTAGAGGCTTTTCAATTTTTATGAAAATCGGATGCATAGCTCAATTACAGGGACAGTCAAAATTCCGGGGTCATTTCATGCCAAATCAACCAGTGACTCAACCTGACCCTTTCCGATTTCAATGAAACTGCTAGGGATCATTCTCTATGATGATATAAATTAGAGCATATTTTTATTTTTTGTTTATCACTTTAAATTTTTATACAATTAATTATTTAAATTTTGAAAAATCATCATTTTTTGACTTGCATAAATATTTTCAATTTTGAATTTCTCAAGTTCTATCAAACATAGAAAATTTTATGACCACTCATTTCAAAGAGCAGTTTATAAGGTTTAATTTGATATGCAAGTCGACTATGTATAGTTAAAATAAATAAAATTTTAAATTTTTTAAAATTTAAAATTTGAAAATTTTTTAGATAGTCATTTTTAAAATTTTTGAAAAAATTGTATGTTTGTTGTAATATTATAAGCTTTAAATTCTGAAATTTTTAGAGTGGGATATCAATGTCATCAGGAGTTATTAAATAAAAGCAAAAATTACCATTAAAATAACAATTTAATTCTATTTTGTTATTTATTTATAATTTGTATGGTAATTTTTAGCTTTTATTAAATAACTCCTGATCCCATTGAGATCCCACTCTAAAAATTTCAGAATTTAAAGCTTATAATATTACAACAAACATACAATTTTTTCTATACATAGTCCACTTGCGTATCAAATTGAATCTTATAAACTCCTCTTTGAAATGAGTGGTCATAAAATTTTCTATGTTTGATAGAACTTGAGAAATTCAAAATTGAAAATATTTATGCAAGTCAAAAAATGGTGATTTTTCAAAATTTAAATAATTAATTGTATAAAAATTTAAAGCGATAAACACAAAGTAAAAATATGCTCTTATTTATATCATCATAGAGAATGATCCCTAGCCGTTTCATTGAAATCGGAAATGGTCAGGTTGAATATTGAATTTGTTTGGTTGATTTGACATGGAATGACCCTCCGTTACATTACGACCAATGGGAAAAAATCGTTTCAAGTGCATTTTAATGCGGTGTTACACTCTTTCGAACATAATAAAATTGATATGCAACTATGAAGTATATATCAGATATAAATTTTCCAAGTAGGTGAAAAAAGTCCGGGCCAGGATTCGAACCATGGATGTATTGGCTGAAGCCGCCATCCCGGACGAATATTAGAGGACTGTTTCACCCAACTAATCTTAACAATCGCACAATCTATACTTTGGTTCAGCTTAACAGAATAAATCGAAGGTTAATATGTTTCACCAACTTGAAAAGTTTACATCGGATATAATTCATTTACCAATTGAATAATTGTGTCATTAATTAATCTAATATGAAGTATACACTAAAATATGCATTATATATAGTATGTGGTGCAGTGAATATATATTTTTACAATTTACAGGACCAAACAAAAATATTAGATTATATAATGATATGTATAGGAGGAATCATTGTTTGGGGAGCGTTTTAATTGTATTGAATTATTTCACATTTTATGAAATTGATATACTTTGCTGAGGTTTTTTACTAAAGGTCACTTCCTTTATAATAGAAAACAGATAATATTTACAGGGACACATAAAAGATTTCGGATACTTATACTGAGAATCGTATAATATAGATGCACGCCGTGCGCAGAAAATTTTATGAACTTTGCAGAAAATTTTAGGAAAGGAACAGTTTTATTTTTGTAATTCTTTTTTTTTATTTTTTTTTTTTATTAAAAAATTTAAAATATTCCTCCAATTTTATGTAAGAATTATTTACTGTTAGCGCACAATTAAAAGCATTTCCGATTTTCGAATTTTCCAAAAATTTAAAGCATTTGATGCCGAAAACTTTAAAAATTCATCAGTCCGAAATTTTGGACACCAAAAATCGCGAATTTTGACAAACGGTTGAAAAAAAATTAATTTCGTCGATCGTTTGAAGAAAAAAATCTCCTATTTCGTCAAACTGTCTCGGAAAAAACACGAATTTAGTAAAAATTCCGGGAAAAAACGCGAATTTCGTCAAAAACCTAAAAAAAATCACGAATTTCAACAAAAAATCGCGTAAAAGAACGCGCATTTCAACATAGAATCGCGTAAAAAACTTGTATTTCAACAAAGCACCGAGTAAAAAACTTTTATTTCAACAAAGGGCGGTGTAAAAAATGCGAGGTCCGACTAAAGATCGGGCAAAAACGCAAAAGTTCGACAAAGAATCGAGCGAAAAACACGATTTTTGACAAGACTCCTCAAAAATGCGAATTTCGTCTAAAAACCGAGCGGAAAATGCAAATTTCGTCCATGAATCGTCCATGAAATACGCAAAAATCGTCTATGAATTGCGTACAAAAACGTGGATTTCGTCCATGAAATGCGTAAAAAATACGAATTTCGTCCATATCAAAATCATATAACACGTAATTTTATTAAAAATTAAAATAATTTGCAGAAAGTTTTTACGAAATATTATGTGCGGAGATAGTTTTTGGTTTTATACAAGTTTGCTTATACTGTGTCCGATATACTGTATATACTATTACACCAAGATCTTAATATTTTAAAAACCTCCTTATAGTACGAAGTACGAACGCACCTCAATTGCTACGCTTGACGTGCAATTTCCAACATGTCCATTTTATGATTACATACATCTTAATTCAATCGCAAAATCATATTAAGTTTATCACCCTACTAGTTCTTGAAGGAATCATTCCTAAACGATACGCCTGCTAATAAAATGAATCTGTCAGCTATTTGAATGATTGAAAATCCGCCTCCCCCCTTTCCTTATTTTTTTTTCTTTTTTCTTTTTATTCGTGGCGGGGCAGAGTGTTGATAAATGATCTCTGGCTGGCTACTTGAATAACGATGACCCGCAACCTTCAATGAATCCGTACAGCAGTCTGTTCGCAGCTCATCTAACTGACGAAGATTTACACTTCGGTTTTGATTCTTGGTTAATGAAAGATGGAGCCCATAAATAGTAATGTTACATTACTTTTAATGTGCTTAGATTTATTTCTTAGCATTTCATAATTATTTATTAATGTAGACTTAACTGCTTAAAACTTATTATTATTCTGTTTAGAGTATTTCGTTTCATTTTTAAGGTATTTTGTTAAGTTTGGCTATTAATTACTGCTATTAATTCAAGCAAAAATTTTCCTTCTATAGTAAAAAAAAAAAAAAAAAAAAAAAAAAAAACTAGCCTTAAAAGGAATGACTCCTAGAATGATGCTGATGTATAAGATTTCTGGAAATAACGAATCCGGACGGTCCACTCCTTCCATGAGTCGAATAGACCAATCAGAAAAGGGCTCCGTCTATGCATCGCCGTATGGATTACCATAAAGAGGGAAAGGTTACCATCGCCAACAATCGCCAAGTTTGTCGCCAACTTGGCGATATATCGCCAAATTTGGTGATCAAAATTAGTCGTCAAAAGTGACGCCAACTTGGCGATAACTGTAATATTTCACCAAATTTTTAATTTCTTTACAACACCAGTCGTGAGACACATCATTTGAGAGGTCTGCAACTGCTTATTCATATTATGGATGTCTTGTGTGTCACCCCCCCCACTCTGCCCCCCCAGAGGGGCACATTTTTAATTTCTTTACAACATCAATCGTGTGACACATGATTTGAGAGATCTGCAACTGCTTATTCATATTATGGATGTCTTCTGAGTCACCCCCACACTCTGCTCTCCCCAGGGGGGGGCACATTTTTAATTTCTTTACAACACCAGTTGTGTGACACATCATTTGAAAGGTCTGCAACTGCTTATTCATATTATGGATGTCTTGTGTGTCAACCCCCCACTCTGCCCTCCAGAGGGGGCACATTTTTAATTTCTTTACAACACCAGTCGTATGACACATCATTTGAAAGGTCTGCAACTGCTTATTCATACCATGGGGTATTGGCGAACGCAGCAAGCTGGGGTAGCCTACAACTTGGAATCGCGAAGCGATTACGTGGGGGGTTGGCGAGGGTAGCGAGCAGGGGGACGGAGTCTCCCTAGTTATTTTAAATTCTTATTCCAAATTTTTGGTCTTAAACCTTTGGGTACAAGCGACCGGTATACATGCCGCATAAGCTGCTCAGAATCTTTGATTATTCTCACCAGTAAAATTTTATTGTGACATTTGCCCTATTTAATCCGACCATTTTCACTATTCATTGGCCGATTCAATTAGACAAAAATCTTGCAACAGACGCTCGTCTGTTGTCTCGTCGCTTAAAAATTTTGCAACAGACGCTCGTCCCGAAGGGGATAATATCTGAATAAAAAAATCCACCCGGAAACATAGCAAAAATGCTATCATTGGCATTAGAAGTTTATGAGTACAAATTTGTTCCAAGAATTTATGCAAATACTCCTGTAACTTTTTCCGGCACTGACAAATTCTGTTCGTAACATGAGAAATTACAAACGACTTTTTTAGAAATTAATAACTTACTTTTTATTGTAAAAGTAAAATTTTATTAAATTATTTTTGGTGCCTTTGCAAGTTTCGAATTAAAATTAAGTGTGCCCTCAGAAGGACCACTGTGACGGAAGGGATTAATCTTCATGTGTAAAACTGCATTTCAACAACTTTTTAGGATATTTATGCCTATCATTTATCATTTTATGATTACATTAGTGATGGGCGATTTTGGAAATTTTGAGAATCGATTAAAATCGACATCGTATAAAACAACATCGATCATAATAAGAATCGATTTCTCAGTTCTAGAATCGATACTAGAATCGATATTTCGATATTCAGATTCACTCAGAGAAGCTCCAAATTAGTAATTCAAAAACTTAGACAATCAGCAGGACCGTAATTACCGCCTCCCCCCCCCATCCCCATTTAGGGAGGCATGGAATTAAGCTATTGCAGATTTTAGAGTCGGATAGTAAGAATTTTGAATTTTAAAATTATTGTCACTTATGGTTGTCACTTACACAAAAATTGACAAATTTGAGAGACATAACTCAACTAATAACAACACTGAGTACCTTGGCATTAAACCAAGGATAAAGAGTGCCAAGAGCGTGTAACTAGGATGGAAAACAAGGAGTATAGACAAAGAAAAAAAAGAAAAAATTTTTTTTTTCTTCTAATGTTAGCCAAATGTTACACGAGATAGTTTGGAAGAACAAAAAATATGCCCCATACCCAGGGGGGCAAGTAAACCCCACTCTTGACGGAGGGGCGACCATAGCCCAAATGTATCTTTTGTCGAAGTTTCAAAATGAAGATTTACAATAAAATAGAACGAGAATTGGACATTTTAAAAATTGCATGTATACCTTGAACGGCCCATTTAGTTAAGATTGTCGAGGAAGGGGGGGGGGGGGGCGAAGGATTAGAACGGACGAACTTGGAAAAAAACTAATAACCCAAATAACTGTGCTTCTAAACAAAAATATAGTGTTTAACTTAGTGTTGAATTCATGGGGTGGCCCCGCGGGGAACATGCACTCTTTGAAACTATAAAAAGTGCCAAGAGCATGTAACTAAGTGGAGAGAGGGGTAGTAACAGAAAAAAACGAGGAGATAAAAGCTTTATAACGATATGTTACATGAGATGGTTTTGAAGAAACAAAAAATATGCCCTCCACCTAAGGGGGAAAGGTAAATCCCAAACAGACAGAACGGCGACCCCGGCCCAAATGTATCTTTTGTTGAGGTTTCAAAATATGGATTTATAACAAAATAGAACGAGGATTAGACTTTTTTAAAATCACAGTTATAATTTGAACGATCCTGTAAGTTAATATTGGTGAGGAAGGGGGGGGGGGGGTTTAAGACGGGCGAACATGAAAAAAAAAATAGTGGCACTCCGAGAGTGCCGACAGAAGTGAAAGCTTGAACAATTACGTGTGTATTTTTTGAATCTTTAGGACATATAATTTTGAATCGCCAGGAAATACTTTTAAATGAATAAAAAAAGGTTCTATAATACTAAAGAACATATCAATATGTATAAAAAACCGCTTGATACCATATGTCCAGCTATTGTAGTTAACTCACTATAACTACTTTCTTACATTTTAAAACGCGATAAATACACCAACCAAAATTAGACCATACTATCGATACCTTAATCCTTATCCAAATAAATCATTTTGTATTCATGCCTGTTACAATATCTGTATATTACTTTTTGAATTATTCAAATCAGACATTCCATTCAAAAGATATTACGAATTTAAAGATAACAATCTAAAGACATAATAGCGCTGCTGAGCACTCTGTGGCCAATAAGCTTAGGGATTACGTGTGCAATCAAAAGATTGCGGGCTCAAACCCCAATTTCGCTAATATGTATCAATGTTTTTTTTTTTTTTCCGAAGAAGTTTGAAAAATTTAAATTTCAACCCATTATAGGTTCATAACTTGAAATAAAATAATGGGAGAAAACTTCTTATGCTAGATTTGTAATAATTGAAGCATAAGCTTTCAATAGACATATTGTATCAAGAAATTAGAAAAAACCCCTCTGCCCCCCAAAAAAGGGTCCTAGGGAAAACCGGGAAACTGGCATAGCAAAAAGAACGGCGAGAAATGGTTAGTTATACTAGAATGTTTCTCCCCACCGTAACTCCTATAAAAGCAAAGCTATAGCCTTTTAAAGATTGAAATGAAGTGAGAAATAAGTAAAATTAAGTGAGTGATCGACAGGGAGGGGGTCCACAGCTCTGGGGGTGACATGTAGCTTAAACCTTTAAGCTAAAAATGGTAGAGAATTAAATGAGCGAAATTTTAAGGTGTATATTGCGGGAAGCTGCAAGCCCCCCTCAACATTTTTTTTTTGTTTCTTTTGAAGAAACAAAAAATATGCCCCCCTCCCGGCGGAGTGCAGATAAACCCCAAACGGGCGGAAGGGCGATCCCTTATTCATCTTTTGTCAAGGATTTAGAATGTGGATCGAAAATAAAATAGACCGAGAATTGGATATTTTTAAAACTTTATGCATATTTCGAACGGCCCTGTAAGTTAAAACTGGCGCGGAAGGAGGGGGGATTAGAAGAGACGAGCATGAAAAATAACACATAATAAACTAATACTTCAAATAACTGGACTTATAAACAAAAATATAACGATTTAACCTAGTGTCAAATTAATGGGGTGGCCCGCAGGGGATACCCCACCCCAGAAGTTATTAGCATTTTATGCTTTTTAATACACAAATTGCGATTCCCCCTCTCTTACAGAGCTGTAAAATACGATGCCTTCCTCCGGAGTCGCATAAAAATACCTGCATTCAACACTGATTTAGCCTAGAAAGAAAAAAAATCCATTCTTATACGTAATTTTACATCAGCACTACCACTAAAACAATAAAATTGGAAAAATCGATTCGATCTGAAACGTGGATCGATTTAAAGTAAATCAAAAAAATTACAATTCTATTGGTATCTAAGAATCTTCCAAAATGCGCTTTCAATTTCAGTAAATCAAAATGAAATCGATTCCAAAGATCGAAATCGAATCTAAAGATCGACATCGAATCTAAAGATCGAAATCGAATCTAAAGATCGACATCGAATCTAAAGACCGATCTTACGTGCAGAATCGATTTTACATTTTTACTTTCTTTTGTAACTTTACAAGAAGAGAGTATTAGATTCGCGAAAAATTTCGACTTCCCGTTTTCGATGGATTTATATATTTTAGAAGGTCTTTAACACGATTTCATGGTTTTTAAGAAATATCTGTCTGTGTGTATGTGTCTGTGTAATATGTGTCTGTCACTCTGTGAGTCTGTATATGACAAAAATTTCTAACCGTTCTATCTCAAGAACAAACATACGGAATTCCACAAAACTTTAGATTTAGTTTGACATTGATATAAACTGAATCTAATTAATTTTTGGTGTATATAGCCTAACATGTGGCGCTGTTATGCTGCATTTTTTGCGATTTGCGCAACAGCTATATCTGAATAACAAATGCACGGATTTTCATCAAATTTCAGATTTAGTTAGTCCTTGACATGAATTGATGTTTTTTACATTTTGATGTATATCTCTTCTCAGATGGCGCTGCTATGCTGAATTTTTCACAATTTCCACTCAGCGCCATGTGAAAGGGGGGGGGGGAAGCGAAAGGAGGCGGTCGTCCCGAGCGCGGAAATTTAGGGGGCGTCAAATTTTTACTACTAACATCACTTCTAGCTTATCACAAGAAAAAGTTAATAGGGGGGGGGGGGGCTAAATTGGAGCTTTGAACCGGGCGCAGTTCTCTTTTCGCACGCCCCTGTTTCCATTTTAGCTTTATCTCAAGAACCAATGCACGGACTTTTATAAAAATTTAGATTCAATTAGTCCTTGATATTATTTGATGCTAATTACATTTTGATGGGAATCGCTTAAGAGATGGCGCTGCTATACTGCATTATTCATGATTCACGCAATAGCGCTATCTCAAGAACGAATTTTCATCAAAATTCAGATTCAGTAAATGTTTGACATAGATTAGTGTTGTTCAGTTCTAAGTGTAAATTGCCCTACAGGTGGCGCTGATATGTTGCATTTTTCATGATTTCGCAATAGCTGTATCTCGCGCTTTCATGGATTTTCATCAAAATTCAGATTCAGCTGGTACCTGATAAAAATTGATCCTGATCAATTTTTGGTGTACATCACTCAATAAAAAACGCTATTTTGCAGGGGGGGGGGGGGGGAGCTTTCTGAGGTTTCTTTAATTCTTCTATCTTAGAAACTAATTCACTGAAATTTTGGAATTGGCACATCCGACTATTTTATCTTCGACTTTTGAATAAAAATGAAAATTATATTACCTTCAGAGAAATCGATTAAAAATTTTAAAGTATCGATTAAATCGAGTTGGCCGTAGTATCGATTAAATCGATTTAAAAAATCGAAATCGCCCATCACTAGATTACATACGTCTTAATTCAGACGCAAAATCAGATTAATGTATCACCCTACTACTTCTTGCATTTCTTAAACGATACGCTTGCTCCTAAAATGAATCTGTCAGTTATTTGAATGATTGTAAATCTCACCCCCCCCCCCTCCCTGTATTTTTCTTTTTCCTTTTTATTTATTTATTTTCGTGACGGGGCAGAGTGTTGATAAATGATCTCTGGCTGGCTACTTGAATAACGATGACCCGCAACCTTCAATGAATCCGTACAGCAGTCTGTTCGCAGCTCATCTAATATGGATGAAGATTTACTTGGGTTTTGATTCTTGTCTAATGAAAGATGGAGCTCATAAAGAGTAATGTTGTATCCCTTTTAATATGCTTAGATTTATTTCTAAGTACATCATAGTTATTTAACACTTGACTGCTTGAAATTAATTACTGTTTATTCTGTTTAGAATATTTCCTTTCATTTTTAAGGTATTTCGTTTAGATGTTTTATTGTAAGTAATTTTAAAAATTCCTCATTCTAAAAATATTCTTGCTCAACTAATAGGGTAAGAAATTTTTTAGAATGAGTCACTCCATATGATTGAAGAAGCCGTCTGATTACCGCCTGTTCGTACTATAACGAATTTTTAAAAATATCCAGATCTTAAATAATGTAACAATATACAGTACTTCGGATACAGTATAAGTATCCGAATTTTTTTGTTTGGTCCTGTAAATACTATTTGCTTTCTATTCTACAGGAAATAACTTTTAGTAAACCTGAGCAACGTAAATTAGTTTAATAAAATATGACATAGTTTAACATAATTAAAATGCGTCCCAAACAGTGTTTTCTCCTATATTGTTATGAAATTGAATACTTTTATATGTCCCTGTAAATTAATAATAAATATTCTTTGTACCGCAGATTGTACAGAATGTATATTTTGAATATACTTCATAAAAAGTATCAATTGTATTATGTTCGAAGACAGTGAGTCGTAAAAAAAATCAGAGGGTATATGCTTTAAGCAGAGGGTATAAGTTAAATTCATGTATAGAGTATACGCTATTGTTTTATTTAAAAAACAGAAGGTATATGGTGATTCTTCCGAAAATCCAGAAGGTATACGGCGTATACATACCCTCTTACGTCCTCCACTACAGCTCCGTTAAAAGAGTGTAGCATTATTAAAATGCACTTGAAACTCATTTTTCCCCATTGGTTGTAATGTAAAGGAATACTTTTTATTGTCCTTTTAATTGAATTATACATCCGAGTTTCATTTAATTTGTAATGACTCGACAAAATTAAGTAACAATTCGTATTTTAAATTTCAAACGATTCGGTTGCGTAGTTTTTGCTCTGTTATATGTGGATGGACAGACGGGTGGACTGAATGACGACTATAGGCGCTACGTATTTATTTAATTATGAACGCAGCTAACAAGAAAGGAAAACCATCCATAAAACATTTATTATCAAACACTTTCTAACACATTCAGAAAATTGTAACAAAACTTTATCGTTTAATGAGTTTGAAAGATGAGTGTCAGTTATTACATTATCGAAAAATTCTCAAGTAATCATAAATTGACGATGAGAGTGCTGAGGAAGAGGTTAAATAATAATTTATTAATAAATTAAATACAATCATCACATTGGATTATTAAAAATTAGCTGTCAGGATACTACATTATTTTCTCTGTTATATAGAGACAAAATCAGGGATGTATTGGAGGTATATACTGTATACCCTCTAACTCTTTTTTTTTTTTTTTTTTTTTTTTTAAAGCTTAGAATACTTTTTGTTTTTCAAATAAAGCATTAGCGTATACTGTATCCATCAATTGTCATGACTTTAGCGTATACCCTCTGCCTATCGTATGCCTTCTGATTTTTTTTACGACTACAACACTGGACAAAATCATCATGTTTTTTCTCCATAGAAAGGAGAAATTTTCACCATATTAAATTACACATACCCTGTAATTACAGAAGCAAAATTTTTTCGTTCTCTACTTGCAAAGTCAGGACTGAATACTTACAAAAAATAATATAACAAAAAAAAAAAAAAAAATAAATAAATAAATCAAAATATAATTACAATATTCTGATAACAAAATCTGTAATTATTTTTATTCCAATCATATCGTATTAATTTAGCTATAAATTATTATAAATAACTATAAGATTCATTTGAATGACATCAAACAATTATAAATCAAGTCTATTTTAATGATCCCCAAATCAATAAAAAATCTATAAACTTATCAAGAAATCCCAAAGTATTAAAATATTAATAAATTATCATCAAAAATTCAAAATTATTATAAAAGTAAATAAATCTGTATTAAGTAACCTTGAAATCATTATATTACTCATAAATATTCATCAACAGCCATTAATGTAAACAAATTACATTTTCTGTCAAGGTCAAATCAATTAGTTTTATCCTTATGTTTTCATAATATAAACAATAAATTAGAATTATATTATAAGCAATAAATTTGATTGAAGAATTACGTTGAAACAATGATTAAATAAGTAAATCATTTAAAAATACGTAACATTGGAAAACTCAATTTCATCAATTGCCAACTACAATCGGGAAATAAATCCGAATTCTTTTGTATATCTTGTATTTGATGTATAGGTTTGTGAGAATGTTACACTGTATGCGGAAATTTTGTTCAGTCAGACGTTAAAAGATGGAGATTGTATTATTAAAATTAACTTATAGGATCCAGGTATCATGGAAATTCTGTATTATTAAAATTAACTTATGGGATCCAGGTATCATGGAAATTTAAATTCTGTGGGTTGATAATGTATGATACCCAATTAATTTTAATAATAATAATAATATTTACACCACTTTCTCTATCACATACCTAATGGTGTTTGTAATAATGCCACTTTCCTAAAAAAAAAAAAAATAAATAAATAAATAAATAAATAAATAAATAAATGTGTTTAGTGATTAAAAGCTTCAAATCGAAGACCGAATAATTAAAAGGTAAAACTTCCTCCAAGGCTTATCTCTAGCAGACATTGGTTGTCAATCTGCATCTTTTCAATAGTTTAAAAAATATAGTTGAATGATTTCTAAAAATATAGTTGATTTCTTTCACATCAGCCTATTAACTTAAACTTTCAGCTCTAAAAGAACTATGATTCAGACAGTGTGATGAATTCTTTTAAACGGAATGTCCTTGCACTATTAGCTGAATATAACCTTGCCCTCCCTTTTGTGGGTTATTTATTACTTCTTTCTTTCTTTTTTACTTCTTTTTTCTCCTCTTTCTATTTGCGAGTAGTAAGTTTTGAATGCGGAAGTCCTCATCTTCAGGTGTTGACGCACTCGTAATGGGGTTTTCACTTTTGTATGACTCGCATATTATTAAGCAATACTATTTTGTAGAAACATCCTTATAAATTGTCTGTTTTCTTTGAATCACATAAGTTCTTTTCAACGCACATGACATCGAACCACAAAATAAATTGCTTAACATGGAATGTTATAAGTTTATAGGGTACTACTCTGTTATCCCGTCGGCTAATTTCGCCAAATTACACAAATCGCCAACTAATAGCCAAATTATACATATTGACATAATTTTTATTTTAAATAACGTAAAAACAAATAATTAGTAGAATATTAATAAAAATACAAATGAAAAGTCGAAATAAAAATCACTTAATGATTATTTAAACACGTGAATCGCATTTGATGTCATTGAATGTGACATTCACGATCATCCATTATTGGCATTTAATCTTATAGTTTGGCGATAATTTTTTGGTCGACGGGATAACTTAGTAGTACCGTTTATAGCATAAGTTGAGATTTAATGCAACTATGCTTATATTGGTAAAATCTTAATAGAATTTGGCTGAAACGTTTCGCGGCGCACCTAAGGTCCAGACATTTCAGACGCACTAATGTGTCACTACACACCGGTTGAAAATTGCTACTCTATCACTAAAAGCCAATTTAATTTGAGATTATTTCTGTAAATTGAAAAATGAGATACTAAAAAAGGGAAAACTTGTTTTCAGTACCTGCAAATATTGAAAATTTATAAAATTTAAATTTCATAATTCCATAAATTTTAATCGTATATATATATATATATATATATATATATATATATATATATATATATATATATATATATATTACATGTTAGAGGATGGAGAGTATATTATTAAAGGGACCTATAGGATCCAGGTATCATGAAAATTTAAATTCCGTGAGTTGATAATGTGTGATACCCAATTAATTTTATTATTATTATTATTATTTACATCATTTTCTCTATCACATAATAATGGTACTTGTAACCTGCCCCTTCCCCCCTTCTTAAAAACATCCAATAAATGTATTTAAAGTTTAAAAGTGTTAAATCAAAGACCGAATAATTAAAAGGTAATACTTCCTCCAAGGTTTATCTCTAGCAGACATTGATTGTCAATCTGCATCTTTTCAATAGTTTAAAGAAATATAGTTGAATGATTTCTTTCACATCAGCATATTAACCCATTTTAGGCCAAGCACAGAAATTTTATAAAATGTAGCATTATTTTTATTGAAATATGCTTAAATTACATACATTAAGACACAAAAAAAGATTCGTGCATGAAAAATAATATTTTATATAAGAAATAATATTTTATATAATAATATAAAATATTATTTCTTATAATGAATAATATGAATATGAATAATATTTTTATGACTTTAGTTTTATTCTTATTTCCTATACAGAATTTGCAACTTTAATCTATTTTAAAAACATATAATTCATTTCAATTGGAATAATAATATATTTTTAAAAAGTCGAATTTGTCAAAGGCGTTTCAAATTAAAACTCTAGCGTATTTTGAAAATTTTTTAAGAGAAAGTGTTTACTCCAATTGAATTACTAATATTTTATGGATGTCTTCAAAAGCCTTAAAAAATAGAAGAAAAATAAAATTCTTGAAAAAAATGTGTCAGAGTGTTAAAAAAAAATATTTATCGAAATGTTTCGTATACGAACCTTTGGCCGAAAATGGGTTAACTTAAACTTTCAGCTCAAAAGAACTATGATTCAGAGAGTGTGATGAATTCTTTTAAACGGGATGACCTTGCACTATTAGCTGGATATAACCTTGCCCTCCCTTTTGTGGGTTATTATTTATTTTTTACTATTTCTTTTCCTCCTCTTTCTATTTGCGAGTAGTAAGTGTTGAATGCGGAAGTCTTTTTATTGTTTCACCTTCAGGTGTTTGACGCACTGTGTAATGGGGTTTTTTCTCTTCTGTCTCATTCGCAAGCTATTAGTTAATATTACTTTGTTGAAACATCCTTATTAATTCTTGTTTTCTTGGAATCATAACTTTGTCTTCGACGCGAGTTTGTTTTGTTATGCAACTCGTATGAAACATGTACATGTATACGTGCGTTAAGAGCCCACACTAGACTGAAAAAGACCCGGGTGATAATGTTAAGTCTATGGGGACTTTTTTTTTTCAAATATCACGTTCAAGTTTTAATATTGTTTACCTTGTTTTCTTTTGCATAGGATGGCTCAGGACTATCTACAACCGGACTAGTTTTTACTTTTTCGATTTCGGTTATATATTTTTTATATTATGGCAGTTTCAATTTCAGAACCGGTTCAAACCAGTTTCAAAAAAAAAAAAAAAAAAAAAAAAAAAAAAAATCTGAAAACAAAATTGAAAAATGCAGTTGAACCTCGTTAACATGAACACCAAGGGTAATCAATATTTTGTTCATGTTAACAGTAATTCATGTTATCAGTATCATATTTTTGTATTCATCTTTATGGGGGACTGTGAAAACAATTCATGTTAAGCATGTTATGTTAACGAGGTTTGACTGTATAAAACTAGCCCGGTTGTAGATCGTCCTCAGCTATCCTATATTTAAACAAAAAAAAAAAAAAAAAAAAAAAAAAAAAAGAATTTAAAAATATTAAAATTGGAATTAAATATTTGAAAAGAACGCCCCCATAGAATTAATATTATCATCCGAATCTTTTTCAATGAGTAGTGTGGACGCTTAAGAGCGGGAATCAAATGTTGATTATTGATAATACGCCCACAAATAAAAATACCTAACTAGGTAGAAATCGGCAATGCATGTTTCCTGTTTATTAGGTAGAAATTCGCAATGCATGCTTTCCTGTTTATTTTTGGTTGAAGCAATAGTTGACTGGTAATATAATGAACTTTTGAATTTTCAAGGCGGTTTTTACTCTTGTTTCGAAGGAATATAAAGATTTTTTCTTCGTGAAGGTCTCGGACGAAGATTGAAACGCTGAGTTTATTAAATTTACTTTAATATTTGTATAGTTTTTGAATTTTGCAACATTTTGTATACCATTTAGTTATTGTGTTATTTTTATTTTCAAGTCTATTTGTAACATTTCATGCAGTGTTCTCACTGACATTTGACCAACGTTTATAATTTGGCTAATTAAAAGTAAAAAACATTCGCGAAATGAAAAAAGTATTAGCAAAATAAATTCGTCGTGTAGCTAGCTGAAGAAAAAAAAAAACCTTTAATGTATTTTTTTTTTTTGTGTGTGTTCTAAAATGACCTAAGTTTTTATAACTGCTACAACGATTGTTATTAATCTAATTTCAACTATCTGCTACAAATATATTAATAAAAATATGTATAAATGCATATGTATGCAAAACGAAAAAGAAAAGAAATAAAAAGCAAAAATTGAGCACTTGCAATTTCGCGAATCTAACCGCTTGTTTATTCGCCAAATGAAGAATTTAATCGTAATTTAGCGCAGTGGCGAGCGACAGCGAGAACCCTTATTTCATGGTGTAAATAACCGACTCTTTCACTGAGCACATATCTGTTTTCGGTTTTTCTTCATTCTTTACAAACCATTTATTAGAAATTAACAAAATTTATTTATTGTCTCAATGGGCGCCCTTTAGCTTACAACTTACCTTTAGGTTAAACTTTCAAAACAGCTTTATAATAAAAAAAAAAAAAAAAAAAAAAAAAAAAAAAAAATTTTTGGCTTATTAATAAGATGTACATCATCATGAAAATTCACGTAACACATAATAATTTGATATAAAAAAGGTACCAAGGACCATTTCAAAACTTTTACAGAATTTTTTTTCTTTTAACCACAATTTAATATTTAATTAATCAAATGAGATATAAATGAAATATATAATTTTTTTCTTGAGCCTATTTTTTTTAACTCCTTAGACGCCGGCGAGCCATACACACGAATTTTATTTGGTTGGCAATACTTTCTTTGGAAAGTTTCCTTTACTTGTACATTCACCTAACTGATCTGATTAAATAAGGCATAACTATTGCTTTTCTTTGTTACTGGTACCGAAAACAATTCTTGTATGTACTTTTCAATGTGCACATATAGACCCATGCTGCCGAAATATTTAAAGTTGGAATTTTAGATTAACGTGCTCTTAAATATTTTTGCACTGATCTGATCACGAAACTGATGTGATTAAATAAGGCATAACTATTGCATTTCTTTGTTACTGGTACCGAAAGTAAACCATGTATGTACTTTTCAATGTGCCCATGCTGCCGAAATATTTAAAGTTAAAATTTTAGACCAACATGTTCTTAAATATTTTTGCACTTGCAGCAGAAAAATCTACATGCATGCGTAAATCATAAATATGACGAAGAAAAATGAACTTATGTTTTCTGTTATTTTTCTTTCTTTCTTCCCTCCAAATCCCAACCCACTTTTTTATGTGGAATATTAAGAACTGAATAATATTAATAATTTGGTTTTAAATTCCTCGCGGCACACATCCTTCTATAGCATATCAGCGCGGTAATAGCGGTTGAAGATTCTTTTGGTTTAAGCTAAAGAACGCGTATGAAACTCTTTCAAGTTTTATATAGAGTATTTCAGAACAATCGTTGAAAAATGATCTTTCCTGGCACTTTACTAAAGATTTGATCGAGGAGAAAAATCGTTCTCAGTGTTTAGTGTGGATGGACGCTCGCATGATTTTCTCTGTGCCCGTATCGATCTTCCTTCATCTACAGCGCCTCTCTGCTTCCTTTTATGCCATAACTCTTTCATTTTCTCTTTTATTTCTCAGTGCTTTTGTGCCACGCTTGTGCTTGAAAAAGAGATTTTTTTTTGCTTTTTGATCTCGGGTCTTGTATATTATTTAGTTTTATTAAAAAAGTTTTATGATTTTGTCTTGTCTTTTATAGTTTATTTTTGCGGTAAGGAAAATTACACTAGCATTAAGAATTTCAAAGTGTTGAATTTTTTAAAATTCACCCTGAGTTTTAAGTAGAATTATAGACGGATCTGGTTAAAGCGGAAACTTTATACGAACCCGGCATATTTGATCCCGAGAGAAGATTTTAAATTTTTGTGTAAAATATTATTGAGGTACGAAGATTATACAAAAATCAAATCAGAGTAGAAGATAACGGCAGTCTGTGGTGCCATTATTTGGAACCAGGTCTCGACCAACCGCAATTGGGGACCTGGGGCAAAGTTTCATTTGGCTGACCCCACAGCTTTTCACTAATCTCAATTTATATTAATTTGATGCTAAATTATGGGGAAATGTCTTAAGGCTGTTTGTTTTCAATTAACGGCTCAGCAAAACTCATTTTAAACATAAAAGCACGCATTTGGTAAGACTGACTATATAAAAATACATTGGGATTGAAACAATATTTTTCTATTTTTTGATAAATAAATTACTCATTGAGTTTGAGTTATAAGCTACTTTGTGTCACGTGAAAACTGATTTTTCTCCTCTTTTTGGCTGCTTTTTCTCCTTTCGTCCACACATCCGTTTTAAAGCGCCCACTTTGACGGTATTTTCTGAAAAAAAAAAAAAAAAAAAAAAACTTTAATGTTGACTCTGTAAGGGGAAAAAAAATTGGCACAGCCCGGCCGTTATATATGTTACAATTTTGGCCCGAGCCTAGCCCAGCACGAGTGAATTTCTACAAAACATTGATTTTTACTCTTACGGAGGAGTTCTGACCATAAAATCTTATCTTAGCCCCCCCCCCCCCTCCCATCTTTATAAACTTTGTGTAGAAGAGTCATAGGCTGAGATATTTATGTTTTAATGAACCTCTGTTTGCTCTATGTAAATGTTTCAGTTATCATTAATATTATTAATCCATATTCTAATGGAGACAAAAAATCTAAAAATGGTATACAGTAAAATCTTCTAAGACGGAATAGCACAGGAAAGGAAAAAAATCGTTTTAGATAAGTTCACTTCTTAGCAGGTGTAAATGTATTATATATATATTTTTTTTCTGACGCATTACAGAAGATTCTCTCAAATCCGCACTGCTTCGGACCAGAGGTTGTGCGGATTTTAGAACTTTGTGGATTTCTGGTCATTGCTTTGTTTCCTTTTTTTAAACAGTAATTTGAATGTAATTAATAATGCATCCGAAATTATAATGAATACTTACAGTATAGAAAAACAAGACTTCCAACGCGGCGCGGCACCCTTTGCAGATTTTCTTGGCGCCCTTTTAGGGTTTTCTGTTATTAGACTTTTTAGAGGTAAAATTTCATTGCAAAGAATGTTTTCTTTAAAATTATTAATATTTACATCGGAGATATTTTCAAAAATTGTGAAAACTCATTAAAAGCCATTGAGGGGGCGATAGGATATATTATATCCCATCTAATTTTAATCAAGATTTCAAATAGAAACATTTAATGAATTTTTATTTTTATATATTTGATGGAAAAATAACTTTAAAAATGCCTTTTGTTATTTTTAAACATTTTTTTTTTTTTTCCTAAAATTCTCGTGCAAGTTCAAAATTAGAGTATCACAATTGCTGGCCCTCAAAGAGTTAAAAACTAGAAACATGCTTTGAGGATTGAATCATGCATATTTTAACGATATGTAATTAATGCTTATAAAGTGTAATTATGATGGTTAAATTTGGTAAGTTTTGGTAACGATAATGACTGAAATAGATCTTTTTAATAGTTAAATAGTAACAAGAAAAATAAACATTTTTCATCTCCCCCAACAATTTAGAAACACATGTGCATGAAAATTCAGCTTTTTTCTTTTTGCTGTTGTCACACTGCTGTCTTACGCAAGGGATAAAAGGCTTAATTATTCCTCTTGACTTTTGAAATTTTGGTTTTTTTTTTTTTTTTTTTTTTTTTTTTTTTTTTTTTTTTTTTTTTAACTTTGCTTAAAAAATTTGAGCATAATTTTGCATCTGTGAAAGAGTTTTCAGACTATCTCTCTGGAATCACCCGAATGGATTGATCAATTTTATACCTGCTTTTGCTTTTGTACATTTTATAAAATCTAAATTCCGTCTTTCTAATAAGTCATAGCGTATTTTTCATCCTTAAAAAAAAGGAATATTTGTGTTTTTTATTTTTATTTATTTATTTTTAGACATTGATGTTATTATAGGCGCGATTATGTTATGACGTGCGTTTATACTAACACTTTGCGATAGTATTGTCGCATGTTTCCGGTCAAGTGATGATGGCGCCCTTCATTGTGTGCCAAAAGTTGAAATGCGCCCATGCTTACTAAAAGGTTAGACAGGCCTGCAGTAAAATATTAAAATAATTAATAAAGTAATAAACTAAAATAATAAAAAATTGCGTAATTTTTTTTTTAAATGATTAAAGTATTAAAAGCAAAAGGACAAATAAATAATCAATAATGTATAATAAAATATTTATTATAAAGATGAGATGCATTTTTCCTAATTTATTCAATGAAACTTGCCTGTAAAGGTACACTAGTAATTCCCATCAAAATCATAAAAATAAGGAAATTTTATTCAGGTTTAGCCAGACTTAAATAATAATAAAAAAAACCCTTGATTTATGCATAAATACATTTAGCAAAAACATTGTGATTACCAGTGATATCAGCAATATCTTGATTTTTTCTGGAGTAGATTTATTATTCTTTTATGAAAAAGCATGAATTCAAAAAATTAAGATATATGGAATCGATATAAAAATAAAAAAGTCAAATTTTGTCCATACATCTGACCTGAAAGTTCCATTGTTTACATTTGTAAATTAAAAGCTGAGAGTTGCGGATTTAAGGGAGTCTAGTGCATTGTTTTAATTTTGCATGGATAAACACATTTTTCAATTTAAAATAAGATTTTACGCAGGTTCTTTTTCATATGTTTAATTATATTTAATTTAGCTGTATTTTAATAAGCCAAGAGATCTACGATTTTTTGAAAAAAAAAATATAATAATGCTTAATTGTAGAATAATGTCGATACAAAAATATGTGTATTAAGTTAGCCCCAGCTCGGTCCGATCCTTCAGGAGAAAGGTAAGGCTCGAACCCGGTCCGAGTGCGATGAATAAAAATAGGCCATCGCAGATATGTATCTCCAACAACTCTTTAGAATTAATAGCGTTCGTTAACCAAGGTACCGCTGTATTCTTCACTAATCGACTACTTATTTGTTATTTTTCAAAATAGCATACACGCAAAAGGCAATCGAACATTTAATTTCATTGACCTATATTCTTGTCGAAAAAGCCGTATCAATGTAACACCATTACATCATCACATGCCTTTTTTCCCCATTGAATAAATCGCCCAACAAGCGATAAGTGGAATAATCCGCTTGGAATGCTCCCAAGTATTTAGGATCCATAAATCAGTGCAGAACCTTCGGCAAGAGTTACTAACTCCCCGCCGAATCGAAAACAAAGAGCGAATAACTTAACACATCGGGTCCGTCAGATGCCGTAAATAATTACGCTTTTATTAAGAAATAAACGAAGTGATAATGGGACTCAAGGAAATAATTTAAGTAATTAAAGAACGTAAATTTGAAAGCACTCCACGAGTATGCGAGAATAACATGAGAATAATGACATTACGTTTGAAGTTTAATGCAAGTTAGAATTATAGTAACAGAAAGTAATTTAAGAAATTAAGACGAATTTAATTAAAATTACATATAGCATACATATATGTAAAAGGATTTTCTTTAAAACTGTTTTAAAATCAGTAACCCATAACTTTGAGACATAATTCTAGGACTTTTCTGTATAAATAAGATGTTTTCAAGGTTTAATTCTAACTTCTGAATAATTATTATTTGAAAACAATTAGGGGCTGTGCAAATATAACGTTATCATTTTAGGGGCGAAGAAGAGTCTGATATGATATCGTAAGATATCTTTAGTGAAAGAGGGGTGTCTTTTGATATCGATATCATTTTTTACATTATTTTTCTTTCCATGTATTTTCGAAGTTCAGTAAATAAATGTATTTTTATTTTTTTGGACGGGAACTAATAATCGTGATTTCTTTACTTTATCTACTATATCTTTGAGATTTTCTGACAGAATTTGGCAAGACAGTTTATTAACCGTCATGCATAATTTGTCATCAGAGTGAAATTCATTACATAAAAAGAAACAAAAATGATTAAAAACTTAAAAGATACCGGAATACCAAAAGAAAAAAAAAATAATTTAGAAATTTGAATTATATGCTCTCTCTGGAATAATTTTTGAATAAAACTTTCGAATAAAATTGGTTGCTCATGGAGGGAGTTCAACTGGGATGGTCTTTTAATGGAGGTAAAATTAGTTTGGTTTTGTTTATGCCGGCCAATTATCTACGCGTGGGGTATAGGCCCTCCGTGGGGGTCTTTCTAAGGGAACCTAACCCGTATTTACGCAAGGAAAACCAAGGTTCGAAGAAAACCACGGAAAACTCCGAACGGTTAGACCGACTGTCGCGATTGGGTTCGAACCTAGCACCTACCGTCTACCAGTTTCGAGGTCAGAACCTCGAGGTCAGAAGAGCGCGGCCACTGGTGGGGCTGGAGGTAAAATTAGTATTGAGCTTATAGGAATAACTTTCATTACATAAAGAAGAAAAAAAAAAATGGTCGTTCAGGGAAGTGATCGCACAAGGAGGTTCCACTGTATCTTCTTAACATGGGTATTAGCCTTTAAAATTACATTTTCCAAAAATTTCAAATCAAAATTATTATTAGAAAGGAAACTACTTAAGAGAAGCTACTGTTTTACTTGCTTCTGTTTATAAAAACGATATTTCCGATTTTGGAACAGACAACTGCAAGAAAAATTCGAGGCAAATCAGAAAATATTATTATTACATACTAAGAAAATCGATCGGAAATCGGACATACGCACGCATACTTCTCAAAACGACTTTTTTATTAAAGCGTAAAATTACTGCTAAAAACTCTGAATTACTGAGAATGAAAAAAAAGAAAAAGTGCAAAAGAAAAACATCTCAAAAAGAAACAAAAACGCCTCCAAGCCATTAAAAAAAAAAAAAAAAAAAAAAAAATCCAGTATAAACACAAGAGCAACGACTGACGCAGAACACGTTGAATCACAGACACCAGAAATAAGGAATAAATTGTGTCTTAGGAGAGAAGAGAAATGATACAAAATGAAGGATTATTCGGGCTCTGCATGCCCCATTTGAGAGATAAAATGCAGGTAAGCCGGGTCTCTAAAAAAGGAAGAGTTAGTCTCAGATGGTTGAGCTTCTGAAAGTAAACGAATTTTACTTTGTTTTTACAGCATTTCTCAACATAAATCTCGCACGGAAGGTAGGGTGTAAAAATGTATTCTATTACTTAAATTGAAAAAAAAAATAATAATAATAATTAAAAAAACATAAGGACAAAAATTATGTCATAACCTTTTTACCAGAAAATTGTTTGTCACACGAATATTTGAAAAATGACGTTTGTTTTATTTAATATTAAAGTTTCTGTTATTATTATAAGTAAAAATTATTCTGCATAAAAATTGTGGTATCTTTGTGGCCAGTAAGATTACAGTAAAATTAGATTACTAAAAAATTGCAGTAAAATTACATGCAACTAAAAAAAATTAATCTAATTTTACTGCAATTTTTGCGGCAAAAACTACTGGCAACATTGCTGCCAGCAATTTTTGCCTTAAATTTAACGTTTTTTATTTTTATTTATTTTTTTTTTTAAGCGCATTAGTCATAAAAGACTAATGCGCTTTTTTTGTTTGTAAAATTCCAGTAATTTTTGTAAAAACTCTGTTTTGATGGAAGTTTTTAGACTTTTGTGACTGACTGCATATTACTTTTAACAATAACGTTTTATTAATAAATAAAAGTATGAATTAGAAATAAGAATGCCGCATTAAGACTGATTTTTTCTTTAATTAAGACTTAAAATAACAACAATAATAATCCGTCAATCGAATATCAATAGCCAGCAATGTATTAAAAATCGTACTGTAGAAAAATCAAGCTATAATTCAGCCTTCTTCATAATAAATAGCTCCCATGACGATAACTAATTCAAGAAAACTCCTTTAACAAACTCAAATCCCACGCGTAGAAACATACGGGCTCAAACTATTTCACATTCCATTTGTTAAAATAAATAGGTCTCAAGAAACGAATTTTCTCCAACGTCCTCTCAGTAAGCGATGGAGGAGAAAAACTCAGCGGAAAGTCCTAAAAAGAAAAATGGAATTCATGCGCTACATTGCGCATGCATGAGGTTGCATCAAAGAATATCATTTGTCAAACGCACGTGCACCTTATTTTTCCTAAAATCTATTTCTCCGTTGGTTTTAAAACTCCTCAGGGTGTAATGTCATCCACACAAAAAGTGACCCAATATTATTATTCATGCTATTTTCTTATCCACTTCGCAGAAGAATATTCTGGGTAAAGCATTTTAAATAAATTATTTCTGCATTTGACATCTTAATAAAGAGAAAGATTATGATAGGATTAGTAGTAGAATGCTTTGAATAATAATAACTAAATAGGAGAGAAATGCTTTTATAGTGTGTTTCATAAATATTCTTAGTGTATTCACTTTTCGAAATCAAACATATATTACAGTTTCAAGTATCGAATGAATAAAATTTTCATATTATTAAATTTAATTTTAAGATGTATCCTAAAGCTGAAAAAAAAATCTCAGTTAAATATTGTTAACTTAAAATATCCAAACTTAAAAAAAAAAAAAAAAAAAAAAAAAAAAAAAAAACTTTATTAATTATTTTAATGCTTTACAAAGCATTCGAAAGCATCTTTCTGGTTAGAATAACAAGCTTATGTTTTTTTTTTTTTTTTTTTTTTTTTTTTTTTGTAAATTTGAGTAATTTTGATGAAATCTCTATTTTGATGAAGCATATAGACTTTTGTGACTGACTGCATATTATACTTTTTTGAGCTCTTTAATAATAATAATAAAATGCGCATTTAAACTGATTTATACTTTAGCAAAGACGTAAAATAATAATAATAATAATAATCCGTCAATCGAATATCAATAGCCAGCAATATATTAAAAATCGTACGTTAGAAAAATCAAGTTATAATTCACACCTCATCATAATAAATAACCCCCATAACGATAAAAAAATTCAAGAAACCTCTGTTAACTAACTCAAATCCCACGCGTAGAAATATACGGGCTCAAAGTATTTCATATTCCATTTGTTAAAATAAATAGGGTCTCAAGAAAACGAATTTTCTCCAACGTCCTCTTAGCAAGCGATAGAGGAGAAAAACTCTGCAGAAAATCCTAAAAAGAAAAATGGAATTCATGCGCCACAATGCGTATGCATGAGGCTGCATCAAAGAATATCATTTGTCAAACTCACGTGCACCCTATTTTTCCCTAAAATCCATTTCTCCTTTGGTTTTAAACTCCTCAGGGTGTAATGTCATCCACACAAAAAGTGACCCAATATTATTATTCATGCTATTTTCTATATTCCACTTCTCAGAAGAATATTTCGGGTAAAACATTTTAAATAAATTATTTCTGCATTTGACATTCTAATAAAGAAAAAGATTATGATAGGATTTGTAGTAGAATGCTTTGAATAATAATAACTAAATAGGAGAGAAATGCTTTTATAGTGTGTTTCATAAATATTCTTAGAGTATATTTATGAAACTGGGATTATTAGAATTTAGAATTAGATATTAGAATTAAATTATGAGAATATGTTTATTCTCATAAATATTCTTACTTTTCGAAATCAAAAATATTTTACAGTTCCAAGTATCGAATGAATACTTGATGTTTTCATACTTGAAGATGTTTTCGTAAAAGGGAAAAATCTGAGTTTAATATTGTTGACTTGAATGTAATAATATCCAAACTTAAAACCTTGCACCAGTAAGAATAATTGCTTTGTAAAGATATATAAGAGGACCCCAGAAGCCAAGATTTTTAAGCTTTTAGGAAGCATTCGAAAGCATTTTTCTGCTTAGAATAATAGACTAAATGTGTTTTTTTATTTATTTATTTATTTTTAACTTGAAATCATGATTACTTGATGAAAATATGAACTTTTGGTAAAAACATATGACTACACGTGAACTTTTGGTGAAAACTCTATTTTGGTGGATAAATGTAGAGTTTTGTAACTGAGTGCATATTCTTTTTTAATAATAAATTTTCACTTTTTAATAATAAAATAAATAAAAAGTAGAATTAGACTAGAAAAAAATGCCCCATTTAGACTGATTTATTCTTGAACAAAGATGTAAAATAATAGTAATAATAATCAGCCAATGGAATATCGATAGCCAGCAGTATCTTAAAAATCAAGTTATAATTCAGTCCTCGACATAATAGCCCCTCACGACGATAAATAATTCAAGAAAACTCCCTTAACTAACTCAAAACCCACGCGTAGAAACATATGGGATCAAACTATTTCATATTCCATTTGTTATAATAAATAGGGTCTCAAGAAAACGAATTTTCTCCAACGTCCTCTCAGTAAGCGATGGAGGAGAAAAACTCAGCGGAGAGTCCTAAAAAGAAAAATGGAATTCATGCGCTACATTGCGCATGCATGAGGCTGCATCAAAGAATATCATTTGTCAAACGCACGTGCACCCTATTTTTCCAAAAATCCATTTCTCCTTGGTTTTAAAACTCCTCAGGGTGTAATGTCATCCACACAAAAAAGTGACCCAATATTATTATTCATGCTGTTTTCTATACTCCACTTCGCAGAAGAATATTCCGGGTAAAACATTTTAAATAAATTATTTCTGCGTTTGACATCTTAATAAAGAGAAAGATTATGATAGGATTAGTAGTAGAATCTTTGAATAATGATAATTAAATAGGAGAGAAACGCTTTTATAGTACGCTTCATAAATATTCAAAGTATATTCACTTTTCGAAATCAAAAATATTTTATAATTTCAAGTATCGAATGAATAAAATTTTCGTATCATTGGATTTAATTTTAATCTTTTACAGGCCAATATTTCGAATTGGGAACATAAAATTAAAAATTTAGTAAAAATTAAATTTCATCAAATTTGTCTTGAAAAAATTAGAAGAAATAGCAAAAAGGTTACTTTATTTTTTGAAATGGAAGTTACATTCCGATCACTAATGGGAAAATGTACAGAAAATCATAAGTGACCAATGAAAAATCATAAAAATGATTTTTTAAAATATATTTTTTAAATAGACAACTTTATTTTTTGAAACAGAAGTTACTTTCCTATTATTTATGTGGAAATTTATAGACAATCTTAAAAATAACCATTGACCATCGGAAATGATCAATGTTCTCAACTGGGCACATTCTGAAAATTATACATGTTTTTTCCAACTATATTAATGACTGATATCCCTTAACTAAAGCATTAGAAGGATTAATATGCAAAATAAATAAATAAATAAAATAAAATATACCTGGATTTAAATTCGGCCTGTAAAAGGTTAATTTTTTCCCTAAATGAGAAAATTCTGAGTTAAATATTGTTCACTTGTAATATCCAAACTTAAAATCTTGCACCAGTATGAATAATTAATAACGTTTTGTAAATATGTATATGAGGACCCCAGAAGCCAAAGGGTATAAGTGACAAAATTTAAAAAAAAAAAAAAAAAAAAAAAAAAAGAACTAAGTGCACAAACGATTTAAAAATAGGCTTTTTTTTCTTGGTAAAGAAATGTAAGTGATTTTCTAATTATGTACTGCGTTCTTGAGATAATCCACTTTTGCCAAATAATAATCAATATTGATTAATTATTAAAAAAATGATAAATTAAAAAAATTGATTATTAATGATTGATTAATAAATTTAGAGAAAATTCTACTCTACTTTTTTTTTTTCTTTACAGTTATTCTAATAAGAATTCTAAAACCACAATAACTATTTTCCTAATTCAATTCAGTCAATTATTATTGATGTTCAGCTTTAACGTCTGTTATCTTTAAATTCAATTTACTCCAAATCGAATTTTTGTCACTTGTATCCCTTGGCTTCTGAGGTCGTCATATATATGTATTTACTTATGTAAAACCTTTGAATGTTTCCGAGAAATAAGTAACAGGCTAGCTGTAGAGCATTTTCAGGAAAACTTCCGAAAATATCAGAAATTTCGAAAAAGCGTTATGGCATATCAGGCATTGTTTAGGTCACTTTTGATTAGGAGTATTTCAGAATAGAAAACCAGAACTTTCTCAAAAGAAAAAAAAAATTGCTTTGGGGCAGACAACTGCCCATTTCCCAGAAACCTTTGCTATCTTTTTTTAAGCTGTGAAATATTAAACTAATTTTAAATAATGTAATGTCAGTCCTACTTTAAAAAAATAACAATAACTATAAATCATTTATTTATATCAATAATTTAAATTTTGGATAAACAAATCAGAAACACCAGGTCTTTTGAGCCTATGATGTTGATTAAACGAATTATAGGCCTCACAGTCTCCTGATGTTTATTGCTAACATTTCTTCTATAATATCTGCTTTATTATGGAATGTAATTAATGGAAATTTTGATGAATCTCGTCTCAGAAGCCTCAGAGACCATGAACAGTGAAAAGGGGGCGTTACTATTAGAATAATGCAGAAACAGTGCTCTATAGAAAAGGCCTGTTAATATAGAAACAGGCCCTTTAATTCATCTTTCGATCAAGCGGTTTATTTCACAGACCGTTCGTTCACAGCAGCTATGTTGGTTTAAATTAATGAACTCTTTCTTCCCATTGAAAATACAGTTGCGAATGATCTGGTGTCAATTAAAAACTCATTTTGATTCTAACTAAATAAATTATCCATAGAAATAAATTGTATGTTTCTCGGTTGAACAATAATCAATTTCAGTGTTCTCGCTGACATTTGATCAACGTTAGTAATTTGGTTAATTAAAAATAAAAAAACATTCTCCAAATGAAAAAAGTATTAGCAAAATAGATTCGCCGTGTAACACACACACACACACACACACACACACACACACACACAAAGTGATCTTTAATCCTTTAATGTACCCCCCCCTTTTTTTTTTCAATATGTTCTAAAATAACCTAAGTTTTTATAACTGCGACAACGATTGTTATTAATCTAATTTCAACTATCCGCTACAAATATGTATATATGTATATGCATAAAAAACGAAAAAGAAAAGAAAGAAAAAGCAAAAATTGAGCGCTAACAATTTGGCGAATCTAATCGCTTGTTTACTCGCCAAATGAAGAATTTAGTAGCAGTTTGGCGCAATGGCGAGCTACAGCGAGAACCCTGATCTATTTATAAGAAATATAAATAGTTTGATATTGATCAGTAGAACTACAATGGTTAGGTTTGAAAATCTTTCGACATCGTCGCTAAATTACCCGTTCATGTTCGTGGAGAAAAAGAAAAATGCTTAAATTAATTAAAAGTTTATTAAATAAGTGTTATTAATAAGTTTAATAACTTGAGAGCATAATGGGTGAAAGAACTTTTTGATTATTTTCATTTGCTTTTAGGAGTAAAATTTTCATTAAAATGCATTTGGGGATTTTTATTTAATTAAATAGTCAAGATTTTTCAAAAGTGCGTGCAAAATTTGGTTCGCTCAGGCAATAAAATTTTGTAACAAAAGATCAATTCTAGCTATACGAAATAAGCATTTATTAAATTTTGAAGCAGGCTTGGCATGGTTTAAACAACAATTTAAATCAGTTGGTTTTTTCTCCAAAAAAAAAAAAAAAAAAAAAAAAAAAAAAAAAAAAAAAGAATAAATATATATATATATATATATATATATATATATATATATATATATATATATATATATTAGAAGGAGAAATCTAATGATATTTTCTCTCTCTATCTCGCTCTTTTTTTTTTTTTTTTTTTTTTTTTACGTGTTTTAGATTATTGGATATAAATGACATCTTCTACTTTGAGCACTATTTCAGCAAGTAGCATTAGATATAGTGGGTTTAGCTCATTTTTTTTTACGTATAGGATTAAAATCAGTATGAGTTGGTGAACATATCTTTTGCTCTAAAGTATAAGCTTAAGCATGTGAATTGATCTAAAATAAAATAGATTAGACGTTTTCAATATTTAGCATAAAATATTTTAATTTTTTAAAAAAATGCAGAATATTTAATGCAATTAATAGCATAACATTGTGATCTTTAAAATTTTGCTCAAGCTGTACTGAAAGAAATTTTTCTTGATTGGGGAGATTATCTTGAAGAGTTAAAATCATAATATGAAGTCGAATAAGAGAATATTCAAAGATTGGATGCTAGTTATTATAGCATTTTTTATAATAACTATCTTTTTTTTCTCCTGTTATCTGCTGAATCTAATGACCAAAAATATTAACTTCAAATTGTCACTCAAAAAACAAAATCTCAAGAAGTATTTGAGTTTTTTTTTATTTGAATGACTGTGGAAAAGAATTTGCGAAACCTTCTTTGAAGTCTACTTTCAAAAAAAAAAAAAAAAAAAAAAAAAAAATTCTGATGAGTTTGTTTCCTTGGTTCTTTTGAAGGACCATTTTTAAGGTCTACTTAAAAATAATTAAAATACATTGGTATTTTTAATTAAATATTCAAGATTTCAAAAAACGCATTCAAAAATTTTTCATCTCAGAAAATAAAAATTTGTAACAAAATACCATTTCTAGTTCTCGAATATAAAACAATTTGTAACGCATCTCATCATACTTAACAGATTTTCTTAGATGCATACGTTAACTATTACACTCTTTTTAGAAACATTCTCACTTTATTAGCGTACTCAATGTCATTAAGAATCACATAAAGTACAAAATGGGTTTTGTTTTCTAAATGTACAAACCCTATTCATGTCGATATAGCGAGCCCATGGTAACAGGCTCGCTCAGATGCATTTGGCCGATTCGGCATCCGCCCCATGGCAAGGTACGACACGTGTTTGACCTTTTTAGCCACGTGTTAACTAAATGTTGCTGAGTTAGCACCTTCACACGAAAGGGCCCCAGCAACAAGCACAGAACAAGTACAGAAGGATGCCAGAGCCCGCCTGATGAAGACGTACTTAGCAGAGCTCAGGGCTAAAAGACAGAAGATGCCCCATAATTTTAATCCTTTAAGTATTTTTTCCCCTGTAAATATTGCACTTTTCCCTTGTAAATATTACACATTACTCAAGATTATTAAACGTATGTAACAATACCCCTGGACTCCTTAATCTACATGGGGGCTGCGGCCTACTTGGACCCCCAAACAACCTGCACTACAAGTTCTTATTGGTGCATATGGATTAATGTGCAAGAGTTCTTATTTTTGCATATGGATTGATGTGCAGTGTGCAAGAGGAAAGATTATATTTCCCCTAGTCCCCATCCGACAGCGAGATGATGTTTATGCTTTCTGCTTATCAGCGCGGTCCCACAGCTCACCAGAAGGGAGAAAAAGAAAAAGAAAATGAAGAAAGTGTGTCAGTAGTGTCGGTCGCCGCCTGTAATTTGTGATGTTCTTGTGCATACCGTGGATTTATTTTTTTTTCATTGAAAAAGTAGCATAGATCAAATTGGATTACACTTAAATAGCAGTAAGTGATATTTTTTTTTACTATACCTTATTTCTTTGCTGTAAGTGATGGAGCTCCAAGCGATCCCAGTGATCAGACAGCATTTAAAAACTGCCAAAGCCGATAAAATACAGCTTCTACATTTGTTTATTTTTGGAAAAGACGAAGCGAGGCGAAATCGTTCTAATTTAAGGGTTTATACCGGATTACCGTTTAAAGAAGGTAGCCCAGAATTCGCCAACAAATTGAAAGAAATTACTGATACTTTTGACCAGTTGCAATTGATAACAGTCGCTAATCTGCTATCCATAGATATAAATGGAAATAAAGATGAGATAGCGACTCGCATTTTGGTCGCATTATCAGACATTGCTGCTTTTAAGGAAACATTTGGGAATATTTCGGCTTCGGAGACAGACATTGAGCATAATCAGAACGACAGCAGTGCCAGCACAGAATTAATTTCCCCCTTAAAAATACAACCACAGCAAATGGTTGTACATTCGCAATACACTGCAAGTAAACAAAATATTTCTTTCACCGACATAGAACAATTAATTCCGCCGTTTAGCGGGGAAAAATCTGAAAACATCCAAACATGGTTTACACGATTCGAAACACTCTCGGAATCATTGAACCTCTCAGATATTCAAAAATTTGTTTTCGCAGAACGGAGTTTAAAAGGTTTAGCATTGCTAGTAATTAGAGCTGAAATTAATATTAATTCCTATTCCGCACTAAAGGAAGCTTTATTCCGCGAATTTCATCAAACGGCTTCGCCCGCACAAATACATCAAATATTAGCAAACCGCGGATGTCAACCAAACGAACAATTATTGGAATATTTTTTGAAGATGAAAGAAATCGCGCAGCGAGGGAATGTGGATGACATCTCTTTAATTCATTACACGATACAAGGTATTAGAGATACACCCCAAAATAAATCCATTTTATATGGCTGTTCCGATTTAGTAGAGTTTAAGAAAAAATTGCTAATTTATGATGAAATTTGCCGATCAGCCAGTGGTCAGGTGAAACGCATGTCGTATCATGCGAAAGGCCCTACTCCTACACCACACCTTAAAAATGAACGTAAAATTATCTGTTTTAACTGCGGTTTAGGAAACCACGTTTCCGCAGATTGTCATAATAAAAATAAGGGCCCGAAATGCTTTAATTGCTCTTTATGGGGCCATCGGTCTTTTGAATGCGGCGAGCGCACTGGGGAGAAACAGCCTACAGCCCGAGGCACCCCTCCCCAACAACGTTCGGGGTTAAAGCGCGATAAGAAAGTCCACGTCGTAGACTCACAGCAATCGTATACCAACATGAATAAATTAGTCAAAATTGCGGATGTCATAATAGACGCATTAATTGATACGGGAAGTGCAATTACAGCAATAAGAGAGGATTTTTATAAATTAGTTGGCTCCCCTCCCCTACAATGTGAAACCATACAACTGGGCGGTTTTGGTGGTGGCAGTTTAACGCCATTAGGATCATTTGAAACGGATATTCAAATAGATGGAACTCTGTTCTCTACTAGAGTTTATGTCGTAAACTCATCACAAATGTCCACCCCTTTTATTGTAGGGCGGGACGTGCTTACACAGGGTACACTAACGTGTGGTCAGGACGGGATATCGCTCCATAAAACTCCCCAAGCGGATATTTTCATTAACTGCATTAATGTGTTCGAAACACAGGACGAGATCGATCTAAATCACATTATCGATCATAACATTCGTACGGAAGTCGCTACTTTAATTAAAACCTACAAACCCTCAAAAACGAAGAGCACAGACTTAAAAATGTCGATAGTATTAACTGATGATATACCCGTGTATCAACGCCCCCGTAGAATGTCCCTAAGCGAAAAAGAATTAATCCGCGACCAAATTCAACAGTGGTTGCGGGACGGCATTATAAAACCGTCGTATAGCGATTACGCAAGCCCCGTTGTCTTAGTAAGAAAAAAGGACAATTCCATGCGCTTATGCATTGATTTTCGAAAATTAAATAAAAAAATAGTGAAGGATCGTTTTCCGTTACCCCTAATTGATGACATATTGGATCAACTCAAACAAGCTGAAATTTTTACGACCCTTGATCTTAAGAATGGGTTCTTCCATGTTGATGTAGACCCAAACAGTACAAAATATACAGCTTTTATCACTCACGACGGGACTTATGAATTTTTAAAGGCCCCTTTTGGCCTTTGTTCAAGCCCCTCGGCATTTACGAGATATCTCGCGTGTGTTTTCCGTGAATTACTCATGGAAGGTGTATTAATATTATACATGGATGATCTTGTAATTCCTACAAAATCGGAAGAAGAGGGACTCCATAACTTAAAACGTGTACTAGATACTGCTTCTGATTACGGATTGGAGATTAATTTTAAGAAATGTCAATTTTTACAGCGCAAAATAGAATTTTTGGGGCATATTATCGAGCATAACACTATAGCGCCATCCCCTGCGAAAATTAAAGCAGTCCAACATTTCCCGGAGCCTAAAAATGTTAAACAGCTGCAATCCTTACTCGGGCTAACGGGTTATTTTCGAAAATTCATACCGGGATACGCTTCTATTGCACGCCCCCTAAGTGATTTGTTACGTAAAACAGCGACTTTCGATTTCGGTCCGGAGCAACGGCAAGCACTGCATATACTACGTAATCGACTCACCAGTAATCCAGTTCTACACATTTTTGTACCCGGCTCGGAGCTCGAAGTGCACACTGACGCCAGTAAATACGGCTTTGGCGCGACGCTTATGCAAAAATCCCCCGACGGTCATTTTCACCCGCTCCAATACATGAGCAAAAAAACATCCCCCCAGGAAGAGAAGTTGAGCAGTTACGAATTAGAAGTGCTAGCGGTCATCGAAGCACTAAAAAAATTTCGTGTTTATCTCCATGGCACTAAATTTCGAATCATCACGGATTGCCAGGCCTTTCAGAAAACGATGGAAAAAAAGGAACTCACACCCAAAATTGCACGTTGGGCCTTATTTCTACAAGATTTCGATTTCGAAATAAAACACCGACCAGCTGCAAAAATGCAGCATGTCGATTGCCTTAGCAGATACCCCGTCATGCAGATTACGCATGATGAATTAACTCTAAAAATTATGCAAGCACAAGACAGAGACCCATTTATAGCCGGCATCAAGGCCGCAGCGATAAGCTCTCCGGTAGCTGATTTTGTGCTTCGTAACAACGTACTGTATAAAATTGAACGTGGCAGAGATTTATTAGTTATCCCCGAAGCGATGCAGCTTAATATTCTCCAGGATATACATGCTAAAGGCCACTTCTCAGCTAAAAAAACTGCGGAAATAGCATCTCAGAACTTTTTTATTCCGAAACTATCCGAACTCGCACGAACCATCGTGATAAACTGTGTTCCGTGCATTTTAGCATCTCGGAAATTGGGTAAAAAAGAAGGTTTTTTACACCCGATTCCAAAAGGTGACACGCCACTGGATACATATCATTGTGATTTTCTCGGACCACTCCCATCAACAAATAAAAATTATAAACATTTATTTACTGTAGTGGATGCATTTACAAAATTTTTCTGGTTATATCCAGTAAAATCTACGGCGGCGCAAGACGCACTAGATAAACTGAAATTACAACAAACTACATTCGGTAATCCCCGACGCATTATCACAGACAAAGGCCCCGCATTCACGTCAGCCGACTTCGCGACCTACTGTAAGGAGGAAAACATCGAACACCATCCGATCACCACGGGAGTACCCCGGGGAAACTCCCAAATCGAAAGAATACACGGCACACTCATCCCAATATTAACAAAGTTATCGTTGGACGATCCCGAAAAGTGGTACAAACATGTCGCTCGGGTGCAAAGAATTATAAATAGCACCATTTCATCCGCTACCAACTTTTCCCCTTTCGAAATTCTTACTGGCGTTAAAATGAAAAATAAAGAAGACTTACACATCCGACAACTCTTAGAAACAGAAGAGGCTCAATTAGCAGTAGACCATAAAAAACAGTTAAGAGATGTGGCAAAGACGCACATTTTAAAACAACAGCAAATGACACGTATGCAGTATGATAAGAAACGAAAACCTGCTACTGCTTATGAAATCGGCGATCTGGTCGCGATAAAAAGAACTCAGTTTGGTACGGGCCTAAAACTCCGTCCTAAATTTTTCGGCCCATACCAGATTACCGCAGTGCACCCCAACGAACGATATCAAGTTAAAAAAATTGGGTCACATGAAGGCCCACAGATTACCACTACGGCAGCTGACATGATGAAATATTGGACACAGTCGATATAAACTGACTCATAGTGACTGGAAGAATTTACTGCAAGATAATCTCTACGTTTACGAGTGTTGTTTTTTTTTTTTTTTCTCTTTTCTTATTTCTCTTGCAAAATCACAAACACAGATGTGGTTTTAGTTTTGTGTTTACTCCTCCACGCAACGAAGAGGGAATAATGGTGTTTTTTTTTTTAATTATTCCCTCGAATGTGAAATATGCCACAGCAATAAATAAAGCTAAGCCAAGTGCTTTTTTTTTTTTGTTGGCTGGCTAAAGCATTTTTATCATTATTATTATTTCATTAACCAGGATTATGTTAACAGGTGCCAAGTGATTTTTTTTTTGGCACAAACATTTAACTTTTACAATATATAGGACATATTTTTTTTACATACTTAGTACCATTTTATGTGCTTCGAAATATTGTATGTTTTGTTTGAAATATGATTGTTTTTATAAATATGTTTATCTGTATAAACTATTTCTTCTACACCCCCCCCCAAAAAAATGACAAAATATGATGTAGCAGGAAAACTATAAGTTTAGATTTTTTTTTTTTTTTTTCCTCTACTCTTTCTTTCCTTTTGACAGACAAAAGATAATTATTTTTGTTTGTTTGTTTTGTCTTTGTCATAAAAGTTTTTACGATTATTCCAATTTGAGCAATTTTCTTTTACATAAAAATAAAAGTTTTTCTCTATTTTTTTTTGAAGACGTATTAAGAAACACTATAATAAATTTGAGACTTTTTTTTCTTAGACGAAGACGAATATCTGTTTCGAAGACGTTGTGTTGGAAACCCCCTTTGGGGAACGATGATAAAACAAAAGACAGGTGTGCAAAGAGCACATTAACGACGCTAACTATTATGATATAATTTTTTTTTTCTTTTCATTGTGTGTGCTGTTAATGACGTCTTCAAAATTCCTTTTTTGTTCTTCTCTCTTATTAATATTAATTTTTTTTTAAATTCATGTTTTACAGTGATCGTCTGGTTTTTTTTTTCTCTCTCCCTTGAAGAAATAGTTTATTTTAAGTATCCTGATCGGTGTACACGTTCAGCTGTGGTCAGCTGCATGTCGGATTGGCCGAGTGTCGATATAGCGAGCCCATGGTAACAGGCTCGCTCAGATGCATTTGGCCGATTCGGCATCCGCCCCATGGCAAGGTACGACACGTGTTTGACCTTTTTAGCCACGTGTTAACTAAATGTTGCTGAGTTAGCACCTTCACACGAAAGGGCCCCAGCAACAAGCACAGAACAAGTACAGAAGGATGCCAGAGCCCGCCTGATGAAGACGTACTTAGCAGAGCTCAGGGCTAAAAGACAGAAGATGCCCCATAATTTTAATCCTTTAAGTATTTTTTCCCCTGTAAATATTGCACTTTTCCCTTGTAAATATTACACATTACTCAAGATTATTAAACGTATGTAACAATACCCCTGGACTCCTTAATCTACATTCATATCCGGAAACTGACATATTTCGAAAGAATAGCAGTACATAGAGCTTTGTTAAGAAAAAATAGTACAACAAACTATTGATGGAAAGTTTGATAAGAAACAAATTGTATCTACAACCGTGACTTTTCGTACTTTGTTACATGAAACTGGACCATCGATCCATTTCCTTTTTATTGTTGATTTCTTAGTATGGCTCTTTTTTTTTTCTCCCTCTCTCGGGCTCTTCTAGAGTGGGTGATGAAAGCTCGTGCCTGCTGTCTCTTATTATCGTAATTTTGATGTTAAAAGGGACATAACATTAACAAATGTTGAATAACTGTGTGTGATATGAGTTCTTTTATCTCGGTTAATTATTTAATGCGCCGGTATGCTTATATTGCGAGCTAATTTAAATATTAAACACAATTTATGGATTTATTTTTGTTTGTTTACATTCTGTCATTAAAATGTCTGCTAAGTTATTTAGTTGGTGATTAGCTATTAAGTTTCGAATATTGTAAATTACTTTTAACTATTCCTGTTTGAAAATTTCCCTTTAAATAATGAATTCCACTTCCCTTTATGATGACATTTAAAAACTACTTCCATTAGAATTGTTTTTATATTTTTTCAATCATTTATTTAAGGGTTACTTATGCTTCGATTTACCAATATTTAACCCTTTCGTGATGGGAGGTTTTTACGAAATTTTTAATGTTTTGCCACCGGTTTTTAAAGACAAAAATTTGTACTTTATTAAATTGAGAAAATGCTCCGATTAAATTAGGCAAATTTCACAGTAAAATTTTCCAACGCAGAAATTGTAATGCACCTCATCATACTGAACACGTTTTTTTCAATTCATGTTAACTATTATACTCTTTTTAGAAACATTCTCATTAGCGTACTCTATGCCATTAAAAATCGCATAACGTACAAGATTTGAGAGGTCCACCTTGCGGTCGTTTTTCCAAGCTTTTCCCCACCGGCCGCAGCGGCACCACACATGCAATTCCTGTTCTTAGTACCTTGTTGCCTACTCAGCGATGCACACGACTAATAAAATAAGTAAATACGGCAAGGATGGCGGACGTTGATATTGAACCTTTGATTGGATAACGCAAAAATAATCCGCTTTCTAGAATACACGTCCATCGTTGTCGACGGTCTGATTCTTACTGCCGCAGCTTGAAAAATCGGACATGTGTATCACATGTTGCGGGCACGCAGCGGCGCGGGAACGTGAAAAAACCAGAGGTGTGCACCGGGCCTAAATGTACAAACTCTATTCATGTTTGGAAACTGACACATTTGGAAATAATAGTATACAGAGAGCTTTGTTAACAAAAAATAATCGAACAAACTATTGATAGAAAGTTTAATAAGAAAGAAATTGTATCTATAACCGTGACTTTTCGTACTTTGTTACAGGAGTTTATTATGGGCGTCATTATACAATAAACAGCCTTTCTGACGCATACTTGAACGCAAGCCAAACTGGACATCGATCCATTTCCTTTTTTATTGTCGATTTCTTCTTAGTATGGTTTTCTTTTATTTTCCCCTCTCTCCAGTCTCCAGCTCTTCTGGAGTTGGTGGTGAAAGCTTGTGCCTGCTGTCTGTTTATTATCGTAATTTTGATATTAAAAGTGACATAACATTAACAAAAGCTGAATAACTGTGTATGATAGGAGTTCTTTTATTTCGGTTAATTACTTAATGCTCCCATTTGCGTATATTGCGAGCTAATTTAAATATTAAATATAATTTATGGATTTATTTTTGTTTGTTTACATTCTGTCATTAAAATGTCTCCTAAGTTATTTAGTTGATAGTTAGCTATTAAGTTTCAAATATTGTAAATTACTTTAACTATTGCTGGTTGAAAATGTCTTTTAAATAGTGTATTCCACTTCTCTTTATGATGAAATTAAAAAATCACTTCTGCTAGAATTGTTTTTTATGCTTTTTCATTCATTTATTTAATGGTTACTTATGCTTCAATTTTCCAATACTTAACCCCTTTGTGATGGGAGCCTTTTCTACGAAATTTTTAATGTTTTGCTACTGGTTTTTAATGACAGAAATTTGTGCCTTATTAAACTGAGAAACTGCTCCGATTAAATTAGGTAAATTTTACTGGTGGGGATGAAGAAGGATTCTTAAGCCTTTTTTGCGGCACGTATACGTGTCGTTCGTCCTTAAGGGGGTTAATTGATAAGTTCTCTTTCTTAATATGTTCTTTTCTAGCATAGAAATTGTAATGCATTTCCATCATACTTAACAGTTTTTTTTTTTTTTTTTTTTTTTTTTTTTTAAATGCATGTTAATTATTACACTCTTTTTAGAAACATTCTTACTTTATTAGCGTACTCTATGCCATTAAGAATCACATAATGTACAAAATTGAGAGCAATCCGTATTAATGAGTTTTCTAAATGTAACAAACCCTATTCATGTCCGGAAACTGACACATTTCGAAAGAATAGTAGTACTGAGAGTTTTGTTAACAAAAAAAATAGTAGAACAAACTATTGATAGAAAGTTTGATAAAGAAACAAATTGTATCTATACCGCGACTTTTCTACTTAGTTACAGGAGTTTATTATGGGCGTCATTATACAATAAACAGCTTTTCTGACGCATACTTGAGCTCGAGCCAAACTGGACATCGATCCATTTCCTTTTTTTTCAGTTGTTGATTTCTTAGTATGGCTCTTTTTTTTTTTTTTTTTTTTTTTTTTTTCTCTCGCTCCTGCTCTTTTGGAGTGGGTGGTGAAAGCTCGTGCCTGCTGTCTCTTGTTATCGTAATTTTGATATTTAAAGCGACATAACATTAACAAAAGTTGAATAACTGTGTATGATAGAAGTGTTTTTATCTCGGTTAATTACTTAATGATCCTGTTTGCTGCTAATGCGAGCTAATTTAAATATTAAATATAATTTATAGCTTATTTATTTTTGTTTGTTTACTTTCAGTGATTAAAATGTCTGCTAAGTCATTTAATTGATGTTTAGCTATTAAGTTTCAAATATTGTAAATTACTTTAACTATTCCTGTTTGAAAATTTCTTTTCCACTTCCCTTTATGATGAAATTTAAAAACTATTTTCACTACAACTGTTTTTTATGCTTTTTCATTCATTTATTTAATGGTTATTTACACTTCTATTTACCAATATTTAATTGATAAGGGCTCTTTCTTAATCTGAAAAGTTGATTTATTCTCTTTTTAGGTGCTTTCGTAATTATGTAAGTACGTAGCACCTACAGTTGTCGTTCAGTCCATCCGTCTGTCCGCATATAACAACACAAAAACTACCCAACCGAATCGTTTGAAATTTTAAATACACAATTATTACATAATTTTGTCGAGTCTTTTTAAATTTTATAAAAATCGTATGTATAGTTCAATTACAAATATTCCGTTAGATAAATATTCCGTTTGATTATGGTCAATGGAAAAAAAAAAAAAAGTTTCAAATGTTTTTTAATGGTGTTACACTCTTTCGAATATAATAAAATTGATATGCATCTATGAAATATATACTATAATATACATTTTGTACAATCTGTGGTGCAAAGAATATTTGTCATTCATTTACAGGACCACAAAAAATTATTCCATTACATAATGGTATAGGAAGAACATTGCTTGGGAGCGTTTTAATTGTATTAAACTATTTAACATTGTATGAAATTTATATATGTTATTGGCGATTACTATTAGAAGTTACTTCCTACATAATAGAAAGTTGATAGTAATGGGGATGGGACGAATATTCGGCCACTATTCGGTATTCGGCCCTTTTGCCGAATATTCGGTTGGCCGAATATTGAAGGCTTGTTGACCGAATACTTCGGCCAAATACCTGCAGCCGAATATTTAGAGATATCTGGCCGAATATTGGTAAAATCTCGCCGAATAGTGAAAGATATCTTGCCAAGTAAATTTAGGATTTAAAGAGTTTCATTTCTTACAATTTTTTTTTTCTCTAATCCAAATTGGCTACTTCATTCATGAAGTCATTCTCATTCTTACTTACAAAATATACAGTTATTCAATTGCTAAAAAATACACAGCCTTTCTGTATTTCCTATAAAAGTGAGTGATATTTTAGAAAATGCTGCCCAAGTTGGAAATTTAATTGTATGGGAAATGTCTTCATTAGAGAATGATATATTACAATTCAGAATATACCAACACTTAAAAAAAAAAAAAAAAAAAAAAAAAAAACTCTGTCTTTTTTTTAAAACACTTGAATATTTATTAATGTCTGCAATTTCCATGCACATATAAAAAAGGCTCTTATGAAATTTGTAACTTATTTCCATAAAGTAAGAAATGAAAAAATTCATTCACTAGGTGTATTAACGATGATTCATTTTCAAAATTAGATATCAAATATCACTATTCCAAATACTACAACGGTACATCTGAAAACAGAACTGGAAGCAAACTAGATACGCATTAGATGACACAACTAGCTTTATGAAGATCGTTTTATAAGTATTTAAACATAAATTCTAAATACTGAACAAAATATTTTTTTATTCTATAGTTTTAAATTTTAAATAATTATTTGGATAATTACTGACTTAAATATGTAACATTATTATGTATATATTTTTACATATTCCTTCATTCATGTTGTTATCAATTTCTGTTTATCCTTTTAATGCTTGTTAAATAAGTGGAATATTGAAGTTGAATATTGTATGCCCCAATTCAAATGTTTCGTCAAATCAAAAATCAAAGATTTCGTTACCATATGCATTCTACTTTAAGCATACCCTTTTGTTTTAACGTAATTTGTAATTTAAAGCTTGGCAACTGATTTTAGAGCAGGCTCATTCTTACAAATTTGCTTATCATTAGGGACACAAACTCTAAATGATCAAATTTATTTCATTAAAGGTTATTTCAGAAAATATCTACTCGTGAGTTCTGAGAGAGAGAGATTAAGAATATTATTAATTTTGGAATGCAAGAAAGGGTAAAAGTACGATTTGATAGTAAAAGTGAAGTACATTCTACATATTTTTATAAAAATATCTTACCATCCTGACTTACTAAAAATCAATTTGGTGTACATTAAGATAAAAGAATATAATGCAATTTCATAATTTTTTTGTGTTAAAATAAATGTTTCAAATTTAAAAATACATTTAAAAGCACATTTAAGAGTAATAATTATTAATGAGCTCTTATTTTTTAAATTATATATAATCAAAATTTACTTTCTTTATTGGAAAAAAAAGTTGATATTCGGCCTAAAATTTGGCCGAATATTCGGTATTCGGCTATTCGGCCAAACCACTATTCGTCCCATCCCTAGTAATTACAGGGACACACAAAAGATTTTGGCTGATGTATTGTTTCCAAAATACTGTATACTATTACACTGTAATACAGTAAGCAATTTAAATTTATGTACTTATTTTTTTTTCCATCATTTTACCTAGTAACAGAAAAAATTGTTTGTAATTGTTTGACGTGATGACTGATGTTGAGTTGTAATTAAGGATTTGTGCAATGAGTTAAGTCCCTGAAAAGTTTTTCCGTTGGTATTCTGGCAAAGAAAATAAGTTCTTCATGTTTCAATGCATTTCACGACATTTTTTACTATCGCAACTTTTACTATTGAATTCTTTCAAAATTAAAATTTTTTCTTTTACGACGATTGACTTGCGTTTTCGAGACATGTTTGAGAAGAACTGTGACCCAAACAGTACGAAAAGTGAAGTGCGGATGAGGGGATGGGATACATGTACTGTTAGCCAATTGATCACTGTGTTGGTATTCATTTATAACTGGCAAATTCCGCTCTATCTTAAAATACACAAGAAAAATAAACAAAAATTAATGTGCACAAAATCGAAAAACGGACGAAGAAAAATTTTGTACTTCGTATAAAGCATATATTTTTACAATAAAATAAATAGAAATAAATTGGGACTACACTAAAAGGTCGCATAAATGTAAACGTTGTATAAATGATCTTGTAAACGATGCTTTACTGTAATCATGATTTTAGAAAGTTTTTCGCACATTTCACCCTTTTAACATCGACTCTCGTCCACTTAAAGCCGTATTCGTTCATTCGATAAGGAAATTTCATTTGCACCATCATTTCATGCTTGCTAATTAATGTTCAGGACATCGCTTAATTCATATTACTCATCTGATGATGCAGGCATTTTGTTTTCGCAAAAGGATTAAGGATATTAATTCTTCAAAATCTATTTTGTTGTAATTAAAGCATTCCACCGCCAAAGGCGTAATAGGTTCAGAAGTTGCCTACGGTTGTTTCATGTATAGCACCAATCAGTATGTGATGATAACAGTCGAGTGTCGCAAAATAAAAAAATAAAGCTATAAAAAGATTATTTGTTCAACTATCGCAAAGAAAAATAAGGAATTATTTTAATTAATGTAAAATTAAGTGAGTGAAAGCAATTTTTTTACATATTTTCTTTCAAATGGGTAATTTATTCTTTTGTGTTAACAAATTGTTATTGACCCGTAAATAACTGATTTTTTGAAAATCAATTAAAAAAAATTTCGGCTTTTAATAAATACTCTATTAAGCATGGCGTACGACTAAAAAACAGGCTATTGTTAGTCGGCAACACTTGGGATTTAATTGAAAAAATAATTTTCCTTTTCATGAAATTATATAATAATAAACACACATGCATAACTGTGAAAAGAAATACATTTTATTTGCTGATTGCAGAACAAAAGGGGGTTTATCAAAAGCTTCCAACCGAAACTAAAATCACATGTAGCAACAATTGAAAAAATAAATCTTATCTTTATTCTTAAACAGCATTATTGCTGCCATCTACATGTTGAAAATTGATTTAATAATACTTTCAGTATGTATTTTATTGGCAACAAATTATTAAATGTATTTGCTAAATTTCAAGTTTCCAACCCAAACAGTATCAAACATATCACAATTTTAGAATGTTTCTTCTAATATCCTTTTAAATTTGAATTTTTAAATACTGTTTTGCGAGTATTTATGAGTTAAGGGTAACCAGCAGCTCACATATCAAGTTTATATCACTAACACTTCCAAATAAATTATAATTTAGAACGCTTTTAGAATAATTTCTACTTATTTCATACTTTTAAATTGATTAACAGTTTTTAAAGGGATTTCTTTCTTTTTTTATTGATTTTAGTGAGCATTTTTGTTTTAAATGACATGATAAATTTGAAGTTTTTAGCTACAACAGTCAAGAAAAATCACAGTTTATATAAACTGTGCTCTATTTTGAAGGGAATTAGAGAGATAGTGGTATAGTGGTGTCGACACTGTGCCGGTGGAGGGGGAGGGGGTGCAATCATATAGCTTTGTTAAAGAAGAGACTACCAGTGATCTTTTTTGTCGCCTTTAATTTCCGAAATCAATTCTATTCCAGGGATTACATTCCCTCCACCCTAAAAACAAACAAGCATTTCTTCTTTATCATATCAGCATAGTTTTATTTATTGTTAATTCAGATAGTTGACTAAAAAATCACCAATCCGAAATAGAACAAATAATGTTATGATTTTACATCAAATGAAGGATTAACTCACTAACAATGCTAATACAGTTTTAATTAATTTTCTGTAGTACGGCCAGATTTCCAAAGAAGATAAAGAATTTATTCTCTCCGGAATTTATAATAAGCTTGGAGTAATTAATGTTTAGTACTTTTTCTAAAAATGTACATATTAAAATAGTCATAAATATTTCATAATCCTTCTCATGAAGATATTAATTCAGTGTATGTTTGATTAGTTTTATTTATATTAATGAGAATATCTTTGATGTCTTTGTTTCTGAGATTTAGATTGAATTTTTCCAGCTTTGCATTTTTGATGTTTGATTAGAAAAGCTTTGGAAGGTATTATTAGTGTTTTAAATTGCTTTGCGTATCTGTTTCACTGTATTATTAAGCAAATTTATGTCTGTAAGTAACAGACAGTACTCACAGAGGTACTAAAGCCTATGAGTGTACTAAAGCTTATTTTAGCAGCATATTTAATGACTTTGTTGAAAGAATTTCGCGGCAACTTTGAGATTTTTACAAAAAAATTTCGTGCCAAATGCTTATTTGTAAAATTTAAAAAAATCAAGATTCTACCTGTTTGAATCAAATTATCGAAAATAGTCCAGATTACAACTGTGATCAATTCTCAAGTTTTTTCTCAGTAAAAAAAAAAAAAAAAAAAAAAAAATGTTAAAAAGTTAAGTTTTGATTTATAAGTTTTTGGGTATCCTTGTATCAGAATAACCCAATTTTTATAGTAAATAAAACAATGTTTCGAGCACCAAAAAATTACCAACAATTGTTGATGGTAAATTTTAAAGCCTTACAAGCGCCAACTATAATTTCAATTTTCCTATCTGCAAGTTTTGTTCTCTATCTTTGCTAATGTAAATAAACCATTATCTGTGTTATTTTTTATTTACTGCTATCTTTTGAAAGTAACACTTATTTTTACGGTAAAGCTAAACGCACGCCTGCGCGTGTGTCTTTTTTTTATCAGTATAGTTCTATTTTATATTTTCTTCAATCCTTAAGTAACTTTCTTGCTCTCTTTCTCTGTATATTTATTTCGAGTAAACAGTATTTCCGATTGTCTTGGAAGTCTGGTCTTCATTAGCCCTTCTGTAGCGGAGAAAATTGAGTTTATTTTATGTGGGATCTTTTTGGAAATAGCAACTTTCTCCTTTGATAACGCTCATTATAAATAGTACTTCTAAAAAATTGGCGACTTTGGCGGCAACTTGGGGATTTTTGTAATAAAATTTCGTGCCAAGTGCTTATTTGGAAACTTAAAAACATCAAGATTCTACCTGTTTGAATCAAATTATCGAAAATAGTCCGGAATATAACTGTGATCAATTCCGCTAGTTTTTTCTCACCAAATTGTTAAACAGTTAAGTTTTGGTTTTGATTTATAAATTTTTGGTAATCCTTGTACCAGAATAACCCCATTTTTATAGTAAATAAAACAAAGTGTCGAGCACCAAAAAATTACCAACAATTGTTGATGGTAAATTTCTGGTGTCCGAAGCTTTATAATATTATATTCTAACGCCAAGTATAATTTCAATTTCATAACTAGAATTTTTGTTCACTATCTCTGCTAATGTAAATAGAACATTATCTGTATTATTTTTATTAGCTGTTATCTTTTGAAAGTAACACTTATGTTGACGGTAAAGCTAAACGCACGCCTGCGCGTGTCTTCTTTCATCAGTAGAGTTCTGTTTTATATTTTCTTCAATCCTTAAGTAACTTTCTTGTTCTCTTTCTCTGTATATTTATTTCGAGTAAACAGTATTTCCGATTGTCTTGGAAGTCTGGTCTTCATTAGCCCTTCTCTAGCAGAGATAATTGAGTTTATTTTATGTGGGAGCTTTTTGGAAATAGCAACTTTCTCCTTTGATAGCGTTCATTGTAATTAGTTCTTCTTACGAGATTAAATTTCAGCCACGTATTCAATGAATACAAATGGTTATCTATTCAAGCGGACTCCGTAATTAATGGACACAGTAGCCTTGTTTTGTTTTAATAAGCTTGAAACACTTTCTTTGTCTCATAAACTTCCATGTTTAAAGATTTTCGAAATCTCTAGGTATCGCATTGCTGTTTTTTCAAAAATTAAATTTGAAGATGTTCAATTAGATTTAAAAGTGTAATTATTTCTATGTAATACCAACAAATTAAGAAAAAATCTTTAAATATCATTATTTCCATAAATAGTTTTATCTCCATTATCATTACTATTTTTTAATATCTTTTAGTATAACACAGAGTTATCCCAAAGTGTGCTCCGCGGAGCTATTGGGGCTCCGCCTGAACTTTCCAGGGGCTCCGCGACATTCCAGAAAAAAAAAAAAAAAAAAAAAAAAAAAAAAAAAAAAAAAACGAAAGAAATTAGCATATTGCAAGTGAAAGATTTTCAAAAGTATGTAGGATTTTTTTTGTGTGTGTGTGTGTGTGTTTGTATGTGTGTCAGGAATAAATATATCTATAACTGAGTTGAAAAATAGAATAATACGCTTCAAATCCGTTTAAGCATTTGCATTATAGATTTATCTATTTTCTGTATAATATTTTTGGTTTGAATTGCTTTATTTTGTATTTCAACATTTAATATAACGTTTCTGCCTTTTTTGCTTTTAATTATATAATGATTCTGCATTTAATGCTTTATTTTATGTTTCAGCATAAATGTGTTTTAAAAATTCGATTTAAAATAAGCTACAAGAAATAGCATTCTGAATAGAATGCACAACGTGAATCGAAACAGAAAAGACCCGCCAGTGCGATTAACTCAGCTTGCTGAAACAAAAGGGAGAACAGTTTTGTTCTTTGGAGCTCCGCCTATTCATATATATGTACTTGAAGACTACTTAAAAGTGGACTTTTCAGCTAATTAATTAAATTTTGGGAAGCCTACATCAGTCCCTGCTGATGCATATTGAAGTAACATTGTTATCCCGAGGAAAAGTGTTGACGTATTTGCTGGAACTGTACAGAAATTAGAATCTTTTTGACAGATCACAACCCTCAATTAACAAAATTTTAAAGATGAAGATTGGTAATGTAAATTGGCATGTTTGGTGAATTTTTAGAAAAAGTAATGAAATGAATTTATCATTGCAAGGAGAAGGTGACTCCAAACTGTCGGCATTTAACCTCCTCAGTCCCGAAATAAAAATAAAAGATTGGTACTTACCCGAAGTTGTTTAAATAGTTGTTTGGGTCTTCATGAAGCATAAAATTGCAATTAAATTTTTTTGTAAAAATTTGCAGGGGCTAGGGGGCATGTATCACATGTGATACATCAGGACTGAAAAGCTATACAAGAAATTTTTTTAAGTTTTAAGTATAATTAATTTAATTATCTTATTCTGAGTTTAAATCAAACTATACATCCAACACAAATTCTGAATGAAAAATAAATTTTATTGGTGTTCTGTGGCAACATTACTTTCATTTTTTGTTTCCATGACGAAACAATTCGAAACAATTTCTTGCTGATGTAAAACACAAAAAAACATTGCAATCTGTGCAATGTACAGTAGTTAAAACTGAGCATTTGAAATTTCTACATATATATTCTACATATATATTTAGACATATATATTCGGGATGAAGGCAAGAGAAATCGCTAGCTTCAGAGCCCCGCCCACCCACTAACCAAGTTTCAATATCCTTCATTTCTCTAATTTTTCTGTTAAATACAAAACCAAAACTTCAAATTAAGTTTATATCAAAAAATACTTCTAATAACCTTTAAATCTACATAAAAACAAACCTCAAAAACCAAAACAACACTGACTCAAAAAGCGCGAACCTTTACGTCGTCGGGTCCCATTGTATCACATGTGATACAAACAAATTTCAAGGATAATAATTTTTTAACATTTCACTATAAAGCTATTTTATTTGTATTAATTGATAAAATGTACACTTGCAAAGGAAATGTATATCTTAAAAATAGTTTAATACTTATATTTAAATAATAAAATAAAACTTACTTCGACGGCGTGTCCGACATCTCTTTTTTTCTCCAAAACGCTTCTCAAAATTGCAATCGTGGGGAGGCAATCGTGGTTATCGGCTAAAGAAAAAATTAACAGAGGTTTTTCACATTGTATCACATGCAATACAATCGGTATCAAAATTGTTTTTGCCGTCCAGCTTTTGTAAAAAATTCTGAAACTTTTGTGTCACATGTGATACAAGGGGCCTGAGGAGGTTAAGAGAAAACTTACCTTCTGGCCTGAATGTGTAGAAAAGGCTGATATAAGTTGCTTTCCTCTTACTAAAATGGTATTAAATGACCGTAACATCAAGTTTGAAAAAAAATCAGTAAAGTATTCAAGATCAATTCGAAGTTCTGGTAGATTCGTTTGAGCATTACTTTCCAGCTGCCTAAAATAAGATGATGGACGATTTTAAATGGGTACTAAATAAATTCTTTGTAAAAACAAAATCACACAGCTTAAGCTCTGAAGAATACGAAACTCTCATTGATTTAAAATCTCAAAGTAATCTCGTAATCGTTTTCCAAAGAAAGCGTATCACTGAATTTTGGTGTCATTTGACAGATTAATATAAAATCTTGTCAGACAGAGCAAATTTAATTTTATTCCCATTTTCAACGACATATCTGTTAAGCTGGATTCTCCACTTACACAAGTATCAAAATGAAATGTAGAAACTGGTTAATGTAGACCATGTATTCTCTTACAATTGTCGAAAATTGCACCAGATATAAAAAAACCGTGCAAAAGAATTCAAGCACATTTTTCACACTTAACGTTTATATATTATTGTTCATCAAACTTTATGCAGAAAAAAAAAACTATCGGCATTTAATATTTATATACATTGCATATTGTATTTTTTTGTAATTTTAATTAAATTAAACTATTTATTTTTTTATTAAATTTTACGGGTAAACTGAGTTTTAACCCACTTCTTGGCGGCGTTTTTTCTGCTGCGCGATAATTACGTCATGCCTTGTTTCCTTTACTTTTAGCTATCGCTCTTCTCGGCAACCCTCGGAGCGAAGAAGCGATTTCTTTTCTCTTCCGTTAGCGGGAGCTTGCGCATGCTCTGTTCGTTCTTTCTTTTCTAGCTTTCTTATTGGATGAGAGAGGAGAAACTTAAGAATTTTAATTCTGGCGCTTTGAAGTTATTTAAATTTCTGGTGTCGTATTTGACCGTTGGATTACGACAAGAGTTCATCGGCATTTCTTTAGTCATGTAGATGTTTTGAATCTTAATGTTATGTAATTACACATAAATATAAATGAAAATGACCATTTGCATTCAAAGCTTAATATATTTTTTTAGAAAATCTATTATTGATTTCTTTCTTTATTTAAAAAATGTCTGGTTTTGTTTTTAAAAGAAGGTATGTGTACAATTTCTTTGTTTCTTGAACGGAATTGTTTTGAATGTTTAAATGTTATACATGTTTTCATGTTTTAAAGAAAAATATCACCGGGGGGGGGGGGGTTCTCACCACAGAGTATATAGTAGGGTTCAGGGGCTCCGCCTTAGAAATTCTTCCCAAAAAGGGCTCCGCGAGACCAAAAGTTTGGGAACCGCTGGTATAACCTATTAAAAATAGATAAAGACTTCTAAGGCAAAGTACAGATTCCTAAATTGGTTTTTATTAATTCTTATACATTATTTTATATTTAGTATTAATTCAGTCACAACTTTACAATTTCTCTTTAAAAATCTATTGGTAATTAGCAATACATCAAATTCTCTTTTTTGAAAATTGTAATGTTTCTAGTCTAAATATTGGTAAAATATCTCAAAAAATTACCATATATTTCATTTAATGGCATTTTAACTACGTTCTTTCTTTTTTAACTCGAAGAAAATTTCTTAAAATATTTTAATGGCACTTAGCTTTATTTTGCTTTATTTTTTAATTTTAATTAGTATTGCTAAAAGAAAACAATAATTTTAGTTATATGTTGTTTTTGTTCTAAATGATCTGAAATTTGAAATTCCTTATTGCCTACTGGTGGTTACTTTTACAAATAAATTTTGACAACGTTAATGATTGTTTATTTCAATAAACATTTTAGATATTGTTAACAAAAATTACGCGATTCTTTATTGAAATTCACCCTTTTTTTCCCGATATCCAATGATGAAATCCGCGTTTTTTGTGGCCCTTCGACGTTAATTTTCGTTTTTTTCCGCGGAACTTTGACCAACTTCATATTTTTTTCCGCGGCCCTTTGACTAACTTCATATTTTTTACGCGATAATTTGACGAAATTGGAGATTTTTTCGGCGAACGATTGACGAAACTTTTTTTCGTTTGTCAGAATTCGCGATTTTTGGTGTCTGAACTTTCAGACTGATGAATTTTTTAATTTTTCGGCACCGATTGCCTTAAATTTTCCGAAAATTCAAAAATCGGCCCTGCTTTTAGCCCGGGAGAACTCGCTATGAGTATTTCTCTCACGGTGCCCAATTCTTTTCCTTTACTTTACAGTCACTTAATATCAAATTTTTTGTTTGGCTTACAAGGAAGGTCTCCATACGGGCAACGGGCATACTCAGAAAAATCTGAAAAAAATTACAGAATGTTCTTCTCATATAATTATATATGTTTATAAAAAAAATTTTGGCGGAATCTCCTTATAACGTCAGTAAAAAAATAATAAAAATTTCGTTTATTTGGCGATTTATCTCCGGTTGGCGAAAAAACGAAATTTTGAAAAATACGCTTTTACGCTTCGAATACTTTTTAAAGAAAAAACTTTCTATGTTCAATTTATTTAAATAAGTTTAGTTTAAGTAATTTTAGTTTTGCATTTTTACTTTACTTTAAGTGTAATTTTGTCATATACGTTTATATGTACTTATAACAAAATGAAATTAATATATTTTATCATTTAAAACACAATTTAAATTGATTAAAATTGTTCCAAATTGAAAAATACACTGTTAAAAATCTGCTGCATTTTGTTGCAACGCACTCCCTTGCTTGTATAGAAAAGGGTTACTTGGCCGTGAAATGGAGCTTTCTCATTGGTTGGAATAGAGATATTATGTACAAGCGGTGGAGTGCGTTGCAGCAAAATGCAGCAGATTTTTAACAATGTTGCACAAGCTACAACACCGCTAAAAATCTGTACCATTTTCTGCAGCGTTACTCCACCGCTTTTATAGAAAACGGTCAATTCACCGTCCTATGGAGCATTCTCATTGGTCAGAAGAGAGATATTCTATAAAAGTAGTGGAGTGACGTTGCAGTAAATGCTGCAGATTTTTAACAGTGAAGTCAATTAAAATCAATTTTCAGATTCGTTAAAATCGTCTGCTTTTGGCGAGGAAATGTACTGCTCGCCAAATCCCGCGTCGCTTTCAGCTTTTCACGCCAATTATTCCAAACTATTTTATTTTTTTACATATCTAATAATGTAATTCCGCCGCTAATTTTCTCTGATCCTTTATTACCTACATGAGTAGTTTAATTCGTATTTTTTTTTCAAAAAATTCTGAGTATGCCCCCAATGGAGACCTTCCTTGTTAGTATTTTATTCAAAAAAGAGGTAAAGTAATCGAAATCACATTTTGAAATTTTATTAAAATGAAAAATAGTCTTAAAAAGGGTACGATGGAGAAAGAAAGTCTCATGCGCGAGTTCTCGCTGGTTAATTGTGCACTGTCAGTAAATAAAACGTAGATAAAATTGGAGGGGGGGGGTGGATATTTTTTAATTTTTTGGTTTTTATAAAAAAAAAATTGTTTCTTTTCTAAAACTCTGCAAAGTTCCGAATTTTGCTGAAGATTTGCCGCGTACGGCCAGTATTTCACTCCCCACCCCCTCCTCTTTTACACCTACTTTCAAAAATTCGTTGGTATACCAGCTACGGTTCTGAAATTGAGTATGTATAGGCATAAAAGGCTTCGATATTCCTTATCAACATCGTAGATTAAATATTTTATGTACACTAGGGACAACAATTGTGAACCACACACGTATTATATGACGCGTGTACTAATAGTCCTTTTCCATTTAATTTATATCTCGTCAATTCACTTTTAATAATTTTTGACATATAATTTTTCTTGTACACATCTGTTAGTGCTTATAAAATTTCTCAATAATATAATAATAATAAAATTACACTTATGTAGACCTGTGTCAAGCTAACAAAGGCATGTAGTAAAAGTTTTTAACATCATATCCAATTCTTTTAAGCAAATCTAAATAATTAAGCTCATAGCAACGCGCTCATTTTTGTTGTTTTCTCCAACTTCCTTTCATTTTTAATTAACTTTAACATCAGCCCTTTTTTAATACGGAAAACATGTTTTCTTTCTGTTACTTCCATATTTAGTTTTTCATTTTATTCATGTTCTTTTTAAAAGGGACAATTTTGTGGCTGTTAGATGCCAAACAACTTGTGAATGTGTCAGTATCTTCATTACTTTTTCATTAACATCTTCTAAACAAGGTTACTGATATTTTTTTTTTCTTTTAATTACTATGACATAAAATGACGACCTGTCTTGTTTAGAAGTGTTAAGGAGGAGGGAAGTGTTCAAAATATCGAAAGAATATTTTCATAAATTGATATTTAAATAAAATTGAATGACTACATTATATTTAAAACAGATAATATGCTGCTGTTATTATTTTACAATCAATAAGTAAAGAATATGATGTTTTAGTTTGTCATTTGAGAGGGAAAATTGTGAGGAAATTACTTTGTGAAAAGTTTATTATCGATAAGTGTACTTTTTTTTTTAGTATGAATCCAATTCTAAAGGCCGTGCTCTATCTCACAAATATACTCGGATCGTCATACAATTTGTATATGTTATTGAGATTCTCTATAGAATGTTTGTTAGGGAAAATGAAGTGTGCGACATTCATAATTCATTTACAGGGTCACACAAAAGATTTCCGTAACACGATATGCTCTTATCAGGAAAAATAGTTTGTATTACATTTTCATTATGTTACACATGTCGAAATCCCTTAGATACTCTTACAAAATGTTTACTGTAGAATAAGATGTCCATAGCATTTATCGATTATATACAGGGACATACAAAAAAATTCGGCGTCTTTCCACTTCAGATGCAGTTCTCAACTTCGAAATTCCCATTTAACAAATGAACTTCATTCTCATTTAACATCATATCCAATTCTTTTACGGAAATCTAAATAATTAAGCTCATAGCAACGCGCTCATTTTTGTCTTTTTCTCAAACTTCCTTTCATTTTTAATTAACTTTAACATCAGCCCTTTTCTAATACGGAAAACGTGTTTTCTTTCTGTTACATCCATATTTAGTTTTTCATTTTATTCATGTTTTTTTTTTTTTTTTTTTTAAGGAACAATTTTGTGGCTGTTAAATGCCAAACAACTTGAGAACGTGTCAGTATCTTCATTACTTTTTCATAATAACTTCTTCTAAACAAGGTTACTGTTATTTTTTTCCCCTATAATTACTATGACATAAAATGACGACCTCTCTTGTTTAGCAGAGATGGGGGGGGGGGGGGAAGAAGTGCTCAAAAGGTATCGAAAGAATATTTTCATAAATTGATATTTGAATAAAACTGAATGGGCTTCATTGTATTTAAAACAGATAATATTCTGCTGTTATTATTTTACAATCAGTAATTAGATAATATGATGTTTTAGTTTGTCATTTGAGATGGAAAATTTTAAGGAAATTACTTTGCGCAAAGATTTTTTATGGATAAGAGGAAGTTTTTTTCTGTATGAATTCAATTCGACTGGCCGAGCTCTATCTCACAAATATACTCGGATCGTCATAAATTTGTATATGTCATTGAGACTATTTATAGAATGTTTGTGCGAAAAAATGAAGTGTGCAGCATTCATAGTTCGTTTACAGGGTCACACAAAATATTTCCGTTGCGCGTTATCCTGTATCAGTAAAAACAGTTTGTTTTGCATTTTCATTATGTTACACTATTTTTATGTTACACATGTTGAAATCACTTAGGTACCCTTACCAGATGCGTACTGTAGAATATGATCTGCATGGCATTTATCGTTTATATACAGGGACACAGAAAAAAATTTGGCATCTTTACACTTCAGATATATTATGAACTTGGAAATTATTTTCATTCCTATTTAGCCCTTCATTGCACCCTATGCCGCATCTAACACATACCTGAAAACACTAAAATTTTCATTATGTGTCATGAATTTGGCCACTGTGATCACTGTAACTGGACAAGAACAGTCCAAAGAATAGAATAACATTTATTTTGTCCATGTCAAATGGCTGCACTTGACAATAAAATTAGAATTTGTTCTTCTGAAACAATCAATAAAAAAAATTTCGACCAAGCTATAAAGGCAAAATTTACTTTCATTATTTTTACTGAATACTTAAAAATATTAATATGAATACATTTGCAAAGTGTTAAGCATATAAAATTAATTAATTTAAGCCCATTTAATTGCAAAATATAGCAATACAATTTTTAAAAGCCCTAATTGTGTATATAGGGTACACGTCCTAAAATATCAAATTTTAGTTGTGAATTTGAATTTTTTTTTTTTGAAACCATTTTTTCCATTATTAAACAGATGTATAGATTTCAAATATTTTTTTTCCATAAAAAAAGAAAAAAATCGTTCAATGAAAGGTTAACAAAACAAAAACTTTTGGATTTTGTAGATTTTCTTTTTGAATTTCAGGCAGGGCCGGATTTAAAAAAGTGGAAATTTAGGCTCTGACATTTTTAAGTGCCTTAATGAACAACTGGTAACTGCTACTATTTTTTTTTTCTAAATGTTTTTTGTGAACTTTGAGTAAGTAGTTCACGCACTTACATATTTCCTTTATCTTAAAAGTATCAGAAGTGTTTCCATATAGATTTCTTTCTTGAAAGTTCTTCAGCGAATTTTATCGATTCTTACTTCGAATCCCGTCATGATAATACGTTTCGACATTTTAAGACTTGACTGTACTTTTGAATTAACGTAATCTATTCGCATCTCCCATTTTTCGTCTCCTTTATTCTAAAGAGCAAGAAAAATATTTTACAAATTCTCAGCATTTTCTCGTTAACTAATGGATCTGAAGGCGCTAATCTGTTTTGATTATAATTCATTTTGTAGTTCCGTGTAAATCGTTGAATAGTTATTATTATTTCATTTTTGTTATTTCTTTAGTATAAAGTAATTAATCGTCGTTTGTTTAAGTTTGTAATTCAGATTTTATTGATTTATATTCTTGAATTCCAGGAAAGACCGGGTTTAAAAAAGGGAGTAAATCTAGACTCTGACATTTTGAGGTGTCACAATGCCCTAATAGAATAACTGCTAACTGCTACGTATTTATTTATTTACAGTCGGCTCTCGTTAATTCGAACTCGTCGGGACCACAAGAAATGTTCGAATTATCAAAAGTTCGAATTATGGAAAATATCAAATGAAAACATGCTTAATACGGTACTATTACAAAGGAATTAATTTTATAGTGTTTTTTATTTATTTATTTCGTTTGTTATCATTAGAATATGACTTAATATTGAATTAGAATGTATAAATACATAAACTAAATAAAAGATTAGAAACAAGCACAATGGAAGAAAAATTTAAAGCGTCACCGATAAACAGACGGGACTCTAAGAAAGTGGATATCAAATGCATTGGATTATATGCATACTCGTTTCGAACAATTTTCACAAAAATCAAAGAAAGATAGTTATTCAAATGATCTGAAATCCATGAGAAAGAAAAAAAAGTGAAAAATCGGAATTCTCATTAGTTCGAATTAAACGAAGTTAAGAGAAAATGAGTTCGAATTAATGAAAATTTTAACGTTATTCTGCCATTGAAAATTTCGGGACTTCATGTTTAGTTCGAATTAAGCGAAGATTCGAATTATCTGATTTCGAATTAACGAGAGTCGACTGTATTTATTTTTTGGTCGTTACCATTAATCTCGAATAATAATTAATCTTCGTCCTATTGATTACTGTAAATGTGCTGTTAATTTAAGTAAAACTTACCATTTAAAAATAATGGTGACAAAAAATCGCAGTAATTAACACATATGTGTTAGAGTGGCACAGTATTTTTAATAGCAAGGCAGTATTTGAAAATACATGTATTGTGTGTTCTTCCACGTAGTGATATATATTTTTAATCTATACAAGTAGCATATGTACGCAATAAAACCCAAAAGTTTTCGGCCTCACATATAAAAAAAATCGTTTGATAGTTATGTTTAATTGTTGGAATGTCTCTCTAATCTTGGAAATTATTTTCAGTCCTTTTTTAAGGCTTTCTCAGATTCACTGTCCAACACACACGAAACTTTCTTACACACTGAAGGACTCATTTTTAAATGTAAAGATGTAGAATTGACTGATCTGATTATGAAGGTGACTATGAGGTATGACTATTTAGAATCGAAATTACTTTTTCATTTCTCGATAAATAAATTACCCATTGAGTTATCTAAGCGACTTTGTTCACGTGCTGACAAGATGTTTTTCTCCCTACACTGACTGGTTTTTGTCTTCAGGTCTGAAAATTCTTTTCAAAATGCCAATTTCGACAGTAATTTCTAGAATACCTATTGCGTTTACTAAAAGGTAGAAAACGTCTTTAGATTACGCAGTAACGCAGTTTCTGTATGAACAGTTTCTGCCACTTACGTGCATTTCTGAACAAAAGTAAATTAAAATTTATATCATGAAAGTTACCCCTTTGGATTTGAGAACATCTTTCACAAAGCAAAAACTCTCTCTTGGGTGAAGAAAATTTCTATTAAGTTGTTTATTATAGGGAAGTTCAACGAAGTATTCCCGTACTTATATATTATCTTTATCTTATAAACATCAGAAGTGCTCTATGTGGATTTCATTCTTGAAAGCGCTTCAATGAATTTTATCGATCCTTGCTTTTAATTCCATCGCGGTAATGCACATTACACATTCCAAGACTTGGCTGTTACCTTTGAATTAATGCAATCTTAACTCATCTTCTCCGATTATTCTTAGAAACAAAAGGAATCTTTTGAAGTGGTTACGAATTTTCCCACTAACTAATGGATCTGATTTCGTAGCTGTCGGGGCATGTGCATACGTTAATCTGTTTTCATTATAATTCATTTACTGGTGTAGTTTATTTATTTATTTATTTTACGTTAAAAGGGTGGTTATAATCTTCCCATCAAAAACGCACAATCACAAAATTTTGCTGTAATTAAGACCACTAATGGAGAAATTATGACCTCTATGTTTTCTCTTTATACTTCCCTAAACGCATTTGTTTGCGGTAATTGTGACCACTTATTAAAATATACTTTATTAAAATAAGGGTAATTGTGGATAATTGTGACACTTGAACTTCAGACTGATAAATCCATTCATGAAAAATTTTGGTAGACTTTGTCTCAAATTGCTATTCAGATATCAAAAATGCTTCAAACTATTGATAAAGAAAATCTAAAATGAAAAATACATTATGAGGTCTATATCTAAGCATGTAACAAAATTTTACCGTACACAGTTTTCTCCAATATGAAGACAGTCACTATTACCCCCTTGGTCATAATTACCCCACCTGACCCTGCACAGTTTCTGAATAACAGCTTCTGCCAGTTTTATGCGCTTCAGAACAAAAATTAAAACTTGTGTCATTAAATTCTCTTTTGGATTTGAGAATAAACATCCTTAACAAAGCAAAAACGCTCTCGTGGGCGAAGAAAATTTCTCTTAAGTTGTTTATTATAGTGAAGTTCGACGAAGCGTTCTCATACTTGTATATTATCTATATCTTATAAACATCAGAAGTGCTCTTTGTGGATTTCATTCTTAAACGCGCTTCAATGAATTTTACCGATTTCTTATTTTTAATTCCATCGCGGTAATGCACATTTTACACATTCCGAGACTTTGGCTGTACCTTTGAATTAATGCAATCTTCTCTCATCTCCGATTATTTTTAGAAATAAAAGAAATCTTTTGAAGTGGCTACGAATTTCCCCACTAACTAAAAGATCTGATTCCGTGGCTGTCGGGGCATGTGCATTCGTTAATCTGTTTTCATTATAATTCATTTACTGGTGTAGTTTTGTCACAATAATCGATGTAGGTTATTATCTTACGTCGTTATTATGATTTATTTCATAAAAATTAATTACGATGTTTTTTGTTTTCTTTCTTTCTTTTTATGTTAAAAGGGTGGTTATAATCTCCCCATCGATATCTCACAATCACAAAAGTTTGAGGGAATTATGATCACTATATTTTCTCTTTATACTTTCCTATACTTTCCTATATGTTTGGGGGTAATTGTGACCACTTGAACTCCAGACTGACAAATACATTTATGAAAATTTTTGGTAGACTTTGTCTCAAATTGCTATTCAGGTATCAAAAATGCTTCAGAGTAGTGATGAAGAATATATAAAAAATGCATTATGTATTCAATATCTAAACATGAAACAAAATTTTATCATACACAGTTTTCTCCAATATGAAGACAGTCACAATAACCCCCTTGGCCATAATTACCCTACACAATTTCTGAATAACAACATCTATCAGTTTCATGCGCTTCTGAACAAAAATTAAAACTTCTGTCATTAAGTTCCCCTTTGGTTTTGAAAACATTCTTAACAAAGCAATAACGCTCTCCTGGGTGAAGAAAATATATGTTGTTTATTCAAGTGAAGTGCAACTAAGCGTTCCCATACTTACATATTATCTTTATCTTATAAACATCAGAAGTGCTCCGTGTGGATTTCATTCTTGAAAGCGCTTCAATGAACTTCATCGATTCTTACTTTTAATTCCATCGCGGTAATGCACATTTTACACATTCCAAGACTTCGCTGTACCTTTGAAATTAATATAATCTTCTCTCATTTCCGATTATTCTTAAGAAACAAAAGGAATCTTTTGAAGTGGCTACGAATTTTCCCACTAACTAATGGATCTGATTTCGTAGCTGTCGGGGCATGTGCGTTCGTTAATCTGTTTTCATTATAATTCTTTTACTGGAATAGTTTTGTCTGAATCTATATATGGTTATTATTTTACATTGTTATTATGATTTCTGTCATAAAAATTAATTACGATGTGTTTTTTTTTCTTTCTTCTTTCTTTTTTTGGGCTGAGGAAGGGGGGGGGGCAATAGTTTTAATTTAGAAAATGGGGGAGTAGGAAAGGAGTTCTAGACTTTTTCACTACTGCCCACTAAGAGAATAGCTGTTAACTGCTACGATATTTTTTTCTTACCTCTAATACCGAATAATAACCTTCGCCTTGTTTAATCGCGGAAAACTTCGCGAAAAATATTATTTTATTTAGTTATTTTGTCTAATTAAACAAAAAAGTACTTTCGAGTTATCATTTTCGTGGTGACGAAAAGTCGTTGCAGCGGGCAGTTATATCTAAGTGTAACAAAATATTTTAATAATTTGGTTGTTTTTAAATATGAGGATTTTAGGATGCCCCAAGGATAGCGAGAAAAAAATGGATTTGGAGTAAATTGAGGTCAAAGATAATTGAATTAAATTTGAATATCAATAATAATTGGCATTAAATTTGAACACCAATAATTATTGATTGAACTGCAATAGGAAACTACCGCTTGTTTCTTTGTGGTCTTTGAACACTTATTTCAATAACTGTGAAAAAAGTAGAGTACAGTTTTCTTTAAATTTATAATTAATAAATCTTGTTGATTTTTTAAAAGTTAAACATTCAATGTAAAAATATAGAAAAAAAAGGCTGCGGCCTCATCATGCGATGAGTTATATTTCAAAAGCAGCCGAGCATTCAAAAATCTACATAAATTATGTATGGCAGTGGCAATGGGTTTCAGCCAGAGCAGTGAATAGCAAAATCAAATGGCTCGGCTTGATGGCTTCATATCACGTGTTCCTCCACCGTACCCTATACCACATTAATAAATGAATGTCTCACCTGGAACACTGTAAAACATTCAAAAACTATGCTACAAAAAAAAAAAAAAAAAAAAAAAAAAAACATTACCAGTTTAGCCACATAGCCACAACCCAAAACTGCCTCATTAGAAACATAGTTAAAGATTAATAAATTATGTTCGCTGAAAAAAACCCACATAACCAACTCAGCCACACTGCCACAACCCATTGGATTTGGCAATGCGACTAAGTTGGTAATGTGTTTTTTTTTTTTTTTTTTTTTTTTTTTTCCAATGAATATAATTCTTTTATTATGTTGGAGGTGAGGCATTCATTTACAAATGTGGCTTAGGGTCCGCTGAGGGAACATGTGACAGCCATCGAGTGTTTTAACATTTGATTTTGCTATTCACTAGGGATGCACCGAATAGTGATTTTGGCCGAATGCCGAATATTCGGCCAATAGGTGAAACGAATACCGAATATTTGGCTAGCTGAATAGTAATTGTTGGGCCGAATACCGAATATTCGGCCAGCCGAATAGTAACTATTTCCAAGTACTTTTTATATTTTAAAGTTTAAAGGTATTAAAATGTTACTTTTTAAAACAATTTTACATATTTACTAAAATAAACTTACATTTTGTTAAACAAGAGTTTTTTATAATAACATTTAGTATTGAAAAATATCTGCATTGAGTTATTTAAGAAGCACAATTATGAGACTTTTTTTAATTAATAAAATTTTAAATTTCATGGTTTCTTCTACGAATTAAAACAAACTTTTTTAAATCAAAGAGAAATAATTTTCTTAAGTTATACTTTACAAATAATAAATAAATAATGTAAAAACATGCTATTTTATTTAGATATGACTTTCTTTCTAATTATTTTAAATTTATTTATAAATTGACAGTTAAAAGTAGGAATTGCAAAAAGTTTTAAAAAATGTGCTGCAAAAAGTTTTATTAAGTATTGGATTCGGCCGAATACTTTGATATTCGGCCAAGCCGAATATTCGGCTTAACCGAATAGTTTAATATTCGGCCTAACCGAATATTCGATAACATGGCCGAATACCGAATAGATACCAAATATTCGGTACATCCCTACTATTCACTGTTCTGGCAGAAACCCACTGCCACTTATATATTTTTTATGTACATTTTTTAAATGCTCGGCTGCTTTTGAAATATAATTCATCGCCGATGAGGCCGCAGCCTGTTTTTCTATATTTTCTTGTTGAATTTTTAACTAATCAAATAAAATCTTAAAATACAAATGAAATAAAAATAAAATCTTTTGAGAATAATTATATTGTAGCGTTACTGGCGCTAAAAACAGCTCCTAAATATATGCCACAAATTATATTTCATATATAAAAATGCAAATGTAAAATTCGAGGAAAAGAGCAGAATTTCTTTTCCTCAATTTTACATTTTCATTTTTATTTATGAAATAATATAAGTTTTAGGTCGGTTTTGGTATGTAGATGCCCCTTCTAAGCAAATTTTACATGCATCATTTAAAAGTAGACTTGATTTCCAGTCGTGCGATATTAGTCACTTTCATCAACAATAGTTGGTTGTAGAGTTAGTAGGAGGCGTTTACTAACTCCCCCCCCCCCCCCATGACTGTTCGTGTATATTCCTTTCTTGAATGATTTTCATCGAATTTTATTGATTCTTACACAGAATTCCTTCGCGGTAATGCAAATAGACATTCCAAGACTTAACTGCGTCTTTGAATTAATTTGATCTTCTCTCATCTCCGCACATACGGGTATTTGAACATTCTAGGCGGCCAAAAGTCAATTTTTAAAGTATGAAAATTGTTAAAAAGAAAGATAACCTGAGTTAAAAAACAGTTTTGGGAACTATATCCAATCCCTTCCAACTTTTTCAAGAGCACGCTTCTCGTTCAACTTGAGTCGGAATTTGATTGTTTAACTTGTTGCTTAAGTCTGTTCTTGGCGTTCGTGTAAACACATTATCTTTTCAGTGAAATATTTATAAGTTTATTTTGAAAGTTTTTCTGATGGATCCTGATACAACAGATAATAAAGCAAAACTCTAATATATTTTTTTGTTGTTTTATCATTATTAAGTTTAGTTGTTGTGCTTTGAAGTTACCCTCTTATTACAGTAAAATTATTTCTTAAACATTTTATTTAATCGAGTATCTGTTGTATTACCCAGTCAGATCCTGTTATAATTTCTGACTGAATCGAAAGTTTGAAGCCTTGGGTGGAGAAAAATCAAAGAAACTGCCGCGGAAAATCGCGGATGTGTATTTGTTGGTGTTTTGAACTTTTTTTTCCAAATTCAGAAAAAAATTGATTATCGTAAATAACATTCTAAAAGAAAATATTTTTACTGTAGGTTCACAAGATGACTTGAGATTAAAGATTGTATCCCGTAAATATTTGTTTGATCGAATGCAGACTTTTAATTTGTCTAATGTCTAATTTAGAAGATAAATTAATTTTTTTTAAAGATTAACTGACATTATGTGAATATTACACAGAAGACCAAACTGAGATCTTAAAACACAATTCCGCACACTTTAAATCACAAATTAAGCAGAGATAGTTAAAAGCATATAAGAAGGAAGACGTATTTCTGAAATACAATTATTTTTTGCTAGAAAGAACGTTTCAGATATCTGTCACATGTTGCCGTCCAATGAGATTTCGTTACGTCAAAGAAAATACTGATGTTGCGGTGGAATAATCTAACTTTATAAAAAATTTCGAGATGTCACTAAACACCAATGAGGTTAATTTAGATGACAACTGGTTCTCAGCCATTTACGTCTTCATCATGACAGTGGTAGATGGCAAGATCTTCAACGATGCGACTTGCATAAAATACACAAGTCGATGCTACATATGTCCAACTTCTAAGCATTTCAACAAATGTGATATTCAAATAGAAACTAATTCTGAAGCCATCAAGTTTGGCCTTTAAATTTTACATGCTAGAATTATAATTTTTGAAAGCATTCTCAATTTGGCTTTTAAATTGCCAGTAAAGATATGTATAGAGAGGAAGACTGAAGCATAGAAAAAACCGCTCGAAATCCAGAAGAGACTTCGCAAAGAAATAGGTTTATTAGTAAAATACAAAAAGCATTCCAAAAGCAAATTTTGGCAATACCAATGATGGTAATACAAACAGGAGGTTTTTTTTTTAAATCCAAAATTCGCTTCTGACATAACAGGCATTAATTATGACCTAATATACCGCTAAAAAGTCATACTGAAGACAATTTCAAGCGAACATACAATTGATCCGGAACAAGACTTCGTGCAAAAATTCTCTTAGAAAAATTGCAGCAAAGGTATTTTTTATTGACTACTTTTTAGCTTCGGACCCTCTTATAAGTAGCGTGAAAAAAAATAAAAAGAAGAAGGATGAACAGTTTTTTCTAGAAACATTTCTTCTTCTTTTGCCTGAGAAGCCAAGTATCCGTGATGAGTTTTCAGAGACTTAAAAAGAACATTAGTTTTAAAAATAAAAATGTGCTTTATTTTAATAAATCTAACAAACAAGCTCCGGGTCAAGCATCATTCTCGGGAGCACCTTTGTGGATCTATGGATTTTTTTTTTTGTGGATAATGTGCAAGTAGCTGGTACTAAACTTCATACATAGTGTGCGTATGCATAAATTTTGTACTCAGTCCTGCTCGGATCTGCATATAAGATATCCCAAAAAAAGATGATGATAGCTTTAAGAAAAAGTACTAGTTTGATACTAATAGAAAAAAATGATAGATTGGTTGACATGAATATTTCTTTGCAAACTTTTTCTTTTCTTATCTGCGTATATTATAAGATATAAGGAAAAAGAAAACTCAAAAATTGTCATAATTAATGATTTTAACTTATCGCGTTACGAGGAAATATTAATAAAGAACTTCTTTTAAAGACTACAGAATACTAAATTGTTGTACTAAAATACGAATCATTATTTTTTTAGTGATATAATCTATTTTCTGCATGGTGTGAAGAGAAATTAGAAGCAGAGAGAACAAGTGGGACCGTATTCCGCTCCTAAATGTTTAAAAAATATATGGATTTTAATCACTTTTGGCTAATTTTAAGCATCCTGTAATGAAAATCCTGATTAGTCTCATGGGAGCCTCTTAAAGAGGGGTATGGACCGGGGCAACTGCCCGCATGCCCCTGCATAAGTCTGGCCCTGAATAAATCACCTTTATAAATTTACCAAATGTATTTTTTCTTTCAACCGTATCCTTTAGAATAGATATATATCATAAAATAATTTTGGCCGCGTAGATAATGCAAATACCCGTATGTGCTCCGGTTATTCCTCTCCTTTATTCATACATGTCCAAGAGCAATCTTTTAAAACTGTTCCGCATTTTCTCACTAACTAAGGGATTTAAATTCTTAGCTGTCGTGACGCGTATTCGTTAATCCGTTTTGATTATAATTTTCCATTATTGTAATTTTTCTATTATTAAATTAATTAACTGTGATGTGTTTATTTTTGTAATTCACACTATATATTCATGTTTATAATGTGTATGTTTTTCTCAATGTGTGGGTAGGACCTAATTTTGAAATTTGGCTAATTCTAAGCATTGACACTAATAGGGATTCTAAGTGACTTAATGGTCAACATTCATCTTTGGAATTTGACGTTTAAAAATACGTCTGCTTAAAAATAATAGTCATAAGCGTGCCATAGAAAAATACTGTGTTTAGAAAATTAAAGCTTATATTTTATTTTTGTATGGAGTTTTAGACCTTTTTGGAGACAGGTATCGATCATACGAAAATTCTTATCTCTATTTTAACGTAGTTGCATGCTCTTATTTTTTATCTTTTTTATAAAGCGAAAAATTTTAATTTTGATTAATAAATATGTATGGATTTTAATTAACATGTGTATATTTATGGAAAATGATGCGTACAAAATAAATCTGCAGTGTTTTGCATATGCATTAATCTGTATTTGAGTGATTTTCTCCAAATAGGCCAAAATAATAGTCATGAAGGAGTGACTGTGAGGGAGTAATGAATTTTAACAAAATGCCCATTTACTTTTTTAACCATTATCTGAATTGCGATTAGGTTTAGTGGGCTTTAACTATATCCAAATACTTATAAATCAGTAATAATTAAAATTGTTTAATATTTACCTGCATTCAGTAGAGGCTGATGAGGGAATGAAGAGGTGCTAAGCCTTCCTCATCACTCTCTCATCAGTCTCTACTGAATCTAGGTAAATATTTAGAATTTTAAATTATTACTGATTTATATGTATTTGGATAAAGTTAAAGCCTACTAAGCCTAATCGCAATTAAGATACAGTCAAACCCCGTTAATACGCGCCCTGCTTAATACGCGAAACCGCTTAATACGCGAATTTTCTTTGGTCCCTTGAAATACTCCTATCTTAAGCATATAAAAACAACCTCTTTAATACGCGAATGGTTAATACGCGAACCTGTTTAACACGCGAAATTTTATCAGTCCCTAGAAAGAAAAACCTACGTTTAATACGCGAATGAGCTTAGTTCTAAACATAAGAATTTTTAGATAAAGTATTTTCCCAAGCATTTTATACAACAATTATTCAATTTATTTTTATACAACAATTATTTAAACCTAATTTAATTGATCATTTATTCCTTCAAAACCACACACTGACTAGATTTGGACTCCGATCCGAGACTAGCACAAGACTAGCCCAATCAAAATTCTCCCAAGAAAATCTCATAAGCGAGACGAGGCTATCGTTGTGCAAAAGTTAAAAACATTATGTCTGCTTTGAAAAACACCTGTTTTCATTTGATGAATATACAAAACCGCAGTGTAAAATTTTAATGGAAATTCAAATTTAAAAAATACAGCATTTAGAGATTTTTAACTAATGCATTTCGGCCTATCGCGAGACGCAACTGAAGAATATGTATAAATTAAAAATAATTCATACAAAACTTTTTGAAATCAGTAAAAACTTGAGTGTTTTGTCGTGGTTTCGTTTGCTTTCAGTATGCATAGGCTCCAAAAATCATATTACTCAAATCAGAATGTACCTTCAATTCAATACCTTTCTTGCGATTTTTATCATTAAAAATATAAATGTAGACAATTAAATTTATAAAATCATGCAAATTTGAAGTTCATATAAGGTTCATTCATCGTGGGCGTGGGTTGCGCGAGTCAGCTAGTTTTTGAGCTAGTAGTGAAAAGAACTTTTCCCCATATTTAAGAATTTATGTCCCCCCTCTCTCCTCTAAACTAGAGCGGTAGAACCGATAGATGGAGCATGCGCTAAAATCGCAGATTAATCATGTGAGTCTTTCCAATCGCTGTTTCATTAGTGCTGTGTTATTTTAACCAAAAAAAAAAAAAAAAAAAAAAAAAAAAATAGTTGCTCGTCGCTCTCAGTATTATTTAGTCTACAATATCTATCTATGCTTTTATAATGTAGTCTAAACTATGGAGGAAAGTGCAAAACATATTAAACGAAAGGCTCTCTCCGTCACTGAGAAGTTACAAATTATAAATCTATACGATACCCAAGCTGTCTCAAATAAGTCTACGTTCGCCAAAGAAAAAGGCATACCTGAGTCAACTTTAAGGACTTTGTTAAAGAATAGGAATGCCATCATTAATGAAGCTGTGATTGGAGGAACAAAGAACAAGAAAATAAAAACTACCAAGTTTGAGGATATGGAAAAGGCCCTTCACGAGTGGTTTGTTCAAGCGCGCTCTACGAATATTCCAATAAACGGCTTATTAATACAAGAAAAATCTTCTGAAATCGCAGCAAAAGAAAGAAAAGAGAAACATGTCATGAAGGCAAAGTGAGGAAAGAGCGTCATACTATTCTGCTTGGTCTTGGTGCCAACTCTGATGGATCAGATAAATTAAGGCTGCTGGAAATAGGGAAATCACACAACCCGCGATGCTTTAAAAATGTCAAAAATTTCCCTTACCTGTACGAAAGCCAACGTAGAGGATGGATGACGGGTAACATTTTTCCAACACGACTCCGTAATTTTGATCGACGCATGAGAAAAGAATCACGCCATGTGTTATTGCTTGTGGACAGCTGCCCTGCGCATCCAAAAGATAACGAAGACCTGAATAATGTCGAAGTAGAATTTCTACCTCCAAATTCGATTAGTGTCACCCAGCCAATAGACCAAGGAATAATTAACGGCGCCAAAGTCAATTTCAAGACTCTCTTCGGAGCGTAGAAGAGTGTCACGCCAACAACGATTCCAAATTGCTTTCACAAAGCGGGTTTTGGAAGTAGCCAGGATATCATTTACACAGAGCCAACCTCACACCCTAATATTGAAGAAAATTAGCTGGCCGCACAAGAAACTATAGGGAAAAATTTTGTCGATTTAGACACGTTCATTAATATCGACAAAGATCAAGTTACCTCCGAACTTAGTGGTATGGATGATATCATCGCCGAAGTAACTGCGGCTGACAAATCTGATGAGGAGGAAGAAGATTATGAATCTACGCTTCCGGCCCCATCTCCATTTACCCAACTTACAGATACAATTTCCTAAGACAATATGCGTCGTCACTGGATGAAGGATCCTCAACAAGCGAACTTTATCACTACCAAAATGAGGCGGAAAACATCATGGTGATGGCGCGACCGCATGTCGAGCAGGCCAAAATTGACAACTTCTTTTCCAAAAAGTAATTTTTATGACATAATTGACTTCAGTAAGTTTTTTTAATTGACTTTTTATTATTATCAGCACTATTTATTATCGCATCTACCTGTTCTGTATAGCTAACAAAGATTTCAATTTTGTTAACATTAGTTTTAATTAATATGGTTCGCAGAAATTTTTGTGTTCGTCTTATTCAATTTTATGTGTTATACATAACAAATCTAAGTTTGAAAAGACATAGGATTTTTACTTGAGAAAATAAAGATTATTTGAATTTTCAGCTTTCAAACGTTTCTGCTTAATAAGCACATAATGATTAAAATAAATAAAATGTCATTTTATGTCTAAAAAACGCTAAAAATTGACCTTAAATGTGTGTTTTTCCGCATACATTGTTATTAAATAGATCACTCGACGAAAATTCGCGACCTTCGGTTAATACGCGAACCCGTTTAATACGCGAATTTTGATCAGACCCCTGATTCGCGTATTAACGAGGTTCGACTGTAATGGTTAAAAAAGTAAATGGACATTTTGTTAAAATTCATCACTCCCTCACAGTCAGTCACTCCCCCATGACTATTATTTTGGCCTATTTGTAGAGAATCACCCATTTATGCTTCGTTAAATGACGCAATAAGATAAATAAACGCACTAGCCATTCTTTTTTTTTTTTTTTTTTTTTTTTTTTTTTTTTTTTTTTTTCACCACGTGATTTACACTGTGGCATCACATACGGAGTTCATACTCCTCAGTGGAATCTGGGAATATCTCAGGGTAGAAAATAAGTTGGTTGTAAAATTATAGAGATACCTCTGGAGAAAGTCTAAAATGTAGTCCAAAATCCATAAAACGGTAACTGTTCTGAAATGTAAACAATTGCTACTATTCGCCCAGGTCTCGATCGTGATGTCTTAATAAAAATAAAGACCAAAGAAGCAGCCTATTGCTCCAAGATCACAATTTTTATAGAACTAGTTCTAGTCGAACGCACCTCATTTGTCATGTTTGATGTTGTAGCAATTTCCATTTTGTTTCTTTTTATATTTAGATCCAAAGGTTGACATTTTCGTTCATAGAAAACTCGGAAATAACCGACCGCTTCGAATCTATCCCTGAACGTGGGAATTCTTTTCAACCCCATTTAGCACAGCAAAAAACTTTCTTTCGAGTGTATAAAGTTTTCTGTTAAGTTGCTTAAATTGTTTATCGTGAAGTCTGAGTAAGAGGTTCACATACTTGTAAGTTATCTTTATAAACATCAGAAGGGCTCTGTGTAGATTCCTTTCTTGAAAGCTCTTCAATGAATTTGATCGATTCTTTTACTTTTAGTCCCATCGTGTTAATGCGCTCAGACATTCCAAGACTTGACTGTACTTTTGAATTAATGTAATCTCTTCTTATCACCAAATTTTCTACCCCGTTTTCTATAGAACGAGAAGAATCTTTTAGAGTTGCTCCACATATTCTCACTCACTAATGGATATAAATTCGATGTTGTCAGGGCATGTATTTGTTATTCAGGTTTGTAGTGTTGACTCTGTAAAAAAAAGGGCCGCCGAGCGGGAATATTTTAAAAAGAAAAAACTACTCTTAAGAAAAAAAAATGTAGCTTTAATGGAAGCTCTAAAAAAGGATACATTTTTTTTTAAAAAACCGAGCACTATTCTAAAAAGAGAGCACATTTTTTCAAAAAAGGGCACACTTGAACCTTGTTCACCAAAAATATTTTGAACTGATTTGTTTAGAGTCCCCTAAAATTTACAAAATTTTCCCGGGATCAATTGAATTGCCACAGGGCGCATAGGAAGTGTTAAAAAAGTCTGCCGGGCGCTTAAAATAAATAATAAGGGTCTCCCTTCGCCGCGCCCTGCTAAAAGGACTTACTAGGGAACTGCAAGAAGTGTAAGTCACCGATTTTGACGAAAGTGGTATCGTTGGAAAGATCTCATCCTGATCAGTAAAAAACTCAATGGAACTACCCGTCGCAAATCAGCCGTTTTCGAGATATCCGACAATTTATGTCACGTAGCTAGTGCACACTTAATGGGGGACCGCAAAAAATTTTAGTCTCGAATTTAACGAAAGTGGTATCGTTGAAAAGATATCATCGTGAGGATTAAAAAACTCGAATCACCCGTCGAAATTGAGACGTTTTAGAGATATCCGACAATTTGTGTCACATCGTTAATGCACACTGCTGGGAAACTGCATTAAGTGACATAAATTGTCGAATATCTTGAAAACGGCTCATTTCAGATGGGTAGTTCCATTGAGTTTTTTATTTCTCATAATGATATCTTTGCAACGACACCATTTTCATCGAAATCTATAAAACAACTTTTTGCGGTCCCTTATTAAGTGGGCACTAGAACAGTATGCATTAGCTACGTGACATAAATTATCGGATATCTCGAAAACGGCTCAATTCCGATGGGTAGTTCTATCGAGTTTTTCTCCATCATAATGATATCTTTTTAACGATACCACTTTCGTTAAAATTGAGACTAAAATTTTTTGCGGTCCCCCATTCAGTAGGCACTAGTTACGTGACATAAATTGTCGGATATCTTAAAAACGGGTGATTTGCCATTGAGTTTTTTACTGCTCTCGATGAGATCTTTCCAACGATACCACTTTCGTCCAAATCGGTGACTTACACTTCTTGCAGTTCCTTAGTTAGAGTGAACAATATTATATTTGCTTGGTTTGATTATAATTCATTTTCTAGAATGCTTTTGTGAATCGATAAAGGGTTGTTAGTATTTCATTATTGTGATTCCCCTAACGTTAATTAATTTATAGTAAAAAATAATTGCTTTTTTTTTGTAGTTTGTAACATATATTCCGAATCGATAAATGTGTGTTAATATTTCATTATTATGATTCCCCTAAAGTTGATTTATTTTAGGAAATAATTGTTATCTGTTTGTTTTTGAGATTGGCAACATACATTCTAAATCGATACATGTTAATATTTTATTATTATGATTTCTCTAATGTTAATTAATTTATTGTGGAGAATATTGCTGTCAGTTCATTTCTGTAATTCGCACTATGCATTACGAATTGATAAAATGTTAATAATGATTAATATTTCATTATTATGATTGCCCTAATGTTAATTAATGTAATGTAGAAAATAACTACTATGTATTTTGTTTTTGATATTCACAATATAGATGCCGAATCGATAATGTATATTAGTATTTCCTTATAATTCCCCTAATGTTAATTAATTTATTGTAAAAAGCAATTAATGTATGTTTATTTTTGTAATTCACAATATGCATCCAGAATCGATAAATGGATTTTAATATTTCGTAATGATACCCTAATGTTAATTAATTTACTGTAGAATATAACTACTGTATGTTTATTTTTCTAATTCATAATACGCATCCTGGATAGGAAAATACATATCATTATTTCATTATGTTTTCTCTAACGTTAATTAATTAACTGATATGTGTTTATTTTTATATCCTAACATACAGCCCAAACCTAAAAAATGTATATTAGTATTTCATAATTACGATTAATCTAATGTTAATTATTTCATTATAAAAAATTATTGGTATTTCTTTTTCTTTTCTGTAAACCACATTATAGAAATTTTCTTCAATCTTTTCTTCAATCTTTTATGAGATTTAAGAATCGCCATTAATGATTTCTCTTATATAAGATTTAAAAACTATCAAACTTCTAAACATTTTAACTTAACAAAATATGTAATTACATAAAAATAAATGAAAGAATGATTGTTCATTCTACACAAATGTTTGAAGAAGAATGTATGCAGCGTTTCTAAATTACTGAAAAATATGGGAAATAGTAATTACATAAAAATAAATGAAAGAATGATTGTTCATTCTACACAAATGTTTGAAGAAGAATGTATGCAGCGTTTCTAAATTACTGAAAAATATGGGAAATAGTAATTACAATTACTACAATCGTAAATGCTAAAAATGCGTTAAAGTTTTGCGGTTTAAGATATAATACAGTAAAACCTCCATAACGGACACTCCCGAATAGCGGTCACCTCTATTTAACGGACAGTTTTCCAAACTCCACTCCCAAAACTTAATTTTTTGTATGTTTAACCTCTAAATAACGGACATTCCGAATAGCGGACACTTTATTCGGCGATAAAGAATAAAAAAGTATTTTCTAAACAGAAAAAAAAAAAAAAAAAAAAAAAAAAAATGAAAAAAGCCTCTGAATTTATCAGGACAATGTGTCACAAATTTTGTGATCACAGTTAATTGTAAATAAAGATCAGGGGAAAATCCCCCCCCCCCCCCTCAACGTTCAGTGCTAAAGTCAGGGGAGATTTTAAGTCCCAGACTATTGAAATGTCATCCAAGAACATTTTCAGATTTTATGCTTTTAAAGATCAAAAAGTGCAATCCCTCCCTCCTCTCCCGGAACTCTACAATTTCTAATAACATTACACAGAAAAACAAATTAGTACATATAATCGCAAGCAAAAATAAACTTTTGTAACAGATTTTTCTAACAATAATATAATAAACAGTGGATAAAAGTGTGCACAAGGGCCTCCGTGCTGAGTGGTTAAGACACCACGCCGCTAATCGTGAGGTTGTGGGTTCGAATCCCACTGGCTCCATTGCACACACTCTTTGTGCGGAGCTCCAGGTTGTACTTCTCTTGTGTTGTAATATTTCCTTGTGTGCTATCTCGTCCCTGTATATTGACGATGGCTTATAAGCAGGCTTCATGTCGAGCACACAAGTCAGATGTATGTTATTCAATAAAACAAAACAAGTGTGCACAATTTTATTTCAATTTTTTTGCTTAAAAATAATTTTAATTTCTGATTAATAATATAATAGAGGTTTTAGGACATATAACAGTAAATTAATGAAACATTAAGCATTTCTAAGCGATTTTTGAATTTTTAAGATTTTCCCAATAGCGGACACCTCCGAATAGCGGACATTTTCTGCGATCCCGAGGTGTCCGTTATTTAGAGGTTTTACTGTATTATCAATTTTTTATTTTAATGGAAAAAGCTTGAACACACATATAATGGAATTTTTAGGACTTATGTTTATTATTATTATTATTATTTTTAAAATACGCATGTGGAGACATTAAAAATATCATTGTATATTAAGCAATGGTCACTAATCGACCGATGCAGTGATTCAGCAATAAAATCTGATCATTATTTGCATAATTTACATTTTATTAATAACATTTTTAGGTGCGTCCGTAATTATATAAATACGTAGCAGCTATAGTCATCGTTCAGCCCATCCGTCCGTCTGTCCGCATACAACAGAGTAAAAACTACCCAACCGAACTGTTTGAAATTTAAAATATATTATTTTTGCATAATTTTGTAGAGTCATTTTAAATTTTATGAAAATCGGATGTATAGTTTAATTACAGGGGTAATCAAAAGTGTTCCGTTACATGACGACCAATGGGAAAAAATAGTTTTAAGTACATTTTAATTGTTACACTCTTTCGAATATAATGAACTGACATCAATGTATGAAATATGTACTACAATATTCATATCAAAATTTTCATTTAAAAAATAATCTGCCCGTTAAATTATTATTATTTTAAATATCGCATACGATTCGTTTTAATTAAATTGATTTTTAAAATTTTCCACCCTTTTTCTATATATATCTTCCAAAATTCCATCAAGAAATTTGAACATATATAACGCATAAAAATGTGTTACCTAAATAACATCCAAATATTTTGAAAAATTAAATTAATTTTGTAGCTAGAAATAAGCGTTTTATATAAATAAAATAGAAATTGTTTGATCATTATTATACAATTGTATTTATGTTTATATATAGGAAATAATAATAATAATAACTACACTAGCATATTCTTACCAATATCCTTTACGTTTTTCGCCATTTTTTTTTTCTTTATAGTGTTACAGCGTATATAGGGTTCTTTTGATCTTATGGTTAGACAACTTCAAACTCTTGCTCTTAGAAAAGTAGAAAATAATTTATTTACAGATCTTCAGAACAACAGAGTCTTCGAAACTCACAAATATTACAAGATATTCCCAAATAACTGTTTAAATCTATCGAAGAAGTACAAATATAGGTCGCAGAGACTCTTTATACAATGTCTCAACACTATATCACATTCAAAATAACGTAGATAAAACTCAATACATCAAGCAAACTTGCTTGGACAATCTCTAGTAGCTCACTCAATGACTGACTGGTAAATAATAACAACAGCTCGCATCGCTTCTCTTCTTATATATAGTCTCGTAGCATGTGCTAGAAATTTCTAGAAAAACCTGGAAAACCACGGAACAACAAACAATGTATCAGTATATCTAAGGGGGGTTACCATTAAGAGGGAAGGGTTACCATCGCCAACAATCGCCAAGTTTGTCGCCAACTTGGCGATATATCGCCAAATTTGGCGACCAAAATTAGTCGCCAAAAGTGACGCCAACTTGGCGATATCTTCATTATTTCGCCAATCTGCCGTAGACATACACTGAAAATAATGGACAAGTTTGCTTGATAACAGAGACAATGTAACATAATATTAGTAAAGGAATGGAGCTTAATAAGATTATTTACATTATTTTACAGTACAAACACTAACTATTTACAAAATTCGTAACACTACCCCCTCCTCAAAGACTGCACGTCCCGGGCAGTGCAATCCTTGAGTTAGAGGAAAACACTTAAAATAAACAAATAAATAAATAAATAAATAAATAATAACAATAATAATAAAATTTACATAAATAAGAACTAATTACTATTTACATATTTACAAAAAGTGACTTTCATGACCATGGTCTGAAATTCCAGTTTTGAATTTTTAATCACTTTGGCCAAAATAAGGGGCTAGCCGGTTATAATGTAAGACCCTGGGTTTGGTGTGTGGCGATTTTCGTATGCGTACGACGACGTCATTCAGCCTGTTGACGACTGTGTAAGGACCGTCCCAGTTTCTTTGTAGTTTTGGCGACAGTCCCTTACGACGTATCGGATTCCACAACCAAACTTTGTCACCTTCGTTGAACTCATGTCCAGTTGCCTTTGTGTCGTACCGTGTCTTCATCTTTTCTGATGCCAGTCCAATTCGGTTCCTCGCTAGACAATGAATCTCCTCAATCCGTGCCTGGAGTTCATCGACATATTCCTCAGGCGATGAAGGAGCATCAGGAGGACGACCAAACAAAAGATCAGCAGGCAGACGAAGATCACGACCAAAGAGCATTTGAGAAGGGGAGTAACCAGTGGCCTCATGAGTGGCACTCCTGTAGGCAAGCAGGAAAAGCGGTAATTTCTTGTCCCAGTCCTGTTGGTCTCTAGACACCAGGAGAGAGAGGCTATTTAAGATTGTACGATTGAACCGCTCCACCATGCCGTCCGATTGCGGTTGTAGAGGTGTAGTTCGAGTTTTGTCCATGCCGAGTAGTCCACACATTTCCTTAAACACAGCCGAATCAAAGTTTCTTCCTTGATCGGAATGGATCTGAAGAGGAACTCCGTATCTGGAAACCCAGTGTTGAATCAGTATGTCTGCTACGGTTACCGCCTCTTGATTAGGAATGGCATATGCTTCAGGCCACTTAGTGAAGTAGTCCATGACAACGAGGATGTACTTATTGCCATCAGATGTTCTAGGAAGTGGACCCAGGATGTCTAAAGCAATTCGTTCGAAAGGAGCTCCTACATTATAACGTTGCAATCGTCCACGGGTGCGCCTCTTTGGACCTTTACGTGCTGCACAGGTGTCACAAGTTCGACACCACTTCTCCACGTCACTGCGAACATTATTCCAGTAGAAACGCTCTCGAACCTTTTGCAGGGTCTTCATTACACCAAAATGACCTCCTGTGGGACTACCATGCAGTTCTTGAAGGACCATAGAAATTCTCGACTTAGGGAGTAGTAGTTGCCATCTACATGTCTTTCCATCGTCAGACTCCCATTTTCGGTACAAGATGCCGTTCTTTAAGTGTAAGGAATCCCAGAGAGCCCAATAACGTTTAGTCGTAGGATGGTAATGGGCCATGTCTTGCCAGCTGGGCTTCCTGTTGGACTCCTCTTTCAGCTCTAGAATTGGCTTAATTTCAGGATCAGCAAGTTGATCTTTACGCAGGCTCTCGTCACTCCACGGATCTTGCGATGATGTAGACCCAGTTGTAACTTGTCTTACTATAGGACCTTTGACATTAAATTTCTTCTCAACCCGGTCGCAGTATCTACATTTATCTGAGCAGGGTCTTCTTGAGAGAGCATCTGCATTTCCATGTGATGAGCCTTTTCGATGGCGTATCTCCATGTCGTACTCTTGAAGCTTTTGTATCCACCTGGCTATCTGGCCTTCTGGGTTCTTAAAATTCAATAGCCAAGTTAGAGAAGCATGATCAGTTCGGATCAGGAACTTGCGACCGTAAAGATAGTGATGAAAGTGGTCTATGGCTTTCACTACAGCAAGAAGCTCTTTTCTTGTTACGCAGTAGTTTCGCTCGGCCTTTGACAAGCACTTGCTGAAATAGGCGATAACACGCTCCTGACCGTCGATTTCCTGGGACAGTACAGCGCCAATGCTTTCGTTGCTTGCATCCGTATCAAGTGTAAACTGTTTATCGATTTGAGGATACGACAGAATTGGAGTGGATGTCAAGGCCTCCTTAAGCTTTTCGAAAGCAGCGTCACATTCCTGTGTCCACATAAATTTTTGATTGGCTTCTCTTAATTTATGAAGTGGTCTTCCAATCATCGAGAAGCCTTTGACGAATTTTCTGTAATAGGTGCATAATCCTAGAAAACTTCGAAGCTGGTGAACATCTGCTGGACGACTCCAATTTTTCACGGCCGATATCTTCTCTGGATCAGTCCTAACTCCTTCCGCCGAAATGATGTGTCCAAGGTAGGCGACTTCATTGCGAAACAAACTGCACTTCGAAGGGCTTAACTTCAAATTAGCTTCCTTTAATTTTTGTAGCACCCGCCTGAGGTTGTTCAGATGTTCATCAAAAGATTTTCCTATGATTATGATGTCATCTAAATAAACAAGACATGCTTCATACGACAGCCCCCGGAGAACCGTTTCCATAAGCCGTTCGAAAGTTGCAGGTGCGTTACATAGACCAAAAGGCATTACCTTGAATTGCCATAATCCTTGTCCCGTTGTGAAGGCAGTCTTCTCGCGGTCGTCGGGATGGATCTCTACCTGCCAGTAACCACTCTTCAGATCCAGAGTCGAGAACCAAGTGTTGCCCGCAAGTGTGTCGAGAGTGTCGTCGATCCTTGGTAGAGGGTAACTATCCTTTTTAGTGACGTCATTCAGTCGGCGGTAGTCTACACAAAATCTTGTTGAACCATCCTTCTTTCTTACTAATACAATGGGAGACGCCCATGGACTTGTCGATGGTTCGATGACGTCATTTTCTTCCATATCTTTAATTAAATTCTGCACCTCTTCTTGCTTGGCAAAAGGTAATCGTCTAGGGTGCTGTTTAATAGGAGAGTGATCTCCCGTGTCAATTCGGTGTTGTGCCATTTTAGTTCGTCCAAAGTCTTCAGATGTTTGGGAAAATAAACTTTGGAATTCTCTAATTAAACTTTCAGCAGCATCTCTCTGGTTTGGATCTAAGTCCGTATTTTGTAACAAATCCTTGACTAAATTATCTGAAGATTTCTGAGAGTGATTGGAATTTTGACTTATGCACGTCACAGGAGCACATGATGCTATCACCTCTCCTTTCTTGATAGTCCTCGTCTTATCACTGATGTTAGCAATTCTGACTGGAATGGTCTTTTTCGAGAGGTCTACTACAGAAGAAGCCACCAATACTCCTGCTTGTGTACTATTGTCTACTGGATAATCTATATGGCCAAATCGGTAATTAGTTTCATTTTTAATTTCAGCTGGAACTAAAAATTCTGTTCTTGGATCTAGATTAATGTCTTCTTTGGCTATTACTATTTGTTTACATTCAATTTCGTTATTTAATCCAAAAAGACTTATTTCTTCAAATTTTGAGATCATTTTGTTATTTTTGAAATCAAGTCTGAAGTGAAACTTCTTCAGAAAATCTAGTCCGATTAAGCAAGGATCTGTTATGTCAGCCACATATGCCGTATGGTAATATTTCGTTCCTCCAAAGTTGATAGTTAAATTGGCCTTTCCATATATGCCAATCTTGTCGCCCGTCACAGTTTGCAGGGTAATGCATGGTGGAGTCCAGATGAGTTTAGATTTCAATTTTCGAGCCAAATCTTCTCTGATTATTGTCACATTGGCTCCTGTATCGACAATCATACGGCATTGAATTCCGTTAATAAAGCCTATCACATATAATTCATTATCACCGCCACTCATTTTTGATATCTGGAGGATCTTCAGGTGGGGCTTTTCATTCTCTGGCAACCTCCGCCCCGCGAGATGGCCAAAATTTAGTTTCCCTGCTGACTGTTTGAATTTATCTCACGTTCGTGGATTTTGGGGCAATTTCTTCGGAGATGTCCTGTATCACCGCATCCCCAGCACGTGAGATTCTGTCTTCTTGAACTTGTTCTTCCGTATTTTAAAGCTTCAATTTCTTGATTTATTTTCCTAATTTCTTTCAAGACGTCGTTCTCAGTGTCTGAGCTTTTGTTCACCGTTGCCCCTCGAACTGAATGACGATCTCTTCGGCTGGCTTGTGTAGCTGCTTCCAACTTTAAGGCATATAGTAGTGCAGCCTTTAAATCCTGTACATCTGCCATTCGTACCGCTCTCTGCACTTCTGGATCTTTTATTCCGTCTACAAAATATTGCAGTGACAACATTTCCCGTACATTTGTTGGACAGTCAATGAATGCTAAATTTGCAAGCCGTTCAATTTCCGAGGCAAACTCTTGAAGGGTTTCACTCGATTTTTGATGGCGGCTCTTCATTTGTATTCTCGTATAATCCTTGAAGAATTTTTCGCCGAATCTCATTTCAAGTGCACAACTTAAAGTCTCAAAATTGAGTTGCGTCATATCGGGCAATGTTTGCAGCACGTCGGCGGCTTCTCCTCTTAAAGATGCTGCCAGCTGACAAGCTTTCACCTCGTCACTCCATTTGTTCGCTTCGGCTACAATGGTGAATTGGGTCTTATAAACTTGCCAGGAACTCTTTCCGTCATATGTCGACAGTTTGATGTGCACGGGAGAAGCAGGCGGATTCCTAAATTCTTCATAATTACCACTGGACGCTGAAAGCTTCTTCTCGAGTTCTTGTACTCTTTTATTTAGCTTTTCATCTACTTCACCTAGTATTTTCTCTTCAACGTTACTGATTTTCTCTTCAACGTTACTGATTTTCTCTTCAAAGTTACAAACTTCATTCTGAATTTTCTCTTCTACTTCCGCCATTTTCTCTTCTACCGAGCCTATTCTTCTCTCTACCGACGAGAACTTTTCTTCTAAAGTTTTCTTCATTTCTTCTTGGCCTTTATTAATCTTTTCAGTCACATCTTCTTGGCATTTGTCAATTTTATTTGTCAACTGTTCCATTCTTTCTTCGTTTTTATTCATTTTTTTCGCCAACTCTTCTTGGCCTTTATTCATCTTTTCCGCCAACTCTTCTTGGCCTTTATTCATCTTTTCCGCCAACTCTTCTTGGCCTTTATTCATTTCTTCTAAATCAAGACGTCGTTCTCAGTGTCTGAGCTTTTGTTCACCGTTGCCCCTCGAACTGAATGACGATCTCTTCGGCTGGCTTGTGTAGCTGCTTCCAACTTTAAGGCATATAGTAGTGCAGCCTTTAAATCCTGTACATCTGCCATTCGTACCGCTCTCTGCACTTCTGGATCTTTTATTCCGTCTACAAAATATTGCAGTGAAAACATTTCCCGTACATTTGTTGGACAGTCAATGAATGCTAAATTTGCAAGCCGTTCAATTTCCGAGGCAAACTCTTGAAGGGTTTCACTCGATTTTTGATGGCGGCTCTTCATTTGTATTCTCGTATAATCCTTGAAGAATTTTTCGCCGAATCTCATTTCAAGTGCACAACTTAAAGTCTCAAAATTGAGTTGCGTCATATCGGGCAATGTTTGCAGCACGTCGGCGGCTTCTCCTCTTAAAGATGCTGCCAGCTGACAAGCTTTCACCTCGTCACTCCATTTGTTCGCTTCGGCTACAATGGTGAATTGGGTCTTATAAACTTGCCAGGAACTCTTTCCGTCATATGTCGACAGTTTGATGTGCACGGGAGAAGCAGGCGGATTCCTAAATTCTTCATAATTACCACTGGACGCTGAAAGCTTCTTCTCGAGTTCTTGTACTCTTTTATTTAGCTTTTCATCTACTTCACCTAGTATTTTCTCTTCAACGTTACTGATTTTCTCTTCAACGTTACTGATTTTCTCTTCAAAGTTACAAACTTCATTCTGAATTTTCTCTTCTACTTCCGCCATTTTCTCTTCTACCGAGCCTATTCTTCTCTCTACCGACGAGAACTTTTCTTCTAAAGTTTTCTTCATTTCTTCTTGGCCTTTATTAATCTTTTCAGTCACATCTTCTTGGCATTTGTCAATTTTATTTGTCAACTGTTCCATTCTTTCTTCGTTTTTATTCATTTTTTTCGCCAACTCTTCTTGGCCTTTATTCATCTTTTCCGCCAACTCTTCTTGGCCTTTATTCATCTTTTCCGCCAACTCTTCTTGGCCTTTATTCATTTCTTCTGCCAACTCTTCTTGGCCTTTATCAATTTTATTTGTCAACTGTTCCATTCTTTCTTCGTTTTTATTCATTTTTTCCGCCAACTCTTCTTGGCCTTTATTCATCTTTACCGCCAACTCTTCTTGGCCTTTCGTCAATTCTGCCTTTATTCCATTAATAGCTTCTAACAGTTCTTTCAGTTGACCGTCCATTTTTCTTGTTTTCGCCATAAGAACCCCACTCCTGACACCAAATGTTACAGCGTATATAGGGTTCTTTTGATCTTATGGTTAGACAACTTCAAACTCTTGCTCTTAGAAAAGTAGAAAATAATTTATTTACAGATCTTCAGAACAACAGAGTCTTCGAAACTCACAAATATTACAAGATATTCCCAAATAACTGTTTAAATCTATCGAACAAGTACAAATATAGGTCGCAGAGACTCTTTATACAATGTCTCAACACTATATCACATTCAAAATAACGTAGATAAAACTCAATACATCAAGCAAACTTGCTTGGACAATCTCTAGTAGCTCACTCAATGACTGACTGGTAAATAATAACAACAGCTCGCATCGCTTCTCTTCTTATATATAGTCTCGTAGCATGTGCTAGAAATTTCTAGAAAAACCTGGAAAACCACGGAACAACAAACAAAGTTTCAGTATATCTAAGGGGGGTTACCATTAAGAGGGAAGGGTTACCATCGCCAACAATCGCCAAGTTTGTCGCCAACTTGGCGATATATCGCCAAATTTGGCGACCAAAATTAGTCGCCAAAAGTGACGCCAACTTGGCGATATCTTCATTATTTCGCCAATCTGCCGTAGACATACACTGAAAATAATGGACAAGTTTGCTTGATAACAGAGACAATGTAACATAATATTAGTAAAGGAATGGAGCTTAATAAGATTATTTACATTATTTTACAGTACAAACACTAACTATTTACAAAATTCGTAACAATAGATTGAATTCAGAAAATCAAACCGAAATTTCGAAGAATTGTTTTTCTATCTTTGAATAAAATACGTGAATTGTAAAAAGGAAAAAAACCATATATTTTTTAAATTATTTTTATTATTATTATAAGCTACTTTCGACATATTTGATCTGTATATAGAAAAAGAGGATTTTTTTAAATTATTATTTAACTTATCTTTAAATATTTATTCACTCGTTATACTCGGTGAATTTTCATATTCTTATGAAATAAAAAGTAATATTTAAAAAAAAGAAAAAAAAATCCTAAGCGCAAAAACTAACTTTTCTCAGAGGAAAAGAAAATGACGATTGATGATTTCACGCGATTTTATTTTTTCAGGTATTCTAACTCTTTCAAACCTGGATTAACTTACACTTTTCCCCCCCCCTTTTTTTTTATTTAACTACCTTCAAACTCTCCATTTTTCGGTAATTTTCAAAATTTTTCTTTTTCTTCTTTATTTTTTCTTTTATTCAAATTCTTCTTGCCCAAATCTCTTCTGTGCTATCCTCTTACATATTTCAGACTGCTAAAATTTCTTTTCCATCTATTTGAATATAGAGAACTATTTACGAACCCTTTTACCGATTTTGAAAGATTTTTCTAAAATTTATTTTTTTATTCGCACTTTTAACATTTAATATGAATTCTCACACAACTTGATTTATCGATCGGAGTAACACATTTAGATTATTAGCTTTACAGCTTGAGTAAATTAATAAATTGTAATAATCAGCATGTCTCTGTTAATTACAACCAGATTTATATAAAACAAAAAATTTTCCGCGCACGTAAATAGTGGGTCAAAAACTTTCTGAAAATTAATTTAATGTTTAACAAAATTTGCATTATTTTGACATGGAGGATATTCTCGTTTTTTACGCGATTCATGGACAAAATTCGTGTTTTTTATGCGATTCAAGGACGAAATTTGCAATTCTTGCGTACTCTTTGGACAAGTTTCGGGTTTTTCGCGCGGTCCTTTGTTGAAATTTGCAGTTTTCACGCAATTCTTTGTCGAAAAGTGCGTTTTTTGTGTTATTCTTTGTTGAAATATCCATTTTATACGCGATTCTTTGTTGAAATACGCGATTTTTCTTTTCGAGTTTCTTTAACGATTTTTTTTCTTCTCTAGCCTATAACTGAGTGTTTTTTTTATGTGTGTGTGTGTGTGGGGGGGGGGGGTGTTTTGCGTTTTTCCGTGATCCTTTGACTAAATTCATATTGTTTCAGCGATAATTGAAGATTTTTTTTCGGGAAAATTCGAAAAACGTCCGTGCTTTTAATTGTGCGCTAACAGTAAATAAATCGTACATAAAATTGGGAATTTTTTTTTTTTTTTATTATTTTTTTTACAACAACCTTGCAATAAACCATACCTATGTATTATAAAGCAAAAGCATACCTTTGAGTAAAGCTGACGCCATATTATGGGGACAACATCTGGCCAACAAATTTCGCTTTTACTGCTTTTTTTTATTATTGTTTTAGACTTTTGCACAATGCTTCGGTTACAAAAAAAAGTTATTTCAAATGCAAAACTTTATCTCAATGTACTGATTCTTTTATGTTTATAAAAATTATTTTTAAGCACGATTTTGTCTTAGGGATTTGTTTGTGACGAAACTCGATTCGTCTCAGTCTTCTGACTGTCTGTCCGTCACTGAGTTCGCTCTCAGAAACGCTGGTATAAGTTGGAGAGTGGAGAGCTGTAAATTTGAATATTTGTTGCCGAACATCTGAAATCACACAACAAATCATAAATAATAATAAAAAAAAATAAATAAAATAAAATAAAAAAAAAAGAAAAGAAAAACTTGCATTATTTTAATTAAATGAATTCGTTCTTTTTCGATTTCAAAACATAATCTTAAAGATTGTGGGTTTGAATCTGTCAGCCGGAGATTTAAAATTTTGATTGTTGCTCTATTTCATTCAGTCCGGTGCGAAAGATGAGCCTCTTTGTACTTAAAACAATATAAATTGTTTAATGTTTGTTTCCAGATAATGCATGGACTTCCAGGTTTTTATTTGCAGACCTCCAGTATTTTGCTTCCAGATATCTTGCAAACATAAAAAGTATTGCTTTCAATAAACTTCAAAAATTTTATACGAAAACATTACTGACCTTTTTCATATAAACATGATTTTAACGTTGTGACAATATAATTATATATCTATCTATAATAGATGCAAAAAATCTATTAGAGTTTCTGCAACTTTGGTTGAATTCCCTGGTAAATTTAATATAAAAAAATAAATAAGTAAAATAATATAAAAATAAAATAAAAAAATATTTAAAAAATGAAATTATATATATATATATATATATTTGTGCTATAACAAAAAAAAAAAAAAAAAAAAAAAAAAACAATCAAGCGCCCTTTTTTTTTTTTTTTTTAAGCAGTTTATGTGGGTGAAATTAGGAAAATTCTCGATTAAATTTTTGTACATGTGTGGGTGGGGAAGGGGGATGCTATTCTTTTTTTAGTCGAATTCGATGTATATTTCTGTATACAGATAAGTAATTTTCAAATAGTTTTTCCTAATATTTTAAGTTCTGTTTTCACACAAACCTTTCATTAGTTTCGTAAAATGTACTTTAAATATTTTATATGTTAAATTTTAGTACTTAAACAAACAAAAAAAAAAAAAAAAAAAGAAAAAAAAAAAAAGAAAAAAGAAAAAAGAAATTAAAAAGCGTGACAACGATTTTACAAAAGCATATTTTTGTAAAATCGATCATCGCGTTTTTTTTTTTCTTTTTCTTTTAGCAATTCATCTGGATGAAACTTGGAAAATTCTCAATTAAATTTTTATTGTTGTGTGTGTATTGTTGGGGTGGGGGATGCTATTCTTTTTTAAGTGTAATTTGATGCTGTATATATCTGTATTCAGATAAGTAAATATTTTTCGAACAATACTTCTAATATTTTAGGTTCTGTTTTCTACGCAAACCTTTCATTAGTTTCGTAGACTGGACTTTAAATAATTTACATCTTAAATTTTTATACTACAAAAAACATCGAATCTTCTTTTAAATAGCGTGACAACGGTTTTTAAAAATAACGTTAGTGTAATTACATACTTATTGTTTTGATGAGTTCTAAAAACTTTTATGATTCATGACCTGTTTATAATAAAATGCTTTGGTTATTAGAGTTGACTAAAAAAGCAAGAATCAAGAAGGGGGGAGGGGGTCGAAAATTAAAGTCATGCTTTGCGCTCCAGTGCCTTCGCTACGACATTTTAAGTAAAAAAAAAAAAAAAAAAATCACAGTTAAAAACAATGGAATGTATGTTAATAATACCGTATTAACTCGTGTATAACGCGCACCCCGTATTTTACAAGAAAAAGATGACGATTTTTTAAAATCTCGTATATAACGCACACCATAAATTTGATATGCAAATGAATGAATCACCAAATGAATTTCAGTAAAGAAATTCGAAAGAAACATTACATCAGGCCAGAAAACAAGGCGAAAAAACATTTTTAGACTTCGGGTAGGGAGTGAATGACGGGGCTGGAGCAGTGAGTGACGGTCATGCGAATTGCTAATTTGCGTTTAAATAAAGTTACTAGCTCTGTTGCATAAAAGAGTGCAAGGAGTGAAATAAAAATGTAGAAATAGTTCAGTTTCAATAAATTAGATTTTCCGAGTTTTAATATCTTCTTTGAATACATTTTTTGATACATATGTATATAGTACGATTACATCCAGCAGTAAAAAAATTATTCCGTGTATAACGCGCATCTAGGAGTTTTGCCCTAATTTTTTGAAAAAAAAAAGTGCGCGTTATACACGAGTAAATACGGTAATAAAGAATAAATCTTGGTAATATAAAAGTAAAATGTTGCTAATTATTTTAGCATTCAAATAGATAAGCATGAGATAAAAATTGAAAGAATAAGTAAATACCTTTTAATAGTGTAGGAGGTTCAATAAAAGGCATGACAATTTTTGGCAAGAAAATTAGAAGGGGGGGGGGGGAGTCGACTTATAAACGATTAAAATTAAAAAAGAGAGGAAAAATCGAATACTATGAAATTCTGGTTTTTTATGTATAGTAAAATAAAATGTAAAATGTAGAAATAATATTAACTTAATAATGTAACATAAAATTATGTTTTGTTTTTGTTTACTTATTATTCTTTCGCATTGGCAAGTGACACTTCTGGTTTGATTTTGTGCAAAGTTAAAGCAAAAAGTTAGAGAGTCGACTTATACATAAGATTTTGATTTTTTTTTTTTTTTTTTTTTTTTTTTTTTTTTTTTATTATTCAAAAGTTTGACGGTCGACTAAAAATCCTGAAAAAAAAAAAAAAAAAAGAGAGAGAGAGAGCAATACGCGGTCGAATTATATACGAGTATATACGGTATGTATTCATGCAGTATAAAAGTTATGCAAACTATATAACAATAGCAGAGAATAAAAAATAATTAAAAATCGAAAAATCGTACATCAGCACATATTTTTTTTTTAGCATTTATCTAGATTAAAGTTGTCCAATGTGGAGGATTTTACAACAATATATAAATCAAATTTTTATTGAGAAAAATCGGGGAAATATTTGGAAAAATCAATTTTTACCAGTATTGTGTAGGAATTCTTTTCTTTCTTTCTTTCTTTTTTTATTTTTTATTTGTGATGTAATAAATTTTTGTGTGTAGAAATTTGGTATTTATAATTTGTTGCGATAGATTTCGTCCAGTATAAAAATTATGTAAACTGTATAACAATTGTCGCGTCGGATGGTTCAGTGGATTTCGAACACAAAATTAATTTAGGCGATTCATATTCAATAACTTCAAACGGGCATCTTCTTTTTCTTGTTTTTAATTGGAAGAACTGTATACATCTTCTATACACATTATACAAGTAATTATTTACACGTATGATACAAATTTACATGAAATTCAATATATTTTAGAATTATTCTTCTATCAAGACTGTAATCACACCATCGCGTATTAATTCTTTTTCTCTCTCTGAAAACATAAACAAAACAAAAAATATCTTGAGCCCAGGGGAGGGGTTGCCACGCGTAACTAAAATCAGGATTCATTGCCCTTTTGGCGTTAAAACATGATTCCTCACACACTCCCCACCTGGACTCATGAGAGTACATAATGATAAATCAATAAAACTAAATTCTTACAATAAACATTAATTTAAATCATAACTCAAATAATAAAACAGGAAAAAATTTCAATCTTCAGATACTGACATATAAAGCATTAAACAATAAAATAATATCATGAATAATATAAATAAAAAATGACACTTCAATAACATGTAGCTACATGAATAAATCTGGACAGATATTTACCTGAATAAAATAACCTAAATACATATACATAATATAAACAAATTAAATACTATTGTTAACATTTAGATAATCCTTTCAATTTGAAATAAAGCACAATTATACACAAATGAAACACATTTTTTTTTCAAAATGGATAAATTAACAATTGCAAATTACACATAAAAAAAACATATTTCAACTATGAATTTATAATAAGAAATAAATCACATTTATATTCAAACAATAGTAGAAAAAAAATTAATTTAAAACTCAAATACTGAAATCAATTAACATTCAATAATCTAGTTCTAAAGGATACAACAGTTGAACTGGTTTTCTTAGCAGTCCATGAGCAGTCTTTACCATGCAAGCTCGAATGAGCTGATCTCTACCAAGGATCACTTCTTGAATTACTCCTAAGTCCCACAACAGTTTAGATTTAGCATTATCGTCCACTAAGACAACATCTCCAATCTTTAGATTTTTGTGTCTCTCAGGAGTTTTAAATTGATGGATGGATCTTAAGTTCAGCAAGTATTGTTCCTTCCATTTAGTCCACAGCTGTTTTAACAAGGTAGTTTGGTATCTTTTTCTCCTTAATAATGTCTCTCGGGTAGAGATTTTATTCTCTAATTCGGCAAAATGTAGTGGAAAACTAATATTTTCTCTTCCGAGTTGAAGAAAGTGAGCTGGTGTAAGTGGCTCTGGCTCGCCGAAATCACTTGTTGTATACGTAAGAGGTCTCATGTTTATTACGGCTTCTATTTCTGTCAAAATTGTAGCCAATTCTTCAAATGTGATGAGAGCTCTTCCCAAAATTTTTCTTAGGGGTTCTTTTACACTTTTTACGAGTCGTTCGTAAAATCCTCCCCACCGTGGGGCACGCTCGATGATAAATTTCCATATAATGCCTTTGTTTGATATGAAGTCTTGAAGTTCTTGATCTTTAATGATTTTTTCAAATTGTTGTAGTTCTTTGTCGGCAGCTTTAAAACTTAATGCATTATCAGAAAAAATTATTTTACAGTTTCCGCGTCTTGAAATAAATCTACGAAAACTCAACATAAAGGACCTTGTAGTCATATCCCTGACTGCTTCCAAATGTATTGCTCTTGTTGCGGCGCAGGTGAACAGTACAATGTAGGATTTTGACGTCTCTTTACTATCTGTTTTGATGATTATTGGGCCGGCAAAATCCAATCCTATAACGGTAAACGCAGGGGATTGTGAGATCCTTTCTTTCGGAAGTTGCCCAGTTAGCTGGTCAGCTGCCCTTGCATTGTATCTTCTACAAATTAGACATTTTCTTAGATTCTTTCTGATAGATTGTCTTCCTTGTGGAATCCAAAATTTCTTCCGGATTTGTGCAAGCGTTAAAGAAACTCCACTATGCAGCAAATTTCTGTGTTCTTGCATTATTAGCAATTCTGTTAATTTTTCATTCTTCGGCAATATGATTGGGTTGGTCTCATTCGAATCAAAGGAGCCTTCATTAAGTCTGGTTTTTATTCGTAAAATTTTATTTTCATCCAAATATGGACACAGGGAATAAATTCGTGATGTTTTCTTAATAGAGTTTCCTTTTTCTAATGACTCAATTTCTTCCTTATAATTCTTCATTTGTACTTCTTTGATTAATAATTCTTCAGCTTCTTTCAATTCTTCAGCAGATAATGTATCTTTACGCTTGATTGAATTTCTTAAATTGAAAATAAATCTTCTAACTCTTGCCAATGTTCTAACTGCCTTCAAGAAGGAACTGAAACGCTCAATTTCTATAAGTGGCTCCTCGTGTTCTGATGAACAAACATTTTGGAAAATCACATTTCTTTTAGCTTCTAGTTGTTTCATATCTTCATCTATTTCTCTGTCTTCTTTGGGCCATAATTTTGAATCTTTAACTAACCATGGAGGCCCTGACCACCACAGATCATCCTTTTCGAGGTCGAAAAGTGAGAGTCCTCTTGTGAGTCGATCAGCAGGATTTGAGCTACCAGGACAATGTCGCCAGTTCTTCGGATCTGTTAAACTTTGTATTTCTGATGTTCGGTTGCTTACGAATGGCTTCCAAGTACTTGACGAACTTTTGATCCAGTGAAGCACGATATTTGAATCGCTCCAATAGTGTACTTTGTCTTCATTTATCTTCAGAACAGACATTACCCGCCTTCCAAGTCTAGCTCCAATCAGAGCACCCATCAATTCGAGGCGGGGCAAGGTTAACTTCTTTATGGGAGCTAGTCTGCTTTTTGATGTAACAAAACTTGTCTTGATACTATTATTGTTATTGTATCTCAGATATATAACACTTCCATAGGCCTTAATACTTGCATCACTAAAACAGTGAATTTCTACATTGTCGTAAATGTCTATTTCCTGAAAATAATATCTTGGAATTTTTATTTTACTAATGTATGGAATCTGTGCACACCAGTTATCCCATTTTTTCTCTAAATGTTCTGGCAAATTCTGATCCCAATCGATACCATGTTCCCATAATGATTGAAAAATCATTTTAATTAAAATCGTAAATGGTGATAAAAACCCAACAGGGTCAAAAATTCTTCCAGCTGCTCGAATTATAGTTCTTTTGGTCTTATCTTGACAATGAACAAATTCTAACAGACTTTGATTATCTAATCTAAAAATGTCTTCTTCAGTGTCCCATATTAACCCTAAAATTTTAAATGGGGTTGTGTCAGTTGATGTATCAGCGCAAACATTCATATCTAAAGTTTTTAAATTTTCCTTTAAAATGGTAGAATTACTTTGCCATTTACGTTAAAACATATTTGCTTGCTGAAAAATAGATAAAGATTCCTTTGAAATTTTTAAAGCTTCATTAACCGTATGTGCTCCTAACAATAAATCGTCCACATACATGGAAGAGTCAATTTTAGAGCAAGTTTCCGGATATAAAGTTGCATACCTCTTCAAATGATGTTTAATTACAGCTCCTAGCAGAAATGGACTCGAAGTGACGCCAAATAATACACGATACATTTTCATAATTATAAAATTAATTGGGAAATTTTTATCTTGAGGGAGTTCTTCGATCCACAGGAAACGCGTTATATCTCTGTCACTTTCAGCAAGACTTATCTGTAAGAAAGCCTTTTCAATGTCTGCCACTACGGCAATTTTATTGCTTCGAAATTGCAAAATTAAATCAAATAAATCTGAGTTCAAATTGGGACCTGGGAAGAGTACATCATTTAGAGAAGGTTCAGAAGGAGCGTGAGATGAGGCATCAAAAACAATGCGTAGTTTGGTTGTTTGTTTGTCCCTTCGAATTACAGGGTGGCGGGGTAAATAATAGGTCAAATTACCATTCGGTGACTTTATTTTTTGCGGTTCAACAATTTCTACTATTCCTAAAACCTTATATTCATCAATAATTTCTTTATATTCCTTAAATAATGCAGGATTATTTACAAATCGTTTAATTAGACTATTAAATCTCGTTTTGGCAACATCATAATTATTCGGAAGATCAACATTGTCATATTTCATAGGTAATTTAACTTCGTACCTATTGTTCTTAAACTGAATAGAATTTTCAAATTTTTCTAATATTTCATTATCACACAAATTTTTATTTGTATTATCTTCCTGAATCCCTAATCCTTCTATAGTCCAAAATTTTTCAAGTTGAATTGACATTTTATCATTTTCATTATTATCCCAAATAGATATATACATTACACCCACTAAATTATTTTCATTAACTTCATCTGAAAACTTCCCATGAAGTGTCCAACCTAGTTTAGTTTCATTCAAAACAAGAGTTGGTGAAATACGTTTATATTTTCCTGTCATAATTGACCAATAGTAGTCGCTACCAATCAACAAATCTATTTTATTCTCCCCATCACTGAATTCATTTGAAACATCTGACAACTGTATACCCATTTCTTTTATTTTTTCATTTAACTCTGAACTTGGGGCACGTATTATATCTGAACAAATCTTCTCTGTTTCTAAAGCTTCCAGACATATTACAATGTCAGAAAATTTATCCCTTAAGAAAATTTTAACTCTGTTATGATTATTAACAATAGGTTTCGTACCAGCAAATGTATGGATTTTTAATTATTCCTGTCCTGTTAACTCTAAATTTAAATGCCTTGACAAATTCTTTCCGACAAACGTACGCTGCGACGCATTGTCTAGCAAAATACGAACATTAATATTTTTATCTTTCCCAATCATTGTTCCCTTTAAAGTTTGAAAATAAACATATTCATCTGGCTTACAACAAAGTGAAGAAACAGTTATTTTTTCATACTGCGCATTTTGCTTTCCCCCTATTTCATCCCCTTCAGTTGAAACAAGGTCAATTTTATTTTCCTTTGATGATCTTTCTTTTACTTTTTTATTACAAAGAGAATTTTGATGAGCCTTTGAATTACAAAGAGTGCAACGAATATTAGAATTTTTACAAAACTTACTCTTATGAAATCGTTTGTAGCATCGAAAGCATTTTGCTTGTTTCGATAAAGATTGTTTTCTTTCTTCAAAATTTAAGTTACACAAATTTGCTTCATGTTTCTGAGAACAAAAAGGGCAAGGATTTTCTGTAATTGTATTTAATGTAAATGCTGAAGGATTTTTATTTTTTCCTTGAAGAAAATGTTTAGAAGGATTTTGTTTAAATTTATTTTCACGAGATTTAATCTCAAAACTGACAGATGTAACATTAACAACCTTTTCACGCGCTTCGATTTCGCGCTTAAGGAACAACAATAAATCATTTACGCAAACATCTTTTTTCTCTCACTGTTCTCTATGAAATTGCAATAAAAGGTCATTAGGTATACATTTATAAATAATAGGTAACAATAAACAACCATATTGGTCTGATTTCACATCCAATGATTCTAAACTTCTTATTTGTATCGCTATTTCATCATACAATTTTCTTAATGAATAAATATCATTTGATCTTCGCACTGCTTCTAAATTTAATAATTTATTTGTGTGCGCAGATATTAAAACTTCTCTTTTTCCAAAACGATCCTTTAATATATTTATTGCCGTTGCGTAATTTTCACCAGTTAATGGAAGCCCGTTAATAGCAGCAGCTGCTGATCCCGAAATCAAAGATTTCAAATAAGTAAATTTTTCTATCGCTTGAAGGGCTTCATTTTCGTGAACAGCGACTTTAAACTGCGGCCAAAATTCTTGGAATTCGCAAATGTCGCCGGTGAATTTCTTTAAAGAAATTCGCGGCAATTTAGTGTTACACTTTAACTGAGTATCTGATATGGGGGGCGTAACTACTTTTGGTTCACTTGTAATATCAGAAGTTGTCTTTAAATTATGCAAAAATCTATTTGCTCTCGATTTACATGTAATAATAGACTCTTTATATTCTAAACAAGCTTCAATTTCGGTTTCTAAATTAGAAGTTTCAATTTCAGATTGTATTAAATCGTCTAAGTTTTCTAGAGAAATCTTATGTTCCAGCAATGTTGCTAAACAATCCTCCACAATTTCCGGTTTCAAATCACTTTCTTTCAAAATTTCATTATCAATTTTTTTAATTAATTTAGTTATTGTGGATCTAATTGATCCGCTTTTAGTAATATTTCTTTTCAAATTTTCACCGGTACTCATTTTGTATAGTACTGTTTCTTCCAAATATTCATAAAATCAAAGAAATAACAATAAAAAACTTACCCGTTTAATATATGCAATCGTCATAATCATATTCTCATTCTATTATTTCCCGGCGAACGTTGCACCATTGTCGCGTCGGATGGTTCAGTGGATTTCGAACACAAAATTAATTTAGGCGATTCATATTCAATAACTTCAAACGGGCATCTTCTTTTTCTTGTTTTTAATTGGAAGAACTGTATACATCTTCTATACACATTATACAAGTAATTATTTACACGTATGATACAAATTTACATGAAATTCAATATATTTTAGAATTATTCTTCTATCAAGACTGTAATCACACCATCGCGTATTAATTCTTTTTCTCTCTCTGAAAACATAAACAAAACAAAAAATATCTTGAGCCCAGGGGAGGGGTTGCCACGCGTAACTAAGATCAGGATTCATCGCCCTTTTGGCGTTAAAACATGATTCCTCACAACAATAGCAGAGAATAAAAAATAATTAAAAATCGAAAAATCATAAAGCACATACATTTTTTAGCATTTATCTAGATTAATGTTGTCTGATGTGGAGGATTTTACAACAATATATAAAACAAATTTTTATTGAAAAAAAATGGAAAAATATTTGGAAAAATAATTTTTTTTACCAGAATTGTGTAGGAATCCTATTCTTTCTTTCTTTTTTTTTCATCTTTTTTTTTTTTTTTTGGATGAAATAAATTTCTGTTTCTAGAAATTTAATATTTATAATTTGTTGTGGCAGATTTCCCTTTCTTTCATTTTGTTTAATAATGTAGTAAAGCACGTGTCCGCATCGTTAACCTAAATAAGTTGGAAGCTTTCTATTATTTTAAGATGGTGTCTTGATTTGCTTAATGACGTGATTGTTGGCTTGAGATTTTCAATTCCGGCTTTTGTTCTTCCTGTTGACGAGATCTGAAATCGGATTATAATTGCTGTTACTTAGTAGATCTTAACAAAGCTTATTGTCATTGAAAGTGTTGAATGGCACGTTAAATACTTACTAATTGAGGAAAAATTTCCTTACCGTTAAGTTGAAGCAATAATCTTTCAAATAAATTTATTAATATGTATTTAAAATCTGTGCAATTTTGCGATCTTGGCTTAAATGCAATGCGGCAGACTTTCGGAATACTTAGTGTACATAAATTTCGTAGTTGTCATGTAATAAAACATTCAAATTCTGGTGAAAAAACAAAAGATACATAATAATAAAAAGCCATTATATGCACCCCTCCCCCCCCACACACACACTTTTTTTTTTTTTTTCTAAGAAAAGAAAAACTTTACTTGGACAACAGAATACCCAGAAAACTGCAAGGGTAATAATTTTAACAAAGACACGTGTTTTGTATCGAAAATTGTTACTAGTAGTATTTTACAAGGTTTCGTATCAGGAAGACAATTTGACCCGAGTAAGTTATAGTACCTCAGATTCCGTGTACAAGAAAAAAGAGTTGGAGATCACTGCAAGCCATGATCGTGTCTGGTGGTATATATGTGCTTTGGATGGGGTTTTGTAAAAATGAAGAACCTGATGTACGTCGTTATTTCCTTTCCATTTGAGTCTCTTCAATATCTACAAGAAGAACGTATTGGATTCATAAAAATTTTCGATGGATTCATACATTTAAAAAAAATCCTCAACACGATGTGGCCGACTTTAGACAATGCCTGTCTGTAGTTCTGTGAGTCTTATCTATATGTGACAAAAATTTTGTGGGCGCTCTATCTCAAAACTAATTCACGGAATTTAATAAAATTTTAGATTCAGTTAGATCTTAATATAAATTATTAGGTTTTGGTGTAAATAGCCCAACAGCTGACGCTGCTATTCTTCATTTTTCAAGATTTTCGTTGTAGCTCTATCTCAAAAACCAATGTATGGAATTTAACCAAACTTCATATTCTGTTAAACTTTCACATAAATAGATCCTTTGGAATCCTCTTGGTGTGTGTGTGTGGGAGGGGGAAGGGGATCTCAACTTTTATTATTATTGTTACGCTAAAAATAGCTGATTGAAATTTTATCGATTACAAACAGCAATGAAATGTAAGTCTATTTTTTTTCTATCCGATTAGTTAATAAATGCGTTACTTAACTGTAAGTTTTTTTTCCAACTTTTATTATCATTATTATTATTATTATACGGTAAAAATAGATGACTGAAAATTTATCTATTACAAATAGTAACGAAATGAAGTTTTTTTTTTCTTATTTCTTACATAGCCTATTAATGTTTAATTAACCACAAGCAAGTGATATCGAAAAATCGTATCATCAAAGAATTTAATTCTCCTCAGAATTTGTAATAAGCCCAGAGTAATTAAAAGTGCTTTTTTTAATTTACTTTTTAAAATATGTACTATAATTCCAACGTCCTTTTCTAAAGAAAGATATTAATGCATTGTACGTTTATTTATATTAATGAACTGATCTTTAATTCATTTATTTCTGAGGGAATGATTGAAAATTTGCTGTTTTACATTTCATTACAAAAGAGAGATTTCATTACAAAAGTTTTATACAGATATTATTAGAATTTTGTAGTTCTTTTGTCTATAACTTTAAAGATTATATAAAGCATGAGAGCATATCTTTAAAATAATAAAACTAAACTATTGCATTTTCAGAAATAAAGGAGTGTCTATAATTAGATATTGTCATTGCAAGAAAGTTCACGCAAGAATTTCTCTAAAATTGAGATATATTACAGCAGTTTTTGAATACTGTTCTTTGCAAATTTGTTCATTTTCTAATTATCTTCATTTTCATTCGATATTGTGTATGAGATTAGTGTTCTTAATTATTTACTTTCTTCAATCTATAATAAAAGTTAATAGTACAACTTGAATTTTGACTTACGAATTTTTACGGATTTACTTGTTTTTAAGAGATTCTGAAGCACGTGTGTTACAAAATGTTAGTCTGACTTATAAAGTTTATGAAGTTATGCATATAATTCAACCAGACTTCATATGTATGTTTTTGGCTATATGGCCATGACCTACAGATTGCAGTTGAAGCTGGAGATATTCCGCCGGAAGAGGTCGCGTGGTTCCGATTTTTGTGTCAATTCCCTTATTGTATCATCGGAAAATGTATAAAATTATGCAATTCATAAAATTGAAAAAAAATTAAAATAAATAAATAAATAAAATGCAGCAAACAATGCAAAAATTGCATTTCTTTGTAGTCCCATTAGACGATTCAGGTTGAACGCAGAAAAAAAAAATTGTTTTAAATCGCATTTACTGAAAACATATTCGTCGGATTCCCACTTACATTACGCTACTTATTCACACTTTCCCGTTTAATGGAATTAAAAATATGTTTCTAAGACAGCATTAATTTGTTTCTACAAACAGGAGCTTTAGAGATATCAGAAATTCATTTCGTATGCAAACTAGACAAAGTACTATTTACTCTTGAAAAATCGTTTGATGAAATTTATTTATTTTGTTGTTCATTTCATTCAAATTTATTTTGATTGTTTTCATTAACTAAATAGCCTTTCTTCTGCTTGGAAAGAAACTCTGTCGAGTATAACTTCAAGCTCTTGTAGAAATCTGCATAGCTGCCAACTTTTACGCATTTTTGCTACCTCTAATATTGTACAGAGATTTTCCATTTGTTTAATCATAAGATTTCGACGATTAAATAAAATAATATTTACTATAAAATTTTTGTGGTAGAAAAAATGCGTAAAAGTTGGCAACTATGAATCTGCAAAATATCTCAAGTGATTAAATATGTAATTATTCTTGAAGTTGCGAAAGTATTTCTTAAGTACATTTACAAAAAAAAAAAAAAAAAAAAAAAAAATGCTGCAAGTTCAAAATTTGTTGCTATTTGATTTTTATGAAATTATTTTATTGTGCTGGCATTATTTCTACGCAATTGTTTAAATGAGTCGAAAAAACTATATCTTGGAACATACTAATTTATTTTTTAAGAAAAAGAAAAACATTTTGTGCATTGTTTTTTAATTTATATGTGGTGGTTTTCGCTGACTATTATAAACAATAAAAACAAAATCTCTGAAGAAATACTTCGGAGAAAGTATTGTGTCTTAACTGTGCCCTAAATCCTTTGTGAGTTACATTGTTTTGTTCCCCAAGCAGAAAATACATCAGTATGCGTTGGCGTTACTTCGTGGCTCCGTCAGATACACTTGTTCTTAAAAGCTTAAAACTTTGACTTCGCTCTCATAAAACATTATTAAGACTTCATCCAAGAAGCTTCTTTCGTAATCGATATTCTATACTTCATTCGTTTTCGAAAGTTGAAAAATGTTTTTCTTGGGTGATACATGTTGTTATGAATTACATATTAGTGCATATCGATGACGTAGTGCAGGTTTTGTTTTAATAGTTGTTGAAAATATTTTGGAAAAAGAACAGATAACATGAAATCTTAGGGATCTGTTTTAATTTAACTTACCGTTTTCGAAAGGTGAAAAATGTTTTTCTTGGATGATACATGTTGTTATGAATTACACATTAGTGCATATTGATGATGTAACGCAGGTTTTATTTTAAGAGTTGTTGAAAATATTTGGGGAAAATATCTTTATTTTTATAGCTTACTGTTAATTCGTAGAAGAAAAGAACAGATAACATGAAATTTTGCTTTAACTTAACGTACCGTTTTGGAAAGTTGAAAGATATTTTTCTTGTATGATACATATTGTTATGAATTACATATTAGGGCATATCTATGACCAGGGTTGGAAAAAAACCAGGTTTTTTTTAAAAAACCCAAAAAAAAACAGGTTTTTTTGGTTTAAACCGGGTTTTTTTTTTAAACATCCCTTTTTTATTACATATACATGCATATTTATTGATAAAAATAGACATTGTTGAATTATAAGTAGTATAAATGCATTTGAAAATAATTAAATTAAATAATTATAGTTAATTATGTAGAAAATTGAAAAAAAAATCATATTTTAATTTAAATAGTTATTAGTAAAGTCTTATGTTCAAACAATAAGCTACTCTACACAGTGAAACATTGATGCTTTGAAAATCTTTATAAATAATCTTTTTATTACTTATAAGAAACATTTGATGTAGTTTGTGAATATAATATTCTTTTCTACAATTAAAAAAATAATAATAAATTTGAGATTGTTCTTGGGGGGTTTTGTGTTTTGAGAGACAAATTGAAATCAACATTTATGGTCATTAGATTTAGCAGATAACTGAGGGGAAAAAATAATGTGTTATTATTAAAATACTATAACTAGCACCCAATTTTTGAATACTCATTCAACTTCATATTTTGATTTTAATTCTTAAAGATAATCTCCCCAATAGAAAAAAAAATTCTTTTATAGTTTCACTAAAATCTTAAACATCATCCAGTCATAGCTCCATATTCAAAAGCATTGTGCATGTTATGATAGATTGCTTTAAATAATCTGCATTTTTTAAATGAAAATATTTTATACTAAATACAAAATACCTATTTTTAATCTATTTTATCTTTGATCAATTCACATATTCTAAGATTTTTCTTTAGAGTAATGGAATATGGTCATTAGGGATGCACCGAATAGTGATTTTGGCCGAATACCGAATGCCGAATATTCGGCCGACAGGTGAACCGAATACCGAATATTCGGCTGGCCGAATAGTAATTGTTGGGCCGAATACCGAATATTCGGTCAACCGAATAGTTAACTATTCGGCCGAATACCGAATATTCGGCTTTCAAACGGCTTTTTATATTTCAAAGTTTAAAGGTATTAAAATGTTACTTTTAAAAACAATTTTACATAATATTTAATAAAAGAAACTTACATTTTGATAAACAAGGGTGTTTTATAAGAAAATTTAGTATTGAAAAAAAAATCTGCCTTTAGTTATTTAAGAAGCACAGTTATGAGACTTTTTGAATTAATAAAATTTTAAATTTCATGGTTTCTTCTATGAATTAAAACAAACATTTTAAAATCAAAGAGAAATAATGAAAACATGGATGAAGTAAAACTTTACAGTCTCTTAATTGTCTTTTTTCAATAACTCAAGGCAGATTTTTTTCAATATAAAGTACAAATACTTTCAACTTAATTCTGAATAAAGGAATATCTAGCTCATAGCTCTTTTCTTATGAATGATGGCATTTTCCATCCTTCCCATTATATCATATTTTACAGAAATCAAAGCATGCAAGTTGAAAATACAGTACAGTATCTTATTTATTGTTAATGCAACAAACGAAAACATAAGTTTGATCTAAAGTGAGATGAAATACAATGTATTTATGAGTCAATAAGTTGATTATGGTTTCATGAACAAAAATTGCCTTGATAGCTATTACTATTCTCAAAAGTTTTTCTTTCTTGTTTAAGGTCTTTTATTTGGGAAAAGCAAGAAACAGAATATTTAGTAAACAAAATTCAGGAACTTGCATTTGCACATCATTTATTCTTAAGGAGAATCCTAAGAAATCATCATTTTAATCCTTCTCATGGTTGATTTTCTTAAGTTATACTTTATAAACAACAAATAAATAATGTAAAAACATTCTATTTTATATAAATATGACTTTCTTTTTAATTATTTTAAATATATTTATAAATTGACAGTTAAAAGTTGAAATTGTGAAAAGTTTTTAAAAATGTGTTTTAAAAGGTTTCATTGAATATATAAGATTTTGCCGAATACTTTGATATTCGGCTGAACCGAATAGTTTGGTATTCGGCCTAACCGAATATTCGGTAACATGGCCGAATAGGCCGAATATTCGGAATACCGAATATTCGGTGCATCCCTAATGGTCATCAATGCTTACTCAATTTCATCCCATACATAAAAAAACCCTAGAATCACTATATTTAATACTTTTTGCTGAAATAAAGTGTTAAACGTAGAAAATATTTACATCCAATAATTTGTAAGTCTTAAATTGTAAATAAAAATGAGAAAATATCATTAGATTTTTTTGAAAAAAACCAATTGGTTTAAACCGTGCCAACCCTGTCTATAACATAGCACAGGTTTGCTTTTAGAAGTTGTTGAAACTATTAAGTGAAACTATCCTTATTTTTCGATACCTTATTGTGTATTCGTAGAAGATAAGAGCAGATGAGATAACATGAAATCTGAAAGATTTGTTTCAACTTTCGAAATTTGAAAAATGTTTTTCTTGGATGATACATGTTGTTATGAATTACATATTAGTACATATTGGTGACGTAGCATAGGTTTCATTTTCGGAAATGTTGAAGATATTTGGAGAAAATATCCTCATTTTTCAATACCTTATTGTAAATTCGTAGAAAAAAGAACAAATAAAATGAAATTTTAAGGATTTGTTTAACTTCAACTCACCGTTTTCGAAAGTTGGAAAATATTTTTCTTGGATGATACATGCTATTATGAGTTACATATTTCTACATATCAAAGATTATTTTGCTTTTATTTTTTAAAAAGTGGTATCTAAGTATTATAAAGTTAGATTCATAAGTGAATACAATTCTGGAAGAATTTACGCAGTGGAAAATCAAGTAAAATCAGCGGACGTTATGAAATTGAAAGGCGCTTTCACAGCTTTGTGCTTTCACACTATAGTGAAATATTGTACTGACAGAACAAATGTAATTCAAAGCTTTTATGGTGTGCATGTGCGAGTTGTGTCATAGCTTTTTTGAAAGTCCCTGACTCATCTTTTTTTCTATTGTCTTTCATGGCAATTTTGGAGACTAATATCAACTTGGAACTGCTGCGAGTATATAGATTTTTCTTCTTTGCATGGCCTTTTTTTTTTGTGTGTGTGTGTGTGTGTGTGTGTGTCTTTGGCGAAGAAGATCATCATTTTGACCTGACCTTTTTTATTAGAATTTTTTTTTCTCCTCATTGTTCCTTTAAATGAGCTAGCTACTTAAACATCTCTACAATTGTGCCCTGTAGATTCAAAAAGAACATCCGGTGGCTGATAATTTTATTGTTAAAGTGTGTGCTAATAGGTAACTAACGTTTGACCTCGAAAGTTGGTCTCTACTGCTCCTTATACCTTATTTAATGCATGAAGGATCATGTATTTCAGCACTGTTTTGTTGTAAACGTTTTGCGTACTGCGAAAAAATATATTTGATTATTTGATTGATGAGTGAAAGCGTTGTTTTTTTTTTCTTTTTATAGAAAGAATGATTTTTCACTTTAACTCTTCTTGATGTGAAACAGAATTCTAAAGTCCATCTTTTTTTCTTCCTAAAAACATTAAAACTTCCTTCTAACAAGAAAAGACGTATAATATTGTCATTAAAGGTATTTTTAAATCTAAAAGGGCAACTTTATGACATTAAGTCTAATTTATTTTTGTTCGGAAATGCAATAAACTAGTAGGTGTTTTTGTTCAGAAACTATCTAATCGAAGTGGGGTTTTTTTTCTCCAAATGTAATAGATTTGTTAGAAAACATTGTCAAAGTTGGCATTTTGAATCGATTTTCCGCGCGAAAGAAGAATATAATCACTCAAAGAAGAATCAAAATATCCTTTTAGTGTCATAAAAATCTCTTATAACTCAACAGGTAATTTATTTATAAAAATAAATGGGAAACAGAATTTGATTCCAAATAGCTTTCATAGTCAGACTTTCCGGTTTTATGTCATTTCGTTAAAAAAAAGAATTTGTAAATGTATCAAAACGTTTTGCGTTAGTTGATGAGAGAAATTAGAGCATCCTCAAACTCATCGGAATGAGCGTCTTTTACAGAATTTTTAATCTTTTATCACCGGTTTTTTTAAAGCAGAAATTCTTGTTTAATTAAATTGCGAAAATGTTCGGAATCGCAATAAAATTTTACTGATGAGAATAATCAAGGATTCTAAACACCATTATGCGGCACGTACGCGGGTCACTCGTCTCCAAGTGGTTACAGGAATCTGGAAAGTTTGAAATGGCGAAAAAAAATTATTTATTGTTATTATTAAATATATTTATTGATTTCGACCGACAAATTCAGAAGGGTGGTAATAAGCATCAAGAAAATGAAAAAAAAAAAAAAATCATTAAACATGGGTTTTCAAATCACTTATTTAATCACAAATACAGGGTGTTTCATCTAAGTTGAAGTCAAGTTGACAGTAATAATTTTTAAAAAAATGTATAAAATCAAAACACTGCAATTAAATTGTAACGATATTTATCTTGTTTTTATGAAATGATAACATCATGAAGTGTTCCAGAAAAGCTGGTTGCTCATGTAATCCGTATGATATCTTATGAACTGGTATCTCAGTCCAAAATGTGAAGCTTCAAATGCATACTACTGGTGTATATAATGAAAACTTTTGCGACTTTTTTTTTTATGTTATCACATTTACAAGAAAAATGAACGTCGATTAAACAAATATGTAATATACTTCAGTTTTGTAAAAGTTATTACCGACAACCCAAGTTGAAATGTATCGCATCGTCAGAATATTAACTGCGATATATTTTTTTTTTTTTCGAATTGATTGTGCAATTTGAGACGTAAGACTACAATCTTTCGGAATTTGTTTTCCAATTTTAATGTACTGAATGGTTTGGACTATTAAGATCAAATGAAAACTATAAAAAAAAAAAAAAAAAAAAAAAAAAAAAAAAAAAAAAAAAAATCAAATGGTCAGTTCTTTGCGGTGTTCGATGCGTAAAAGACTTTCTGGTCATGCGCGAGTGTTTTTTCTAGTTCTCAATGAAAAAAGTGATTTCTTTTAGATTTTTCACTGTCGTTTTTAATCAATATCACGATTAATTTACAAATTATTAAAACTCACAGCTTCAGCTGCACCAGCGAAGGCGTTAGAGTATCCTCACAAAAAAATTCAGCTTTGTACGTACTGTAGATTTCGCTAGCTATTGCAGGCAGGCACACACACGCACAAAGAGAGAAACTTACTTTTACTAGTATTAGTATAATTTTTTTTATAAATTTTGCTCCAGGTATAATCGAGAAGCAACTTAACAAGCAATTACATAAAAACACTGTGAATAAAAAAATATGGAACCTGCACTTTAATCGTAGCAAAAGTTGTTTTCGAGTTTAATTTTGGCCTTGACGATTTAGAAAAAAAGTTTGGCTCAATTCGGATCTCAGAAAGCGAGATTTGTTGCTAAATGACATAAACAGGCAGGAAAACAATCGTCGTGAGCCTCATTTTTATATGTATTTATACGTATATTATTTTTTTAGTCGATTTATTATTTGTATTAATAACTTTTAATTGCAAAAAATGTTATAATGTACTATATATATTTACACATATTTTATATAAACATATTTTGTGTTTTAGATACATTTTACTTCTGCTTGTATAAAAAATTCGATAAATGATTTCTACATATTCAAAAAATTGCTTATGTATTTAAAACAGTGAATAGGTTATCATAAAATTTGTTTCCAAAAACTTCGTTCGCCTTCGTTTATTATTTCGCCAAAGCTGAAAAAAAAAAAACCACGTATCTGTTGTATGATATGCATAAATTCTTTAAAATTTAAAATAACTTTTTTTCTTTAAATCTTTGCAAATAAAGTGTCAGACACTGGTTCATTTTATGTCCATTATTGGTTTTACAAAATCGGGATAGTGCCAGTTTGTGAAGTTATTGACTATATTTATAAAACAATATTTAATAATATATATAAATTTTCAAAATTTTGTCAACAATAATCTGTTTTTACTGGACTTTAATTTCTCAAGTATTAAAAAAGTTATGAAAATATCGGTAATAATGTAAAATCTTCAGTATTAAAATATTCTTAAATATAAAATGGATTTAAAATTTTGTAACATTGATTTGAACGAAAAATAAGGTGTAATTCTTAAGGCGTCAGTTACTCGGGGTATCACCCTATATCCGTTTTATCAAGATTTTTATTGTAATAAATATTTATTTGGAATTGGTGTTATTTTAGTTGTCTTACAATGAAATTTTCTCAGCACAATTTTCATAAAACAATTAAAAAATACATTTTTTTATTTACTGAACTGCAATTTTAATGCGATCAAAAAGTGTTTTTTAAGATTAACTAAGTGTTGTATTTTTAAAAAATAAATAAAAAGACTTATAGTGAAGAAATGAGGTTAATATTTCTAAGTTAGAAAGGTGTCAAGAAGAGTAAATAAATATTTTCTTTACCAAGATTTTCCCTGTTCGAAATTTTCCTATAATCGAAATTTCTTCTAAAAATTACCAGTGTTGTAGTCGTAAAAATAGCAGAGAGTGTACGGTATAAGCAGAAGGTATATGCTGATGTCATGAATGTTCATTGATAGGGTATGCTAATGCTTTATTTGAGAAACAGAGGGTATACGGAACTTCTTTAAAAAATCCAGAGGGTACACGGCGTATACCCCCACTACATCTCTGAAAATTGCGACAAAACGCCTGCAATAACTGGCATTTGATTTGTTCATATACTTACTGGCTGTAGTAAACTTTAGTTATGATGAAAAACATTTCTCTTTTATAAATATCTGTAATGCAGTGACATCTTTTGACGAAAATATAAACTGTTTTTGACCTAGCTAAATCAAATCACTTACTTTTAACTAGAGATCGGGTGAAAATTCTGTTTCATTTTCGTTTTCGGACGAAAAAAATCTGGGTTTCGCCGAAAATTCATCTTTGGCGATTTCAGTGGGAAAAAAAATGAACAAAATAACTATAAATACAGTCATAATTAATTTTAATTCAACCCTTTTAAATGTACCGTACAGTAACGTAGCAAGCGGGGGGCGGAGGGGGCTGTCCGTCCCGGGTGTCATTCTCTAAGAGGTGATATACAATCTCTTTTTGCAAATCTATATATATATATATATATATTATAAGATTTTGGTAAAGAATTCTGAAATAAAATTTAAATTCTAGCTTACGACGCAACAGAGTTAATTTTCTTTTCTTTGGGAATGCCAATTTTTTCTAAATAAGACCAGGGAACAAAATACAACCTATCAGACGAATGGGTAGCGAAAGCGAATTTTAAAAGAAAGACTTCTAGAAAGACTTACCTTCTACATATAGACATGGCATTAACTTATGCGGATTATAAATCGCTCCAGTGCGGTCTTTTTTTTTTTTTTTTTTGTATGCAGGAGGGCAAAAGATAAATAAGGAATGACATGAGCATTTGTTGTAATAACATAGCATTGTGATTGAAAAAATATGACGGATAAGGCAGGGGGGGGTGACACCATTTACATCCGCCCCGGGTGTCACCCATTCTAACTACGCCACTGTCCGTAAACCAGGGTTACTTTGTCACGTTTCAGACATATTTTTGTAAATAACATTTTTTATTCTTCGAATTCGGGTTTAAAAAAATACAGGCATATCGACCTAAAGATTCACTTCAATATCAAGGCGGATTCAAACACATACGAGAACCATTATAAGGAGGAGGAAAGAAAAAAAGAAAAAAAAAAGAAAGAAATGCAGGGACAAAGTTATCCCGTGTTCGAGGTAACTTTGACTTTGTTACCTAACTACAAATGTGTTTTAAGTACTCGCAATAGGCAATTTATGATAAAGTGAACTCACGTGTCGATTTAAAACAGAAAAAAAAAGTACAATCTTTAGATCACTTAAAAATATTTTAATGACAAAAGTTTGCGATTTATTGTGAAAAATATGATTTTCCAATTTTTTTTCTTTGGGTGATAGCATTGATTAGATCACCACATGGAGTGTTCTTGATAAATATAAAGATATTGTCTCTCTTTAGTTTAAGGTATTTTATTATTGTCATCATGAAATCGTGCTTAAGGAAAAACCCGAGTCAGCCACTGCTCCCAAATTCTTGGAAATAAACTGTCCTTTTTCATGAGTAAAAATTGTCGAACGACACACAGACTTTACGTGTCTTCCAAGGCATTTATTGACAAGAATACTATAGTCGATTCTCGTTAATTTGAAATCGGGTAAATCGAATCTTCGCGTAATTCGAACTAAACATAAAGTCCCGAAATTTTCAATAGTAAAGTTGCAAAGTAACATTAAAAATTTTCATTATTCGAACTCATTTTCTCTTGACATCGTTTAATTCGAACTAGAGCCGTACCGAGTACTCGGTAAGTACTCGGTATTCGGCCTACTCGGCCAATACCGAGTAGTTGTAAGAATTTCATTTTTTAAGCATATGAATTGATAACTGATCTGTAAAAATTATTCGAATATCAATGTATAATATATGTAGTAATTCATAAAACTTTTTACTCTGTATTTAACAATATGTCTGCAAAATATAAAAAAGTTAAGAACAAAATCCCTAAAAAAATTTCACATTTGTACAAATAAAAATACTTTTTTATGTATAGGAAAACAGAAACGACTTATTTTGGATAAAGAAACTGAAAATACAATTAATGCAATAAAAAATTAATAATTAAATTTATTATTTTTCAAATTATGGTGCAAAAACACCAAACATTCTACATTACTAGTGAAAAATGCTCCAAGGAGCAGTGCAAAAGCAGAATATGATTTTAACTGAGCATTAAAAAGTAATGGACAAGTTTATTTTTTGGAAAAAGTACACAAACATTTAAAAGTAATGAACAAGTTTATTTTATTGAAAAAATGCCCAAGCATTTAAAAGTGATGGACAAGACTTGAAACTGAGTCAAGAACTAGTAAATAATTTCCTCAAGACTTGAAAATGGCTGATCATGCTCTTATGTGACAAGCATATTCAACGTCCTTTTTTTATCCCTGTCTATCTTAGTATAGGCATGTTGGCAGAATCTAACACTGTGCTTTAGAAAAACTCAGTTTTCACAACAAGTATTAGATACAGTATCTATATTAAACACATCCTGGCCCCTCTTTAACAAAGCCTTGATATTACTGCTTTGCACTGTATTTACTCTTATCACAACCATTTTTTGCACGCAATCTTATCACTAAAAAACAGTTTTTCTATCCAATCTTTTTTCTAAAAATTTTTAAGCGGATTTTTATTAGCAAAAGATAAAATAGTGCTAAATTTTTTATATTTTCATAAGTAATCGATAAGTTTATCAAAAGCACTGTATATTTCAAGTAAATTTTGATTTTAATAAAGTTAGAATACTTGATAAGCACGTAACATGTACAACCAAACAGCAACTGCTTTTCCATTTTTTTATGTACTTGGACATAATAAAATTGCCATAAGAGTTACTACTTCACAAGTAAATTGTTAAGGAGCAGCATGTGGTAAATTTAGCTACTTCATCAAAAACTTGCTCTGAAAGTTCAGCTTTTATAGAGCACAATGTTATATTCTGATAACGTGTCAATACTAACAAGGAAGGTCTCCATACGGGCATACTCAGAAAAATCTGAAAAAATTACAGAATGTTCTTCTCATATAGTTATAGATGTTTATAAAAAAAATTTCGGCGGAACCTCCTTATAACGTCCGTAAAAAAATAATAAAAAATTCGTTTATTTGGTGATTTATCTCCGGTTGGCGAAAAAACGAAATTTTGAAAAATACGCTTTTACGCTTCGAATACTTTTTAAAGAAAAAACTTTCTATGTTCAATCTCTATAAATAAAAGGAATTCTGAGGATAATTAATTGAATAATTGAATAATTATTTGAGGCACAGGGGAAAGCAAATCTTGGCAATGCGCCAACTCGGTCCAGAGGAAGCAAATCTTGGCAATGCGCCAACTCGTAAAAGGAATAAAGCAGAAGAAATATAAAACAGATAATGTATTTATCACAAAAAATCGTCTGCTAAGAAAATCTTTTTTCATTTTGAACTTCTATAAATAAAAGGACAGATAGGCTCTCAAACAGTGAATCGTCGAATATAATTGAAGAACAAATGGAAGAACAAATGGAAGAACAAATGGAAGAACAAATGGAAGAACAGATGGAAGAACAGAAAGAAGAACAGATGGAAGAACAAATGGAAGACCTCTTCATTAACAATAAAAAAAGATATGCAAACGAAACCCCAGAACACCGAGAAGAAATTGTGGGGTTGTAGAACTGGCATTCAGATAGTCTTCGGGCTACTGAGGGCGGGCAACCGTCTAGTTTATTTAAATAAGTTTAGTTTAAGTAATTTTAGTTTTGTTGCAACAAAATGCAGCAGATTTTTAACAGTGGTCAATTCACAGTGCTATGGAGCATTCTCATTGGTCAGAAGAGAGATATTCTATAAAAGTAGTGGAGTGACGTTGCAGTAAATGCTGCAGATTTTTAACAGTGAAGTCAATTAAAATCAATTTTTAGATTCGTTAAAATCGTCTGCTTTTGGCGAGGAAATGCACTGCTCGCCAAATCCCGCGTCGATTTCAGCTTTTCACGCCAATTATTCCAAACTATTTTATTTTTTTACATATCTAATAATGCAATTCCGCCGCTAATTTTCACTGATCCTTTATTACCTACATGAGTAGTTTAATTCGTATTTTTTTTCAAAAAATTCTGAGTATACCCCCAATGGAGACCTTCCTTGTAAGATAGACAGGGATAAAAAAAGGACGTTGAATATGCTTGTCACATAAGAGCATGATCAGCCATTTTCAAGTCTTGAGGAAATTATTTACTAGTTCTTGACTCAGTTTCAAGTCTTGTCCATCACTTTTAAATGCTTGGGCATTTTTTCAATAAAATAAACTTGTTCATTACTTTTAAATGTTTGTGTACTTTTTCCAAAAAATAAACTTGTCCATTACTTTTTAATGCTCAATTAAAATCATATTCTGCTTTTGCACTGCTCCTTGGAGCATTTTTCACTAGTCCTTCTATTTTTCCATATTCCATAGGGATATTGCACAACTTCTTTTGTATTTTATATATAGAAAACAAAATCTTATTTGTATTGAAATTAAAAAATGCTACATACTCTAATACTCTGGTGTTACAAATTTAAAAAACTTTTTAAACAGGTTTTTCTGTACCAAAATTCTACGGTGGTTTTCAAAAAAAAAAAAAAAATAATAATAATAATCAGTTTTTTACTAAAGTGAATAAAATAATAAATCCTTTCAAAGAATAGATTTTTCATTCAAATATCCATTATTTTTGCCAAAAACAGGAACTTTTTTTATGCAAGAGTAAAGTTTGATGCAAAAACCATGCTTCTTTTTTTTCTTAATCCGTATTTTTTAAATGTATTACATTTTTACTGCTTACCTTCTTTTAATGAAAGATTTCTTTTTTATACAAAAAAAGGATAGTCTTTTTGAACATTCAGACATTGGATACTCTTCGTCTGGTATTCTAAAAAGTGGGTTGACTTTGATGCAACGTATATTTGAAATTCCCTCAGATAAGCACTATCAAAGAGACAGTGCAGTAATCAGTCAAAGAAGACTGACAGAAAATTATCATCATCGGGAATTCTGAGACAGCAAAACTGCCCTCAGCTGAGACGAAGATCACTACATTTTTAGGCAAAAATGTAGGTAACTGCACTCTGAGCCTTGGTTAGCTCCATTAATGGCAGCTAGGATACCCATAGCCATACCCACGTTACAGTTACACCCCATAATGAGCATGTAAAAGTAGAGTATAAGTACCACTACCAAGGTGATTTCCATCAGGTGCCCTATAATAGCAACACCATCAGGGATCCTTCAGGTGTCCTTCTAGAAGCAACACCATCAGGAATTTAAATCCCCACATGGGGGAAGGAAGCCTCTACATAGAGGCAAAAAGACCTTCACAATGAAGGCCAGTAAGAGCGGCTGTGCCTCATGACCGGCACCCACTCTGTGTACTCTTTGGTCCATGAGTGACTCTTGGTACACTCCTTTGAATTATTGTAAACAGGCATGCACAGTAAAAATTTTCCAGGGGAATGTCTCAGCAAAAAGTCTATAGATAAGTTTAATTTAGAAAAATTTGAAATCTATCCAAAATAAACAAAAATATGTATAAAATTTGAAAAGAAAAACATAAAAGTTTGTTCCCAAAACAGTCTAGAACATTTTTGGTGGCAAGGGGTGGTAGAATCTCCATGGTGCAGGGTTTACTTCTAAGACTCCTACGTGCATGTATGCTTGTAATCCAGTCATGCCCATCTTAGAGGCAAATGGGCCTTCTTAATGAAGGCCAGTAAGAGTGGCTGTGCCTAATTGCTGACACCCACCCAATGAACACTTTGGTCTGTGAGTGACTCAAGGTACACTCCTTTAAAATGTTGTCCTTTATTTCTACTGCAGAACTTTATTACCTATAATTTTTGCAATTAGAGTGCTCTGCTAGATGAAAAAAGAAAAGTACCATATTTTGCTGAAAATTTTTATGTAAAAAGCAAAGATATATACTGTACTGCCCAATTGTTCATTGTTCTTCAATCGATGCTTTTAACTGTCTAAAACCACAAAACATCATTTAAAGTTTTTGTAAAAATAACAAATAAACATCTTTTAAACTAGGCACAAAACGCGTTCTGCTCTGAATGTCATCATAATTAAGATCATTAATGTGAATCCATCTATTAGAGGGCGCATTCTATTAGAATAAATACGGTATATATTTATAGTAAATACACTTTGTTAAAGTACAGGGCCCCAATATTTGACAGGTATGCCAGGCATTTTTGCCATTGATGCCATTGTGCTAAAAACAAAATATAAATAAATGAAAAAAATGGATAAAATATAAATTTGGCATGGTGCAAAAAATTGCCTAATTTAAAATTAAAAATCAAATTTGACAGCCACCAGGGCTAGACACCGTGCATAATTATTCAGTAAATGATTCATTAAAAAATGACAAAAATCAGCATGTCAAAAATTTCAAAAAAATTCATAATTCGTTAAAAAATTAAGTTAAAAATAAGAGAAAAAAAAGCATTCTGTATTTTTTTTATGCTTAATCGAATGGTGTAACTGGTTTTTCTCTCCGATGATCAGAAGTACCTTAGATTGATGACTGCTATTCTTTTATTTCATCTTGTAAAAAAACTGTTTAACGTAAAGCTATGAATTTTTGCAGGATTAATTAGCATCGCAAAATCTTTAAAATAAACTTTACCGCAACATTCTATCTGCAATAGAACGTTAGATATACCCATTTATGACCAATTTTGGAAAATACGCAATTTCAGAAAAACCGCCCAGCGAAATAACGTTTTCTCGATGACTACCCCGGGATAAAAAGTTTGTCTTTTGTTTAAAAAAAATTAAGTTTTTATCTTTAGTAGTTTTCGAGAAAAGTGCTGTGACACAAAATTTTTGTCCGATTTTCAGAATACTCTGCAGTACACCTACAGTATGCCATAAAAAAAAATAATTTTTGTGCTATGTTGTGCTTCTTGGTCAGACGAACATTTAAAAAAAAAAATCATCAAAATTGGATAAGTATTTAGTTAGTTATTGCAAAAAGAAAAATTGAAAAATCCGTGTTTTTGCGGTTTCCTATGCTTAAGCATTATCGCTCAATCATTATTATTGTTGCGCGCTGCCGCGCGCACAATGATCAGTAGACAGGGCATTTCTTTTGCTACTATAAATTTGGCCGGCCTCTATTATGTTCAGAATAAACAGTTGTTGAAGGTGAATATAAGAGTGTTTTGCAAAGTTGTACATAATCAAAAAAGTTTCTCCCCCCCCCCTCACCATGCAAATGGAGTGTCAGTTTTACAAGTCTTCTGTTAAGAAAGCCTGTAACTCTTTTTGTACCAATTCTTCATACGGTGATTTTAAACTAGTGCTAGTGCCACAATCTTTTTGTTCATTCACAATTTCCTCAAAACATTGCCAGAAAATAGATGAACTTTTTGCTAGCATTTTCTCTTTTGGTTCGTTGACATTAGCATTCTCATATTTATTTTTAGGTGCGTTCGTAATTATGTAAATATGTAGCACCTATTGTTGTCGTTCAGTCCGTCCGCCTGTCTGTCCGCATATAACAACGCAAAAACTACCCAACTGAATCGTTTGAAATTTAAAATACATAATTATTACATAATTTTGTCGAGTCATTTCAAATTTTATGAAAATCGGATGCATAGATCAATAACAGGGACAATCAAAAGGATTCCGTTACATTACGGCCAGTGGGGAAAAAAGTTTCAAATGCATTTTAATCGTTTGAAATTTTAAATACATAATTATTGCATAATTTTGTCAAGTTATTTCAAATTTTATCAAAATTGGATGCATAGTTCAACTACAGGGACAATCAAAAGTGTTCCGTTACATTACGGTTAATGGGGGAAAATGTTTCAAATGCATTTTAATGGTGTTACTCATTCGAACGTAATAAAATTGATATGCATCTATAAAGTACATATTATAATATATATTTTGCATAATCTGTGGTGCAAAGAATATTTGTTATTGATTTACAAGGCCACACAAAAGTATTCCATTACATAATGGTATAGGGCGAACATTGTTTGGTGCGCATTTTAATTGTAATTATTTACTAGCAAAAGCTATGCTTTGTTTGGATTCGCGAAGCATTATTTCATTAGTTATTTATCGGAAAGTAACCATTTTTTTATATTATTTGGTACTACTTGATTATCCTGTTGACCAAATAGGTACCGCCAAACTAAAAGATTAAATGCTAATGATGATGGTAAAAAATATCACATTCACATAACATTAAACTCGTATCACGTGTTCGTTATGTCATCAAGTTATTTTTATTATGAAGTTTTATTTGTATTCTTAGTAATGTTTCATTAATTTATTTGTTCTTTCGTTATTTAAAATAAAAATTATGTCGATCTGTTTAATTTGGCCAATTGTTTGGCGATTTGTATAATTTGGCGAAATTAATTGACGGGATAATCAAGTAGTACCTTAATTCGACTTTTTATTTGGATTTTTATTAATGTTTTACTAATTTATTTGATTTTTCGTTATTTAAAAAAAAAAAAAAAATGCGTCAATTTGTTCAATTGTGCTAATAATTTGGCTATTTGTGTTATTTGACGAAATTGGTCGACGGGATAACCAAATAGTACCCGATGATGACATAAAAATCACGTATATTATGTTGAATGTCATGTAATGTGACATTTATGATAATCCATTATTGGCATTTAATCCTGAAATTTGGAATTATATTTTTGGTCGACGGGATAATCAAGTAGTACCCAAAAATGTACTATGTTATAGTATCTATGGAATGAGGTAATAAAGTACAAAATCCTATAATATCTTGATAAAAATTAATAATTTGCCCACTGTATTTAAGCTGACCACCTTTAATGCGATAAACAGTAATAACTGGACGAACTTGGGCAATTAATTTCTCCTCGACGAATGTTAAGCCCTTTAATTTTTAGGGATCCATATTATTAGCTAAAGAAAAAGTATTTAGTTTCTTATTTACTATACATTTATGGCAAGTCTTTTAAGATCCGTCAGAGTGAATGCCAAGCCAAGGATGATGAAAAATTTTACAAAAATATTAATTTAAAAATTTTTTGTGCATCTTCGAAATTTAAAGCATTTTTACGAGCACATGCATTCTCTTATCAGAAGAGATTAGTCATGTCGTCCTTTTGGCACAGATGTCATATACGCACCACATTGGCGCTATTTTTTTTCAGACGCCAATGTCATATATGCACCTGAATATTTAATTGGCGACAAAGTGTAGTTATTTTGCTTGACATGGTAACCCGGCTGCTGTTTATTTATTAATAAATTGTTTATTTAATTTTATTTCCTTTTTTTTAATTATATAAATTGTTTTGTTCCACAGGTATTAATTACACTTTTTAAAATTTATTGTTATTCCCTTTTTAAAATACTAGGGGGGCCCCGCCCCCCTGCTCGCTATGCTCGCCAACCCCCCGCGTAATCGCTTCGCGATTCCAAATTATTGTCTACCCCTGCTTGCTGCGCTCGCCAATAACCCATGGTATGAATAAGCAGTTGCAGACCTTTCAAATGATGTGTCACACGACTGGTGTTGTAAAGAAATTAAAAATGTGCCCCTCTGGGGACAGAGTGGGAGGCGACACAAAAGACATCCATAATATGAATAAGCAGCTGCAGACCTCTCAAATAATGTCACACGACTGGTGTTGTAAAGAAATTAAAAATGTGCCCCCCTGGGGGGCAGAGTGGGGGATGACACACAACACATCCATAATATGAATAAGCAGCTGCAGACCTCTCAAATGATGTCATACGACTGGTGTTGTAAAGAAATTAAAAATGTGCCCCCCTGGGGGGCAGAGTGGGGGATGACACACAACACATCCATAATATGAATAAGCAGTTGCAGACCTTTCAAATGATGTGTCACTCAACTGGTGTTGTAAAGAAATTAAAAATTTGACCGCCCCCCCCCCCTGGGGAGAGCAGAGTGTGGGGGTGACACACAAGACATCCATAATATGAATAAGCAGTTGCAGACCTTTCAAATGATGTGTCACTCAACTGGTGTTGTAAAGAAATTAAAAATGTGACCGCCCCCCCCCCCCCTGGGGAGAGCAGAGTGTGGGGGTGACACACAATACATCCATAATATGAATAAGCAGTTGCAGACCTTTCAAATCTTGTGTAACACGACTGGTGTTGTAAAGAAAATAAAAATGCGTCCCCCCTGGGGAGCAGAATGGGAGATAACACACAAGACATCCATTATATGAATAAGCAGTTGCAAACTTCTCAAATGATGTATCAAACGACTGGTGTTGTAAAGAAATTAAAAATTTGGCGAAATATTACAGTTATCGCCAAGTTGGCGTCACTTTTGACAATTAATTTTGGTCGCCAAATTTGGCGATATATCGCCAAGTTGGCGACAAACTTGGCGATTGTTGGCGATGGTAACCTTTCCTCTCTTTGTGGTAACCCATATGGCGATGCATAGACGGAGCCCTTTCCTGATTGGTCTATTCGACTCATGGAAGGAGTGGACAACCCGGATTCGTTAGTTCCGGAAATCTTCCACATCAGCATCATTCCAGGAGTCATTCCTTTTAAGGCTAGTTTTTTTTTACTATAGAAGGATATGGTACTACTAGGTTATTCCGTAAACCGAAAAATTATCGCCAAAATATAAGATTAAATGCCAATAATGGATGATCGTGATTGTCACATTCAGTGACTTTAAATACGATTCACGTGTTTAAAATGTCATTAAGTGATTTTTATTTCGACTTTTTATTAATATTTTTATTAATATTCTACTAATTATTTGTTTTTTCGTTATTTAAAATAAAAATTATGTCAACATGTATAATTTGTAGCACCCAAATTATGGAACTACTTTGATATCCCCCCCCCCCCCCAAATCGTTGGCTATTAGTTTGGCGATTTGTGTAATTTGACGAAATTGGTCGACGTGATAACATAGTAGTACCAAATATATATATGGTAACTGGTATTCGAAAACCAGGTTTTTGCCGAATTGGCGTCGGAAAAATCGCGCCGATATGGTGTGTATATGACACATATGCCGTCGTTTTTTACGCTGGTATCTAACCTCTTGCCTTAAAGCTATATCATATTCGCATTCTTTTCATCCAGTAAGTATATGTTTCCTTGGCATTTTTTATAATAGAACTAATAAATTGTTTTTAAACGGCAAACTATTTAAAAATAGTACTACATATACCAAAATAATAATATGTATGTTTCATTTGGTTTAATTTTTAATCTTCGAAATCAAATAACTCTTTATATGATGAATTTAACAATTAATTTTATTTTTTTACAATTTTTTTGTTGCCACTTCACGAAAAAAAAAATAAAACACAATATAATTCTTTTAATATGCGTAAGTGACATCGGCGTAAATGATTGTCGGAATAAAGTAAGTACATTTTATTTATTTAATTAATCATGATTCTGTCTACAATTGTTAACTCTATGAATTATTTATTCTTCTGAAAATATGCATGTTTCATTTCTTATTTCTAAAAATGCGTCCGTAATGGAAAAACATGTAAAATAAATTAATTAAAATAATATTTTTTTAAAAAAAGTTATTCTGTAAAAAAAAATATATTGTGCAAATCTACAGATCATAATTTATATTTTTGTTTAATTTCGAATCAAAATATTGAATAGTTTTTTTGTAAAGCGTACGACAAAAAGTAATTTGAGTGGGCTAGTAGAGGATTCGCTTCGCTCATCCTAACAATTTTATGAGATTGATATATGAGGGCAATATTTTTAAAACTTCGTTATCGTACGAACGCACTTCATTTGCTACGCTTCACGTGCAATTCTCAACTTGTTTGTTTCTTTGGTGCATTTTCAAGTTCTAGATCATCTAAACTCATCAATTTTAGAGCTTGCTTTTTAAAGCAATTTTAATTTACACATTTATAATTTCCATTGATAAGGTTAGTTTTTTACTGAGATATTTAAAAAATAATAAATTTAAAATAACATAATATAATCTGTACACATAAAAAATGAAAAGAAACTGCAAAGCCAATACATTTTTTTTAATCAGAAGAAAATAAGGTACAGACAGTTACAAAATAAATATGAAATGTTTGCATTATTCAATGAATTGTTACAGTAACCAATAAACATTTTTATTTTTGATAGACAGATTTCAATGTTTGGAATAAATTGGAGGGTTAAAGAATGTTTAAATTTTATATTAGTTAATAACTGTAGTTGTCATGTATCAATTCTCCTTTTTTATTATTTTTGAACTGTCAAAAATTGTCTTTAAAAGGTGCACAGATAAATTTCAAATTTAATGAGTTAATTTGTTTATACTATATATGTATATTATGTTATTGTACACACAGGTATAGATATGTGTACATAGGTATATTTATATATATGTACACCTAAGCTCACATTATGCACACATCAGTGTTTTATTTTCTTATCATACAACTATTCGGTACTCGGCATTCGGTACTCGGTACTCGGCCGAGTAGTCAGTGGCCGAGTACTCGGTACTCGGCTACTCGGCCAAAGTACTATTCGGTACACCACTAATTCGAACTAACGAGATTCCGATTTTTCATTTTTCCTTACTTTTTCCTGGACTTCAGATCCTTGAAAAAACTTTCTTTTTTTCATTTTTGTCAGAATTCTTCTGATCAAGTGTACATATAGTCCCATGCATCTGATTTCGCTTTTTTAGTACCCCGTCTGTGCATCAATGACACCTCCATTCCATCTTCGTTTGTGTTTGTTCCAATCCCTTAATTAGTTTATCTATTTATATCTTTTAATTGAATATTAAGTAATATTCTAATGATAACAGCCGAAAACAATTTGAAAAATACTATAACATTCATTCCTTTGTAATGGTGCCCCTTAAAACATGTTTTCCTCTCATACTTTCCATAATTCGAACTGTGGATAATTCGAACATTTCTTGTAGTCCCGACGAGTTCGAATTAACGAGAGCCGACTGTATGTGTTATTTGGAATGTTGGGACAGCCAGTCTTTTATCATGTCACTATTGACAGGTGCCACAGCATTTGCCATTCTCTTCAGTATAACTGCGATAATGTCGGACCCGTGTTTTTTGCTGGTTCTTACTTTTCATTAATTCCCTAAGACGTATAAGAAAAGACATAATTAATTGGATGAATGAAACACACGAATATGTATAAAACAGTAATAAACCCGTTTATATATAAGGTGGTAAGTTACTCCCAGCTGTCAAAGAACTTGGTTTTTAGAACGGGAGGTGTCAGCACAACAGACAATCTCACGGATGAAAAACTAAGATTATTTAAATCTCGAATAGCATATTATATCATGGTGGAAAACACCTAAAAACTTATTTTTAACGGTTGACTCATGATTTACCATCATGTTTCTGTGCTCCCAATCCTCCATATTTTCATACTTTTGGGTGCAGGAAAGCACAAAGCATAGGAAGGCATAGTAAACCTATGAGTCAACCTCTAAAATAGGGGTTTTAGGTGTTTTCCACCATGATATGACCCAGCAGACCGATTGCATTTTAATATGCCAATCGAGATTTTCACCCATGAACTCGATGACGTGATTGTCTGTGCTGACGCTTGCCGTTCTATTACGCTACGTTCAAAAATTCATGAAAAATGCTTTGAAAGATTAAATTTTCTCGAATTCATAATTCGAGGAATAAAGGCAGGGTTGCCACGCCACCTGGAAAACCTGGAAAACACAGGGAATTTTAAATCTCCGCCCAAAACAGGGAAAATCCAGGAAATTTCTTTAAAAAACCTAAAAAATCTGGAAAACACAGGGAATTTGGTAATGGCAAATTATAACATTTCTAATTAGCCTTCATACACGCATATATTTTTTCGCACTCAACATGGAATAAATGTGTTGCAGTACAGGAAAAATACAGGGAATTTTTTTTCAAGATTAGAGTGACAACCCTGAAAGGGTTTAAAATATCTAAATGAAAATCTCATTTTAAATTTCAAATTTTTCCAATTTCATATTTTTCTTAAAAGTATATATAAATTTATATTTTTGTATGTATTGCCTCGTGCAATATTATAAACTGAATGAATGTCAGATAACTTATTTAGAACACTTCTTTCTTTTACAGGTTCGTATTCCAGCCAATTATATTTGCAGCCACAACAAACTCAGCATGGATATTTCACAAATGATAGCTTTTTTATCACATGCTTCACCACCGATGACAATATCGATCAGTTACGGTGGAGTGACTTCGAATCTAACACAATCGATTCAACGGATGGGAGGTACGTAAATATATCCAACCCTTTTCTCATTTTACTGGCTATCTCGCCTAATAAATCTAGCAGTATACTGGAATTAATTTTGAAAGGATAATAATCCGTGAAAATTGTGGGCCATAATAACAAAAAAAAAAAAAAAAAAAAAAACTGCTCTTTGAGCCCGTTCTATTTGTATGGCGAAGAATTATTTTTATTTGATAAATGAAGTTTTTCTTTTTCGACAGCTATTTGTAAAAAAGATAGAAAACCAACGATTATAAATGCATAAATAATGTATGAAAACATACATTATTTGTGCATTTATAATCGTTGGTTTTTTATTATTGAAATTTTTTTCCACAAAGGCTTTATTTGCTATTTTAAGCTATTTGTAAGTCCAGTCATAATCTCCGGTAGAGTAAAATCCAAGGAAGGTAAGATTTTCGATCAAATGTGCATATAGTTCATGGACCAGCCCCTGTTTTTATAATTTAGAACATGAAATAAGAGGTTGTGCAAATATAACGTTATCAAATTTTTGGTAATTTTTGGACACCCTCACCCATTTTTGATATCATACATTATCATCCCTCGAAATTCTCCCCCCTCCCCCCGTAATAATACCTTTATCAAAGTGATTTTTTTTAATTTAGTTTTTTTACTTGGAGTAATACGCAAAACTGATTACATTAATTTTTCGCATACTTTGTTCATACTGACAAATTATAATTATGACAAATTAAAATCATACTGACAAATCATGCTGACACATCTTACTGACAAATTAAAATCATACTGACAAATCATGCTGACACATCTTACTGACAAATTAAAATCATACTGACATTCAAATGAAGGGAAGTCAAAAATTTTCCTTTATTCAAAAAACACTTAAAATAAATAGTTACAATTTAAAATTATTTTATAATAATTTTTTGTTGCATAATGATTTCAACAGTAATAAAGTCTTGCTATTGTCGCATCGAACAGAGGATGTGTGTGTGTTGGGGGGAGGGGGGGTCAGATAGAAATTCTTATCAAGAAAACATATGAACGACATTCTTTTTCTTTTATTTATTAGTAAACAGAAGCTTCTTTCAAATATATTTCACATATGGTTTCTCAAACCATGATTATATATGCATACACATATGAAGATGAATAGGAATGTCAAACGTAATCCTTATTTTAGGGGAGTATCCCTTACTTGAGAATTTGTAAGTTTTATAATAATTTAGTTATTTTAATAATAACTTTGTATTTTCATAAAAATAGATAATAGACTAAAAATGATAATGTACTTCTTTGAACAAAAGATCATGTTATAAATAAAGAGACAATTTTGATTGGGCCAAAAATGATATCGATATCAAAAGGCCAACCCACCCTCCCCTTAGAGATATCTTAAGGTATCATGTGACAGACCCCCCCCCCCTCCTCCTCCCCTTAAAATGACAACGTTATGTATGTACAGTCCCTAAATTGGAAAAACGTACGAATTGCGAATTGCAATTTTTTTGTAATAACACCGCATGCAAGACGATTTTTAAGCATACTATCATAAAAAGCAAAAATAAGTTTCTGTCAACATTTTTAAAATGAAAAAAAAAAAAAAAAAAAAAAAAAAAAGAATCAGTCTTTTTCAGTGTTGAATTCAGCGGGTGGCCATGGAAGGGACACCCCCCCCCCCCGGGAGCAATAAAATGTCCCCTCCCCGGAAATTTTAAAATTTTGGATTTTTGATGAACCAAAAGTGCAATTTCCCCCTGGAACTGTATAATGTTCCTCCCCGGAGGGGGGGGGGGCACTGAAGTCCTTCTTGGAGAAAAATGTTTGAATTCAACTCTGGTCTTTTTCGCTTGAGGAAGAGGCATTCCTCCCCTGACGGAAAAAAATCAGACAGAATCTGTTCCCATCAATTTCAAAGACATAAATGTTTAAAGAAAAACAGAATTAAAAGATGTCATCAACTTTGGTTTCAAGGAGAAGAGGAGGAGAAGGGAAAAAAACCCACACTCACTCTTTACGTAATGTATATATTTCAAAGTGTGTTGTAGAAATATTAAGATTTAGTGCAACTAAATACTCTAGTAACAATATATAAATAACTCTTTAAATTACTCTCATCGTCCAAATAGAAAAAAGGGTTTCCTTGTGTACAGTGTGTCCAGCAAATAACACCCTGATTTTAAAATTAAATTTCTCAAAAACAAAAATCGATAGTACTATGCGGTAAACGGTTTCTTTATTAGGTAAGCTGTAAATATCAACAGTGAATATTTTGAAAAAATTGCGTTCTGATTGCATATAATGCTTTGATTTGACATTTTTCTTGTTTTAGATTGCCTGCAGAGAAATAATTTTTCAGCTTACAGTGCAATATTTTAAAGATTTTTCGAAATAAATTTTTAGAATTTCGAAATTTCAAAAATTTAATTAAAAAAAACTATGAAATATTGCATTTTAAGCCGAAAAACATTCTCTGGCAGCAATCTAAAGCAAGAAAAATGTCAAATCAAAGCATTCTTTGCAATCAGAACACAATCTTTTCAAAATATTCACTGTTTGAAATTTCTGTATAAGATTTTTACAGCTTACCTAATGAAAAAACCGTTTACCGCATATTACTATCGATCTTTGTTTTTGAGAAATTTAATTTTGAAATCAGGGTGTTATTTGCTGGATACCCTGTACCTTCCTCAGGGTACACAAAATTAAAATTTTTAATTAATATATTAAAAAAATTCTGATCAATTTATTACTTTTTAGTAACAATAATAGATCTGAATTATTTTTTCTTCCACTGCCTCTTTTTATTTAGCATGCCTTCCTGGGTGCACAATTTAACATTATTAAACCTTTTCGGTCCTATTTGTTACTATACAATAACAATAAATTCGTAATCTTACTACCCCCTCCCACCCCCAACGTATTCACAAGATAAAAGGAAAAAATGCACATATTGGGAAGAAGTAATTTCCTCTTTTTAGCAGTGTAGTTGTTCTTCCTTTCGCTTGTGTTATGCATACATAGCATACATAATTTCTCCCTCCTTCCACACTCCCTTGCAAAATTCCCACTTTTTTCTATTGCTCCCTCAGTATATAAAAATCAAAACTTTTAAAACTATTTCTTAAAATAAATAAATAAATAAATAAATAAATAAATAAATAATAATAATAATAATAATAATAATAAAAAGTGCTTTATTTGTTTAGGTGAAATAAAAATAAATAAATAATCAAACAAAAATAATCTAGAATGCATTTGATAATTAGAAGTCGTCTTTTTTTATTATTATTATTTCTTCAGAGATTAAAATATTTCGTAATTTATGGTTGAAAAACCCGTTTCACTACATAATCGACTAATTTGTGTTCGTTTTTCTTAAGAGCTGAAATTTGTAACAGAAGTGAATTCAAGAGCTATACGTACGTTTTTGCAATTTTATGGCTGTATACTTTAATAAATTTAAGTCATTAAAAGATACATTTTACAACATACACACACATATATTGATGTACAGGGTGGTCATAAAAAAACTTTGCCTATATACGGAGCTCTAGCGGCCAATCCGCTCAACCGATCGAAATGAAATTTCAGATATAGATACTCAGAGGTATGAGCTCGAGATTCTGTGAACGGCAACAAAATGGCGCTCACGGTTACGGTTATAGTTACAGAAACTCGAAAATTTACAATGGCAACACTCATTTTTTTTCATCGCAAACTGCTCAGCGCATGCGAAAACCTACATAAAGAACATTGGAACCGTACGTGTATCGCAAGAAACGGACATGTTATGCACGCACAAAAAAACCGTTCTGCGAATCCTCTCCCCCCCCCCCCAAAAAAAAAAAAAAAAAAAAAAAAACGTTTGGGGTGCAAGGAGGAAATTTGCATATGACACAGAGTCAGTACACTAATATCTGATTACAATACAGATCGGAGAAACTAAAACTTTTATTTTGATTACACATTTTCCACATGGGTGTCATCACAGGCAATTAATGGTGATGGCACCCATGTGGAAAATGTGTAATCAAAATAAAAGTTTTAATTTATCCGAGCTGTATTGTAATCAGAGATTAGTGTACTGACTCTGTGTCATGTGCAAATTTCTTCTTTGCGCCCCAATCGAGTTTTTTCTATGGGGGGGGGGGGGGGGACGATTCGCAGACCAGGTTTTTGTGCGTGCATAACATGTCCGTTTCTTGCGATACACGTACGGTTCCAACGGTCTTTAGGGTTTTCGCATGTGCTGAGCATTTTGCGATGAAAAAAAAATGGGTGTTGCCATTGGAAATTTTCGAGTTTCTGTAACTATAACCGTAACCGTGAGCGCCATTTTGTTGCCGTTCCCAGAATCTCGAGCTCATACCTCTGAATAGCTATATCTGAAATTTCACCTCGATCGGTTGAGCGGACTGGCCGCTAGAGCTCCATATATCGGCAAAGTTTTTTTATGACCACCCTGTATATATACACTATACGGCCAAAGGTGACCGACCACTTGTGATTTTAGACATATTGCTAAATATCTAGAAAAATGCCTAGGAATTACCTTGAAACGCTATGTGTGTAAACATAATAGTACAGGCCATACATTTCCGTCAAGATTTTTTTCCCGAAACTCCATAGGGGATCGTCATTAAATGGCTTATTTTAATAAACTGTGTTCATTTTTATATGGATAGCATGTTATACTATAGAGAAATTAAGGCTTTTATAAAAACAGCCCAAATTTTTCCAGATTTTGCTTAGTAGAGTTTGCAGAGTTCTTAATATAAAACTAGCAGGGGTGACCGAGCTCAGCTCGGTCAAAATTAACTTTGTGTTCAACTCGATATAGTATTATTACTGTAAAACATGTTATTAATAATAGTATTATTTATAAAAACAATCAACTATGTTTGTATGCACATGTTCATAAATTTTACTTTATTTTAAAATTTACAATGAAAGGACATCAATCCAAATCACTTTTATAGCTCGACTCTGATTAGTTTAACTATGCATTTCGAAGACTATTAAGAATGTATAAGAAATTTCTTCACATTCTGAAAGACAATATTTTTTGCCAGATATAACCAAATTTGGACACATTCTTTCATTTGGCGCCAAATATGTGTTTTGGTTTCGTAACCTTAATAGTCGATTTTTCGGCCAAATTTCGTCAGTATTTTGTCAAATATCGCCAACTTATTGGCTTTTACCATAGTCTCGTGATCCTGACCCTTTTTTACCCAAATGATCCACTAATCACATATGATCAAACATGTGACTTAGCTCAATGGTCTTCAGGTAATCAAAAACAGTAGAGTATAAAATGAATCAAAATCGTTTAAGCCATTTCTTAAGTAAAATTAGCTTGACAGCATTCAGCAATGAAGCGATATGACCCACTAATATAATTTTGTTTAATATGCAACTTAGCTCAATAGTCTTCTCGTGACAAAAGACGTTCCATTGCAAAATTTAAGTAAAATTGACTGAGTCGTTGTTATATATAATTAGAATGACCCGAACCCATTAAGACCTAAAACGACCCACTAACTGAATTGTTACGTGCATGTGTCCTATCTCAATGGTTTTCTTTTGCCCGAAAACGATATAATAGAAAATATACTGAAAATGGTGAGAACAATTTTCTAGATAAAATTAGCATGACCCACAAATGACCCTTATATCGAAATCTCTCGAAAATGTGACTTAGTTCATTAATTTTTGCGTGCCGAAAAACGTTAAATACAAAATTTAGATAAAATCGATTGAGCCAATTTTTAGGTATAAATAGTTTGACCTTGACCCATTATGACCCAAAATGACTCATTTATTGAGTTTTCTGAAACATCTGACCTAACCCAATGATTTTCTTGTGTCCGAAAACGATAGAATATAAAATTCAGTCAAATTTGCGCGAGACATTGTCTAGATAAAATTAGAATAACCCAAAAGTGACCCATTGATCGAAATTTCTCGAACATGTGACATAGCCCAATGATTTTCTCGTGCCAAAAATATGCTGTATACAAAATTTCGTTAAAATCGATTCACCCATTCTTTAGATATAGCTTGACCATGACCCATCATGACCCACAAATGACCCTTATAATCGAAATCTCTCGAACATGTGACTTAGCCCATTAGTTTTCTCGTGTATAAATATTGTTACACTCAAAATTTCATTAAACTCGATCCTGCCGTTCTTTAAATATAAATAACTTGACCCAGACCCTTTATGACCCTTTATGACCCATTAATCGAAATTTCTCGATCATGTGACCTAGCCCAATGATTTTCTCGTGCCAAAAAATGTTGTATACAAAATTTCGTTAAAACTGATCCACGTGTTCTTTAGATATAGCTTGACATGACCCGTTATGACCCATCATGACTCATAATATAATGACCCATAACCTCTTATAATCGAAATCTTTCAAACATGTGAGATAGCCCATTAATTTTCTCGTGTCAAAAAACTTACATACAAAATTTCATTAAATTTGATACTGTCGTAGTTTACATATAAATAGCTTGACCCAGACCTTTTATGACCCAAAATGACCCAGTAATCGAAATTTCTCGAACTGAGACCTTGCCCAATAGTTTTCTCGTGCCAAAAAATGTTGTATACAAAATTTCGTTAAAATCGATCCACCTGTTCTTTAGCTATAGCTTGACTATGACCCATTATGACCATCATGACCCACAAATGACTCTTATAATCGAAATCTCTTGATCGTGTGAGCCCATTAGCTTTCTCGTGTCAAAAAACTATTACAGGCAAAATTTCGATGAAATTGATTCTGCGGTTCTTTAAATATAAATAGCTTGACCCAGACTCTTAATGACCCAATATGACCCATTAAAAATTTTTCTCGAGCATGTAACCTAGCCCAATGTTTTTCTTGTGCCCGAAAACCATAGAATTCAATTTTTAGTCAAAATTGCGTGAGAAAATCTCTAGATAAAAATAGCATGACCCACAATGACCCACTAACCGAATTTTCTCGAACATGTTACCTAACCCAATGGTCTTCTGGTAATCCAAAACGATAAAATGTAAAATTTGGTCGAAATCGTTAGAGCCGTTTTTTAGATAAAAATGGCTTGACCCATAGTGACCCAAAAATGACCCAATAATCGAAATTTTTCGAACATGTGACCCAGCCCAATAGTTTTCTCGTGCCAAAAAACGATTGGTTACAAAATTTCCTTAAAATCGATCCAGCCGTTCTCTAGATATAAATAGCTTGATCTTGACCCATTATGACCCAAAATGACCCAATAATCGAATTTTCTCGAACATGTGACCTAGCCCAATGGTCTTCTCGTGCCCGAAAATGGTAAAATCCAAATTTTTGCGAAAATCGTTAGAGCCGTTTTTGAGATAAAATTTACCCACACACACACACACACACAATTTTTTCTCGCATTATAGTATAAGATAATGTTATTTTCCGAAAATATGACAAACAACACTGTACACAATACTCTGTAATCAGAATTAAAAAATAATAAAAATTGTATAAAAAAAAGCAAATTTACTAAATAATTTTTCATTGCGCATACGTGAAGGCTGTCAGAATTTCATTTGCATATTGTGTTAGCTAAATGTATAGAGCAACCTTTGTAAAAGTCTCATGCATAGCTTGAAAATTCTAAACGTGAACGTCTATAGAATAAGCTGAAAATCCGATGATCCCAAAATGAAGCAAAGAGATCAGGGGCTGTATCCATTTATCCATTGATTAATGTCAGTTTAGAATACACAATGTGGTACGTACTACTATATTTGGTTACAACCCCTCAAAATCTTCACGGAAATGTATGACCTGTACTATTATGTTTTCACACTTGGAATTTCAGGATAATTCCTCGTTTTTTTTTTTTTTTTTTTAGATATTTTACAAAATGCCTAAAATCGCAAGTGACCGATCACCTTTGGCCATATAGTGTATATACGTATATAATGTAAGCAACTTGCGAGACCGCATACTGCCTTCAGACCTTGTACTGAGTAATACTGGCTGTTGTTAATACTATTAGTTTAATCATTGTTAATTTGGCATTTCTTTTTTCCATCCTTGAGTTATATGAAGCTTTTCTAGCCTTTTTACTTAATACCAGCTGTCTTCACTAATAATGATATAATGTTATTACCATTATCTTTAATACAATTTCTGGGAGATAAAACTATCCGAAGACTTAAAGTGAGAAGAGAAGAAGTTTTCTTCCTCCCCTTTTTTTATTATTGTTATTTTTTAATCTGGAACTTAATGCTTCCTTAGTCCCATATTGACACACTTCGGAAGTTCTAATAAAAATTCTTATGGGATCTGCCTGGGTTAACCGAGTGTTAAATTTAAGAGCTTATCTAAGCGGATTTTCAATTCATCTCTCTTAAGAATTTTTCCTTCCTTCCTTCATATTTCCTTCATACAACTTCTCCTCGGATCCAGTCACTTCTTTTTTTTTTTTTTTTTTTTTTTTTTTTTTTTAATTCCCTTCCCATCATTTCTAAGCCTTCTTTTTCCAGCAAATATAATTTTATTTCTGGAATTCCTTTTTATTTCGTACTCCCGCAAAGGTTTACATCAATTAATTTGCGCAATTCAGATACTTATAATTTTCCCTTTTTTCAATGTAGATAAAGTTATGAATTTATATTTAAAATATAGTTATAAGATTATCCTTTAGTTAAATTTCGTGTTATTTTAGTTAATTATAGTAGATTTTCATATTCTTGAGGGTTTTCGTTTGTGTAAGTATTACCCTTAATGAAAAGTTATATGCATAAAACGTGACATTTTTAATCCTCAGTTTTTGATATTCCCATTCACTCCTGCTAAAAAAAGTTATTTTAGGATCGTTCATACTTGGATATTTTCAGAATTTTTATTTAGTTAAAAAAACTTATAAAAGTAGAACTTTATTTTAAATATCTTTGTTTAATAAATTTAGTTAGACAGCCAAACTTTATGCATTTCATAATTATCATTATAGAGGTTGTTTGTACGTACATTTTTTATACCATTTCGTTATCCTGTAAAAAATACTCGATACCTTGCAAAGCTTTTTTTTTCATCGCAATTATGTAAGTAATATCCTGTAAAAAATACTCGATACTTTGCAAAACTTTTTTTTTTCATCGCAATTATGAAAGTACGAATAATAATATAAATTATCGACTGCTACCCGAAGTTTTTGTATAAAAACAAAATGGCGCTTTTAAAAAGCGATAAATTGTTTAATTTGATAATTCACAAATAAAGAGTTAGGCCCACAAACAGTTTCTAAAAATTTGAGTTTACGGCCCAAATTAGAATTATATTCTTAGTTTCAACCACATTTGGGCCTATAGATAGAAAATTGTAATGTATTGTAATTGGCATCCACCAGAGCCTGGTCACCATAAAAGCAAATTTTTAACAGTAATGGCTTTGACCTTTTTAAGTTGAATTGAAATAATTCTCTTTGAAAAGAGTAGAAATACAGCTATCAGTTCTTTAATTTCGGGCAGCAGATGATGATTTGTATTATTTTAAAAAATAGCTGCTGAGAAAAGAAATTTTATGTAAGCAATTGAATTTTTTTGCAGCAAAACAAAATCATCTATAAAAAAAAATGCACGAACAACTTCTGTACTACTTTTAATATTTCACTAGAATTCAAAGTATCATAGCATTTTAATTTATGCTAGTAAATTTCAAGCAAAATCCATCCGACTGTTTTAACCGCTTCCCTGATTTGTCCGTATATCATACGCGCAACGTGTTTTTGCAAATCGTGATTTATTATACCAGTAAATTGTTATGTTAAATTCTTTATTATTTAAGTCTAGCATTTTTCTGATTCTTTTACACAAAAATTTCTGTTTTGAAAAACCGGTGATAAAAGATTAAAAATTCTGAAAATGACATGAAAAAAAATATGCATTTTTTTTTTTTAAATGTTTATTAGTTAAGAAGTTAAACTGCTAGAATTCTATTTTATTATATTATCCCACTAGCTGACCCGCCCGGCGTTGCCCGGGTCCGTATTAACAATATTAAACGAACTTGAAATTTGTATGATTTTATCATTAACTGGAAGCATGCAGAAATACATTGTCTGAAATACGTCGCAGCTGACTTTGTGAAAAATCGGTTTTAAAAAGAACAACTAATATTGAGCTCTAAAAATACTTAAAATGAGCAATGAGAAACACGGGAGGGAACATGTATCCAACGATTGCGTTAGTTTCGTGTTAAAGTGTTGATATTTACCCGTAAAAATCACTGTTAAATCACGTAACTAATTATTTTTTTCGCATAGAAATCCCAAGTGAAATATTTTGAATTTCAAACTAATTATATCACTCTTAATTCCGTCTATACCGTGAATGAAATCGATACGCGATGATAAAAGATTGGTATATAGTATTATAATTTCAGAACCATTTAACAAAAGTGTATATTTTTAATCAAAGCATGCGTAATGTATACACTGTGGACAAATTCCTAACCGTAAACTTTTGTACCATAACCATAATCTGTCTGTAACCTAACTGCGACTTAACATTACCCTACCGTAACTTAAATATAACATAAATGTAACCTAGCCGTCACTTTGAAATACCAATATAGAAGCATCATTTAAGATTTTGCTTGAAAAGTTAACATTCTTTCGTTAATGTCTTAAAATCGTCTGCACTCTGAAATCTAGATTTTAGATTAATATTTGTTATTTAAGTTTTCGCGCATGATTTTAAAAGATTGTTTTCATAAATATATTTTATATATTGACATAGAGTTATTAATATGTTGTTAAATTAAAAACATTTTTTCATCTACGTTATAAAGTATTAAAAAGTTCTGAAAAAAAAAGAAAACTTTTAGTAATACAATTTTTAGTTCAAATCAAATGTTTTCAATATTCTTTTTTATTTTATTTTGATATTTAATTATTTCGAATTTATCAATTCCAATTATTTTAAAAGCAAACATTTTTTTAAAAATAAATAATATAATGGAAAAAAGACCATTTTAAAAAATTACTATTTCTTCGCAAAATACGCTTCAGCTGTAATTCATTTCTTTCAATTCGTCTTATTAATACAAAATCTCTTCTACATGCTTTTGTTTGGGACATTAAAATTTGAGCGATAAATGGTTTAATATTGCAACCCTTTTTTCGGTTTACTTCACCACCACCTATCTTTTTCCTCCATGGTTTACAACCGCTGTGATAAAAAATCATCTTTTAAACTGACAGCTTGCCAGTCTATAAATTTTAAAGGTCGGTTCCAGCTTTTTAAATTATTTATGCCAAAATTTTATGCAACCAACCAACCATAACTAAATGAAGGGAAAAAAAGAAGAAAAAAGGCGATTTTTTATGAGAGTGATCTTTGGAATTTAATTAATTACTCAGTTAATAAATAGAATTTCGAAATTCTGAAGCTCAGGTGCATCAGGAGAGATATTGGGCTACTCTCATAAAAATTTTGAGCTTCGTACGTCCCATAGATTTTGCTAGCCATCGCAGACACACACACACACACACACACACACACACGCACACACACGCAGACAGAGTGATTTGTTATTTTATTAGTATAGATAATGCTTCTCTAGCAGTAGGGGAGAGTGGGGATACTTGAGCATAGGGGATACTTGAGCCACCCCTTTTATCTCTACAGTTGTTCAATTTTTCTTTCTAAAACTGGCAACATGGTAACATATTTATAGTTCTGAACATGTAAAAAAGAAATCACATACCTTGGTACCATTTTTAAAGTATGGTGATTAACCCTTTGAGCTCTGCTGGTAGAATTTTCTACCACAAAATTTTAATTCTGAAATGTCACAACGACACCAGAAAATTTGACCAAATTTATTTGAAAAAGGTTTAATGCATTTTTTTCGCGTATATTGTAAATCGGTTTTCTTCTTTGCAAAATACTGGTGCGAATGTGACATCTGGCTCAAGTATCCCCTCCATGGGGATACTTCAGCCACGATGTAAAAGAAAAAATAAAAATTTATTAGACATAGAAAAATAGTTCAAAATTAATTGAAAGTGGTTTTCAATTGAAGAAAAAATATCAAACTTTCATTTTCACTATTTTATTTTGTTCTAAGAAATTCTAAAAAATTTAAAAAAATTAAAATTTAAAAAATGGCTCAAGTATTCCCATCTTCCCCTATGTTGAAAGTACATTCTAAGTTGAAACATGCAATGTTTCAGCACAGAATGTACTCGGTGATGGTTTACTAAAATAATAGACATCTTTTTTTTTTTTTCCCCCTTACAGAGTACATTAAAAGAAAGTGGAAATAGTTTTTCTGTTTTACCATTACCGATTTAATTTGGGAATAATTTACTTTTAACTCGTTTCTCTGCGTTTGGAAGCGGAAATTAGTTTTCTGTTTTTATTGAGCTTCTGTTAATATATAGCTTGCATTAACGGCCTTGTCTTAAGGGTGTTGGGACGAAACAGTTTTCAAGAAATTAATTGATTGAACCTCAGGCTAGAACATTAGCGTTTTAGCATTTTTCGTTCCTTGTTTTGAAATATCATATTAAGATGCCTTATGAAGAAATCATTAAAAGACTTTTATACTAACCGCTGTTGTCAGTTTAGCTGTTTATTATTATTATTGTTATTTTTAGTATTATTTGCCTTATTGCATGACAGACATTACATAATTAAATAATGAAAATATTACTATTTGTAAATTACGATACTCAAGGATTGTTATATTGCCAACAAAAATTGAATCACAACGTTTGCGTAATTTAAAAGAAGTTTCGAAATTTCTAAATTAAAAACAAATATCCAATTGTTTTATGTACAATTGTTTATTGTTATTATGGACAATATCAAATTAAAAAGCGCGTGATACATTTCATTTATTTATTTTCAATAACTCTTTATTCAGATTTTCGCGTTCATTGTATTTGTAATTTTAATTTTTCTAGTTACATTCTGAGGATGACTCTATTATTTTTTGAGTTGAAACATGTAAATAAAAATGTTTTAATATATTTTAAATGTTTTTGTTATTATACAACGTCTTAGAAGCAAAATATTTTTATAATATAAATTCTTATATTTTTATGTAGAATATATATTATTAGTATTACGATTTGAATGAGCATCCTCAAATATGTGTGCCATTTTTCTGTTGTGTTACTAGCATTTTATCTTTTAGACCGAGAAGCGGCAGCACAGACAAAACCAGCACCTCATCGAATTCTATGGTGAAAATCTGGGATTAGTTAAATCTTGATTCGCCTAATCAAACGCAATCGGTCTACCAAGTCATATCTTGGTGGAAAACACCTGAAAACTAGGGATGGGACGAATATTCGGCCACTATTCGGTATTCGGTCTATTCGGCTCTTTTGCCGAATATTCGGTTGGCCGAATATTGAAGGCTTGTTGACCGAATACTTTGGCCGAATACCTGTAACCGAATATTTAGAGATATCTTGCCGAATATTTCTAAAATTTCGCCGAATAGTGAAAGATATCTTGCCAAATAAATTTAGGATTTAAAGGATTTCATTTCTTGCAATTTTTTTTTTTCTCTAATCCAAATTTGCTTCTTCATTCATGAAGTTTTTCTCATTTTTACTTACAAAATATACAGTTATTTAGATACTAAAAAATATACAGCCTTTCTGTATTTCCTTTAAAAGTTAGTGACATTTTTAGAAATTACTGCCCAAGTTGGAGATTTAATTGTTCAGGAAATGTCTTCATTAGAGAATGATATATTACAATTCAAGGTATAAAAACACTTATAGAAAAAAAGAAAAACACATTATTCTAAAACACTTGAATATTTATTAATGACTGCAAATTCCATGTACATATAATAAAAGCTCTTATGAAGTTCATAACTTATTTTCTATAAAATAAGAAATGAAAAAATTCATTCACTAGGTGTATTAACAAAGATTCATTTTCAAAATTAAATATCAAATAGCACTATTCCAAATACAACGGTACATCTGAAAACAGAACTGCTGTTAAACTAGATGTGCATTAGATAACACAACTTGCTTTATGAAGATAGTTTTATAAATATTTAAACATAAATTTTAAATACTGACCAAAATAATTTTTTTATTCTATATTTTTCACTTTTAAATAATTATTTGCATAATTACTGACTTAAACATGTAACATTATTATGTATATATTTTTAATTTACATCTTCCTTCATTCATGTTATTATCAATTTCTGTTTATCCTTTTAATGTTTGTTGAATAAGTGGAATATTGAAGTTGAATATTGTATGCGCCAATTCAAATGTCAAAGATTTTGTTAACATATGCATTCTACTTTAAGCATAAACTTTTACTTTAACGTAATTTGTAATTTAAAGCTTGTCAACTAATTTCAGAACTGTCCCATTCTTACGAATTCTTACATTCTTATCATTAGGGACACAAACTTTAAATGATCAAATTTACTTTATTAAAGGTTATTTCTGAAAATATCTTCTCGTGAGTTCTGAGAGGGAGATTAAGAACATTGATTTTGGATGCAAGAAAGTGTAAAAGTATCATTTGATAGTAAAAGTGAAGTACATTCTTTATATTTTAATGGAAATATCTGACTTACAAAATCCCTGACTTACTGAAAATCAATTTGATGTACATTAGGATAACAGAATATAATGCAATTCCATAATTTTTTTGTGTTAAAATAAGTTTTTCAAATTAAGAAATATATTTAAAAGCACATTTAAGAGTAAAAATTATTAATGAGCTCCAATTTTTAAATTGTATATAGTAAAAATTTATTTTCTTTATTGGAAAAAAAAAGTTGGTATTCGGCCACCGAATATTCGGTATTCGGCCTAAAATTTGGCCGAATATTCGGTATTCGGCTATTCGGTCAAATCACTATTCGTCCCATCCCTACTGAAAACCCGAGTTTAGTGGTTGACTCAATTAACCAATGCTTTCAATTCAATGTGAAATGAATTGTCCATATAAAATACTAAATTCTTTGGGGTTTTTTTATTGTTAAAAAATATATAATCAAATCATTATTTTTTTTTCTTTAAAAAAATATATTTTAAAAGTTGGATATTGTTCATTTAATTGTAATCCGTATTATTAAAACGACTATTTCATACAAAATAATATATAATTCCAAATTTTCATATAAAATAGAAAGTAACAGAAAACCGTTTTCAATTATTATGAGCAAAAATTGTTTGAAATATTGTTTGATTTTTATCTTTTATCAGGCAAATTACCAGAAATTAATTTCAATGCGTGTTGTTTTCGCCACATATTGATCCACGTAATTTTAATCCATATTATTAAAACAACTGTTTCATATAAAATAATAGATAATTCCTAATTTTTCTAAGAAATGTTAAATAACACTGAATACGGTTTTCAATAATTATATCTAAATTAATTTAAAATACCGGATTAATAATAACCTACCAGAATAATATCAGAAATAAATGTTGTTCCATATTACTTTCTCCTCACCTATTAATCCATATTATTTTTATTTGTCGGACTAATACCGGAAATTAATTTTAATTCATATTATTAAAACTATTGTTTCATATAGAATGATAGATAATTCCAAATTTTCATATGAACTAAAAAATATCAGTGAATACCTATTTCAATCATTATGCCTAAATTAATTTGAAATACCGAAGATTATTTCTGCAATTTGCAATTAAAACCTCAGTAAGTGGAGGCTTTTACCGATTGGAAACGGTTAATGTAAAAGTGAATTGTAGCTGTTTCTATGTGACCTATGTGAAATGTATTCAACAGCTATGAAATAATTAATTTGACAAATATTACTGAATGATTAAAGGTATACAACAGTTGAATAATTGTTTCGAAATTGGTTGCTGTTATTGGAGTTAGCCGGTATCAAACTATTGATCTTGCATTTGTTTAAATATTGTTATTACATTTACACTGAAATGTAATTTTTGGTGGCTATTATAGTGGAGTATTTATCTATGATTGAACTACATAGGGGCTGTTCTTAAATGATGTCACGCTTGGATGTGGGGGGGGGGGGTCGTGAAATTGTGACAGTTTGTGACAAGGAGGTGGTAAGTGGTAAGAAGAAGTGTGACATCACACATTTTGATTAAAACCATTGAAAGTCAGAAGATTAAGTTATGAAATTTGTATTTATAAAAATTCCATTTCAATTTCCAAAATACTACACTTTTCAATTTATTTTTTATTATTAATATTTTATTATTATTGTATGTTAATTATGTTCTTTGTTGTAAACCATAATCTTATATCATACAATATATAATAAGTGATATTTGTATGTCTGATTTTTATTAAAAGTAGTAATATATTTAGCATTAATTCAAATATTTCCATTCAAACCACAGTTTGACTAAATTTCATTCTTACATCGCTTAGCCACCACGATTATCAGATTTGTCTCCAGTAGATTTTTTTTTTCCGACACTTATTTACAAAACACCTGTTTCATCGCAGGAAGAGTTGGTAAGACTTAGTAAGAATTGCTGCAGCAGTAGGAAGTGTGTTCGAGATACACGTGATATATTTGAGAAGATACTCCAATCCATGCAACGTCGATGTAATGCGTATTTTCAAGCGTATTTTCAAAAACTTTGAGCATCTCCTGTAGTACTATTGACCGTAAATGCGTGGCAATAAAATATAAACAAAATAATGTAGAATGAGTTTTGTTTATTCTTCTTGTATTATATATAATTTGCAACCCCTTCTAACGGACCCGTATGGCTTTTGCGGTCCCATGTTCCTGTGTGTTTAATTTTAATTATTATTATTGTATGCCTGCTTTACCCTTTTGCTTTGGTCATGTTATTTTAAATCACCTGTATATTAGAAAATCTGTTTTTTTGTTCACATATTTTAGTTTAAGAGTACACACTACTCACTGAAAAAGACCCGGATGATAATGTTAATTCTATAGGGTAGTTCTTTTCAAATATCTCGCTCAAATTTTAATATTTTTCCATGATTTTTTTCGCATAGGATAGCTAGGCTAGTTTTTACTTTTTCGATTTTGGTTACAGTCGGCTCTCGTTAATTCGAACTCGTCGGGACCACAAGAAATGTTCGAATTATCCGAAGTTCGAATTATAGAAAGCATGAAATTAAAACATGCTTAACATGGTGCTATTACAAAGGAATTAATGTTATAGTGTTTTTTTTTTTTTAAATTTATTTCGTCTGTTATCATTAGAATATAACTTACTATTAAATTAGAATTTGTAAACACATAAACTAATTAAAATATTAGAAACAAGCACAATGGAAGAAAAATTTGAAGCGTCACCGATGGACAGACGGGGAACTGAGAAAGTGGATATCAAATGCATGAAATTATACGTATATTCGTTCGGAACAATTCTCTCAAAAATCAAAGAAGGTTATTCAAATGATCTGAAATTCGCGAGAAAGAACAGAAAAATGAAAAATCGGAATTCTTGTTAGTTCGAATTAAACGAAGTCAAGAGAAAAAGAGTTCGAATTAATGAAAAATTTTAACGTTATTCTGCCATTGAAAATTTCGGGGCTTTCTGTTTAGTTCGAATTAATCGAAGATTCGAATTATCCGATTTCGAATTAACGAGAGTCGACTGTATATATTTTTTATATTATGATAGTTTCAATTTCAGAACTAGTTCTAACCGGTTTCAAAAGTTAAAGTTTTTTTTTCTTTTTTTAAATTTGAAACCAAAATTGAAAAAATAAAAACTAGCCCGGTTGTAGATCGTCCTCAGCTATCCTATGCAAAAAAATCTTGTAAAAATATTAAAATTTGAGCGAGATATTTGAAAAGAACTACCCCATAGACTTAACATTATCATCCGGGTCTTTTTCAGTGAGTATTGTGGGCTCTTTACGACATAGCATGGCATTTTATGGTTAATGTGATTTTATAATTGACTTCAAGATCAGATCCATAGCCAAACGGAGTTTCGAACAAATTGGATTTCACGAAAGAGTTTTTATCTTTCCTTTTTTAATTTTAATGGTTTTCACTTTTTTTTTAAAGAGACAATGTATGGATCCAATTACGGATTGATAAAGGAACATTCAGACAACAATTTTTAAATTGCACCAGCTTTCGTTTTTAACATACGGTACAATAACAACTAATCGATTTTATTTAGTCTTTAATTTAATCTTAATTAAAATTGGAAATCTAGATTCTATTGACCTTGCGGTTTTAAACGTTTTCCACTGCAGAAGAAAATTAAGCTCTTTAAAGTCAGGAATTTCATTATTTTCGAAGGGTAGAATATTGGGAGATACAAGGAATTAATTGTCATCGCGAATTTAAGCTCTTCTGCTATTATTATATAATGTACTATTGTTCTATTATATTAAAGGTATTCACCTTTAAATGGAAATGGAATGCTGAATATTAATGAATTGCGATTTACACTAAGAGGAAAAAAATGTAAGGGCCATCACCTAGAATGAATAGGCAGTCATTTTCTGAATTCCTAACCTAGAAATATAGATTTCCAAGCTATGCGAATAATGTAAACAACTAAGATAAATAGACGAAATGATCTAGAATTTCTAATCTCTTATTTTCTAAGTGATGAAACGATAATGAAGCATTTATGAAGTGCAAGGGTGGTGAGCATTGTTGTAGTCGTAAGAAAACCACAAGTTTCACGCTTTAGGCGGAAAGGTATGCGCTAGAATCATGAACATTCATGGATACAATGTACGCCAATGTTTTATTTGACAAACAGAGGGTATACGGCGTATACCTCCGTATACCCTCCACGACATCCCTGGTGGTGGGATATAGAAAGCAGAGGGCGTGAGTAATTTTCTACAGAAAATTTTCTAAGCATTATGTAGATTTAAAACTAATAAATTTGTTTACATGTACTAAATTTCTTAGATTGCCAATCAACCGTACTGAAAAGCACTTTTGGTATTTTTGTATCGGCCTCATGTCAGTGGTCAGTTATAGAATATTTTACTCTTTCTACAAATCTTTGACACTCTCATTAATTCAATGTTTTAGCGCGTCGTCGTTCGATTAACCCTTTCGGGACCGATTTTTTTTTTTTTTTTTCAGTTTTTAGAAAAAAATTACTTTTACGTTAATGGCAGCAACAGTAGCTATCCAAATAGATTAATTAGTGTTTAATGAATATTTCATTGTCTGAATCATGACGAATGCTGTTCTTTTTCGTACTATTCACTTAATATTCATATGACAATAAGATAAGGAAGAATTTTTAGAAATGTTTAAGAAATATTGTATTGCAACAAGATTTTAACTTATATTGCAACTTTTTAATGCTTTTTGCGCTATATTACACATGATTCTTTCAGAATAGTAACTTTTATTTTAAATTCAAAGAGTGAAATATATGCTTAAAATAAATGAATCGCAAACAGTGCAAAGAGAACTAAGCAAAAAGTAATAATAATTATTTTTACTAAATGCCTAAATATAAATGAAGTCACATTAAATGCATAGGTGTATAAAAACATTACTACATTTAAATACTAGCAAAAGTATTTTTAAAAACAAAATAATACTCCATTAAAAGGCATATACTATTTATTGTACACCAGACCCGAAATGGTTAACATATCTGCTAAAATCGAGTTTTATTTATAAAGTTTTTATTTCACTTGGAAATTCATTTATAGGATAATATTACACGGAAACATACAAATGCTGAATATTTTAAGTACAAATGGACTAATCTTCCGTATTTTTAAAGATAGAAAACCAACCATTATAAATGCACAAATAAAGTATGAGAAGGTATATTTGTGCATTTATAATCGTTGTGTGACGTCGTAACTAAATATACTCCGAGTCTCTGTACAATTTCACAATTCACTTTAATAAAACCAACACACAGAATACACGATGAAAACTATATACATAACCACACTGCGCTATTTACAATTATGTACAGGTATACCCATTAGGAAAATGCACTTGAAAATATACTGCCCCTTCCGGGCCTGAGCTTTCGAACACCCTTTTCCGATGTTCTTTAAAATCTGAACCATACACGGCTCACACCCGAGCCCGCCGAAAAAAACGTTCTTTCTTTGCTGCACACCAGGCAACAACTGAATCCCTTCGTTTCAGTTCCATTTCAAACAGAAAAGTTACTTTCAAAAAGTCTCTTTCAAAATGAAAAAAATCACGGAGCGGACAGTTTTCAGACCTCATGGCACTAGGCATGGAACGTCATCGCAGACTTATTGGCGTCGACATCACGGAGCCAGCCGATATCACAGCTCCTTCCCCCTAAAGAGATTTTCATAGGGTGCATACACCTATGAAAATTGAAGATTGGGAAGACAGCATTGAGCCCCCTATCACTTCCGACACGCCAAACCAGAGAGGTCACAATACCAGAACACTATTAAAATAAATGCATATTAATAAATAAAAAAAACTTATGATTAAAATTCACTAAACACAATGAGCTACTCATCTGAGATATCCATCTGAGCCGAAAGAATGGCACAGTACTATTCTCGAATATGCAACATACAGTTCTATACTAAATAATACACAAAATTAATACAATTAAATAACATTCAATATATGTAAAATAAATATAAATGAGTGAATTCAATGATTGGATTTTAATATTTACACACACTATTACTCAGTTCTACTCAGTCCATCGGCATTCCCGTGAAGCCTTCCCGGTTTGTGCTTAATCTCAAAATTGTATGCCTGTAAATATAATGCCCACCTAGTCAATCTAGCATTTTCCCCCATCATTGTTTTAAGATAGGTCAAAGGATTGTGGTCTGTTTGTATAACAAACCGCTGCCCATCCAGATAATGATTCAGCTTTTTAAGACCATATACAATCGCTGCTAATTCGCGTTCAATAGTGCTGTAGTTCTGCTCTGCTTCAGAAAATTTCTTACTTAAATATAAAATGGGATGCTCTTCCCCATCACGAATCTGTGACAGAACTATACCAGCACCATATAAACTTGCGTCGGTCTGCACAATAAACTCTTGGCTATAATCGGGGGCTTATAAAACAGGACTCTGGGTCAACCTCCTTTTTAATTCCTGAAATGCCTTTACACAATCCTCATTCCACTCTATCTTTTCTTTTTTTACTTTCCCTTTCAAGATATTAGTCAGAGGAACCGCAATTATTGCATAATCTTTTATATAGCGAGAATAGTAGCCCGTCATTCCCAGAAATGACCTTACTTGTGTTTTAGTTGAAGGTGTTGGAAAATCTAAAATTGCTTTAATTTTTACGTCACTGGGGGACCTCTTTCCCGAACCTACCTCATGACCTAAAAACTTCACACTGTCTTGTGCAAATCTGCATTTTGTGGGTTTCACTGTTAAACCGGCCTCTAATAAGCGCTTTAGGACCTCGGCTATATCCTTCATGTGACTTTCCCAAGTAAGTGAAAACACCGCAATATCATCAATGTACGGCAAGGCAAACGATTCCAGACCTCCAAGAACCATAGAAATTAATTTACAGAGTAGAAAGGAGCGTTCACGAGACCAAACATCATGACCTTAGGCGAAAATACCCCAAAAGGTGTCACAAATGCAGCGTACCTTTGGGCGCTCTTGGTCAGTGGTATTTGGAAATAACCTTTGATTAAATCCATCACCGTAATAAAGGTCGCAGAACTCACCTTTTCTACTACCTCCTCTATATTCGGGAGTGGAAAAAATTCCGTTCGAGTCTTGGAATTTAGTATCCTATAGTCCACACAAGGACGAGGATCTTTTCCCGGAACCTCTACCAAAATCATGGGGGACGTAAAATCGGACTGCCCTACCTCAACTACTCCTAAGTCTAATAATCTTCTTATCTCCTCCCTTAAAATTTCTATCTGCCTCGGCGACATTCTATAAGATTTGGCTCTCACCGGCGTTTCATCAACTAATTCTATATCCATCTCCACTAAATGAGTACGTCCTGGATCCGAAGAAAATACTTTCTTATTTTACTCTATGACTTCCTTAAAATTATTAATTTGAATTTCTGTCGCCCTTTTCTCTAGCCCACTGTTGTCCACGATTTCCCAAAAATCAATTTGTGTGGGGTTTGGCATGGGGTACGGTATTTCGGCATTTTCTTCCACCTCTTCCGAATCTATATCAATTACCAGATTAACAAATTCCGGCAGCTTATAATAAGGTTTCAATAAATTAACGTGATAGATTGTCGCCTTATTTCGCTTCTCTGGTAAGTCAACGGTGTAATTCGTTTCTGAAATTACTCCCGTGACCGTACCTGGCCCGATCCAATTTACAGCCATCTTATGAGATTTAGAGGTTGCCAAAACTAACACCTGGTCTCCAACCTTGAACTTTCTTATCACTGCATTCCGGTCATACCATAACTTTCGCTTGTCCTGGCATTCCTCAATGCGCTTGACTGCCAACTCCTGACATCTTTTCAACCTATTTGTCAGGTTCGAAATATAATCTACCACATTTTGGTCCGTACTCTCGTCACCCATCCAATTTTCATACACCAAAGTGTGTGGCATACGCAAATTCTTCCCGTGAACGAGTTCTGCGGGACTGAACCCCGTGCTTTCATGCGTTACTGTTCTTAAAGCGAACAGTGCCATAGGCAAAACTTCTTCCCAATCACGACCCGATTCGAGACATAAGGCTTTAATGGCTTTCTTTAATGTAGAATGTAATCTTTCCACACAATTGGACTCCGGATGGCAGACTGAGCTATGGGACACTTTTATGCCAAATTTTTGAAAGAATTTGGTCGTTAACTCGCTCGTAAAAGACCTTCCTAAGTCAGATTGTATCTCTCTGGGAAAGCCCGTTTTAGCAAAGCATCAATAACGGAAGTGGAAGTGATATCTACTACCGGTATGGCATCCGGATACTTAGAAGCAAGGCAAATGGATGTAATTAAGTATTTGTTATTTCTATTACTAGTTTGTAAGGGACCTACCGCATCCAGATTTATCTTAGAAAAACATTCGGAAATTATTGGTACCAGTTTTAAAGGGGCCTTACGCTTATCTTTATTACTACCCACCTTTTGGCATGGATCACACGTTTTTACGTAATTTTCAATATCTTGATAACAATTTGGCCAAAAGTAATACCTAAGGACTCTATCCTTTGTCTTTGTCGTACCTAAATGTCCTGATACCTGCTCATGACACAATGCTAAAACTTCTCTTCGATAAATTTCCGGTACGCATAATTGTATTTTCTCCTCACCTGTCCTTGATAGCGACACCCGTACAAGCCTATCTTCCCTAATACAAAATTCTTTATCATTAGAGTTTTTAGCTTTCTCCCACAACTACTTAAGTGAAGGGCAATTTTTCTGCTCTTCTTTAAATTTCTCCGCTGATACATTAACCAAACCTGTCTCCGTCTCTAACTTTTCCGGTATAACCATCCCTTCCTCCTCTTCTTTAAACTCCACCTCATCCTTATCTCCATCTTCCAAATCCAATTCATTCTCAACATCAACCACGGGTATCTCTCTTTCACGTTCCCGCTTCTGACTGCGCGTCATTACAGCATTTAGCAACACAGGATAGTGATGGGCGATTCTGGAAATTTTGAGAATCGATTAAAATCGATATCGTATAAAACAACATCGATCATAATAAGAATCGATTTCTCAGTTCTAGAATCGATACTAGAATCGATATTTCGATATTTAGATTCACACAGAGAAGATCCAAATTACTAATTTCAAAACTTAGACAATCAGCAGGACCGTAATTACCGCCTCCCACCCCCATCACCATTTAGGGAGGCATAGAATTAAGCTATTGCAGATTTTAGAGTCGAATAATAAATTTTAAAATGATTGCCACTTATGGTTGTCACTTTCACAAAAACTTTGACAAATTTGAGAGACATAACTCAACTAATAAGAACACTGAGTAACTTGGCATTAAACCGAGGATAAAGAGTGCCAAGAGCGTGTAACTAATATGGGGAACTGGGAGTATAGACAAAAAAAAACTTTTTTTTTTCTAATGCCAACCAAATGTTACACGAGATAGTTTGGAAGAACAAAAAATATGCCCCATTTCCAAGGGTGCAGGTAAACCCCACTCTTGACGGAAGGGCGATCATAGTCCAAATGTATCTTTTGTCGAAGTTTCAAAATGAGGATTTAAAATAAAATAGAACGAGAATTGGACATTTTAAAAATTGCATGCATACTTTGAACGGCCCATTTAGTAAAAATTAGCGAAGAAGGAGGGAGGGGGGGGGGAGTAGCACGGGCGAAGATGAAAAAAAAATAGTGGCACTCTGAGAGTGCCGATAGTAGCGAAATCTTGAACAATTACGTGTGTATTTTTTGAATCGTTAGGATATATAATTTTGAATCGTCAGGAAATACTTTTAAATGAATAAAAAAAGTTTCTATAATATTAAAGAATATATTAATATCTATAAAAAAAACCGCGCGATACCATATGTCCAGCTATTGTAGTTAACTCACTATAACTACTTTCTTACATTTTAAAACGCGATAAATACACCAACCAAAATTAGACCATACTATCGATGCCTTAATCCTTATCCAAATAAATAATTTTGTATTAATGCCTGTTACAATATCTGTAGATTACTTTTTGAATTATTCAAATCGGACATTCCATTCAAAAGATATTACGAATTTAAAGATGACAGTCTAAAGAAATAATAGCGCTGCTGAGTACTCGGTGGCCAATAAGCTTAGGGATGGTGTGTGCAATCAAACGATTGCGGGTTCGAACCCCAGTTTCGCTAATATGTATCAATGTTTTTTTTTTTTTTTTTTTTTTTTTTTCGAAGAAGTTTGAAAAATTAAAATTTTAACACATTATGGGTCCTTAACGTGACCTAAAATGATGGGAGAAAATTTCTTATGCTAGATTTGTAATGTATGAAGCATAAGCTTTCAATAGACATAATGTATCAAGAAATGAGAAAAAACTCCTCTGCCCCCCCCCCCCCTCAGAAAAAAGGTCCTATAGGGGAAACCGGGAAACTGGAATAGCAAAAAGAGCGGCGAGAAATGGTTAGCTATACTAGAATTTTTCTCATCACTGTAACTCCTATAGAAGCAAAGTTATAGCCTTTTAAAGATTGAAATGAAGTGAAGAAATAAGCAAAATTAGGTGAGTGATCGACAGGGGGGGAGGGGTCCACAGCTCTGGCGGTGCCATGTAGCTTAAACTTTTAAGTTAAAAATGGTAGAGAATTAAATGATCAAAATTTTAACGTGTATATTGGGGGAGGGTGCAAGCCCCCCCCCCCCCCCCCCTCAAAAATTTTTTTGTTTCTTTTGAAGAAACAAAAAACTTTGCCCCCGGCGGGGCGCAGATAAACCCCAAACAGGCGGAAGGGCGACCCTTTATTTATCTTTTGTCAAGGATTTAAAATGTGGATCTAAAATAAAATAGACCGAGAATTGGACATTTTAAAAACTGTATCGAACGGCCCTGTAAATTAAAACTGACGCGGAAGGGCGGGATTAGAAGAGACGAGCGTGAAAAATAAAACATAATAAACTAATACTTCAAATAACTGGACTTCTAAACAAAAATATAACGATTTAACCTAGTGTCGAATTAATGGAGTGGCCCGCAGGGGATTACCCCCCCCCCCCCAGAAGTTATGAGATTTTATGCTTTTTAATGCACAAATTGCGATTCCCCCTCTCTTACAGAGCTGTAAAACATGATGCCTTCCTCCGGGGTCGCAGAAAAAACCTGCATTCAACACTGATTTAGCCTAGAAAAAGAAAAAAAAAATCGAAATCGAATCTAAAGATCGAAATCGAATCTAGAAATCGACATCGAATCTGAAGATCGACATCGAATCTAAAGATCGAAATCGAATCTAAAGATCGAAATCGAATCTAAAGATCGACATCGAATCTAAAGATCGACATCGAATCTAAAGATCGATCTTACGGGCAGAATCGATTTCACATTTTTACTTTCTTTTGTAACTTTACAAGAAGAGAGTATTAGATTCGTGAAAAATTTTGACTTCCCGTTTTCGATGGATTTATATATTTTAGAAGGTCTTTAACACGATTTCATGGTTTTTAAGAAATATCTGTCTGTGTGTGTGTGTGTGTCTGTCACTCTGTGAGTCTGTATACGACAAAAATTTCTGACCGTGCTATCTCAAGAACAAATGCACGGAATTCCACAAAACTTTAGATTTAGTTTAACCTTGATATAAACTGAATCTAATTAATTTTTGGTGTACATAGCCTAACAGGTGGCGCTGCTGTGCTGCATTTTTTGCGATTTGCGCAACAGCTATATCTGAATAACGAATGAACGGATTTCCATCACATTTTAGATCCAGTTAGTCCTTGACATGAATTGATGTTTTTTGCATTTTGATGTATATAGCTTCCCAGATGGCGCTGCTATACTGAATTTTTCACAATTTCCACTCAGCGCCATGTGAAAGGGGGAGGGGGGCAAAAGGAAGCGGTCGTTCTGAGCACGGAAATTTAGGGGGCGCCAAATTTTTACTACTAACATCACTTCTAGCCTATCACAAGAAAAAGTTAATAGGGGGGGGGGGGGGGGCTAAATTGGAACTTTGAACCGGGCGCAGTTCTCTTTTCGCACGCCCCTGTTTCCATTTTAGCTTTATCTCAAGAACTAATGCACGGACTTTCAGAAAAATTTAGATTCAATTAGTCCTTGATATTATTTGATGCTAATTACATTTTAGTGGAAATCGCTTAAGAGATGGCGCTGCTATACTGCATTATTCATGATTAACGCAATAGCGCTATCTCAAGAACGAATTTCCATCAAAATTGAGATTCAGTAAATCTCTGACATAGATTAGTGTTATTTAGTTCTTGGTGTAAATTGCCCTACAGGTGGCGCTGATATGCTGCATTTTTTATGATTTCGCAATAGCTGTATCTCGCGCTTTCATGGATTTTCATCAAAATTCAGATTCAGCTGGTACCTAATAAAAATTGATCCTGATCAATTTTTGGTGTACATCACTCAACAAAAAACGCTATTTTACAGGGGGGGGGGGGGGGGGTTCTGAGGTTTCTTTAATTCTTCTATCTTAGAAACTAATACACTGAAATTTCGGAACTGGCACATCCATCTATTTTATCTTCGATTTTTGGAGGAAAATGAAAATTATATTACCTTCAGAGAAATCGATTAAAAATTTTAAAGTATCGATTAAATCGAGTTGGCCGTAGTATCGATTAAATCGATTTAAAAAATCGAAATCGCCCATCACTAACACAGGATTACCTTTTGATTCCTCAATAAGTTCAACTGTCTTGTTTCCCAGCAAATAATAACCTTGCTCTCAGGGTTGGGTTTCTTCCGGAAGAAACCTATTTCTTCCAGGACAGTGGAAGAAACTGGAAAAAACCGGAAGAAACTGGAAGAAATGGAAAAAACTGGAAGAAATGGAAGAAACCACCCGAAACCAAAACAAATGCTAAAGTATATTAACTATGTAAAAGAATTAAAGTATAATTACATGAAATCTAAATTGGAAAATTTAATTATTATTAGAAATATTATTTTTTCAAAGATAAGTTATTTTTTAATAACAAATATCAGGTTCAACAGACATTTTCAATTGATGGATATTTACTACTGTAGAGGTTGGGATTTTTTTTTTTTTTTTTATTATGGAATGGGTTTTTTTATTAATTGCTTCATTTATAAAAAAAGAAAAAGAAACTACCTACAAATTATTTTTCATACAAAAATACATTTTTTTCATATAAAATTTTTTATATTTTTCATCTAGCATGAATATTTCAATGCTGATTTTTAAAAATAAGTGTTCTAAAAACATCTATGGGTATGTCAAAATGATTTTAAACAATCCTAAAGTGTAGAACATGAAAAAAAAATCTTCATTAAAAAAAATTTCCTCCAATTTAAGTTGAGAAATTGATTGCAGCATCCTACTGCTAAAACGTTTTTTATATACTATGTTGCATTATACTAAAAAAAAAAATAAAGATTTTAATGAATTTTTTTAATACATAGGGTAGATCAAAACAGGTTTTTAAAGCCAGAACTGAATTTAGGTGACCTTCCTACCTTTTTGGCCGAAAATGATAACATTAAAAAAAATTGTAAGTGATTAAATTGTATTTTTAAAGTAATTAATACATACATTACAATACATATACATATTAATATACATAATTGAAATTAATTATATGTATAGTATTTATTAATTATGTAAAACTGTTAATAATCCAAAAACTTTATTTTCATATGCAATAAATGATACGTAATTATTTCATCCATGACACAAAAAGATTTTCTAATTATACGAATTTCATTTAATAAAAAATATTTTAGTTTTAGGTATTTACACTACACTTTGATTTTTCATCCGTAATATTTTTGTAAATGATCATTTGTTATTCTAGAACTTTCACAAAGAATATTTGAAATCTAATGCAGTTTAAACTAAAAATTTTCTATGAGATGATTGATAAATCATGACTGATAATTATAAACAATGAAGTTCATTGCAATACATTCATTTGAGCTGATACAGTTCAAAACAACAACTGAAATTAAAAATTTCCGAAGGAAGAAAGATTTTTGGAATACTAAGTATTTCGATCTGGCTGAATTTTCGCCCTCGTTTTTGGCAAAACTCAGATTTTGGGCCAAAACCAAAACCGTATTTTTGATTGATCTATTTAATATAGTAACTATTATAATTTATTTACATTAATAAAATTGATTTAAATTAAAAGCTTTTATTTAAATGGATTTCATTCTACCATTAGAAAAAAATCTCTACTATTTACAGGGTTCGTGATTTTTTTGATTTTTTTAATAAAAATCAAAACAATCGGATTTTTTTTATTTAAATCAGATTTTTTTTATTTTTTCAAAAATTGCCACACATTATTATTATTTTATGACTTTTTGTTTAATTTAAATAGTATAAAGTTTACATACATAGACATGCATATTACAAGTATTATCTATTACTAATATTACATAATTTACATAAATGATTCATATTATTTCAAGGTAAAATTTTAGGCTATGAAAAAAAATCTTGATAACACAAAATGCATGAAAAACTACAAATCAGATGTCAAAAATTAATTCAACCTTCAATATTTTAATTAAAATAAAAAACATCTGCAACACATAAAAAATTTAAACAAAATTGGAAGTTTTTAACTTTTTTTTTTTTTTTTTTTTTTTTTTTTAGTGTTGACTGGGAAAAATGAGTTCAATTGCTGCTATCAAAATACTTAAGGCCAGAGGACACAAATTGAGATGTCATCACTAATCGACTGACTTCTTAGTAGTGTTGGATGTTGGAATTTACACAAAAAAATTTTGAATAGAAATTTTATTTTATTTGTGGAATATTTATCATCTTATAAAACAATAACTATTTAAACTCACTAATAAGAACTTGGAATCCCTAAATAAAAATTCAGCCAGAGAAGGAATGCTACAGTGTTGCCGCATCTGGATATTTTTTTATTGGGGGATTCCAAATTCTCATGTGTATGTTTAAGTTTAAGAAGCAATTAGTTATAAGTTAATCAGTATGTTCAGTGTTTTATACGATGATTGATATTCCACAAATAAAATAAAAGTAAATTGTTATTCAAAATTTTCTAGTGTGAATTCCAACATAATTGAGAAGTAAGTCAATTAGTGAATACCTCACAATTTGTGTCCTCTGGCCTTGAGCATTTCTATGGTAGCGGTTTAACAGTTTTATCTGTTGATTTCTAATTCCTGAAAGATCAAACCAAAGGCAAAAAACATTTGTTCGATTGAAGCAGATAAATCTATTGCAGTAAAAAGCTAGTTGATCATTAATTCTCTTTTTAGTATGAGCTTTTTCGATAACTGTAACAAAAATACCTTCCACCATTCTAAAGGGCTGAGATCAAGTATATTAAATTAAATAAATAAATCAATTGCTGATTCAGATTTTGCTCAAATCCTTATATAGCAGGCTTCACCTAAGTACAGCACATAAAGTCATACAATTTTATTTTACCTCAACTTGCAAAAGTTTTTCTAAATACTAATGAGTAAATATTCAAATATTTAGTATATTTCTGTTTGGATTTCTTTACCGTTGCAAGATTATTTTATAATTTGATTCAAATGAAATTTGAAAGCATTTTTTTTTTTTTTTAACTTTACATTTATTTTACTTTTTTACTAAGCTTAAACTTTATCTTTCTGAAAGTTGTTTGATTATATATGGTATACAAAACTAAATCTATATAATAAAGGCCAAACGTATCTGTGCGTAACGCATACGTCATGTTTTGAATGGCAATACTTTCCGATGAAATTTCGGTATTACGATTTTCGCTATTAAAAATTTTTTAACTTCTAGACATAGCAGGTTTTCAACCTTTATACCATCTTATACAGAAAAAAATGCACTTTTAAATGCAGTTTGTTAGAAAACTGTATCTTAATTTGTTTTTAAGATATTAATTTTTTTGTAGTTCTTAGTTCAATTTCTCTAATGGTGGCAACTTGAGTATTTCATTTATGTGGGAAATAAAGAAAAAATAGCCATAGAGTAAAAAAAGAATAGAAATGCAGTTTGGTGGCTTAAGGTGACGCCAAAAATGTAAACCTAACATTCGCAGCATTGCATCAAACACAATCGTGTGCTTTCGCAAAAAAGGAAAACTTTTAGCAATACAGTTTTAATTCATAATATAATGAAATGCTATTTTAGAATGCTAAAATAACTTCTGAAAGATCTTTTTCATTTAGAGAAAAAATGATTTTGAAGAATTCGGTCTCTGTTCCACGTAATTGTTTTGTTTGGGCCGAAAAAGAGATATAAATTGGAAGAATAACGCCATCAAACCGTTTTAATGGCATACTTGCACCTCCTTCTATCTCTTTTCTCCATAGAAAATAACAGATCACTGTATAATTTGTTGCCATTTTTTCATAGCAACTGAAAAAAATAGTAATAATTAAAAACCTGCTATGTAAAATATCGTCGGCTATAAAACCCCGTGAATGTTGTTGGTTTTATTTTGTTTTTATCTATCAATTTGATGGACTTTTAGTTCGTTACTTACTTTACAAAAGATACATCAATTAACTTTTACAAAAATGTATTTTAAAGTATACGTGTGTCATATTTTCTTAGTTGGTTTTAAAAACTGAAAGAATTCAATTTTTTTCTTTGGGTAATAACTTTGACTAATAATTTCTATCTTGCGTCTAATACGGAAGCACCGATAATTTTCAAAGCTTTTTATGATTACATAATTATTATGTTTCATATAAAATTGCTGTTTGGAATTAGTTGGCAGTTTAAAAAGCATATTACGTAAGAAAAATTTATTAGACTTTTCAATTTTAAAAAGTTTTCACCTTTATTCTGTGACCCGGAAACCCCGGGTTCCGTGTACTAGTTATATTAAAGCACATTATTATGTTTGTTTCATCTGAAATTTATTAAAAAATAACTTAAAAGAAAAACTGATTTAAATCAATGATTTTTTTAAAAAAATCAGTTGATTTAAATCGTGATTTAAATCATGATTAAAATCAAGCCGATTTAAATCAACGAACCCTGACTATTTACTACTAGTTTCAAAAATTTAAGTAATAAAAAACATGCTCGTTAAATTGAAATGGATAACATTTAACTGATTTTGTGTATTTTGGATAAAATATCTTTTCATTTGGCCAATGGTTGAAGATCTCTAGATAAGTGTTGTGTGTGATCTTGCCTAAAAAACTGATGCAGTTCTTAATTTAGCATATATGCTTAATTAAATTTGTTTTGGTCCAGTGAAATTAATTTATCTTAAATTATAGAAAGAAGATATTATATCTTACAAAATTGAAAATATATGGTAAATTCTTAAAGAAAAACATTTTCTTCCATTTCTTCCACTTGGAAGAAACCTATTTCTTCCGGCTGGTTTTTTCCATGGTTTTTTCCACTGCGGAAGAAACTTGCCAACCCTGCTTGCTCTAATTCTGTCAGTATCACAGCTGCCTTAGTAATCACCATTCCAAAATCTCCTTTAATTGTAACTCTCGCCAAGGGCAAACATTTACACGCATTATCCAAGGGTTGCTTTATCCACGTTACTTCCCCAATTAAATCATCGTTATCTATCCAACTACGGTCACAAAGATCAATTCCAGCCCCTGTATCCCTTAGATAATTTCGTTCTATCCCATTAATTTCTGCTTTTTTTCAAATAAGGTGTAAAACACTTTCCTAAACTTACACCTACGTCAACGTGACTAAACACCTACGTCAACGTGACTAAATCTCCAGAACTTTTCCGTTTTAAATCCGGACAATCTGGCCTAATGTGCCCTGCACGATTACATTGAAAACAGATAATTGGCTTTTTTCTATCAAATTTATCTTTATTTCCAAAATCCCTACGCACATTATCTCTTTTATCAACCCCACCTGATTTAACTACCTGATCCCCTTTACTTCTAGCATTATCTTGCCCATTCCTATCCCTAAAGTATAGTTTATTATTCCACGTTTTGTTATCAAACTTCCTAACATTCCTTCTCACACTTTCAAATTTATCACATTTTTCTGCTAAATATGACGCTGTCTTAATCTCATCCCACTCATCGAGGAATTTATCCTTAATCGCAAAAGGAACTCTACGCTTAACCTGTTCTGTGAGCATTAGTTCTTTGAGTGATTCAAAATCATTTACTTCAACAGTTTCTAACCAGTATTCTAAATACCCTCTTAATTCATAAACAAGCTCCGTCCATAGTGCACCTGCCTTCCTTTGATGAGTCTCAAATTTTGCTTTCAGGGCCCCTGCTCCTAATCTGAATCTCTTTAACAAAACATTCTTGATATGCTGGTAATCATCCCTTTTTTCTAAGGGTTCTTTTACAATAATTTCAGCTACCTCTACAGTAGGGTGGAGCGAAAAAAATTTTTTTTTGAAAATCAAAAGCGGGTAGGTGCTAAAAGTTGCCTTTATACTAGTACATTAACTGCGTGAATTTTTACCGCTGAAAAAAAATGGCTTGAGTCTGCGCTTTTGCTCCAAAAATCGAAATTTTGGGTAAAATTTGTCATTTTTTGACATTTTTTCAAAAAAATTAAAAAAAATCTACAGAGCTGGTTAGTATTTAAAAGTGTTGCTTAGACCTTTATATTTATCTGCTTAACATATTTAAACTATAAAATAATATGTTTATTCCCTATAGCTGGAGCAAAACAGACAACTTTTAGTAAGAAAACAGCATTACCACTCTATTGGGTCATATAACGAATTGTTGTTTTTAATACAGCTCTTGTTTTCAAAACTACCTTGGACATGCGTCGTGGAGGTGGCTATATTTCCTATACCATCCGGCCCAACTATTCGATCATCTTAGTACAGTGTTTTATTTATACATTGATTTGTGATTTTCTTTATAAAAATTTGGCATGTTTTCGATGCTTCCACCTTGTTCATCAGTTCTTTGCATCCACATGCTGCTATAACTATCTTGATGTATATTTTTACAGTTTATACAAAAAAAATGACAAGCAGAGTAATGCACGGGAATATTATTAAAGGGATCTATTCGGCCATCTATTATATTTATCAAACTTACATTCAGTTGATGAATAATGATTGGAAGTTCTGTTACCACAACATTTTTTCAGTCAATTGTATTTTTTTTACGTAATGATTTGCTTCAAAGATGATTTCAGATATTTCAACTATAAGTATGCCATCATTCATTCTTCTTTTGCATTTTTTATTTGTTGAGAAGCCAGCTGTTTAATGTGATGGTGATCGTCAGCGAGAATTGCAATGAAAATTTGTTCTCCATGTGTAAAGCAACCGCTGTTGTAAATAACTTTTTTTTGCATTAGTTTTATGCCGTTTTCTAAGTGTTTTCGTATCCAGTTAATTTTCTATTAACTTTTAGATCCCTTTTTTATGAGTGGACAACATTTGATGGTGAAATGTCCTGGGCATAAACTTATTGCATTGTGCTTTATGAGGGAATGGACGGATATCGACTATAAGTGCTCATTTAAAATTAGGAGAATTTTATTTGTCACTGTGAACCATTTTGCATGGGGTAAGCTTAGAATTGTCTATATGATATTGAATCATTCGCTACTTCAACTCCAGTGAATTTCCTGTGCGTCAATTATTAGAGAAGTCGATATAAAACGTTCTAAGCTACATGGATTCACTGGATCAATAAGGAAAAACTTTGTCTACGTAATATTCACTTCCTATTGCAATTTTTTTTTATAAAATAGAGAAATTATTTTCTCAAACTGAGAAAAAGATACTCAGAACAGACTAGAAATTTCTGTCGGAGATTGCAAAGCTAATTCATAAGGAAAGCTATTTCTCAAAGAATGGGGAATAGAAATTTAGAAAACATCTCACAGAAAAGACAGCTCATAAAGTTAATAAAATTTTCCGGTTTATATAAGCACAGATTGGCAATCAGCGTCTATATGTTCAATCCCAAATCATTAATGTAAGTTTATACCGCGGTATGTTTTATACCAAATGTACTACACACCTAAATAATAGATCTAAAATCTTATTAGAAATTACTAGACTACGGAACAACACAGGAAACGACATAAAGCATACTAAAACTTCTTTAGAAATATTGTTGTTTTACACGCAAATTTTGTTTGCAATCCTCTGTGACGATCGTCATAATATTAAACAGCTAACTTCTCAGCATATATTCAATGTAATAGGTTCAATAAATGATGGCATACTAGAAACTGAATTCATACAATCAATTTTTAGGGAAATTTTTAGGCTGTGATAACAAAACTTCCAATCATAATGTACTAATTGCATGAAATTTTAATGAAGATAATAGACTGCTGACTAGGTTCAATTAAGAACATACCCAATATATTACCCAGCTTCTCTTCTGTTATATATGGTATAAAATTATACGTGCAGCAGGTCAAACCAGCATGATTCAAATCATCCAAAGTCTATGAATACAAAGAAGAGATAAATTACTTTGATATATAGAAAACTTATACTCGTCTTCGGGAAAAAAAATAACAATTCAATACATAAATAAAACACTGGGCCTAGATGATTGGGTGGTTGAGACGGGTGGGATAATGCAACCACCTCTATGAGTTATATACACAGTAGTTTTGAAAGCAGCTAGGTAAGAAATGCATTCAAAAGAACATTTCGTTGTATGCTCCAATAGAGAGATTAACGCTGATTTTTCACAAAAAGTTGTCAGAATTGCTCCAATTATGCAGACTACAGATATTGTTTTATAATTTAAATATGTTAAGCAGATAAATATAAAGGTCTAAGCAACACTTTTAAATACTAACGAGCTCTGTGGGAGTTTTTTAATTTTTTTGAAAACATGTCAAAAAATGACAAATTTTACCCAAAATTTCGATTTTTGGAGCAAAAGCGCAGACTCAAGCCATTTTTTTTCAGCGGTAAAATTTCACGCAGTTGATGTACTAGTATAAAGGCAACTTTTGGCACCTACCCGTTTTTGATTTTCAAAAAAAAATTTTTTTCGCTCCACCCTACTCTACAGGTAACAAAGGTATAAGTTGGGAAACGTAATTTAATTCTCCTAAATTTTCTTTTGATGCCTGACTCTCAAAAATCATAAAAAACAAGGTAATATCAATTAATTTAGAGTCAAATTTTGGAACTAAATCCTTTAAACTCACTCTCTTATCCTTATTTTCAGCCGTTACAGAATCAGGGGAAACTAAGGAGTTACTATCTGCACTGCATTCTAATCGCAGCTTCTCTAATTCCAATTGTCTATCTTTCTCTCTTTCTAAACTTTCCTGTTCTTCGCGCTTTAATCTATCTAACCTTTCCTGTTCCGCTAATTTATTTAATTTTTCCCGTTCTGCTAATTTTTCCCTTTCTTCTAAAATCCCTTCTAACATATCTTTTGCAATTTGTTCATCATAATCAGAAGCTTTCAAAATTGCCTGAATTAAAGGCACTTTTTTAATGTCAGCAGATATTTCGGTATCAAATTCTGCTGCGAGCAAAAGCAATACATCTTTATTTTGCCTACTCAGAAAAATATCTCACTACTAAAAAGTAAATACAATTACAAAATATTTCTATAACTTTCCTGAGCACAATAGCATTAAAATACCAAAGAAAAACAAGATTTTTTTTGTTCTTTTTAACTGAGTAACACTTTTCTCTAAGCACAGTAAATAATTAAAACCGTAACTAAAGTATTCATAAAAAAATGCACAATAAAATAATAAAGACTCAGTGCATTCATTTAATTTATTAAATCACATTGTTTTAATGCGCTACGAAAAAGTCAATAGTAATTTCAGTAAATTCAACTTTCTAATTTAACAAACTTTACACTGTAGCTTAAACAATTAAGTTCATTACCATACTACTTGTGCAATGAAAATTACTTTACTCTTTATGCAAAAAAATAAAAATATATTTAAAATACTTAATATATTCTACTTTTACACTTCTTATTTTGTTTTACTTTTAAAACAAAACAGCAATTAGCAAAGAATAATAATAATAATAAATCACGAAAATACTCTTGTGCAATAACCTTTTTAAAAAAAGAAAACAAAGCGAAACACGCTATTTTAATTTTCTAACATTTAAGCGTATGGCATTGAGACCTCCCCAAAATTCAGCGCGCAAGAGAAACAATAGGGACTCACCGTTCGATTCTGTAATATTCCGAGCTGAAATTCACAATCTTCGAACGCTGATTTCAATGGCCGACACAGCTTTTCAGTCCACATTCAAAATAATACAGGAGTGACGATGAGTTTTCAGTCCACAATCAAAATAATACAGGAGAGATGATGAGTTCGCGGAACTTTTTATTTCAGTTCCTGGATCCCACCGCTGCCACCAATAATTTTATATATTACTAGCTGTGACGTCGTAACTAAATATACTCCGAGTCTCTGTACAATTTCACAATTCACTTTAATAAAACCAACACACAGAATACACGATGGAAACTATATACATAACCACACTGCGCTATTTACAATTATGTACAGGTATATCCATTAGGAAAATGCACTTCAAAATATACTGCCCCTTCCGGGCCCGAGCTTTCGAACACCCTTTTCCGATGTTCTTTAAAACCTGAACCATACACGGCTCACACCCGAGTCCGCCGAAAAAACGTTCTTTCTTTGCTGCACACCAGGCAACAACTGAATCCCTTCGTTTCATTTCCATTTCAAACAGAAAAGTTACTTTCAAAAAGTCTCTTTCAAAATGAAAAAAATCACGGAGCGGACAGTTTTCAGACCTCATGGCACTAGGCATGGAACGTCATCGCAGACTTATTGGCGTCGACATCATGGAGCCAGCCGATATCACAGTTGGTTTTCTATCTTTAAAAATTTGTGCACAAAGGCTTTATTTGCTATTCTAATCTTCCGTAATTGCATACTTGCTACTTTCAAATGAACTTCCTTAACTCATTCGGATCTGCGTACTTTTAATAGTACAGTAAAACCCCGATAATTCGAATTAATTGGGACCAGACGCAATCCGGATTTTCCGAAGATTTAGAAAAAAAAATGAAATAAAATAAAACATACTTACAGAAAATCCCCCTTACGTTAAACTTATTGAATATTTACAGACAGTAAAAATGTTTACTTTGTAATAAAAAAAAAGTTTGTAATTTTCTGCTGTTTTTTTTTTTTTTTTTTTTTTTTTTTTTGGGGGGGGGGGGCATTTGTAAGTGGTTTAAATAGAAAATTGGGAAAATTGAAATTGCCAAACTTAGTGGTACATTGTTATTTCTTTGAAAGATAACATCAAAGAGTTTAAATAAGAAAGCTTAAAGTATTCTTCCGAAAAGATTTCAGAAAAAGTTTTTTTTTGTATTTAGAATACGATGATGAAACAAGTTAATGTTATGGAAATTAGCCAATCGCTTCTCAAACTTGAAAAAAAAAATGACCGAATCGATCCGAATTATCCGGTGATCCGGATTAACGGGGTCCGAATTAGCGGGGTTCTACTGTACATATTTTTTTCATCGAGTATTATTTTCTCTTAACAATGGTTACTAACTGCAAGTAATAATGGTAGTATATGTCTATGCATTTCTTATTATGACCTCAGTTATGCTTTGGTCAACATTGAATCAATTTTGTTAATAATAATAAAAATTTGCTGAATTGTATTTGGACCGTTGGCGATTCTTTTATTTTAAACATGTATTTCACCTTTTAAATTTAAAATATGGGATATTTTTATAAGTAAATAATGTATGATATAACGCAAAAAACATTAAAAAGTTTTGGTATCAATTGAATCCTGTTGTTATACGATATTCTCCAAAACGTTATCCTAACTTCTTCCTTAGTCTATTGTAATATGAATGTGAACTGAATAGCACATAAAATAACTGCTTTCGTTAAATTTCAGACAATGACATATTAGTTGACATATTACATTGAGAAATCTATTTGATAGTTATAGTTACCATTTTAACGTTATTAAAGTAAGTAAAAATTTAATTTAATTAAAGATTTTAAAATTTAATTAAAGTAAAGTTTCTCTTTCTCTCTCTCTCAAAAAAAAAAAAAAAAAAAAAAAAGTTTAAAATGTGAGCTAAATTGACCCAAGTAAAACACGTAAGAAGAAAATTTATTTAATATACCATGATATAATTAATATCTTATTTCTCGACAAAATCTATTTGAATTCATTTCTTTTAAAAAATTCTGGTTCGAGACGTTTTGAACTTGAGCTGAACGCGGGTTCAAAAATACTCAACTTGAAAATTATTTTAAAAATCATAAAAATACCAGTAAATTGATATAAAGTTTACTGTTAATGCAAATTTTCTCCCCTATCTCACGGTATAGAAATTTTGAAAAAAAGAACGATTAGGGGAAAAAAAAGCTATAAAAGCTAAATTTATTGGCAAGAAATCGTCAGCATTACTTGCGTATGTTTTTGCTTCCTAATATAGAAGGTATAAAAACCTGTCCTGTTTGTCAGCGATTAAACTCTATTATATCTTTTTTTTGAAAAACTTTATTTATTCCATTAATGAAGTCAGGTGCGGCCCGGAAGGGGGGGGGGGGGTCATCCATTTCGGAGCAATTGAAACTTTATGTTTTCAGCTGTCAAAAAGTGCATCCCCCCCCCCCAGAACTCTATAATTTTATCTCTAGAACCACAGAAATACTTCACGGAGAAAAGTGTTTGAATTTTTTAACTCTTAGAGATTTCTAACGCTTAGAGATTTTTGTTTGTTAATTTTAAACATGCTCATTTCAAATTCTATGTCGAAAATTAATACTCGTCTCAAACGACTTATTAATTAGTGTTATTTCCTAAAATAAAAATAAAAAACTTTTTTTTCTTATTTAGCAATATCCAGGATGTTTTTCTTTAATCTATTTATTTATTTTAGTGTTTTTATGAACTCGATGAAATTTTACCCGAAAATTTAATTCTAGCGCACATACAAACTTGTCATCATTTAGCATTAATTCAATTTATTAACTTAGAAAATTTTCGTTTATTTTACAAATCATTTTCATCTGCTGCCTGATTCGACTTTAATTACTTCTGTTTCATATGCTCTGAAATTTCTAAATCGAACTCAAAAAGAACTTCTTCGTCGCGAGACATGCACGCCAAGAAATTAATTAAATATTTGTGAGTGGCATGTTAAAAATGTTATCCGCAGCTAAATTATTTCCAGGATTAATGTTATTGGCATGCCTTCTTTTTTGGGACAGAAAATAAACAAATTTTAACTTGATCTTATCATTAACGCTCAAGAATTAAATATTAAGGCTTTGAGAATATCACCTTGTATAACTTGTTGGAGTAACCTGTTTCATTATTTTTCTTTCGCTTCATTTTTCTTTTATTAATTTTGGCAACAGACCTTGCTTTAATTCTGCGCCTTTTGAATATTATATAGAAAAGAATGTTTATATATTTATTATAATTGCTATCTTATATTTATTGATAGATTTTTTTTTCAGAGCTACTTAATTATTTGACAGTTTTACTCACGATATTAAATATAAAATATTTATTGCCGCCTTTAAAAATATTATTATTATTATTATTATTTTTTTTTGTATAGATTGGTTTGTGTGAAATAACTTATAAACGTCTTTTTTATGTTTTCAAATAATTTTTTTGCGAACTCAATGAAATCTTGATTTTATTTCTTTATTTAATTACTTAAAAATATCTAATTTCATTATGTACCTTTTTTGGCATAATAAATATTACATTTTTGAAGCTCTTTTCAAAATTAAATTTGCATTTAATTTTTTTTTCTTTTGGTACATTGCTTTAGTATTTTTTCAGAAATCAATTTATTAAGCTTCCGTACTTAATATGTAAAAGCAGATTACGCCATTATAAGATCACTCGTATGTATGTCTGTCTGTCACAGTCATTTTTCTCGTAAACTATGGAACGCGGAAATATTTAAGACTCATTTAAAGATATGCAAACAAACATGTGTAAATTAGTTTCTTGATAGTTATAACTTAATATTCTTTTAAAAGATTTTGCGATGTATTTCTTTGTTTTCGCCTTCTGTAAAAACAATTTTTTTTTTTTAAATCTGTTTTATCATATTTTATGTATGTGAGTGGAAAAGCTGTCTATTTCTCCCAGAACTTTTCTTTTCTTTTCCATGAAAATAATTTATCGATTATCTTAGTTTCCTGCACCTACTAAAATGTAAATATTGTATGAAGTAGCATATGTTGATTCTTAACTCTTTATTTTTATTTATTATTCTACTTATTAAAAATTAAAAATATATTATAGCATATTCCTCATATCGAAGCATTATTTTCCTCCTCATTCCTCTTAGTTTGAGCTATTAATTTCTTCCACAAACTGCTTTTATTCATAGAAAGCGAGGAAACGCCTATAACCAAGGATCATCCTTCTTACCTCCAAGAAGTGTGCATGAGCTAATCCTCCTGTTGCCATGGCGACTGTTTCCCGCGTAACGAAAGGGGGAAGAGGCTAGGAGGAAAGGCTGTCATTGCCGTAAACGAAGTGAGCCTGAACCACCGACGTCCATTATTCGAATGCCAGGCGTACTTTATTACGAGTTCTTGGTTATTATCGAATAAACAGCATAGTTCAGATGCTGTATAAGTTTGGCTAAAGCTGAAATTGATATAAAAAGAAAACAAACAACTCTCCCCTGCTTTTGCATAGTCTTATAATTGAATGCCATTGATCTGCTTATTGGCCGTTTGTAGCAGATAATGACCTGCTGCTAGTTATTTATCGATAATCCAATTTTTTTTTTTTTTTTTTTTTTTTTTTTTTTTTTTTTTTGTCTAACTTGCATTTATTAGTATTATAAAAATGCCAGCAAATATTTTCAGGGAATCTTGGTTACAAAATTTACGGTAGTTGAACGTATCGCAATTCACAATAATTGTTTTGGAAATTGAAAATCAACCATTATAAAAGCTTTTGCATTTGATATGGAGAACTGATATTTAAACGCTATTCATACTTTTAGAAAGTTACACCAATAGGATGTTTGAAGATAAATTTAATTATTCTTTTATCCATTAAATGTATGAATGATTACACATTTGATTATTTTTGACGAAAAGGAAATATTTCGTAAAACAATGTGCAGTATCGTAATAAAAAAGAACAAGATTCATATTATAGAAACATTCTAATTTCTGTGGAATTTCATTTAATCCTTTCAAAGGCGGTAATCTACCTACTTTAAATTCAAAACTAACGAATGGCAGCAAAAGTATTTTATTAATATTATTATTTATTTATTTATTTGTATTTTTTTAATAATAAAAGAGCATTTTTTTTTTCCTTTCTGAGGAATTTGTTTAAAAATTCTGGTGTTAGTCATTTATTTAATCGAATTACAAATAGAATTTTTCTGTCCCTGAAAGTTTTAACCCTCCAAGCGTCTTGCAAATGGGTAAAATTGTAATGTTGTTTTCTCTGCATTTTGTTTTAAATGTTAATATTTTACGGGCCAAACGCTTAGAGGGTTGAAATACCACAATAAAAAAGCGTTACCAAAGTAGTGTTATGAAAAGTCAATGTAAAGTCTCCTCCCCATTGGATCAATATTTAGATTTAAGAGGGTGCCAAAAGTTCAAAGTGACCAAAAGTGACTAAAATTCTTACATTTTCAAAGATTTAGAAAGGGGGTGATGTCCTCCTCTTTCCATCTGTTCTTTACGTACGTCCTCGTCGCCATTCAAAAAAAGAAACAAACTTTATTATTAAAAAACTAAAGACTAAACTTTTGTATTCCATAATTCCATAAATACTCCACTGTTTCAAAAGAAATTCAGGTACTACTTGGTTATCACATCGACCTAAAATCTATCGCCAAACTATAAGATTAAATGTCAATAATGCATGACCGTGAATGACATTAAATATGACACATTACAATAAATACGTTTAAAACGTCATTAGGTGATTTTTATTTCGACTTTTTATTTGTATTTTTATTAATATTCTACTAATTGTTTTTTTTTTTTCGTTATTTAAAATAAAAATTATGTCAATAGGTATGATTTGGCTATTAGTTTGACAATTTGTACAGTTTGGCGAAATTGATCGACGGGGTAACCAAATAGTGCCTAAATTGACTATTAATGTCAAACACATAACGTTCCAAGTCAAAAATATTAATAATAAGCCCAATTTTAGGATTTTTTTCTTACAAACATCTAAAAACATGCGTAAATAAGAAAAAAAAAGAGTAAAAAGAAAAACACCCTTATCAATTAACAATCAATCATTTTTTGTACTGTTTTCTACCTAGTGTTTTTTCTTAAAGTTGTGACTATCCTTCATGTCATATACATAGTCGAACCTTGTTAACATGAACCTCAAGGGGAATCAAATCTTTGTATTCGTTTTTATAGGGGACTGTGAAATCAATTCAAGTTAAAAGTAATTCATGTTAAGCGTGTTCATGTTAACGAGGTTTGACTGTGCCTATATACAGATGCGAATAGTACTTTGTACGAAATTTCTGTATCTAACCGTAGCAGAAACTTCAAGAAAGGAAACGGGCATCGCAAATTTTACTTTTTCTTTTGCAGATTCTTTTCTTCATCAAACTTTTATTTCACTTTACACGATTAAAAATCTGCAACTTTTGCTGCATAGTCACTCCACTGCTTTTTATAGAATATTTATATTCTGGCCAATGAGAATCCTAAATAATATCGTGCAGCAATCGTTTTCTGTAAAAGCAGAGGAGTGATTATACACACAAATTCTTAAGAGTGTATATTATGTTTAACTCTTCATTACTTAATACAAAAACTTAAGTATTAGTAATAAAGTGAAGAAAATGCATAAAAGCGTTAGAGGTAACTCATTGTTGATTAATTAACGCTTCAGTTTTAAAATATTTTACCTGTAGGTTGTTTTTTGCCCCTGAAATATCTGTCGCAGACATTTGAAAAAAATTTTGTAACTGGTAAGGCTGGGCGATATCAGAATTTCAATATCGTAATATATTGCTAAACAAATATCGATATTTTCGATACATCTATATATTTTAATTCATATGCCACTCCATTATTGGGTCATAAACGTAATTGCCCTCTGTATGAAATATTATAAACACACACACACACATATATGTATAAGTATGTGTGTGTGTCGATTATTTAGAAAAAATAAAAACTCAACATCTTAATTTAATATATTAGAAGAATACATAAATTAAAGTTTTTATAAATTTCTTTAATAATTGAATATCTTTTCCCTGCAAATCTGATTTAAAATGCATATTATTGAAAATTTTTGGAACATTAAACATTATAAATTATTCAAATGATGCAAACAAAAGCACTTAAGAGTGATAACACAATAGATATGTTTAATTAAAATAATTTAATTACCTATAAATTAAAAATATTTTTATTACAATGCAAAATAATGCAGAAAAATCATGTCATTTGTAAAAGTAACCAACTTTAACGTCGATATTAGATACATTTAAAATTCCGAAACTTCAAAAGTAGGATAAAATGCCATTTGAAACGATATATCGAAAGGAACTGAAGTCTTAGAATCGTTATCGCGGTATTAAATAAATATCGATATATGACGGCATTACGGTATATCGCTCAGCCCTAGTAACTGGATGTATCCATACAATAACTAAGAAGATTAGTACTAGTCACTTCAACATTATTCATGAATATTTTATATTGGTAAATATAAGCCCCCCCCCCCCCAGCCCCATCCCAGGATGATGCTTGCCCCAGTGTCGTTGATAGTCTAAATCGGGACTCCGCCAACTTCACTGGTGGCCACAGAAGCTTTTGCTTGTTAAGGACCTAAGACGGAGTTCATGAAGTCAGACCATGTGACATCCGCCGACGCAATTCTCGCGAGAAAGCTGTCCTAGCAGAGGGGCGTTACAAACAAGAGCTGTCTCTGCCGATTGGTTCGGCCTTAAATCAAACGGCATGACGTCAGAAACTCCATTCTAACAATCAAGAGCTTCCTAGGCCTTTAATGAAGTTGGCCGTGGTCGGGCCCTGTTTATTTATAGCAACAAAGCTTAGTTATTTATTGTTGTTATCATTATTTAAACATTTTTTACTCTTAATCTAATTTCAATAAATGAAGGCTCGGGTCAATATTTGTTCTTTTAAAAATTACGAATGTAAGAAAGCATTTAAAAATCCTGTGATATAGTAATATCGATGAATGTCAGCGTACATTGTCTGCACAAAAGAAAAGTGCAAAGTAACTATTGGAAGGAAAATAAAACAACTAGATGCGTTTTTTTCTTTTTATAGATAATTACTAGTATCGATATTCGATTCTTCGCATTAGTCAGCTGTATTGAAAAAAGGAACCCAAAAGGAAGTCGTAATCTATAGTAAAAATAAATGGGGAGGGAGGGAGCAGTTACAGAAACGAATACCTTATCAAAATTGAAATTGCGAAAAGTTTTCCCCTTGAATTTGTATCGATCTTCACAAAAATACATAAAATGTAATTCTCTTGGTGCAAAATGGGGTAAATCAACATTGCTTTCTTTCGAGTGGAAAAAGATTAAACAACTCCCTGAAATAGTTAAAGAAGAAAAATGCCATATGATTTTTACCTATTAAAATATAATAATAGAATTTTTATTTACATTTAATAACAATATTTTTACTAGCGTTATTTTAAATTGCATAATATCGGATGCTTCATAATTATAAATTACGGTCAAAGGGTGCGATTGACACCTTGAGATTAAAGTTTTGGTACGAGTATCTGTATAACGATAAATCAATAAAAATATACCGTTTTGATTAGGTATAGTATTTTTTTTATATAATAAAAAATTTACTATTTTATAAAGCCATTTTTCACTGTTGAGAACTTTCTGCCGTTCTGAGTTTATGGCCAGACTTGTTTAAAAGCAAAAATTTTCTGCGCACGTAAATAGTGAGTCTAAAAACTTTTTGCAAATCAATTTAATTTTTAATAAAATTACGTATTATATTATTTTTACATCGACGAAATTCGCGTTTTTACACGATTCATGGACGTAATTCCCGATTTTTACACGGTCTTAGGAGGAAATTCTCATTTTTTGTGCAGTCTTTGGGCGAAATTCACGTTTCTCGCGCCGTCTTTTGTCGAAATTCGCGTTTTTCGTGCGGTCTGTTGTCAAAATATGAGTTTTTTTTCCGTACACTGTCAGAAAAATTCGTCAATATACACTAAGTTATCGTTATTTTTTCACAAATAACTTCTGTTTTCCCAGAAAACGTATTTGATCTGTGAATTCATTCTGAACGTCGAAAAATGAGGAAGAGATTCCGTTTATATCTAGCACGCATGCGTATTGGGTCTGTTAGTAAGAAATTTGAATTTATTTTTAAAATGAAAAACAAAAATATTCTATAGATTAAAATGTCTAATTTAGTTTAAAAAGACAAAAATGTTTTCGAATTTAAAAATAAATAACAATTTCTTTCTTCCTACGTTCAAAAATTCTCACAATTTGTTATTCAAAGTTGGATAAGTTGAATAAAGTTGAATTTCCTAAGTTATTTATATAATAAATATTCGCATTTAAAATATACTTTAAGTGAACACATTTAAAAGATATTTTAATTAAAAAATAAAATGAAGGAAAAAAAATAATAAAATTAAAAAAAAAAAAAAAAATCTTATCGAATAAAAATAGAACATCCATATTTTTCTAGCAATCTACGTAAATATATTTAAAATTCACATTTTTATACTATATTAACATAAACATATAAAAACCCCAGCCGCAGTTTAATTAAAGATGGAATCTTCCCAAAATTAACTTCAAAATTAAAATTTTTTTAACAAAATAGACCAAACCATACTCATATTAAATGAATGTTTCTACATCAAAGCACTTTTCTCCTGTACAACGGTGGCGCTGAGGCAGAGCGTTTGCATTCCAATGCTGGGTACTTGAGTTCGATCCTCACGCCGGCCGCGTTTATCTTTTCCGAACTTTTTTCAAATGACGGATATTTTACTTCTTTTCACGGAGAAAAAAAAAAACGGATATTCGTCAATCTACAGACAATTACTGGCAGCAGTGCTGCCAGTACATTTTTTGTGAAAAGGCGGAAGATTTTTTGAGAGTGTACTCTTCTTGAAATGCGCGTTTTTCGCACCGCCTTTTGTCGAAATTCGCGTTTGCGCTCGGTGCGTTGTCGAAATATGAGTTTTTTACACGGACCCTTCTTGAAATGCACGTTTTTACGCAGATCTTAGTTGAAATTCGCGATTTTTTCGATGTCCTTTGACGAAATTCACATCTTTCTCACGATCCTTTGTCGAAATTTGCGTTTCTTCGTGACCCTTCTACGATATTTCGTGTTTTTTCCGCTGAACTTTGACTAAATTCATATTTTTCCATGATAATTTGACGAAATTGAAGACTTTTTTCTGCGAACGATTGATCAAATTGGTTTTTTACGACAAAGGTTAATGAAAATTCGCGATTTTTGGTGTCTTAAATTTTAGATCGATAAATTTTTGAAGTTTTCGGCATCAGATGCCTCAAATTTTTGGAAAATTCGAAAATCGGCCCTGCTTTTAATTGTACTCTAACAGTAAATAATTCGTTCATAAAATTGGGGGAATATTTTTAATTTTTTGGTTCTAAAAAAAAATTTACAAAAAAAAAATTGTTTCATCCCGAAAATTTTCTCTACTCTAAAGTTCATAAAAGTTGCTGCGCGCGTGCTTCGATATTATATAACTCTGTATACGACTTTTGAACTGTACACCGGGAAGCTACATTACAATCGAACAACACTTGTTGACGGATTTGGCAGGTTGAAATTACCAGCTTTTGGCACTTTCGTTGGTGGAAAAAAGCCAGTTCTTAGGGAAGAAAAATGCCTCGCAGTTTTTTGTATCGTGTGTTGGAATAAACATGTTTCTGATGGAGGAGAAAGAAAAGAAACCGTATACGTTGAGCCATCTTTTGGCTAAATTCGAGCGACTTTTAAAATTTTGTATATAAATTTTCGAACTTTCTTTCAAACATATCACTCGTTTCATCTTATATTTGTTACAGTTAGTTTATGAACAGTTCATGTGTTCTGTTTGGGGATTTCTGTATAAGTAGCTCATGAATAGCGTATTTAAATATACCGGCTATCCTAAAATGGACTGACTGATAAAATTCAATAAATTTGAAACGGAGATAGCTATTAAAAAATTCTTGTAATAGGGTTATGAAAGATGGCAAGAAATTTCTACTGCGATTCTCGATTTTAGTATAAAATAGGAGTGATAGATGATACTTCGAGCAATAGGCGTTAAATCTGGCTCCGATTTTCGGCCGCTCTCTTCTCTCAGTATATATATGATAGAAGCTAATTAAATATATATATGAAGTGGTTCTCAGTCGCCACTTCTTATGAGCTTGCTCCATATATTCAGCCTCCTTCTTTTCCACCAATACTGTGAGAAAATAAGTACTAAAATTAGTCGAAAGAAGGAGATTAATTGTTGTATAAGGTGGTGCTAAATCGTCACTGTAGTTTTGTATTTAGTGGCCCACTCCATATATTAAGCCAAAAATCGGGCATTCAGCACCTATTTCTTGCAACGCCATCAATTTTTGTTATTTTCAACTAAAATAAAAAACCGCTATTTAAGAAAAAAAAAAAAAACCGTTATTTTCTGTTATTTTAAAATTCTTCTGGAAATTATTGAATTTTAAAATCAGTTAGTCCAGGTATTTATATTAGAGGAAATTACAATTTTTACAACTTTCTTGCATCCATGTTTTTTAGGAGCATGGGTAGAATGGGAGTTTAAAAAGATTGGTGAGATGTAACAAAAGAGGATATTTTTTTAAAGGATTTTTGTTAAAATGATCTAAACCAAATAATTTTTATCCTCACAGTTAAAATTTGATTTACACGGGCATCGCTGAATCAAAAAGATCCATGTGGGCCAGCGAAAAACCGAAGTTTTATCTTGTACTATCTATTCTCATAAATTTAATTAACACGACAAAAATAGTTCTATCACTTCTGAATATTCAGCCGAAATTTAAATAATTCTATAATGCTTTGAATAGAAATTTATCGTTAAATGAATATGCTTGATAATTTCCAAGCTTCAGAGCTTTGATATTAAAATTTATTTGCTTTTACCCTATTCTGATGGCTGTTTAATAAACACCCAACTTAAGTTGTACTTTTCTCATTTTCAACTCCATTTTATTTTTACTTTATAATCATTAATTGCATAAATTTTAACTTTAACCAGGTTCTCTGAATTAAACGTTTCTCGTGTAATTAATAGCTTGAAACCTTCTTCCCTCAGTTCAGAAGCGAAAGCTTTGTGAATTATTTGGATATCTTTTAACTCACTTGCCTCTTGGGCAGACTGAAGAAGCGTATGAATTTTAATCTGGTTAGGAAAATGTTTTAAAAGATTTCTTAAGGCTGTTCTCAAATCTGAAGGAGCAACTTTACGACCTAAGTTTTAATTTATTTTTGTTCGGATATGCATGGAATAGCAGGTGTTGTTTTTCAAAAACTCTCTGGTCGAACTGTTTTTATTTTATTTAATTTATTTATTGCAAACGCAACAGATTTTTCAGAAAATATTGTCAAAATGGGTGTTTTGAACTGAATTTCTGCGCGAAAAAAGAATAACCACTCGGTGCTTTCGACATAGGACCAGTGCGCCGGAAAAGATTAATGGAAATCTTTAGTAGGATTACGAGCAATCTTGTGTTTAAACCAGGGTTGGCAAGTTTTTGACAGTGTGACGGTTTTATCCGGATTTAACCATGGTTTTAACCGTCTTGTCAAAAACCCCTTTTTGACATAGTTTTTGACAGTAAGTGTCAAAAACTTAAAATTGAGTCCAAAAACTTAATAATATTTTTTTTAGAACAACATTAAATTTACAATTTTTCATAATTTTTAGTTTTAGACACTTGAATAAATTTTTTGACAGTTTTAATACAAGTTGCTTAGAAAATAGAAATTAACTGTAAGCTATAAATATTGGATAAAGAATAATCAGAAATATTATTAGTTGTCCCATTAAAAATATAAACTAATAAAACTACTAAATACTTTAATTTTTAAAAATGAAAATACATGGTGAAAATACTTATAATTCAACATATAAAATTACAATATAAATAATGCACATATTTTTATTTTTATCTTATTTTAATGTTAATCCTATTCTAAATCTTTTTTTCCACGAAGCATGCAGTAGCAAAACACTAGTTTTGATGCCTTCTGTACTCCAAGTTTGTTTCGTAATTTGGAGTGGATAAATCCAAAATTTGAAAATATTCGCTCAATTGAGGCTGAGCTGCATGGACTGGAATGCAAACGCACCATGAACTGTATGAATTCACTTGGTATATTGTTTTTCTTCAAGCCTTTTCACCATACTGCTGCTGGAATATCTTGAGCTGAGAAGAAACTTTTAGGGTATGGTGGAGATTCTGCTGCAAAAGCAATGATAAATCTGAGAAAATCTGGGTTTCTTTCAAGCAGCCATGTCCGAGCTGCTTCCCTCTGTTTATCGTTTAATAATGCACTTTTGTATGCTGAATGCCTTATGCTGGATTCTTTTGCTTGTTGGTATAAGCTATAACTATTTACAAGCTGTACTATTCTAGATTCAATTGCATGATCTTCACAAATTTTTACATAAGCTGACCTATTTTTGATAAAAGTGTCAATACAAGTGAGTTGGCTATTCCAGCGAGTTTCATTTGGAAGCTGCGGCTTCACAGTGTCTTGCAATTGACTTAACCAGGCAGATGGAAGGTGGTGATTGCGAAAGTATTTTTGCACTTCCACAATATACTTCATGATGTCTTGTGGAGCAATTTCCTTCCCAAGAAGATTCACCCAGTGGGCACAGCATCCATACACAAGAAGATCATCATTTTCTTCTTTTAACAACTCCCATATTTTTTGCATTTTTTTTTCATTGTTAGTAACCACACATGAGACATTGCAGGAAATTTTATTTTTTGCTAGAGCTATCAAGTTTTTTACTTTTTCTTTGCAAAACTGAGCTGTTTTAGATTGACCTGCACAATCAGTAGCTTCAAGGAAGAAAACCTTTCCCTCAACATGCAGGCAAGAAGCTATTACGGCATCATTATGGACATTACTCCATCCATCTTCGACTAGTGTACAATCTTTTCCTTGAAGTTCTGATTTCATTACACTTTCTAAAGTTTCAGTAACTTCATCTAGAAGGCTACCAGATAATGTTTTTCGAGAAGGGGGTTTATGTCCAGGGTGAAGAAGCTGTATTAGCTTGACAAATTCCTCTTGTTAAACAACGCTAAAGGGTATATTACAGCTATAAAAGAACCTAGCAACTTGTAGATCCAACTGCTTTTTTATGATAGGTGTAGTTTTTACTATATAGTTATCTATCTTATTTTGTTCCAAACAAAGTTTCTTAGCACTTGTAATATTTGAAGTACAATCATTTTCTTCATGGTTATTGTTTACAGTTTCATTCACATGGCTATTGTTCTCAGGACTTCCAATATCAATTTCCATGTGCAGATATTCTTGTTCTTTATTTACATAATCTTCTCTTTTCTCTTGTACATGCTCTGCATTTTTGCATTTTGCTGAATGACCTTTCATTCTGTCAACTCTATTGGCCATAGTGTGTCCACATCTTTTGCATTTTCCATAAGTTTTATTTCCTTCTTTCACACAGAAAAAAATCATTCCACACAGCATTTTTAGGCCTACCACCTTTATCCATGACTTAGGAAAAAATCTGTACTACAGAAACAGATTTAATACACATTAGCTAAACAAGATCTCTGGATAAAGCTATGTAACCACAATTGAAATAATTTCTCTCTTAGAAGTAGCTTCAGCAATTTTTAAGAAAGTAAGATTAAGTAATTTCTATAAAGCACAGATTTGTTTTAAAATTGACATGTAATTGCACAATACTGACCTAACTACATTATTCTACACAGGCAGGTGCAATACTAGACTCTAGCCAAATACAGTTATAGTTAATAGAATCCAAATTAAGAAAAAAAAAATGTTACACCTGTTCTTCGCTTGCAAATGTACATTCCACAAACAAATAATTAAGCATTAAAGGCTAGATTTACAGCTTCTGAAATAATATACTCAAAAAGCAAAAAAAAAGGGAGGGGTTGGTGGGCTATTTTATAATGGCTAAAAGAAAAATTTAACATAAACAAATTGTTCTAAAGAATTAAACTGAAACTGACATAGTAAAATGAAGATATATATGGGTAACTGAAAATAAAACACCTTCTTTTAACATATTGATTTAAAGAACATTTAATATTAAAGAGTATATTATAATTAATTTAATTACTCTTAGAATATTTGTGTTGCAATTATGGTTTATATCTATGTATGAAAACAAACATTTAGAATCAATAAAAATAGAAAAAACTTATAATCAGTCATTGAATAGCAATCATTTTAGATTTACACAAGCTTTTTTTTCTTTTTTTAAGAATAAATTAGACTTAGAATTTTTTACATCAAAATGAACACTTAATAGTAATAAAGATACAAACATAAATAGTACTTTGAAAAATGTACAGTAGCTTCAATGTTTTTAGCTATTTTCCTATACATGACAATTGACATATAATTTAAATTGTGATACATAATTTTATTACAACTCATAGTATAATTAAATAAAAATTATTTACATAATATATAAATTATTATTTAAACAGTTTTTAGCTTTATTTAATATAAAATATCACTAATGATTGATTAAAAAAATGTGTATAAGGTTTTTGACACTTTTCGACAGTTTTTGACGCTTTTTGACACTTTTAGGCAGGTTTTCGACATGTCATGTCAAAAACCACTTTTTGACGTCAAAAACCCAACCCTGGTTTAAACTTTAAGCCCGGTATTTTAGCCGGTTTTTCTACGAATGTTTCTGTTGTTGCTGTTGTTACTTACCTATCAAACGGGGTAAGTCTTACAATCATTATGAAATCGAAAAATTTTTTGACGGATTTACGCGTTTCAGATACTAAAGATTCCGAAAAATATATTTTTAGAAAAAAAAAAAAAAAAAAAGGCCGCCCGGCTGATTGTGCATCTTGTCTGTGTGTGTGTCTGTAAAGTTCTATTTCCCGAACAAATTGAGATAGAGTCTTGAAATTTGGTGTGTACTTAGTATGTAAAAATGAGAAGAATCCTATTTAAATCAGTAATCTCGATTATCTGCAACTTTTTTTTTTTTTTTTTTCCGGACTCTCAAAATATTCGTTCTGATAAAAAATTATATAAAAATTTTCGAAATTTTTGTATTTTAAGGAAAGTATATAAAAGATAGTAAAATGACATAAATTTTGCATAAAGAACGAAGTCGATCGGATAATTTGTCTCCGAGATACTTGTAATCCTATTTTCTATACACTCTTTGATTTATCATGACACTGTGTTTCACTTAAATTCCAATTCAAAGATATATTTTAATTGGATATGAGAAGTTTAATCCGATCAGTAAACTGTTAGATAATATGATTATTATTTTTGGAGTTACAAGGATGTTTCTTTTGTGCAATTCGGTATTACTTGAATAGTTTGGCGTTTTATATAATTTTTCCAAATTGGTTCATCAGAAATTCATTAACAGGGCGTTACTATGTGTTAAAAATATTTAAATATACGTTTAAATTTTATTTTGAAATTGCGATGGATTTCATAAATAGTTTAGACATGTTTTATTTTCATATTCTATATTATTCATATCCATGATGGGTAAGTATTACTGTGCCTCCCCGACGACTAGTTTATGTTTTTTCCTATTGTTGAACAATTTTTAAAAATATATTACAATTAGGAAAAAAAAAAAAAAAAAAAGAAGAAGAAGAAGAAGAAGTAAAGAAATATTTGTTTTATTTCAAAATTATCCAAAGGTTTTGAGATTGAGCTTTAACACCAATATTATCGAGTTTAAAAAACAAACTAACAAAATTGTCTTTGGAAATATATATATATATATATATATATATATATATATATGTATGTATATTTATCCAGAAAAAGAGATTTTTTTTCAGTATTTATGAAAAAATAATAAAAATTCAAAAACTTCTCAAGAAATCTTTAGATACTCAAAGAAGTATCCTCCAACATATATATATATATATATATATAATCAGGGTTGGTATGATTTAATTTGATTCAGGGTTGGATGATTTAAAATCAAGATTTAAGTCTAGATTTACATCAACTGATTTTTTAAAAAGAAATCACTTGATTTAAATCAATTTTTTTGCAATATAACATGAATGCACGTATGAAAGGAAAATTTTGGGTAAAATTTAAAAAATGCATTAGATAAAGATAAAATTACAAACTTTAAAACAAGATGAACAAGCTATTAATGGCTGTCATTTTGCTGAAGTTTTATTAAATCCCTCTGTTTTAAGTGGAAATGAAATTTCACTTAATGTAGAGGAAAATAATGAAGGTTTGGCATTCATTAAAGAAAATTGTCGAAATCTTCTCACCACCTGTAGAACATTTTCAAGCAAAAAATGGTCCATTCCAAAAATTACTATTGCTTGAGAAAAAAGTTCCTGATAGTATGACAGATTATGATTGGTGGAATCCTTTTATATAATGGGAGGTAAAGAGAGAAATTGAATTTATTTACCAATTAACAACACCCGTGGCTTCATCTGCTGGAGTAGAAAGACAATTTTCTTTTTTTGGACTAGTTCATTCAAGCCTTCGTAATAAATTAGGAGTAGACAAAGCTTCTAAATTAGTGTTTTTGTTCAAACAATTAAATCCCTGATTTATCCCTATTTTCTTAAAAAATAGTGAATTAATTGCGATTTTTATCCCTTAATAAATAGCTTGTATTAAATGAATATTTAATTTGTTTTTTAAATTTTACCATCTTATATTAATTTACAACATATTTAAATATATTTCTTATTTTAGTGTGCACAATTCAATTACAAAATAATAGAATTGCTTTAGATAAAGCCTAGATGTTTAATTTTTAGTACCAATCTGTAACTACAATCACAGCAAATAATAATAATAATAATAATAATAATAATAAAATAAAATAATAAATAAATAAATAAACATTTGCGATTTCAGACGTTTTGTTAAATATTTAGAAATATACATATACATGAGGAAGGACTTTAAAACTCCAGATGTATAGACAAAAGAAATACAGGTCATATATTTTCGAGAAGATTTCTTTCCAAAATCCAATAGCGGACCGTCAACAAATTGAAAAAGAACGAATATCTTTTGAATAACCCTGTCAAATCTAAATTAGCAAAAGCATTAAAACTGCAGATTATGATTAAATGGCTTATGGTAATAAATTGTGTTCATTTTTATGAGGATAGCATGTATACTCGTAGAGAAATTAAGGTTTTTATATAAACGGTCCCAACTTTTGCCAAGTTTTTTGCTTATAATTTGCAGAGTTCTTAATATAAAATAGTGTTCTTTTTTGAAAAAATGACAAACATCATTGTACACAATACCCTGTCATCAGAATTAAAAAATAATAAAAATTGTATGACAAATGAGCAGGTTTACTAAATAAATTTTCATTGCGCATGCGTCAACTCTACAAAAATTTCATTTGCATATTGTGTTAGCTAAATGTATATAGCATTTTTTCTTAAAGTTTCAAAATCATAAATTAAAAATTCAGAAAATTATCGTCGATAGAATAAGATCAAAATCCGTTATTCGCAAAATGAAGCAAAAAGATGAGGAGCTGTATCCAAATATAGTGGTACGTGCAGTATTGTGTAGACACTATTTAATGGAATATGGATAAAGTCCCTCATTCTTTTGTTTCATTTTGGGAATATCGGATTTTGATCTTATTCTTTCGACGATAATTTCCAGAATTTTAAAGCTATGATTTTGAAACTGTAACAAGAGTTGCTCAATACATTTAGCTAACACAAAATACAAATGAAATTTTTATAGAGTTGACGCATGCGCAGTTAAAATTTATTTAGTAAACCTGCTCATTTTACATACAATTATTAATATTTTTTTTTCATTTTGATTACAGGGTGTTATGTACAATGTCGTTTCTCATATTTTCTGAAAATAACATTGTTTTTTATTAAGAGCTCTGCAAATTAGAAGCAAAAAACCTTGGCAAAATTTGTGGCCGTTTTTATAAAAACTTTAATTTCTCTACGAGTATACATGCTATCCACATAAAAATGATCACAGTTTATTTACCATAAGCCACTTAATCATAATATGCAGCTTAAACACTTTTTCTACATTAGTTTTGACAGGGTTATTCAAAAGATATTCGTTCTTTTTCAATTTGTTGACGGTCCCCTATTGGATTTTGGAAAAAAATCTTTTCGAAAATATATGACTGGTACTATTTTGTTTATACATCTGGAGTTTCAGACTTATTCCTCATGTATATTTCTAGATATTTAACAAAACGTCTGAAATCGCAAAGTCAAGATTTTTTTTTTTTTTTTTTTTTTTTTTTTTTTTTTTTTTTTTTTACTGTGACTGTAGTATATAGTATTTTCTTAACTATATAATTATTTCTTATATTATTTTTATAAATTATAAACATTATTTATTCTTTTTTAGTTATTTACTATAAAAAACTACTCCATGTATTCTAAAAACATAAAAACACAATAATTAAAAATAGTATTATAAAAAAATCAAATAAATCCGATTTAAATAAATAAAAAAAATCTGATTTAAATCAAATGAATCCGATTTTTTTTTTTTAATCATGATTTTTTCCAACCCTGTATATAATCAATTTGAGAGAGAAAGGCAGAAAGCGAAGAAAGGTACTTTCTGGTGGTAAGAAAACTTTTCATTCGCTCTCTTTTTGTTTTCCTTTTCTTTCTAAAGCTCTACTATATTTTTTTACATTTACTTTCTGAAGCGATTTAAAATGTATGTTATTTCCGGAATCCTGAGCAGAGTCTGTAGAATTCCTAATGGTTTTTAAATTTTTATTCGAATCGAATTACTTTTTTGCATGTTGAGTTTTAAAAATACGGGAGGATCAAAGGTTACTTTTGTTTCAGATTTCCATTGATCTAAGATTTACTTGCCATTCACTCTCTTCTTCCGCTTTTTGTTTGATTGTCATCGAAACTTTACAATCCTTTATCCCCGGTTTTGTCTTGTTTCCTTTCGGTTATTTGTCATCCCTGAAAAGGAGTTACATCAAAATAACTGTACATTGATCCCCTCCTACGCAAACACTCCGAGTGAAAATCCGTACCTGAGGATTAAGACCAGCAGCATCTCCGACAACGGTGACTGGGAAGTGTTTCTCATTAAGCCACCTGATGAATCACCGAAAGAGAAGTCTAAAGGTTTCCTGCGATTTACTTTTTTAAGCGCTAGTCTTCTCTTGGCCTTAAATTGATTCACTTATTGTATTAAAAGGAACAAATTCTTTTTTTTAAACATCCAATTGAAGTCATTGAATTCTCTTTAAATAAGCATTCACTCCCCCTCCTCTGCACATATCTTTGGACGTTCTAATCGGAAATTTAGCGCCGGGTATTTTTGTATTCATTGACATTAATCTTTTATGTATTCGTTTTAATGTTTTTTTTTTTTTTTTTTTTTTTTTTTTTTTTAAATTCTACGTTTCTTTCGCTAAACCAGAAGCTCTGACTATTTATGAAATGTTATCGCTGTAGAAATGGCTTTATGTTTTAATTTATGTTAAACAAAAAATATGATGGAATAAAAATATGATGCTTTTCATTTGAGCCGAATTTTAGTTCTTAGAACTTCAGTTTCTCTCATTTATTATTGTTATTTGCCATCCCTGAAAAGGAGTTACATCAAAATAACTGTACGTTGATCCCCTACTACGTAGACACTCCAAATGTAAATCCGTACCTGAGGATTAGGAGCAGCAGCATCTCCAACAATAGGTGACTGGGAAGTATTTCTCGTTAAGGAAAAATGTTCGTCTGTGGAAATGACTTTATGTTTTAATTTATGTTTAAAAAAAATATATGTGTGAAAATTGTATAAATATGATATTTTACATTTGATTACAAATTTTAATTGTCTCCAGTTTCTTTTATTTATTATTGTGATTCAGAAGCTTTGTATCCTATTTTATTTAGATAAAACTACGGTTTCATTTACAAAAATACTTTTTTAGTTTAACAACTTTTTTAGTTTTTCGAAGGTTAACTGTTGATCTAGAAATTTGAGATTGTAACGCTTGACCAAGCTCTTTATATTTCAGAATTAGCTTCAGTTGGCTACTGTTGTTCCTGAAACTCAAATTTCAATCGTAAAACGATTTTTATTTTATTTTATTTTGTTTTTTGTTGTTGTTGTTTTTATGAATAACTGCTTAGAGAGTATTTTTCTATTATCTTCATATTACTTTTTAGAGATAGCAAAGTACTAAGCAAAATTAGTGAGAAATTATTCAATATCCACCGTTGATAATAAAACACTGTGTATATTTTATTCACCGTGTAAAAAAAGTTTAGTAAAGATTTTTTTTTCTAACCATTATCTAAAATTAATAAATATAGGCTCAGTTGATCATCTCTTAAACAATCCATTACTGGGAAGCAAGTGAATTACTGAAAGAGAAAGTCTAATACCTTCTGCCCTTTATTTTTTATGCGCTATTCCATTCTTGATCTTAAATTGATTCTTTTATTGCATTATAAGGAATGAATTCTTTCTTTCAACTTCCAATAAGAATCATTCAATTATCTTTTACGACTCATTTATTGCCCTCCCCTGGAATCTTTGGAATTTTTTATTATGAATTTAGAGCTGGGTATTAATAGTCACTGCCGCTCTGTTTTATATATAGTTTTATTATTTTTCTGTATATCAACTTTTTCTAATACTCATTCAATTTCTCATGTGCTAAACCAGAAGTAATAGCCTGCATTTAAAAATTATTATCGTCTCTAGAAATGACATAATTCATGCTAAACAAAACAATGAGCAAATTATAGCCTGTTCAGTTTCCCTTGTACTTTATCCCACGATATGAAATATTTAAATGAAAGCCACAATGTTTAATTTAGAAAAAGGAAAAAAAAAAAAACTTTTTTCTTTCTTTTTTTTTTTAATATTTGACATATTTGTCTAAGATTGACTTAGAAATCTGACAGTTAAGAATTTGGCCATCTTTATATTTTAGATTTATCTTCGACTGACTATTAATTATTCTTGAAATTTAAATCTTAGTAATCAGAAACTTCTGGATCTATTTTCGTTATTTGCATGTTTTAATTTTAAAATAGAAAATGATAACGTCTTGAATTTCGAATTTTTACATTAATGGGTTAATGTTCCATCAATAATAAAACACCGCGTCTAGTTTTTATACACCGCGTAATAAAATTGTAACAACGTCTTCTTTAAATTACCTTGTAACTTTAATAAATGAAGACTTAGATGAAAGCCATTTCTGCGGTTTACTTTTTATGCTTATTTCTTCACCTTCACCTTAAATTGATTCACTCATTGCATTAAAAGGTAAAAATTCCTTTTTGCAATTTCACAAAATAAATGATGAAATTCTCTCTAAAACGGACTTCTATTTCTCTCCTATAGACTATAGACTTGTTTATAGACGTTCTTGTGACAAATTTATCCATGAATGTTAGTATTCATTGCCTCCCTATTTGTATAAGTTTATAGTTTAATGGTTTTTCTGTAGACCATCATGTGGAATTTAGCTTTTAATTTTTTACAATAGTGAATTTAGCTTTAAAAATTTTCCAATAGTGAATTTAGCTTTACATTTTTTCCAATAGTGAATTTATCTTTTAGTTTTTTCCAATAGTGAATTTAGTTTTTAAATTTTTAAAATAGTGAATTTAGTTTTTAAATTTTTAAAATAGTGAATTTAGTTTTTAAATTTTTCCAATAGTGAATTTAGCTTTAAAATTTTTCCAATAGTGAATTTAGCTTTAAAATTTTTCCAGTATTGAATTTAGCTTTTAAATTGTTCCACTAGTGAATTTAGCTTTTAAATTTTTCCTGTGAGATCTTCCGTGGGCGCGCGGACCATCTGTTCCGCAAAATAGAGGCAGTAAGTAAAAGCTATATAATGTTCTCGAAGCTGTCGCTTCTGATGCCCAGCAAGGTTCCTACGCTACTTGAAAACCTGGAAAACAGGGAAATGTCAGGGAAAATAACAAGCGCTCAAAAAGTCAGAGAAAATGGCAATTTTTTTCTAAAATCTGGAAGAATCAGGGAATTTCTTTTGTGTGTGTGTGTGCTATCATGTCATTGAAATTTCTTGAGTTCCGAAATCCATTTGCAAAAAAATTGAGATTTTTCACTTGTAAATAGAATTTTTGACAAATTCACATTTTTAACATAAAAGATCTTTTAGCTATACAATTTTGTCGGATATTTAAATAAAAAAATTATGAAGTAAGCAAAAAAGAAACGGAAAAACGAAAAGTTGTAGCTGAATTTAAAATGTTAAAAGACAAAAAAATTAAACTTACACAAAAACTGCTTCTGAAATAACACAAGTAAAATGATATGATGAGCAGAACTGTCTAAAAAATGTGAACGTTTAATATATATAAATTTAGTTATTTGACTAAAAAGTTACTTTTAGAATTCATCTGAATTCTATTTTGATAGGTTTTTTTTTTATTTAATTGCTTTTAATTTATTACCATATTTCTTATATTTTAAATATTAAATGATATAGATTTTTAGTTTCAAATGTATAATTTATTTTCCTTTTCAGAGGTAAATTTACATTTTATTATTATCAATGTATTCTCTTTTGCTGTACGAGTTCAGTCATTAAGATATAGAATTGGAATTTCTAAAAAAGTCTCGAATATTTGGTCTGGGAATTGTAGGAAATATGGCCTGGAAAACCTGGAAAAGTCATGGAATTTTGTTATTCAAATATAGAGTATGAATCTTGTAAAGAAATAGAAGCATAAAACGTTATCTTTTAAAAATTTCTGGTATGGCTAGTGTCCGACGAGCGTGCAGACTTCCTGCTCCATTATATTTTAATACTCATGGAATTTCTCTTCTGAAAAACCAATAACTCTTTAACTGCATTTATGAAGTCTTATCGTCTCTAAAAAGAGGAATAATAATAAATTCAGAATAAATTTATTCTAAAACAAAAAGTGCAAGTGAAAATTGTATAAATGTCATACTTTGTATTTTTCGCAATTATATCCTATGCGAGTTCTCCCTTTTATTCTTGTTTTTCAAGCTTCATTTTCTGCTTTATACATAGCATAAAATAATTAGATAAAAATCAAGTGACTGCGTTAGAAATAACTTTTTATTTATTTATTTATTGTCCATTGTATAAATTTAGTATTTATGAATTTGATTAATACCTGTTTATTAAAGATTTAAATATAATAGATTATACTGTACTTATAAAACTCAAATATCAGTATCCTAAAACTATTTTTCTTTGAATGATGGTGACGAATTAAATTTATCAAGTTACTTTTCAAAGAAATTGAAGCGCTGTGTAAAATTTCTGTATAACTATTCCCTGTATATTGTTGATAATAAAACAGTATATATAATTTATTAATAGGGTAATAAAATTTAATAGTATTTTTTTTTTTTTTTTTTTGTGAGTTTTTGTTATCTATAATCTGACTTCTATTAATCCGACTCAGAGCATCATCTTAACAATCGATGACTGGGAAAGCATTTCCCATTAAGCCACCAGATGAATCACCGAAAGAGAAGTCTAAGGCTTCCTGCGATTTACTTTTTATGCGCTATTCTTCTCTTGGCCTTAAATTGATTCACTTATTGTATTAGAAGGAACAAATTTCTTTTTTGCAACTTCCAATCGGAGTCATTGAATTCGCTTTTAGAGTGCATTCATTACTTTCCACTACACATATCTTTGAACATTCTTATGTTAAATTTAGCGCAGGATATTATTAGTTCACCGCTTTCACCCCTTTTTAAGTAGTTTAATGATTTTTTCCCCATAAGTAATCTTTCTGCCATTCTCATTTAAATTACTTTCTGCTAAACCAGTCCCTTTAACTATATTCATCGAATCTTATCTTTTGTAGAAATGATTGATCATTTATGCTAAATGAAAAGTGGTTTCAAAAAATTATACAAATTTGGTAAATATTTTTCTCTGGCCAAAATTATATTCCCTTCGGGGTTTTTTTTTCTTTTCTATTTACCCTTATTGTTCAGAAGTTCCATCCTCTATAATGTACGTTATCCTTAGCATGAAACACGTGCATGAAAGTACCTATATATATATTTTTTAAAAACACTTAAAAAATAAATAAAAACCTTATCTGTAGTGCCGAATGTTAGTATCCGCTATTGTACTTCTTTTATGTGGTTTTGTGCCCCCCCCCCCCAACTCCATTTTGAATGGATTATATTCTGTTAAATTATTTTCACTGCTTTTGTGCTAAATTAGAAATTTTTAACTGCGCTTTACAAAGTCTATATCATTGTTTTTCAACGATACATAATTATAATAATAAAATTAAACCGCGATCCATTGAAATCTATGGCTGAAGTTCCGCGCAAATTAAATAATAAAAAGGATTTAGTGCGGAACCAACAGTAACTGAAATCTTAATAATTCTTCCATGTTCAAACACTTTTACAAAAATTTAAATCCATTTTATACAGATATATTAAAAAAATACTGTTGATTAAATCTTGAAAAATTGTATTTTTTGTTACAAAAAATTATTATTTTTTCATAAATATTATCAATCATTCCAGTAACTGACACCATCCCAATTTTTAAAAACCAATAACGACACATAGCTATGGTAGTTAACCCCTTCTTGACGGAAGCATTTTACTTAATTTTTAATCTTTTACCACCGTTTTTTCAAAGCAAAATATTTTCTGTAATTGAATCTCGAAAATATTCTGATTAAGTAAGGTAAAATTTACAATAAAAACAAATTTAAATAAAACATTTCTTTAACTATAAAAATTTAAAGTTAAAAAATTATTTTACATTTACAAATCATTTACGACATGGTGTATTTTTCCAATATTTTAATGATAATAATAAACGTCCACAAAACATTAAATATATAAGATTAGATACTTGTAATTTTTATAAATTTTATCGAAAATACGAACTCTTTATGATTAAAATGTATTTTTATCCTTTTTAAATATATATTTTGGAAAGCTTCTTTCAACACAAAAAGTTAAGAACTTGCATTTTATCGCAAAGATATTTTAATTGCTGATTCAGATTTATTAAACAAAACTGCAGAGCACAGGGAAAAAATTGTGCAGAGTGGAAATTTCAGTAAATGAAATTAACAAAGAAGAAATTTGGTGAACATCTTCGCAAAAGATTCTTTAAATAGAGAAATTTATGAAACATACATTTGTTGTAATAAAGACTCGCTTATATTTCTGAAAGTCATTTAAAGTAAAACCAACAAAATGGTATATTTTCAAGAAAATTAAACTGTTGTTACAAGATACAGTATAATCATTCTTATCAATGAATTTTGTAGATTGCTATGAAGGAACGAATAAAAATAATTAACGTGTTATTAAAAATATGAAATATTGTATATGTTTCTCATTTTATCACAAAATGCATTCCAATGCTTGCTTTAACGCACTAGATATTTAAAATAACAAGAATGAAAAATCAATCTCCTGCATAGATTATGAAACACTTTCCAACACATTGAGTATATTGTGTATCAATTGTTGAAAATATATCAGAATTGTTTTGTTTATCCCTCTATATAGATTTATCGATTGGTATTTATACTACAATCTATACTAAAAGTTAGTTCAGCAAAACGCACAGCACAGTTTAAAATTGCCTTTGAGTTATTTCCGTCAATAAATGGAAATATATTCTATGTCATTTGTGTATCCCTGTATATGATCTATAAAATTTATACACACCAAATAATATGACAAAAAAGGTTAAATTTTAAAACACGTTCCACAGTTGAAAGGAAATGCCAGTTATTATTCTTTATAGTCAGTAACTGTAGAAAAATAATTTTGTGTATCATTGTAAATGAACAATAAATTATTGCACACACCAGATCCTACAGTAAGTGCTTTTAGTGTATAATCACTCCTCAGTGATTATATAATTTTTAGTATATTTATTTTTAGTATATTTAGTATATTATTTGTAACTTTTTTTATAAATACATCGCAAAAAAATTTCCCCCATAGCATTTAATGTAATGGAATAAAATTCTTTTCAGTATCCCTGTAAATGAACCACAAGAGCTTCACACTTCATTTTCAATACCGAAATACCATAGTAAACCCAGTAAAATATATCAAATTCACGACCATCGTACTATGTTTACATGAGTTACAGCACGGACAGACAAACCCACTTCATAAATATTTTTCAACTTTGTTAGAATGTGTTAATAAGGAGCAAGAAATATATATATTTTATGTAACTCTGAAAATGGTATTTCAACATTTCATTTATGATTGTGAGGTTTATGTGTATGGAATTCAACAAAAAATCTTCAATGCAATGTTTGTGTTACGAATGGTTAGGATCTTGGCATCGGGTCAAAAGCCTGGTTTTCCCAGAACACTACTTGACCCATGGTTCAAATCGGGTACTGTTGGGTTAAAACTTTTTTTTTCCGTTGTAGATCAGGTTTGGGTTGAGATTTGATTCTTTCTTATTCGATTCAGGTTAATCCGAAAAGAAAGTCCTGAATATTTTTAAGTCCATTTTTATATTAAAAAAAAAGATAAAATTGATATTAGAGATATATTGATATTATGCTTTTTCATAATTGTAGTGAAATATAAATTCATTTTTTTCTCTTCGGGTCTGGTCGGATTTCATGTTCACTTTCGTTAAGTATTTCTCCACTTGTTCAATAAAACGTGTGAAATCGAAAATATTCGGCGATTTTAGATCCGAATAGAGTTCGGGGGTTCGACGATACAGCTTTGTTGAAAAAATGTAATTAATCCTTGTGTATGTTCTGAATTGTATTTGTTGTAATTATTTGTATGAAAAAATCTTAGTTTGAACTAACATTACGGTTATCATTTTATTAAACAAAAGCAATATCAAAAGAAGTTTTATTTCATTTTAATATTGCCGTCAATTATCTAAATTTCTACATATCCGGATTTTTTCCGAGTAAATGTTTTTTCACTGTATGTATTTGACTATTTGTTAATTCAAAGTTTTAAAATAAATGTTCAATTAAAATGTGTTCAATTCCGCAGAGAACAACGACCTTATACATCATTTTTTGAATGTTACTTTCTAGTTGTTTTTATTAATAGTTCGTGTCGTGTTTCTGCTGTTTCGAAAAACAAACGTTTGCGCATACCTAGAAAGAAATGAAAACAGGAACACAGAAGCTTTCGAAAAAAGAATACTCGCAGGTTATTTTCTAAAAATATGTCACTGAAAAAAGCAAAAATATTGGTTACACATGTGAAGTAAAAAGAACTGTGCGTTATTTTTGATTCTTTCACGAAACAGGGAGATTTTTTTCCCAGTTTCAAAGAAGCCAGTAAATCAATATCATTTTGCATAAAAATTCCAATTTTCAGTGGTAAGGAGAGGAGTCTGTCGTTTCTGAATTTTGAAATAACAAAATTTTCTATTTCTCTGATAAAATAAAATATAAATTTATTCAAACTAACATAAAATATCAAATCCTGTATATTTGTATCATTTTTACATATAATCTAAGTCTTCTTTTTTCTTAAGTTCGCATAAATTTTATCATATTTCCATTTAAATTGTATTGCTAGACTGCCAAACTAAAATTTGTATCTCACTTAATTAAAGATATTAGTTTGACGTCAGTTTTTCCGAAGTTTTGTCAAAGATTGCGGATTTATGTTTTGAATCTTTGTATTTTTTCCCAAAAAACAATATATCGTAATGTTTTTTTTTTTTTTTTTTTTTCTCCATTATGCATATTTTTGGATAATTCGACATATTTGACACAACGCAATACAAACAGGAATTTTCAGGTATGATACGCGTAGAATTTAATGCTATTTTGGTTGATTTCTAGCGCTTTTTCTTCCAGATAAAAGCACAAATAGAATTAGATAATTAAATTTTTCTCTCTTCAGCAGCATTCTTCCCCCCCCCCCCCCACACACACACCCCGCCCCTTGCCACGCGCACGCGGAAGACAATTTTTAGCTCTGTTTTTCTTTTTTTATTTAGATATTTGTTTTCCTGAATGGGAATTCTAGCTAAAGTTGATATATTTGGCTACATGATGTCCAATTTTCCATCAACAAAAATAATATTTGTTAGTTCAAAGTTTTAAAATCAATGTTTAGTTTTCAATTCCACTAAAAACAACGGCTTTATGGATCATTTATTGAACGTTACTTTCTAGTTATTTTTATTAATAGTTCCTATCGTACTATTATTTTTAACACAATCAAACTGATTGGTAAAGTTATCATACGAATTGATTATTTCCAGCTGAGCGAAAAATCGCCCAGGTCGGGAATCGAACCCGGATACTTGGCTTACAAGGCCGATGCTTTACCTGTTAAGCTATCTGGGCGATAGCCGGCTGGGATTTTTCGCTCAGATAACCTTATTGGTCGTAACATCTGGTCTGTCATTTGAAACAGCTCGCAGAATAAACCGCAGGTAATGGAACTCCATATAACGATGGATAGGTAGATATACTATTATTTTTAACACTATCAAACTGATAGCAGATAGCTTAACAGGTAAAGCATCGGCCTTGTAAGCCAAGTGTCCGGGTTCGATTCCCGGCCTGGGCAATTTTTCGCTCATCTGGAAATAATTAATTCGTATGATAACTTTACCAATCAGTTTGATTGTGTTAAAAATAAGAGTACGATAGGAACTATTAATAAATTAATAGCGCTTTTTCTTCCATATAAAAGCACAAATAGAAATGGGTATTTAAGTTTTTTTCTTTTCAGCAGCGTTCGTCTCCCCCCCCCCCCCCCCTCCTCTCCCGCCTCTCCCCATCATCCTTCCCATGCCGCGCGGAAGACAATTTTTAGTTCTGTTTTTCTTTTTAAATTTAGATATTTATAAATTATCCTAAAAAGGAATTTCAGAAGTCTATGTCTATCTGACTCAAAGAAAAAAAAATGTCTTGCACTGAAAATTTTTCTTATCAGTGTTAAAAAATTGTCATTCATAAAGGGATTTTGAAAAAAAAAAAAATCTTGTTTTATATTCTACACTTTAAAGAAACCCAATTAAACAGCAGACCACGGATACATCTGTTCAAATATCTCACCCCTCCCGAGATATTGTTCTGCCTGCGCCCATCATTTCAATATGAAATCCTTTTGAGATATTATAGGTGTAAAGTTTGCCGCTATTTTGATTGATTTCCATCTGTTTTGTGTTCCAGATAAAAATCTCATGACATATACAGGAAATGTTAGTGGATTAAATAGCAATCTGTTTTACTCACTTGCATGCGTGTTACACTTGGTGATATAGATCAGTATAAAATAAATGCAACAATAAATTAGAAGATTGATATTCCATTCTCTTCTTTTTAAAGCGTTTCTTTTGTGTCATTGTATTCATTACCATTTATTTTCTTCCAAAGGATGTAATTGGATATGTAGTATTTTTTCATTGTGCATACTTCCACAACTTTTGGACAATGCGCATATTTTATGCAAATTATTGTACCAATAATTTTTTTACTTATATAAAATCTCGATAACTCGACAATTTTTTATAAAAAAAACTCGAAAAAATTGGCGTTTTTTTTTTTTTTTTTTTAAGTTATTAAAGAAAGAAAAGAAAAGAAAACCTATATAAATTTAGCTGCATAAAATGTGTCCTTTTTTTAATTTATCTTTATAAAGAAGGGTTTTTCTTCTTATTCTTCTTCTTTATCAGTTAAATATTGTTTCTCTGTCTTCTGTCTTTGATTCTAATTTATATTTCTGTTCTAGTTCTTAGTTATTTTTGTTCTTCATGTTTATCTATTGTAATTTAGAGTAATTCATAAATAAAAAAAGAAAAGCTTTATAAATTTAGCTGTAATTTTTTTTTTTTTTAGTCTTCTTCAGTTATTTGTATAATAGAGTTTTTTTTTTCTTTCTTCTAAATATTTATTGGAAAATACTATAAAAGCGCTAACTGAATTATGTAACGAAAAAAATGAGTGCTATGGATGATGAATTATTTCATTAGCCTTAAGGCTTAACGAAAAACAACGAACGAACAGAGTAAAAAAATAAAAAATAAGAGAGAGTAAGAAATTGAAACCTATCCCTAACATAAAAGACTTGGAAGAGAAAAGCTTGTTTTAAAGCATTACTTTTCTTGATAACACTTCAACTACACATTTTAAAAGTCGCACTTAAAAAATAAAAGAGGTAAAAAAGATTATTTCGGAATTGGTGCTTCATTAGGTTGCAAAAGAAGTAGTAAATAAATAAAAGCCTGCCATAAAAAAATAAAGGCCATAATTAAGATGGGATGTTGATATTTGTTTACCATAAAGTTCATAATTAGCGTAACCGCTTTCCTTTTCTTTGTCGTGTTTTTTTTTTTTTTTTTTTTTTTTTTTTTTTTTTTTTTATAAATAAAAAAAATTGTTAGCTGCAAATAAAATCTAGAGAAAAAAATCTCATTCACTAATAGCATTTTTTGGGACCGAAAAATAATTAATGTTCTAAGATAATTGTTTTCTTGTACATGGCATGTTTCAATTTATCATAAAGAAAACATGTAACAGTTTTTTAAACTACATTTATACTTTTTTATTTTTCTAAAAACTTAATAATCCTCAACAACACTGTAGTTTGGGAATTAAAGGTAACAGTTTTATTATTATTATTTTAGTTACTAAAAAAAATTATATTAATTTAGTTGTATAAAAAGTTTTTTTTTTCCTTCATTCATCTGTGTAAGGCTCCGGGCACATGCTTGTTTTGGTCCAGCCAACTTAATTCGGCGAATTATTTTTTATTCCTCCCATCTGTGGTTTAATCACAGTAGAAAGAAGGGAGATGAGGAATGGGTCAGAGATAAGTTGCTCAACCCTACCTGAAGGAAAGATTCCTGTTTTGCAGAACATCAATTTCCTTCCCGTAAATGTCATTATAGATCAAAAATACCGCGTCACCACAATAAAAAGGTCGACAGTTGCCAACAGTTTGTATGTCCGTGTGTTTACACCTTAAAAAGGGGGTTTTTCTTCTTCTTTATCAGTTTTACATTCGTAAATATTGTTTCTCCGACTTCTGTTATTGATTCTAATTTGTATTTCAGTTTCAGTTCCTGGTTAGTTATTCTTGTTCTTCATGTTTATCTATTGTAATTTAAATTAAATAATCCATATATTTTTTTAATTATTTGTATAATAGAGGTTTTTTTTTTTTTTTTTTTTTTTTTTTTTTTGTAAGTAATTTATTGGAAAATACTATAAAAACGTTAAGTGAATTAAATAAGGGGAAAAAAATGAGCGTCATAGATGATGGATTATTTCATTAACCTCCAGGCTTAATGAAAAACAAAGGACAAACAGAGGAAAAAAATTATATATGTATAAGAGAGGGTAAGAAGTCGAAACCGATCCAACTTAAAAGACTTAAAAGAGAAAAGCTTGTTTTTAAACATTACTTTTCCTGGTAAAACTTCGACAGCACATTTTATAAAATATTGGAAAAAAAAAAAAAAAAAAAAAAAAAAAAAAGATTACTTCAGAATTAGTGTGCTTTATTAGGTTGCAAAAGAAATAGTAAATGAATAAAAGAATAAAAAAGAATATCCCATAAAAAAATAAAGGCCATAATTAAGATAGGATGTTGATATTTGTTTACCATAAAGCTCATAATTAGCGTTACCGTAATTCTTTTTTTTGTCATGTTTTTTTGTTTTTAAATCAGAAAAATATTAACTGCAAACGAAATCTAGAGAAAAAATTCATTCACTAATAGTATTTTTTGGGACCGAGAAATAATTAATGTTCAAAGATAATTGTTTTCTTGTACAACAGATGGCATGCTTCAATTTATTATAAGGAAAACATTAAACAGTTTTATGAAATCTATTTATCTTTTTTTATTTTTCTAAAAATTTACTAATTCTTAATAACACTGTAGTTTGGAATTTAAAGATAATAGTTTTTTTTTTTTTTTAATTTTAACTATTATTTAAAAAAAAGAAAAAAACTATAAAAATATAACTGCATAAAAAGTGTTCTTTTTTAAAATTCGCCTTTATAAAGAAGGGTTTTTCTTCTTCTTTTTTATCAGTTTTACACTCGTAAATATAGTTTCTAAGACTTCTGTCATTGATCCTAATTTTTAGGTGCGTTCGTAATTATGTAAATACGTAGCACCTATAGATGTCGCTCAGTCCGTCCGTCCGTTCGTCCGAATATAACAATGCAAAAACTACCTAACCGAATCGTTTGAAATTTAAAATACATAATTATAACATAATTTTGTCGAGTCATTTCAAATTTAATGAAAACCGGATGGATAGATCAATTACAGGGACAATCAAAAGGATTCCGTTACATTACGGTCAATGGGGGGGGAGGGGGGTTCAAATGCATTTTAATCGTTTGAAATTTAAAACATATAATTGTTACATAATTTTGTCGAGTCAATTCAAATTTTATGACAATCGGACTGATAGATCAATACAGGGACAATCAAAAGTATTCCGTTACATTACGGTCAATGAGGAAAAAGTTTCAAATGAATTTTAATGGTGTTACACTCATTCGAACATAATAGGATTGACATGAATCTATGAAATATATACTAAAACATACATTCTGTACAATCTGAGATGTAAAGAATATTTATTATTAAATTACAGGGCAACACAAAAGTATTCCACTACACAATGCTATATGGAGAAACATTGTTTGGGGCGTGTTTTAGTTATATAAACTATTTCACATTTTATTAATAAAATATACGTTGCTGACGTGTAATAAAAATTACTTCCTGCATATTTACAGGAACACAAAGATTTCGACCACTATACTGTATCAGAAGTACGCTCTACTATGTCAGCAAGATCTGAATATCTTTAAAACTTCGTTATCGTACGAACGCACCTCATTTGCTACATTTCACGTGCAATTTCCTACTTGTTATTTCTTTTCCAGTTCTTGATTAGTTATTTTTGTTCTTCATGTTTATGTATTGTATTTTAAACTGAGTAATCTTTTTTTTTTTTTTTCTTTAAATCTTTATAAATTTAGAGCTGTATTAAAAAAAAAAAAAAATCAGTTATTTGTATAATAGAGTTTTTTTCTTCTTTTTATTAAAGTTATTTATGGGAAAATCGTATAAAAGCGCTAAGTGAATTACATAACGAAAAGAAATAAGCGCCATAGATGATGGATTATTTCATTAGCCTCCAGGCTTAACGAAAAACAAAGAACGAACCGGGGGAAAAAAGGTAAAAGAGAGCAATAAGTTGAAACCGATCCCTTACTTTAAGTCTTGAAAGAGAAAAGCTTGTTTTTAAACCTTATTTTTCCTGATAAAACTTTGACTGCATATTTTAAAAGTCGTACTTAAAAAATGTAAAAAAGATTATTTCAGAATTTGTGTGCTTCATTAGGTTGCAAAAGAAATAGTAAATGAATAAAAGCCTGCCATAAAAAAATAAAGGCCATAATTAAGATGGGATGTTTATACTTGTTTACCATAAAGTTCATAATTAGCGTTACTGTTTTTCTTTTCTTTGAAGTGTTTTTTTTTCTTTCTTTCTTTCAAATCAGAGAAATTGTTAGCTGAAAACAAAATCTAGAGAAAAAATATATTTACTAATAGCATTTTTTGGGACCGAGAAAATAATTATTGTTCAGAGGTAATTGTTTTCGCTAAGACTTAAAAGATTGTACAACAGATGTCATGCTTCAATTTATTATACAGAAAACATTAAACAGTTTTATAAATTACTTTTTTTTTGTCGAAAAACTTAATAATCTCAAGAACATTGTTGCTTGGAAATTAAAAGCAATAGTTTTTTATTTTTTATATTTTATTTATGTATTCACTGAAAAAAAAAAAAATTCTCAAAATTAAGTAAAAAGTACTCAGTTTTAAGTACTTCACATAGTCAAAATAGCTTCAATCCAAATGTACTCAAAACTAAGAAACACATGTACTTATTTTTGATTCTATGGTTATGTTCAAATATAAATCGCTGTGAACTGCCCCTTTAACTTATAAATTAAAGTAAAAATATACTAGCATTTATTTCTTGTTCAAAATTATTAACAATAAAAATTTAAATGATTGTTTATTAAGAAAAATAGCAAAATTTACTAGCAAAATACCCAAATCGAATATTTTTAGGGCAAGAGCACACTATTTGCAAGCACTTTAAAATTATTTCCAAATACTGTGCATAATTTAATATTTACATTAGTAAGCATCTTTTGTGCCACCATGAATGAAATAAACCATTACAGGGTACAAAATTATCGTTAGCTTGGTTTTGATAACATGTGATGTTTCAAATTGTGAAAGCAATGTGATAATTTTTTATCCAAACATACTCAATTTAGTATGAGTACATCGATGTACTCACTTTTTAGTATTACATTTTTTTCAGCGTATAGGGTGTCCAGCAAATGAAACGTAAAAATCCAGAAAATGTAAAAATCTTATATAGAAGTTTCGAACGGTGAATCTTTGGAAAAGATTGTGTTCTGATTGCTAAGAATGCTTTGATTTGACATTTTTCTTGTTTTAGATTGTTTGCGGAGAATGAGTTTTTCGGCTTAAATTACCATAGTTTAAAGATTTTTGAAATTAAATTTTTAAAATTTCGAAATTCAAGAAATTTAGTTCGAAAAATCGCTAAACTAAAGCATTGTAAGCCGAAAAACTCTATCTCTGCAAACAATCTAAAACAAGAAAAATGTCAAATCAAAGCATTCTTTGCAATCAGAATACAATTTTTTCAAAATATTCACCGTTCGAAACTTCTGTATAAGATTTTTACAGCTTACCTAATAAACAAACCGTTTACCGCATAGTTCTGTCGATCTTTGTTTTTGAGAAATTTAATTTTAAAATCAGGGTGTTATTTGCTGGACACCCTGTATATATATCTGATACACAATTGTCATTCTTCCCCACGCTCCTCCAGAAAGAGTGAACGATACTATAGCTGCAACAAATCATCGTATAAAAGTAAGAAAATAATTGTACAAAGTAATAAGGAAAAATATATTTAACATTTTCGAAAACATATTTCTTGAAATTAAATATAAAAAAAATAAGGTACTTTTATAATTAAATAAAACAGATACCCATAAAGAAGCACCACAATAAAGGAGAATAATAAGAATTCAGAGTTTAAAAGCTTAGAATACAAACTAAAACGTTTTAGATAAAAATAGTTTTAGTTTCGATTTGAAGAAGTTAAAGTTGTAGTTACATTATATCTTATTTTTGTTTTTATGTAAAGTTTTGGTGTAGAAGTTTAAAACCAAACCAATACCAATATTTTTTTTTAGTATGTTTTGAGAATACCTATTTAATTTGCCTGTCTGTATCATTCTTTTTTATATCTAAATAAAACTAGACGTTGGGGGTCACCGTAATACTTACCCATCATGGCTTTGCATAATATAAAACATGAAAATAAAACATGTGTAAACTATTTAATAAAATGCATTGCAATTCCAAAATAAAATTTTGACGTATATTTAAATATTTTTAATACATGTTAGTGATTTATTACGGAATTGCGTGTACTACTTGATTATCCCGTCGACCAATTTTGACAAATCATATAAATTTCCAGACTACTCGTAAATTATACAAATTGGCGTAACTTTTATTTTAAATTACGAGAAAACAAATAAAGTAGTAAAAGATTAATAAAAACACAAACAAAACGTCGAATTAAAAATCACTTGATGACGTGCCAAATACGTGTAACATGTTTAATGTCAAGTAATTGTAACATTTACGATAAGCCATTATTACCATTTAATCTTATAATTTGACGATAGTTTTTTCGTAGACGGTGTAATCAAGTAGTGCCAAACTGCGTGAAAGAAAGATCCTTATAACTTTAAAACTGGTAATGCTATTAACTAACAATTTACTGTGTCGGATTAAGCGTTTCAAATCCAATTAAAATACATCTTTGAATTAAATTTTAATGGAATACATGAAAAATCACAGCGTGCGGAAAATAGGATTACAAACATCTCGGCAACTAATTATCCGACCGACTTCATTCTTTATGTAAAATTTATGGTTTATTATTTTTATTACTATTGTCTTTAATATTTACTCCTTGACACAAACAGTTTGGAAAATTTTTATCTACCTTTCATCAAAACGAATATTTCGAGAGCCTGAAAATAATAATTTCGGATAATCGAGATTACTGATATTCAATAGGCTTTTTCCCATTATTATATCTTATATACACAGGAGATTTTAAGTCTCTATCTCAATTCGTTCGGGAGATAGAGCGTTTACAAACACACAGAAAGACGTCATTTTTTATATACATAAAAATATGTGTTTTTTGGGATCTTCTGTGCCTAAAATGTATAAATTCGTCCAAAAAAAAAAAAAAAAAAAAAAAACTTTTTGATTTTCAACTCTATTATTCTATACTACTCTGCACTTACTTTTACTTTATATTACGCATGATGAGTGGGTAAAAGTATATTGTATGCATAGTTAATATAATAAATTTCTCAATGTAAAAATTAGAAGTTTAATTTTATTAATGCAAGAAAGCAGGATTACTAAAAGGAAAATCTTATGTAATAAAGAAAAGATAACCAACAACGAAATTACAAATAAGTGTATTTTATTACATTACATATAATTTTATTAATGATTTTTTTATGAAGATTAAAAGGATTAATAATAATTAAATTAAAAATTTATTAAAATATTATTATTTTTTTTTCAAATTTATTAATATATCCTGGAATTGTTTTGGTTTTCGTTTTCCATACTTAAAATACAAACGCATTTGCTTTCTCTTGGTATATGCAAATATTTAAGAACACTCAATTTTAAGCAGAATAATTAATTCAATTAATTAAATATTGTTTCTAATGTTTATTAAACAAAGCATCTTCAGGCTTAATAAAAAGATATACATACACATGTGTTATACATTGTTACTTTGTAAAAAAAAAAAAAAAAAAAAAAAAAAAAAAAAAAAAAAAAAAAAAAAACTTTTTTTTTTCCTCATTTCTCCCAAAAAATCCATGTTTTCTATCCAAAAATCTCGCCTGGACTTGCTTTTTTTTTAAACCCGATTTTTTACAGCTCTAGAGTAAAGCCATATTAAGTTCCTTCCATCTCTCTCTTTTTAGTTTTTCAGAAAAAAATTGCAACTGTAGTCACGTAAGACTTACTCTTTAGAGTCGAATGAACATCGATTTATATATGTCTATTCAATGGTGATCTGTACTTGACGCACGATTTTCCTTTCCTGTTTATCTCGTCCAGTAAATCCCTCATCCTCTCCCCCCAGTCCCTTTCTAATATGTATATATATATATATATTTTTTACCGCCAAGTCCGGATAACTTATTTTTCTTCGTGATATTTTTGCCAAAACTGCGCCCACTCAAAAGCAAAAGAAACGAAGAAAACCCTTATCGAATAAAAACTAAAATCAAAATGCAGTGTAAATTATTTTTGACAAATTTTATTTTGGACGCCGCAAATGTTTTTGTACTGTTAACACATCTGTGCTGTTAACGCTCCAGAGGAAAAAAAACTGGCGAATTTCTTCCGTTTGTTGCTAGAATGTTATTTTTTAGATTCTAATACTCCTGAGGAATCTTTTCTCACAACCACCAAATGAGAGGGGGAAAAAATGGCAATCTAAAAATGCCCAGTTTACTACTAATACTAGGCTTTTAAGTGAACTTCGGAAAAATTAAATGTGTTGAATCACATCATTTTCTGACTTTAAGAAGCAAATGTTATTTTCTACGGTAAATTTATTTTTTAGAAGAAAACTTAAGAAATTGATTTCTGCTTCAAATGTCTTTATTTATTGAATTTTGAGTTGTGTTGTACTTTTCTAATTTTACTTTTAAGAAAATTTGTAAAAGCGTTAATAAAGAACGAGATATCCCCTCGATTTTAAAATTCAATAATTCGTTAACTATATAAAGTATGGAATTAGTACATGGGCCGACTTATGCAGGAGCTTGAGGGGCAATTGTGCCGGGCCCCACTGTTTTGGAGGCCCCCATGACAGTAATTAGGATTTTCAGTAAAGAGTAAAAAATGATTAAAATTAGCCAAAAGGGATCAAAATTCCTGTATTTTCACGCATTTAAGAATATAAGGGTATTCCATCCCGCCAAAAATTCAGGTTTTCTGCCCAAAAAATTTGCCCGGTCTGTTTTTTTTTTTTTTTTTCTCTCTCCCCTAAACTGGGTTTTTTACAACTCTAATTTAAAGCAATATTAAATCCCTTCATCTCTCTCTTTTCAGGTTTTCAGAAAAAATTATCACTGTAGTCACGTAAGACTTACTCTTTAGAGTCGAATGAACATCGATTTATATTTGTCTATTCAATGATGATCTGTACTTGACGCACTTTTTACCCTTCTTGTTTATCTCGTCCAGTAAATCCCTTATCCTTTTTCTCTCCCCCTCCCTTTCTAGTATTTTTTTCCCGTCAAGTCCAGATAACTTATTTTCCTTCATGATATTTTTGCCAAAACTGCGCCCATCCAAAAGCAAAAGAAAGGAAGAAAATCACTATCGAATAAAAGTTAAAATCAAAATGCAGTGTAAATTATTTTTGAAAAATTTTATCTTGGACGCCGCAAATGTTTGTGAGCTGTTAACACATCTGCGCTGTTAAAGCTCCAGAGGAAAGAACTGGCGAATTTTTTTCCGTTTGTTGCTAGAATGTTATTTTTTAAATTCTAATACTCCTGAGGAATCATTTCTCACAACCATTAAATGAGAGAGAAAAAAAATGGCAATCTAAAAATGCCCAGTCTACAACTAATACTAGGCTTTTAAGTGAACTTTCGAAAAAATTAAATATGTTGAATCTCATCATTTTCTGACTTAAAGAAGAAAATGTTATTTTCTCCGGTTAATATATTTTTTAGAAGAAAACATAAGAAATTGATTTCTGCTTCAAATGTGTTTATTTATTAAATTTTGGGTTGTGTTGTACTTCTTTAACTTCACTTTTAAAGAAAATGTGTAAAAGTGTTAATAAAGAACAAGATATCCTGAAATAGTCCCCTCGATTTTAAAATTCAATAATTCATTAACTATATAAAGTATGGAATAAATACAGGGACTCCATGACAGTAACTAGAATTTTCAGTAAAAAGTACCAAATGATTAAAATTAGCCAAAAGGGATCAAAATTCACATATTTTCAAACATTTAGGAAGATAAGAGTGCTCCTCCTTCCCGCCAAAAATCCAGGTTTTTTACTCAAAATACCGGTCCGGGCTTATATATATATATATATAAAGTTTTTTTTTTTTTTTTTTTTTTTTTTTTTTTTTAGTTTTTTACAACTCCAGTAGAAAGCCATATTAAGTCCCTTCATCTCTCTCTTTTTAGTTTTTCAGAAAAAAATTGTCACTGTAGTCACGTAAGACTTACTCTTTGGAGTTGAATGAACATCGATTAATATATGTCTATTCAATGGTGATCTGTACTTGACGCGCGATTTCCCTTTCTTGTTTATCTCGTTCAGTAAATCCCTTATCCTTTCGCTCTCTCCCCTCCCCTTCTAGTATTTTCCCCCCGCCAAGTACAGATAACTTATTTCCTTTCACGATATTTTTGCCAAAATTGCTCCCATCCAAAAGCAACAGAAAATGAAGAAAACCATTATCGAATAATAGCTAAAATCAAAATGCAGTGTAAATTATTTTTGACAAATTTTATTTTGGACGCCGCAAATGTTTGTGAGCTGTTAACACATCTGTGCTGTTAACGCTCCAGAGGAAAGAACTGGCGAATTTCTTCCGTTTGTCTCTGGAATGTTATTTTTTAGATTCTAATACTCCTGAGGAATCTTTTCTCACAACCGCCAAAGAAGGGGAAAAAATGGCAATCTAAAAAGGCCCAGTTTACTACTAAGTGAACTTCGGAAAAATTAAATGTATTGAATCACATCATTTTCTGACTTTAAGAAGCAAATGTTATTTTCTACGGTAAATTTATTTTTTAGAAGAAAACTTAAGAAATCGATTTCTGCTTCAAATATCTTTATTTATTAAATTTTGAGTTGTGTGTACTTTTCTAATTTTACTTTTAAAGAAAATTTGTAAAAGCGTTAATAAATAACGAGATATCCTGAAAATTCTGAAATAGCCCCTTCGATTTTAAAATTCAGTAATTCGTTAACTATATAAAGTATGGAATAAGTAACGTATTTATTGGTGGTTTATAAATTTTGTATACAGTAATAAAAAAAAAATACTTGAAAATTTTGCCTGTAGATAGTATTGTTCCACTTCAAATTGCAAAAATGCTCAAATTAGTAATTTCCAATTCCAAATTTCTTTTCGCGTTTCAGTGGCAAATAGAATATAGGGAGTATAAATTAAAATTTCAATTGCACTGCAATAAATCTATTTTTAAAAATAAATTACTTTATCAGGTTTCATTCTTAAAAAAATATGTAACTATGAAGTTTCATATTTCGATTATAAACATACTGCCAACTAATCAACTTAGGAAATAAAACACTCTAGTTCATATCTGAATTATGCGATTTAGGACAATTTCCTGTCTCTTTTTATGATACATTCCTAAATGTCTTTTCTCATTTCTGATAAATCCTAAAGGGTAGATAGCTCATTTGTATCGCTTGTCTGATTGATAATTTGCTTAATATGTTTATTCTAGTAATGTATTTGGAATATGATTAGTAAAAAAAGGATCTATTCATACTGATTTCAGATGTATTGTCTTTTTTATCCCATTCCCATTAATATCTCTCTTTTTTCGGTGCTTTTCGATTACAATTCTTATAATATTTTGCTAATGTTTAAAATTGAGTTTTTCAGATTTTTTTTTTTTTTTTTTTTTTTTTTTTTTTTTTTTTTTAACGCAATTTAGTTTTTATGGGTCTTTTTTGATTAAATGTATAAAACTAAATTAATGCCGCCTTTTAGGGGTAACAACACTTTGACGGCCAAAAATCAGGGATGCCACTTTTCCGCCAAATGGCGGATTTCCGCTTTTTTTAATTTTTAAGAATCCGCGATTTTTGTTAAGCAATCACAAAATAAAATGATTTTTTTTCAAGCAATCGCAAAATAAAAGTGATTTTTTTTTCAAACGGCAAAATAAAACTTCTGTTTTCATCAAACGATTGCGATATAGAACAGCGATTTTCCTCTAAGGATCACGAAGTAAAACGGCTATTTTCGCTAAACGAGGCGACATAAAACGGCGATTTTCGTCAAATGGTCGCGAAATAAAACGGTGATTTTCGTCAAATGGTCGCGAAATAAAATGGCGATTTCCTTCAAACGGTCACGATATAAAACGACGGTTTTCTTCAGACGATTGCGATCTAAAACGGCAATTTTTGTGAAATGATCACGATATAAAGCGGCGATTTTCGTCTAACGATCGCGATGTAAAACGACGATTTTCGTCAAATAATCGCAATGTAGAACGGCGATTTTTGTAAAACGATCGCGATTTAAAACGGCGATTTTCATCTAACGATCGCGATCTAAAACGGCAATTTCTGTAAAACGATCGCGAAGTAAAGCGGCGATTTTCGTCTAATGATCGCGATGTAAAGCGCCGATTTTCGTCAAACTATTGCGATGTAAAACTGCGATTTTCATCAAACAATCGCATAGTAAAAAGGCGAGTTTATCATTGAATCGCGATGTAAAACAGCGATTCTTGTCAAACAATCGCGGGGGGGAAAAAAACCTTGCGAATTTTTGCATTTTACTCATGGAGTAATCGAATGTATTGCCTGAATACTTAAATTGATTTAAAAGGTGCAATACATAAAATTCAACTCTGGATCTATTGGTGGGTTACCTTAATTGATATAAAATACTGTTAATTTAAAAAAATGCTTTTTATTTATTCTTATAAGTTTTCATTTACAGTGAATTAACAATATATTTCAAACTTTTTGACAAATGGACATTTAAAAAAACTTGTTAAAGATTTACAAGAAGAAAAAAAGTTTTTTCTTTTTAAAGAAATAGACTGTTATAAATTTAAACCTTTATTTAGTTTATTATAAACAATATAGTTTAAAAAATTCATGCATAAATGTTGTGAAAAATGTCGTGAATTTTACTTTTCATGCAATTTCCTCTTTTTTGCTATTTTCTGAGTGGCATCTCTGAAAAATTTAAAGATTTGCTTTTTTAATAAAAAAAGCCAAATGTTTATAAAAATCCAATTATACTAAATTATTATCCATATAAAAACAAAAACTTTTTTTAATCAATATATTAAGAAAAAGTGCCTGGGCAGCTGATGGGCATGTGTATTTTGAAAAGAGAAGGCCAAACGAAGGACTGTGTAACTCACCATGTACTCATCTTAGAATGATCAAACAAAAAATAGTGATTAATCTCCTCCAGAAATAACTTTAATAGCTACCAGTAGTGGCTTATTATTCCATTTTGAAAACTATCTTAACCAGCTCATTGTAGGACACCCTGTATATACACTAGAGATGGGCAATATCGTTCCTTTTAAGGAACCGTTCCATCCGGAACCGTTCACCAAAAGGAACGAGTTCTTTGGACTCGTTCCTATTAGAATCGTTCCGAAAAAAAGGAACGAGTTCTTTTGACTCGTTCCTTTTGGAATCGTTCCGAAAAAAGGAACGATTCCGACAAAGGAACGATTTTGAGAAAAAGGAACGATTTCAAGAAAAAAAGGAACGAATCCGTAAAAAAAGGAACGATTCCGACAAAGGAAAGGTTTTGAGAAAAAGGAACGAATTCGAAAAAAAGGACGATTTCAAAAAAAAAGGAACGGTTCCGACAAAGGAACGATTTTGAGAAAAAGGAACGAATTCGAGAAAAAAGGACGATTTCAAGAAAAAAGGAACGAATCCGATAAAAATGGAACGAATCCGCGAAAAAAAGGAACGACTTCGAGATAAAAAGGAAGGAATCCGGTAAAATGGGATGGATTTTTTAAAAAAAGGTTCCAAGGGAAAAAAAACGCGTCCGAAACTATTTTACGAAAAAAGGGAACGAATCCGGAAACAGGGATAACAGATCTCGGAGCGACATGCAATCCCTAATATTTATTATTTATAACTAACTTATTTTCTTACGTATTCATTTTTTTTCATATCATTTCTTATCGTTTGCTTTAATTTTTAAATATTTTGGACAGTTCATTTTGTTTTTAAGAGTTCATTTTATTCATCTGTGTGCGCTATTAATTAGCATAGTTATTTCTAATCCCCATAATATAAGTATTCCCTGACTTTATGATTTATTGTATTAAGCATAATTCCTCTTGAAATTTTGCATTTGGTTGACCTTTCATTTATCACTATAGTTTATCCATGAAATTCTACTGTAGCTTTGGTTTTGGTCATCAGGCTGTTGCGGCGGTCTATTAGATTTTCAATGTAATCATTGCTTTCCCCTCCAAAATCTGTCGTCAAATGACCCTCTATTTATTTTATTATTTTTGCGTAGGAAATTTCTTTATTGATCTAATATTTGATATCGGGGTCTATGATTTGTTTCCTCTTCAAAATTCACCCTAACGTAATCTTTAACTTATATATCGGCCTTCGTAACCGGCCGTTTTCCAAGTTGGTCCATTTCAGTACGATTCCTCAGGAATTGGGAATTTCGGAGTCTGCCCATTTCGAGAAAATTCCTAGAAGTCCATCTATTTAGGAATTAAGGGTGTATTTGAAAAAAATATTTTTCCACATTCAACAGCTCGAAAATATCCGATAAAGTTTCAGACACATTTTTAACCCTTCCCGGCACACTGTGCCCGGTCTGGGATACCTAATTTTAATTCCAAACTTGCAAACGGCACCAATAACATTTTAGTAAAATTTTGCTTTTGCAACAAAGGTTTAAATTAAGGAATTCAAAATATCTAAAAAAAATCGTTTGTCAATTCCGGTGTCAGTCAACATTTTCTTATTTTACTAACAGATTTTGCCCGTGCTGGAAAGGGTTAAAGGTAGATACGTGAAACTTGATGAGGTGATTTTTAAAGAGATGTATAAGAAGCCGCGTGATTTCTTTTTTTTCGCTCAATTCGTTAGAATTTGATTTATAAACAATTATTTTCTCAGTATGACCATTTTTTTCGTTCGCAGATCTCCCTCTTCAGTAAATTCAGTTCAAAACGCCAACTTTGACAACAGTTTTTTTGCAATTGTAAAAAAAAAAAAAAAGGACAAGGACGGCGCATTGTGTACTTTCTAAGAAAGAGAATTGCCAGTTTGAAACGTTTGAGAGCAAAAATGAATTTAAGAACAAATCAGACAATAAGCAGTTTGGATTGGAATACACCCTTAACCCCTTCGTGACGGGAGTATTTTATGAAATTTTTAATGTATTGTCATCTTTTTTTTTAAACAGAAATTTGTGCCTTATGAAATCGAGAAAATGCTCCGATTAAATAAAGCTACTTTTGCAGTAAAATTTTACTGGTGGAAATAAACAAGGATTCTTAGGCTTTTTTGTGGCACGTATACGTGTCACTCGTCCTCAAGGGTTAAGGCTAAATATGAATAGAATCTTTTGCATAATCAAATTCAATATTTATCGATTTGGAGAGACATAATTGGTTAAATGGAGTGCATATGACAGCCTTAGTATGTATATAACAGTGTGCTTCCTAACTGAATCATCAATGCGGAGCCGAAACCGAAATGCCTACACCTAAAATTATAAAATTTTAGCTGTTACTACCTACTATAATATAAAAATCCATTAAAGAAATAGTTTCTGAAATTCAAAGCTTAGTGAGCTGAAAATGGGATTGTAAGTTTCTGAAAAAGGATACAAATGAAAATCCAGGATATTTAAATTTAGAAATTGCACATAATTAAAACTGTGGTTTTATGTAGTAAGAAAGGAAATTATAACTACAAGGTGGAACCCGTCGAATTTCGACGAAAGAAAATGTTTAGGAAGAAACTGTTTCATTGATTTATAATAAGCCCACAAAATTAGCTACAGTAAAAAATGCATCTTAGATTGGTCAGACTAACACCCAAACAAATATTTTAAGCTAAAAAGAGAAAAAAGCTATTTCTATAAAACTTAGTTGTCCAAATTATTAAAATTAAACTTAAATCGCATATGTAATCAGTAAAGTATAACAAAGATAAGTTTATGACGAAATTATCAATTGAGGATCTTATGTTTGGTATAACGCAAATGAAAAAAAAATATTTCAAATTGACATGATCATGGAATTCCCATGTCCCGTCATAATTTTCATAATGTCAAAATTTACATACGCACTTTTCATAGTATTTTAATTCGATCATTTAAAAATCATTTGCTTTTTTATATAAAAAGACGTTATTTGCATCCACTAAAAGCATTCCATTTTTACAGATCCAGTCTTAAACAACATCTATAGAAAAGTTTGCATATGACGTCATTAGGACGGAATATTACACAAACGCAGCAAAAAAAATATTCAAGGCACTCGGCAAAACAAATCGGAAATTTGATGATTCACAAATCTTCACTTCTTTATTTATAATAGCTCCATGTTTTATCAGAAATCCTTCATTTGCATATTTTTTTCAAATTTGGAAAATATTGCATACATGCGGATAAATAAAATTGCATTTTTTTAGCTTTCTGATACGAACTGAGTAAATGCGGTGAAGTCACTCGAATAATATTTAAAATACAGTTTTGTGAAGAGAAATTGTTGTATCCTTTGTAAATAAGGTTTTCAGTGAACTAAAAAACCATTTAATTGATGAATTAAAATACAATAAAAACAAATTTCATCGGATTTTATGTCAGACGATATCTTTTGACATGATTTTTTATTTCAGTTTTTATCAATTTTCAGAGAAAATGGCGTATTTATGTTGCCACAATTACAAAATTCGTACTTAAAACTATAAAAAAATTAATAACTCATAAACAAATTGAGATACAACTTTCAAACAAATTGCATTTAAAAGTACATTTTTTTCTCAATACGACGGTATAAAAATTGAAAATGTGTGTTATTTAGAAGTATAAAATTTGTAGTATTGAAAATTGCAAAACTGAAATTGCATGCGAAAGTGTTGCCATTCACAAAATGACGTATGCGTTACGCACAGATACGTTTGGCCTTTATAATATAGATTTAGTTCAATAACGTAACTAATTTTCTTCAATTATATATTTTAAGACAAATAAGTTTTGAAATACATAAAATAAGTAAAAAAATAAAAACTACAAAATACAACGTTGTTCAAAAGAATTTTATTTCAAAAATAGGAGCACACAAAATTTGCTGATTTAGTGAAATCATAAAATGATACGTTGCAATAAGAGCAAGGCTAAAATGGTAGTACAACAAACAATTCAACATTATTTTTTTTATAGTAAAGAAATTTAACATATATAATATATAGCTGTCATGAATAGTAAATTACTTCTAAAATTTTCATTTATTGACGGTAATTAAAATATTTTAGAAACAATCAAATTTCTTTAATAATTTTTGTTTATGAAGTTAGGTTACATAAGCTAAAACATTTAACAACGTTTAAACACGTAAATATGTACAGTATCATGACATGAAAAAAAAAAAAAAAAAAAAAAAAAAAAAAAAAAAAAAAATCCCACAATGGCCGTTTCGAGGATTGTGTGGACCCCCTTCCTCAGTGCGTAAAAAATAAGATAAAATAAAAGATTAAAATGGATTCAAAGAGCACATCGGTTATAGCCCCGAGTAAAACTCTGAAAACCCCTGGTATAATCCCGAAAAACTCAGGACTATAACAGATGTTAGGGGGCTACTTCAGTCAAATGGGTTCACTCAAAGGAAGGTCAAATGGACCCGTTTGCTAATGCTAATCCTGTGCAAGAAATTTATAAAGATATCTCAGCTGTATTTTAATATTTTTATTTTATTTTTTATTTTTTTGCATTGGATAGCTGAGATCGATCTGTATTCAAGTCGTTGTTTGCTTTTTCGATTATATTTACAGATATTTTTTATGCGGGACTTTCATTTTCAGAACCGGTTTAGAAAGGGAAAGCACCCTTATAAAAATATCTGCAATCAAAATTGAAAAAATAAAAAACGGCCTGCATTTTGATCCATCTCAGCTATCCAATGAAAAAAAAATCATTTAAAAATATTGAAATGCAACCGAGTTATCTTTATAAATTTTTTCCATAGGATTAGCATTAGTAAGCGGGTCTTTTCATTTGACAGAAGTAGCCCCTTAACGGGGCTAAAAAACATCGTTCTATTTTAATCCTTTAATTTTTTTTCCATACTAAAAATGGAGTTTCAAGAATCCTCTAAATGGACGTATGTGATTTTTGTATCATGGTATTGTACTTATTTATGCGTTTAAACGTTGCTAAAAATTTTAGTTTGTGTATTGAAATTCACACAAAGTGATTGTTTTATGTGCTTGTTACGCTAAGGTTTTATCTGAGAAATTTGCTATAACCGAAATATTTTTCAAATAACTAGAAATGATCCAAAACAATTTTGGAAACTTAAACATTTAATAATTTTAATGTTATACAATCATTTTCTGCTCTAATGATTTTGTTAATACATAATAAGTATTATTGAGACATGTGGAGAAAAAATAAGAATGTTAGGAATTATAATACGTAAAAATAAAAATATATGCTAAATTAGCAGACATTTGTAATAATAGAATTTTAATGCAATAGTGGGAAAAAAAACCTAAATTAAAGTAGTTTAAAACACAAAAATAATACAAAATGCAACTACAATAATTTTTTCCCGAAATGTTTTAGAATGTGTCAGGGCTTAATTTGCGCCGGAGCTGAGGTACGTCTCTGTTTTTAAAAAATATTTAAGTATTGGTTGGAATTCACCAGATCTCATAAATGTAGGGCTCCGGAGCCCAGTTCAATAGAGCTTTTTTTGTATCATGGATACTGCCCATTTTTTAACTCTGCACATTTCACTTTCTTTTCTGTCATTTTCATTTGCAAGTGGATCTAACTGTCATGTATTATTATTCTGATAGAAAGAAATCGAGCAGTGTTTCCTCTTTTTTTTAATAAAAGCATCGAATTGTTCCTATAGCGGTGTCAATTTTTTTATTTTGTTTTTTAGTTTTTGGACTCGTTACAAAAGTTGATAAGCGGAAGGAATCTATTATAGTTTAAGATATGCACCTTTTAAAGAAAATTGAAAAATGTTGTTCCATTCTACAGCATATAAATATTAATTTCAGTGAATTTCAAGCATTTTTTATAAAAATGCATAGCTATGTGACTAATTTTTTTTTTTTTTTTTTGTGTGTGTGTGTGTGTGTGTGTGTTAATGCTGTTTCTGAATCATAAATCTTACCATATTTAATACCAGAATTCTGCGATTAATTACATTAAAATTAGAAAATACTTCTATCGGAAGAAGTAATAAGTAAAAAGTGGAATAGTTGACAAATAAATATATGCTGATAAATATATTTAAAATTTTTATTTTGCTAAAAAAAAATGCTTTTGCAAATAATATATGAAATCTAAATATGCAGATTGGAGTCAATATGGGGAGGGGGGAACGCTACAATTGTTAGTATTGCAGATTATTAGGATTCCGGTAATTTTTACTTTCTCATCATATGTGGTATATGGTAAGTCTTGCAATGGTTTTGAAAATCGAAAAAAGAAATTGACGGATAGTGAAGATTACGAAAAACATAATTTTAGAAAAAAAAAAACATGCCGTCTGTCTGTAAATCTTCCGAACAAATTGAGATAGAGACTTAAATTTGCTATGTACTTAATATGAAGTAACCTCGATTATCCGGAAGTGTTTCTATCGGACTCTCGAAATATTCGTTCAGATGACAGATATTATTGAGATATTCGTAATCATATTTTCCAAATTCTACGACTTTTCACGACTCTGTAATTTGAAATTTCCCCTTGAAATTTCAATTCAAAGATTTATTTTAATTGGAAATGAAGCACTTAATCCAATGCAGTAAATTGTTAGTATAATTGTTTATTTAATCCGTCTGTCTGTGCGCGTGTCTGTCCGTTTGTCTGTAAATACTCTATCTCTCGAACAAATTGAGATAGATACTTAAAATTTTGTGTGTATTTAATATGTAGTAATGAGAAGAAGCCTATTGAATATCAGTAAACTCCATTATCCGGAACTATTTTTTAGGACTCTTAAAATATTCGTTCTGATGAAAATTTATAGAAATTTTCGAATTTTTTTATCTTAAAGAGTGGGTGAAAAATACAATGAAAAACATAAATTTTGTATAAAGATTAAAGTCACTCGGATAATTATTTGCCGGAATAATTGTATTAATATTTTCCACATTCTTCGATTTTTCATGATCATTCATTTCATTCAAATTTCAATTCAAAGGCATATTTTAATTGAAAATGAGACACTTAAACCAACGCAGTAAACTGTTAGTTAACATAACTATAATTTTTGGAGTTATTAGGATGCTTCTTTTACGCAATTCGGTATTATCCCGTCGATCAGAAAACTATTTCCAAACTGTAAGATTAAATGCCAATAATGACTTCATAAATGTCACATTCACTTAACATTAAACACTTTACATGTGTTTGTTACGCCATCAAGTGATTTTTAATTTTATATTTTATGTGTGGTACTATTAATCTTTTACTAATTTATTTGTTATTTCGTTATTTAAAGTAAAAATTATGCTAATTTGCATAATTTAATAATAGTTTGTCGATTATATGTCGAAATGAGTCGACGAGATAAACAATTATAGTATCCGTAATTCCGTAATGGAGCATTACGAAGCATTGGAAAAATTAAATATACTTTAAATTTTATTTTGGAATTGTGATGCACTTGAAAAACATACATAAACGTTATAACTTTAAACATGCTTATAGTAAAGAAAAAAAACTGAGGAAAGTTATTTTTTAATTGAAGTGGATTGTGGCATTTAAATGGAGAGTGGTGTAATAAAATCACTTTAAACTGTATTTATAATACTCGAATCTTTATAAAAACTTAATCAGAATGCACTAGCGATAATAAAGCACAATTAAAACAACAAATTATAAAATCGAAATTTTCGTTTTTTTCGCCGAATAAAGAGCCGGCGGAATCGTTTTAAATTCTCTAACGGACCGGGCTGGCAGATTTAGAATAGTTTTTTCAACGGGCCGGGCCGACAAACAACATAAACGGGCCGGGCCGGCAAAAAAATTGAACGGCCCAGACGGGCCGGGCCGATTAAAAAAATTTTCGGGCCTATCGGCCCGTTCTGAAGATTTGAGCTGGAACGATAAAATATGAGCTATTTTATATGGTTTTAACGAGAATAAGTATAAATGTACGTCACGAGCCATACCAGTTTGACAGCATCAATATAAAAATGTACAATGTAGAGATCAGCATCGGAGAATTACATTGTGTGCAACTCGTTTTAATATTTTTTTAGCCGACTCATGCCGGTCCGAGATCAAGCTCGCATTATTTTTCTACATATAGACTGGCCGGACCGGAATTACACTTAATTGTTCTCAAGATCTGTAGGGCAGAAAACATGATTTGTAAAATTATTAACAGCGATAAAGAACTTATGTTAGCTTTATCTTCGGATATATACTTCTTGATGGTTTTTAAATTAATTTCTGATTAATTTTAAATTGTAAAAGTATAAAAGTGATAAGCTTAATTATTGAAGGGATTTGGAATCGAATAGCGTTTTTTATTTTTGGTAAATATGACCTTTGTATGACCTTTTGAGTCTGACTTGTATGACCTTTTTGAGATGTAATAGTTCCTCAAATGATTGCAGGTTTTTCTCCCTTCCCATGCTATCGCTTCCGGAAATTCTATTCAAATCGCAGTGACATATGATTATGACAGTATTTTATTTACTTGTAGTATTCTTAAATTGCTTGTATCAAAAAATAGATAACGCCCCTCGATTATATAGTTTTTGAATAAAGATACGTGCTAATCTTATGCATTTCTGAGAAAAAAGTGAATTTAGAAATGTATCAGAAAGAAGCTTCTTTGAATTTAAGAATGAATTGGGATTTAAAACCTTTAATAAAATGATATAGAAATATTTTTATAAATTTTCTTTTATCAAACATCTTCAAAAGTAACGACGTTTTTAGCTTTCTTTCTTTTTTCTTTTATTCTAAGCCATATTAAATTTTTAATGAATCTTTATTCGAATGTTGATAGCCTAAGAGTCTAAGTAATCATTAATGTTGTTAATGTGTATTTCCTGTAAAATGTATTGTAAAATCATTCCATAGATATGTATGCAGTATTCTTTAAAAAAATCTTAATTATATGATAAAAATCTGATTTTTTTTTTTTTTTTTTTTAGAAATTGTAGAAATTGTAATGGGCCAAAACGGGCCGGGCCTATTTTCACTGATTTCTGTACGGGCCGGGCGGGGCCTAAAATATAAAAATTTAAACGGGCCGGGCCCAGGCCGAACTTTTGAGCTTTACAACGGACCGGGCCGAAATAAATTACCTACGGGCGTGAAAATTCCGGCCCGTGCAGACCTCTAGATATAATGCACAGTTGTAGCTTATTAAACGTTTATCCTCTCCTACAACTTTAATTTCTTTTCTCTTTCTTTCGTTTTTCTTCGTCTCCCTTCCCCCCCGATTTTTTTTTCATGCACATTTGAAGGATATTTGAGCAATACTCTTTGCTTTAATAAATCAAAATATATCTTATTTTAAAATAAAATCGGTCCTTTTCGGAATGGTTTCATTTCGGAACTAGTCCGAGGAATCGTTCCTTTTCGGAATGGTTTCATTCCGGAACTAGTCCGAGGAAACGTTCCTTTTCGGAACGAGTCCGATCAATCGTTCCTTTTCGGAATGGTTTCATTTCGGAACTAGTCCGAGGAATCGTTCCTTTTCGGAACGAGTGCGAGGAATCGTCCCTTTTTGGAATGATTTCATTTCGGAACTAGTCCGAGGAATCGTTCCTTTTCGGAATGGTTTCATTTCGGAACTAGTCCGAGGAATCATTCATTTTCGGAACGAGTCCGATCAATCGTTCCTTTTCGGAAGGGTTTCATTTCAGAACTAGTCCGAAAAATCGTTCCTTTTCGGAACGAGTCCGATCAATCGTTCCTTTTCGGAATGGTTTCATTTCGGAACTAGTCCGAGGAACCGTTCCTTTTCGGAACTAATCCGAGGAACCGTTCCTTTTCGGAACGAGTCCGAGGAACCGTTCCATTTCGGAATCGTTCCGAAAAGGAACGAATCTTTTTTAGAGACAGTAACCGTTCGTTCAGTTCCACCACCGGAACCGTTCCTTTTTAATCGTTCCTCAACAAATGACACATCTCTAATATACACATATACAATGCATATACAGGGTGTATCTAAACTACTGGGCAAAACTTTAAGGGATGATAGTAAACATCAAGACAAATAATATTGAATGGGAAACTAAGGGTCTTAAACATCTTCCGAAGGAGATAGGCGCCATCGAAGTTTAGGGTTCAAAATTTAAAATGATTATAAAAAACGAAAAAATTGGTCGATTCGTTCGCGGTTTTCATTAAAACTATTCTTTATGTCAGTATTGTCTAGAAAATAAATTATAAAGATAAATTTCGAAAAATGCCGATAGAGGGCGCTTTAGACTTTGGCGTAATGAACAACTATTTTTACCGTTATTTTTTGCATGTCATTCAATTTTTTAAAAGTTCAACCATAAACTTAAATTTTGAGCTGAAAATCTGTGGTTAAGTAGTGCAAACTGAACTGTGTTCAATGGGAGTGGGTAGGTTCAAATTTCAAATGGTTATAAAAAACAGAATCATTGGTCAATTGATTTGCGGTTTTCACTAAAAAAATTCTTTATGTCAGTATTGTTTTTCAAATAAATTATAATAATAAATTTCAAAAAATGTCGATAGAGGTCGCTTTAGACTTTGGAGTAACGTACAACTATTTTTTACCGTTATTTTTTGCATCTCATTAAATTTTTTTGAAGCTTAGACATAAACTTAAATTTCGTGCTGAAAATCTGAATCGTTGAGAGTGGTTAAGTAGCGCTAACTGAACTGTATTCAATGGGAGTGGGAAGGTTCAAATTTCAAATGATTATACAAAACGGAAAAATTAGTCGATTCGTTTGCGGTTTTCTCTAAAACCATTCTTTTTTTGTCAGTATTTCCTTGAAAATAAATTTTAAAGGTAAATTTAAAAAAAATCCGTTAGAGGGCGTTTTAAACTTTAGAGTAACCAACAACTATTTTTGTTACTTTTTGTATCTAATTAAATGCTTGCAAAAGTTTAGACTTTAATTTTGAGCTCAAATTCTGAATCGTTGAGAAGAGTTAAGAAGCGCAAACTGAACTGTGTTCAGGAGTTGAGATGTTACTCTGCCCACCCTATAAGAACACAATTCAATTTTTCGCTACTTAATTACTCACAACGATTCAGATTTTGAGCTCAAGATTTAAGTCTAAGCTTTTAAAATATTTATTTAGATTAAAAAAATAATGGTTAAAAATAGTTGTTGGTTACTCTAAATTTAAAGCGCCCTCTAACGAATTTTTTTCAAATTCATCTTAAAAATTTATTTTCAAGAAAATACTGACATAAAGAATGGTTTTAGAAAAAACCGCAAACGAATTGACCAATATTTCTGTTTTTTATAATCATTTGAAATTTGAACCTCCCCACCCCCATTGAACACAGTTCAGTTTGCGCTACTTAACCACTCTCAACGATTCAGATTTTCAGTTCAAAATTTAAGTTTATGTCTAAGCTTCTATAAATATTTAATGATATGCAAAAAAATAACGGTAAAAAATAGTTGTACGTTACTCCAAAGTCTAAAGCGCCCTCTATCGGCATTTTTTTAAATTTATCTCTACAATTCATTTTCAAGACAATACGGGCATAAAGAATAATTTTAGTGAAAACCGCAAATAAATTGACCAATTTTTCTGTTATTTATAATCATTTGAAATTTGAACCTACCCATTCCCATTGAACTCAGTTCAGTTTGCTCTATTTAACCACAGATTTTGAGCTCAAAATTTAAGTTAATGTCTAAACTTCTAAAAAAATTTAATGAGATGCAAAAAATAACGGTAAAAATTAGTTGTTCGTTACTCCAAAGTCTAAAGCGCTCTCTATCGGCATTTTTTGAAATTTATCTTTATAATTTATTTTCAAGACAATACTGACATAAAGAATAGTTTTCGTGAAAACCGCAAACTAACCGACCAATTTTTCAGTTTTTTATAATCATTTCAAATTTTGGACCCTAAACTTTAATGGTACCTGTCTCCTTCGGAAGACGTTTGGGATCCTTAGTTTCCCATTTAATATTAATTGCCTTGATCTGTACTATCACCCCTTAAAGTTTTGACCAGTAGTTTAGATACACCCTGTATATACATATCTCGGATCTTCTCTTCACATATACAATAGAGACACATTTCGGTCTCTCATTTTTTCGGAGCCGAACCTGATGATTTAAAATCAAGTTTGCTTAATTTCAAAAAGGTTCCTGTCGTCAGAGATAAAACCCAATACCGAAAGTATTCAGTAGAAAGATTTTAACTAATTTTTAAAATTGTTTTAAGATGGATCTCAAAATTGCTAAAATTGTTTCGAACACTGGTATAATAATGGAACCCGTCCTACCCTTCTCATCTCTTAATAACACCCACATATTTGCACCTAAATCCCCATAAATCCAACCATGTACTTTTTTACGAGATTGGATCTCAGTTGCGTACCATGCAAGCAGTCTGAAATTGCACTTGTGCCGCCTATTCTGTCTCCGGTGTATTTTATTAGAAGTAACTTGAATGCATGGATTTTATGTCCAAAAAGATCGACCTCTGGTGGTTTTATTACGTAAATTGTGCGACAACAAAGGAGAGATATCGAAAGAGATTATTCTAATTATGGTACCGTGATGAATCCTTTTGTCAAGGCATTTTATTACCTGTTTCCGTGATTTTCAATTGAAGGGCGTTGTCTTAACAGGAAACGGGAGTAGCCGAAACCGAGAAAATCGTTTATTTATTTTGCTTCGTTATTCCTCTGCACCATATCCTGCGCTAACAATTACTGATCCCTCATGCGTCACTATTTCTCTAACTATGTGCCCTCTGCCTTTATTTTTTATTTTTATTATTTTTTTTCTCAATCTGCTATTTTTTGTTCCTGGGTTGAATCTCTATATTATTTTTTATGTCTATCTGTCTTACCTGGCATTTCCTGCTATGATTCATATATTTTCGAAATCGATAACGCGAGTGCGCCACTTTATCACCCTTGGTTAAGCATAAACTTCGCAAATATCTACCGTCGGGACATTGCTACCATCGTTTTTCCATATTGTCAGGTAGTAAAATTTTGAATTAAGATCTGGTATGTCGATATTTGCTATTCTATTTTTCAGTTCGGTAGTTTTCGTCGAGTATGGCATCGGTCGAATAAATTCGGTATGAACTCTGTGGGATTAAGATCGAAAGTCGATAACTAAATTAAGATTAATCTTTGGAATGCCCTCTTCACTTAGCATGGAGAAAATTAATGAGCTTTGCATGGATGTTAATTTTCAATCGAGTGTGAATAAACGGGAAACTATTTTATTTTCCTTTATTTAATTATTATTTATATTTATGTATTTTTGTGCTACATTTCTTTCTTTTCTTTTATCAGTATTTTGTATTCAAAATTAATTCTACTAATTCGATTTGAAACTCAATAAAAAATATTCCAGGACTATTCATGGGAAACTATTTATAGTTTGGAAATATTTATGCATTGAATCTTATTTGAATGCACTAAATATTTTAATAAAAATCAAATTGTTATTGTCTAAAAAAGAAATGAAATTGTTGAACTTGAAAGCTAGTTAAACATGACTATGGCTTACTGGGACTTGATTAAACCTCTTGCTGCGCGCGCAACTACGATTTCTGCGATATATAGGGGAGAATGGTGTGGTGTGGGATACTTTTTATAAAAGTAAGAAAGTCAACTTTATTTGACACAAAAACAAAAATTTCAATTTATCGAGTGCAAGGTGAAACACTTTTTTTTTTTTTTTTTCCCCAGAACAAAGTAGAAACATAACATGCAAAAGCTATTTTCTAATTAAAGAAATTCTAAATTTCAAAATGCGTCCCATGCCTCCCCACCAACAGGGAGGCATTTGACAGCAATAAAACAAAGCTATAAGACACAAATAGTCTAGTGTTGGATAGATATACAGTCAAACAAAGATTGTAGGTTGATAATGTATGTGTCACAATCTCAAATTTCAGTATCTTCATGATTAGAATTAAAATTCAGGATTGTAAGTCATAGATGACATTAAAAAGTCATCAATTCAATTTATTTACATTTTGAAGTAAATGAATATATTATTAATGTTATAAGTAATACATTATTCTCTAGAAATGTTTGCATGCTATCAGTTTTCATTCACCTTATTAAAAAAAAAAAAAAAAAAAAAAAAAAAAAAGAGAATCGGACATAATCTATTCCTACAGTAGAAACAAATTAAAAATTGCGCCGTAAGGATTCTATGTAGAAATTAAAGGATTAGCTTGCAAATTTATTGTATTCCAACTTAATGGAGTATATGATCTATATCTTTATAGTTTAACATTCTACTCTTCAACAGCATAATACAAATTTATTTCTAAAAGTAAATTTAAAATCCCTCTCCCCTCCCTTTGAAATCATTAGAATGAACTATCATTACTTACCTTATTCTTTACCAGTTTAAATTGCGAAATGCAGTGGATACAGGGCCGTAGCTAAGGGGGCGCTATGGGCGGCTCAGCCCCCCTAAAATATTTTGAGCCACCCTGTAAAAAGTTCCAAAGTCACTAAATGTTCCGAAAATTCAAATGAAATTCTGTTCAAAAATCTAATTTAGTTTTGAGACCCTTTCACAGTTTTGCAGAGTTGCTTAATTGTATCTAAAATACGTGTTTCAACACTCCCTCCTCCTATTGGTACATATGAAGCTAACAGGATGTTTAATTTTGCACCAGTTATACATTCAAAATTTTCATCATCATATACTTTTCTTAGCATAAAATGAAGTTTTTACAACAGTTTAATGAGAAACATTAGTACCTACAATGTGAATATGAACTAATTTATCTTTCTGCATTCGAGAGAGAACAAAAAAATATGAACCGCCCCCCCTACATTCCTTTGAGCCCCCCTATATTCCCCTGTGCCCCCCCCCCTATCGTACACTTCTAGCTACGGCCCTGAGTGGATACTTCTAAAACAGACCCTATATGCTCAGTTAGAACTAAAAGTTGTGCTTGCATTGCATAAGTTTATGTGAATTTCAAATTTATGTCTCGCAGCTTTGAAGAATTACTAGATTTCTTCTCAAATAGGATTCGCGATTCTGTGGATAAATGCATTGTGCGTGTGTTCATTTATTACACACACAAATATGTATATTTTTCTGTATCTTTGCAAGATAATACATGATTTATAGAATCTATAATATGTAACAAATTAATTGAATTTAAAAACGCCTTTTGAAACTAACACAATTGAAATCGCTCTTGCAACACTATTATCTCTTATAGATAGAACTCTAACGGAGTTATTTTGTATGTCCATGTAAAAGAAAGAAAAAGTATCATGCACAATATATTCTGTAGTACGCATCTTGTAGAAAACATCAGGAATTTATATTCATTTCAATATCTTTGAAATGGTGTAACATCATTAAAATATCTTGCAAGCGATTTTTCTCAATAATCTATAATATAATGGGATTTTTTGTGTCCCTATAAATGGACCATAAATACTATACATTTACATAGAAATTACAGTTGGAACAGAGACAGGCATGGAATTAAAGGGTTAACTTGCAAACTTATTGTATTCCATCTTAATGAAGTATGTGATCAATATCTTTATAGTTTAACATTCTACTCTTCAACAGCATAATACAACTTTATTTCTAAAAAGAAATTTAAAATCCCCCCCCCCCCCTCACTTTGAGATCATTATAATGAATTATCACTACTTACCTCATTCTTTAGCAGTCTGAATTGTGAAATGCAGTGGATACTTCTAAAATAGACCCTATCTGTACAATTAGAACTAAAAGTTGTGCTTTCATAGCATAGTTTATGCGAATTTCAAATTTATATCTTGCAGCTTTGAAAAATTACTTACTAGATTTCTTCTCAAATGGGATTCGTGATTCTATGGATAAATGCATTGTGCGGGTGTTCATTTACATATGCTATGCATAATTCTTTATGTATTTCTCGCCTTACTTATTTCAGTTGATGGTCTTTTGGAGAACAAATATGCTTATCTCTTTTCCCTAGAAAATACATTTTATTATTAAATCGAACAAGTAGAAAAACTTAAGTTGAGGCCTTGTTGTGTACATCGTAAATTTGATGTAATTCACTTATTCCACTTTGTTGTTCATAGTCGTTAGTATTAGATAAGCATGCAAATAGTGTATGCTTTTATCGGTATTTGAAAGAATATATTGATATTCTTGTTCTCTCGCTCACAAGTCACAAGAAATACACATTGTGTTTAGTACTAATTATTTCTAATTTGTCCTAAATTTTAATGGTATTTTGCATCATTTGAAAATGTAAAGAGGGATTCAAAGTAGTAAAGTAGTTCAAGAAAGCAGTCCAATAAATTTCTTTGCTAGAATATAACAAAAGTGCTCTAAAAACAACAGTTTTTTTTTTTTTTTTTTTTTTTTTTTTTAAAGAAAATAATTATATTTTTCACATGAAATGACCTTATTTTTTATGCATAAATGATTAATTCCTGATAAGTATTCATATAAAAGGGAAAAAGGGACGAACACAAACAATTTAACAGGCATTATTGGCAAGCAACATAAAAATGTTACCGCCAAATTTTGACCTATCAGGGTAGTTTAGGGCCAAGAGAGAAAAAAGAATAAATCTGCTAACAACACTTGAGTTAATTGCAAAGTTTTGGTCTCAAAATATAGACCGCAGCACTAGTGTGAGTTTGGCATCTCATTGGAAATAATTCGTCAAGATTAGATGTGTACACTGTAAAAAAAAATTCAAGAGGTTACAAAAAATTTTTTAGTAAATTTGTATTCCACAGAATTTTTTAGTAACCATTACAAACTTTTTTTTGCAAGTGAAACAAGCATTTCTTTTGTAAACTGAACAAAAGAATTTTTTGTAAAACTAACTTAAAAATTTTTAGTATGAGCCACCAAGCAAATTTTAGTAATAGCTCCAAAATTATTCTTAATAACCATTACGTGCGTCCGAAGGGCAGGAGGTTCCTTCGAGCTGCATCCAGACTTCTGAAGCGGAAGATTTTCGGCAAAACTGCAATAGATGGCAGCACCAGACATTGCTAACTGCTCCGAGAGGATTTTCATAATCACTTTACTAACGAGTACTTACACTGCATACATTCGGGGCGTATTTGGCTGTGGCCAGTATCGAACCCGGGACCTTTTAATCTGGAGACCGTTACTATAACCACTATGCTATCAAAGCCACACCAAGTGAGTTTTAGTAATAGTTATTAAAAATATAAAACTATTAACTCTCTTCGTTGCTAACTTTTTTCTAGTAATTCTTACAGATTTTCTTGTAACCGACTAAGATTACTAAAAATTTTTTAGTAATTACAAGAATCACTAAAGTTTTTTTAGTAGATCGACCCTTTTTTTTTACAGTGTAGTCGTAGAAAAAACTGAGGGTATACACTCTAAGCAGAGGGTATACGCTCAAGGCAGAGGGTATACCCTAGAGTGTATATACTATAATATTCTTGAGAAACAGAGGGTATACGGTGTTTCTTTAAAAAAATCCAGAAGGTATACGGCGTGTATCCACGTATTTCCTCCACTACATCCCTGTTCAAAATTCCATTATGGCAGAATGAATCTAAGTTTCGTAAAAGTGGAGCAAAGGTGCTCTGATTTGGTGCAAAGTTACCCTAATTGATTGTAATCAAAATAAATTAGATCGGTAGGCGACTGCACAGATTATTTACCTATCTAGTTGACTGTTGAAATTCCAGGATTTGACAGAACTTGATCTGCATATTAAAATGCATTTGGTCTACCAAGTCTTAGTAGAAACCATCTGCAGACCCGATTTTAGTTACGGATTGACCCGGGAGCAGAATCGGCGCAACGCTGCGACGCACGTCGCAGACTCTTGGGAAGGTCTGCAGACTTTTTTTTCAACTGTTAAAAAATTAGCAAAAATTAAAAAATTTCGCTCTTAAATCCAAAAATTCGGACATGTATTGCGAATTTTGACAAATAGTCTTCGAAAAGAAATCAATTTCATCATAGATCGCGAAAACACCCGAATTTCGTCCAAAAATCGCGTAAAAACGGCAAATTTCGTCAAAAAATCACGAAAAAAACCGGCAAATTTCTCCTAAAGATCGCGAAAAAAAGGGCAATTTTCTTCAAAACATCGCAAAAAAAAGCTAATTTCTTCAAAAGATCACGAAAAAACGACAGTTTTAGTTAAAAAATCGCAAAAAATGGCAAATTTCTTCAAAAGATCACATAAAAATATCAGTTTTCGTCAAAAAATTCATTAAAAAACAACAAATTTCTTTTAAAAAAATCATGAAAAACGGCAAATTTCTTCAAAAGATTGCGAAAAAACGGCAGTTTTCGTAAAAAATTCACGAAAAAACTGCAAATTTCTTCAAAAAATCACAAAAAAAACCCAGCAAATTTCTTCAAAAGATCGCGAAAAAACGACAAATTTCTTCAAGAGATCACAAAAAAACGGAAAATTTCTTCGAGAGATCGCAACAAAACTACAGCTTTCGTCAAAAGATCACGATAAACCGGCAAATTTCTTACAAAGATTGCGAAAAAACGACAAATTTATTCAAAAGATCGCGAAAAAAACAGCAGTTTCCGTCAAAAGAACGTAAAAAAAGTCATATTGTCAAAAAAGCGTGAAAAAAATGCAAATTTAGTCAAAAGATCGCAAAAAATGACATTTCGTCAAAAGATCGTGGAAAACCCGCAAATTTTGTCAAAGGGGAATCCCCCCCCCCTCTTTCGGACAATGTGTGGTGTTAAAAATTCTGCGAACAAAGGCAATTTCTTTTTTAAAGTATACTTTTCTTTTATGTCTATCACAAATACTTGGGAGGTTTGAATGCATTTTAATATAATGTAATGAAAGGGATTGGTCTGCAGACTGTTTTTTAAACTTGTGTTGCAGACTGCAGAAAAAAATTCTGCTGCTGGGCGGATTGATAGGTTTATCATTGCGTTTTCCTGCATCCAAATGGATGAGAACATGGTAGACTGAGAGCAGAAAAACACAACGGTAATTATAGCAATCAACCATTAAAATCGTGTTTTCGGGGGCTTTCCACCAAGATAGGACTTGGCAGACTTGTTGAAGTTGAATATGCCAAATCGAGTTCTTGCTAATCCTGAAATTTCAACCGCTTAATCGATGAGGTGATGGTTTCTGTAGCCACCTCCTGGTTAAATATCTATTTTGTTTCAAGTTTGTATTATGTATGTTTCCCTTTTTCTTTTTCATTGAATTGTAACAATTTGAAATAAAAACACACATGACCTTAATGGTGATGTTTATAAGTTTTGTAAATAAATCATTATACTGGGTCATATGTAACATTTTACATAAATAATTAAAAAAAAAAAAAAAAAAAAAATCTGACATTGCAACAGCGGAGTGGGGCACATATTTGTATAACGTATTTAACGAATGCCTCTTTGTCACGATTCTACTACAATTCAGAGTTTAAGGAAAATATTTAACATACCTCTGAATGCCGAATATTAAGTTATGTAAGCTGAATTGTTAAAATAAACAACGGTAGCTTAAAAGTGTGACATTCACTGTAAGGTTTCTTTTTTTCGGCCTGTAACGTGTTTTAATTGGATTTTTTTTCTCCTTTGTCAGGAAAAAAAAAAAAAATACAAAATACAAAATGAAATTTAGAAAATTCCAAGAAGCAGTAGAAGTTGTTATTTTTTTCGGCTTGAAAGTGTCTCGCATTGCTCTAGAAATCGGATTTAAAGATTTTGACAGATTTACGTGAGCTGACGAATGTATATTATAAAAATAAGTTTCGAAAAGTAATTTTTTTCAAGTGTTCTTACATATGGTTTTAGTACGCTTATCTAGTGTTGTTTTGTGTCTAGTGAATAAAGTACGTCTCAGATGTGCTGTGATAAAGACATGTTAGTTTTAGAATATCGAGATTAAGTATTGGAAGCGTGACAAAGTTGAAACAAGCACAAAACCATACTTTGCAGATTGTGGCACGCTATTCATTCTTTTATTAGTACATTTCTTCTCCTTTTTTTTCCATATTTGCGCTGCGTAAAATAAAAATAAAATAATGAAGGGTTAATAACATTAAATAGTATTTGAAAAGTAATTGCTGTACTGTAGATTACGATAAATTGGAACACGTCGGATTAGCACGATTAATCTGAATAAAACCGTCGTCTAGGGTTTTCGCTGTCTTTTGACCAACATTAGCGATTTGGCGATAAATAAATAAAAAAGAATAGCCAAATGATAATTTATAAAAAAAATGTTGGCAAAATAGATTCGGCGTGAAACACTGAAAAATTTACCTTTAATCCCTTGTTGTATCTTTTTTTTTTCTATATGTTCTAAAATAACATAATTTTTTGTTGTTTGCTTAGAAAATAGAACTTCTACAGTACGCTACAGAAACCATTAAAAATAAGTACATTCTAAATGTCTCTTAAATGTGTAAATGTTTCAAACATTCTTTTAGCAGTGAATTGCAAGAGATTTCGACTATAACCGATAGCAAAAGTTGTTTATTGACCAATGATACTTTTCATACAATTAATAAACAGTATGGTAAATTGAAAGCCGCATTTTAACAAAAATTAATTTGGCGATTGATGCGAGTAACTTTGTTACTGATTTTACCGGCGCATAGATAATGATAAACTGACAACAGAGAAATACTTATCGTATAATCCTTTCTGCATCTTTGACTCTTTGCTAAACTGAATCGGTATTCAGTCAGTATCTCTATAGATAGTAATATAAATGGCACGGTGCGTTTTTTGATGAAAAACCACACCAACCATATAGTAACATGGATAAGAGTCTCAATTGTGACCATACACACACATACAAAAAAAAAAAAAAAAAAAAAAAAAAAGCAGATATTGAGCACTTGCAATTTCATGAGACTGATTGTTCATTTAAACGCCAAATAAAGCATTTTATTGCGATTTGGCGCAATAGCAAGAGCAGTTTCCGATATTTTCGATGTTATTGTTCTTCGCATTTTGTCCCGAATAACGTACCGTAAGTTGGGTTACTTTGTGACACATTTTGAGGTTTTTCTGACATCATCCCGTGTATTTTATAAGTAACCAAAAATTGACTATTGCTAAACATTGATATATCCTTTACCTATATAACGATTTATCGCGACAATCGAATTGTTTGATACCAACTGAGAAATTTATGTTTAATTATGTCACAAAGTTACCCCATCAGGTGGGGTTACTTTGTGTCTCTGGTGTTTTCGCCATGAAACAAAACAGGAAAAACATTGTGATTGTAACAATCTAACCATCTTACTGTATGTAACAATTTTTTGAAGTAGGAGAAAAAATAAAGTTTTGGGATTGGTCCATCCAGTTTTTTTTTCATTGCAGTTATTTTTTTTTTTTTAATTTATCGGATATTACACTGTTATGAAACAGTACATCACAGCTCACCATTATAATAGACTGATTGTTTCAACTTCTCATTTAGTCATCCACCACATAATGAGTTTTTTGTTACTCATTATGTAAAATTTCCGCAACGTCTTCTAAACTAAATGTCATTTTCCATTCAGAATGCCTCATCCATTGTTAGTCGTTAATGCCGTACACGTTCAAAAGGGATTTACCTGCCACTAATTTACGTCATAACAGGAAAGAGAAAACTAATGATATTTTTCGGTTAAGAAACCGCTTGGTTGGGAATTTTCTGTAGTACTATTTCCTTATTAGTTGAATTTTCTTAGTGTATAGTTAAAATGCATTAATTAATCAACTCCATTATTGTTTTTGGATTTAGAAATTTGGATAATGAAAAATGCAGGAAAATTCTTTATAAAGCCATAATAATAATGCAAAGTATAACTATATATGTATTTCACTAAACGAATGAATTACTTGTAGACTTATTATAACATTAAATTATAGAGTTCGGGTATATGGGAACGTGGTGAATTTTAGCTTATTATATGTATTGAGTGATTGCAAAAGTTCGTGCTCGATTTCATAGATTGAAGATTTTTGTAACCATATTTATTAACTGATTTATTATTATTTATTATTTTCATGTGTTGTGGTTAATAATCATGAGGATAATTTATCTCAAATCATTGTTCTTCTTTTAAAGGGGTGGGGGAGGAGTGTTTAACTCCTTTTATGTAATTATATCTGCAACTATTTATCTCATAATTTAATGTGATATTGAGAATGATTACAATCATCTATTTTCTTTCTGATATTTTTTTATATTATAAAGAAGTCTTTATATTTTTAAATATTATATACATGTCTCGGTTTCAATACAATATGAAATTATCCTTAGTTTAAATGACTAATTATCTTTTAAAAATTGAAGCTTTTATTTCTTTTTCATTCAAAAATAAAATCAGCTTATTAGAAAATTCATTTTACTAAGTCAAATTAACTTTCAAAGCAGTTATTAAAATAACTGGACCAGCTTATTTTATATTTAAATATTGCGACCAATAAATTATTTTTATGTAATAAATTGCTACACAAAAGAAAAAAAAGTTCAAGCCATTTATATTGTGAATTCTTGTATTTTAATGATTTTTTTTTCAAATAAATTGAAATTGTTTAATTAATTAATTAATTTAAATGGGAATTTAGTTTATTTATAGTACATCAGCTTAAATTTCTAATTAAAGGATCGTTAATTATCTATATGATTTTTTTTGCTGGAAAAGAAGTCGGGTATTTAAAGTTTGGTTTAAATCTGAAGACAAAGGGAGGGGGGGGGGGGGTGTATATAAATGTTAATTTGAGATAGAGAACAAATTTCTAAGCGTTTTAGGAATAAAAAAATGTCCTCCCTCTCTTGCTCTTTCCCCTTTTTATTTATTTATTTATTTAATTTTCAATTCAATATTTAGCGAAATTATTGCCATCAATATTTATTTTCGGTATTTCCCTTAAAATTACATTTAAATGAAAACTTGATTTAACATTTCTAAAAGACTACCTTTCCTTACGAAATTTCATTTAACTCTTGATGAATTTGATAGGAGAAACTACATTTAACTCTTTAAAATAAATAAATAAATAAATAAAAATTCTCCAACCATTTTCAATTTAATTTCGGAGCCTGTAAGTCTCATCTCCTTCGATATTTCTACATTAAACAAGATAAAATCTTTTTAAATGTCTTAAACGTAATCCTACGTAATATATTTCTGAAAGAAATGTTTTTAAAACGTTCCGTATGATAGTAGCAGTTGAAGTCAGATGAGATACAATAAACGTGATGATAATTTATTTCGAACACTTTTATTTTTGCCCGGGGCAGACTTTTCGTACATGATTATATCAATGTCCATTTATCTCGAAATTTAATAGGATGTTGAAATTGATTATCTCAATTCGAATGTGCACTTTCTTCCTGATATTTTGAGGGATTATAAATGGGTTTTTGAACAATATATTTTGAAAAATGATTTTTTTTTTTTTTTTTTTTTTTTTTTTTTAAGTATTTATAATACAGTAGACTCGCGATTTTACGACCCGCGATTTAGCGACCATTGCATGAGGATTTGACAATTTTCCAATATTTACTGTTTTTTCATCGCTCGTTTTAACGACCGACAACTATTCGTTTTAACGTCCGAATCTTGATTTAGCGACCTTTTCGAGAGTACGAGAAAATTGCGCAGTGTATTCAAATTTTCCGAGATGTCATATAACAAAACTTTTCCTTTTTTAGACTTTTTCAGAGGTTGGTCAGCTCTATTGAGTGTTGTTTTCAGAGTGTGACCCGGGGGGGGGGGGGGGGGCATCCTGGAAAATTTGAAATATTGTGTTTTCAATGGTCAAAAAGTGCAGTTTCCTCCCTAGAACTACAGAAGTTCCTCCCGGAGAAAATTATCTGAATTCAACACTGGCTGTACCCCCCTCCGCCCCTCTCTTTCACAACAACTTTGGTAGATTACTTGCAATTTAACAGAGGGATCAGATGGATGGCTCTAAATTTCCCGAAATTTCACAATGGATTAATAATTTACAAAGAGCAGTTAAAAAATAATTCTGGGCAAATTATCACAAATATTTTTTAATTGTATAAATAAATAGTTTTTAATGCAGTAAAATATTAGGTATTTTTGAGTTGCATTGTAATCAACCAAAATTAGCAACTTTTGATTTAACGACCACTCGATTTAACGTCCAGTTTGCCGAGGTCACGTGAAGATCGTTAAATCACATGTCTACTGTATTTCACATTTTTAAACTTTCATTTCGTCCCGCATAAAAAAAATAATTTCGGCTAGTCGAATTGCTCTATAGACCCCTTGCATTGACGTCACAGCAACGGCTGATACTATAATCTGGTGCCCAAACAAAACATCATAACTCATCGTTTGCCTCTTAAAGCACGCGTGGTCTTTTTGTTTAATTTTGATTTTTCTTATTCTTACATTATTTTTCCAAGTACTTGAGAAATGAAACGCAAATCACTATGTTTACAAATGTGAAAACACCACATTTGCCTTATGTTTGGGCGCCAGATGAAGCATGTGACGTCATGTGCAAGGGGTCTATTAAACAGGATATTGAATTTCCAAAAAAACATTTTCTCCCTCATTGTAACGCCTGTATACATTTGATTTTAAACACACCAGCAAATGAAAAGTATGCTCTTAAAGCTTAAACCTTCTTCTAATTAATGGTGTAATCCTTTTTTTTTTTTTTTTTTTTTTAAATACCAACTTAGATTATTTTGCGCTTCACGGAGATGGTATTTTTTCTAAGCGAAGCTAAAAATAACTATAGACGTCTGTATTTAAAGATAAACTTTTTAGAGCATCTCAATCGACAACATTACATCACCTGCAAAATATTTTGAAAGATTTGGACGGGTAGAATACTTTTTATAAAATAAAATGTGTGAAAATTTTGACGAAATCAATAAAAACATGTGTGTTTCGTCGCGCTTTCGGTGCCTACAGATTCTGAAAATCAAATTATACAGAAAATAAAACATCAAATATCATATACTTTCAATTCAATATATTTTTTTTTTATTAAAAAATATATATTCAGATTTAATGAAGTTAAAGATATAAAATCATGCAAATTTTAGGCTTATTTCAGTGTTATTCATCACGTGCGGATGGCCTATAGTTAAGTATAAAATACTGTAAATAATGCGAGCAAAACATTGTTTTTAAGTGATAAATGTTTGCATAAAAGAACAGAAAAGAATTTATTTATTGTTTATTATAGCTTTTGTATATTTAGTTTATATGTTTTAGTTTATATTTATTTTAAAGTTTTAAGTGTTATTTTATTTTTAATAATAAACTCTTAAAGTAAATTAAAATCGTTTAATTAATTAAAATTTACACTACGGTGTGGTTTATTTTAAAATCCACCATCGTAATTTTTTAATAAAAAGCGTCGGAATGTTAGATACGTCTACAGTTTTTCTTTCTTTTTTTTATTTAGGCGTTTAAATTTTGTTTAATTCTGAGAGGAAAAAAGGAAAATAATGTAAGACAAAGAATAAATTTTTAAATAAATAGATTTTTTTTTTTTTTTTAATCTGCACTATCTTCAGATTGCCCTTTTTTTAAAGCTAGAATTTTGAATACATACATTCATTTTTAGTTCCAATTGCAATACAAAAGGATGAAAAACCACAGAGTCCTAGAAATATCTTCCAAAACATTTTTTTAAAAATAGGCTGGGGGGAGAGAAGGTGTTGCCAATTTTTTACATACTCTCAATTTAACTTTATATATTTCAATTTCCTTTTTTTAAAGCATAAAACGCCTGAAAATCATGCATAGAAATATTGCTTGCATTTCTCATGGCCTGCCTACTCACACCTGATGTTTAACGCATTTCTTCCAGTTTATTAAATTAATCATAACTTCTCGTCTAGTTGTCTTAAGTTGCTATCAGATACACCAACATTTCGTAAGACTTTGGAGCCAACACTTGATTTCCTCCAACTTTTCGCGAAATATCCTCCCAACACCCAGTGTGTTAGCAAACAGCAATGTTTCCCCAACTTTTTTGCACAGTTCCAAAAAAGTCTGGGCTAGCCGAGATTTTTCATCCAACATCGAACATTTCAACGAATCAGAGATAGCGATTTATACGAATAGGAGATAAATATAAACGGCTGGTACTAGTAGGACTGGTTTTCCGGCTTTTTCTCCAACATTTTCAAAGACAATTGTAACCTTTTTCACCCTTTGAACGGGAAAATGTTGGGGTTAAAATCGGCTGAAAAGTTTGTCGCGCCTAAAGTCCGTGAATCTGATAACAGCTTTAGAAGTAAAATTAAAACCGATTTGGAATCTTAAAAAATTGTTCCTTTAAATAAAACTATAAAAAATCGTTAATTTTTTTAAACAAAACTGCCATTTTAGTATAGAATAAAAAAAATCATAATTTAAATACTATTTAAATTAATAAATAATTGCATTAAAAATTATTAATCTAATAAAAAATAGTACTAATTCAAATATTATAATACCTTAAGACATTATAATACTTTCTAAATTAATTAAAATGCAATTCAATATCTTGTCTTTTTTTTTCATAATGTTGTCTTCAACATTCATTTTTTTCTATGTGTGTTCATTTAAAATCATATTAATATGAATATCTGATTATTATTTTTTTTTTATATCCATCTTTCCTTATAAATTCTCATTTATAGGAAATTTCATATGAGAGACTATATTTAATTAATGCTTTAAAATTTGAAAGAAAAAAGTAATCTATAAATTCATTTGAACCAAAAGTAATATATTTCTGAATTAAATGCTTTACAATGTTACATTAAATGTTAGCGATGGTAGTCGGGGTGAAGGATAATAATTTATTTCGAGTACTTTTATTTTAACTCGAGGAGGCCTCTTCTTACATGATTATATCTGAACCCATTTATCTCAGAATTTAACGTTATATTGAAATTGATTATTTCAAAAGTGATGTGTACTTTTTTCTACTGTTTTCGTAGATAATAAATGAATCTCTGTGTAATATATTTTCAAAAAATTAATTTATTTATTTATTAAAATAAATAAATAAATAAATTATTTATTAAAATAAATAAATAAATAAATGATCCCTCTTTGAAAGAACTTTGATAATCTTTGATATTTTGTAACTTTTATTTATATTTCATTTTGTTGTCGGAATGGCGTATTAAAAAAAGAAAAAGTCACTTTACCAATTTAAATTATTTTTTAAGCTTTGTTTTTTTAATTATATTAAATTAACCTAAGCATGATTTTAATAATTAAAAAATTGCTTAAATATAAAATTCTTTAAGTACTGCGATCAGTGCACTCTTTTTAAACAGCTTTTTTATTGAAGAGGAAAAAAGTATTCTATAAAAATGTTTTAAACAGAAGCCAACGTAATATAATTCTTTACAATATTTCATTAAATGTTAGTCGGGGTGAGGGATGGTAATTTATTTCGAACACTTTTCTTTAAAACCCGAGGAGGCCTCCTCTTACATGATTATATCTGAAGCCATTTATCTCAGAATTTAACGTTATGTTGAAATTGATTATCTCAGTACTGATGTGTACTTTTTCCAACTGTGTTCGGAGATTATAAATGAATCGCTGAGTAATATATTTTTAAAAAATGATCCTTTTTTGAAAGAATTTTGATAACCTTTTATATTTTGTAACTTTTATTCACATTTCATTTAATTGTCAAAACTGCGCTAGTAATTTAAATTACTTTTTTTAAGAGAAATATTAAATTAACGGAATCATGATTTTAATAATACAGTAGAACCCCGGTTACACGAATCCCGATTATCCGAAAATCGGCTTAACCGAAAGACTTTAAAATTTCTTAAAGTCCATTTTAAATTTGATAACTTTTATTGTCAGTGCTGTCTTTATCGATGCCAAATGACATCTTTCAACATATTTTGGTTTATGACTGCTATTTTATTTGTAATTTTTAGATCAAAACAATTCTGAATAAATTTTTATATATTGAAGTGTTGTTTTAATGCATATTAGCTTTAAAGAGTAAAAGAAAAATAGGTAAAAATCAAAACTTTGAAAGGTATTATTGCACACTGGTAGAAATAGTGTTAAAAAAGCATATTCTTTATGAAATAAATAAAAAAGTCAACTTACTTATTTGGTCCATTCGTAATTTCGGACACTTTATTGGATAAATACGTACGACACTTTTTTTTTTTTTTTTTTTAAAAAATACAAAATATGTGTGATTTTCTTTTGTTTTTCAATTTCGAGGTGCCTTGAATAGGTACCACAACATTTTTATTACAACTATGTTCTAAATTACGATCACAGTTTTTCATCAAAGTACTTTTCACCATAAGCTTATACCGATTATTCAAAAATTTCTATGGAACCCCGGTCATCTGAAAATTTCTATGAAAACCCGGTTAACCGAAAATGCTTTGGTCTCATGCTTTTCGGATAACCGGATTTTACTGTAATTAAAATTACTTAAATATAAAATTCTTTAAATACTGCGATCAATACACTCTTTTTAAATAGCTTTTATATAAAAAGGGAAAGAAGTGCTCTATAAAAATGTTTTAAACACAAGTCAACGTAATATAATTCTGGAAGAAATGCTTTACAATATTTCATCAAACATTAGCAATGGTAGTCGGGTGAAAGGTAATAATCGAGATAATAATTTATTTCCAGTACTTTTATTTTAACCCACGGCGGCCTACTCTTACATGATTATGTCATGAACCATTTTTCTCAGAATTAATGTTTTCTTGAAATTGATTATATCAGTATTGATGTGGACTTTTTTTCTGCTGTTTTCGGGGATTATAAATGAACTTTTGAGTAATTTATCTTCAAAAAATAAATGATCCCCCACATTGAGAGACTTAATAACCCTTTATATTTGAAATTTTTATTAATGTTTCATTTTGCTGTCAAAATCGCATATTAAAAAAATGAATTGTTTTTAATTGAGGTATTTAAATTAATTGAATCATGATTTTAATTTTAGCAATAATTAAAATTACTTAAATATAAAATTCTTTAAATAGTGCGATCAATATACTCTTTTTAAACAGCTTTTATATAAAAATGTTTTAAACATAAGTCAGCGTAATATAATTCTGAAAGAAATGCTTTACAATATTTCATCAAATATTAGCAATGGTAGTCGGATGAGAGATAATAATCGAGATAATAATTTATTTCCAGTACTTTTATTTTAAACCGAGGCGGCCTCCTCTTAGATGATTATATCTGAAACCATTTTTCTCACAATTAATGTTTTCTTGAAATTGATTATCTCAATATTTATGTGGACTTTTTTCTGCTGTTTTCGAAGATTATAAATGATTCCTCTGAGTAATATATATATATATATATATATACCGGGTGATCCAGAAGTCCCGGGACTTTTGAAATGCTAATAATTAGAAAACCATAAACAATAGAAGTATGCGGTTTTCACAGAAATGCTGAGAAACTTATGGGATTTGTTTTTTCAATGAAAAAAAATATTATGTTAGCTGCACTTTTTGACAGCAGGTGGCACTAAAATTGACAGTATTGTTTTTATAGAATGATACAGCTCATTTAAAAGAACGAATTAGTGTCCAAGGGTTACAAAGTCTAATCATGACACTCACGGCTTATAAGTACCGCCGTGAGCCGATGCAAAACAGCGTGCACAGTATCCTCAGAGCAGAAAGAAATTCCAGAAGAAATTTTAGTTCATCGTGATATCACAAGTTTACTGCACTCACCATGAACTGGTGATTTCTACAGAGTATTGGCATAGAATCCTACCTAATTTACGATTGTAACAGACATTTCAGATCTCTTGTTTCTATTACGATCTTCCAATGAGCCTTTTTCTCAAACCTTACTTACCATAGCATTTCACATTTGCAATGGCCATCGATTCTTCTGCAGTTTTAACTTGACGTATTGTACGATATGAAAATAACGCGACATGCAAAGATGTGTCTAAACATAATCTAGACAATGTCTAAACACTGCAGTTACTCATGAAATTTTGTATCAAATTTCCCTTACAATGCGATTTCATTTACCTTACAAAAAATGTTTGAACATAAACCACCCTTAAAACGAAATCTCATCAATATCATAGAAAAGAAGTTTCGCAATGAACTCATGTGTCTATATAACGCATGGTATAGGTACATTCAGTCTTATACAACAGCGCCACCTGTTGCTAAAAATGGTAACTATATATATTTAAAAAAATCATTCTAAACAAAAATCCCACATGTTTCTAAGCATATATCTGAAAACAGAACCTTTGTATTATACATAGTTTCCTAATTATTAACTTTTCAAAACTCCCGAAACTTCTGGATCACCCGGTATATAATAATTGATCCCTCTTTGAAAGAATATGATAACCTTTTACATTTTGAAACTTTTATTCGGATTCAGTTTTGTAGTCAAAACTGCTTATTAAAAAAAGAAAAAAATGCAAATTTGAGTTATTCTGTTAAGAGAGGTATTAAACTTTTCGAATCACGTTTTTTATTAATAATTAAAATTACTTAAATATAAAATCCTTTAAATAGATATTATATTAAAGTGGAGGGATATTGATCTTACTCATATTCGATTTCCATTGTTTTAATTTAATTGTAATAATAAACTATAAAGGAAAAGAAAAACATTAATTTTACAAAATTAAACAGAGATTTGAGTTACGTTAAAATAAATGTGGAATTTTAATTATAAATTATTCTCAAAATGATTTAGGAAATTTTCACAAAAAGATTGAGTACCTACATGCTTTTTCTTTCAGAAAACAAAGTAACATATTTTAATTTTTGTTTAATACTGCCGACAAAGAAAAAAAAACAGAGCGCAGAGGAAAAATAATTAATTTAAGACAGGAAGCAGATTGTTAAATTTTGCAGATATGAGAAATATCATTTTTTCTAAAAAATCCGTAACTTACTGTATAATTAAATTTCAATTTAGTATTTTGCTTTCTTTAATCATAATGTGTTTTCAGTATACATTTTTATTATTCAGTTTGAAATTGTATCAATATGAACAATTATTTACAATAAGAATTCCTTTTTCCCAATAAATTTTCATTTAAATCTTTGCGAATGTTTTTTTTTTCTTTTAATAAGAATTTATATGTAATGTTTTAAAATAAGTAATTTGAATTTTCAAATCATTTTTAATTTAGTTTCGAAATAAGTAAATTTCTCTCCCTTCGATAACTTTTTTAAAAAGAAAAGTTTTAAATAATGTATTTCTGAAAGAAATATTTTACTGTGTTTCATCTAATAGTAACAACAGTAGATGAATAAAGGATAATAAAAGTTGTAATGGTAATTTATTTCGAACTCTTTTGTTTTTGCCCCAGACCGTCTTCTCTTACATGATTATATCTGCAATCATTTTTCTGGAATTTAATGGTATGTTGAAATTGATTATCTCAGTACTGATGTGTACTTTTTTTCCTACTGTTTTCGGAGATTATGAAGGAATCTCTGAGCAATATATTTAAATAATAATAATAAATACCCCCCCCCCCCCCAGCTAAAAAAAAAAAAAAAAAAAAAAAAAAAATCATTATTATTATTTTGTATATCCAATTCCGTAAGTTACACAATATAATTCCTCTGAATATATTTTTTAAAAAACATTTTACAATGTTTCAGCAAATGATAGAAATAATATAGTCTGATAAGGTATAATAATCATGATGCTAATTTATTTCAAACGCTTTCATTTCCTCCCCGAGCAAGTATCATCATATATAATTATATCTGTAAAAAATTATCTCAAAATTTAATGGGATGTTGAAATGGATTTCCTCAATACGAATATGCATTTCTTTCTGATATTTTTTTTGAGATAAGAAACGAATCCGGAAGCAATATATTTTGAAAAATGATCCCTCTTTTAAAGAATTGATAATCTTTTATATTTTGAAAATATCAGTTTTTTATCACCTTTCAGTCTGAACCCGCTTGAGTAAGATAAGCTATTTTGTCATCTTAGATTAAATTATGATTCTCTTCTTCAATGGTTTCTATATTAAGGAAAGAAATAGCATCTTTATGTTATCTTCAATGTCTATTTTAATACCGAATTTAGAATTACAGATTTTTTTTAAAATTAATATATATATATATATATATATATATATATATATATATATATATATATATATATTAATTATATCATAGACTTATCGATACTTATAAACAAATAAATTAAATTATTCAGCCATCTTTAATTTAGTTTTGGAAATTATAATTGTCTTCTTCAATAGTTTCTATATAAAGCAAAGAAATAACATTTTTATATTATCTTCAATATATATTTTAATGCCAAATTTAAAATTACAGGGTTTTTTTTATTTTTTTTTAATTAATATATATATATATATCTATACTATATCATAGACGTATCAATACTTAAATACAAATAAATTAAATTATTCAGCTATTTTTAATTTAATTTCGTAAATTATAATTATCTTCTTCAATAGTTTCTATATTAAGCAAAGAAAAAACATCTTTTTGTTATCTTCAATATCTTTTTAATACCAAATTTATTATCACATAATTTTTTTTAAATTAATATATATATCGCTATTATATAACAGACATATCACTTTATTATTATCTATATATAATATACCATCTATAGTTACAAATTTCTATTTAATTCTTGCTGAAATTTTTATAAGAAACTGTATTTAATACTAAATAAATTTAATTATTCAACCATTTTCAATTTAGTTTCGGAGATTATAAATCTCTTCAATAGTTACTATATTAAGCAAAGAAAAAGACACAATCTATCTGTTAAATATAATTTCTCTGAATATATTTCTGAAAGAAACATTTTACAATGTTTCACCAAATGATAGAAATAGTAATACAATAATCGTGATGCTGATTTATTTCGAACACTTTCATTTCCCCTCCGAGCAAGTATCATCTTATATAATTATAAAATTAAAAATTATCTCAAAATTTAATATGATGTTGAAATAGTTTTCCTCAATACAAATATGCATTTCTTTCGCATATTTTTTGAGATTAGAAATGAGCCTAGAAGCAATGTATTTTGAAAAATGATCCCTGTTTTAAAGAATTGATAATCTTTTATATTTTGAAACTACCAGTTTCTTATCATCTACAGTCTTGACCCGCTTGTGTAAGATAAGCCATTTTGTCAAGTTAGATTAAGTGGAATGATACGTTGACGGGAACATCGTTTTTTAATATTTGTGGCGTTGAGATTTTAAATATTTTGAAGCGCTTAATCTATATATTTAAACAGTTTTATTTTATTATTAAGATTATTTAAATAGAAAATTGCGTAGGATATTCCGTCCTGCATTAGAATTCATTAAAAAAAAATAAATAGAAATAAAACAAACTGTTGTATATACTTGTGTATAAATCGAAGAATTTTAGACAAAATTTGGGTGTTGAAAATGGGCGTCGATGTGAGGTATTAAAAAATAAATAAATTTTTCGCAAATAATCAGAGAATGGGCAAGTCTTAAGTAATCACATATGGGTCTAGGTTGGAGAGAGAGATAAAAGCGAACATGTCATTTCCCTGTAATTGCCCCCCCCCCCCAAAAAAAAAAAAAAAAAAAAAAAAAAAAAAAAACACGAAAAAGAAAATGTCTTTGTAATTGTTCAGCACCCATTTTCTCTGGTGCATATGTCCAATCCATGCATTATTTTAAAATGTTTTAAATTATATAAAATAAATAAACGTTGTTCGGCCCATTTGAATTCCAGTATTATTAATTTGATTTTACTGGAATTTTATTGTGAAATTAAGTTATTTTATTTATTAATTTTTTTAAGTAATGCTTTATTTAAAATATGTAGTTAAATTTTTAGTGGCTGAGTGAATAAAGGTGTATTCATAATGGAGATATTCATTAATTTTTATGAACTGAAAGCTGAAAGCTAAGCTCAGTGAATAGCCTTCAAATATTTTCCCCATATTCTCTATTAATTCATTTATCTGCTTAAATTTCAGTTGCGTATTTACTAATGTGTAAACTAATTTACCGCTATGTAAGCAAATTTCGGTAATTAGTTTTAAGCAAATTAGATGATCTAATTCAAAAATATTCGCCTAGTGATTTGAAGATGAATGATTAGCATTCTAAATAAATATATCGATTAAACTTGCATTGGATATTTGAAATGCATCGTTGTTTATAGATGTTTGTTTATCAAATTACATATTGCTGGTATTTGCATTTTTTTTTCAGGGGAGGGGGTATTTTTGTTGTTTTTGTTATTGCTTTTGTACAGTTTCTGTGTGCAACCGAGACATGCTTCAAAAAACAAAAGCAACATACAAGTAATTTATTCTGATAGCGTTTTCACCATTTTAAATGGACTTAAGTGATGAAGAAAACAAAACAGTGGAATCTCATGTTATGCCATGGGGAAAAAATGCTTTTCCTTCTTGTTTATTCATATTTGTAAATTTCAACAAGATATTTTTTTTTCAGCACTTATATCGGTAGGTTTTTTTTATACCTCTGTAAATTTATTTTTATATATATATTTTTTCTCAATTCAAAGTTACAAACGAGAAAACAGCATTTTTTAAACTTTTCGGAATTCCTTGAAACTTTAACACAAATTTTAAAACACGCTTAATAATCTTTAAAATATATTTTAAAGATGTTTAAGCTTAAACTTACAGAGGGATAAAAACCCTTTCTAGCTACGTGCTAGAGAAAAATTTATATATTGTTGAAATATGCAAATTTGAATGAACAACAAGGATATGTATTTCTTTCCCCCCCCCCCCAAAAAAAAATAAAATAAAATATGGGGTTCCATTTATTCCTTCCCCACTCTACAAGTGCCCTTAAAAAAAGTCAAGAAGTTAAGGAATCCATTCATAAAATATTTTATAATAATTCCCATTCTAGCTGAATAGATAGATCGGATAAATTTTAATAAAAGGGATATGTTTTTATTTTGCTGATTTAAAATTAAATTCGTTACATTTTATGTAACTAGCTAATTAGCAAACTAAACCAGTTAAAAAAAAAATAGCAAATTAAACCAGTTAAAAAAAATTAGCAAACTAAACCAGTTAAAAAAAAAAAAAAAAAAAAAAAAAAAAAAAAAGATGAAGTTTGATAAAATTGGTTATTTGCAACCAGGAATGTAGTGGAGGGTGCACTGGGATATACGCCGTATACCTTCTCGATTTTTTAAAGGAGCACTGTATATCCTCTGTTTCTCAAGAAAGCTTATAGTGTACACGTTCTAGGGTATACCCTCTGCTTGGAGCGTAAGGTCTCTGTTATTTTTACGACTACACCCCTGTTGCAACCAGACTTTTAGATGTAATTTACAGCATTAAAAAATAGGATAACATTATTTGAAAGTGCAAATTATTATTATTTTAAAACAGGATAGTTAATTACACAATTACATTGTGAAAAAATGTGTTAAAATTAAGAAATTCAAAAAAGAAATCAGGGCACTTAAAAATGTGGGCAGACATTTGAGAGGTTTACAACTATAGTAAACCTAGTCCATTTTGGGGAGGGGGGGTTTATTTTGAAGGTAGATAAATTTTGTTTTTTCCTACACCCACAATAAATCAAATGAAAGTATGTTTACGCATATTTTTTTTTTATTTGTGATCTGTTTATAGACTTGGTTTACTGTTGGAGTGGATAAAACAGATTTTAAACACCTTCTAAATAAACTATACTTTTTTTTGGGGGGGGGGGGGGACTTCGATTATTGTTGTGAGCCTTGTTATTTAACGGTGTGCCGAAACAAGGAGATTGCTACAACTTTCTGTAAACTAATGCGTGAAAGGGCCTAATTTAAACTCTTTAGGGCCACGGGCAGCGCCGTGCGAAAGGGGGGGGCAAAGGGGACGGTCGCCCCGGGTGCGTAATTTTAGGGGGCGCTAAATTTATACTACCAACGTCATTTTTGGCCTGTTACAAGAAAAAGTTGGGAAAAAAGGCGCCAAATTCTAATTTTCCCCTTGCGCAATTTTTTCTTCGCACGCCCCTGGCCATGGGGTATTATTCTGTGCAGGGGCGTAGCTACTGTGGAGCAACTGGAGCAATCTGCTCCGGGCGCACGAATCCTAAGGGCGCAAAATTAGAAAGAAATGAAAATTTGTAAAAATATTTGCATTTTTTTAAACTATTATTTATTGTATCAAATATTATAGATGAATGTTGTTACAAACAGTATGTTCCAATTTACTAAAAAACAACTTTTCAAAAGTAAGAAAAAAAAAAAAAGTCAAGCTATAAAAAGATAAATGTTGTTACAGCATGTTTCAATGATATACACTGCTCAAAACAATTAAAGGATATTGCAGTTTTACATGGATTTTGTATCTGGGAAACTTTTTAGCTGTTTGATACATGGTCGACAGACATAGTAGGTTATATGAGAATAAATTACACATGTTTGGCAGAAAAAAAATGGATTTTATTGCGCATTTGTGTACAAAAGGAAAAAAACACAATTTGTGCATATGAGAAAAAAAGAATATGAAAAGGTGTTTTCTTCAAAGAAAATCATTTTCAGTAGGGGGTATGGTTTCCACGGGCGGCCAGCAACGTTGAACACCTTTGAGGCATGGACTCAATGAGGCTATTAATGACGAGTTGGGGTATTCTGTCCCACTCTTCCAGAAGAGCTCTTTCCAGTTCTTGGAGAGTTTGTGGGGGTTGTTGGCGGCCAGAAACTCGTCTTCCTAGAGCGTCCCAAACGTGCTCGATTGGATTCATGTCTGGAGAACACGCTAGCTATTCCATTCGAACGATTCCTTCCTCGAAAAGGAAATCCTCCACCAGGTTTGCACGATGTGGCCTGCAGTTATCGTCCATTAAAATGAAGTTATCTCCTATTGCTGCAGCGTAAGGGACTACAATAGGTCTGAGGATCTCATCTCTATATCGGCGACCAGTCAGAGCTCCATCTCGAATGATGTAGAGGTCAGTGTGCCCGTCAATGGAGATGCCACCATACACCAACACTCCTCCACCACCAAATCTGACACTTTCGTGCACGAACGCAGGATTATTTCTACTGCCACGGTCCCTCCAGATGAAAATACGCCTATTATCCGGATGCACAGAAAAACGGGACTCGTCAGAAAACAGAATATTGTCCATTCATTTCTCCTCCAGTTGACATGCTCGGTTGCCCACTCCCTGCGGTCGCGACGATGCCTTGATGTTAATCTAACACATACCATCGGTCGGCGAGCATACAGACCTACAGCATGGAGCCGGTTTCGGACAGTCTGATTTGAAATTGTGGTGCCTGTAGCCGAGCGAAGGTGTTGTTGGAGAAGAGTAGCGTTCATGTTTCGGTGTCTCCGAGCTGTTAACGCTAAATACCGATCTTCATTGGGCGTTGTTGCCCGTCTACGACCTTGCCCTGGTCTTCGGCCTGCACATCCACTCTCCAAAAAACGGTTCCGGATCCTGGAAATGACACTTTGTGACACTCCAATGGCTTGCGCTATTTCGGCTTGAGTTTGGTCCCCTTCTAACCTACCAACAATTCTCCAAGCTTCTGAATCTGTCAAATGACTTCGCTGGGACATCGTACTCATCGAAACAAAGCAATCACTGAATGCCGATCATCCTTGTCTTCATTCTTTTTTATCCAGTTGAAAGTCAAATTTCATTCGCTGCCGCTGAAGAGACGTTTTTGACGTCGAACTCAAAATTTGCATACTCCACAGTTTGAAAACCAGAAAAATTTGCATTTGTGATACTCTTCTTCTATTTTCGGCAAAAAAAAATTCGTTTAAATCTTTATTTTATATAAAACTTCAAATATCCTTTAATTGTTTTGAGCAGTGTATTTTACCTTGTGTTTAACCTCAACTATTTCGTTTTAAAGTAAGTTTTTGTTCACAGCTAAAAGAAATTACTTCTATTCGCGAAATTTGAATTCATACCATATTGCAGCCTAAGATAACTAACTTCTCAAACGCGATTTTTTTTAAGTTGAGGATTTTCAAATCTTAAAGTAATGAAAACTTATTTACAGGACCACCACTGTTTTCAAACAATGATCTTCATGGTACATTTCTATTATTTTGGTTAGGTTTTGGAAATTTATCATGTTCATTACCGTACGAAAATAATAGTACAGTCAAAAAACCCACTGTAGAAAAAAACTAAATTTACGATGTAGCAGAAATTTCTTAGCTATTTAGTTATTTTACAATAAAAAAAATAGTGTGACAAATTGAAGAAAAATAAGGACTATTTTACAAACAAAAAACTAAAAAAAAACAAAGATTTTGAAGCTTTTTTTTGTTTTGTTTCACAAAAACTAAACATACATGAACACAAATAAGCAAATAATAATAAGAGATTACACATCAGTCCAAGGCTACAAAATTTAGAGGTGGGGAAGAAGTGAGGAGGAAATAACAAATCGAATACTGTGCTTAATTCAGAGATGCCAAGATTTCAATAAAAGTTAATAACCAGATTTGGGAGTGGGGTGAGAGGCGAACCCAATTTTTCAAAAGTTAGTTCATTCACTTTTTCCGCACCCTTTTGACAAAATTAGCGGCTTTTCTGCGATCTTTTGTCGAAATTTACCCGTTTATCGCGATCTCGCGAAATTTTCACATTCTTTGCTATCTCTCGATGAATTTCCGCACTTTCAAGATCTCTCGACCAATGTTCGCGTTTTTCGCGATCTCTCGATGAATTTCCGCATTTTTCGTGATATCTCGATGAATATTCGTGTTTTTTGCGATCTCTCAATGAATTTGCGCGTTTTCCCCGATCTTTTGAAAAAGTTTACATGTTGTTTGCGATCTTTTAACTAAATTCGTGCATTTTTCATGATTGTTTTTGACTAAATTCTCACTTTTGCGCGAACCTTTGATGAAATTTGCTTTTTCTACGCAAGCCTTGGATGAAATTCGCATTTTCCCTAATCTCTTAGATTAACATCGCGCTTTTCCTCGAGTTTTTGATTAAATTTGGACTTTTTTATGACGTTTTGACGAAATTCATATTTTTTCTGCAATCCTATGTCGAAAATCACGTTTTTTCACCGTATATTTTATGCTATGCCTGTAATGCTGTAACTATTGTTGAGTATCTGTAATAATTACGGATAAATCAAAATACTTGACACCTCTATTAATTGTTTTTGGGATTTTAAATATATAAAAACTTAAATGCAGAATTGATAAGCTGTTTACTTCAAAAAGAAAAAAAAAATATGAAATTCAGTGTTCTTTAGAACCAGATTATCGCCTATGCAAATTTACACAACTTTTTTCAAAAAATATTTTTCCGCATTAAACTTTATTTAATCAGAGAATTTTAGAATATATAAGGCAAAACATAAAAACACATTTTTCGAAAATAGTAATGTGAGTTTGCTTACGCCGTAATTCGGCTCTTCACCCCCCCCCCCCCCCCCAACCATTCACCCTGTACCACCGCCATCCAATAGCACATATTAGTAGGTCAAAGAATTTTTCAATAATATAGGGAAAAAAATCTATAGTTACTCTGCTCAACTTTCCGAGCAGTTTACAGAAATACTGTGCGTTTAAAACATGTATTTCTGCATATGACAACTAATAAAAACTTCATAATTCTTAATTTTATATAAAAGTGAATAATTCCTTTGGAAATACATACATCATGTTTTAAAGAAAACGTACTTTCATTTATAAATCTTAAACCTTTTTCTGATGGTATAATTTTCAATAAATTTTCAATTGACCATGCTGAAAAAGGCCTATAAACTAAAGATAACTAAAGAAAAATGGAGTTTTACAAATTTAAGTCACATTCAGTCTCACGGGGTAGGACCTGAGGTTGATGTGCCCTAAACCAGGTAATGTTCGTTTCCTCCCACAAGTGAAGCTCATTGTTACTAAATTTGCTGCAAGCATTAGATTTGAACAACCTTATATTATTTAATAATTAAAAAAAATATATAAATAATGATTTTTAAAACAAAAATTCAGTTTAAAAATTGTTATTGCTCTGAAATAAAAAAGGTTTTGTCACAGAAAAAAGCATTCTATCATAACAGACCAGGAGGTGGCAGCTCAGACAATCCCCTCATCGAGTTCACGGCTGAAATTTCAGAATTAGTTAGAATTCAATTCACCTATTAAAACGCAACCGGTCTGCAAGACATACCTTGGTGGAAAACACACGAAAACCCGATGTTAGCGATTGACTTGTAGGTTTACCATTATTTTCCTGCTCCCAGACCTCCATGTTTTCATACTTTTCAATGCAGGAAAACATAATTATAAACCTACGAGTCAACCACAAAAATCATGTTTTCAACCAAGATATGACTTGGCAGACCGGTTGCGTTTTAATAAGCGAATCGAGTTTTAACTAATTCTGAAGTTTCAGCTGTGAACTCGATGAGGTGATTGTCTGTGCTGCCGCCTTTCAGTCTATAAGTTTTGAGCATAGTTCAATGAAGATGGATTCTAAATTTCATCAAAATCAATCGGGTAGTTTCCGAGGAAACAGGCCTTAAAGATCACATATTTCCCATAGGGTTGCACCCAGTTTTGTCTTCTTTTAATGGACTACAGCACGTGTCCAAGTAGAGCTCATATGGTCGACGATTTTCTGAAAATCGAGGATAAATGCTTGATGTATTGGCCAGTTAGATCTCCAGACCTATATCATATGTCTGGTATGCTCTAAATAAGAAAACAGGAATTCATGTTCCATCTCGAAGTACCATACAGAAGCTGAAAACTGCGTTGCTTAAAGAGTGAGACCAATCTTGAATTCAGAAACTTTTCTCCGGGAGGGATTTCAGCAGTTCTGGGGAGGGGGACATTGTGGAATGCCGAGGGGGGGGGGTGTAAATTGCACTTTTTGACCATTGAAAACACAAAATCTCAAAATTTCTGGTTTCTGGGAGAAGGGAGACATCTTATTGCTCCGAAATTGTACAGAACTTTTTCAAGTGACAAGGGGGCGCCAAGACTTTATTTGCTCCAGGGCGCTGAACATGTAGCTACGCCACTGATTCTGTGGGTCCTCATTTATGGAAAATACTTGTGAATTATGTGCTAAAGTGACCGGTACTAAACTTCATACTTATTGTATGTTGACATAAGTTTCGTGCTAAGAAAATAACTATAGTCAATCAGGGAAACTTTGGGCCAAGGGAAAAAAAAAAGATCAAATCTGCTACATCACTTGAGCTAACAGCAACGTTTTGATCTCAAAATGTAAATAGCAGTTGTAGTGTAAGTTTGGTAGCTCATTGGAAATAATTCCTCAAGATTCTACCATGCATAATGGATCAAAGTTTCGTAAAAATGGAGCAAATTTACCCTGATTTGACACAAAGTTACCCTGATTGAGTGTATCAGAAAAAATATCATCACAAATTAAAACAAAAAAAAATGATAGTTTAGTTGACCGGAGTATTCGTTCACAAACTTTCCCTTTGCTTCTCTGCATATATAATAAGATACAGTAAAACCTCCATTAACGGTCACCTCTGAAGAGCGGTCACCTCTAACAACCGGCCATTTTTTCATAGAACGGAATGAGTCCTATTGAAATAATATTAGATCGAACCTCCGAATACCGTCACCTCTGAAAACCGGCCGCGGCCAGGGAAATTCACTCCGATACGGCCACCAAAAGAAGCCGAGAGCATTGTAAATTGCGAAAATGTAAGAAAAATCTTTTGTTTTAGACACCTGTTTTGTTTATATAGGGCATTCTACTATTGAGCCTCCTCCCCCCCTCTCTTGGCTGTTGCTAGTGAGGAGCACTTTTTATTTCGTCCAATAGTGTGCCCGCCTTTTTCTTCCCTTCTCCCCCTACACACACTTCTGTGGAGAAGTATCTGAGAAATCAAATTTAAAACCTTTATTTTATGCTGTCATGTTGATGCCTTCACCCCTATCTGTACTATATGGTTCCTCCCTGTCCCCTAAAAAAGGGGGTACTTATTCGCCAACCATTTGTCTCTAGTTTTCTAAATCGAACATGAATAAAATTTATAAAAAGAAATTTTTATAACTCAGTTAAAAATTAAAGGTTATTGATGATAGTAAGAAGGGCATTAGCACACGGAAATTAGCAGAAAAATATGGATACGGAAGAACGCAAATAAATGAAATTTTAAAGAATAAAGAAGGATCTCAGGAACATCTGAGAGGCGAAAACCAAGAAAACAAGGTCAAATGTCGCAAAACTGGGAATGAAGTAATTAATAAATATTAGAATGGTTTAGAAATTTTAAATAAAAAAATTTACCGATTTTACAAGAAACCGCATTGAAAATTGCCTAAGAACTCGGTATTGATGATTTCAAAGCTTCTAACGGCTGGTTAGAAAAATTTCACTTGAGAAATACTATCGAATGTGAAAAATAATTTTAAACATATACATTTTTTGAAGCATTTTATTGAATTAAATAGTTTCGGTTATTTTTCAAATCAGTTGAAGCAAAACCTCCAAATACCGGTCACCTCTAAGAAGCGGCCACTTTTACACAGTCCCATCGCTGGCCGCTCTTCGGAGGTTTTACTGTACCTAAAAGAAAAATGTTCACAACTGGTCCTCATAAATGGTCTTAACTTTCCTCATTATGAGAACAACATCAGCAAAGAATTTCTTCTGAAAACAAAGAAATACTAAATTGTTATAATAAACTTCGAATCATTAGTTTTCTAATAATATAATAGGTTTTATTTTTTTGTTGTTGTTGTTGGGGAATGGTGGGTGGGATTACTGGAAGCAAAAAAGGGGAAATAAATGAACAACATTCTCTTTTTATTTTTAAATATAAAATTTTTGATTACTTTTAACAACTGTAATCATTTGATACTCTTTTAACAAAGATTCTCATTACCTCCACGGGACCCCTCTCAAAAGGGAGGGAGAAGGTGGAATATAATCATGGCAAGCCTTTGCTTTAGTTGGGCCCTTCAAGTCATATAATAAAAGCGTTTAGCGGTATCACACGTACCCTTTTCGCCGAACTTTTCCCCCAACACAACATTATAGTCAACAAAAAATTGCCTGACTTTGATATAGAAGAGAATCTGCTCGCTATTTTTGCTTACCGAACGTTTCCCGTATTGCACGGAAAATGTTGGTCATTCATTCAGCGCTGATCAACTGACCAATAGGAGCGGAGCGAGCTTGCCGAAAAATCTTTCTCCGTGTGATATATCTCTAACGGGTAAAACATGCCTAATATTTACTTATTTATAATAAAGATCATTACCACCACATGTAAACGGAAATAAGAAAGCAAAAAAATTTTACATACTTTATAAATAACCATTATTCGTTACGCTTAATATACCGCTGCGTTATTAATAATGCGTTCCTTGTATAGCTAGTTACTCCATCTTTCTGTACCCTTTCTTTCATTATCCGTTTATTTTTCCCTCTTTATTTAAATTTTCTTTCCCTCCCCGCCCTGGCAATTTTTTTTCTTCGAGACAGTGGGACTCAATAGCTGCGTTTTGTGTGCTTCCCCCCCCCCCCCCTCTGCATCTCATCCCAAATCCGCATTTTCTTTTGAAGATGCATAATAAATTCTTTCATAAAGCCCTTGTGGGTAATATTTGCTCGTAGATAGCATTTTTTTTTTCCTTTTTCATCTTCTTGGTTGGTTTGTCGTTAATCGATAGTTCTAGATAATGTTTCTCTAGTGTAATATTTTTAGTCGCTGCAATATATATATCGCATGTATTTTTTTTTCACCCTAAAAAAATTCTTTGGACATATTTGTTTGCTTTGTATTTCTTTGTACTTGTCATTTTTTTTTTCGTCTAATTAAAGGATGTCTGCATTTGATAAAGATTTAATCAATTTATGAATGCCGTGAGCTTTTTTTATTGACTTATGTGCTCTGTATTTGCTCATTATCATCTGTATTTATTTAAACATAAGATTTTATTTCCCAGTGGATTTTTATGATTAAAAAAACGCAATTATTAAAAAATGGGCACATTTTTTTCTGTGTACAGAAGGAGAAAAAAAAATGAAGAATGTAAAATGCACGCGGTAAAAATAAAAGGCCAAACTGGTGTAAGATTAATGGATGCAATAGTGTTGCCAAAGTAATTTACCCAAAATGGTTCAAAACGGGGCAGAATAACATTAAAACAGTCAAAACTTCTTAGATACTATCTAAGATGTTTTCATTCTTTGAATGTTATTAAGGATCTGCCGTTTTTTAAATAATTTTGAGCCACAAAGTGAATTTTTCAATTTGGAACACTGCTGTACCCAGAAATCTTACACAGGGTTCATATGCATCGGGGATTCCTGGGATTTTAGGTGGTTTCGCACCAGAAAATTCATAATGTACTGATTGCTATATCTAAAATTAGAATTTTTTTCCCCATTAAATAAAGCAAATGTTACTTTACAAACATTCTGGTAACAAACCCTTGAAGCGTACGAACCCTGTTACAGTCCACTTTGAGACTTTTTGTACAGTGCATCAGGGAAATACAAAAAAGGACTCTTTCACACTGCTGAAAATGCTTTACGTTTTAAAAGGAAATAGGCATCTTCAGTCATCAATTTCAAACTTGATCGATTGTGTAGAATTGACGTAGTTTTCACCGATTTTCATCTTGCGTATTTTCTGAGATTAAGGCCTGTAATATGAAATAAATATTAAAGTTTAATTGTTCTTTCTATCAGTTAAACATATTTCAAAATACACAAAATACTATGTAAAAGTAACTTTGTTAGTTATTTTGTAAATTAATAGTTTATTTAGATATTTTCAGTGTGTCATTTATTTTAAGTAATATTTTTTAAAATACTTTTCATTATTTTACATGCTAAAGTATTTGCTTATTAAAGAGCTAGTTTTTGTGAAAATATTTTTCTAATCATGCATCATTTTATTTATGTCTACTATTTAATCATATTCAAGAGAGTTCTTACTGAAACAACAAAGGCTAAAAATAAACACAAATTTTCATAAACGTTTCAAAAAAGAAATTACGTAAGACTTGTATTGTCTGTTTACACAGCGCAATTCTCAGGAGATTGAAAGAATCTCCAGGAAACTGGAAAGTTCTTTTACGATGTATCTTTTTTTAAAAGCAGTTTTCTGTCATCGTTGCTTAAGATGATCTTGGATATGTTCCAGCATGTTACATTTTTGTCCCGCTGGCGACAAATTTCATTATTCAAGTGACATGTTTGGATGTTTTATAAGATAAGGTCTTGGTATATTATGAAGCTTGTAAATGAAAGATATCGTAAATAAATCCGATATTTATTCTGCAAAAAGTATATTGTGTATAGTTAATATTTATATCCAAGAACATAGTAGCAATAAATATAAATCTCCATAGAGTCACATAGCTACTAACTTTACCGTTTTTCCCCTCTATCAAATAATTCTAATGTTCAAATATTACTAAATTCAAATTAATCTAACATTCAAATATTACTAAATTCAAATTAATCTAACATTCAAATATCGTTAAATAGCAAGTTAAAAGTAAAAACAATTTAACCCAGTATATTACATCCTTGTTTCTGTGCATCTACCTGAAAATTTGAAGTCGCCTAGAATTAATAATTTTAGAGAAATCGTAGTGAAATGCAATATACAATCGATTATTTGTTTATTTTTTTTATTGTTGCCTATATCAACCCTTATTTTTTTATATAATTCCAAATTTCGCTAAATTCCTAATGTGAATTTTGGGTTCAAAACTGCTAATCTTCTTCAACTTTTTTTTTACTGGTAAATTCAAAATGTTTTGAATTTTTAATATTAAGTGTGTTATATAATAATTAAAATTTTATTTAGATAAAATTTTCAATGTATTAATTTTATTTTCAGTAATATTTAAAAAAAAAACTTTTCATTATTTTACACACTAAAATGTTAGCTCATTAAAAAGCTACTTTCTCTGGAAATTTTTTTAATAATGAATAATTATTTTTATGTCTACTATTTAATCATATTCAATCCAGTGTTGTTCTTATTAAAAAAGCACAGGCTAAAAATAAACATAAATTTACATAAACGTTTCGAAAAAAAAAAAAAAATTACGTAAGTCTTGTATTGTTTGTTTATACCTCGCATTTCTCTGGAGATTGAAAAAATTTCCAGGAAACTGGAAAGTTCTTTTACAATGTATCCCTTTTTTTAAGCAATTTTCTGTTATCGCTGCTTAAGATGATCTTGGATATGTTCCAGCGTGTTACATTTTCGCCCCACCGGCGACAAATTTCATTATTTAAGTGACATGTTTGGATGTTTTATAAGATAAGGTCTTAGTATATTATGAAGCTTGTAAATGAAAGATATCATAAATAAATCCGATATTCACTCTACAAAGAGTATGTAGTATATAGTTAATATTTGTATCTAAAAACATGGTAGTAATAAATATAAAATCTCCATAGACTAACATAGCTACCAACTTTACGGTTTTTTCCTTCTATCATTTAAATATATTTCAAAATATAAAAAGTACTTTGTAAAAGTGACGTTGTAAATTACTTTGTAAATTAATAGTTTATTTAGATATTTTCAGCGTATTAATTTGTTTAAGTAATATTAATTAAAGTACTTTTCATTATTTTACATGCTAAAATATTTGCTTTAAAGAGCTAGTTTCTCTGAAAATATTTTTCTAATCATGAATACTTTCTTTTTATGTCTATTATTTAATCATATTCAAGCAAGTCTTGTTCTTATTAAAACAACAAAGGCTAAAAAAAGCATAAATTTACATAAACGTTAAAAAAAAAAAAAAAAAAAAAAAAGATTACGTAAGACTTGTATTCTCTGTTTACACAGTGCAATTCTCAGGAGATTGAAAAAATCTCCAGGAAACTTGAAAGTTCTTTTACGATATACCTTTTTTTTTTTTTTTTTTTTTAAAGCAGTTTTCTGTCATCGCTGCTTAAGATGATCTTGGATATGTTCCAGCATGTTACATTTTTGTCCCATTGGCGACAAATTTCATTATTTAAGTGACATGTTTGGATGTTTTATAAGATAAGGTCTTGGTATTTCGTGAAGCTTGTAAATGAAAGATATCGTAAACAAATCCGATATTTATTCTGCTAAAAGTATGTTGTGTATAGTTAATATTTATATCGAAGAGCATTGGAGAAATAAATATAAATCTCCATAGAGTAACATAGCTACCAACTTTACGGTTTTTTCCTTCTACCATTTAAACATATTTCAAATTATAAAAATTAGCTTGTGAAATTGTTTTATTTTTAATTGGTACTATTTGATTTAATTCATTGAATAACATTTTTGGTTTTCAATCTTTCTTTCTTTTTATCTTTCCTTTTAATTATCCTTATCATAGTGAGCCACTAAAGTGTAACCAAGAGATTAAATGCAAAATAAACTTGTCGAAAATTGCATGTCAGACGTAGCAAATGTAGTGCGTTCGTACTATAACAAAGTTTTTTAAATATACAGTATTTCGGATACAATACAGTTTCCGAAATTTTGTGTGTGTCCCTGTAAATACTAAATGTATTCTATTATACAGAAATTAACTTGTGTAGTAAACCTCAGCAACGTAAATCAGTTTCATAAAATGTAAAACACTTTAATTTAATTAAAACACACCCCAAACAATGTTTCCTTTTTTACCTTTATATAATACTTATGTGTGGAACCGTATATTAATAAAAAAAATATTCTTTGTACCACAGATTGCACAGAATGTATATTTTAGTATATATTTCACAGATGGATGTGAATTGTATTATGTTCGAAAGAGTGTAACATCATTAAAATGCACTTGAAGCTATTTTTTTTTTTTTTTTTTTCATTGACCGCATTGTAACGGAATATTTTTTATTGCCCTTGTAATTTAACTATAAATCCGATTTTCATCAAATTCGAAATGACTAGGCAAAATTATGTAATAATTTTGTATTTTAAATTTCGAACGATTCGGTTTAGTAGTTTTAGCTTTGTTATATGTGGGTAGACGGACAGATTGAACGACGACTATAGGTGCTACATATTTATATAATTACGAACGCACCTAAAAAAAGGATGAAAAACACTACCCTAAAATAACGAATTAAGCATATTTTATCTTAGTAACAAAATTTGAAATAATTGCATATAAACTGAGCTATGTCTTCACATTGCTCTATTTACATAACTGTATATTATTGTTACGCAGCCTGACTGTATATTTACATTTGTCAATGTTTGTTGCAGAATTCACATCCAACCTGCCGATGGTGCCCAGCAAGGATTAAGGCTGGTTTTTACTAGCGTAGAAAAAGAAGATGCTGGTATATACACATGTAGTGATGTTCAAGATAGTACTTCTTTCGAGCTCATCGTATCTCGTAAGTTGGTTTTCTCATTGTGTAATACATTTATGATTTTGTTTTTCCTCGAAAATCACGCATTAGAGTTTATTTTCAGAAGGGTGCATTTTTTTCTCACGCATAGTACATTGATTTACATTCATGCACAATAATTCAAATTTACTTTTAATCCCCTCTTTTCTGCGGTTCACCAATTATACAAGTTACGCAATTTTCATTCCTAAAGTAGAACCCCGGTTATCCGAAAATCTGCTTAACTGAAAAACCTTAAAATTTCTTAAAGTCCATTTTAAATGTGAAAAATTTTAACCGATGTCAAATGGCACCTTCCAACATAATTTGATTTACGATTACTATTTTATTTGTAAGTTCTAGACCAAAACAATTCCGAATCATTTTTAATGCATTGAAGAGCTGTTTTAATATATATTAGCTTTAAAAACTTGAAGCAATATTAGTAAAAATCAAAAGTTTGAAAGGTATTGTTGCACACTAGTAGAAAAGTGTTTAAAAAAAAGCATATTCTTTATTAAATAAAGAAAAACAACTTAAGGCCCATTGCGTTATTTCGTGTACTTTATTAGATGCATGTGACACTTCATATTTTTTTTTTTTTTTTTTTTTTTTCAAAATATGTTGTGATTTTTTTTTTCAACTTCACGGTGCTTTAAATACGGTACCACAACATTTTTATTACAACTGTGTTATAAATTACGATCACAGTTTTTCATCAAACAAATTTTCACCATAGCCTTCCGATTATTCAAAAATTCCTATGGAAACCCGGTTAACCGAAAATGCTCTGGTCCCATGCTTTTCTGAAAACCGGAATTTTAGTATATTTTATTTTAACGTAGCACTAAAATTTTTAACAGTGTTAATTGGTTGGTTGTTTGTATTTGAGACGGTTAATTATCAGCATGATATGATGATCAGATATGAGCCCTAAGGAGGTTTCTCCGTGGGGATCTTTCTAAGGGGACCTAACCCGTATTTACGCAAACAGTTAATATTAGTTGACTTAGATTTCTAAGCTTTAATTTTAACTTAACCCCTTTTCAGATCACGCCAGGAACCGAAATACTTTGTTTACTGGGGTTGTGGACCTGTCAAGGTGCTCCAAAGTGTCTTTTTCAAGACTAGGTCTGCGGGCACTTTGGTAAACTTCGAAGGTGAATGAGTATTAGGTGATTGTCACTCAAAATTAGTGAGTTATGTGGCCCCCTTTTTTGTGTTCTTAGAGCTAGTTGTCGGGCTTGGATGTCTTATGCTATGCCTTTTCTGTGCTCGTTGATACGCATACTTCCTTTACATTCTCCGTTTTTTGCCTACGCCAGTCGGTGAAATGACATCGAAGTGTGGGGCAACCGTAGATCAATGGGGACAACCAAACTTGTTTTGGATGCTCGATGCGCCCTTTTTAGGAGGTTATATTTAACCTCGTGCTTCCAGCTCTGGAATGACCAGTTTCCAAATTATAACTTTTTGACGAGCATTGTTTCGAAATTCCCTTTTTATGTTCATTTTCAATTTAGTTGGAGGTTACGCGTAATGGTTTCACGTTGCACCGCGAAGTCATGTCAAATCCAAGATTCGAAGAAAACCCCAGAAAACTCCAAACGATTCGGTCGATGACCGCGATGCATTTTCAGAAAGAATCACGTTTTGAGCACCAACCTTGGCGAGTTGGCGAAAGCGAGAACGTTCAGCTAGCTGCATCGCCAAACACCAATCGTCGTTTTGTTTTGATTTTCAAATCCGAATCATTTTAATCTGAAAAAGCTCTTTATTTTAAACTGTTTTAATTGTAAACAACGGTGTATAACATCTCCTCGTATTATATTCTTTGCTTGATAACATTTACGGAAAAACAGATGAACAATAAGCACGATTTCTTTGCAGAAGGAAGGGTTGCTATTCGCTAGGCGTTTGACGTCAAAAACAAGAAAGGGTGCGTAAGCATTGTCTTCATCTCCGCGCCAACCGTTGTTCTGGCGATAAGGTGCTCAAAACGCGATTCTTTCTGAAAATGCGACCGCGATTGGGTTCAAACGCAGCACTTGCCGTCTATCAGTTTCGAGAGCAGAACCTCTCAGCCACTGGTGGGGCCTTTAACAGTGTTGAAAAGAATAAAGTATTTTGAAATTAAAATAATAGTTATTAAATATATTTTTATGTTATATTGTAATTAATTTACGGGAATTTAAACTTTTAAAACGGTAAAAAATGAAAATAATTTAGTGAAAAAAATGTACGCTATTTAAAAAACTTACTGTATTGCTGCAGAGTTTATTGCTTTCGGACAATGACAATGCGATCCGTTTCACTTCTAAAACGTGAAATGCTATTTCCTTTGGCTAAAAGGCAAAGTTTTGTACTTAAAGAAATAAAGAAAATAATAAATTTTCACCAAAGCCTTTCTAAAACTTTTAACTTTCATTTTGCCCTGTCCCGTCTATCAGCGTTTGAAAACCCTTATCACAACCATTTTGTTGGATTCCATTTTAAAAGAAAAGAGGAAAAAAAGCTTTCTTTTCCCCTTTTATTTAAAGCCTGGAGCAATAAAATAAATTTCATCTCCATTTTTTTACTCCTTGCTTCTTACTTTACCCAAAATGCCTCTGGTTATTTTAACACAGCTTTTTGGTACAATTTTTTTTTCTAACTCTAAAAGCGATAGTAATAGGGTAGTTCTAAGCTACTACGTTATCGTGTATTTTATAAGCAATAATAATTGTAGATATGGCTTATTGTAGGCATACTTCGTAATTGTTTCTCACGCCTTTTGAAGTTTTTATTGGGAAGAAATAGTGTTTAACTGTTTGGGAAATAAGAATTACAAACATATTCAAAATAGATAAGAAGAAAAAAAAAAACAAAGTTTTTATCTTTAAGTTTTTAACGATATAATAATAGTAATTGCAAACATATATATATATAAGGTACCCTGGGGTAATAACGCCAGGCGGGGTAATAACGCCAAGTGCTTATATTTTGCATAATTATGAAATAATCAGGTAAATGACACCATTGTGCTCTGCGTAGAAGGGTTTTGAGTCATATAAATCGCAAAAAACAGCTTCAAGTTAATTTGATTCATTTTTAGGTCTTATTGTTTTTACAAGCAACTAAAATTAACGCTTGATCTAAAATTTGCGAGATAAGGTTTTTGATCTAAAGACTATATTTTTTAACCAGAAATACTTTGTTTATTACATAAATTTGTAGTGTATTTCATGTACTTTCCAATCGTTGTAGAAGATTTTGGATATCTTCTCGAGATAATTTGTAGTTTAGGATTTACTGCGCAATAAGTATCCCGGGGTAATAACGCCAATCCTTGGCATTAGTACCCCGGTTGATTTCCTATTGTGACCTAGCTACATCCTAAATACTGATTCAAATGAACACAGTTAAAACTGTGCAATGTTTCTAATAATTCTATTTAAGCGGTCCTTTTTAAGCAAAAAGAAGCTCACAGTCTGATATTCTTTTGCCTCATCCTCCCCCCCCCCCCCACACCGCACCTTTATTTTTCTTACACTTTCACAAAAAAATGAACATTTTCAATAGCTTAGAATGCAATTTGTCAATTTCTAAGTTTGTAGAGTTTGTATTTTTAGAATTGGGCAATCTACATGCAATTATTCCATCTTATTTCATAGTTTTGTTTGCAGGGCGTTATTACCCATATAGGTGGGTAATAACGCCAAATAGCATTGGTCAAGAAAAAACGCCATTACATTTTATGAATACATATCTGTTAAATTATTTTATTTTATATAGATAGTCAATAAGTTGCTGTATCAGATCCTATATTTGTTTGAAAAATACAATCTAAAACTAAGCCGTGAAAATTGGTAGAACCTTAACGTGGCGTTATTACCCCAGGGTACCTTATATATTGATCCTTTCATTTTGCAAACACATGTAGCAAGAGACATTATTTAAGATGTATGTGCTAATGATTAAATTTCTAAGCTTATTTTAATATAAAGCATTGCAGTGAAAGATCAACATATTTCATGTAATTGATATTTTGCAAAAAAGAGTCGTTTTCTCTCCCAGATTATTTATTTTATTTATAATACGTATAATATTAGTATTATATCGTGTATGTAAGTTTATTAGCAAATTTTTGGAGACACACTTTTATTTTATTATTGTCATTTTCGAAAAAAAAAAATGTAAATATATTGATGTATAGAACTTAAGAAATAATCCATCCATTGAAAATAAATAAAATATATTAACTTACATCCTATATGTATATTTTTAACTATTTTTAACATGCATACACTTCATGCTGCAACACCATTAGGCTCAGATTACCTTAAAACAAATCCAATTAGTTTCGTATATCTAGATCTATTTCTGTCTTTGTTATATTTATTATCTGACAAGATTCGCAGTGAAAGATTGTTAAAGTCGCTATGTTTCCCCTCCAAGTATTTATCTAATATCTTTCACTTTAAAATCAGTTCAGCTCTGAATCAACGAATAAAGTTCACAGACAAACACCAGATGTATTGGAAAGATTTATCCAAGTTTAAAACAATAGAAATAATTTGTATCATAAATTGCAACAAACATTACCTTCTTCAGTTCTTATGCTACTCTTTTATAAATTTTTATCTTTCACTTTTATATCCAGCTTATAATAAGCTATTATAAATTCTGTTTTTTTTTTTTTTTTTTTCCCCAAAAAGTTTGCGTTACACAACTTAGTATGAGCAATTAAGCTTACACAGAAAGAGAATTGAACTGTAATCTCACACTAATACACTCGCTCGAAAAAATACTATTGTAATGTCGTATTTCCCCAAATTAAATGGGATGTCCAGCGTATAACGCGCGCCTATACAATTCGGTCAATTTTCTTGTTTCAAAAATTCCCACTACATGCCTTATATGATAATTAAACTTGCTAATAAAGAAATTTCAACTCTAGTAATAACATATACTAACACACTCGTCCGGATAAGTACAGTAGAAATGCCATATATGGACATAGTTAAATTGTATTTTAGTGTATAACGCGCAGCGCACCCGTCAACTTTGGTCAGTTTTCTTGTTTCAAACGTATTACACGCCTTAATATACGGCAATGAAACTCGCTGATAAAGAAAATTTAACTGCACTAACACACTATTTACTATGTGTGTTAATATTCAGTTACTAACACACTCGCTCGCATTAATATTGTAGTAATGCCGTATTTCGCAAAATTATGTAATGTTTCCAGCCAGGATTGGGTTTCTGACGTCAGAAACTGGTTTTTGACAAGACATGTGTCAAAAACTGGCTTAAACCGTCAAAAACATGCAATGCGCTTTATAAACTCAAACGATTTCTAAGTTTAGAGTGTATGAAGCCAAAGTTAGAAAATACTCTCTCAATTGATGCGAGCTAGCAGGGCTTGATAGCAGAAGCATTGCTAGTTGTGCAAATTTGGCGGCAGGCCAAATTTTTGAATTTATGACAATTTTTTTTTCTTTTTTTCCGGAAATGATAATATATAATACAGTAATAGTGATTTTTTAATATTACATCTAATGTTGTATATGTGTGACAGATATTTAATGTGAAAGTTTACAGGTCAGTATAGTATTTGAGGCTTCTGACGAGGTTTTAGACAAGAGGTTTTTGACATGACGGTGTAAACCAGATAAAACCGCTCACTGTCAAAAACTTGCCAACCCTGTTTCCAGCGTGTAACGTGTACCTGAAAATTTTGGTCAATTTTCTTAAAAGAAAAAAAAAAAAAAAAAGCTCGCATTACACGCTTTAGTATACGGCAATTAAACATACTGAGAAAGAAGATCTATTTGTAAAAATCACACATTATCACACTCGGCCGAATAAATACTATCGTGATGTCATATTTATCAAAATTAGGGAGTACATATGTTCAATGTATAACGCGCGCAATAGAAATTTTGGTCAATATCACATTATAAATCCCTTAGTGTATATGGTAATTAAATTCATTAAAAAAGAATATTCAATTGCAGTTACCACACACCTCCGTATAAGTATTATAGCAATGACACATTTCCCAAAATTAAATAGTATTTCCAGAGAGTATAACGAACATTTGTAAATTTTGGTCAATTTTCTTGTTTCAAAAATTCGTGTTACACCCTTTAGTTTACAGTAATTAGATTTAAAAAAATTAACAGTGGTATTCACACACTAACACACTAGCTTGAATGAATAGTGTAGTAATGCTGTATTTCCCAACATCATGTAGTATTTCCAGCGTATAACGCGCATCTGTAAATTTTGCACGATTTTCTTGTTTCAAAAGTTCGTGTAATACACCTGAATATATACGGTAATTAAACTCACTAAAAAAATTCCAAGTCTAATCACATACTAACACATTCGTGCGAATCACTATAATAATGCCGTTATTCCCAAAATTGACAGTGAAAGAGCTGGACATTTACACCATTAAATGTTACAAATATACTTGAAAATAAGAATAACAAGTTTACTAAATAGTGTGCATATTTGTTGCAAAGTTTAAAAACTATACAGACAATAAAATAAAGTTAAGAAGATCAACGTGTCGATCTTCATATGAAATCTTCTTCAGGAAAACGCTGTTATACTGCTTCCGAACAGAGTAAAACTGTCTTGAAATTTAAAAGTTTATTTGGATTCAAAGAATGGACTTTAAATTTCAAGATGGTTTTACTCTGTTCGGAAGCTGTATAACAGAGTTTTCCTGATGAAGATCGAAACATTGATTCTCTTAACTTTATTGTTTGTATAGTTTTTAAACTTTGCAACAATTTGTACACCATTTAGTAAACTTGTTATTTTTATTTTCAAGTTTATTTGTTCCAAAATTAAGCAATGTTCCTTTATGTGTTTCATATTACTTCCTTTATTTGTTTTGTGTTTTATTTGTTCTCTTTATGTGTTGTTAAAAACTAAATTTTTAAATCTGTCATTTTTTACTTGATGTCAAACTAGCAAAGTATATTAAGTTAGACTTGCATAAAAAAGTACAATATATTTTTTTTATTTTTTTCCGTTTGACATTTGCTGAGTAGTTTATCGAGTAAACGTGAAATGGTCACCAATAACACTCATCCAATTACTTGGTTGATGTTATTCCCTTTTTTATATACTAAACTACTAACTGAACACGTACTTGTGACATTTTTTATTGGTTGGAGGGAAAAAAAAAAAGATTATTCTCACTTTCTTAATGCTTGTTTGGCCGAAAAGATATAACTGTTAGTTACGAAAGTAGGAAAAGTAACTCAGTTTTCATCCTCCAATTCCCTTGTAGCTTTTCTACGTTTATTTTTGTTTTGCTCATTCTCTTTATTATCATTATTGTTATTATTTATTTATGTATTTACTTCGTTGTGTTTTTCTTTATGGCCATGTGTTTAGACATTTTATTTAAGCGTTTGCCAATGCCATTGTATATTATTATGCAACAATGTGTTTTACTGTTTGAGACTATAATAGAATAAACATTGGGAATGAATAGAACACTGCCTGTTATACCTTACCAAAAATGTGTAAATATTAAAGCACACATACACACACAAATAACGCCTGCATTCAAATCATAAAAGTGCACACAAATAATATACAGCCATATAATACAATAAATCCAACTGGGGCGAAAAATTAACCAAAGCCAGGAATCGAACTCGGTACCACAGGACTCCAGGCTGTTGCTCTAACGACTGAGCTACTCCGGTCGATGCGTAGGTCTGCAATTTCTCACTAAGAGTGTCTGTAATTTAGTGAGAAATTGACGCAGGCATCGGCCGGATTAGTTCGCTGGTTAGAGGAACAGTTTGGATTGCTGTGGTCCCGGGTTCGATTCCTGTCTCTGGCTATTTTTTCACTCCAGTTAATTTTATTGTATGTATCTACATGTAATTTTATTTGTATGAACCTTAATGTGTAAATATTTAAGTGTTGCAAGTACATATCACGGCTAATGTAGACTACATTTCCAAATTTGCTGTTTCATGGTTTTTCTGGTTCTAAGCTAAAAAAGGATTTGTGTTATGAATTTTGACTAGTCCAAAGTGAATTTTCTGAAATCATCTGTCATTAATTTTGTGTTGCATATTATACATGCAAAAATAAATTTATCAAGATTAAATAGTAATATGATTTGAGTTGGCTACATATTAATACTGTAAGATTTCTAAATTATGATCACACTAAGTAATTTAAATCTATTTTTGTATAACCGTATGTTTTTCAGGTTTATTGTCTCGAAAGAAGGGGGGGGGGGGGATGATTATCAAATTTTGCGATATTTTGATGATCAACTGGCGAATTTCGCATTTTTATCTTGCCACAGATTGACTAAATTCATGTTTAATTAAATGTCTGACAGAAAATTTTTGCGATTCTTACTTGAGAACAATAGACGAATTTCGTAATATTTTTCCCACTATCAAATGACGGAATTTACGATATTTTCCGATGAATGAGGGGCAAATTTCTCGGTTTTTTTTGCGATAGTTTGCGCGCAGTTTTGTGGTTTCATCCTGCAATAGATGAAATCCACGATTCTTCCAACAGTTTTCCCACTGAAAAATTTTGCGATTTTTACTCGCGAACAACTGGAAAATTTCGAGAGTTTTTTCCTGCGTCAGATTGACAAATTTTTTTATATCTTCCCGTAATCGATTGAAGAATTTCGCTATATTTTTCTCGCGATCAAATGACAAAAGTACTGATTTCTTTTCCCGCGACCGAAGGATAATTGGGGGCGATCGATAAGTAAGAAATAATTGTAAAAAAGCAAGAAAAGAGACTAAATCTCAAAAATATAGACTAGAGACAAAATGCGAGTAAATTTGGGTTTAGCAACTCACTACGAGGCATGTGTAATCTTTCGAAAAATTAAAATTTTTACGTTACAGTATTATCACAAGAGTTTAAAATTCTTGGGGGTTACTGGGTAGAGATGTGTCATTTCTTGAGGAACGATTCCAAAGGAACGGTTCCGGCGGTGGAACTGAACAAACGGTTCCTGTCTGTAAAAAGGATTCGTTCCTTTTCGGAACGATTTCGAAATGGAACGATTCCTCGGACTCGTTCCGAAAAGGAACGGTTCCTCGGACTAGTTCCGAAAAGGAACGGTTCCTCGGACTAGTTCCGAAATGAAATCATTCCGAAAAGGAACGATTGGGGTGAATTTTGAAGAGGAAACAAATCATAGACCCCGATGTCAAATATTAGATCAATAAAGAAATTTCCTACGCAAAAATAATAAAATAAATCGAAGGTCATTTGACGACAGATTTTGGAGGGAAAGCAATGATTACATTGAAAATCTAATAGATCGCCGCAACAGCCTGATGACCAAAACCAAAGCTACAGTAAAATTTCATGGATAAACTATAGCGATAAATGAAAGGTCAACCAAATGCAAATTTTCAAGAGGAATTATGCTTAATACAATAAATCATAAAGTCAGGGAATACCTATATTATGGGGATTTGAAATAACTATGCTAATTAATAGCGCACACAGATGAATAAAATGAACTCTTAAAAACAAAATGATCTGTCCAAAATATTTAAAAATTAAAACAAACGATAAGAAACAATATGAAAAAAATGAATACGTAAGAAAATAAATTAGTTATAAATAATAAATATTAGGGATTGCATGTTGCTTCGAGATCTGTTATCCCTGTTTCCGGATTCGTTCCCTTTTTTGTAAAATAGTTTCGGACGCGTTTTTTTCCCCTTGGAACCTTTTTTTAAAAAAATCCATCCTATTTTATCGGATTCCTTCTTTTTTATCTCGAAGACGTTCCTTTTTTTCTCGGATTCGTTCCTTTTACTACGGATTCGTTCCTTTTTTTCTTGAAATCGTTCTTTTTTCTCGAAATCGTTCCTTTTTCTCAAAATCGTTCCGTTGTCGGAATCGTTCCTTTTTTTATGGATTCGTTCCTTTTTTTACGGATTCGTTCCTTTTTTCTTGAAATAGTTCTTTTTTCTCGAATTCGTTCCTTTTTCTCAAAATCGTTCCTTTTTTTACGGATTCATTCCTTTTTTTTCTAGAAATCGTCCTTTTTTCTCAAATTCGTTCCTTTTTTTACGGATTCGTTCCTTTTTTTCTAGAAATCGTCCTTTTTTCTCAAATTCGTTCCTTTTTTCAAAATCGTTCCTTTGTCGGAATCGTTTCTTTTTTTACGGATTCGTTCCTTTTTTCCTTGAAATCGTCCTTTTTTCTCGAATTCGTTCCTTTTTCTCCAAATCGTTCCTTTGTCGGAATCGTTCCTTTATTTCGGAACGATTCCAAAAGGAACGAGTCCAAAGAACTCGTTCCTTTTGGTGAACGAATCCGGCTGGAACGGTTCCTTAAAAGGAACGATATTGCCCATCTCTATTACTGGGTTGTCCGGGGGGGGGGGTTGGACCCCCCCCCCGCTAGTTACGCTTAAGGAGCTAAAAACTAATAGTCGTAGCATATATAAAATATTAATATACAATAGTTTAATACACAATAGTTTAATCAGAAACAATAATTCTTAAGGGAACTGAAAGTAATCTCGTTTAAGGTGTGATGGCAAAAAATATCGCTACTGCTTATGCATTGTGTGTATAACAGACATGTATGTTTTATATCTGTAAAATGATTTTAAAAAATTATTCACAAAACCATAGACTTAATTACCTTAGAAACATTAAAACTGATTATATTAAACAATTTTTCCATTTGATTTAATAACCATATTTCAAAAGCACTTATTTTTTTCTGATACTTACATTATCTTATTACTGCCATTCACGAAGTATATATTTTAAATTTCTTTTTGAAAATATTTTCTCTAATTAAGCATCCGCTCCGCTTTATTTAACGCATACAGTCTGAAATTTATCGGATAGAAAATGGAGAAACATAGCAACTGTCACTATCTGATTCTGCTGCAAGTCTCCAGTGCCAGGCGCCGAGCTGGGGCTTTGCGAAAAATCGATACATCGCACAGGCCGTACCGAACAAAAATGTTACAGACCTCTTTTCTCTTCCACTGGCGACCTTTTCAGTTATGATTTTGCATGAAAAGCGAAGAGGTAAGCGCGAACACTAGAGCCCCATTTGGTTATGTTTTCATTTCAATAGGCTTTGGGAGGAATTAACAAAATTTCGGTGAATTAATTATGATGCTTACTGCTAGGTGACAGTCGTTAATAATTTTAATTGATATACGGTTTATTTAAATAGGCCACAATTTTTTTTTTATCAATAACAACAAGTTGTACGTCAAATGTGGCAAATGAGGTGCGTTTGTATTATAACCAGTAGTGTAAGGCAGAGAGTATAACCCAAGAGTGTATATACTAAGCTTTCTTATGGAACAGAGGGTATATGGTGTTCTTTAAAAAAATCCAGAAGGTATACGGCGTATACCCGCGTATAACCTCCTCTACATCCCTGATCTTAAAAACTAGATTTATAAATATTCAGATTTTGGGGCAATAGCTGTTGCATTTTTATGCAAAATTGCATCAATATAAAATTTACTATGATTATACATGTTAAATTCAACTATACGGAAATAATAGGATGTAATCACTGTGACAACCTAGAATCATTACCTATTGTGGAATATCACTGAATTAATTATGTATGATAGGATTAAATGGAATGAAGAAATCTTTTTAAGTTTTGATTGGATTTTCATAAAGTTAGAAATGACTCCACAACATTTTACAACGATTACACATCAGGGTTGGAAAAAAACATGTTTTTTTTTTTTTTTTTAAACCAAAAAACATGTTTTTTTTTGTTTAAAACATGTTTTAAACGTTTAAAACATTTTTTTTTCTTTCAACAGCACAATTTCGATTAAAGTGAACAAAAATTATTAAATATAAAGAATGAAAATATTTTCAAACAGCAGTAAGGAAGAAAAAATTATATATTAAATACCAAACATTAATTAGCAATTTTATTTTTATTCTAAACTGAAACATTTAATTGTTAAGTTCTTTAAAAATGGTAACAAGTTTGGCAGCCTTATCAACACCCAAACGATTTCTGATTTTCCTTTGCACAAAACCAAAAGTACAGAAAACTCTTTGTAATCTAGCAGTAGAACATACAGCTCTATGCAACTGTTTTATGATATTCATGGCATTTTTATCAATGTGTTTCTCAAAGCTTAACCACCACGATAAAGGTGTTACTTCCACTTTGATTCTCCAATGGCAAATTTGTGATTGGTAACTGCATCAAACATATAATCGGAGAATGGAGCTGACTTAGCTTTAAAGTTTATAATTACTGGAATTAGTTCAGGACATAATTTGGCAGCATTTTTCAGTCTCATCAAAGAAAACAATAAAAAATCTTTTTTAACTACTAAACAAATATCTATATAGTATTGCAGGATTATCTATTGATGGAAGAAAGAATTATTTATAGTATATTAAGAAGGCATTTAGCCCAGATTTTTTATACTCATTATAATGTTCTCTGTGCACCAACTGCTGAATTTATTCAGAAAAAAGGAGAAATGGATCTCTTATCTAGTTTCCTGAATAAGAGTATATAAAGGATACCACCTTTAAAAAAAAAGTAAATCCATAAAGGATATGGATGCTATTAACTTTTAATCTCTAATTTTGTTATAGTTTGTGTATACATTTTGATAACACAAAAATAACAGGGAGTCAAATTATGTATTAAAAAAAAGTTGACTATTTTTCATCATTGGGGTAGCACAATGCATTAAAAAACAAAGTAAAAAAATAAGGGAAATCTACAAAAAAAAAAAAAAAAAAAAAAAAAAGCTATCCTACTACTAGTTAAACTGAATACTAATTGTTCTCAACTTTTGCTTATTTTAAAAAAAGCAGCAATAACCGAGATTGTGCAATCCGGATATTATGCAATCATGGTATTACATAATACTGAGCAATACAATTATAAAGACATGACTACTAAATTCTTGGTTTTTCGACAGAAAATCCACGGAAATTAAAGATAGCAGATAGGACAAAAATGAGATAGAGCAGCGGTTCCCAAACTTTTGGGCTCGCGGAGCCCTATTTGGGAAGAGTTTCTAATGCGGAGCCCCTAAACTGAACAATACTCTGTGGTTTACAAATGAATGTTTTTTTTTATGCCTATGGAACAAAAAAAAATCCGCTGGATAAAAATATGAGCCAGTAATTTTCTACATTGAACCTTGGTTCTCAGGTTGGCCCTTTCCTGATACAGAAATTCTGAATTCATACTAGAAATTTCAAAAATCATTTTTTTTATGATATAACCCTTTAGCAGTTTTATTTAATATTACTATTATTGTATATAATAAAATAAAACTAAGGATTAAAACCTTCTTTTTTGCATTAAAATATCTATTTTGTATAATGGAGATATTTCCTTCGAATACAGCAAAAATATAGTTAAAAATTTGTGATTTCTGAAAACGTTCAGTAACGAGGAAAACAAACTCTTTTTTACATAAAGAAGAAATATATACAAACATTACATACAAAAGAATCTAGTGAGGGATTTTAAATGATACACGATCTTTTAAAAAAAAGACATTTTCAGCGATAGACATTGTTTTAAAAATTAAATACAATTTTATAAACTATTATAGAATTATTATTAAATAAGTAAAATTTAATAAAAATAAACAATTTATAAAAATTAAAATTACAAATTTAAAATAATGCAATATGCAATATACAATATACAAATATTAATTGCCGATAGTTTTTATTTTTTTTAATCTTGCATAAAGTTTGACGAACGGTAATATAAAAAAGTTTAGTGTGAAAAATGCGCAATTATGCTGTGCGCAGTTTTTTTTTTATATCTGGTGTAATTTTCGATAACTGCAAGCGAATGTTTGGTTCTGCATTTAACCGATTTCTGTATTTTGCTTTGAAATTTGTGTAAGTAGAGAATCCAGTTTCTCACAGGTATGTCGTTGAAAATGGAAGTAAAATTAATTTTGCTCTGCCTGGAAAGATTTTGTATTCATCTGTGAAATGACACCAAAATTAAGAATTAGGTTTGATTTGAGAAGAGATTTCTAGATCGCTTTGAGATGTTAAATCAATGAGAGTTTCGTATGCCTCAGAGCTTAAGCTGTGTGGATTTGTTTTTACACTGAAAAGATTTAGTATCATCCAGCATCCTATTTTCAGTAGCTGGAAAGTAATTCTATCAGAGCTTCGAGATGATCTTAAATAATTTTTTTTTTCTCAAACTTGTTATGGTTTTTAAAGAACATTTTAGTAAGAGGAAAGCAACTTATATCACCTTTTCTACACATTCAGACTAGAAAGTAAGTCTCCTCTTAAATGCTGACACTTTGGAATTTGCATCAAAAACAGCAACACTTTTTCCTTGAAACGGTAAATTCCTTTCATTCATTACTAAAAATGTCCGTCAAATAGGCTTATTTACAAGACCAACCTTCATCATTTAAAATTGTTGCTAATTGAAGGTTGTGATCTGTCAAAAATGCTTCAACCTCTGCAAGTAGCTCCAGCAAACGTGTCAACGCTTTTGCTCGGGATCACAATCTTATTTTAGTATGCAGCAGCAGGACTGATGTAAGCTTCCCTTATCTTCGCGAATTAGTTTGAAATGTCCACTTTTAAGTGGTCTTGATTTTATAAAGTTTATTATTTTTATGCCATCATTCAGATCTTTCATAATTTCCAGAGGAATTTTTCTTGAGGTTAGCGTACGTCTGAGAAGAACACAATAACTACTGCTACATTCCTTTTATTTATCCTTAATTTTAGCAATATTCCTAACATTAAGACCTACCATTGCTTTTGCACCATCAGTACATATATCTTTGCAGTTTTCCCATGGTATTTCATTTGATGTTAAAAATTCATCCAAAATATTAAATATTTTATCCTCTGATGTATTGGCTTCTAGTGGTCTGCAAAGAAGAAGATTCTTCTGATAGCTATGGAAATGAACATAGCGAACAAATGCTATTAAAAATGCCAAGCCGGCGACCAATAAGTGTTTTTTTTACGTCATCTGCCTTAACGATAATTCGTCGTAGAATAGTGTTATTTGACAAAGGAGCATTGGAAACTAAGTTGGCAGTTTTTTCATCAAATAAAAATCTGGAAATATCAATTGCACAAGATTTAATAAGAGTTTTTGCAATGGTATGGGCTTTGTCAGCTTGTGTTATTTTGTAACTTATTAAGTAGGAAGCTTACAACATCTTTTCATTGTTTGTTTTCGCAGCTGTAGCCTTACTTTTCTTTAAAGCTAAAATTTCTTTGCATTTTCTTTTTAAAAAATCAAATGTTTTATCTTTTAACCCCTTGAGGGGCAATAATTTCTCTGTATGATTGGTTCTCACCGGAAAAATCGAAAATTTTTATTTTAAAATAAATAAATACAATTATCCATCATTTTGCGGCCAAAATTAAAGATATCAAATTTCGTTAAATCTTTCTGGTGAGAATCTCATTTAAATTAGTCGGGATAAAGTAGATCCCACCGCCCTTCAAGTGGTTAATTCTGGATGATTAAAATCAAAATGACTGCGCAACTTTGCCGGAAACATTGAGCTGTTGTTCAAAACTTTATCACGAATCACACAGAGAAGCTGATCATCATCTGTTTCAGTAAATCACATGTTTAAGAAATTTTCATCATATTTTAATTTTTTATTAAAATTGCTTTACCAGAGTGTCTCGGTTCTGCTTGCTTTGATAACAATACATGATCTGGAGTCAACGGTTCAGAAATGCTTTCATTGGCCAAAAGCTCTTTTGTTGTTTCGTCCGATTATGAAATGTGAGCAAAAAAGAATTAAGTATAAACATATGAATAGGCTGAGTTTCAAAGAACAAAATTGTTCTACATTTTGTTCGACAAACAGAGTTAATAGTACTCATGGCCCTCTCCTGCTTCGATTCACGTTGTGCATTCGATTTAGAGTACTATTTCTTGTAGCTCATTTTAAATCGAATTAAAAAAAAAAACATTAAATGCAAAAACATAAATAAAGCAATTCAAACCAAAAATATTATACAGAAAATTGATAGATTAAAATTCAAACCCTTTCTTTTAGAGTCTATTTTTCAACTCAGTTTAGATATATTTATTTTTGACATACGCACACACACTCAAAAATTCCTACATACTTTTGAAAATCTTCCACTTGGAATATGTTAATTTCTTTCATGTTTTGTTTATTTTGCTGGAACGCCGCGGAGCCCTTGGAAAGTTCAGACGGAGCCCCAAGGGCTCCGCGGAGCACACTTTGGGAACCTCTGAGATAGAGAAACAGAAATGCATGTTTCTAGATAGTCTTTATAAATAATTTAACACTGAAATATCTACTGTTAATTTTGAAAATTAGATTATTAATATATTATAGAACTTTGATATTATATGAAAAATCATAATTGAGATATTTAAAAAAATAAATTATGTATTTCCAATTTTAGAGGAAATAAATTTACTTTGAATACTTAATTAAAATTAATTGAATAACCAATTTATAATTTTAATAAAATTTGAATGTCTTTTAGTATATACAGCTAATTAGAAATTTTTAATGCAATTTTATTTCATAAATTTTAATTTGTGACATTATTAGCAATAATCATGTTTTAAACGTGATTGTTTTAAACGTGATTGTTTTAAACGTGTTTTAAACAGCTGTTTAAAACGAAATGTTTTAAACATAACAACCCTGTTACACATTTAAGTTTCAAACCATTCATTTGGATAGTTTTTGCGCTGTTATTTGCGGACAGAGGGCCATTCGTCAACTTACAAACTTTCTTTGTACAAAGTTGTACTTAAATAAAAGGAATTTATTGAGCAATTCTCAATTTCAAAAATTGGAAGGCCAATCATAATTTTACATATTAGATTTATTATTATTTTAAATTTTATTTGTATGCTTTAAATTTAAATGAATCTAAATCTATAAAAATTTTCTTATCTACATGTAATTTTTTTTTTTTTTTTATCTGTAAATATCCTTTCTTTTTTTTCTTAACTTTAATGAGTTTTTAATTGGCTTAATGCAATTTAGTACACATTATATATATATTTTTTTAATATTTGAAAATTTTGCATTTTTTCGATTCTATTCCATTGTGTTTTGTAAAAAAAAAAAAAAAAAAAAAAAAAAAAAAAATGGTTTACCGATACAACTCTGGTTTTACCCAAGTTTGATTTATTTCAGATTTTGAATTCAAAATTTTTTCATTGGAAAATTTTCTTCTACTGGAGACTGTGAAATTCGGACAGGAAATTTAGTCTTTATTCACTGTTTACTCGCCATTACAGAGAAATTCCAAATTGTACTGGAAGTCATTTGTATACACCGGGTTGTAGGATTTCCTACAAATTACATACAGTCAAATCTCGTTAACGTGAACACGCTTAACGTGAATTACTTTTAACATGAACTGTTTACACAGTCCCTTATAAAGACGAATACAAATATTTGATACTGATAACATGAACAAACATGAACAAAATTTTGATTCCGTGAGGTTCACGCTCACGAGGCTCGACTGTATCAATTTAGTTTAATAATAATAAAGTATCATAAACAGAAATATTGCCAGTCTTCATACCATTGTGCCAAGGGGAGGCGAAAACAAGTTTTTATTTATTTATTTATTTATTTTTTATTTATTTATTTCTTCTTTTTTCAAAAAATTTTATAATATCTGAGTTATATAGATTTTATGAAAGCAGTTGTGAAAATGGAGAAAGTGCAAAACTAAAATCTATCGTTTCGAAATTATTTATGTAATTGAGATAATTGTGTATTTGGAAACGGCAAATAAATATGAATGAATTTTCTCTGTAAATGTATTATACATCAGGATTTGTACAGACTTCATAGACTACTTAGAAACTCATTAGAAATGAAATAGTTTCCAAGGAGTACTTAAAACTCCTTAAATAAATAAAATGCTCTTGAGGTTATCGTGAAGTAAAATTTCGCTTTGAGTAATCATTTGTTTGAAGTATACAATAATAGAAAATGGAAAATTATATCTTATACAATGAATAAATATTAAAAGTATAATTATCTTTCCTAAGCATACCTTATTCATGAAAGAGATTAACCTTTAAAGGGAATAAAACAAAACTCTTCTCATGTTTACAAAGGTAAAGTTTAAAGAATTGCTGCCATTCTTTTAAAAGAATATACCTTGTGGGGATTTTTTTCCTCTTTAGAATTCCTCTTTAAAATCAAGGTGATGTCTGATGAGAGAGCACTGCATTATGCTGACGATTTTCTATTTAAATTTATGATAACAGAAAGCAGTAAATTGTGCAATATCCTGCAATTTTAGCACAAGATCTAATTGTGCTAGACTTTAATGTAAGATTGTCGCTGCCGCTCGCCATTGCGCCAAATCTCGACAAAATGCTTCATTTGGCGAATAAATGAACAATCAGACTCACCAAGTTGCAAGTGCTCAATTTCTGATCTTTTTTATTGTGTTAGGTTATAGTTGAGATTGTTATCCACGTTACTGTGCGATTGATGTCGCTTTTCATATTCAATCGCACTGTGACATTTACATTATTATTTATAGAGATACTGACTCATCAAAAATTCAGTTCAGCAATAGCCAAAGACAAAGAAAGGATTATACGATAAGTATTTCTCTGTTGTCAGTTCATTACTATCTATACGCCGGTAAAATTACATGCAATATTATACTCACATCAATCGCCAAATCGAGAAAAGTTTGAATTTGCTATTTGCCGTACTGCAAAGTATCACTGACCAATCATCAATTTTTTATCGATCATAGTCAAAATCTCATAGCAATTTGCCGCTAAAAGAATGTTTGAAACATTTAGACATTTAGAATGTACTTATTTTTCATAGTTTCTGTAGAGTATAGTAGAATTTCTTTTTCCGAAGTAATGACAAAAATTATGGTATTTTAGAACACTTTAAAAAAAAATGTACAATAAGAGATTAAAAGTAGATTTTTCAACGTTTCACACCAAATCTGTTTTGCTTTTTTTTTTTTTTTTTTTTTTTTTTTTCCATTTGGCTACTGTTTTTTATTTCTTATTCGTCAAATCGCTAATGTCGCCAGCGAGAACCCTGCTTTAATGGAACAAAATGTGTCTCTTTCATGATAGACTTTATGTTTGTAGACTTTATAAAGTCTATCATATGATAGATTTTATATGATAGACTTAGTTCCAAGGCAGACTTTAATAGAACAAAATGTGTTTCCTTTTTAACTATTGAGGTACTGGGTATGCATGTTAACACGAGATTACAGCATGCAAGAAAAATACAATAGGTCATTTCAAATTATTATACTCCTTAGTACTTTCCTAAATTCTTGGATTTTTTTTTTCCTTTATCAAGTTTGTATGACTCCTGTATACATTAATTTCAAATTATATATGCACGCGCATTGACTTTTGTTCACGCTCTTAAGATAAATCTTATTTGCATTATTTCATTGTCATTAGGCAGGTGAATGTGCTATTCTCACTTACTGTCAGCTGTAGTTTTTTTCTGTCTTTTTTTTTTCTTCTTTCCTTTCGAGCTTGACTGAGCAGAAGACATCATCACATCCTCCCACTCAACCTTTAATTCTCTGTTGTCCAATTATTGTGATTTAATCCGGGCACTCTGTCCGTGATTTAATGACAGGCTTTTTCCTTTACTGTCCTATTGACTGCAACTTGACGGAAAATTTTCATCTTGAAACAAAAGCTATTTCGAAGGCAAAAGAAATTTCCTGGGATATTTTCTGAGATTTTTCCTGGAATGAGATTTTTTTATAAGGAGAATTAATTTAATAAAATTAATTCTCCTCATAAAAAAATCTGTAAATAGCTTCTATGCTTTGATTTTGTGTTCGCTTATTTTGCTATATCCTAATTTGCATTTTGACATACTTTAAGACGATGACGCTTTAACAGACAAAAATTAACTTATATTAATAACTAATTCTCTGTTAATATTTATTTAACAAATTTTTTTATATAAAATGTAAATTTTTAAATTAGGTAGGGGTACTATTCTTTATTGACCTGAGACTACAGTATACAAGAAAAAATACAATTTAAGTCAATTCAAATTCTCATACTCCTAATTATTTTCCTAAATCCTTGGATTGATTTTTTTCCTTTGTCAAGTTTGTATGAATCTTGTATATGTTACAGGCCAAACCCGATTTTAGGCCAAACTAGTTTATCCTAACACCCATCGGATAGACTAGTTTTTCCTAGGCCAGACCGGTCTATCCTAACGCCCATCGGATAAACTAGTTTTTCCTAGGCCAAACCGGTCTATCCTAACGCCCATCGGATAAACTAGTTTTTCCTAGGCCAAACTAGTCTATCCTAAGGCCCATAGGACAATCTACTTTTTCCTAGGCCAAACTAGTATGGCCTAACTCTTATAGGATAAACTAGTTTAGCCTGCTGTTTATTGGTCTGAACTAGTTTCTCCTAGGCCGATCTAGTTTAACCTAGGCTAATTCAATTTGGCGTGATTTTATTGAATTCAATGACCGCCACAGCGCCAACATTCTAGTTTGTCCTATGCTGATCTAGTTTATCCTAGGCAAATTTAATTTTACGTGTTTTTAGCTCACAGGCGTCAAAGCCTGAGAAATAATGGGCTCGCAGGTTCTGTATGTATGAATGCACGTATGTATGTACGAATGTGCGTATATACGTAACGCGATAACTCGTGATAGAAATATCCGATTTGCTTCAAATTTTGGGTGTAGGTTCATTCTGATAAGGTACTTTTCTGATTAGTTTTGGGAATTCATTTGATAAGAATAAAAGGGGGCAAACGGGAGGCTAATCCCCCACTGTTAATTTAGAGAAATGCATTTTTCATGCAGAATTATCAGTTTTCATTTAAAATTTTAGATATAGGAACATTCTGACAAAGCGCCTCCGTGATTAGTTGTGGATGTTTATTGTTTAAGTGTAAAGAATAGGACAATGTAGATAACCCCCCCCCCCCCGTAAATTAGATAAATGTTTTTTGACGCAGAATTTACGGATTTGCTTCAAATTTTGGATTTAGGTTCTTTCTGATAAGGCGATTCCCTGAATAGTTTTAGGGGTTTAATGGTTATGTGTGAAGGAAAAAATGAACGATTACCCTCTTACATAGAAAAAACTAGTTTATCCTATGGGCATTTAGATAAACTAGTTTGGCATAGGAAAAACTTGTTTATCCAATTGGCGTTATGATAAAATAATTTGGCATAGTCTAATGTAGTTTGGCTGGAAATCGGGTTTGGCCGGTAAAAAGCATATCTATCACTAGAATAAGTATAAATGTGTGTCAAGAGCAGTGTTCTCGCTGTCGCTCGCCAATGCGCCAAATTGCGACTAAATTCTTCATTTGGCGAGTAAACAAGCGATTAGATTCGCCAAATTGTTAGTGCTCAATTTTTGCTTTTTCTTTTTCGTTTTTCATACACATATGCATATATATTTAATCTAAACATATTTTTTATATTTATAGCGGATAGTTGAAATTAGATTAATAACAATCGCTGTCACAGTTATAAAAACTTGGATTATTTTAAAACATATTGAAAAAAAGGGAATACATTAAAATATTAAAGTTTTTTGTACTACACGGTGAATCTATTTTGTTAATACTTTTCTCATTTGGCGAATGTTTTTTATTTTTAATTAGCCAAATTACTAACGTTGGTCAAATGTCAGCGAGAACACTGGTCAAGAGTCATTGCTTATAACATCAATACAGAAATTTAACATGTTCACTTTAGAGACATGATGCACTGGACATGGTGTTTGCTTATTCAAGCAAATTATTATTTGCTTTAATTTTATTTACTTTTGTACAGGCAGAGCTCTGTCGGTACAAAAATCAGTGAAAAAAGACTCAGTCCGGCTCGATCTGGCCCTACTCAATTTCCGCAAAAAATTCAGGTTTTACTTCACATACAATTAAGATTCCTTTAAAATATACTGCTTATATACTTATTGGATAAATTTACAATGTATTTTTAAATTATGATGTGTTCGCAGAATGGAAAATACACAATGTATTAATGATTATCTAGATTCTTAGACGTTTCAATATTCAAATAGGGATTCATTAAATAATCAATGTAGTTTAGAACAAAAGAAAAAAAAATGAGATTCATAAACATCATAACTTTTGAATCCGTTCAGTAAAGTTCTAGATCGGCCTAGGAGAAACTAGTTCAGACCAATAAAGAGCAGGCTAAACTAGTTTATGCTATAAAAGTTAGGCCAAACTAGTTTGGCCTAGGAAAAACTAGATTGTCCTATGGGCCTTAGGATAGACTAGTTTGGCCTAGGAAAAACTAGTTTATCCGATGGACGATAGGATGGACCGGTTTGGCCTAGGAAAAACTAGTTTATCCGATGGGCGTTAGGATAGACCGGTTTGGCCTAGGAAAAACTAGTCTATCCGATGGGCGATAGGCTAAAGTAGTTCGGCCTAGGCCAATCTAATTTGGCCTAAAATCGGGTTTGGCCTGTAACATATACATTAATTTCAAATTATAAGTGTACATGATGCGCATGCTTAGGCGCATACGTATCACAAAACAATAAAAGAAGATGGGAAAAAACGAAAAAACTTATTGGTTTTTGTTCATTCTTTTAAGATAAATGTTATTTGCATTATTTCATTGTTATTAGGCAGGTGAATGTGCTATTCTCACTTACTGTCGGCTGCAGTCTTTTTTCCTTTCGAGCTTGAGTGAGCAGAAGACATAATCATATCCTCCCACTCAACCTTTAATTCTCTCTTGTCCAATTATTGTGATTCAATTCGGCCATTCTATCCTGTGATTTAATGACAGACATTTTCCTTTACTGTCCTTTACTCCTTGCTATTGACTGAAACTTGACGGAAAAATTCTATCGTGAAACTAAAGCTATTTCAAAGGCAAAAGAAATTTCCTGGGTATTAAATTAATTCTCCTTATAAAAAAATCTGTAAGTTACTTCTTTGTTTTGACTTAAAATTCGCCCCCACCCCCCACCCCCACCTTTTTTTTTTTTTTTTTTTTTTTTTTTTTTGCTATATTTTAATTTACATTTCGACGCACTTTAAGATGACGATGCTTTAGCAGGCATTCGATTTCTTATATCCACTAATGGAAGTATACTTAATTACATTTATAGGGTTAAGATTTTCCGCTGATTTATTTATTTTTTTTTCTTCTCAAAATATATTAACTTTTTAAAATACATTAAAAAAAACATTTGTCAGTTAAACATTAACTTTTATTAATAATTAATTCTCTGTTAGTATTATTTTTAAAAAAATTATAAAATGTAAATATTTGAACTAGGTAGGGGTACTAACTTTTGTTGACACGAGACTACAGCACATAAGAAAAAAATACAGTGCCTCATTTCAAATTCTCATACATTTTAGTATTTTTTTAATCCTTTGTGAAGTTTGTTTGAACCATGTTTGAATTGTTTAATTTCAAGTTATATGTGCACGAGCGCATGCTTAGACGCATACGCACTATAAAACAATGAAATAAGGGGGAAAAATTTTATTGACTTTTGTTCATTCTATTAAGATAAATCTTATTTGCATTATTTCATTGTCATTAGGCAGGTGAATGTGCTATTCTCACTTACTGTCGGCTGCAGATTTTTTCTGTCTTTTTTTTTCTTTGTCGAGCTTGACTGAGCAGAAGACATCATCACATCCTCCCACTCAATCTTTAATTCTCTGTTGTCCAATTATTGTGATACAATTCGGCCACTCTGTGTGTGATTTAATGACAGACATTTTCCTTTACTGTCTTTTCCTTCCTATTGACTGCAACTTGACGGAAAATTTTCATCTTGAAACAAAAGCTATTTCGAAGGTAAAAAAAATTTCCTGGGTATTAAATTAATTCTCCTTATAAAAAAATCTGTAAATTACTTTTATGCTTTGACTTTGTATTTGCTTTTTTTTTTTGTTATTTCCTAATTTGCATTTTGACATACTTTAAGACGACGACGCTTTAACAGGCATTCGATTTTTTATATCCAATAAAGGCAAAATACTTAGTTACATGGATAGTGTTAAGATTTTCTGTTTATTTTCTGTTTTTTGCTCTTCTCAAAATACAGTAGAACCTTCATCCATCGTTTTTAAAGAGTGCGGAATAAAAAATGATGAATGCGGATTACTTACGGAAAAACACTGTGTATGTGCATTACTTATGCATGCAGTGTATACAATATGCTAATAAATGCTAAATCGTTGCATACTAAACTTTAAAAGAAATAAATCGAAGTTATAGAAATTTTATATTTATTTCAAAAAACAATAATTTTGTTTGATTTTTTGTTATTTTTTTTAATTTAAAAAATAAAATTTCAAGATATGCAACACTTTTTTGGATATTTTCTGTAAATTCATATACATATACAAAAATTCATACGATTTCAAATGCCGTTGCTTCGCATACAGACTTAGCAATCATGGGGGCTCAGCTTCATCAACTCAACATGAACATTATCCTCTGCTTCTTCGCCATTTTTTTTCATTTTACGCATTCTCATACATTTCTTCTATGTTTAGGATACCATATGTATACCATTGATCAATATGTTGTAACATCTTGATCAATGTAAACATAATCACATCCTCTGCATTATTGTCGAATTCATCAACACAAATGAGTTGTTTTAGGATTAAAGAAGTATTTCCAGTTTGCATGTCATATGGATTCGCATGACTTTCAATTTCATTTTGGGGAACAGAACATTTTTACAACGATAAATGCGGGAAGACGACTTTTTGGAGAACGATGCTTGCGGTTTCGTTAACACTGTTTAAGCATAATTTGTGCAGGGACCGTAGAAATAAAACGATCAATGCGGGAAAACGATGGATGCAGGAACGATAGATCAGAGTTTTACTGTATATCGACCTTTTTAAATATTTTTTTTAACCTCTATTAGTGAAAAATTAACCTTTATTAATAATTAATTTTCTGTTTGTATTTATTTAACATTTTTAAAAAATAAAAGGTAAGTTTTTAAATCAGGTAGGGGTACTATCCTTTCCTTTATAAGATATTTCTAAAGATTATATTTCTGGAGTATAAAGTTCCGAAGAGCACCTGTTAAAGAAAGTGCCAGAGGCGTCCGGCAAGGCTTGGTACAAAAGGATGGTTTAAAAGGTGGAGGGGGGGGGGAGAATAACTGTAACTATCGACATTAAATGATGTCGATGGTTACGATCCATCCATGATTACAGGCCAAAATTTGCGAGCCTCTAACGAATGTGCTACCATGTTTATTTATGCAATTTTGCAGCAATTATATATATATATATAAAGTGGTCAACCGAGCAAAATAGACAAATACCAAGTTTTTTTAAAGTTTTCATTTATTTAATTGGAAAGCTATCTTTTGGAAACTCTGCAATTTGTTTTTATCTTACATTTAAAGCTTTTGACATTATTTAAATATATATATATATATATATATATATAAACAATTTTAATCAGTGATTAAAAAAAAAATCAATAAGAATCGTTGGCACTTGTATATGGCTAATTTAATACTTAATTAAAGTTAATGCATAATTAGTAGGGATGGGACGAATAGTGATTTGGCCGAATAGCCGAATACCGAATATTCGGCCAAATTTTAGACCGAATACCAACTTTTTTTCCAATAAAGAAAATAAATTTTGATTATATATAATTTAAAAATTAGGAGCTCATTAATAATTATTACTCTTAAATGTGCTTTTAAATGTATTTTTAAATTTGAAAAACTTAACACAAAAAAAATTATGAAATTCCATTTTATTCTTTTATCCTAATGTACATCAAATTGATTTTCAGTAAGTCAGGATGAGAAGATATTTCTATTAAAATATAAACTCTCTTTCAAAACTCACGAGGAGACAAACAATAACCGAAAATTTTCTAACCGGAAAATTTCCGAAATAACCTTTAAAAAAAAAAAGTAAATTTGAAGATGATCAAAAAAGTAAATTTGATCATTTAGAGTTTTGTCCCTAGTAATAAGCAAATTCTTAAGAACTAGACTGTTCTGAAATCAGTTGCCAAGCTTTAAATTACAAAATATATTAAAGCAAAAGGTTATGCTTAAAATAGAATGCGTATGATAACAAAATCTTTGACATTTGGCGCATACAAATTCAACTTCAATATTCCACTTATTCAACAGGCATTAAAAAGATAAACAGAAATTGATTACAACATGAATGAAGGAAGATGTAAATTAAAAATATATGTATAAATGTTACATATTTCAGTCGGTAATTATGCAAATAATTATTTTAAAATGAAAACTTAAGATAAAAAAATCATTTTGTTCAATATTTAGAATTTGTTTAAATATTTATAAAATCATCTTCATAAAGCAAGTTGTGTCATCAAATGCGTATCTAGTTTGACGCCAGTTCTGTTTTCAGATGTTACCGTTGTATTTGGAATAGTAATACTTGATATTTAATTTTGAAAATGAATCCTCGTTAAAACACCTAGTGGATAAATTTTTTCATTTCTTACTTTATAGAAAATAAGTTATGAATTTCATTAGTCTTTTTTGTTTGTGCATGGAATTTGCAGACATTTATAAATATTCGAGTGTTTTAGAATAAGGCAGTATTTTTCTTTTCTTTTTTTATAAGTGTTTTTATATGTCGAATTGTAATATATCATTCTCTAATGAAGACATTTCCCGTACAATTAAATCTCCAACTTGGGCAGCAATTTCTAAAATATCACTAACTTTTATAGGAAATACAGAAAGACTGTATATTTTGTAAGTAAGAATGAGAAGGACTTCATGTATGAAGTAGCAAATTTGGATTAGAGAAAAAAAAAATTGCAAGAAATGAAATTCTTTAAATCCTAAATTTATTTGACAAGATATCTTTCACTATTCGGCGAGATTTTAGCAATATTCGGCGAGATATCTCTAAATATTTGGCTACAGGTATTCGGTCAACAAGCCTTCAATACTCGACCAACCGAATATTCGACAAAAGGGCCGAATAGACCGAATACCGTGTAGTGGCCGAATATTCGTCCCATCCCTAATAATTAGCATAAAATAATTGGTAATTATTGATAGTAACTTTTGTACAATGCAAACTTTCGGAAATGCTATGCTCCTAAGGGCTCTATATATTTTCTAGCTGTCTGTGTTTACGATTTGCGAAGTAATCTGCATATCTTAGGTTGCTCGCACACTGAGGCAACATGAGGAAGATCAAGTACGACGTAGGGGAACAAACAGACCGACAAAAAAGAAAGGTATTTTAAATCTGACGCCTCAATATGTGACCCGCCTTACAGGTTTACACGCTTCTACTATTATAACACTGATTGTCATTCTGTAATGAAGTTTGGCTTAAGTTTTATTTAGAATTCTTATAAAATTCATGAATTTATATTTCAGGTTGTTTGACACACGTACGTTCACACAATAAAACTGTATTTTGAGTCTGAATGCACAGTTTTTTTTTTTTTTTTTTTTTTTTTTTTTTTTTTTTTTTTTTTTTTTTTAATGTCGAAAGCATTTTGTCAAATTTTATTTGTTGTATAATAAATCATATTGCTATATCTATTTACATATAAGGTTGAGATATTTCAAAATTTTAAACAACACATTTTTTTCTAAATATTTTTATTAAATAATTATTTTTTCAGAAAATGTTTTTAAGATTTCTCTTACGTTATCATCCGACTTACTGAGAGACTAAACAGAAAATCCCTAAACTGATCGCAGTTATTATTTTTATTATTTATTATTTGTTTACTAAATAATCAAAAGGGTAGGCATAGAAATTAATTGAAAAGAACTAGATTACAATTTTGAGTAAAAGCTTGCAATCTTGCTTACAATCTTGATTTCTGTCCTAAATAGTTTGTTATTGCTTTTTTTTATTGTTTTATTTTATTTATTATTTATTTTTTTTTTTTCCAAGACAAACTTTAGATTTTTCGAAAATGAATATTGTAACAAATGCTACTTTAATATCATACAAATCATTATTTAAAAACTAAACAGCAGTACCTAAAAGATTTTAGTTCTAATTTTTTTTTTATATATAATCATTTCATATCCAACAATATATCACACATTTCCAGTCAAATCTCTCTGCCAATATTTCATTTTAAATATTTATAGCTGAGAATATCGATATTTATTTTGGCTTTTGGCTGTTTAAAAAGGACTTAAACTAGTCTTTATTCTTCGCTGCGAACGATCTTGCTGTTGCCAAAGCAGCAAACTGAATCTTTAGATAACGCAATATCAGATGATGGGGTGCCGTGGAACCATTACTTGCAGCTGTGAGTTAACATAACCGCATCTTTGTTCTTTTAACTTGCAAAGTGTTGAGCTCAATATTAAAATCAATATATCACAAGATTAGGACGCATGTGGCAATGTGCCGTGCATGTTTATTACTTACTTTTTTCAGAAACAGAGGGGGGGGGGGGGGGTAGAGAGAAAAAACTTGTATAAAAGGTTAACTTTAGTTTATCATCAATCAAATATTTGCTTATAGTATGGTAGCAGTAACACATTCTTGGACTTTCTTCAAAAAAATATTAAAAGAATTTCTTTAGATCTGTTCTTGTTATTAAAGTACAGTCACCTTTCATTTATACGCGTATGAAAGAATTGATATAAAATCGCGCATAACTAAGAGGCTGTTGTATGTAGTAATTCTTTATACACATTTTGGGAAAGAAAAACATTTTGAAATATTAAAATGATGTTTAATAATATTTCATAAAAGAAAAAAGGTGCAATATCAGTATAGTGTACTTATATCCTTACACTTTCACTATAAAATTTAGTTTTAAAAAAAGTAAACGTAAAATATCAATTTACATAGGAGAAGATATGTCAATTAATCCTTTTTTAAGAAATCAGCGATGCTAGTTTGTTTTTGCTTAAGACTAGCTTGTACAATAACCTTTTCTAATGCATTAAAGGGCGTCATTGTATTTGATACTGTATCAGCATATTGAATGTAACATCTCAAAGCATCCAGAGCTTCTAAAGCAGTACCAAAGAATGGGACAATTACAATATCAGTTTGATCCTTATCATCATCTTCTCCTTCTTTTTGAGTTATCATGTCATTAAAAACTGTTTCAATGTCTTTTATAGCTGCTGATGTTGTGTTTTCATTAACAGTGATGAAATCTTGGAAAGAAAGATAATCTTGATTTATGCTGTTCCATTCTTCTTCGTCTCTTTTAAAATTATTGCTGTTGTTTTCATTTTTTGTAATGGAATAACTTCAGCATCATTTGAATGAACAAAATCCGCTTTTCTAAAGCAGTTAGAAGTTAGAAATTGTTATGGCTGATATGTTATTTCAAGAAGAAACCAACATTATGCATGGATCTAAAATCTACATTTTCTTGAATTCCTTTTTCTGCTCTTATGATTGCGCGATTGATCTCTTATGCATTCTTCGCACCAAAGTTTTCTTCTACTGCGTTTCAACTGACCTTATTATACCTGGGTCTAATGGCAGGAGTCAGCTAGTTACAGTTTGCTAGGGAAAGTAAAACTCGTGTATGTGTCATCAATGGGAGATCTAAAAGATGGGTTTAACACTGATCCAAACATAACAAAACTTTTTTTTTCTTTTTTTGCCTCTTCATATAAAATTTCTCCCCCCTCCCCAATAAAAAAAAAAATAAATAATAATAATAATAATAATAATAATAATAATAATACAGCTCATATTCAAAATATTAGAATAATTACCTTTTTTTTAGAAATTGAAAATATCGTTTGGTAATTTAATGTCTTTTAATGAAAATATGCAAACGATATTTTTATTAAGAACTTATTGTTGATTAAACTTACTTGTTATCTTAAATTTAATATCATTTTTGAAAAGATTAATTGCAAAAAAAATTATTTTGAAAAGTCAAAATATTAGAATATTTATTCAAGTGGTTCAAAATATTAGAATATTTCACATTAATTCTCCTTTAATTATTACCAATTCTTAACTGGTGGCATCATTGATTAAATTCAGACTATTTTATTTAAAATCAGTATTCTTTTTTGCAGTTTGTTTCTTTTTCGTCTTAAAATGGGCCGTGTGAGTGATATTCCTGAATCTACTAAACTTCGTATGGTTGATTTGTATCGGCACGGTAAAAATCAATGTTTTATAGCGAATTATTTGCATTGTTCGCAATCGAGCGTTAGTAAAATACTAACACAATATTCAAAAATTGGAAAATTTCAAAATAATCGCCGAAATGGTGGCCGAAAACCAAAAACATCTGCTAGAGATGACAGGAAACTGAAGCGTATAGTTAAGAAAAACCGTTTTAAAAGTGTGCGATTCTTGCACCGAAAATGGAAAGAAGAAGGAGTTGAAGTTTCTACATCGACAACATTAAGACGTCTCCATAAATTTAAATTTGAATCTCGTGTACCGAAAACAAAACCTCTCATGACTGCAAGACATAAGATTGCGTATAAGATTGAATTGGTGTAAATCAAGACGTTTATGGAGCAATGAAGATTGGAAAAATATATTATTTAGTGATGAAAGTATGTTTTGTGTTTCATATGGTAATCAAGGTATTCGAGTTTGGAGAATGAAGCAAGAAGCATTTGATAAAGAATGCCTTAAACCTTCCGTAAAATTTGCTGCTAGTGTCATGGCTTGGGGTTGTATGAGTGCAGAAGTACCTGGAAAGTTATGCATCGTCTACGAAAAGGTTAACTCTCTGATATATCAAGAAATTTTAGAATATTACATGATTCCATCATCAGAAGATTTATTTGAAGATGATTTCATCTTTCAACAAGATTTAGCGTCCCCGCATACCTCGGTGTCAACTAAGAATTGGTTCCGCCAACGCAACATTAAGGTACTTCCTTGGCCACCAAATTCACCAGATCTTAAACCCATCGAAAACTTATGGTGTATAATGAAGGAAAAACTTCAAGAAAATCCTCCTTCAAGTAAAACTGAGTTAGTGGCACGTATAAAATCTATTTGGGCTAATATTGATAGAAATGTTTGTAAACACCTTGTATATAGTATGCAAGATCGATTGTACGCTGTTATGAAAGCTAAAGGGGATGCTACAAAATATTAACTACCATTTACTTCATATTCATAAGGTAATATTGTTGCGTAAAATAAAATATTCTAATATTTTGAACCAATCTAAATTTTATTCTAATATTCTGGTGTGTTTAAGGAAGCTGTATACTTTATTTATTGTGCTGTATTTTATATTTTATAAATGTTAAAATCATATCTAAACATTACAGATTTAATTTATAAGAAATTTAATTGCATTTACTTAGTATAAAAAATAAATAAATGACAAATAATTTTTTCTTATTACTTTTTCTCAATTATTCTAATATTTTGAATATGAGCTGTAATAATCTTATTTCTGCGTGTAACTGAGAGAGACTATTCAAAGGGGCGTTTATAAGTGAGAGATTTATAGCATTATTTTCCTATTCCTCTTGACGGAAATGCCTATAACTGAGAGACGCTACCATTTTCAAAGAGAAAATAAAAGCAAACAAACAGTTTATTAATAAATAAATAAATAACAATAGCCGGGCTACCATGTGAGGCACATATAATTGCCATTTTGTTGCAATCGCACCTATGTTGTGCGTACACGACATCTGTGTCTATTTCTCTAACAGAATCTTCTAATTTGGCAAAAAATTAAACAATTAAAATAAATTATGAATAAAAGCATTATGATTTAATGCTTAGTATACATTCAAGGGAGACCAAACTGGTCGCCAAGGGCAGCTAGTGATTTAGAATTTTGATATCTCATGCTAGATTTTCTCTGAATATATACTGTTTTAATATGAAAGAATTTCTTTGCTATTAAAAAAATTGTAGGCAAAGAGAGGATCTTGTTTTAAATAAATTACTATAAAAACATTGCTATCGCATTGTTAATAAAATACTGACCTATAATGTACTGTAAAAGGCTGAAAATGGCTCGTTCAGTTCATAAGTATTGTTTTTATTATAAAAAGTACTGTTACGATTCCTATAAATCAGTGTAGTGAAACCATATCTTTGATGAACTTTGGGAACAAAGTCCGTGTTCAATTCTTAATTATAATTGAAATTTGTATCTATAATAGAAAGCGAGATTTGGAGAATATTCTGGGTAATGTAAAATAAGCATTTCACATCAGATTGCTCTGGCGAAGCTATAAATATGAATATTATATGTCATTCATTCCATGAAATTTCCAATCTACAGTCTTAATGTTCGCTTTTTTTTCTATGTAATATCTTGTAGTAAATGCTAAGCTTATTCCTTTCAAAAGAACCCGCTCAATTATTTATACTTTTTTTCTTTACCCATACAGAGCAATTATTACTTATAAAATATTATTTAATTTTGGATATTTTTTTAATTTTTAAAATTATATTTAACAAAAATATCGATTTTTTAGTTCTCATGAAAGTTTGCATTTTCCTCCTTCGACTGCGGGAAAATATTAAAAGCGCAGTTCTCAAAACGTTCTCCTCTTAAATTTAAATTTAATTAACATTTACAACGAATGAAAACAATTTTTAACATGAATAAAATTGTCGGAGTAACTTGTCGAATTAATCATCGCTTAAAAATCTTTTAAGAACCAGCCATGCGTCATACATGCATATTTAATTTCATAACGAGAAGAATCTAAAAATAGTAAATTAGAAACTGAATAAACAGGCTGTTGAATTTTTTAAAATTGTGATGCGGTGCTCAGAGGAATTTGTTGCAAGATATTAAATAGGATTTGATATTCAAATTTTAAATGATAATTACGCAATAATTTGATCATTATTAATGATTTTTATTTATTTATTTATTGAAAGTCATTATGTATTAAACAAGAATCATGTCATTTGATTATATAATAAAAAGAATATTGCCCAGTTAAACTGATGGCATTGAGCTCACAGGCTACGCATACTAATTGTACATTACAGCCTTGTATTTTCGTTAATTCCGTTCGAAAAAAAAAATTAAGAAGGGGAAACAGCTCTCCCCTTTCTCCTTTTTTATACTTAATCATTGAACTTCCTAAACTATCAAGTACATGCTTTATCAGATTAAAAAATCTATATCCAAAATTCAGAGCAAATCGGATAATTCTTAATAAAAACCCATTTAGCATTTATATAATTTAAGAGGAGTTATACCCCTCTTTTATACTTAACCATTAAACTTCCAAAACTATTCAGAGATTTGAACGAAATCTGACAATTGTGATTGAAAAATCCATTTATGCAAGTTAAGGGGAGGTGCATTAGAACCCCCGTTCCCCCTGTTTATACTTATTCAATGAACACCTAATAACAGCCACGGACTCGCCTCATTAGAATGATCCTATATCTAAATTTTGAACGAAAACTGTTAATTCTGCATGAAAATCCCGTTTATATCAATTAAGGGGGGGCATGAGCCCCCCGTTCCCCCTGTTTATACTTATACAATGAACACATAATAACAGCCACGGAATCGCCTCATCAGAATGATCCTATATCTAAATTTTGGACAAAAACTGTTAATTCTGCATGAAAAACCCATTTATATCCATTAAGGGGAGGAGCTGAGCCCCCCGTTCCCCCCTTATACATATCGAATGAACTCCAAAAACTAATCAGGGAAGCGCCTTATCAGGATATACCTATATACAAAATTTCAAGTGGATCCGATATTTTTATCAAGTTATCGCGTTACGCACGAACATACAGAACGGACGGGCACATAAGCTCTCAGGCTATGATAGCCTGTGAGCTAAAAACCGTTAATTATAAGAACTGTTGAGATTTTACTTCTGAATCAGCCTTATTTTTTAAAATTATTTAACTATTATAGGGAAGATGATGAACTTTGGGTTGGGACAGACAGGTTTCGATACTGCATTTTGTGCCCCCCTTTTCTTGAAGGGGAGGGTAATTTTTACACAATGAATGTTACATTACCTATGACTTCTTCACTTAATAAATAAATAAGCAACTGAAAGAGGTGCCTCCGAAAAAATATTCTTTCTATTTCAAATCCTTTCGGGCCCAACTTTTTTTTTTTTTTTTTTTTCAAAAAAAAAAAAAAAAAAAAAAAAAAAAAAGATATTTTATGTTAGTAACATTAACAATACTTATACAAATAGATTAATTTGAGTTTAACGAATATTTCATCGCCAAACATAACGAATGTTGTTGTTTTGCGTATACCATTCAATTCATATTCATATGATAATAAGCTAAGGAAGAATTTTTGGAGATGTTTTAGAAAATACAGTCGAGTTTCTATATAACAAAATCCATTGTTCGAGTAAAAAATTCGTTATATAGAGAATTTCTTTGTATGGAGAATAACGTTAAAATTCTTATTTAATGTGTACATTTTGAACAATTGTAATTTTGATGTGTTTAATTAAGAATTTGTTCATAACTCTGCTTAAAATATCACTATCAGTAAGTACTGTATCAGTACTGTGCACTAGTGAGATTATAATCCACTTCCCAAAAAATCTGAGAGATATTTTTGACATCTACGCATTCCTTAATTGATTTCCATTTCTCTTTTTAAGTCTGCACAAGTCGCATTTTCTCCGTCCGCAGAATCCACATTATCCTCTAGTATACAAAATTCGGCAGCAATTGTAAATTGTGTTTTCTTCAATTATGCCCATTGATCCCGTTCTTATAACTATCAAATTGACACTGTTTTGAGAAGGATGTTGAAAGGTGTGTGGGAGGACGAGGAAAGGGGGGGGGGTGAATTTGCTGATCTTAAAGAACAAGGAGATTCAAGCAGAGAAATAATATAAAAAATCTCACTGAAAGATAGCACTGAAAGATAAACTACGAATAAGTGATGGAAAATTGATTTCGTGTGATTTCGAAGCTTTTTTACAACTGAATAAAGAATATTTTATGAAAATATTCGTTATATGGAGATAAATATTTCGGTATATAGAGACTTTTTAATGTAATCATGGGAAAAGGGGAACGTTCCTACTAAAAATTCGTTATTTAGAGAAATTCGATGTATGGAGTTTCGTTATAGAGAGACTCGACTGTATTATATTACAGCAAGATTTAACTGCTATTACAGCCTACTAGGTGTGGACTGGGAATAATGAACATAGCTCGTGAGGGCAAGCAGAGCCTCCTTTTAATTCGAATAAACGTATACACCAGGGCTGTCCAACACGGCGCCCGCGGGCGCCACGGCGCCCTTTGGAAGATTTTCTGTTATTAACATTTTTTAAATATAAAAGTCCATTTAAAAAGATGCATTATTTAAACTCCTTCATATTTGTTTAAAAGACACTTTAAAAACTTCTATAAGTGTATTTCAAGCAGAAAAAAATTAAAATGCAATTTAAAAATTTAATCATGTGTAGTTAGATTTCATCACTAACATATAGTAATTCTTTATGAAAAATGTTATAAAAACTGAGACAATAAAAATTAGTAAAAGTTGTCAATAACTTTTTTAATATGTTAAGATATGAAATGTAGAAAAATAAGTGCACCCCTTTACCTTCGTTTGTGCAAGAATTCAGCTTTTTTTTATGTTACTGTTATTGTTGCTGTTATGCTGGCCTGTTGTAGTTTTATAATTTGGGTAAACGGGTTTAATTTTTCTTCCAGACCTTAAAATGATTGGTATTTTTCCTATTTTGTTAAAATAAATTATTGTGCAAAATGATTTCAACCAGTGAAAGGTCTTTCAGGCAATCCCTTTAGAAACACCCATGTATTGGTCATTAATATGTCTGTCTTTGTTTTCGTACTTTCTATAATGACATATTTACATCTTCAAAATAAATCGAGGAGTATTTATTCATCATTAAAAAAATTTAACATTATCTCTGATTACCATTTTAATTCAATCAAAAGCCAGATTCAAGTTTCTGGTTGCTTCCACTACAAAAAATTTTGAGATGGTGCTTTACAAAAAAATGCACAGACACAATTCAAAATTTACTACAATTTGCAGTTATTTAGATTTTTTTTCTTTTTTTACATGAAGATCTAGATTCACATTGGGCCAGTGGCGTAGCTAAGGGGGGCAAGGGGGGCGTTCGCCCCGGGCGCCGAGGCCTAGGGGCGCCAAATTGAGAGAAATTGTTATATATCTATATTGGGGTGGGGGCGCAAAATTTCTTGCTGGCCCCGGGCGCCAAAAAACATGACAGTAGGTGGCTACGCCACTGCATTGGGCCTTATGTCTTCTAGTGCGATATGCATTTACATGTGTGTATCGTGCTAATACTGTGATGTAATTTTGTTGCATGTCTGAGCCCTGTTAATGATGGCGCCCTTCATTGTTTGCCAAAAGCTGAAATGCGCCCCTGCTTAGTGAAAGGTTGGACAGGCCTGGTATACACCGTTGAGCTTGCTTAGTGATGTACGCCTTTTAAACTGTCTTACCTGTCTTACTCGATGGGAGCAGTCTAAAACAGAGTAAATGGTAACATAAAAGAAAATAACATTAGAAAATTTATTTCTTGTAGAGAATAAATTATATTCAAATGTTGATTAGCTATAAAAATCTGGACTACAAAAACAAAATGATAATTAAATTATTTTAAAGAAACATTGTTTTTAATCATTAAAAAATATTTTTTTCTTCTCTGGTTTTTGTCTAATTATTAATTTTCATTCTGTTTTATTTAACTACCATGTGCAATTATAACGTCGATTCAGAAAAAGACATTATGTAATTTAATATAACTAATTAAAAGAAAATAATTTTTCTAATAATTTCGCTGTACTGTTTTTTCCCTTTAAATCAATCTAACATTTTCTGTAAAGTTTTTTTTTTTTTTTTTTTTTTTCAGTTCGTTGAGAACATGCCACTCGATTTGTTACCATAGAAACCCGCCGCTATTCTATTTAGCAGATGGCTTCATTTTTCAAGCAGAAGTTTTGTAATAAAGATTTAAGGGGGGTGCAGGCCATCAGAAATCGGCTAATTAACGTTTCTCGGTCATATATTTAAAAAGGAGTGATTTATACACGGCTGGGCTGTTTCGAGGACTTGTGCAAAAAATTAAATAAGAAAAATTCACAAAATTATTTTTGTCAAAATGCATTTTTAATGTCATCGTTCCAAAGACTAGTTGCTTGCTGCCCGTGGATCATTAGGTAACTTATTTGAACTCTTGAAACATGAAAGAAGAAACCTAAAATTATTGATCCAAACGCTAGATTTGAGGAGGAAAAAATTAAATAAAAAAAATATATATAAACGAAATATCCAAAAATTTGCAATGCAGTTTTTAAAGATGTAGGAATGGAATGAGAAAAGAAATAATCTAGAATTTATCAATCATTAAAATCAGTGGCTGTTCTTATCAGAATTTCAAATGGCCAAAATTTGCTTTTATGCATTGAATAATTATAGTTATTATAATTATTGTAGTTAGTGTTTTTGCTCATTAAGTAGCTTTCAAGACATTTTGTAGAGTTAGGATTTAATAAAGAACACACACACACAGGATTTAATAAAGAACACACACACACACACAAACACAAACACACACACACACACTCTCTCTCACACACACACACACACACACACATATATATATATATATATATATATATATATATATATATATACAGACGAGCCTCTATATAACGAAATCCATCGTTCCAGTAAAAAATTCGTTATATAGAGAAATTCGATGTATAGAGTATGATGTTAAAAATAGTATTTAATGTGTAAATTTTGAACAAATATTATTTTTGATCTTTTTAATTAAGAATTTGAAATGTTTAAAAGTATATATTAACCTAACATTTTATTTCTTACTTATTTAAGCAGTTTCAAAAAAGAGAAAAGACATTTTTGAAAGCTTGATGAAAATCAAATGAGGAAGACTTACATAAATTTCAGAGGAAGAAATCTGTAATTTTTTGTTGTTTTGATTTTAAAATTACAATTGTTACGCTCTCAAAAAAAATTCTCAAATTTTAGCAAGGAATGAAAAATTGTAGTTGATATTTTCCTCCATTTGAAGGTATCTCTTATGTGCTCTCATTGATTCCTCTCTTATATGTGTAACAATTCAATTGACTGTGTTTTGAGAAGGATGTTGAAAGGTGTGTGGGAGGTGGGATGAACTTGTTAGATTTAAAGAATAAGGAGAGAAGTAATATTTATAAAAAAAAAAAAAAAAACCTCTCCACTGAACGATAAATCAAAAATAAGTGATGGAAAATGATTCCATATGATTTCGAAGCTTTTTTAAAACTGAATAAATTAAGATCAATTTATGAAAAAATTCGTTATATGGAGATAGATATTTCGCTATATAGAGTCTGTTTTTAATGTAATCATGCGAAAAGGGGACCGTTCTTACTAAAAATTCGTTATATGGAGAAATTCGATGTATGGAGTTTCGTTATATAGAGGTTCGACTGTATTCAATAATGAAGACATTAATATTAAAATACCACGTACTTGATCAAAATGCCAGATTAGGATGTCAGATACAGTTTAAAAAGACTTACTAATTATTTTATTTTATTTACACTACTTAATATTTTTTTGAAAAAAAAAAAAAAAAAAAAAAAACTTATCGCATTAAATAATTAAACATTTTATTTTTAGGACAATACACACACACACACACACACACACACACACACACACACACACACACACACACACACACACACATATATATATATATATATATATATATATATATATATATATATATATATATATATATATAGGACGATTACATGTATTCAGTATTACGTGTAATAGTCTAATTTTTTCTCTTAAACAGTTAAAATCGTTCATAAAGTCATTTAATGAAAATGCTATTTCTCCCTATTGAAATAAGTATTATGAATAAAATTTGAATGACTATTTGCATAGCAACAAACTTTTCGAAATTTTATTTCGACTTTTACCTTAAGAATTTTTTTTTAAACTTTTCTTTAGTTAAGTTACTTAAGTTTTCTTTTTTCTTTTCTTTTTTTTTTCTTTTCTACACTTTACTAAAATTGTTTCAAATAGTATTTCATTCCTAATTCCTCTTTCAATATTGAACATTCTGCGATTTAATCTCTCCATGCAGATTTATAAGGAATAAGTTTTGAAATCGCTAGGAAGGAGAAAAAGCAATAAGATTTTTTTCCATTTTGTCTTCCGAACCCACTGATTACTAAATAAATATGGATAATCTCAAGTATTATAACAGATAATTTGGTTTATTAAATAGTTATAAAATATTAACTTTTATGACATTTTAAAAGTAAATATAATATGTAAGAATGTTTCCTTTTCGATGTATTATTATTTTCATACTTTTAATAAATATAATCTTTATACGTAGTATATGCAGAGATATGTAATAAAGGTATTCAAAACACCTTTTTGGAGTCTTAATTTAATGCATTCTGCTCGATGTGTATGTATTTTTCTTTTAGACGTATTTATTGCCTGCATAGTTGCTTTCTAGCAGTTATAAAAACTTATTGGTTTGATAATATTTAAAAAAGTTTGTAACTTTTTTCATAGAAAATATTTATAAGTGTATTAAAATTATAACGCAAATTGAATGTAAGTTGTCTATAAATCAACTCTTAAAATAATAATAATAATAATAATAATAATAATAATAATAATAATAATAATAAAGTCGGCCGGTGTTTTTTAGCTAGGCTATAATTTTTTATAATTCTGGTTCTTATCAATCGCTTGATTTCCAAATGGTCTTCACAAATGTAACCTGTCTATTTTGTTTTTTCTATGTGAAATCAGATTTTTGTGGTTTGTGTTCTAGTGGGAAACGCTATTTTTTAGCATCGTATGTTGTTGGCATGTAAAACAGTGTAATGTACATATTATATATGTGATACGAATGCATTTTGTAAGGTATGCAAACAATCTACTTTTACCAAGACCAGTTGCCTTGGAAATTAAAACAATAAAATTTTTTAAAACTAAAAAGTAGAAAATATAAGTAAAAAAGAAAAGAGTTAAATAATTTATTATTTTTTAAAATCTAAATCGTTTAATATTAATTTAAATTAATTATGACTATACGTTAAGAAAACAACTAGAAATCATAAATTTATATTGTTTCCATATTTTTTGTCTTTTGCCATATCTTGAAAATGAAACAGAGTAAACATTATAATTTAAATAAATGTTCTATTTCGCGCTTTCTATGAAGCATAAATCAAACACAAAGAAAAAGAAAAAAAACAGTCGCTTTTACGGAAATTGTACTGGTAATCGGGACGCCAGTACAACTTAGTGTTTTTTAACGGAAATATTTCCGTAAATTCTAGAAAGTTCTCCGTTTTTCGGTGTTTATTCTGGAATTTACGGAAATATTTCCGTTAAACACATAAAATAATACTGGCCTCCGGATTACTAGTACAATTTTTGTAAAATCGTTCTTTTTTTTCAGTGAAGTGGTGATTTTTTTACAATCAAGGTCTACGCTAAATTAACGTATTGTCAGGGCATGGCCAACTAGATAGATAACAGCCTGCGCATTTCTCTAAAAAAAGCCGAAAATGTTAAGGTGGTTTCAACTTCAAACCCTGAACCCTGAACCATTTCATTGGACCGCTTGATGAAAAACATGCCAAAATTAGCATTGAATAAGCTGATTTCTGTTCTGAGCACATGGTCTTTGTTTTGGTTCAGGATTTGCACGATTGGTCAGAATAACTTGGGCAGGGTATCAGAGTCCTCTGGCGGGAAACTTCGTACATTAATCTCAAATAGGTGTGTCGTATTAGATCTAGTTGGCCATGGTCAGAGAAATGTTTTGGAAAACATTGATTATCATCATTCGGCGAAATTTTAATGAAGACATTTTAAAGAAATTTTAAAGAAAAACATTGACTACTTACAGTTTTTTTAAAGCTATTTTCATTTTTATGTTTAATATACACATTACAATGTTTACATTTTATTTAATTAGACACTTTTTCACGTTAAGTTACGTTTTATGGCGAATATTTTATATAAAAAAAAATCCTCCACGTAAATAAATTAATTAAATACTGTTTGCGCCAGTCCAATTATTAGTTCTTAATCGAAAACGTTGCTTTAATCTTTTATTTGACAAGGGAAAGGTTCAATTAAAATAAAGTTAGTTTCTCTCACCAAAACTGATTAACGTCATAAATTTTTGATAAATATTTACTCTCCTGGAAACAACCACACTTCGTATTTGGGTCCTTTTTAGGATGAGCTGACCGATTTATCATTATTAAGTTTTAGAAATTAATTTATATGCTAATATCAGGGGTGCAGAATATGTCCGATCCAGCGATCTAGGATAGGGGGAAATTTTAACTATTTGGGGAAATTTTCCAGAATCATACACAATTGATTTTAACAACAAATTCCATAATTTCCAGAGATTAAAAAAAAAAAAAAAAAAAAATCATTACAATTAAAAAGAGCTGTATGGCGACCTTCACAAAATCGATCTCAGAATAGTTATTGTATGTACCGTATATCAAGGGTGATTCTGGATGAATTTTCAGACAATTAAAAAAAAAAAAAAAAAAAAAAAAAAATCGGTCATCAATATGAAAACTCGGACATAAAAGACCAAGAATCACAAAGGCCCAAAATTACCGAAAAAACGCGAATTTCGTCACAAAATCACAAAATAATCACAATGTTTGTCAAAAGATCGTGAGAAAACCAAAAGTTTTCTTAAAATGGGCTAAATAACAGCGATTTTCGTCAAAATATGGCAAAATAACAGTGGCAAATTTTGTCAAAAGACCTCAAAATAAAAGCGAATTTCATCAAAAGCTACCCCCCCCCCCCCTGCGCGCCTTCTACTCTGCTGTAACCTTTCAGAAAAATTGCTGTAAATTTTAGAATTTTGTTTTTTTTTCCCAGAATCATATGCCATATCAGAATCATGGCCAAAATGTACATAAGTTGAAAAAATATTGGAAAAATAAATTTTCTATACCTACAGTAATACAGTATTTACCTATAATATACTGTAAAATTTTAGGGAAATTTTCATGTGGATTGGGGGAAATGGTGGGAATAGAAACATTTTCTGCACCCCTGGCTAATATTAATAGCAAAAATATTTTTTTAGAATGAAGAAAGATTTCTTATTTATATTATAATGATGTCTTTGGACAAGATAATTTGTAAAAAAGTTAAATCACAATTGAATTTTAGCAGTCAGTGATATTTCTACAAAAATTTGAAAATTACGAAAATTGAAAATTTTGCCAGTCACTTATAAAAATCGCGAATTTCATTGATCGAGTGCTGAAAAATAGCGTATTTTGTCGATGAGGCGTGGAAAAATCGCAAATTCCGTTGTTCAGGAATGAAAAATTGCGAATTTTGCCGATGAGGCGTGGAAAAAAAAGGAAAAGAAAAATAGCAAATTTTGAAATCGCGAGTTTTGTCGATCAGACAGGGAAAAATCTCGAATTATGTTGTTCGGACGCGAAAAATCTCACTTTTCGTTGACTGGCAAGGAAAAATCGTCAGTTTTCTCGATGATACGTAAAAAATTTCTCATTTTGTTTACAGACTGCTGAAAAGTCGCCTTTTTTGTCTATTTATCGCGCGAAAGAAACGCGAATTTCGATGATCAGCCACGAAAAAAATCGAAAGCATCGTCACTCGGATATGGAAAAAGCAGAGGTATTATATTAAAGTTATAATCGGGGGTCCACGCTTAATTAACGTATTGTCACGGAAATGTTTTGGAAATGATTGATTACCATCATGAAGACCATCATCTTTGATTATCATGATTACCATTTGTGGACCATAATCATTACCATCATACCCATCATTACCATGATTACCATTTTAAAGAAAAAAATTGTCTACTTCTAAAGGTTATTTTTTAAAAAGCTATTTTCATTTTTATGTTTATTATACACATTACAATTTTTACATTTTATTTAATTAGATACCTTTTCACATTAAGTTACGTTTTATGGCGAATATTTTATGTAAAAAAATACTCCACCTAAATATGTTAATTAAATATTGTCTGCATCAGTTCAATTATTAGTTCTTAATCGAAAACTTTGCTTTAATCTTTTATTTGACAAGGGAAAGGTTCAATTAAAATAAAATTAGTTTCTCTCACGAAAACTGATTAACGTCATAAATTTTCGATAAATATTTATTCTCCTGGAAACAACCGCGCTCCGTACTTGAGTCCTTTAGAATGAGCTGGCCGATTTATTATTATTAAGTTTTAAAAATTAATTAATATGCTTATATTAATAGCAAAAAAAAATTTTAGAAGGAAGAAAGGCTTCTCATTTATTACTGTAATGTCTTTGAATAAGATAAATTGTAAAAAAGTTAAATCACAATTGAATTTTAGCAGTCAGTGATATTTCTACAAAAAATTCTAACTAATCGTTTAGTTTTCGATTTCTTATTTATTTTAAATGTTAATCAATTACTTCATGATTTTTAATATTTTCCAAAATAATTGAAAAAGTGTTTATGAAATCGATTTATGTGTCTGTCCGTGCTCTAAATTTCGTAAATATACCGGATTGATTTGTAATTTTTGTATGTTATTGAGGATAGCTTTAGAATGTTCAGTATTGAAAAATATGTAACTGATATTTGTTTACATGGATGCACAAAAGATTTCCATTACATTATAGGCTATAGGTAAAAATCGTTTGGGGGGGGGGGGGGTTGGGTAGGTTGGGATATATATATATGGGTCATTTTCAAAAAACTTGTACATTTTGGAAATTTTTCACACGAAAAAAATTTTTTTTAATGCAACTTATAAAAATATTAGATGATACTAAAACATTTCTGGTATATAAAACTGAAGACAGCAGTTCACTTTTCGATTTGGAACGTCAAATAAAAAATAAAGTATGAACTTGCAACAGTAAAATGCTCCCCTCTGTTACCAACAGTCAAAAATTTTTATTTAAAAAAATAAAACACCTAAAACAGTAAATATCACATTTCCTTTAATTAAGTGATTGCTACTTTCAGAAAATTGTAACTGTTGTTTTGTTATGATTATTTTTATTTTCGTAAAATACAAAGGATTTCCTCTCTGTTACTTTTTTGGAAAAATCATAATTTTAATTAAATGTGCATTCACATTTTTTCAGTTAAATTATAAAAAAATATTACATATATTAAATATTAGTTAAAGTTACACAATTAATTATTCAAAATGACGATTGATAAATTTTTTAGTGAAATAAACCAACTTAAATTGACGGTAACAGAGTGGGAAAAAAGTAACCGAAGGGAACGCTGATTGATAGTGGAGTGATATTTGATGTGGCATATATTTTTTTATAAGTTTATATCATGTATTGTATACGATCTTAATGTTTCAAACATATCCAGCAAGAATTTGAGATTTTTACAAAAATTACTATTGGAAAATAGTGGTATTTGGCAGGGCATTCTCTTTTGTAAATTTATATCATGTGCGATGACAAACGCACTGCTTAATAAAAAAAAAAAAAAATCTCATCATATATTAGTCGAGGTAGTGGTGCTTTAAAGCAAGAATTTAAGATTTTTGCAAAAAATACTATTAAAAAATAGTGGGATTAGACTAGGCAATTTTTTTATATAACTTTTTATTAAGTGTTATAAGCTATCATGAAGTTTCAATGTTTCCAACAGATCATGGCAGAATTTAAGATATTTGCAAAAAGACTACTATTCGAAAATACTGGTATTTCACATAGCATTGTTTTTATAAATTTTTATCATATGTTATAATCTGTGTTTCAATTTATAACAGCTTGCCTTAGATTTTCAAATTTTAACAAATTCGCGTGCCAACTGGATGACGCTTTAACCTAACAAATAACGATTTTTACAAAAATTATTATTTTAAAATAGTAGTATTTGAAGCGGTGTATCTTTTTTATAAATTCTTTTCTACTTAAATAATAATCTTTCCTTCTTTAATACATTTTTATCATGTGTTATGAGATATCCTAAAATTTGAAACAGAGCAAGCAAGAATTAAAGGTTTTTGCAAAAATTAATATTCGAAAATAATGATATTTCACGCTGCATCATTTTTTTATAAATAAGTAGTGTTGATTCATAAATATAAATGACTACAATTAAAGAAGCATTTTGTTTGCGAAAATTAAAGCCTAATGTTTATGGCAACTAGCTCACCACAAAAACTACTATTTTATATTTAAAAAGAAAAATGCATATTTTTAATTCTGTTCTAGGAACATGAAACGAGAATGTGCAGCCTTCAAGAACAATGTTTAAATAAACTTGGTTTTTTTAGTAGTTTCTTACTCTGTTCCACTTTGTTCCACTCTGTTACCATAAGCATGGTAACAGAGGGGAATGGTAACAGAGGGGAAAAAAAACCGCAAATAATTTTATCAGCACAAAGTGAATTAAAAACAAGAAAAACTAAGCCTATTTATTTAAGAAGCACCATTTGATCTTATGGTTAAAATTTTATAAAAGTATTAAAAAAATAAATTTCACATAAATAAGCTGGTAACAGAGGGGAAACTGAATAAAACATCCTTATCTTGTAAATGCTTTAGTTCAACACCACGGTGAAAATAACTTAATAATTAAAAAAATGGTGGCCTCATCTAAAATTAGACTGTTCAAAGAACTGCAGAAGCTTATGTTGAACACTTAGTAGTAATAATTTATTACAATAAATATGGTAACAGAGGGGAAAAAATCTGGGGACAACGATAAATTGTTCCATTTTTATAAAATAACAAGTTTTTAAAAATATATTATATGGTCTATGCTACACATAAGACATACAACAATTGTCACAACTGAAAAAATTAACACTTTTGACAATTGATTTATAATTTTATAGCAGTTGAAAAAGTAAAAAGGGAAGAGGGGACATAGCATTTTAGCTATAGCTGACACATTGAAACCATAACTACACTAATATTATTTTTAATGTCTGATAATATTTAGCCCACATTTACTCTAAACAGTTAGACAATTAATGTAAATGCTTAAATTTTATTTTTAAAACTTTATTTTAGTTATTAAAAATTCTTAAAGTTGGGGGACATCGAATGTACAAGTTTTTTGAAAATGACCCATATATATATATTTTTTTTTCCAAAACTAGGGCTTTTTCGCAATTCTAGCGGAATCTAATAGCTGTTCATCGCGTTTGAACAATGGTTTGGACTTCACTGTAACTGTAACTGAGCAAAGTAATATTAATTTACTGTATGATTACTTTTACCAAAACATTTAACTTTTACCAAAACATTTGATACAACAACATTTCCTTTTAAAGATTCGGAATTTTATTATATCAACTTCAAAATAAAACAATTTTCGTTCCTGAGGTTTACTACAAGTTACTTCCTGTATAATAGAAAGTAGATAGTATTTACAGGAACACACAAAAGATTTCGGATACTATACTGTATCGAAAATACTGTATACTATTCCACTAAGATCTGAATATTTTTAAAACTTCACTATATCACGAAAGCACCTATTTGCTATGTTTCACGTGCAATTTCCAACTTGTTCATTTTAAGTAAGCGCTCTATTAATATCCCAGTTAAATAACATAAATTCATATATTTTCTGTCAAAATATCTCTCAGTATGGTCTCCAATATTTATTCCTCATATACAGGAAATATATTGGAATTGTATCATATAATTAACAATAATTCGTAATAAGACAAGTTATTTACGTTTTGAATGTTTTCATTTGTAATATTTATTCATAATTACTTAAACGTCACATGGGATTGCATCAATCGCTTCTAACTGAATAAAAATCACGTTTTTTCTGAAATAAAAGCAAACATTCCATTCTTATGATATAATCAAATTATTTCAATTGTTTAGAGCCACGCAAAATTTTCAGCTCTTTTTTTTAACATATACCTTAAATAAATAAAATTAAAATGTGTAACTGTTTATTAAAATATACCTTGAATACTTTCTCGAATTGTACTTTAGACTTTTCTCCAAAATTTATGACTAATGTCAAAATTCTTGTTAATGTAGTCTTCGTGTGTGTGCGTATGTATATGCATCCGCGGACGCATTGATGCAAATTAAATTGTTGAATCGCTGACACAAAATGCTTCAAATAAATAGCCATTATTTTATTTGAAATAACTCTATTCTAAAACAAAATATACTTTTCTGTGAAGAGTTAAGGTCTTATTCTCTTACTATGTTTCGTAAGTTATTATTAAATTTAATTGCGAAAAATTAAATGCAAATAACTTCTATAAACTGCAACTTCTTAATCCAAACACTAAAATGGGTAATTTTAAATAATCATCTTATTAAACTAATTGGGCTTGAATTTCCTGATTTGCTCTTTACAAATATTTTTATTTTAAATATCGCCTTGTTGTTCGTAACTGCAATAATTGAATTAATACTTTTCGGGACGTGTAACTTGATAGATTTTGTTACAGGTTCTCAAAGTGGTGCTTTTCATATTTTTTTTTTCTTTATTAAGAAAACTCTTATGCAACAATGAAAAAAGAAAAAAAAGAAGTGCTTTTTATATGCAAACAAAGAATTAATTCGATTATAATGCAAACATCCAAATTGATCGTTTATTTAATGACATTAAATTAAATTATTAAATATTTCTTTCGAAATTCCCCCTTTTTATATCGACATTTTCCATTTAGATAATATGCTTTTAGACAAAAGAATTGTTAAAAGTTTCTTTAGTTGAATTGATTCTTAAGTGCTCTTAGTAACACTTAGAGTATTTTCCAGCGCTACTGTTGTTATATGACACCAGTTGCCGTAATCAAAATTTTAACTTCGTTTTAATTTTGTTAATGTATTAAGAGATTATTCGTTCTTTGCATGGGTGTATGAAAAAAGTACCGTAATAGAAAGTATCGATTATCTATTAATGTGTACACGCATAATTTTTTTAATAGCACTACTGTTATTTTGTCATGATTAAATAATAATGTTTATAGAAATTGTCCAATATACACGCCAAAACGGGAAGGTGAGGGGGGGGGGGTGGAAGGAGAGGTCCATTTCCTCTTCCTGGATTTTAAAATCTAATTTTCTATATTGTCTTTACTTCTGACAATTTTTAATGGAAAAAAAAAAAAGAAGAAAAATAAATTTTATTTTCTGAGTTATGTAGGATAATTTAATATTAGAATAAAAAGTAACAAATAGGGATTGGGATGGGGTGGAATCTGGAATCTAAAATATCTGTTAAATTTTGGTGTGTTTGCATTTTAGTTCTTAAAAATGGGTTAGAGAAAAGGATAATGTCATGTCAAAATACTGAATTCTTTTTTCGTAGGTTGATTTTAAGAGTATAAGTTTATTTCTGGAATAGGTTCTACAATAAATAATAAGTTTTCTTAAAGCTCTATAAAATTAATATTTAAAAGAACATACCACGTGTTTATGATTATGTTACTAATAAGGATTTTAATTATTTTTTAAGGCTTCCCTACATTAAGGCTTCTGTCCCTGCAAGCGGAGATACTGGGAAGCTAATGCTAATCCTATTGCGAGGTTATTTTCTAATATCTCGTTTGCATTTCGACATTTTTAATAAATACCTTTTTTTGCATTGGATAACTAAGAGCCATCTTTACGTCTTTATTTTATTTTTTATTTTATTATTATTTTTTTCTTTTTCGATTTTGGTTGCAGATATTTTTTATAAAGTTACTTGCATTTTCAAAACCTGTTCCGAAAATGACAATGCCATTCTAAAAAATATCTGAAATCAAAATAAAAAAAAATTAAAAAGGAGCTATGTAGATATGGACCTTAGCTATTCAATACATAATAATAATAATAATAATAATAATAATAATAATAATAATGTAGGAATATAAACGAGATATTCGAAAATAATCTCCTATAAGTTTAGCATTGGCTGGCAAGTGTTTTCGCCTACAAGGAGAGGAGCCTTAAGTCAAAGCGATTGTCTTTGCTTTAATTATTGCATTGATAGGGTCCTAAAAATTTTTTATTCAGGTTTACTAGTCTTACAGCTGAAATACCAGTAGTTTTATGTAGAAAAAAATTGACTTATTTAATCGCATAATTGCAAAAATTGAATTTTTCTCACAGAAAATATTGGTGTTTACCTCGCCAAAATTCGAGGAAATTCGTTGACGTGTAGGAACCGTATTATTACATATTACAGAACAGTATACTTATTGATTACGCCTCCCGACGCTACAAAACCTCGCCTCCCGACTCCCTACACTACAAAATTCCTGATGCAAACAAAAATTTTTTTACAAGTACAACCAGTCTAAAAACTTTATTTTTACTTTTTCTCCCATATACTGTCGACTCTCATTAATTCGAAATCGGATAAATCGTATCTTCGCTTAATTCGAACTAAAGACGAAGGCCCGAATTTTTAAGGCCAGAATGTTAAAATTTTTCATTATTCGAGCTCATTTTCTCTCGACTTCGTTTGATTAGAACTAACGAGAATTCCGATTTTTCCTTTTTACCTTACTTTCACATGAATTTCAGATCCTTAAAATAACTTTCTTTCTTTCATTTTTGTTAGAATTGTTCTGCAACTAGTATATATAATCTCATTCATTTGATACTCGCTTTCTTAATGCTTCGTCTGTCCATCAATAACACTTCCAACCCTTCTTCCATTGTGCTTGTTGTTAATTAGTTTATGTGTTTATATATTTTAATTTAATATTAAGTCATGTTCTAATGATAACAGCCAAATTAAATTTAAAAAATACTATAACATTAATTTCTTTGCAATAGTATCCCTTTAAACATGTTTTCCTCTCATAATTTCTATAATTCGAACATTTCTTATGGTCCTGACGAGTTCGAATTAACGAGAGTCGACTGTATGTGTTATTTGGAATGTTGGGGCAACTAGTCTTTTACTCATGCCACTATTGACAGTTGCCAAAATTTTTTTCAAATTCTTTCTGAATACATAAATATATTTAAAAATACACGTAAAAAGGAACTGATTGGAATGGAATTATGCAGAAAAAAAAAGATTCCTTAAAAAATATTTTGATGTTTTTCTTACTTAAACATTCTAAATAAATGCATTTGATCGATACTTCCAAATTTTCTCATTCCAGATCAATTATCTATACTGGTACTGATATCGGAAACATTCTATCGAAAATTATCCTATTTAAACCGATTCCCAGCATATTTTGAAAACAATTGTTTTAATTGGAGGACTCTGTATTGTTTCCTTCTTTTCATTCTGTTCAAATATTTTCAGTGACTTGTGCGTCCCTTAATTACTTATTTCGGCTGTTTCTAGGAACATATCTGTTAAGATGTGAAAAGAGAAACTTTGAGAATCGGTTATTGAATAATTGATTTACTGTATCCCATCAAAAGGATTTTAACAAGGAATTCTCTCGTGTCTGTTAAGCGTTGCCATTGCTTTTTGATGCCTTTTAATCAGAATGTAATTCAATATCTAACATGGGATGTCATTGAATTAATTACCTGTGATAAGATTTAATTTAATCACCATGGCAAGCTAAAATCATTATCTACCATAGGATATTATTGAGTTAATTACGTATGATAGGATTTAATATTTTATTAATATCTTTTTGAAGTTATGACTCGATTTTCATAAAATTTGAAACAACTCGACGAAATTCTACAACGATTTAATAAATTAAATTCCAAACCATTCGGTAATATAGTTTTTGCACTGCCATATGCAGACAGAAAGACACACAGACGGACGAACCAGATGATGACTGTAGGTGTTGCGTATTTATATAATTACGAACACATCTATAAAAAGATTCCTTTAAGATATTTTTAAGTTATTCATATCTAAACAATTCTAATTAAAATACGTTTAATCGATAAATACAAGTTTTCTCATTTCATAGTACTTATCTATTATTGATAATGATAGCGGAAACATTCTATCGAAAATTATGCTATTTAAACTGATTCCCAACATATTTTGAAAGCAATCGTCTCAATTGGAGGACTTTTATCAATACCCTATATATTATTTCCTTCTTTTCATTCTGTTCAAATATTTTTAATGATTTGTGCTTCCTTTAATTACTTGTTTCGGCTGTTGCTAGGAACAATTTTGTTAGGGTGTGTTAAAAAGGGAAACTTTGGGAATCAGCTATTGAATAATTGATTCACTGCATCTAAAGGATATTAACCATGGAATTAATTCCCATGTGTTTGTAAAGCATTGCCTGCTTTTTGACGCCTTTTAATCAGACTGTAATCCAATTTGCGAGACACTGATCACAGGAATTCTTTTTGAATAAGGTGGGGAGGAGGGTCTACTTCTTTGTGTCTAAAATTTGGATTTATTTTTCCTTTACTTACGATTACATTTTGCTCGTAAAACGTAACCATTATGATAAAATTTTAAACATCTTTTTCTCGAAACTACTTTCTTTTCTTTTTTCTTTTCTTTTATTTTATTGAGCTATTGTTTTTTCTCTAAAAATATTTGACCGATTTTCTTATTTTTATTTTATTTTATAATTTCCATAAATTAGTTAAGGAAAAAAAGCTCGTTATATGTAAACAAGTCGGAAATTTTCATCAAACGTACCAAATGAGGTGCTTTTGTTCTAACTGTTTTTAAAATACTGTTGTACTGTTATGAAACATTGCATAGATACAAAATTTATTATGATATAAATTTAGTAACATAGACATAACACCGGAAATCTTAAATAGTACGTATGGCAATCTAGAATCATTACCTATCATGAGATATCATCGAGTTCATTACGTTTGATAAGATTTAACAGAATAGAGAAAGCTGCTATTAATATCATTTTAATTTTTGATTCGATTTTCATTAAGTTTTAAATGACTTGACGAAATTCTGCAACGATTAAATACATTAAATTTCAAATCATTCGGTAGTGTAGTTTTTGCACTGTTACTTGCAGACAGACAAACGGACGAGCCAGACGAAGACTATAGTTGTTGCGTATTTATATAATTACGAACGCATCTAAAAAATATATCCTTAAAAATATTTTGAAATCGATTTTATTGAAACATTTTAAATAAATGCCTTTGATCGACAAATCCAAGTATTCTCATTTCAGAGCCCTTATCTGTTATTGGTAATGGCATCAGAAACATATTCTATCGAAAACTTTGCTATTTAAACTGATTCCCAGCATATTTTGAAAGCAATCTTTTAATTGGAGGACTTTATGAATACCCCATATTGTTTCCTTCTTTTCATTCTGTTTAAATACACTGGTGGACAAAATTAAGAGATGAAAGGCATTTTTCCAAATATCTCGAGAAATACTGGATAAAAATTAATGAAAATTGGTATGGATATAACTTATAGTATGACAATAATATGTGCAAAGCAAAAATTAAAGTGCCATTCATTGACAAAAGTTATTGGCAACAGTCCAATGTGGACTGAAATTCATGATGAAAGATGGCAATGAAAGTGAGGCTTGTATGGTGTGTGGTCGCCTCTAGTATGGTGTGTGGTCACCTCTGATAGATAGACAGCATGCACAACGAGTATGCATGCTGTTAATAAGAGAGTTAAGGATTGCTTGTGGAAGACTCACCCACTCTTCCACCAGTGCAGTTTTTAATTCCGGAATAGCTCTGGGTGGGGGTTGGCGTCTCTCAAAAACTCTTCTAAGAGCATCCCAAGCATGTTCAGTGGGTTTGAGGTCAGGAGATTTGGCTGGCCAATCCATTCGATGAATATCCGCGCTTTCCAGATACTCCTCAACCAGGCGAGCCCTATGTGGTCGTGCATTGTCGTCCATAAAAACAAATTCATGGACAACAGAACCCCTGAAAGACGCACGTAGGATTGTAGGATTTCCTGCCTGTAGCTCTGGGCATTCACGGAACCAGTGTCAAGCACATGGAGCGGTGTGCGGGTATCTTGCATGATCCCTGCCCAAACCATCAGTCCTCCACCAGCATAATGTCCCTTTCCATGATGTTACTGGGATGGTATCGGGTCCCAGGTTCCCTCCAAATGAATATTCGCCAAGAATCAGGTTGAAGACTGAATCTAGACTTATCTGTGAACAGAACATTAGCCCATTGAAGCTGTGTCCAGTGTTGGGGCTGTCCGCACCATTGTGCACGCTTTTTTTTGTGGAAGGGAGTGAGTGGGATGCAAATGGCGGGTTTCCTGGCATACAACCCTCTTTCACCGAGCCTCCTGGCAACAGTTTTTCTTGAAACTAATGTTCCTGTGGCAGAAGCAAGGTCCCTAGGCAGTTGTGTCGCTCTACATGTCCGTTGAGGAGTATCTGGAAAGCGAGTATATACACCGATTGGATTGGCCAGCCAAATCTCCTGACCTCTTTCCCATTGAACATGCTTGGGGTGCTCTTGGAAGGGCTATTGCGAGACGTCAACCCCCACCCAGAACCATTCCGGAGTTAAAAACTGCTCTGGTGGAAGAGTGGGAGAGTCTTCCACAAGCAATCCTTAACTCTCTTATTAACAGCATGCATACTCGTTGTGCATGCCGTCTATCTGTCAGAGGTGACCACACACCATACTAGAGGCGACCACACATCATACTAGAGGCGACCACACACCATAAAAGTCTCACTTTCATTGCCATCTTTCATCATGAATTTCAGTCCACATTGGACTGTTGCCAATAACTCTTGTCAATGAATGGCACTTTAATTTTTGCTTTACATATATTATTGTCATACTATAAGTTATGTCCATACCAATTTTCATTTATTTTTATCCACTATTTCTCGAGATATTTGGAAAAACACCTTCCATCTCTTAATTTTGTCCACCAGTGTATTTTCAGAGCTTCCTTTAATTACTTATTTCGGTTGTTGCTAGGAACATACCTGTTAGGATGTTGAAAGAGAAACTTTGGGAATCGGCTATTGAATAATTGATTTATGCCATCAAAAGGATTTTAACAGGGTATTCCCTCGTGCCTGCACTGTTATTCAAAAGTTCATGAATACAAAATTTATAGTGATTATACTGTAAATGTTATGCAGTAAATTCAGTAACACAGACATAACATCGGAAATCTTACGAAAAGCATAAACAGAAGATAGCCATCATGTCAATCTAGAATCATTATCTATCATTAGATACCATCGACTTCATTGTGTATGTTACGATTTTAATAGAATGGAGCAAACTGGAGTTTTGATTCGATTTTCATAAAATTTAAACTAACTCGACGAAATTCTGTAAAGATTGAATACATTAAATTTCAAATTATTCGGTTGTATAGTTTTTGCGCTGTTATATGCAGACAGACGGATCAGACAACGACTATAGTTGCTGCCTATTTATATAACTACGAACGCACATAAAAAAAGTTTCTTCAAACATATTTTGAAATCGTTTTTACTGAAACATTTGAAATAAATGCCTTTGATCGATAAATCCAAGTTTTCCCATTTGAGAGTACTTTACTACTATTGGTAATGATATCGGAAACATTCCATCGAAAATTGTGCTATTTAAACTGATTCCCAGCATATTTTGAAAGCAATCTTTTAATTGGAGGACTTTGTGAATACCCTATATTGTTTCCTTCTTTTCATTCTGTTCAGATATTTTCAGTAACTTGTGCTTCCTTTAATTACTTACTTCGGTTGTTGCTAGGAGCATACCTGTTTGGGTGTTAAAAGAGAGACTTTGGGAATCGGCTGTTGAATAATTGATTTATAGCATCAAAAGGATTTTAACCGAGGAATTCCCTCGTGCCTGTAAAGCATTGCCATTGCTTTTTGATGCCCTTTAATCAGATTTTAATCCAATTTCCGAGACATCGATCACAAGAATTCTTTTTGAATTATTAAGAGGAGTTTCTGCTTCTTTGCCTAAATTTTCGATTTTTAGCTGCGTTTTTTATTATATAAATGCACTCATTGCCAGTGGATATCATTGACTTAATTACGTACAATAGGATTTAATTGAATAATCGCCATGGCAACCTAGAATCATTATCTACTATAGGACATCATTGAGTTAACCCCTTAACTGGTTTGCTCGAACGCCGTTTGGACAAGACGAATTTGCTTATTTAATCGTTTAAAGCTTTTTGTCACCACTATTATTTTAAAGAAAATTTTCATACTATTGAAAGACGGAATGTTTAAACTAAATTTTACGAATATTTTATTTAAATAATAGTGGTGTGAGGCCGCTATTTTCAATTTATTGAACGGAAAAGAATTAACCAATCAAGGGGTTAATTACGTAAGATAGGATTGAATAGATTGAAGTAAACATTTGTTAATGCATTTTTGAGTTTTGATTGGATTTTTATAAAACATGAAATGATTCGACAAAATTCTGCAACTATTACCTATATTAGATTTCGAATCATTTGATTGGGTAGTTTTTGCATTGTTTACATGCGGAGAGACGAAAAGAATAGACGACGACTGTAGGTGCTACGTATCTATATAACTATGAACAAACCTAAAACAGCGAAAAAATAACTTTTTTGTTCGAATTATTTTACATTTTATCGAGAATCAATTTTTTTAACTAAATGATGCTATAAATTCCAGAGATTGTAATGAATGCATTTCATATTTTGACTACCAAGTACTTGAGGCCGGAGAAAAGCTGACGCCCAATTAAAACTTCTCTGCACGCAGCTGCAAAAAAATTGAATATGTAAGTGAAATGTCAATGAATGTAATGCAGAAAGTTCAAAGGTGATATATTTTTTCTTTGTAACCGAAAAAAAAATCTTAAAAATCACTTAAAAATTTTATGATTTTGATGGCCAAAGAATTAGAACCTCTTCTTAAACAAGAAGCTTTTTTTATGTGCATGTGTCTCTAGGAAAGGTCATAATTATTTTGGTTAATATTAGTATACTATGTAATATTATTGTAAATTTTGTAAAATGTAAATTTTTATTGCAAACCCTTTATATCCCAAATTTTGAATTGAAAAAACCTCCTCCTCGAAACTTTCCCCCCTTGCATTACTATGATATATTAGAAGATTTATGCACTAAAAATTAAAATATATAACTATTATTATTATTTTGTTAATTGTTATTGTTAATTATGGCTAATTACTTGATGTGACACTTGCTATATCCAATTTTTTTTCTTAATATTTTATGCGACTTACCATGCACATACCTAGTATATACATTATATTGGCATTGATTATTGGACACTTGCGATTTTAGACATTTTACTAAATATCTAGAAAAATACATGAGGAATCATCTCGAAACTCTTAGTGTATAAATATAATTGTATACGCCATACATCGCCGTGAAGATTTTTTACCGAAACTCCATAGGGGACCGTCAACAAATTAAAAAAGAATGAATATCTTTTGAATAACCCTGTCAAAATTAATGTAGCAAAAGTGCTCAAACTCTAGATTATGTTTGAATGCCTTATTGTAATACACTGTGTTCATTTTTATGCAAATAGCATGCATACTCGCAGAGTAATTAAGGTTTTTATAAAAATGGTCCCAAATTTTTCCAAGTTTTTTCCTTATAATTTTCAGAGTTCTTAATATAAAATAATATTTTTTCAGAAAATAGGAGAAACAACATTGCAGACAGTACCCTGTAATCAGAATTAAAAAATAATAAAAATTGTATGAAAAATGAGTAGGTTTACTAAATAATTTTTTACTGCGCATGCGTCAAAGATATCAAAATTTCATTTGCATATTATGTTAGCTAAATGTATAGAGCAACTTTTGTAAAAGTCTCAAAATCATAGCTTGAAAATTCTGAAAGTAATCGTCTATAGAAAAAGGACAAAATCCGTTGTTTCCAAAATGAAGCAAAAAAATGAGGGATTTTATCCAAATGTAGTAGTACATCCCGTATTGTATATTCTATATTGACACTAATCAATGAATATATGGATACAACCCCTCTTGTTTTTGCTTCATTTTGAGAATAACGGATTTTCAAGTAATTCAATTGACGATTATTTTCAGAATTTTCAAGTTATGATTTTGTGACTTTCACAAAAGTTGCTCTATACGTTTAACTAACATAATATGCAAATGAAATTTTGATATCGTTGACGCATGCGCAGTAAAAAAATTATTTAGTAAACCTACTCATTTTGTACAAAATTTTCATTATTTTTTAATTCTGATTACAAGGTACTGTGTGCAATGTTGTTTGTCATATTTTCTGAAAAAAATATTATTTTATATTAAGAACTCTGAAAATTATAAGGAAAAAACTTGGAAAAATTTGGGACCATTTTTATAAAAACCTTAATTACTCTGCGAGTATGCATGCTATTTGCATAAAAATGAACAAGGCGTATTACAATAAGGCATTCAATCATAATCTAGAGTTTGAGCGCTTTTGCTACATTAGTTTTGACAGGGTTATTCAAAAGATATTCATTCTTTTTTAATTTGTTGACGGTCCCCTATGGAGTTTCGGTAAAAAATCTTCACGGCGATGTATGGCGTATACAATTATATTTATACACTAAGAGTTTCGAGATGATTCCTCATGTATTTTTCTAGATATTTAGTAAAATGTCTAAAATCGCAAGTGTCCAATAATCAATGGCAATATAGTGTATATGCATATGATGTCAAATTTTTATTGTAGAAAATTCAAAAAGATTCATAAAACTTATATATATTTTTTAAATTTTTATTTTTTTCCTTAAAAAAATCTAAAGATTAAAACAATTTTTTTTTTTTTTTTTTTTTTTTGCTTTATTATTTATCAATGTCATGCATAAATCATGCAATACCTTCCGCTACATTATATCAATATCCACCTATCAAACACCCACACATTCCTGGTAAATATGTATGTTTCTTATGCACCATATATATTCAAACGATAGAAATCTAAACAAAAATACTGTTCAACATAGTAGTCCCGACGGTACTTAAAAATACTACCTTAAAAAATGCTTCGTAGAGTAAACAAATTGAATGTTGAAGGTGTTCTCAATTGCTCTGCTCAACAAGTGCAAAACGTTTTGACACATTAAAAAATTCATATTTTAATGAAAAGATATAAAATTGGAAGGTCTTGGCTATGGAAGCACTTTTGAGTTTTGAGTAACTCAGTTTTCCATTTTATGATCATTAAGTTACCTACTGAGTTTTAAGCTATTTTAATCACGTAATCACTCGATTTTCTACCTTTCGTTGACCGATTTTTCTGCTTTCTTCGGAAAATGCACTTCAAAACATCAATTTCGATGGCTTGTTTTGAAATATCTATTGCGTTTGAAAAAAAAAAAAAAAAAAAAACAGAAAAATGAGTGCGATTTAATAGTTACTGAATGACAACATCTGCTAGTTTCATGCATGTCCGAACAAAAACGAATGAATACATATGTCACAAAGTCGTCCTTTTTTATTTAAGAACACCCTTAATTTGTTTTTAGCGTAACATATCGCACCCTTGCCACAAAAGTGACGTAACTCGAGACTTCCTTTTTCAGGAAATGCAGAAAACTGTTTCAGGCTGTGATAGACTCAATGGGCATGTTGCTACCTGGTTGATTAATTTTGAGTGCTCCATCTTCAGAAGATTGATAGAAGAATGAAAATCATGTAGAATAGCAGGCATAACTGATTAAACTCAGGGATGTAGTGGAGGGTATACTTTCTGCATTTTTTAAAGGAACACCGTATACCCTCTGTTTCTTAAGAAAGCTATAGTATATACAATCTAGGCTATACTCTCTGCCTTGAGCGTATACCCTCTGCTTTAGAGCGAATAACCTCTGTACATTCTACGACTACACCACTGATTAAACCTAATTTTTTGAGTTGTGGCACATTTGTAGCAAGGGTACGATATTGTCAGGTGATCTATTTAAAAATATATATATGATAGCCTTACCTTTTAAAATTTAAGATGTTTGCAAGCAAAGTTGGGGATGCACGTCAAACAAGAAAACAGGAAGCAAAACTGACATTCACACGCGCCAAAACAGCTTCATGAACAATTTTCTGTTCTGCTTACTGGATTTACTATTACTCTCTAGAAACGGTCAAAGGAAGTATTTACTGCAGTTTACTAAAAATACAATTGCGAATAAATTCAATGAGTGTGTTTTAATATTAAGTTAGATAACTGTGGCACTAAAGTATCGTCGGGTTATAAAGGGTTAAATGATTATTTTTTACTGACAATGTCGGTGGCATTCACAATAGATCAAAATACACAGTTAAAAAAAAAGAAAGAAAAAAAAATCCCCTTATTCTACAGGAACGACTTTTTTAATAGTCTTCACCATGGAAACAACAGTGATTAAAAATATTCCTCAAAATCCCACTTTTGAAACACTACAGATTTCTAACTTCTACAGTACCTATGTCTCATTGTTCAGAAGTGAGACATTGCTTGCGGTCTTAGCTAATGATGTTCTTTGCAATGATTCAAGAACTGTGTTACGTTATTAGCGCATCTCCTTTATTGGATTTTCTGTTACAATAATTACATCATAATATTCAATTTCGATATAAGTAGATAATTTTTTTAGTTAATCTATATTGATTAGGAAAAAGAAATTGATGAAAAAAAGAAAACTACGAAGGAAAAAAAATGTTTTAGGAAAATGTTGAAATGGTTCTAGCACAATAAATGTATTTGGATCAATAAATCCAGGTTTTCTCTTTCCAGTGCATTTATTTATACCGATAATGATAGAAAATTCTTCTCCGATTCCCTGCATATTTTTGAAAGCAATCGTTTTAATTGGAAGGTCTTGTGAATAACCACATGCTGTTACGATCTTTTCATTCTACACAAATATTTTCAGTGATTTGGGCTTCGTTTAATTGCTTTATTTTGTTTGTATGTCTCTATTGTTAGGGACATGTCTGTTAGGGTGTTAAAAGAGGAACTTTGGAAATCGGCTATTGAATAATTGATCTACAGCATCAAAAAGATTTTAACTGGAGAATTCCCTCGTGTTAGAACTTGTTCATTGCTTTTTGAAAAACGACTCAATTTGTAAAACGTCAATCATTAGGTTTTTTTTTTTTTTTTTTTTTTTTTTTTTTTTTTGTGTGTGTGTGTGTGTGTGTACAGTTTTTGGCTAATCTAGATTTTTCACTTTGAGTAAGTTCACCATATTTTGTTTTAGAACTTGAATCTATGTCAAAAAGTGTGAAAAAAAAGTATGAAGAAAAAAAATTTCCAGACTTCGTATTTTTCTGAGAAACATAAGAAGATGTTAGTTGTCCATATAATAAGCATTATTAAATTTGGTATGATTTCATCATATTTTGTTTTAGAACTTTAATATATGTTGAAAAATATTAAAAAGAAGTATGAAAAATAATTTTTTTAACTTCTTATTTTGCTCAGAAACATAAGAAAGCGTCAGTTGTCCTTTACTAAGAATGATTAAATTTTGTATAATTTTACCAAATTTTGTTTTAGAACTTTAATCTATGTCGAAAAGTCTGAAAAATAATTTTTCCAGACTTCTTATTTTGCTGAGAAACATAAGAAAGCGTCAGTTGTCCATTTAATAGGTATTATTAAATTGTGTGAATTTCACCATATTTTGTTTTAGAACTTTAATCTATGTCGAAAAGTATGAAAAATAATTTTTCAGACTTTTTATTTTGCTGAGAAACATAAGACGTCAGTTGTCCATTTAATAAGAATTATTAAATTTTGTATAATTTCGTCATATTTTGTTTTAGAACTTTAATCTATGTCGAAAAGTATGAAAAATAATTTTTCAGACTTTTTATTTTGCTGAGAAACATAAGACGTCAGTTGTCCATTTAATAAGAATTATTAAATTTTGTATGATTTTGTCATATTTTGTTTTAGAACTTTAATCTATGTTGATAAATATGAAAAAGAAGTATAAAAAATAACTTTTTTAACTTCTTATTTTGCTGAGAAACATAAGGAGTCAGTTGGCCATTTAATAAAGATTATTAAATTTTGTTCACTAAACCCCCCCCTCCCCCCAAAAAAAGGGACAATTTTACGAAAATTGAACTGGTAATTAAATTTTGTTCACTAAACCCCCCCTCCCCCCAAAAAAGGGACAATTTTACGAAAATTGAACTGGTAATCAGAACGCCAGTACAATTTACTGTTTTTTTTTTTTTTTTTTTTTTTTTTTAAGCAAAAAAATGCCGTAAATTCCAGAAAAAATACCTAAAAAACGGTAAACTTTCTGGAATTTACAGAAAATTTTTAACACTTTCCAACAAAGTTGAAAAGTGTTATGCATTCGGTTTGTCTGGCCGTCTGTCCGCGCTCTAACTCCCGTAAATATACTCGGATTGCTCTGTAATTTTTATAAGTTATTGATGTTTACCCCAGCACGAACCCTATTGAAAATTAAGTTTCTACTATGATTATTTTATTTACAAGGATAGTCAAAAGTTTCCCGATACATTAAGGCCAGTGGGAAAAAATCGTTTAAATTGAATTTTAAAGGTGTTACACCCTGTCAAACTTATTCAAATTTACATGCATTCGCAAAGTGCACTAAAATACACATTATTTAAAATATGCTGTCAAAATAATAGTTATTATTCATTTACAGGGCCACTCAAAAGAATTAGATTACACAGTAATAAAGGGGGGAATTGTTTGCGACATATTTTAATAACGTTAAACGATTTCAAGTACCATAAAATTGATACATACCGTTGACACTTATTATTTAACGCATAATATGAAGTGCATGGCATTTACAGGACCACACAAAATATTTCAAATTTTATATTTTTATCCGAAGTACTGTATATTATCGATGATAGCTGCATTTTTTCAATTATGATATGCGCTTTTAAATTTTACTAAATTTTCTGCATATTATATGGCGTATACAGATGTTATAGTTGATATACAGGGTTACACAAAAGAGCTCATAGGGGTTACTGAATATGAGATCAATTAACTTAAAGGTGTTTTTTAAGTAAGTTATGCATTTTTACGTTGAATTGCTTTCAGTTTACTAAGAAATGTTTGTAGAATATAGATTAAATGATATACAGGGTCACGCGAAGAATTAGCTACATGGTTATCCATAGATGATAATTTCTGGAAATATGATTTAAGTAGTTTTAAGAGTGTGTTTGTTTGAACTAAATTTTAACAAAATAATGGCGTGTAATAAAGGTAGTAGGTAAATTACAGGGCTGAACAAAAGTACTGAAGTGTTTTCCTTCTATTAGAATAAAGTGCTGAAAGAGAAATTTCAATCAGTTAGGCATTTTCTCACTAAACTAACTTTTCCCATCATATAGTGTACATATATCAACCGACGGATCAAATACAGGGCTGTTCAAAAGTATTGGAATGCATATTTGGCTATGGACATTAGCATCTTATGTCCCTAAATAATAAAGTTTTGTTAAATATTTCAGGAAGTGTTAGAAAGTGTTTCATAATCTATGCTTAACGCATGATTTTTCTTACGTGTTCCTTTACAAAACAGTAAATTATACTGGCAACGATTACCAGTTCAATTTCGGTATAATCGTCTTTTTTTTTTTTTTTTTTTTTTTTTTTTTTTTCAGTATGTAACTTCTCCATATTTTGTTTTAGAACTTGAATCTATGTTGAAGAGTATCAAAAATATTTTTTCAAACTTGTTATTTTTCTGAGAAACATAAGAAGGCGTCGGTTGTCCTTTTAATAAAAATTGTAAGAATTTTAAAAATAACATTCTATGAATGAAAGAAAGCCATATTAATTATTACTTTTTATCTTCAACTAAAAGCGAAAATGTAACATTTCTCACCTCTTTTCTGTTAGCAACTGATGTGAAGTGAAAAATATCAAGTGACTTTATCTTCACGGCTAGAGATAAAATAATAGATAATGCGACTCTGATGAGAAAGATGGAGCATAATTCACTAGTAAATTCTGCGGCGATGTTTTCAAGATAATTTAAAATGTTATTAAAATTCCTTCGGCACTTTTTCGGCTCCATTTCTCCTATTGAAAAGATAAAGAGATGATTCAGACTGTTCTTTAGTGAATTTATTATATGCGTCAATGAAAATGTCTGAAATGGTTTTTAACATGCAACGTAATAAATCGCTGACTTGTTTTTATTTTTACTAATTCGACTATTTCTCTATGGAAAATAATTCATTTAATTCTACAAATTTCTACTAAAAAGTTATGTGTTGATTTTTTTTCAACTAATTTTTGATTATTAATAAATCATTCCCTAGTAAAACGGATTTAAATTTTTAATAATTTTGCAAACTCATCATTAGCGTATAATGTTGTTTTTCTATAATTTCTTTGCACTTTGTCCACTGTCTGAAATTATTGATGTCGCAAATCAGGACACGTGCTGTATAATTAAATGCTGTACCGGCCTCTTTTTTTTATGCTACTATTTGCGATCAACAAATACTCAATAAATCGCAGAATTTATCAAATTAAAATTAAGATTATTATTCAAAAATTGTGATCCTCAAAAGTAAAAAAATTGTATACAGGACGTTCCCAAAGGGGTTAAAAATAAAAAATTTCTATTCCCACCCTCTACTGGACCACACGACACTTTGGTACATTAACAAAATTATTCCATTTACACAGTAAAAAAAAAAAAAAAAAAAATTACGTAATGTTACTCCACAAAATTGGTGGCAATATGCTGTCTCCAATTTTATGCAGTAATTTAACTTATATAATAGTGTAATTTAAACTGATATAACTTACACGTTAGTACAGTATATATATATATATATATATATATATATATATATATATACATATATATAGTAACAGTAACATATGATACAATATCTGAGCGGAAAAAGGAAATAACTTACTTTCATAATAATAGTAATTAGAGAAAAGTCCAATGCAAATATATTAATAAATGAAGTTTTTTCTTTAAAAAATTTGTATTTCTTCATGGTTAATCATAATAATGAATTATAGTTTTTTTCCGGAGAAATTATTTTATATATATATATATATATATATATATATATATATATATATATATATATATATATATATATATATATATATATATATATATATATATATATATATTGCTTAAATTCTGATGTAGTAGCTTACACTAAATTAATCGAAAAAAATTAATCATTTTTGTAAGTATAAGAAACAATTGTATATGATAAAATTAAAATATGAATGAAAAAAATCCATATAATAATCTATATTATTTATAATCATTAAAATATTTTTTTGTTTAATAAATTAAACACATCTTAAGAACGCAAGAATATTTATTTAATTTATTTAACAATTCGTTTCAAGTACTCATTCAAATGAAGTAGTACTCAAAATACCTATTCAGTTTATTCTTTATTATAAGTTTAGTTAACGGATAAATTCTATTTATGTTTATTTTATGCGATTAAATGTTGAATTAAAACACGAATGATTTTCTTGTTCAATAAGTGAAATGGATTTACTCCATGAGTTTTAGAAATTTATTTTATCAGTATTTTTTTTCTTCTTTGGCTTTTTTCCAATATCTTTTTAATCGTTTTCTATTTTAACACAACTGTAAAGTAAATTAATGGCTTTTCTTGAAGATCCTTAACTTTTATTTTATACCTGTGTGGATGGGAGTTTTATTTCTTTTCTTTACTTCAGAATTCTTAAGTTACACGATGGTGCTTAGAATAATTATTAGAATGAAATTGAATGCTAAATCTCTGTTGTTGAAAGCAGACAATTTTTTTCTATTAAGTCTTTTTTATCTTCAAACGTAAAGTTGCCATTAATTTATTCTTTAAAAAATAATCCAGGTAAGTTAGCAAAAATGTTCATCATCTAGAACCAGTTTGTTGATATAAATAAAATAATATTTACAGCTTTTATTAATTGTATACATTTATTTTTATGCTCTTCTTAACTGTCTGATTAGTGTATAAAATTTTTAATTCGCTGATTTAACATATCACTTTGTTGATGAACAATGTATTATGAATTTTTTATATTTTCTTTTACTATTACATTTTATTTGAATATTTATTCCAGGAAAAGGCATAGATACGAAATTCGTTAGTAGCAAATCAATTATGAAAAGATTTATAAAAACGTTACCTTTATAATCTGTGTGTAATGCAGATAAATTTATTGTTAATATGGAAAACAAAAATGTATTGTAATGGAGAAAATTCACATCACCCTGAAATCTCAATTACCAATTTTCCTTTTTCTTTTTTAATCAAAAATAGTTTATTTGAAACCAGATAATTTATTTATTAAATTAATACTCGTGAACATGTAGCAGTCATTTGAAATATAAATTTCATTCTTTAAACAAAATTTCTGGTTCAAATATGTTCATTTGAATGCGATTTTCCCACTAAAATCTAGAGAATTGGCAAGTATAGAATATGCATACTGACAAAAAATTTCATTAGAAAAATTTGTGTGCGTGTGTGTGTGTGTGTGTGGGGGGGGGGGGGGGTTCACCCTGGCTAAATAGCCATAGTTTTCACTTAGAGTTAAATTACCTAAACCATTTTAAAAAATACATATTTTACTGTTCTTTTTTTTTTTTTCAAAATTATTTCTTAAAAAAATAGTCTAGTAAAATTCATAATCAAGGAAGAAACAACGAACCTCCTCCACTCCTCAGCCCTTTTCCTTGCTGGCGCGCTAAGCAGAATTATTAGTTCACATTAGTTATTTACTGAATTTGGAGTTTTAGTGAATAAATAAATCGGCCATTTTATAACTGCAGTAATATCATTAAATCGATTGCTCCTTCCTTCATCGAATTATTTTAATGTTTCATCATGCAGTTAATGTGCAGTCGATTAATACTCCTTCTCAGGAATAGCTATTGTTTCTTTACTTAATACTTTATTAACGAGATTTTAATTTGAGGATCGGCAGATGGTCTTAAAACTTTCGAGACCTCTTTTACCTAGCATTACAACACATTAAAAATTTAATTATCTCGTTATCTTATGGGTTCTTTGTTCTTCCAAATTGTTTGTTCAAGGAGTTAGTATTTTCTTTCCCGTGAAATTAACCTCGTTAATGATTACACACCTTATATGTTCGACTGCGAGTGTATACGTATTTTCATCTTAAAAGGCGTCGTGTAACATAATGGAATTGTAGTGTTATTTTCAACCGTAAAAGTTAATGAGTGCGCATTTGTTCACTTTTTTTTAAAACCGTGTTATTCAGAAGAAATTTTGATTTTTGCGGCTACTAACGTGTAATGAAAATTTTCTGAGGAAAGTCTTCAGCGCAATGAACTATGTTTGCTATGGGGGTAAATATTTAAGGTTAAATGCAGATCTCGATCTTCAATTTTTGCTCAAAAAGTGCATGAGCATATGTGGCAACCTCCATTTTTTTTTTTTTTTTTTTTTTTTTTTTTTTTTTATCAAACAATTATACTCGAACCATAAATTTATTTAATTAACGAAATTAATTTCTTCATATGACTTTCTTCATTTGGATTCTTTCATGTGGCATATCGTTTGACAGCTTTTGACCAATAGATTACTAAGTAGCCTCTTCACCCCCTCTCTCGCCTTTGTATTTTCTTCCCCCTAAAATTACCCTCGTTAATGATTACTCACCTGATATGTTCGACTGTGAATATATACGTATTTTCAGCTTAAAAGGCGTCGTGTAACATAATGGAATTGTAATGTTATTTTCAACCGTAAAAGTTAATGCGTGCGCATTTGTTCACTTTTCGCTAAAACCGTGTTATTCAGAAGAAATTTTGATTTTTGCGGCTACTAGCGTGTAATGAAAATTTTCTGGGGAAAGTCTTCAGCGCAATGAATTACATTTGCTATTGAAAATAAATATTTAAGCTCAAACAAAGATCCGCGCTTTCAATTTTTGTTCGAAAAGTGATTGAGGATACATGCCAACCTCCTGCTTTTTTAAAAATCAATCAATTATACTCGAACCAGAAATTTATTTAATTAACGAAATTAATTTCTTCGTGTGACTTCCTTCGTGTGACATATCGTTTGATGTCTTTTGGCCCGTAGATTAATAAGCAGCCGTTGCCCTCTCCCACCTCTTAACTCATTTTTTCTTCATTAGGGGGGAGCCTTTTAAATTTTTCATTTGTCCATTATTAACCCACAGTTTTCCAAAAAATATGAGAAAAAATTACATAGCAAATCTTAATAATTAGCAGCTTCTCCTCCATTTTCACACAGTGAGCGGATGTGTATTTCAGACAAAATCGAATTAAAGACATAAAATCGTACAAATTTAAGGTTCACTTAAGGATATTATCACGGGCCCTGGCCAAGGCCCATTTAATTTAAATAATTTTCAGCAACCATCCATTTTTATTACTCATCAATAAATAAAATTATTTTCTATTAAATATCCATTTATTTAAAAGTTAATAATTTGGGAGATATCATATTCCTTCATTATTATTACGTAACGTGTCAGTTAGTAGTATCATACAATAACCTAGTCACATTAAAACCCATTTTTTCCGACACTGGCTTATATTTTGCTGCCATATCTCGCGTGGAATCCCGTGGTATTACTTATGAAAAATTAGCCTATTATTCTCAAAATTTAGTGAAAAAAATTACCGGTGTTTTTTTTTTTTAATTTTCTTCATTGCATGTATACTTGTAATTTATACATGCGCATTTGTGTAACAATTTGTTACAAAAAATTTCGTTTATTTCTCAAGCAGGGTTGGGAAAAAAACCTGGTTTTTTCGAAAACCCCTCCAAAAAACCGTTTTTTTTTCCGTTTAAACTAAGTTTTTTTTTGTTTAAACCGGGTTTTTTTTTTTACATCCTTTCTTATTACATATACATGCATATTTATTGATAAAAATAGACATTGTTGGATTATAAATAGTGTAACTTCATTTTAAAATAATTTAAATTAATAATTACAGTAAATTTATGCAGATAATTAAAAAAACATATTTTAATTTAAACAGTATTAGTAAACAGTCTTATGTTCTAAGAATAAACTGCTCTACACAGTGAAATATTGATACCTACTCTGAAAATCTTTATTTTTTGATGACTAATAATAAACATTTGGATGTAGTTTGATAAATATATTTTTTTCCAGAGTTATTCAAATAATACATTTCAAATACTTCTTGAGATTTTGTTTTTTGAGTGACAATTTGAAGTCAAAATTTTTGGTCATTAGATTCAGCAGATAACAGAAAAAAAAAATAATAATGAAAATAAGATTGTTATCATTAAAATGCTATAATTAGCAGCCAATTTTTGAATACTTTCTTATTCAACTTCATATTCTGATTTTAATTCTTTAAGATAATCTCCGCAATTAAGAAAAATTTAATTTTGTACAGCTTGATCAAAATCTTAAAGATCATCATGTTATGTTATTAATCTCATTAAATAATCTGCTTTAAAAAAAAATTTAAATGTTTTATACTAAATATTGAGTATTTTTAATATATTTTATCTTTGATCAATTCACATGTTTGAAGCTTTTTTTTTTTTTTTTTTTTTTTTTTTTTTTTTTTTTTAAGACCAATAGATATTTTACCAATGCATATACTGATTTTAATCGTATACATAAAAAATGACCTAAATCCACTATATCTAATGCTTATTGATGAAATAAAGTGTTCAAAGTAGAAATTATTTATATTCGATAATCTGAAACACATAAATTAAAAAGAAAAAAAGAGAAAATGTCATTAGATTTCTTCTAAAAAACCAATTTTTTTTTTTTTTTTTTTTTTTAGAAAAAAAACCAATTAGTTTAAACCGTGGTTTAAACCATGCCAACCCTGTTTTCAAGTGTAATCTTGGAAATGTAACAGAGGAAGGATGATTTTAATATAGCTTCATTAGTGTTCATTTTAGAAAATTTTTCATCCTGCCCTTTTTTAAAGAAGTAAAATGCATCACTACTACTACTTCTACTCAGAAATTTCTTGTAAAAAATTTTCTCCTCTCAATCGTATTTCTAAACCCGTGTACCCCTTGCAAAAAATATACAATTTTCCCATTTCTTTTGGAAAAAACAGGAAATTATTCAACCAATTTTACGGTATTTTTTACTTTTATATCATAAAATGATTCAAAATTAATGTTACTTTATTTATTATACCTAAAAATATTTTTCCAATACCTTTTTCTAAACTAAAGACAATACATTTTCTGTTGCGAAAATGACCTTTTAGAACAACAGGTACTACTAGGTTATCCCGTTGACCAAAAAATTATCGGCAAGCCATAAGATTAAATGCCAATAATGGATGATCGTGAATGTCACATTCAATGACAATAAATACGATTCACATGTTTAAAATGTCATTAAGTTATTTTTATTTCGACTTTTTATTAATATTTTTATTAATATTCTATTAATTATTTCTTTTTTCGTTATTTAAAATAAAAATTATGTCAATATGTATAATTTGGCTACTAGTTTGGCGATTTGTATAATTTGGCGAAATTGGTCGACGGGATAACAGAGTAGTACCGAATAACATCCCACTTTTTTTCTTTCTAGAGTGAATTCTAGCTTCATTTAATTTTAATAAATTCCTATTTATTTAACTTAATTTCTATCAACTTTTTTTCATTTTCCTATCATACTTTTACGAGGTTTCTTTCAGTAATTTCATATGGTTTATTTTATCAAATACAAGCTTTTACCACTCAGCTTTTTTTTTCTTTTATTTATATATATATATATATATATATATGTATATATATTTATGTTACACTTTTAAAAAATGTCTTATGCATCAATGTTTGCATTTTTCTCCTTAAAAAAAAATCAAGCTTCATATTTGATATTTAAAAAATAATAATAAATTAATAAATAAGACAACATCTGAAGAAAAAAAAACGATTTAATTTTAATAAATTATTTTCGGCGACAAAACAGTTTTTGTACAGATCAATAGCGAAAATAATTTTCTATTATACATCCACTTATTTTAAAGACAATGGTTTGGGAGATATCTTTCCCCATTATTATTTTTAATATTCTCGCGCCTCTGATATAAACCATTGATTGACATTAATTATTTGCACTTTCTTACATTCCCTGTCATCTCATTTATTTCAACAACCACTGAAAGGCCTTAATGAGCGAAACGCTGTTATTTTATTTTATTTTAGTTTTTTGGATTTTCATTTTTATTTTTTAATTTGTTTATTAATTGCGATTTTATCGATTCGGGCAACACATAAAGTTGATAACGACCTTTTATAACTGAGTAATCTGCCACAAGTATGGTATTAAAAATGGTTAAAATAATTTCAGAAACATCTATATCGTGTTATGTGTAGATTTTTAAAAATATGTTTCATATGTTATCTATATATTAATGAATATTTGAAAGATTTATATATATTGAAAAGATAAGATTTCTTTGATATAGGAAAATAGGGAGAGATGGGACATTTTTTACAAAAATATTTTTTATTAATTATGTTTCACTTGTACAAAATTATCTTGAAACATTTTAACATACTTAAATTTTTTTAATTTCATTATAATAATTATAATTTTATGTTAATAAACTAATTAAATTAAGAAAAAAATGTCCCATCCCGCCCTCATGTGAAGGAGGATTGTGGCGTTTTTAGAATGACAATTCACATTTAAATTTTCGAAATTCGGATAAGAAAATGGCAAAGACAGTGTGACATTTACATTAATAAAGTTTATTGTAAATCACTACGTTTATTTTATATTATATTTTACTTTGTAAAATCCAAATCAAATAAAAAATATGCTTGTACCCGACTAGTGGCTGCCAATTAATTTTGGTGGATGTAGATTTGCAATTATGTCTTGCGTTTGGAATAGTCAGTTTCTTGCTAAAAGATTAAACTTTTTTCTCCCTTCATAAATAGTGTTTTGCCATGTAAAAATAAAAGTCACAATTTGAGTTCAATAATTATTATATATTTTGCATAGTACAGTTCAAAACAATAATTTTTTACTTAAAAAACTAAAGAAATTGGTATTATAGAAATCAATGTAATTTTTTAATATTAAATGTTGCAACATAATGCATGAGCCAGAAATTTAAAATTTTCAGTGTTTTAATTTTTCCATTTCTGAACTTGCAAAATGTTGTTTTGTTTGTTACACTACTCAATTTCAAAACAAAATAGCTTTATAACTATAAAATATAAAAAAAAAGTATGTTATTAAGCATAATATTTAGATAGAGATATCATTTGGGAAGGATGGGACATGTCCCACTCCTTCCTTAAGTCAACGTAAAAGTAAATAAGTTTTTGTAACAAGTATGGGGATTTTAGATTTAACGTAACTGTTTATTTTAAAATGCATATTGTTAAATTTTCAAAATATTAAAAACTATTTAAGTTTGTAACGAAGAATGAGATTGAAAATGTACATTAAAAATCGGAGTAAATCTTAATTTTGATACTGTAAAATAGCATTTTTAGGTCATAAATTCATAGTTGCATGCAACTAAAAAATACTTATAGCAACAAGTATAAGTCAATGATTATTTTATCTGGTAGAAGAGTCATAAACTAAAAATACAGCTTATTTTGAGAATTATTACAAGTGTCTTATCTCCCCCTACTCTCCCCTTTGTGTTGTTATATACATATAAAGCCATTGATTGTAAAGCATTATATAAACCTTTGAATTTAATACAAAATTACCACATTGAAACATGAAAAAAAAAATCTATATATACCTCGTGTATAAGTTGACCCTATAATTCTTAAGTAAAATTTAAAATTAAAAAAAGAAAAAAAAAGAGGTTGAATTTTCATGTATGAGTCGATCTACATTTCTGATAGTATGTTAAAATATAATTTGTAATCGTGGATTTAAAAAAATAATAATAATAATTTTCATTATTATTATTTTTTTTTATGTATCTAATGAGACTTTTTTATATTCAACGTTTTAAAACTTTATTATATGTAAAATCGAAGAAGCTTGAACTCATACAAATGAAAACTTTAAATTGATTTTTCTCCCTGTTCATATTTTAATAACTTGCTTGTTCGATAACCTAAGGCATTTTTGCTAATTTAGATGCAGGTTTGAATTCTTTTTACTTGTTCTTAATGGTGTATTTAATATTTTTGCTCATAGATTTAACATTCAAGTTTATAGTTAAAAAAAAAAAAGTATTTAAACTGAGAGTTTGTTGAATTTTCTACATTTTTTTTAATATACACGAAAGAAAAAATATCTTATTAAATGTAAAATCCCATACATCCTAAAAATCCATACACAGTTTTATGTAGTATATTATAATGAGTGTGGAAAAAAATTGAAACAAAAATATTCATAGTTATAAAAATAGTGAAAAAAATTTTAAGTTTTTTTTAAATTAAATTATAGTGAAATAAGCTGTTCTACAAGATTTTTTATATAAATTTTATTCAATATTTACTATTAAAAAATGTGGCCCTACATATTATTACAATATTATTCAAAATTTAAGAGATGGTTTCAAAGGTAGTGTGTCCCTTTAATTACTTTTGCACATTTTCGTTTTCGACCGAAAATAGGAAGATTACCGAAATTCGGTTTCGGTCTTAAAAACCCTTAGCCAGAACTCATTCGATATGCGTAATTATTCCCTATCTGCATATGCGTCTGAATCTATGAATCAAGATGCACTTCCTCAATCCGATTCAATTCGTTGCATCCTCTGCATAGGTCTGAGTCCTTACATCCCCAATGATATTTATATCCTGTATCTCTGATTTAATGGATCTCTAGAATACAGCTCCTTTACATAGTTAATGACGTCGAACCGCTTGCCCCTATCTGTTTATTGAGTTGATGTTGGATCAGGTTAGACATCATTTGTGTATCTCTCGTGGTGGAGTAACTCATTAAGGCTCTGCTATACGGCTTTGCTCAACAAGCGCAAAACGTTTTGACACATTTACAAATTCATTTTTTTTTAACGGAACGATATAAAATTGCAAAGCCTGATCATGAAAGCAATTTGGAATTTTAACTCCGTTTTCTATTTTTTGATCAATAAATTACCTATTGATTTATAAAGCTTTTTTTGGTCACGTACCAAGGAGATTTTCACCCCAGTTTGGACTGGTTTTTCTTCTCCCCTGCAGAAAGTCAGTTCAAAAATTCCACTTTGACACTATTTTCTGAAAAATCTATTGTGTTTATTAAAAAAAAAAAAAACGGGGTATTGAATGCGATTACATTTTTTCTGAATAACAATACCTGCTAATTTCATGCATTTCCGAACAAAAATAACTTTAAACGTATGCCATAAAGTGGCCCTTATGGATTTAAAAACAGCTTTAAAGCTGTTTTCAAATCCAAAAGGATAACTTTGACATAAGTTTTACTTTATTTTTGTTCGGAAATTTTTGAAATTAGCAATAAAAATATTGAAATTAGTAATCAAAAGTCATTTTTTCGTTAAAAAATGAATTTGTAATGTATGACGTCCATAGACAATAATGTAACGTAATTATTTCGTGTGTCCCTGCTAACAAGCTATTAATGTTACAATAGGTACATTTCCAATGCCAAACATTACATGGTAAACATCAGTAATACATCTGAAATATTTATGAGAGTTAGAGCACAGACAAATAGACAAACCGAATTCATAAACACTTTTCAATCTTGATGGAAAGTGTTAAAAAGTAGTTATTTTATTTCCATATTTCATGTTTCAAGTGTTCCGAACTTAAAATTTGTCCCAACCTTATTTTTTAAGAGTTTCGAAAGTACACTGAATAACATATTTGGTCAACGTTTTGTGTGGAATCATTTATCTCTTATGACTGGACAATTCTTATGAAATATCCACAGTGGCGTAACTAGAATGGGTGACACCCGGGACGGATATAAATGGTGTCACCCCCACCCGTGATTATGTCACCTCCCCCCCCCTTCGCCCCCAATCCATCATATATATATATATATATATATATATATAATTTTTTTTTTTTTTTTGTCACAATTCTACCTTATTATAAATAAAATTTCAACATATTTTTGGAGAACTTTTAAGAAATTATTTTCTTATTTTTTGAGGCTTTATACTTTATTCAAGTCACATTTACTAATTCTAAAACTTTCTCTTGCAATTTAGAATTGTGTGCCACCCCTTAGAGTGTGACACCCGGGGCGGACCGCCCCCTTCCCCTCCCCCTCTAGCTGAATATCCCCCTGAATATCAAGGAGAATAAGCAGTATGTATATGTCTAAAATTATGTATTAATCAGTTTCTGTTTTCTGTTGTTTACCTCAACTATGCTTGGCTCTTACAGGAGCAACAGGAAAAACATTGGCCAAGGCCATATAATTGCTGATAGTGATCTGCGATATTATAGTAGATTTTGATCAACGTTTGTACTCTTTACTTTTTACCATATTAGAAAATTCCAAAGCACATGCAATTCACAAATCAGAGCTCATTTTGATGAATTATCGATTTAATAGTTGAATCGAGTTAGTGAGAAGATAAAAGTAATTTAAACAAAAACGCTTTTGTTTTAAACAGGGTTCGTGATTTTTTTTATTTAAATCGGATTTTTTTTTATTTAAATCAGATTTTTTTTATTTTTTTTTTTTAATCACACATAATATTGTTTTTATATGCGTTTTCTTTTAATTTATAAAATACAAATTATACTTACACATACATGCAAGTTATAATTGTTATCAATATATATTATTAATATTATACAATTTACATAAATGATTCAAAGGTATAATTTTAGGCTATGGAAAAATCTTTATTACATAAAATAAATGGAAAAGTACAAATCTGATGTCAAAAATCAATTCAACCTTCACTATTTTAGTTAAAATAAAGATAATTGCAACACATAAAATTTTAAACAAATTTGAACGTTAATTGTAAACTAAGTTATTAAATTTTGTTTTTTGTTTTGTTAAACGGCTGATATACAGAAAAACGAATTTAGCCACTTTATGAATCTATTTCTATTTTTCAAATGTACTAAACGAAAGGCAGAAAACATTCGTTCCACTGAAATAGATGAAGTTATTGCAGTAAAAAATCTAGTTGATCATGAATTGAGTATCAGGCTTTTCAATAACTGTGACAAATACCTTACCTTCCACTATTCTAAAAAGGCTGAGATCTAGTATGTTAGATTCAAAAGAAAAATCATTGAATGGTTCAGATTTTGGTCAAACTTTAATATAATAGGCATCACCAAAGTGGAGCACACAGTCATACAGTTTTATTTTATCTCAACTTTCAGAAGTTTTTCAAATACTAATAAGTAAATATTCCAATATTTAATATGTTTCTACTTAGATTTCCTCTCTGTTGCAAGATTATTTTGAGAGCATTTTCTTCTAAACTTTACATTGTATTTTACTATTTGACAAAGATTGAGCTTTATCTTTCTAAAAGCTGTTTGATTATTTGTTTTATACAAAGCTAAATTACATTTAAGTACATTAATACGTTTGTTTACATCTTAAATTTATTGAAAAATAATTGTAAAGAAAAATTGATTTAAATCAATATATTTTTTAAAAAATCAATTGATTTAAATCATGACTTAAATCATGATTAAAATCAAGCTGATTTAAATCAACGAACCCTGGTTTTAAACCGACTGTGAACATTCCGATTGAATATACATTAATAATAATGCACATTTCCCCCCGTACATTATATATATTTATATATATTGCACGTTTCGCCGCATCTATCTAGAATAGAATATTGCCAGTTTGGACTTGAGAAACAGATTTAAAACTGAATTTAGTATACTAAGTCTTATAATATAAAAGTTAAATGCAAGTTTAACTGTAACCTATGCTCAAGTATCGTAAATCACTTCCGCTTTGACAGCTTCTGGATCATATCTGCATGTATTCAGGTTTAGTAAAGTGACAGGTGTTGGTTGAAAAATTTATGTGTTGCTCAGCTGGTATTTCTCCTCGTAAAGGAGATTTCTAATGCGTTCTTTTTTCCGCTAATTCATGTCAGTTATGATTAATTACTAAAAGTATTGCTAATTATATTTATAGATTCAGCTATTACAAAATTTCATTAACTATCACTATAAATCATTTTGTCTGTAATCACAATCACCAGGAAGGCATTTTAAAAAATAAAATAAAATGAAAATACTAGAATGAAATAAATATTTTTCCAATGAATCATACTGGATATTTTGAATAAAACATTTGTTACATTATCAATAATGTGAATAAATATTTCTAAATTGAGGAAAGGCGGCAACATTACCATATCGTCAATACATTGACCAAGTTTCGTGAGAACTACTACAACTTCCATCACATCTCTCTTTCCCCTCTAAAAAAAGGGATAATTTTTTTTTTTTTTTTTTTTTTTTTTTTTTTTTTTATGCAATAGAAAATGGCTTAACTAATTTCCATTGAAACTTTGAATATAGATAGTTAAACAAAATAAAAACATCGAGTGATTTTTAAAAATCCAATTTTAGTTTTTTATGCATAATTTTATATTAATTTTTAATTTTTAGACAATCTAAAAGCACATATTCAGTGTAAAAATTCTGAATTTTCAATTAAAAACGATTTTACTTATGTTACGTACACCGAAAGTAATGTTACCCAAGTTGGATTTCATGCTTTAAAATGGAACCTATGCTATAAAAAGTAAGAAATTGTGTTACAACATGTATGTAACGGAATTCTTCCCAAAAAAAGGGAAATTTTATTGTACCATTCGAGATAATCCATTCGTGAAAAGGTGTATATTTTAAAATGGAAACCTTTCAAAAATGCAAAAATTTTCTGGTCCCTTGCAATTTAGTCTTTGCAGGTTTTATTATACAAAATGTACGCAAACAAAACTGATATGACGTTATCAAATAAATAAATAAATAGAAGGAAAAAAAACGTTTATTTTAATTGCTCGTTATTTTAAAATGTTTATTAGCAGATTAACATCATCCAAACTAGTTTTCTTCGAAAACATCAACATCTGACTGCACGCTTTCTGTAAATTTTAAATTGGATGTTTAACTAATTATGATTAACTTAAATAAAAAGCTTTACAGTATAAATATAAAAATTATTTAAAACTATTTTTAGAAACGCGAAATTATTTTTCTCAAATTGAAATTCATTCTCTCATTAAAAATGAGAAGTGCGGTATAGATTTTGGCAAATGCATGCTAATATTTCCTAAATTTAATATAATTAATTTTATTTTCATTCAATTAATTAATGATTTTACCATACTTCTAATATAAGAATTCAGGGTTGCCACGCCACCTGGAGAACCTGGAAAACCGGGAAAACACAGGGAGTTTTAAATCTCCTTCCAAAACAGGGAAAATCCAGGGAATTTCTTTAAAAATCCTAAAAAATCTGGAAAACACAGGGAATTTGGTAATTGCAAATTATAACATTTCTAATTAGCCTTCAACACGCATATATTTTTTCGCACTCAACATGGAATAAATGCATTGCAGTACAGGAAAAATACAGGGAATTTTTTTTTTTCAAGATTAGAGTGGCGACCCTGGAATTATTTCAAATTAAAAATAATAATAATAATAAAGATTACGCTTAGAGACATAGATACAATAAAGCAAAATAAAACCATAATTTGTGGGTAATTTGCATTGTGATGATTGTGAAAATCGTCGTTTGTTAAAAAACAATATGTATGTGCGCAAAGAATAAGAAGTAATAATGATGCCATGTAATACATGCAATAAGATTTCCTATGTTAGTCACTAAATAGACATTTTAATAATAAAATTATTAATAACTAAACAAGATGTTTTAATTAATCCTCACACATCGGGTCTTTCTCGGTATAAATTATCTTTCAAATATAATTCTTTTTTTCTCTCTCTAAGAATTCTGTATTGAATCTTAACAATAAAGTAAAATAAACCCGTAATTTCCGTGTTTTTTAAATATTTTTTATTGTGAAAATAGTCGCTTGTTACTAGGCAACATATTACGTGCGCGATGAATAAGAATTAATGATGATGTCATGTAATACATGCAATAAGATTTCCCATATTAGTCACTAAATAGACATTTAAATAAGTAAATTATTAATAACCAAACAAGATTAATTAACCCTCACACGTTGGATCTTTTTCGATATTAATTATCAATACCATTGTCTTTTTTCTCTAAGTATTGAATTAAATTCTATATTGAATTTGAAAGTTTGCATTTGTGACATCTAATTTTGATGGTGTTATATCGAATAAGTGTGAGAACTGAGTCGTCAAAACTACCGCCCCTTATATAGTAGTTTTATAAGCATTTATTACCTTTTAAAGTTATTCGAAATTATTTATAGTGTGTTGAAATTCAATCTCTTATTGAAAGTATGAAGTGCGATGCAGATTTAAACAAATTTGTGCTAAAATTTCTTATAATAATTTGAGACTTAAAAAAATGAAATGATTGAGTTGTTATTATTATTATTATTATGCCAAGGGATTTACGCACAATAAAGTAAAATAAACCCATAATTTCCGTGTATTTTATTTTTTTAATATTTTGTATTGTGAAAATAGTCTCTTGCAGGGTTGGCATGATTTAAATCAACTGATTTAAATCAAGATTTAAATCTAGATTTAAATCAACTGATTTTTTTAAAAAAATCATTTGATTTAAATCAATTTTTTTGTAATTTCACATGAATGCACATATCAAAGGAAAATTTGGGTAAAAAGTTAGAAAATGTATTAGATAACGATAGAATTACAAAATTTAAAGCAAGATATGAACAAACTATTAATGGGTGTCATTTTGCTGGAGTTTTATTAAGGTTCTTTCTTTTAAATCAAAATGAAATGAAACTTAATGTAAGGAAAAATAATGAAGATTTGGCATTCATTAAAGAAGATTGTCTAAATCTTCACACCACTGTAGCACATCTTCAAGCAAAAAACGGCCCATTCCAAAAATTACCATTGCTTGAGAAAAAAGTTTCTGATATTATGACAGATTATGATTGGCGGAAATCCTTTTATGTAATGGGAGGTAAAGAGAGAATCGGCGAAATTGAAATTGAATTTATTTACCAAATAACAACAACCGTGGCTTCATCTACTGGAGTAAAAAGACAATTTTCTTCTTTTGGAGTAGTTCATTCAAGCCTTCATAATAAATTAGGAGTAGACAAAACTTCTAAATTAGTGTTTTTGTTCAAACAATTAAACCCCTGATTTTTTCCTATTTGCTTAAGAAATATAGAATTAATTGTGATTTTTATCCCTTAATAAATAGCTTGCATAAAATGAATACAGAGACTTCCTCAAATCCGCACAGCTTGGGATCAGAGCAGGGTTGGAAAAAAACCAGGTTTTTTTTAAAAAAACCAAAAAAACCGGTTTTTTTGGTTTAAACCAGGTTTTTTTAAAACATACTTTTTATTACATATATATGCATATTTATTGATAAAAATAGACATTGTTGGATTATAAGTAGTATAACTTCCTTTGAAAATAATTTAAATTAAATAATTATAGTGAATTATGAAGAAAATTGAAAAAAAAATTCATATTTTAAACAGTTATTAGTAAGCAGCCTTGTGTTCAAACAATAAATTACTCTACACATTCAATCACTGATACTTTGAAAAAAATTATAAACAATCTTTTGATTACTATAATAAACATTTGATGCAGTTTGATGACTATAACATTCTTTTCTACAATTAAAAAAAAAAAAAAAAAAAAAAATTTGAAATACTTCTTGGTTTTTTTTTGAGTCACAACTTGAAATCAACTTTTTTGGTCATTAGATTCAGCAGATAATAGGGGGGGGGGGGGGGGGGGATTAGATTGGTATTATTAAAATGCTTTAACTAACACCAGATTTCTGAATACTCTCTTATTTAACTTCATATTTTAATTTTAATCCTTAAAGATAATTTCCCCAATAAAAAAAACCAAAATTTTAAAAAAATCTTTTACAGTTTGACAAAAATCTTAAAGATCATCGAGTTATGTAAGTCCATATTCAAAATCATTGTGCATGTTATGATAGATTGCTTTAAATAATCTGCATTTTTAATGAAAATATTTTATACTAAATACTGCATGTTTTTAATCTATTTTATATTTGATCAATACACATGTTCTAAGCTTTTCATTAGAGCAATAGAGTATGATCACCAATACATACCGATTTTTATCCTATACATAAAAAAAATTACCTAGACCCACTATATCACCACTATAGACCCACTTATTGCTGAAATAAAGAGTTAAAAGTAGAAAATATTTATATCCAATAATTTCTAGGTGTTGGATTATAAAGAAAAATGAGAAAATGTCATTCGATTATTTTGAAAAAAACCAATTGGTTTTTTTAAGAAAAAAACCAGTTGGTTTAAACCGTGGTTTAAACCATGGTTAAAACCAATTGGATTAAACCGTGCCAACCCTGGATCAGAGGTTGTGTGGATTTTAGAATTTTGTGGATTTCTGGTCATGGGTTTGTTTACATTTTTAAACAGTAATTTGATTGTAATTAATAATGCAACTGAAGTTAATGAATGCTTATAATATAGTAAAACATTAAAAAAATTATCCAAGTTAATAAACTATAATAATAAAAATTTAGATAATTAAAAATGATTAAAATATTGAAAGCAACAAAGATGAAGTAAATAATCAATAATGTATAACTAAATATTTATTATAAAGATGAGATGCATTTTTTCCTAAATTATTCAATGGAACTTGCCCCATAAAGGTGCACTACTAATTCACATCAATATCTTAAAATATAGAAGTTTTATTTCAGGTTTAACCAAACTCAAGAATAAAAAAAAGGTTGATGAATGTATAAATGCATTTTGCAAAAAGATTGTGATCACCACTGATATTAGCAATACCTTGAATTTTTTTCAGAAATAAATTTATTCTTCCATTATGAAAAAGCATGAATTTAGCAATATTAATGAAAGTTACACATTAAAATATACATAGAATTGATATAAAAATAAAAAAGTCAAATTTTGTCCCTATACCTGAGTATGTGCGGATTTTAGAGAGTTGTGGATATTAGGGCAGTAGATTTGAGGGAGTCTACTGTATTTAATTTGTTTTTTAAATTTTGCCAGTTTCTATTCATTTACAACATATTTAAATTTATTTGTTATTTAGTATGCACAATTCAATTACAAAATAATAGAATGGCTTTAGATTAAAGCCTAAATGTTTAATTTTTAGTACCAATCAGTAACTAGAATATAATATTTTTTTAACTATATAATTATTTCTTATATTATTTTTATAAATTATAAATATTATTTATTCTTTTTTAGTTATTTATTATAAAAAACTGCTTCATGTATTGTAAAAACATAAAAACACAGTAATTAAATATAAGATTCTAAAAAAATCAAATAAATCCGATTTAAATCAAAAAAATCTGATTTAAATCAAATAAATCCGATTTTTTTGATTTTTTTAAAAAAATCATGATTTTTTTCCAACCCTGGTCTCTTGTTACTAGGCAACATTTGCGTGCGCGATGAATAAGAATTAATGATGATGTCATGTAATACATGCAATAAGACTTCCCATGTTAGTCACTAAATAGACTTTTAAATAAGAAAATTATTAGTAACCGAACAAGATCTAGACACACTAGTGTGTCAGCCAAGTTCACAAAGTAAAAGGCGACACACCGGCCGTGGGTTATATTACCCGAACCATTTCGAGCCACTTTTGACCCCTCAATAACTTAAATTCTATTTGATCTACACACTTGCAATTTTTTGTGTCGTATAAGACCATCTTCTAATTTCCGAATCCTAAATTTTTTTTAAAAAATCTTTTACCGTTCACGAGAAATTGACGTCTGAAAACCACTGTTTTTACCACTGACTCACTGATTCACTGACTCACTCATAGAAATGTTTGACTACTTCCAGGTGAACTAGGAAGTTGAAATTTGGTGTGGAGGTAGGTTATTGGATCTATAAATAGGAAAAAATCAGAAATCACCATTAATTAAACATTAATGGTTGGTTAGAGGATAAATTATTGGATTACAATGGAAGTTTATGAGAATTTCACAAAATACTAGAAATAGTGCCGAGTTGGCGTCACTTTTGGCGAGTATCACGGCTAATCTCTGAAACTACCGAACCGATTTCAAAAGTAATGGTACCAAAATGATGGTGTTCGCCCCGGTTCAAACATAGACTACAGCGTTAGAATTCCTAAAAAAAGGTCACTGGTCCCAAGGACCAGTAAGCATGAGAATTTACTGGTCCGCAGACATCATCACTGGTCCGCTATATAAAATTCTATTAAATAATTTTAACACTTAGAGTAGATTTTCTGTACTTTTTAAAGAATAAATGTGCAAGATACAAATTTAATTATAAAATAATGCTTATTTAAGTGCAGAAGATAACAAGTATCACTATTGTTTGCATTTCTTTTAAAATGGGGCAAGACAGGTTTATTGAAAAAGACATTTTTGCTGAAAAAAGGAATATTTTTGTTGAGTAAATGGGTACTTTGCTTAATGAAATGGTGCTTTCAGAAGTCACATTCACTCAGAAAGATTTGGAGCAATAAAAAATCGATTGGGAAGCAGAAAAATCAGTTTTTGGAGCAGCAACAACAATTTTGAAGCAAGAAAATTAGTTTTTAAAACAGAAAAATTCTCTCCCGGCATTCACTTATTTATTTTATTTTTTTTGTGTGTGCTTTTTTGTCGAAATTTCTGTTTTTTTGCGTTATTTTGACGAAATCTTTTGTTTTTATTGACGAAATATACCGTTTTTCGCGATATTTTTTGACAAAATTTGCCGTTTTATCGCGATTTTTGGGGAAATTTGCCCTTTTTTCGCGATTTTTTGAAGAAATCTGCCGGTTTTTCGCGTTTTAGGATAAAATTAGCCATTTTTTGTGAATTTTTTGACGATATTTGCCGGAAATTAGTGGTTATTTAGCGCTTTTTTAACAAAGTTTGTGGTTTTTTTCGCAATCTTTTTGTGAAATTTGTAGTTTTTCCCAATTTTTTTTGACAAATTTCGTGTTTTATCGGGATTTTCGGATAAAGTTTGTCGTTTTTCGCGATTTTTTGAAGAAATCTGCCGTTTTTTGCAATTTTTTGAAGAAATCTGAAATTTTTCCGCAATTTTGGGGAAAAATCTGCCGTTTTTCGCGATTTTTTGGGCGAAATTTGCCGTTTGTTCGCGATCTTTCGAAGAAATCTGCCTTTTGTTTCGGGTTTTGGAATGAAATTAGCCATTTTTTCGAGAATTGTTTGACAAATTTGCCGGAAATTAGTCGTTATTTCGAGATTTTTTTAACGAAATTTGCCGTTTTTTCGCGATTCTTTAACGAAATTACGCGTCCCGTGGGACGCGTAAGAGCTATTTTTTGCGTCCCATCGCCGGTTTTTTGAGTAATTTACGCGCTATAGCGCGTCCGCGGCATCGTTGACAATTAAAAAAAAATCTTATGTGCGATCGGTTGCAGTTTTCTCAGGGCCTGAAAAAAGGCACTGGTCCTGCGGACCACTAAATTTTTCAAATTAGTGGTCCGATTGAATTATCGGTGGTCTCGGACCAGCGGACCACCAAGGATTTCGAACGCTGGACTATATCTTATGTCTGTGCCACTAACCAAAAGAGGATTCAGAAGCGAAAAACATTCTAAAAATATGATTTTTGTTTTACTGAAGGGCCTAGAAGCACAAAATTTGGCATGTTAATTATTTACAAGATATAAATGATCACTAATGACATTTGCTAAAAATTATCAAATTTAAATGGGTGAAAATCCGTGAAGAGCGTTCTAAAAAAGTTCGAAATACCAATTTTAAAACAATCTCAGCAACCAACAAACCGATCTTAAAAGTAATGATATCAAAATGATAATGACAGTCTTTGCTCCAACATAGGATATATCTTATGTCGATTACACTAATCCAAAGGAGGTAAAAGAGCAAAAAACATTCTAAAAATGCGATGTCTGTATATTAAGGGACTGGACTGGAAACATAAAGTTTGGCATTTTAGAGTTTATGAGAATTTCGCGTAATATCAGAAATAGTGCTAAGTTGGCGACACTTTTGGCGAGTATTGGCGCTAATCTCTGAAACCACCGAACCGATTTTAAAATTAATGATACCAAAATGATGGTATTCGACCCGGTTCAAACATAGGCTATATTTTATGCTTATACCATTAACCAAAAGAGGGTGAAGAAGCAAAAAACATTCTAAAAATACAACTTTTGTGTTACTGAAGGACCTAAAACTGTAAGTTTTAGCATGTTAATTATTTATAAGATATAAATGATCTCTAAGGGCATTTGATAAAGAATACGGAATTCAAAAGGGGTGAAAATGTGCGAAAAACGTTCTAAAAATGTTCTAAATTGGGATTTTTAAGCAATTTCAGCAAACAACAAACCGATCTTAAAAGTAATGATATCAAAATAATAGTGATAGTCCTTGCTCTAATATAGGCTATATCTTATGTCGATTCCACAAATCCAAAGGGGGTAAAAGAGCAAAAAGCGTTCTAAAAATGCGATGTCTGTATGTTAAGGGCTTAAAAACATAAAATTTGGCATGTTCATTAATTATAAGATACAAATGATCACTAAGAACATTTGTTAACAAATACAAAATTTAAAAGGGGTAAAAATGAACGAAAAGCGTTCTAAAAACTTTCTAAATAGCAATATATAAGCAATCTTGGGTAGTTAGCGAACCGATTTAAAGAAAAAAAAAGATGCCAAAATGATGGCGACAGTCCTTGCTCTAACAAAATTATTGGATAAATTACCAGATTACAATGGGAATCTATGGGAATTTGGCAAAATACCAGAAATAGTGCCATGTTAGCATAACGTTTGGTGCGTAATTTTTGTCGTCAATATAGCGATATTTCGCCAAGTTGGCTACAAACGTTTTTGGTCGACGAAATAATCAAGTAGTGCCCAATCACGTAAAAGAAACATCCTTATTAGTGGAATTTAAAGGAACATAAGCAGTCCTAATGTTAAATTTTTAAATTTGACTGGAAAAAACAGTGAATAAATGCAGGAAAAAGCTGAAAAATTAATTAATATTAAATAAAACAAATTTAACTAATTTAACCTATTTATTTTAAAACCTACTTATTTGACAAAAAATAATGATATCCTATCAAAAACATGAATGTGAAAAATTGCCAAGTTCGTTAAAGGTTTCGCTCATAAAAGAAGTGATTTGACAAAAAAAAATGATATCCTATCAAAAACATGAATGTGAAAGAATGCCAAGTTCGTTAAATGTTTCGCTAATAAAAGAAGTGAGATCTAACTGCAAACCAAGTTCTTTCGGAGCTCCTTAAATCATAACTCCTGTCATGCATAATATTATTCAATTGCTTAAAATGATTTGTTATGTTACTTGTTATTCAATAGAGCGACTTCGCAAGTTTTCAGCTACGAACTTTAATCTTTGAGTCGGAGTACAATTTAATCTAGAATCTGATTAGCAAAGATCTAGTCAATCGAGTGTTTGAATAAGTATATTGAAGTTAAGGTACTGATAAATTAAGGAAGGGATCAACTTTAATTTCTGATCAACTCAATAGAAAAAATTTAATAAGAGAAAACTTGCTAAGTCGCTCAGTTGAATAACAATTAACATAACAAATCATTTTAAGCAATTGAATAATATTATGCATGACAGGAGTTATGATTTAAGGAGCTCCGAAAGAACTTGGTTTGCAGTTAGATCTCACTTCTTTTATTAGCGAAACATTTAACGAACTTGGCATTCTTTCACATTCATGTTTTTGATAGGATTAATTAATCCTCACACATTGGATCTTTCCCGATATAAATTGTCTTTCGAATATGAATTTTATGCATTATAGTAAAATGCAAAATTGTTGCAGTACCATTTTTTCTTCTAAAGCTCTTGATTTAACTATTTTATTTTAAATGTTTGATATTCAGTGAAACTTTTTCTTGTTATATAAATCAGTACTGTCTCGCCGGAAGGCCGCATATAGTCCTTTTATATATGGATCTCAATACATTAGAAAAAACTGAAATTTATGAGCGATTTCTTTAGACATAGGCATAATATTAAAATTTATTTAAAATAACCCTAATTAAATTTAAGCGTATTTTCTTTTTCTTCCTCCGTTTATTATTTTTTTGAATAGTCATTTTCCAGTTTGCAATATTCGCGACCTACGCACATCCTTTAAGTTGCAATGCGGCATGCGGTTAAAATGTAATTAGACAACTCTGTTTTAAATGATTAAATTTTACAAATAAAGCCCGGTAGGAACGCTTTATCAGATTTTTAAACAAAAATCGGAAAATATTAAATAAAGTGAATACAGTAAACTCCTTCAAATCCGCACAGTTTGAAACCACAGGTTGTGCGAATTTTAGAATTGCAGATTTCTGGTCATTACTTTGTTTACTTTTTTTAAAACAGTATGAATGTATTGAAGAATCGAAATTATGCTTGTCATATATTAAAATATTAATATAATTAAGAAAGTAATAAACTAAAGCAATAAAAGTCAAGTAAACAATGAATAGTGTGTAATTAAATATGCATAATAAAGATGAGATACACTTTTCTTCAAATATTGCATGAAATTTGCCTCATTAAAGTATCTTATTAATTCACATCAAAATCATAAAATAGACTTAATAATTAAAAAAAACTTGATTAATGCATAAATATATTTGGTTAAAAGATTGCAATTACCAGTGACATCAGCAACATTTCGATTTTTTTTCCCCTCAGAAATAAATTTATACTGGTTTCGTGAAAAAGCATGAGTTCAAACATAATAACTAGAATTACATATTAAAATGTCTATGAATGATATAAAAATTAAAATGTCTATCATTTTTTCTTATATCTGAATTGATAGTTTCATTATTTACATCTGCAACGATGTTTTATTTTAAGCGTTTTTCCTGATTTTAGGGTTGCAGATTTGAGGGAGTTTATTGTATTTATTTCTGAGACGGCTTAATAAAGTCATTTTTTTAATCGTTATTTAAATTTAAAATATCGTTTGTATGAAAAGATTTTTCTTTTCTTTTTCTTAGGTTTTATATGGGTATATTTTCTATTTAATTCTAACACTGGTCTTCTTTCTTCTTCTAGGTTCCATAAGTTTTAGTGACACACCAAAAGTGCAACACGCGCCAGAAGGAGAGAATGGTGTTGTCCTTTGTAATATAAGATCTGATGCTCATCCGGTTGTGACTTGGTACTTTAAAGGCCGCCAAATTAAAAAAAGTAAGCTTGACCTATTTTTATAAATTAATAAATTTCGCAGTTTTTTTGAGCAGATTGAGTTAGAAACTATTTACACCCTCTTCCCCATATTTTTTAAATTGTTGCGCTACCGGCTGGTTAATCCGGTGTTTGTGATAATAAAGAAAATGTAAGTTTTCTTTTTCTTTTTTCTCTTGAACAATAACAATAATTGCATTCCAAAACCGGTTCAGAAAGTGAAACTAACTTAATAAAAAATACCTGAGACCAAAATCAAAAAAGTAATCAAAGAGCGATCTTGAGAGAGATCTCAGATATCTAATGCAAAATAAATTATTAAAAAATGTGTGTATATTTTTGTCGACCGATTATCTACACTAGGGATATAGGCCCAGGGGGAAGAGTGCCCTTTGTGGGGGTCTTTTTAAGAGAACCTAACCCGTATTTACGTAAGATTCGAAGAAAACCACGAAAACTCCGAACGGTTAGGCCGACAGCCGCGATTGGGTTTGAACCCAGCACCTGGCGTCCATCAGTTGAGAGGTCAGAACCTCTCGGCCACTGGTGGGGCGAAATGTCAAAATGCGAAAGAGTTATTAGAAATGCCTCCCCATAGGAATAGCATTAGCTCACGAGTGTCTTCGCGGGCAGGAACAGGAACCTTAATGCCGTTTTTTTTAAATTCACACTGTATTTATGTATGTAAAGCATTCTACTGCATAATATTCCGTGGTTTCTGCATAATATTCCGTGGTTTCTTTCTGAGTTAGCATTGCTGTTAATTTTATGTTTAGTGCATAGTTTGTAACTTGTTCATCATTTCTTTCACCCTAGGTCCTAAGTATCAAATTTTAGAAAACCATAGCCTGAAAATCTACAATCTAAGCAGAACCGATGCTGGTGACTACAAATGCAAGGCCATTCTCATTACTTCATTGAGCACACAAATGAAGGATTTTGACATCAAGCTGCACGTACAATGTAAGCCTAATGTTTTCTTTATTTGCATTCATCAAAAATGGTGGCTTCAAATTGAGAAGATTTATAAAGCGCTCCAGATGTAATTTTAGTAGCACATTCATTTAATGCATACATAATGAGTTCCTACGTAACATGCTTATTAATTTAAACAAGACTAAAATTAATAAAGTATAATTTTTGCGTAGTTTGTGGTACAAAGGGTCATTCGTAGACTTACATTTAATAAAGAATCGCTATTGTTAAAACTATAGACACAAATTCTATATTTTGACTGAAAAAGTGGATAGCGACTCTGGTTTTCTATAGTGTTGAATTCAGACAATTTTCTCCGGGAGGGACTTATGTGGCTCCAGAGGGGATACTGTAGTCCCCGGGGGGGGGGATTTCAAATTTTGATTTTTAAAGACACAACATCTCAAATCTTCTGGAGGAACATCTCATTGTCCATCCCCTGAAATCAACACTAGTTTTTTTATATAATAATTGTTCATTCTTTTTAAATTAAAAGTTTGGACAAAAAGAATTATTCATTGCTCACTATCATGTTTTATGTGTAAATTTCAAAATAATGAAATAAATAAACATCATGCAATCCATTCTATTACATATCTATCTATACTAATAAAAAAATATAGCTCTGTGTACGTGAGTGTGCGATGGCTCACGAAATCTACCGCACGTAAAAGGCTGAAAATTTTCGTGAAGCTAGTCTAAAGTGTCTTCTGATGCATCTGAAATTCAGAATTTTAAATTTCTGATAATCAGCTTAGTTATTAATTAAAAATTCCAATCAAATGAATGGAAATCTATTCATAACTCAACTAAAGTATAAATTTTTATCAAACCGCTGAAAACTTCCTCGAAAAAGTCAAAAAGAGGGAAAGGATTTACTGGAATGAAAGGTTGTTTAAGCGCAAAAAATATATGCAGTGGTGGGTGTTTTCTATAAAACAAATGCAGTGGTGTTTTCTATAATAAGTATCCTTTATATGTTGTTTTCTTACGAAAACCTCCATTTAATATATTTTATTAAATATAAAAATTTCAAAGAGAGGTTGGATAAATTCCGGGGGACGTGAGAGTGAACCCATGGGGCGGATGGGGAAATTATTAAACTTTTTGAGAAACTCTCATGTGATATATCATCAAAAAGCTCTCGTATCACTCTTCTATATTGTGACCCCCCCCCCCCCTCCCCCGAGAAAACAATTTTCTCACTCAGCTCCTAATTAAGTTATAGCAAGATTCGACCTAATTTGAAGACTTGACCGAAGTTGAAACTCCTCGCTAGCCTTTGAGTGGTAGGGTCTATTTGACCCCACATAATTAAAGAGCATTCCCCCCCCCCTCGTGGAGGGGGGGGGGGTGAATTTTTCATGTGACATATCGTTTTAAAGTTTTTGATCTATGCATTACTAAGTGCCCATTCTCCTCCCTCTCCCACCTCTAAACTCTTAAAGTCATCCAAATAAGATTCTCCTTAAATTTTAACGTAATTCCGATGTAAAGTAAAATGATTATATTAGAATTTTCACGAAGAGAAAAATGATATAAAAAAAAAGAAAGCATTTTTCTCGATAAGATCTGAATAAACGGAGAGAAAAAAGAATATGCCATAATAGTTGAACATGCAAAGCCTTTGAAATTTAAATGTGGCAATTTATTTCAATTTCTAAGCGGATTTCTTTTTTTACACCTACAATCTCAAAGAAAATGCATTTCTTTTAAACTACTTTTTTACTTGCCTGAAAGTTTTTTTTTCTGTAATATTACCATTGTTACGAGATTAGCGTTAAAAAATTATATTAATAAGTTTCATCTCTCTTTTTTATTTTTTATTATTATTTTATCATTGACCATATTTGCTCCTAAAAAGCAGACATCCTGCTTTTAACCTAATTAAAATATATTCACTTTAGCCTTATGATTTATACTTCATTCTAAGAGAAGTTATTTTGCATAACATTTAAAAGTTCTCATAAAACAATAATGAAAAAAAGCTTTGATTTATATCTACTCTGAATTGTCAAATGCACTAGAGGTCTGCATTGGCCGAAATTTCCATGCCCGAACCCGGCCCGGCCCGAGTGAATTTCTAGAGAACATTGATCTTTACTCTTACGTAAAAGTTAAAACTAAAAAAACTTATCTTAGTCTTTTTTTTTTTTTTTTTTTTTCATGTTTATAATCTCCATTTATGCAGAAGTACCGTAGGCTGCGATATTTGTGCTTTTAATGAACCTTTGTTTGTTGTACGTAAATGTTTGAGCTATCATTAGTATTATTAATCCATATTCCATGTAATGGAGACATAAAAATCTAAAAAATGTTATATGGTAAAAGTAAAATCTTCTAAGACGGAATAGCATTGGAAAGAAAAAAAAAAAATCCTTTTCAGCAGTTGTAAATGTTTAACATATTTTTTTCTCGCGTATTGTTGTATTCAATTTGCATGGATGAACAATTTAAAAGAAATTTACAGTTTTCAGTTAAAAAAAAAAATTCCGTCATAAAGGGTTTTTTTTAATATGTTTAACTCTATTTTAATAAGCATAGTAATCAACGATTCTTTAAAAAGAATAAAATCTAATATTTAATTGTAGAATAAAGACGACTTAAAAGTATATGCCTTTTTGCGCAAAATCTTTAGACCAAGCCAAATTTTACTGATTTATGAACAGACTTGGCCACGTCGAGAAAAAGGATTTTCATGCGCGATGATTCAACAGGAACTGATTATTTTAGTCTGTGAAGACTAGGAAGAATGAAATCAGTCTCAGCTTCGTACGGAAAAAATACGTTAGGCCCTGCCCGATACTCCAGGAAAAAAATTAAGGCCCGAGCCCGGCACGGCCCAAATGCCGTTAATAGAAATCGACCCGTGCAGATTTCTAACTAGTAGCCGTGATTATGGAAACCTATTGGGGAGAAAATGATTTTATGAAATTTGATGCATCGTGTTACTAAAATAAAATGCGGTATTACAATAAATGTAATGTGTCAATGGAAAACGCAATGCAGTTTGATAAATTATTAATATTTTATCAAATGTTATAGCTAAATAATCCTTAAAAGGCAGTGAAAACTGGTTACGTTTATGTGAAATAACTTCCTTTCACTTGATTTTAGAGAATGTTCATCAATATTTAGAATAACATCAAATGCCATTTTGTTAGGCATGAGTCAATCAAGAATAAGATGATATTTCAACTATTAATGTACTGAAACTGACATGCGTTTTTTATTTTCCCATCGTACGTAATGTAAGGAAAGTCTTGTAATCGTTTTGAAAATCGAAAAAAAAATTTTTTTTGACTGATTTTCATGTTTTAGACACTGGAGATTATGAAAGATATATATTAAGAAAAAAAAATTGTCATTCGTCTGTCTGTGTGACTGTAAACGCTCTATCTCTCGAACAAATTGAGATAGAGACTTGAAATTTGGTGTGTACTTAGTATGCATAATGGAAAGACGCCTATTGAAAATTAGTAACCTCGATTATCCAAAACTTTTTTTTCGGACTCGAAATATTTGTTCTAATAAAAGGTACATAATTTTTTTTTTTTTTTTTTTTTTTTTTTTTTTTTTAAAAAAAGGAGTGAATGTAAAAGAAATAAAAACATAAATTTTGCATAAAGAATGAAGTCGATCGGATAATTAATTCGAAGATATTTGTAATCCTATTTTCCATATTCTTCGATTTTTCATGACTCTGTATTTCATTCAAATTTCAATTCAAAGATACATTTTAACTGGAAATGAGACGATTAATCCGACGTAATAAACTGTTAGTTAATATAATTATCAATTTTAGAGTTATAAGGATGCTTTTTTTACGCAATTCGGTATTACTTGATTATCCCGTCGACCGAAAAACTATCGCCAAACTGTAAGATTAAATGCCAACAATGACTTATCGTAAATGTCACATTAACTTAGCATTTAAACACGTTACATGTGTTTGTTACGTCATCAAGTGATTTTTAATCCGGTGTCTTATTTGTAGCATTATTGATCTTTTACTAATTTATTTGTTATTTCATTATTTAAAATAAAAAATTATGACAATTTGTATAATTTACTAATAGCTTGGCGATTTATATTATATGTCGAAATGAATCGACGGGATAATCAAGTAGTACCCGCAATTCCATAATACAGCATTGTTATGCATTAAAAATATTTAAATATACGTTTAAATTTTATTTTGGAATTGCGATGCATTTTATATATTTTTTTTTTCCGTAATAGAGCATTATTATGTATTAAAAATATTTAAATATACGTTTAAATTTTATTTTGGAATTACGATGCATTAATTTTCATATTTTATAGTATGCATATCCATGATGGGTAAGTATTACGGTGGTCCCCAACGACTAGTTTCAGTGTGTTTTATGATTCATCCTTGCTCTGAACCTGTAAAATTTTACTCGTTTACTTAATTACTAGTTTATACTTTTTTTTTTTTTTTTTTTTTTTCTATGTGTAAAGCATAAAAACGTTACTAATACACCGTAAAGAGGTTATTGATTATTCAGAAAATGATGTCTTGGAAATGGCAATAGTTATAAAGAAATTCTAAGAATAAATCGAAAATTAATCCAGGGATATATAAATCTGAAAAACTCAAATCTGGTAAAGGCTGGGAAAGATTTACGACAGTAAATGATAACAGAAGAGTAAGAGCTTTATATTTACGTAACGGAAATAATCATCTCAGTATATAGAAAATGAAATGACGCATTAAGATAATTGCAACTAAAGTGAGTAATTTAAATTCATTTATCTAATTATTTCTAAAGTGTTGGTGAATTCCAAAAGATAACGTGTATACTCATGTATAAGTCGAGAAATTTCAGACATAATTTGGAGGTGAAAATTGAGGATTGTGTGTGTATGTGTGTGTGTGTGTGGGGGGGGGGGGGGGGGGTGGAGGGGGGTCAACTGATATAGAAATTAGGGGGGGGGGAATCGCAGATAATCGGCAAATGCTCAAGTCTTTTAAATAATTACGTATAGGTGTAACTTTGAGAGAGAGAGAGAGAGAAGCGATGATAATTCCTCTGATTTCAAAACGAAAAAAAAGTCCTTAAAATTGTTCTGCATCCAATTTCTCTTGGGATGGAAATCCCTTCAATATCGAGACATTCATTCCTTTTAACATTTAAATCTCCTTCTTAAAAGAAGTTCAACTGAAGAATGTTTCTAGATAAATAAGCTAAAAAACTTTGTAAAATCACCATAAAAAGAAAATTAATCAGGACGCGTTTCGAGCTACAACAATAACAGCTCGTCATCAGGATTAGCTCATGACGAGCTGTTATTGTTGTAGCTCGAAACGCTTCCTGATTAATTTTCTTTTTATGGTGATTTTACAAAGTTTTTTAGCTTATTTATCAATTTATCGCCAGTGATTACGGTGTTTTTCAATAATGCTTCTAGATGTCATTTCTAAAAGTCCTACAGTACAAATAAGTACTATGTTTTAGCAGCCTAAAAAGTTGTTTATACCCTTATAAATAAATCTTGAATAGATTTTTGAAAGACTTTTTTTTCCCTTTTTAAGTATCATTAAATTGATGTAAATAGGTTTAAACCTAGTTTAAGTTTCTTAGGTTTTACATAATTATACAGTTTTAAAACATTACTATTTTTTTTAAGTCTGTTTAGAAACGTAGAAAAAAAAATGTTTACTAGTCAAATGATTCTATATTGATAATTTCTATATTGATTAATAATGTGTTTTTTGATTTAGTATTATTTTATAAATATTGAAATATGTTTGTAATATGCCATAAATTAATCCAAATTAGAGAATGACTTATAAATACAGCATTATTATAGTGAAAAAAAATTCTTATTGGTAATACTTTTCTTTATTATTATTGAAAACTTTCCCCCCCTCTAATTTACTGACATTTTTTTCTTTTTTAATTACAGATAGTCCAGAAATTATTGGAGAACAAAGGAAAAACTTTTATGCAAAAATGGGAACTGAAATTCAGCTTCCGTGTACTGTGACGGCTGAACCAGATCCTATGTTTCAGTGGCTTCGAGATGAAATGATTATTTACAATAATACTAAGGGTTACACGATATTCAATACTCATAACAGCAGTGCGTTACAGGTTCGTTTTCTTGGTATCTCTCTTTTTTTTTATTCTATTGTTTAAATTTTAAGTAATTTCGTTATGAATTGAAATTGACCATTAAAGTCAAGACTGCAATGTGACTATTATAAATTTTGTAATGTTTTCTTGAGGCTATTTGTTCCCAAATTGAAACTAGTAATTTTCTGGCACATTCCTGAATTCAATTTTATTTATAAATTAAGTAAAATTGACAGGTGTACTTATTCAGAAACTATTATAAAATTGAATAGCGTATTCCATTTTTCTGAAGACAAAGAGTATTTTATGAAACAGTGTCAAAATTGACAATTTGAACAAAATTTTTACCTTAAAAAGAATGAATAATTTTGAAATTGGACAAAAATCTTAACAATTTAGATTCTATGCTTATACTAAATTCATTTATGTACTCTAAAAACAAGTATATCTCAGCAATATTTGTGATTATATAACTACCTTCATTAGAACCATAGTTATTAGAGCTTGAGCACTACAGTTATTTTTGCAGTCTGTGCTTTTATAAAGTTCTCTTTAGGAAGGCACAAGGGGAGGGGCATGTCCCTGCCACTTGATATCATAAGATATCTCTTGAGAGAGGAATATATTCTTTTTAATATAATTTTTTATCTTGATTGTAAAAAAATTCCACTTTAAATCCATTAATAAGCTATTAATGAAACTACAATAAGATTTCTGAAAAAACTATCACAACTTATATGTTAGTATACTATTTACTTTAATGCTTACAAGCACTAAAATTTAAAAAAAAAATGTAGTAATAACTTAAAAAATATAAAAGTGTAAGACTCTACACAAATATCAGACTGAAAATCAGTGATAATTTCATAGATGACCAAAAAGGATACCCCATCTGCCCTTCAAATAGGAAAGGATTTGGATTTTATCCTTAAAATGAATCTAAAAGTATAACCCCCCCCCCCTTTCCCTGGGGTTACAGAAATGCATATCAGAGAGGAAAATTCCGTAATCTTTCATTAAGAGTTAAAACATCTGTGGCAAATTGCATGACAATACAAAAGTTTGTACAGTCATATATATATATATTTTCACTTTGACAAAGATTTTGTGGATTTTCAAAGCGAAACGTGTGTAATGTTTTCAATAAATTTTATAGTATCAACACAAAAGTTTTTGTATTTCCCTGTTTAGTAAATATTCTATTGTAAAGCTTATAATAAATTGGTCCTTTAATAGAGATTAACATTGTATCTGTAAATATATATCTGTGAATTTGCGCTTGTTTTTTAATTATCATCATGTTGTTCAAATAGAATAAAAAATGTATTTTTATTTACAGTTTGATTTTGAAACTGAAGATCAACTTGGGGAATATATTTGTCGAGCCAATAATGCCCTTGGACAGGATGAAGTCATTGTTGTTCTGAAAGAAGGGGGTAACTGTTTTTTCTTCTTTCATTTCTTCATATGTTTCTAATCAATAACTTGATATTGCATTAATTTTCATTTTTTTCTTTTCTTTACCTTTTTTCTAGTTTAATTTTTAATCTCTAAAAATATGGATTAATAAACTATGATTTTATCAAGAGTGTTTTTAGATTGCATTTATAGTTTATAAAGTATTAGTTTGCATCATTTTTTGTAATTATGAGGTAATATTATTTATCATTAATTTGGATTCCATTGCTTTAATTATGTAAGTTTTTCTGGTTTAATTCAATCTCTAATAATTTGTATATAAATTGATTAACACTTAACTATATAAATTAACTGTTTTATTATAAAATATGACTTTATCAAAAATTATTCCATTAATCTATACTATTTTTTTTCTCCATATATGTATGTACAATGGCTAGCAAAATCTATGGCATGTACGAGACGGAACATTTTTGTGCGAGTAGCCCAAAGTTTATCTTGAAACACCTGAGACTCAGAAATTTAAAATTCAAATAATATTAATGAGTTATTAACTAAATATTAACATATGTAGTGAGTTATTAACTAAATGTGCTGATGCACATGCAAATGTATTATTTATGCATTAAGGAAAAATGCAAATCGGAAAGATGGAATTTCAAGAGGTATTTTATCATTATTTATTAACTTACATCAACCAAACTACTTGGTAAAATTACAAACAGAATACGTATTCTGAAAGATAGTAATCTTACATCATAAATGCCGCAATCATTTCAAAAGAATATCGCAGTTGACTCTTTGAAAAGAAAAAAAAAAAATCTAAGGTCATTTTTCTAACTTATTGCAATTTCCCATTAGGACGCAATTTCAAAGATATCACCAAACCATAAATGTTCATAAAACTGAAATCTTTTAATTAATGGTGTAATTGGTTAAAAAATATATATTAATTTTAATCTCTTCAAAATCATTGATGAACTTAAAGATTCACACCTTACAGAGACATTTTTTCTTCTACGCTAAAAGTAACTGAATGTATGTATTTTAACACAGTCTTTTTAGAGTATCTCAGTACACCAGATTTACATCACAAACAAAAATTTTGAAACATTCACATGGGTATAAATATGTGTGAAAATTTCGACAAAGTCAGTAAAAAACTGAGTGTTTCATGATGATTTCGCTCATTTTCAAAATGCATAGACTCTAAAAATGAAATTTCACAGAAAATAAAATACCAAATAACATATACTTTATATTCAATAGTTTTTCATTTAAAAATATTAATTCAGATAAAATTGAGTTTAAAATCATAAAAAATTAAAGTTTTATTTAAGAGTCACTCATCATAGGCCTGTTCAATACTATGCATGTCAGCTAGTACACTTTATAAATTATGTATTCATGCAGTTTTATTCATATCAATTTTCTTCCAAATGCAAATAGATATATTTAATATGATTTTTCTATTTCAGGACCCCCTCATCCTCCCACAGTATCAGTTAAGTCTGAAGACAATGGTGTTCTGACCCTCAGTATTGAACCTAAAGCTGACAACGAAAAAGAAGAAGAATTAAAGACATCTGGATTTAGAGTACAGTACAAATTATCATCTGAATCTTGGGATATGGCAAACACTCAGGATTTTAAAATAGGTAATGGATAGTCTATGATCCAGAAGATAATTCTCATAAGTAAATTTAAATAATTTCATGATGTTGTTCTGTGTTTAATAATAATATTTAATTTCACTAAATTTCTCTGCTAAGCCATATAGAGTTTATCAAATAGTTGTCCGATGTACATAATTTTATATTGTTTATAATAAAATGTATAATGGAGAGTATTCCTGTGATGTAACACAATATAAAATGACAATTTTCATAGCCTCGAACTGAAAGGAGGAATAAGCTCCATTTCTTTATGAATTATTAGATGGAAACAAATGTAAAACTATTTGTATTCTTTTAAGTGTAAGAGAAATTTTCTGTAATCATCTGCATGCAATAAATATGATAGACAATAATTCTGTGATGTCACATAATGTAAAATGGCGATCTTTACAGTCTCAAACTGAAAGGAAGATTATGGTCTATTATATATAAATTATTAAAAAATTATTTATTACAAAACAATTAACTAATACAGATAACAGCAACAAAATTGTATATTGTCAGCATTTCGATTTTATAAAAACATTTGATTAGATTTTATAGTAATTAATGTGATTGCCATAAATTTTTGTAGTAATTAAAGTGATTACCATCTATTGTATAAGATTTTCAAATTTTATTCGCTTGAATACTTTTATTTTTTTATTTATGTATTCTTGATTACATAACTTCATAACTGTTATTTCACAATCTATTTATTAATCACAATAAGGTATTTAGAAGGTATAGGTATATCTGAAAGTTGATAAGTTTATCCATCCTAAGATTTCTGAAAACTGGATGTTCTTTTACAATTTAACTTTAAATAAACTGATATATTAAAAATGTTACAACAACAAGTTTACTTATCAATTACTACTTTTAATATGCAATCTGTATAAAAAATATATATATAAATATTTTTTACTGAATCTATTCATTCTTCATGATCCAATCTAGTAATCCATATTATTTTGTAAATTCCCGTGAATGCGATCAAGGGAAAATATTTAAGAACAAAAACATTTTCTTTTGTAGTAAAGATTTATTATCTCTAAAATCGAAGAGCAGAAATTGTTGTGAAAAAATAGACTTTATTCTCTTAATTCTTGGAAGCGCATGGGAATGTTCATTTTGAAAATATGTGACTTTCTTTTAAAGCTGGTCATACATATAATGACTCAAGATGCCAGTGAAACCTCTTTGAAAATCCTGGAATTGGGTGAAAAAAAACAATAGGGATGGATAAGAGATTAAAAGAATATTTAGTATCGGAAAAGGAGAAATACAGAGTCCAAAGTAGAGAAAACAAAGGATTTTTTTTTTCTTTTTTGTAGGCAATGAATAAAGAATAAGTCGACAAATAATGAATAATTAAATAAATTTATATGGAAATTTATTAATATTTTCAAAGGTTGTATTTTGAAAACAAAAATTCATTATTTTACTTTTCTTTTAATTTTCACTCAAATCATAAATTATAATGAAAAATTAAATTATGGTAAATAATATTATAATACATGACAGTTTGGTATATACACCATTATGCATAAAGGGATAGTAAATTATTGATTAAAGTTATTATATTATAATAATTAATTTTTAAATTATTGTTTAAGTTGTTATTGTTCATTAATATTTATCATATCTATGGTACAGAATCAAATGATAACCTATACTAATAGTGTTAATTGCTGCCCTCGCTTAAATACGCACCCAGCTTAATTACATACAATTCAGTGGAGCTAAAAATATGCAATTAAGAGTCTACACTAGTCGCTCAAAAAGATCAGGATGATAATGTTAAGTCTATGGGGACGTTATTTTTAAATATCTTGTTCAAATTTTACTATGTTTCCATAATTTTTTAAGCATAGGATAGCTGAGGATGATATACAACTGGGCTAGATTTAATTTTTCGATTTTGGTTTCATATTTAAAAAAAAAAAATACTTTTAACTATTGGAACTGGTTCTGAAATTGAAACTATCATAATGTAAAAAAATATATAACCAAAATCGAAAAAGTAAAACCTAGCTTCGGTTGTAGATCATCCTCAGCTATCTTATGCAAAAACAAAAAAAAAAGTCATGTAAAAATATTAAAATTTGAGCGAGATATTTGAAAATAATTTCCCCATAGACTTAACATTATCATGAAGGTCTTTTTGAACGAATCGGGTGGCCTTTTAAATGGGGCCAACTGTAACTGCTATTTAAACTATTTTCTTAATTTCTTTTATTTTAAAATTGAACTTTGACTGATAGATTTTTACTTTTAGGTGAATCTTTCTTATTGAAGAATGTCAGCTTTAACTCTGAATATGTCATACGAGCTGCAGGTCACAATTTTGCTGGTTATGGGGAATACTCAGAAGATGTGGTTTATAAGACACATTCAATTCAAACAGCATCCGTTGTAGCAAGTGCTTCTGGCATCGTCGCATCATCATTAGTACTTTTCACTTCAATAGTTTTCTTCCGTTTATTTTAATAACGGCAGCTTTTGAAATTAATATCAGGAAAAAAAAATGATCATCTATCTCTTTCAATACAATTATCCCTGAGGCTGGAAATTTCAACTTTTGTGAATTACAAACTTTAAATGCTATGACTGTCATAATGTGTGTCACTTTAATGCTATAGTTTGTGACAAATTTTGAAAAAAATTAATGATGGCCTTGTCATTTTATTTAAGCATACATACATATAAATGTACATAAATATAAATTCTTTTTCATTTTGATAATTTTATACTAAAATTATTAAAGTAAATTTTGTGTGAAAATTTTGATAATTTTTATTCTGTAATGTAAGGTGAAAACTGTGTATTGTTTTTCTCCTTTGCTTTGATTGTTATCTGATGAACTTTTCTTTGTATCAACAATCAACATAAAGAAGAAATTAATTTGGTTGTTTATGATTATTTTTCTGAAAAATTTTTTTTGGCAATAAAATGGCATTTTTTTTTTTTAATCTTAAAAAATAGAACAAAGTATGATGAATAACTGTGTGATGTACTAGAAAGAGAATATAAGGTGTTTATGGCTTGATATTGCTCTAAAAAATTAAGCCTAGAACTTATTTCATGTTTTGCTCGGTAACTGTTCCAGCCATTAGGGATAATATTTTTAGTTCAAGCAAATTTCATTCTTCTTTAAGAGACTGCTTTTTTGAGAGAAACATCTATGCTTTGATGCTTCACATTAAAATTTAAACAAGCACCCCCATCAGGAATTGAGTTGTATTTTTATATTCCAGTTGCTTATAAATATCATTCGAATGCTCAAAAAAAAGGAAAAAAATTGCTAAGTAGTTGGATGACTGCTGTTGATTACAACAAGAAAATATTTTTGATTGCTTACAAAATCAATTATACTTTGTAACATACATTTAAACACTGCCATCATTTATGATACAATGAAGGACTCTAAAAAATACTGTTGTTTTCCCTTCAGGATAAATATATTGGTGAACTTTATACAGTTTTCCAAAATATTTGTCTGAATAACATTGTTATCTAAAAAAAATAACTATAAAATTTCACAAACAGTACTTTTTTAATTAAATTAAAAATGTGATAAAATAAATTATAATTTACAAATGTTGTGTAATAGGAAGGTCCTTCAGTTATAAGCTTCAAATTTACAATTATTGGTTGTCAAAATTATTTTCAATTTTAATGATATTATAACACGAAATGCAGTAAATTTCTTTTGAAATACTATTAAATAATTTTTTAAAAGGTTTCAGTTAATTAAAAATTTTGCACAATTCTGACCATTAATGATATTTTTTCTGATGTATTGCATATTGATAATTAAAATAAATCCAAAATTTTATCCTATAACATAATGTATATCAAAAAATTACAAACATATAATATGAGTTTGTCATATTTTCTTTAAGAATAATTATAAATCTTCTGTCATATGGGAAGTCATTATAAGTTGCTAAAAAATTAAGATATAATAGTATTAATTATATCAAAATTAAAAGATTATTCCCTTTTACTGATTTTTTCTTTAATATAATTTGAATTATTTAATTGTAACAATTATTATTATTATTATTTTGAACAATACATTTTCTATGTCCTTTTCACTTTTTAATGTTGAAAGATCTTCCTATAAGTTTATCCTTTTTTAAAAAATATTTTTATTAAAAAGATAATAAATAATCATTGCAATTCAGTCACAATTCATATATCATTAATGCACTCTTTGGCATACTTTTTCTTAAATTTAAATAAATTGAAGATTGTTGTTGCAACATCTTAAATAAGAAGGTTTCATCTCCAATGTTTTTATTCATTCAAATTTAGTTTGAATTCATGTGGTATGTATTCCATTTTCAGTGATAACAAAATAAATGTATATTTTAAATGAACTATGTATAGTTAAATAATGTGTATATAATTTTTACATTCTTTTTTGTGCATATCTTTTATTATGTGTATGATTTACTTTTTTCTATTGTTTTATAATTTATATGCTGGCTAAACTTGCATTTCTTCCTTATGATATAAAAATAGAGATATTATTTAGATAAAACCATCAAGGGCAATTCAAATGAGTATTTTTACATAACTGGACGGTGCATATTGCTGCCTAGTTGAACCAATTTCAAGGGATCAGTTTTTGTTGCAGCATCTGAACATTTATATCATTGTAATCAATACATTTATTATGTTGATTGAATTACATTTAATTAAGGTGATTAATAACTAAATTACATTACATCACTGTTATATTAGATGTTAACTTTTTTCATATAGTATGGCTGTTTTGATTCAACCTTTATTAAAAAATGAACAAATAGACATAATTTATTTCAGAAATCTAATACAGGGAAGGCTGCGATAAACCTTAAACTGAGTCATACATTTAAATACAAGCAACACTCACAGGGCAAACATTATTCAAGGAAAAAAAAAGCAGAAATGCTGCGAGTACAAATTACCATTAAGTTTTGTATTATTCCTAAATTTGATAAAACTCAATTTATTTCCCTTCCCATCAAGAGATATATTAGCAATGTTGCAATGAATGTGCTTTAGCAAATTATTCAAACGTTTATGATATGATAGTTAAATATTCTGTGCAAATTTAATCTGAAAAACTGCTACTTGCTGATTGTCCAGCTATGTATTTAAAATGAAAGTGGTGTATCAGAACAAAGTGATGTAAAATAAATGAATTGTAATTAATAATTTTCTTTACTTATTTTCAATCCAAGGGACTGCTACTTCTATTTTCAATTCTAAAAATTATTGGCTCTCGGATTTCAGTATAAAGTGATGTATTTGTATAAAAAATGACAATTAGTTATTAAAATGTTCTCTGAAGAAAAATTTTGAAAAGCCTGAAAATACTAAAAAATTTTAAATAAAATATACTTTTAACTTGTAACGTCTATTTTAGTCGAGTTTTAAGTAAACCACTGAGTTTTTTAAAATTCATATTGCATTACTTACTATAGCACATTATTCCTTTTAAAAAATTGTGATAAGTCCTGTAGGATGTACATTTCTTCTTCTCCTGCAAAAAATGAAAATTGTGGTTGAAATTGTTTAATGACTAAAAAATATACTCATTTACGAAAAAAAATCCAAGTTTTGCAATTATTTGTGTTCTATGAATCCGTCATTTCATCGGTCATAATCTGATTAGAAACAGTGTATGAAATACATGAGTATTAAGCAGGATAATCATATTCTGATCCACACAGTGAATCTGTATGCTGTCAGCTCACAATGATATAATACAATATTACAATGATATTTCAAAACAAGTGCTACATTACATCGCCCTGTGAGTTATCCTGTATCTCAGTATGCTGTAGCCCTTAACTAGATCCTTAGGTAGACTAATTAGAAACAGGATAACACAAGAAATGATGAAGATGAGAGATTATTGCAAACCTTTAGGTTAGATCCTCAGGTGATAAAAGCTATAAAGAGGATATTGTGTGATGACTCCCACCTTAAATCACCTTTTCAAATCTTTCACTACTTTAGAAACTTCATACAGGAGCTGGTTTCGAAAATACTTTTTTATTGTTATTCTAGAAAATTATTTTCTCTGTAAAGAATTATTTTTTATGCCTTTTGTTGAAAATAGCAGCCACATATCTGCATGTTTACTAGTATAAAACTGCCTACATGTTACCAAATGTGGGTAGAAGCTTATGAACTTAAGCTACTTCAAAGCATAGTCAATTTTTAATTTTGATTTTATAAACTGGTTTTATTTGAACTAGACAAGTTCAGAAGGACACAACTTATACATTAATGAGAAGTATGTGAAATTTTCTTTATGAAGAATGTAAAAACTTATCAACTACAGCAGTTTAAGCTTTTATTCATATGGCTTGGATGTGAAAATTGCATTTTTTTTTATATATGTACATTATTGAAAACGTCTGTAAATCTTTCAGAAAAAGAAATTATTGTGTTTAAAACCCCTTTTTTTCACTTCCATTGATGGTTTCATTGAAAGCTACTTTTGAATCTAAAACAACAATAAATTGAGAACATTGATTTTTTTTGTATACTTTGTAAGTATGGTTGTTTTGTTAAGAATTGTATTGCTTCTTCATTTCATGCATCATAACTGGGATAACATCAAGTGCATGGATTTGCATGCACATATTTGCTAAATTCCCATGCTGCTGAAATACTCGAACGATAGTCTGCTGTTGTAATTTTGAGTTAGATTTAAGTGGGTATAAATATATAATATTTTTTAAAGATATTTTTAAAAATGAAAATACAATACAACTGATTATTCAAGAATTAAATATGGGTTTTTCAGATTGTTAAAAACTAGCACAGTTTGATTACAAAAAAGGAAAGTATATTAAAAATTGATGATAAAAATATACTCAATAAGTTGCCACAAATGCATTGTGAAGATTCATTTAATAAATCATACGGATAATTTCATTTGAAAAATCGATATTGTGTTATAGTATTTGTTTAATGAATGGATTTATTTTTTAAAAATGACCAAGATTTTATATATATATATAATATGATCCCCCCCCCCCCCCAAAAAAAAAATGATTTAAAATTCTTCACATACTTTTTTGCCAATTTTACACTTCATATTTTTAAAAGTTTAGCTGAAATTAAATTTATCAGGCATAGTGTTATGCCTGCACATTGTTTAAGATGAACAAGAGAAAGTACCTGATAATTAGTTGAAATTACTTTTGAGAAAGTGTGGGAACCATTATTTATCATTTTTATATTTGAAAAAAATTAAAAATGCCTACAGATTAATTGCAATTTGGCAGCTTCTAATATGAACTTAATATCTGTGATGTTGTCCAGTGTTCAGAATAATAGTTAAAAATAAATAAATAAAATACATTTAGTGATAATGCATTCAGCATGTTTTTCTTTTGAGCTTTTTTGAAATGTGTGTTTTGTAATTGTATCTATTAGAATCATTCAAATTCATGAAGGAGAGCCACATGTATAGAAATGAAATTATTCAATATGCTACTTCTTCATGAATTTGTTGCCATTCTAATACATGAATAATGTTTTATTTAGGCTTTTCCTAGCTATTTCGCTCAAAAGTTTTGAAATAAAATAGTTTAGTAGACTTAATTATTATTATTTTGAAAGTGACCTGAAATTCCGATACATTACAGATGACTGTGTATAGTATCATGTAATATAAAATAAAATATATTAACATACATAAATGTTTTACTAATTTTACTATACTTTCTCATTATTTTTAATACATTTTTTAATTAAGTATATTATCAGAAAAATCTTTATGTACTTTTTTTTTTCATAATGAATGCATTAATTTACTCTATTTGGTTTTCTACCTACAGTAGTTTCAATCTGAAACTTTGATATCATTCTATATAGATTTTTTAGAATTTGATGTAAATTTATCCACAAGTTGTATGAATATTTTTATAGTAGCATATAGGTGAAAAAGAAACTGTATGTTAAAGGTGTTGTTGAAAATTAGTCAAGTTTTTACAATACCTATAATTGTAATATTGGTTTCAATAGATAGTTCATAAATAACTAAGCACTAAAATGACATCTAGTCATATTAATAACAGATTAATATTATAACAGATCAGATTTCTTTAAGTCATTCATCATAAATGTAAACTTGCATTCTTTGATGTTTGTAAAACTTTTGACCTTGTCTCTGTTTTCAATGTTCTTCATATTTATTGTAAAGTTGCTTTTGGTGTAAATACAAATGTACCAATATTATTTCTTTATTTTTCCGTGAATAAAATTAAAATATCTCTAATGCTGCTGATTCTTTTTTTTTTTTTTTTTAATACTTAACTACAGTGTGTAGCATTTCCCTGAATCCCATTCATGTTTTTAATTTAAAATAACAACTCAATATTAGATTAACAATAACAACAGATGTTTATTGAATTTAATAAAGGTATAAATGATGTAAGTTATAAAGAAACTTTAAACAAATTAAACTTTTTTTATTCAACTTAACTTACAAGTCTTACAAAGTCTAACTTACAAGTCTAACTTTCAACTTAACTTACAAGTCTTTATTACAAAACTTACAAGTCTTTATTTTAAATAAATCTTAACAAGGATTAATACTTCTAATTAACTAGTGTTTAATGGCCATGCAAGTTTGAAGATGGTTTGAATACAAATTCAAACACCTTGCTAAAGCCTAAAGGAGTAGCAGGTAAACTTCGCTGTTGGATCTCTTTAATTATGTGGGAACTGTGATCCTAAAGCAAACTTTAAATAATAAAGATCTGAGTCTTACCATAGCTCAAATGGTTTAAACCAATAGAAACAAACCTTTTGTATTCATATGCCAAATTTTTTTTCGAAAAAAAGTTATGTGATATCATGGCTTTTAGTGAATCACAGAGACAGATTTTTTGTTACAGATCACTACAGATTTTTTGTTATTAAAATTTGAAAAATAGAGGATCAAACATACATGCATTACATTTAAAAGAATAAATAAATAAATAAAAAGATAAGCTATATTTTGTTGTTTCATCTTAATTGATTATATACTTAGTTTAGTTAGGTTAAAGAAATTAAAATAAAAACTCCGGGGTGCTGCCAGAACTTATCTGACAAAAGTTAGGGGTGTAGTGTGGGGGGGGGGGGTCATGGTATCCCCAACAGCTGAATCCAGAAAAAAAGTCTTAGACTTGCAACCTGCTCCGAACACATCCAAATAATGTTCAGCGACCTGGAACCTGATATATTTCAATTCACATACAATCCTAACTCTAAATACTTTTACCACAACAAGAACTGAATCAGAAATGAAAGGAAAGTAAAAGCCCAAATCTTTCCGAACAAATATTCACTTTAGCCAAATCCAACTCCAACCATGAATCAAGTTGGGTGTTTTAGTGGTATTTTTACAACAGCCAATTTCTGCACTAGGGATATAAACCTGCAGGGATGAAGGATGCCTCCAGAAATTCTTTTAAAGAAATCATAACCCGTGATTATGCAAGGTTTGAAGAAAACCACAGAAAACACATTGATTAGCCGAAAGGTGAGCAAGATTGAGTTTAAACCCAGCACCTCCTGTCTACCTAATTTAAAAGCAAATCCTCTCAGCCACAGGTGAGAAACAGTTGGTTTGGGTTTAGCTTGTCCAACTTGAAATACTAAAAACCCCAACCCTAAAAGATGAAAGAAAAGACATAGAATCAATATTGTAATGCAACTATGTAAAAATAGTCTACAAGTATACCTCTAGTATTAATTTTAACTTTTAAGCAAAAAATTCAATTACATAAACTTATTAATATTGAAATATATCGATTTTCATCTTAAAATAAATTTTGTAAATTCTTTTGAGAGATAAATTAATCCCAAATCAAAATCTGTAAGTGTCAAGAGCAAGACCCAACCTGAAACAATCAAAGTTAACCCGACTCAAATCTAACCAGCAACAACAAAAGATTAGGTTTAACCCAATGTGGTTTAGATCATGATTCAGATCAGGTAGAGTTTGCTCGACCTGATGCAGCATGTCTACTTGCCATCCAACCTGACCCCAATAAAATAATTTTTGTTCTCCGTATTCTTAACCAAACTCGAAATACTTCAAACCAAACTGACCATAAATCTACAACAGCTCAAAATTGGCCTGATTATTAGATGATTGATGTATTTTATGAAAAAAATAAATAATAATAAAAGCAGTAATTTCAGTATAATTCCAGTAATGCAGCATAATTTCAGTATAAATTTTATCTTTTATATTAAAAAATAAGAATGAAAAGAGTCATCTTTGTTTCAAACATGCAGATTTTTATCTAAAAGAATTTGGACATCCCCCCCCCCCCTTAAAAAATCAGATTTATCTGAACCCGATGTGCAGGAATCTAAATTCAATCAGAATACACTTGTATCAAGAAAAATTACTTTAGTCAATTCAATTTTCAAAGAAAAAAAAAAAGAGCTCAAACCCAACTGGCAGATATTCTAAAGTCAAAATATTTCTTCTGACGGCAGTGAATTTTGTTCCTGACAGAGGGGCTAGGTATTGCCCTTCAGAGGAGCATATCTCTCCCCCCCCCCCCTCCCCCAGAGCCCACTGTAATGTCACCTTTGCAAAAAGTTTAAATCAAAAAATATGTTAGGAACTGTATAACATGAAATAGAGTTCTGACTGTCCGAAATAATATAAAATAAGTTTATCTCAGACAATCAAAAAACTTGGGTAAACTGATTCATACAGAATATCCTTAAAAATTTTGATGACATATGTATTATTTATTATTCATAAAACAACAAACCTTAAATTGATTAGCTGTATCTTTTTTAAGTAGTAAACACAAAAATGCATATTTAAAGCAAGGGTGTAAAAATCTATGTGCTAGCAAGCAGACTGTAACCACTAAATTTTATTAGTTTTCTTAGCTAAAATTTTATTAACAATCTAAGGAAAAAAAAAAGAAAAAAGAAAAATAACTATTAAAATTCAGTGGTGAAAGATTGCTTGCTGGCAGTGTTGAATTCAGACACTTTTCTCCGGGAGGGATTTCTGTGGCTCCGGGGGGAGGGGGACATCTCATTGCTCCAGGGAAGAATGTCTCCCCCAGGCCTCCCCCTGAATTCAACGCTGCCCGCTGGCACCTAGATTTTTATAACCCTGCTTTAAGGGTGTATTCGAAAAAATACTTTTCCACCTTCAACAGCTCGAAATTTTCATATACATTTTCAGCCACATTTTTAAAAGTAGAAACATGAAACTTGCTGAAGGGATTTTTGAAAAGACGTACAAGGTGCCGCGGGATGTCATTTTGCGCTCCATTCATATGAATTTGATTTATAAACAATTACCTTCTCAGTATGACCCTTTTTTTCGTTCCCAGATCTCCCGCTTCACAAAATTTGGGTGAAAAGGCTAACTTTGACTGCAGTTTTTGTAATATTTTCTGCATTTATCAAAAAATTGATAGACACGGCACCTTATGAAGTTTCTAAATAAGAGAATTTTCAAGTTTGATGCGCTTGACAGCAAAAGTGAATTCAAAAATAAATCGGAAAATAAGCTGTTTGAATTGAAATACACCCTTAAAGTCTAGTACTTAGACCCATGAGATGCAGTCATTTGTTGTTCCAAATGCCTAGAGTATTCTTTAGGAGTTTGCAATGTCTTTGTAGAATGTTTCATAGAAAAACTATTGTAACAACTTTCAGTCTTCCACTCCTATATATGTCTTCTTCTGTACTTGTATTAGGAAATCTCCAAAAGAGTTGAAATAGCAATATGATTTACTTTCTATTACATCATTTGGATATTTATTTTGCCAAACATCTTTGCACTTATATGATTTACACTAAAAATAAGTTTTGAGCAGTATAACTTTCTGAATACATGATAAACTCATTTAACATGAAGAACAAATAACACAGGATTTTACTTTTTGAGCATGCAAAGAATCAAACAATAAAAACTTAAGAATTGAGGCAGTGATAAGCAGACAATATATTTATAAATATATATATATATATAGAGAGAGAGAGATATAACATGGACAATGAGTTATGAGTATTGGAATTTTTAAGACACACAGTATAATCCGTCATCTTAGGGTTTGAAACAGTAACTACACAATTTTTCTTATTTTTATACTTGCACTTCTTATGATATCCATTTCCAATGCTTTTATAAAAATGAGAAATGAAATTATTCTTTTAAAGAAGCCCTTGATAGATTTTTGCTTGCTGAATGATAAACATTTCATCACTGCATTAGATTCATCAAAATTGTAAGTGTTGTTAGTCTCTTTTTGTTGCTCAATGTATTCAATAATTTTCTCAAGCAAATTTGTAGAATGCTTTATTTTCTTCCAATTTCTATTATTTTCACCATCACTCTTTATTTCTTAGTTTTCAACAATGTCACTTATAATTTTTTGTTGCTCATCCATTCAGCAATTCTTCAGCAAAAGGTATTACAATACTTCTGAAGCACACTATATGGCCAAATATTTAGAAACAAGGCTTTGTATCCAAATGTAGTAGTGCATATGATATTGTGACCAATCAATGGATATATGGACACAACCCCACCTCTTTTTACTTTATTTTTAAAACAGATTTTGAGCTTATTCTATCAATGATAATTTTCAAAATTTTTATAGTATGTTTTTGAGACTTTCACAAAAATTTCTCGATACATTTAGCAATACATTGTGCAAATTATAGTTTGATTGCATTAATGCATGCACAGTGAAACATTATTTAGAAAACCTGCTCATTTTTCATACAATTTTTATCATTTTTTAATTCCAATTACAGGGTAGTGTGTATTATGTTTGTTATATTTTCTGAAAAGAACATTTTTATATTAAGAACTCTGCAAATTATTAAAAAAAACTTGCCAAAATTTGGAACTGTTTTTATAAAAAACTTAATTTCTATACATGCTATCCACATAAATATGAACACAGTTTATTCGAATAAACTATACAGTTTGAGTACTTTTGCTGACAGGGTTATCCAAAAGATTTTCATTCTTTTTCTATTTGTTCCAGAGTTCGTGATTTTTTTGATTTTTTTAATAAAAATCAAAACAATCGGATTTTTTTGATTTAAATCGGATTTTTTTGATTTAAATCAGATTTTTTTGATTTTTTTTAAAAATTGCCACACATTATTATTATTTTATGACTTTTTGTTTAATTTAAATAATATAAAGTTTACATACATAGACATGCATATTATAAGTATTATCTATTACTAATATTACACAATTTACATAAATGATTCATATTATTTCAAGGTAAAATTTTAGGCTATGAAAAAATCTTGATTACACAAAATGCATGAAAAACTACAAATCAGATGTCAAAAATTAATTCAACCTTCAATATTTTAATTAAAATAAAAAATATCTGCAACACATAAAAAATCTAAACAAAATTGGAAGTTTTTAACCTTTTTTTTTTAAGTGTTGACTGAGAAAAATGAGCTCAATTGCTGCCATCAAAATACTTAAGGCCAGAGGACACAAATTGAGATGTCATCACTAATCGACTGACTTTTCAGTAGTGTTGGAATTTACACAAGAAAATTTTGAATAGCAATTTTATTTTACTTGTGAAATATTTATCATCTTATAAAACAATAACTATTTAAACTCACTAATAAGAACTTGGAATCCCTAAATAAAAATTCAGCCAGAGAAGGAATGCTACAGTGTTGCCGCATCTGGATATTTTTTTATTGGGGGATTCCAAATTCTCATGTGTATGTTTAAGTTTAAGAAGTAATTAATCATAAGTTAATCAGTATGTTCAGTGTTTTAAACGATGATTGATATTCCACAAATAAAATAAAAGTAAATTGTTATTCAAAATTTTCTAGTGTGAATTCCAACATAATTGAGAAGTAAGTCAATTAGTGAATACCTCACAATGTGTCCTCTGGCCTTGAGCATTTTGATGGCAGCGGTTTAACAGTTTTATCTGTTGATTTCTAATTTCTGAAAATATCAAACCAAAGGCAAAAAACATTTGTTCGATTGAAGCAGATAAATCTATTGCAGTAAAAAGCTAGTTCATCATTAATTCTCTTTTTAGTATGAGCTTTTTTGATAACTGTAACAAAAATACCTTCCACCATTCTAAAGGGCTGAGATCAATTATATTAAATTAAATAAATAAATCAATTGCTGATTCAGATTTTGCTCAAATCCTTATATAGAAGGCTTCACTAAAGTACAGCACATAAAGTCATACAATTTTATTTTACTCAACTTGCAAAAGTTTTTCTAAATACTAATGAGTAAATATTCAAATATTTAGTATATTTCTATTTAGATTTCTTTATCGTTGCAAGATTATTTTATAATTTGATTCAAATGAAATTTGAAAGCATTTTTTTTCTAAACTTTACATTTATTTTACTTTTTTACTAAGCTTAAGCTTTATCTTTCTGAAAGTTGTTTGATCATATATGGTATATAAAACTAAATTATATTAAAGCACATTATTATGTTTGTTTCATCTGAAATTTATTAAAAAATAACATAAAAGAAAAATTGATTTAAATCAATGATTTTTTTTAAAAAATCAGTTGATTTAAATCGTGATTTAAATCATGATTAAAATCAAGTCGATTTAAATCAACGAACCCTGATTTGTTCACAGTCCTCTATGAGGTTTTGGGAAAAAATCTTTGCAGAAATGTATGACCTGTACAATCATGTTTACACACTTTGAGTTTCAGGATAATTCCTCATGTATTTTTCTAGATATTTAACAAAACGTCTAAAATTGCAAGTAGCTGGTCACCTTTGGCCATATAGTGTAGAAATATCCAAATTTAGGATTAAGAATTTGTCATTGCCAATGAAGTACAGTAAAGTCTGTCTAAAGTCAAATCGATTGGGACCGACTTTTTTTTTTTTCATGATAGACAATATTCTTTTTCAAACAAATTTCATGCAATGTGTATGTTTTTGCTTGAACTTGAAAACCTTTCAGAGTTGGAGGATTTCTATCTTACACACAGTCTTCCTTACAGAGAATTTACTGCATTAGGTGCAAATGGAAGTAATGTTGAAAAAATTTAGAAAGGTGATTTTCTCATCAGAGTGGAAAAAAGATGGCCATAATTTTTTTTTGATAACTTGCTTAAAGCAGAAACTCAGTTAAGCAAGGCGAGACTTTGATATTCTGGACTCTGCTGTACTCTGAAATTAATTTAATGCTGCATATGTATATGAGCATCAGAAGTAGGTCATTTAACCCTTCACTGCATGATGTGCCATATATGGAACATACCAATAAAACTCTTTTATTTTCCTAAAAATCTTACATTTTGGTTATCTGAGCTCTGTACCATATCTAGAACATTTAAACAAAGAATTTTGCACCTGTTTTTCTCACTAGATAGCAGTACCTCATTATCTATTAAATTTTTAATTTCAAAAAAATAATTCCACTTGGATCGTATACAAGAGTCAAATTTACTTGAACTTTTTCACCCCAAAATATTGAAAGTATTGCAAGATATAAGTTTAGATATTTGAGTATATCACATATTTGTTATTAAGGGTGCTTAAAACTAAAATATTTCAGTACATCAGCTGGAAATCTTTTTTTTGTGTTTGTGCCAGATATGGAACATAGAGCATAAACCTTATAAAACATTCGAATAAAAAATGGCGCACAAATGTCTAATGCAAGATGAAATCAATGCAATATTATTTGCATCTGATACTAATAATGAGTCTTTTGGACCTTTTGGCAATAGTCAGGAAGATTCAACATATAATCTAGCTAAATATGGAACTGGAAATGGTATTTCTTCATCTGAATCAGACGTTGACTGCAAGAAACAACATATATGACCCAAAAAATTGATTTAACTGCCACAGGAGCAATGTTTTAAAATTAAATATTAAAATAACTTTTAATTATACTAAAATTAATATATAAAAGCTAAAACCAAATGAAATTCAACAAATTGAATTCAGACGTTTTCTGCGGGAGAGACATTGTTATGCGTCGTGTGGGAAAGAGGAGGATTGACTTTCTAAACTATATAAGTTTTCAAATTGTCTGTGGAGTACATGTAGATAAATTCAGCGAAGAAGCTATCTGCTTTTGTAAAATTGGCAGCGAAACACCAAATGCTAAAAGAGGACGTTCAAGAATGTCTGAAGTGGAAAAGGAAATTATAGAGAAGAAAAATAAAGCCCCTTCATCAGCAATGTCAGTCAAAGATATACGATCGAATAAAGTATGTCATAGGCCAGTTTTTATAGATAGCAGACAGCGATGCAGACTTTCAAACTGTGGAAGCAAAACTTTCAGAATGTTGAGTAATCTTATGTATAAATCGTGATTGAAAATGCTACTCTGAATTTCATCAGAAATGAATCTTTGGACCTTTTTTTCTCAATTTATTAACAGTTTTGCTTGAACGCCACTCAGTCAACCAGAGTTTGCTTGATTCCTTACTAAATGCATTTGGAAATCAATAATTTTCATTTACAATTATTTGTTTAATAATTCAGAGATTCCAAAAAAAATGTTTTTACTAAACATCTGTGTTTGTAAACTCAAGATGTATAAGCATAATACTACAAGTCATACATTTGCGTGGATATTTTTACCCCGAAACTCCATAGGGCACTGTCAACAAATTGAAAAAGAAATAATATTTTTTCGATAACTAAAAACTAACGTAGATAAAGCATTCAAACTGTAGATCATGATTAAGTGGCTTATTGTGATAATTTGTATTCATTTTTATGCAGATAGCATATATGCTCGTAGAGAAATTAAGGTTTTTATAAACAGTCAGTCCCAAATTCTTCCAAGTTTTTTGCTTATAATTTGCTAAGTTCTTAATATAAAATAATGATCATTTCTGAAAATATGACAAACAACATTGTGAATAATACCTTGTAATCAAAATGAAAAAATAATAAAAATTGTATGAAAAATGAGTAGGTTTACTAAATAATTTTTCATTGTACATGTGTAAATGCTAGCAAAACTTCATTTGAATATTGTATTAATTAGATGTATAGAGCAACTTTTGTGAAAGTTTTACAAACATAGCTCAAAATTTCTGTCAATAGAATAATCTTTAAATCCATTGTTCCCAAAATGAAGCAAAAAAAAAAAACATGAGGGGGATGTTTCCAAATGTAGTATTCTTATATTGTGTATTCTTTATTGACACTAATCAATGGATAAATGGATACAGCCCCTCATATTTTTGCTTCATTTTGGGAATAGCAGATTTTTAGTTTATTCCATTAGCGATCATTTTCAGAATTTTCAAGCTATGTTTTTGAAACTTTCACAAAAGTTTCTCTATACATCTAACTAACACAATATGCAAATGAAATTTTGCTAGCGTTTACGCATGCACAATAAAAAATTATTTAGTAAACCTGCTCATTTTTCATGCAATTATTATTTTTTTAAAATTCTGATCACAGGATATCATGTACAATGTTGTCCATCATATTTTCAGAAAAGAACAGTATTTTATAATAAAAACTCTGCAAATTATAAGCAAAAACCTTGGAAAAATTTGGGACTGTTTTCATAAAAACCTTAATTTCTCAGCGAGTATACATGCTATCCACATAAAAATAAACACAAGTTATTATAATAAGCCACTTAATACTAATCTTAAGTTTTAGCGCTTTAGCTACATTTGTTTTTACAAGGCTGTTTAAAGGATAAAATCTTCATGAAAATGGATGGCCTGTATCAAAATATCTAAATTCGCAAGTTGACGGCCATTTTTGGCCATATAGTGTATCTAATGAAACATTTTTAATTCATATTTTCATACAGTAAAAGTGCTGTTGCCTGTTTTGTACATTTTGTTTCCTCAGTTCACAAATGAAGACATAAAGCTTACATTAAATCCATTTTTAGGCGTGTTTGCTATTATATAAGTGTGTAGCAACTATAGTTGTTAACTGGTCTGTCTGTCTACATATAACATTGCAAAAAATATTCAACTGAATGATGCGAAATTTAATATAATCATTCCAGAATTTTGTCAAGTCATTGTAAATTTTATGAAAAACAAATAAAACTTAAAAAGATATTAATAAAAGTTTTCCTCATTTTTCAAAATCCTATCATCCATAATTAGTTCAATGATATTCCATCATAGATAATGATTCTATGTTGACATGGTGATGACATCCTATTTAAGATGGAGTCCTATCCACATTACTGAATTTAATATGTATAATCATAATAAATTTTGTATTTGTGCATTTTTGATAAGAGTACTGCAGTTACAGTAGCAAGATTTGAATATAAAACTAGTCAAAGTATGACACACTTCATTTGCCATATGTGATGTGCAATTTCTAACATGTTGAGTTTATAGTCTTACAAGGAGAGGGTCAGCATTGAAAATTATAGATTTTGATTGTTTTAATATATGTTATAAGACAGAGATCGTTTTGCCTCAGATTCAATTGATTTTATACAATGCTCCTTAGTTCTTGAGAAAAAGTGGGGTCTAACATTATGACACAACTTAAATACTTATTTTGAAAATAAAGAGTATGGTTGACCATAGCTCAGTTGGTATAGCATTAGCTTGCTGACCCGAGGGCCTTGGATCGATGCCTGGTTGCATTACGTTTGTTTATCTCATACTTTTTTCTTTCTTTCTTTTTTTTTTTTTTTTAATAAGAAGTATACTTATAATTTAAAAATCTTGATATAGTATATTAACTACAATTTTAGAATATTTACACATTATAGAAGATTTTTGTACATTATATTCAAGTATATTTGTAGATTAATTTTGAATTTTAAACATTTATTTATCATCATTTGAACAGATTTTTTTTTCCAAAACCTATTAATTCCAAACTCATTATAAAATCTATTATGGCATCATCTATTTATGATAAAATAAAACATATTCAAGTATAATAAAAATAAAAGAAGGGAAAATCTTGGCAAAATAATTCAAAAAGCAAGCATACATATTACAAAATTTAAAAATCCTTAATATGCAAAAATAGATTGTAGTTTAATTCTTATGCTGATTTTTAATAAAGTTATATTTGTTATTTTAAAAACTGAGTAATATTATCATTGTATTGATTTTCCTTCTTAAATCAGGACATAAATAGTGTTTCTTTAACATCACCAATTGAAACAATTGTTCAATATTATTGCATCGATAAAGAATGTGTAAAATGCATTTTTAAATTTTTTTTTTTTTTTTTTTTTTTTTTTTTTTATTAAAGTTTTGAATCTATTTATGATACTTTATACAACTCTTAAGTTAGCAATGAAAAAGTAAAGAGGTTAAAATAGAAATGATATACAATATTATAATTTTTAATAGGCAACGAAATTATTTAACTATAATTACAAGTATGCATTTATAAAACAGAAAATAAGATAAACAAAACTAGCCTGATCGGTCATTGATCCTGGGCCCTCTAGTCAGCAAGCGAAGACTGTACGATCTGAGCTATGATCAATCCACGAACAATCTTTTCAAATTAAATATTTAAATCATGTCATAATATTACACCTCCCCTGTTTCTCAAGAACCAAGGAGTTTGTATAAAATCCATTGAACTTGAGGCAAAGGGATCTCTGCCCTACAACATGCATCAAAATAATCAAAATCTGTGATTATCAAAGTTGGACATCTCCTTGTCAGACAAATGTAGTATTCATAAAGGATTATAAAGAGCCCAAGTAAATAAATTTATTTTATTTTTCATTTAATAGAATCTTTAAAATAGCACTTTCCATTTCTTAAATGCTTAAACATATAATAATGAACAACAACAAAATTATCATAAATGTAAAATGCTATTCTGTAACTACCTAATATCAGATCAATACATAAAAATAACTTGGCCATTGCATTATTAGTTTTGTATTAATAAAGAGAATGTATAAAAATGTTTTAAAACATTTAAGCTCAACATGAATAAAAAACTTTTTCTAAATTTGTTCATATATAAAACAGATAAAGGCAAAATAATTAAACTATATTTCTTTTCAATCCATATACAAATATTCAGCTGACAACATTAATATAACAAAAACACATCATGTAAAGTGACAAAGTTCATTAGGCACTAGTTTCATTGCACTTTTAAAACCCTTCCATATCTAGTTTCTAAGACAAAAAGTGCTTACAAGAAGTTTAAGGCAGCAATTCTCAACCTAAGGATTAATGCATATAAAAGAAAGAAAAATTGAAAAAAAAAATTATGATGTGAAGAAAAATATAAATCCATTACATATATTTATTTCATTAAATACAATATATATTAGTAATAATGTGATTATAGTGGATGATCAGTTAATGAACTGGTCAGTTTACAAACAGATTGGTTAACAGACACTTTTATGAGAGATTTTATATGTTCGAAAACTTCACAAAACAAAGCCAAGAACAAACAATGCTGAACTGTATTTAATTGTATCTATTGTTGATTTAGAGAACATTTTAACAGTTGTATATGTATGGCCTAATTAATTAATGAGCTACCAGGGGTTCAAGACTCGCATTTTAGAACTTCCAAATTAGAATGAACAGATTAGAAACATTTTTTAAATATTTTGTGCTTCTTTTTGGAGAAATATTTTTAGTTGCAAATAAATTATTTTAATTGAAATTCAATTCTTAAATTATTAATAGGCTCTAGGTTGCACTTGAGCTTTATTTGGCTCTTCAGTGGACACTATCTTTTAAAGAACTGAGTAGTTTTTGAAAGGTCAAAGTGACAAATTGATATGATTTAATGCCATAATCAATAAAAGTATTCCTAAAATTTTTTACAATAGGCATGTGTTAGATATACATATGTATATATAGGTATGTATAACTATGAATATATATATATTTTCCCCCTTCTTACCATTTTGCTTAATCTTCCTCCTTTTTCACTGTATCGGTTGTCCGTTTTTATATTCTTTCATGAATTTGGTTTCCATATTGGCTGTTGCCTGCTAATTTCATAATAGACACATGTTTCTTTTTGTCTGACGAAAAAAAACCTCTGTTCTTTCGAAACGCCTAGTGAATTTAAGTTTTTTTATGGTGTGTTTAAGAAGTTTTTATCTCTTCATATTAATTCACACCAGTTTCAACTTATTTTCTTTAAAAGGCATGTCATTTATTTATTTTTTATAATATGTCACGATGCAGACAAAGCCATCAATATATGATCTGACCATATTACATACGAACCTATATTAACCCTATTATAAAGGAAATATTCATATTATTTTTTGTATATTATTTAGCCTTTAAGAATGAATTAATTCAATTCCCATATCAAACAATACTAAACCTATGATCAGTTAACAAACGATTGGATTAGCACACACTGTTTTGGAACAAACTAAGTTCATAAACCAATCATCCACTGTATATCAAAACTTACATTTTTATAGAAGTTTTGAGTATGTTTTCAAAAGTCAAGAGGGCTTGATAATTTCATTCTTCAAATATCTTTTCAATTTTTAAGTGTTTTATGAAGAATTTTGACCACTAAATCTTCCATTTAATGTGACAGTGCAAAGGGTTGAGAAATACTGGCTTATGAGTTTTAACCCAGCTTTTAGTATATATTGCACATAATAATTATTATTTATCATTACTTCATTTTGATTTAGTAATTACTCGCTAAAATATAACTACCAGGCTTGCTAGTTGGTTAAATGATAAAAATTGTTTTTTTAAGCTTTATATTAAGAATTTTTTTTTTTTTTTAACAGCTAAAATCATTACTGTTATCTACATACAAGTACAACACACACATAATTTAAAATGAGGCTACTGTTTTATAATACATGACATAATCTTTGAATTATTAACATAAATAAATTTTTAACAATTTCAAGGATAGAACAACATTTTAAAACTCACACTTGAAAATGTTTGTCTTTTTTTCGTTATATTTTCCTAAATAAAAACTTGCTGCACTGCAAGCAAACTACTCAGATTCAATAATAAATTGAAGGCACTGATATTTTGTCTGGAGGTTAGTATAAAATCTATGCAGTTTACTTAACATTGTAGAAGATTAATTTAAGAACTGCTGAAAGGTAACAATGAGAATCTTTCAAGTGAGAACTACTGATTTTTCCAAAAATGCATTCTGCTTAAATCACAATTAAAAATCTAATGGGAGAACCTTAAGAGAAGAAATGTAAAATAAACATGATTTTGTATGAATTGAATGTCAAATGTGGTACAGTTTTTTATTATAAAGTACTTTAAAACCCTAGTTCCTTGACAATAAAAAATATTCTTTCTCAACTCCTCCTCCAAATCACAAGGCTATAATAATTTGTTTTTATATCATATTGTCATTTGTCAACATCGCTGATTTATTTATTTTTTAATTGATAAAGGGACTAATGAAACAAAACAGGTCAACTACGTATGATTTAAAGGAGTTAAATAAAAAAAAAAATCAGTAATTTTATACAATAACTCATTAAGCACTACTTTCTACAATACAACCTATCTCATCTATAATAGCAAATATGTTTATAAATTCAGATAGCTATTGTAGCTTATCAAAAAATTCCTGTTTTTGAGTGCATGACTAAATCTTAAGACTCCTGTTCCTGCAGACGAAAACACTCACAAGCTAATGCTAAATGTATGGGGAGGTTATTTTTTTAATATCTTGCCTGCCTTTCGACATCCTAAAATTTTTCTTTTTGCATTAGATACAGATTTCAATCTCTACATCACTTATTTTTTTATTTTGTTTGCAGATATTTTGTATAAAGTTATTTTCACTTTCAAAACTGGCTCCAAAAATGAAAGTGACATTCTAAAAAACATCTGCATCCAAAATCAAAAAAGTAAAAAAAGAACGATGTAAGATGGAGCTCAACTATCCAATGCAAAAAAAAAATAAAAAATAAAATAAAATGTCAAAATGCAAACAAGATATTATAAAAATAACTTCCCCATAGGTTTAATAATAACTTGTGAGTATCTTTGCTTGCAGAGACAGGAAACTTAAGCCAGTAATGACAGGCAAGGAGGATGAGAAATTTCCATTGCTTCTTCCTGGATTTACAAATTTAATTAAATTTTTCCTTTTCTTAGATGATTTAGCAAAAAAAAGTTTCTTTCTTTTTAGGGAAGCCCTGCTCCTCTGAAGCCATATTTTATATTTATATTCTTCATTTTTAAAAATGCAGTCTAAACAATATCCTACAGATTCATCTGTTCCAAAGACTTACCATTCCCTTGATTTTGTTTTGCTGGCATCCTTGCTAGTATATTATTAAAATCAATGGTTCTCACTTGAAAGAGTTTAACTACCAGATCTATTTCAATTCAATCCAAATAATTTTAAGGCACTGTATGTTGTCTGTAGAGCTACAGCATCGGGCTTCAACCCATAGTAAGCTGCCAGCATTTCAATAGTTACAGGAAGTGAGCAGGGCTCATTTCTTTGAAATGTGCAGTATCTGTGCAAGAAACTTAAGGATGTTTCTGTCAGTCCTTCTTTAATACTGGATGGAATTTGGCTAGCTCTTGTGTTAGGATACATGAAGGGTGAATCACTCTCAACGAGTAAGTGGTCAAGAGGAATCAGTTTATCTTCTATGATTTTTTTCAGCCCATCTTCTGATTTGTCTTTCCATACGGATCCTTCATAGATTAAAAAAAAGACCTGAATCAGTGTTATGATGATTGTATATTTTTTAAATCCAACATTAAAAATACTTTTATCACATCTAAATACATTTTTAAATTGAAATTGTTTGCCAATATTATTTGGACATTTTGAATATGATGTAATTTCCTCCTATTTACTGTTTCTAACATGTGATCATTTCAATTATTATTTTGAGGCTTTATTTCCATTTATTAAGTCCAAGTGTAAATTAATTTTTTAAATGGAAGGACATATTATTATTTGTGCCATTTTACAAGTTGGCAAATATATTTATTTTAGAATAGATATAAAAAAAAACAAATTTGAATCATAATTACTTCAGAAAACTAAATATTGCTATATCAAAATATCATTTGCTGCTGTACAATATAATACTTCTATCACCTTATTTATCTATGTCTACACATTACGCTTAATGATGCAATAGATTTACTTTCTGTTGTAAATGATGATCAATTTTTTTAATAACTTAAACTTGATTTTTTAAAATTTAAATATTTATAGTTAAATATTATATATAGACTGGTGTCCAAAATTTAAGCATAATTGGTAATTAAGTAATTATTTTTAAGCACTGAAAGAAATATGAATCGAAATGTGCTGAAACTCCAGGTGTGCAAACAAAATAGTACGCGTCACATATTTTCGCGAAAAGTTTTCCCCGAAATCGAACAGGGGACCGTCAACAAATTGAAAAAGAACGAAGATCTTTTGGATAACCCTGTCAAAACTAATGTAGCAAAAGCGTTCAAACTGCACATTATGATTAATTGGCTTATTGTAATGTACTGTGTTAATTTTTACAAGGATAGCATGTATACTCGTAGAGAAATTAAGGTTTTTATAAAAATAGTCCTAAATTTTTCCAAGTTTTTTGCTTATAATTTGCAGAGTTCTTATTATAAAATAATATTATTTTCTGAAAATATGACAAACATCATTGTACACAATACCCTGTCATCAGAATTTAAAAATAATAAAAATTGTATAAAAAATGAGTATGTTTAGTAAATAATTTTTCATTGCGCATGCGTCAACGATATCAAAATGTCATTTGCATATTGTGTTAGCTAAATGTATAGAGCAACTTCTGTAAAAGTTTCAAAAACATAGCTTGAAAATTCTGAAAATGGGAGCCTATAGAATCAACTCAAAATCCGTTATTCCTAAAGGAAGCAAAAAAATCAGGGGTTTTACCTAAATATAGTTGTACGTGCAATATTGTGTAGGCACTAAACAATGAAATATGGATACAGCCCCTCATCTTTTTGCTTCATTTAGGGAATAAAGGATTTTGATCTCATTCTATCAACGATAATTTTCAGAATTTTTAAGCTATGTTTTTGAGACTTTCACAAAAGTTGCTCTATACATTTAACTAACATAATATGCAAATGAAATTTTAATAGCGTTCACGCATGCACAGTAAAAAATTATTTACTAAACCTGCTCATTTGTCATACAATTTTTATTATTTTTTAATTCTGATGACAGGGTATTGTGTACAATGATGTTTGTCATTTTTTCAAAAAAGAACACTATTTTATATTAAGAACTCTGCAAATTATAAGCAAAAAACTTAGGACTGTTTTTATAAAAACCTTAATTTCTCTACGAGTATACATGCTAGCCTTGTAAAAATTAACACAGTACATTACAATAAGCCAATTAATCATAATGTGCAGTTTGAACGCTTTTGCTACATTAGTTTTGACAGGGTTATCCAAAAGATCTTCGTTCTTTTTCAATTTGTTGACGGTCCCCTGTTCGATTTCGGGGAAAACTCTTCACGAAAATATGTGACGCGTACTATTTTGTTTACACACCTGGGGTTTCAGCACATTCCGATTCATATTTCTTTCATTACTTAAAAATAATTACTTAATTACCAATTATGCTTAAATTTTGGATACCAGTGTATAACAGCACTAACTGTATAACACCTTCTAGGTGAACTCACCCAGATCCTGATAATTTTTCATTAAAATCAGATATTTTATTTTAACGAAACTATTAAAAATTGTTAAAAGTGAGGGAAAACCTTATGCCTTTATGCATAATGCTTTTTTATATATTATGCCTTTTAACCCTTTCCGGCGCACTATTCTTTAAAGTTGGAATTTAAAGAAAAAAAAATTAGGCAATCTATTTAGGCCTAGAGGAGTACACAGGTATTGTTTTGTAAAGATTGCACTAACCATTTTAATTATACAGCTGTTGCCGAAGTGGTAACCTCCCATAAGTAAAGCATTGATAAGCGCAGTGAGAAGAGCATTGCTATGAAGCCCATATTAAAGTAAAACATTTTACCTATTATTTAAAAACAGTAGAGTTTGGTCTCTGTGGTGCTGCCATCTAGAACTCACAAGAAAGATTTAAAGTAGCCATTAGAGTAGTTTTTGAAATATTCACGGAGTTTTTGTGTCTCTAAACAGGGGGAATTTTAGGTGTTGCCGGCCCGGCAACACTGCACGTTAAGGGGTTAAATGTATTTTTCATCCCTTTTAGTAAATTTTAATTTAATTTGGTTGATAAGTGATTATCATACATCATTTTATTTTTATTTTCAGAGATTGGCAAAAAAAAAAAGGGGGGGGGATGCCAGGCAACATTTTTTCGGACCACCTATTTACTGTTTCATAATCATAAGCAATTATTTTTCTATATTTATACAATTTATTAATATATAGAATCTATTTATTCATTTTTGTAAAGAACCAGAAGTAAAATTCTACATTAAAAAAATTATATATTTAGATATTCTCTCTAATATGTAGAGTTAAATGAATTGTTAATTTGAAATATCAATTGTTAATTGTTACTGCATCAACATACTGTAAAATTAAGAAACAAACTTCAAATGCTACCTTCATTTTGTGATTCATATATGGAAACAATTAGTCTGATACAAAAGATAAGAATTTGGTCTCAGTCTTTGAACTTGGAATCAGTTGTTCCATATTTGTATTGCATACTGATATTCATTTAGTAGTCATTTCATTACTTTAGCACTGAAGTTTTGAAGTCATGCGATCATTTGCAAAACAAACTGCTTTTCGAAGAACAATTATTACGCATTCATTTATTCTTTCAGGGATTATACTTTTTATTTTACAGATATGAAGTGTCATATGCCCTTTTTAATTATCATTAAGAGAATAATTGTTTTTATTTTAACAAGACATTAATAACATTTCTATGAATGTATTTTAAAAAAGGAAGCAGTGTTCCAAGCAATAAAGAGACAAGACTTGTTTATCAATTAACATTTTAATTAGGCTAATTTCATATTAATTATGCATTTAATCTATTAAGACTGCTCATAATTCTATTTTAAAAAGCTTACGATGGAAAATAAAATATTTGTTATAGCTGAATTTAAGGATTGATAAAGTAGTTCTATGAAATATAACTTTTTAAATAATTTATTTTTACCCATACACGCATAAGATCAGTAGGTGCTCTTGATCTGAAATTAAGAAATCGATCAATGTCTCTCCTTTTCCTTTAAATTCAAAAGAATTTTGCGACAATATGAAAATAGGTATTATGAATCAAACTTCTGGATGTGACAATAACTGAAGGGTCCTCATATAAAGCATTTGATTATAGTTTGAACTACAGTGCATTTATCAAAAAGTGAAAAATGCTATTTGATTCCATATCATTCTCATAACTGCCAATTTTATGATTTTGTGCATTAGACTGAGTCTATGAATGCGTCAGATAAATTTGTGATGTCAAGGGAAGGTAAATATGCTTTCAAGAATTAGTTTAATGCTAATTTCTATTATAGACAGGTTCCATTGTCACATGTTTTACCGGTTTCACTAAGCAGTAGACATTTTTTTTTTTTAAAGATACTCAATTAGCATTGTTTTTTCTTTAATATAGTAGAATCCCCTAAATCCACACAACTTAGGACCAGAGGTTGTGTGGATTTCTGGTCATTGGTTTGTTTACATTTTTGAAAGAGTAATTTGAATGTAATTAATAATGCAATAGAAATTATAATGAATGCTTACAATATAATAAAATATTAAAATAATTTAGTAGGATAATAAACTAAATGAATAAAAATTTAGATAATTTGAAATGGTTAAAATATTAAAAGCAAAGGTGGATTAAATAATCAATAATGTTTAATTAAATATCCAGAACAAAGATGAGATTTCTTTTTCTTATGAAACTTGCATCATTAAGATACATTACTAATTCCCATCAAAATCATTAAATAAGGAAGTTTTATTTCAGGTTTAGTCAGACTTAACCAGAAATGTTTGATTATTACATAAATATATTTTTTAAAAAGATAGTGATTACCAGTGATATCAGCAATATCTTGAATTTTTTCCAAAATAAATTTATTCTTCCTTCATGAAAACACGTGAATTCAGTAATATTAATGAAAATTACAAATTAAAATATATATGGCATTGATGTAAAAATAAAAAAGTCAAATTTGGTCCCTACATCTGAAGTGAATGTTTCATTGTTTACATCTGTAAATTATGTGCAGATTTGAGGGAGTCTACTGTATATATACTAACACTTGCTGATATGGACTTGCAAAAAACCACAGAAGAATTCAGTTTTGGCAAAAATTTTTGTTTCAGCAGATGAAATTTCAATGTATCATTTTCATGAGAATTGGACATTGGAATATTTTCATTCAAAGTAGATAGAATTTCATTTTTGCAATATTATATTTATATATTCATCATTATATTGGGATTTTTTTTTACACTTTTATGCAGGTTTCCACAACAGAAAGGTTTCATACAAAATTCCATTATGTGTCTATGTAATGAATTCTTGCAAAGACTTCACTTATTGTATATAATTATATTTGCTGCAGTCATGTGACCATATATTTGAAACAGGGTCATTCCATGTCAAATCATCCAACCATTTTAAGAAATGCCGCCCACCATCTCAGATTTTGACGAAATTTGGTACATGAAAACATACATAATAAGATGCTACCATGTGAATTTTAATTGAATCCAATTAAAATATTTTAAATTATAGGCATCTGGACATGTGACACTTTTTTTTTCTATCAATATTTTTAAAGCGTTGATTTTCTGTATGGTTGCACAAATTACTTCATAACTCTTCACCAAATAATTAAAATGGTTAAAATTTTTGAAAGAACATTCTTTATATTATATATATCATAAAGTTATACCAATTTTTATTTTCTTTTTAAAATAAATATATTTTTTTTATTTTTCAATTTTTGAATATCCATATAAAATTGACATTTAATATATGAACTTAAAAAATATATATTTTTAAATGTGCCACCCATTTTATTTTGCTAAATATTTTTTTATGAGCTCTTTATTAGTCTGTCTTTTCTCAGTAAAAAAATTAAAGAGGTGTTTTTTGAAAAATTTGAGAAAAAAAATTTTTTTGGAATTTTTTTAATATCCACGTAAAATTGACATTTTTTTTTTTTTTTTTTTTTTTTTTTTTTTTTTTTTTTTTTTAGAAGTGTCACCCATTTTATTTTGCTAAATATCTTTTTATGAGCTTTTTATTAGTCAGTCTTTTCACAATAAAAAAAAAATAATGGGATGTTTTTAAAAAATTTGAAAAAAAAAAAAAAAATAAATAAAGGTAAGGACTAAAGGTAAAACAAATTTTAAACTACCCACCGCAAGCCAAACCTTTAGCAGACAGGAAATTCTAATAATTTTAAAGGGGATGCTTATAATTAGTACTGTTATGAAATTGATAGGTAAAATTAGGAAAGTAAGGGGATATGTTTGGAATTTATAAATTTCTCAGAATTTATGCAGCTTGCAAAATATATGAAAGGGGGAGTAATGTTTGAAGCGGCTTATTTTTGTGAAATTGATAGGTAAAATTAGGAAAGGGAGGGGATACGTTTGGAATTTATAAATTTCTCAGAATTTATGCAGCTTGCAAAATATATGAAAGGGGAAGTAATGTTTGAAGGGGCTTATTTTTGGTATAAATTTATACTTTCCACATTTTTTAAGGATGCAAAGCTCAAATTTTTTCAATGAATAGTTTTATAAATCAGTTTATATTTAATCTTATTGTTTGTTTTTCAGTTTATAATGGAAGATTTATTTGAATGCATACAGGAAATTAATTTAATATAATATAAATTTTATACTTAATTTATTAAAATAACATTAAAACAAGTTTTTAGAAACAAAATTACAGCCTAATTATAATATTTACTTATTATTATTACATGCATTTTTGAAGAATTTTGGACTTTAACAATACTTTAGATATAGTCTGTAAAATTAACAAAAAAATTCTTTTCTCAAAAATTTCAAAAAACACCTTTCTATTTTTTTTATTATTAAATGGTTTCCTTATAAACTATGTATATAAAAAAATTCAGCCAAATCAAATGGGTGGCACATGTGAAAAAAAAATGAATTACATATTTTCATATATTTTTCAACTCCTTTGATAAAATATTTTTTAAAAACAACATTTGAATTCTTAAAAATTTTATTGAGCATTCTTTTAATAATAAAATCTAATAAAATTAAATGTAAATTTTTTTAAAGATAAAAAAATTTACATCTATTTTTATTAGTAATATTTAGAAAAATAAGCATTTTTATCCAACCTTACATGTTTGACCATCAATCATTTTCAGCAAAAAATTGACTAAGAGGCATATTTTTAAATGCTTGTAACTCATGAAAAATGCATTGTTTTAAACTGAAATTTTGTGAATCAACATATCTTTAGGCATTGTTTTTATGTATAAAATTTCATAGAAATCTGTGATGGTGGGTGACATGGTCTGGATGAAGTGACTTGGAATGACCCACCCAACATAGTATTTCTAACCCCCACTTTTATACTTTTATGAAATGTTAAATCAGCAGTGCTTCTTGATATGCAGGGTGGAACAGCAGGGTTCACGACCAAAATTTTTAAATTCTTCTCAAAAGAACATTGCAGGGTTCCCCAGCAAAACATGAAGGACAAATTCCCTGATTTTCCATGACCAAATTTCAAAAAATTCCCTGACCAAATCTCAAAATTTTTTTTAACCAAATGGGAAAACAATGAAATTTTCTATTTATTTTCACAATCTTTTGTCTAAACTAATGTTTTTTCTACAATTATTCTTCAAATTTCCAGTTCTTTTTACCCCTTGCGATTGTTAAATAAATTTTGTGATTTTTTCCCCCCAAGACTATTTGATGATTTTGCATCATTTAAATTTTTTCCTTAAGATTTTTCCATGACTTTTTAGAAAATATTTATAAAATCCCTGACTTTTCCTTTATATTTTGAAATTTCCATGACTTTCCCTGACTACTTTGAAATTCCATGACTTTCCAGATTTTCCCTGACGCTGGGAACCCTGTATTGTGGTTGAGAGGCTACTGTCAAAAAAATTTCACCATTTTCCAAAAAATTTTGCATTTTGAAATTACAATCAACTTCTGCAAAAACCTTGCTAATTTCTTTATATTTTCGCATGATCAATTGACACAATTTGACACTTTTTACCAAGATAGTTCAAATTCACGATTTTTTTCTGCAACCAATAGACAAATTTCACATTTTTTTTTCTAAGATTGATTAACAATTTTTGTGTTATTTTCTACAATGGATTGACCAATTTAAAGATGTTTCTACATTTTCTGAAAACTATGAAAAACCAATCATCAGTGAAGATATACAGACATAAAAATACAAGTTGGAAATTGCATGTGAATGTAGTAAATGAGATGCATTCGTACGATAACGAAGTTTTAAAAATATTCAGATCTTGCTGATAGCTGCAAATATTGCTACGTATTTACATAATTACAAACACACCTAATAATGGAAAAATAGCACAAATTTCAACAAATTATTGCTGAAAAAATCAATTTTGTAGCAAATGATCGTGAATAAAATGCGAATTTTGGCAAAGAGTCATGAATAAAACACAGATTGTCAAAGAAGCATGAATAAAATGCAAATTTCAAGATAGGATTTAAAAAACTGTTCTGCAAGGGATCGTGGAAGAAATGCATTTTTCAGCAAAACATCACAGATAAAACTCACGTCATTAAAAGATTGAAAATAAGATGCAAATCTTGTCATAAGATGAAGGAAAAAATGCAAATTTCCTTTAAAGATCACAGAAAAATGCTAATTTCTGCAAAGGATAGCGGGGGAAAAAAAATGTGCATTTAGTCAAAAGAAGACGGAAAGAGCAAAAATTTAGTCAGGGTTACCTAAAAAAACAGAATTTCTTCAAAAAATTATGGAAAAAAATGAGTTTTTTTAAAGGATCATAGAAAAAAATGAGAGTTTCTCAAAGTATCGTAAGAAAAGCGAGAATTTCATCAGAGGATTGAAAAAAAAAAAAACAAGTTTTGACAATTAATTGTAAAGGAAAAAAAAAAGTTTTGACAAAAAATTGCAGAAAAAATGCACATTTCTTCAAAAGATCAAGGAAAAATGCAAATTTCAACTGAGGATTGAAAAAAAACCCCTGCAAATTTCGCCAAAGGATTGCAGAAGAAATGCAAATTTTGTCAAAGGGTTGCAAAACAGTGATTTCTTTAGAAAACAGAAAACACACAAATTTCTATGTTATTACTATAAGTATAGTTTATAATCTGAAAAAGCATACTGAAGTAACTTTTGAAAAACTGGGTTTAATATGAACCTAACTTGCAAAAACTAAATTCAGCCTGAAATCGACCCGAACCAAAAACAAAGTTAACTCAACCTGCAAAAAAAATAGTAAATAGTAAAGCAGATGTCCCTCTATTTCTGCTGTAACTCTTCAGAAAATTTCCTGTGAATTTTAGAGTTTATTTATTTATTCATTTTTACTCAAAATCACCCACAAATTTCGCCAGTGAAAAGTTTCCCAAATTTTTTTGCAACTTACAGATGAATTTCAAAATATTTTTTGAGACATTTGCAGATTTTATAATATGTTATTCAGACTTATTGAATTGATGAATATCACTAAGTATTTCCACCAGAGCAATTGAGAAATTTCACTATGTTCGTTGCTTTTTTAATGCAAATTTTAGGTTGTATATTTTTTATGCAATAGTATGATAAAAATTCATGATTTTTTTTATAGCGACTGACTAATGAATTTTGACTTTTTTTGTAATGAAAACTTTGAAGATTTTTCTCATGTGTAATTTCTCATGACAAATTGCACAGTTTTTTCCCTTCCTGACAGATCGTTGAAGTTTGTGATTTTATTCCATGACAGATTGGCAAATTTCACAATGTTATTCATTTCAAACTTTGAACTTTGCTTAAAACTTGAATGCAAAAGTTTGTTAAAAAAAAAAATAAATTAAAAAATAATAATAATAAAAAAAACTAGGTAATCAGGTTTTGATTAAAATTTTATTAAGGATATAATAAAACAATTTTATTTAGAAATGGATATTGATGATGCCATCACCAAATATACATTGTTCCTGCAAGTATAGTTAAATATGAAAGCATGTCAGATATTGCAAAGTTTTCTGAATTTTTCTTAAGAGAGCATTATCACATGTTTCTGATAATTTCCAACGTTATAAAAGTTGTGTTTGTCATTCACTAATTTACTTTATCAAAGAGGATTCAGGATTTAAAATTGAATAAAATCTAAATTTGGAAATTTGTTTTAATATCCCCATTGTTAAAGACCCATGATACTTGGCTGAAAGTTGAAAAGTGGATTGTATAAATACTTAACTTGTCTTCATTTTTTTTTTTTCCTTCTTTTGGTAATATTAAATTGTTTAAATTTAATTGATTTAAATTGCTCCAATGATACTTTGTCATGCCTGTATTAATGTAATTATCTATATATCATTTAAAATTACTGTGGGTTTAAAAAAAAATTTCTCGATCCCAAACACTTCAATCCTCCCAATTTATAAATGTTGGAAGGGAGGCTCCTCTCCTATGAAAAATTGAATTTTAAATCCTCCTATGCCTTTTGGAAGCAGAAGTGATTTGTGGGAAAGGCCCACTCTCCCTTTGTTGCCCTTAGAGATTGAGTTTTGAAAATCCCAAAACACGTGTTTACTGATTTTAATTATAAAACTATACATATGTCAAGTTTCAAGATTTTATTTCCATTGGTTTATAAAACTTTTTATTATTATTATTATCATTCCTGAAATTTCCTTAAGGATCTAATTTTTAAAAATCAATGTCTAATTCATCTATTGTCTTCAGGAATATATGAAATTCCAAATTTCAAAGCTCTATAACAGGTAGCGGGTGAAAAATGAGTAACAAAATTTGACTGTCATATACAAACAAACAAGACTGTAAATGAAAAGAAATCATGTAAGAAATACAGTTCATTAACAAATAAATACACATAGAAGGTATAAATATGATACAGTCATAAGATGATATATTTTTATCACAATGAAAATGAGTATTTATTTTACACATACATTTGAATAGCATTTACATGTACAGTTAAAAATGCTGTATTTTTTTAAATCACAGAGTGTATGTTCTTGAAAATTACTTTTCATATTTACTTAAAAACAGCTAAGAGATATAATCACTTGCCAAATATTCCTTCATTGTATGAATCAAAAAATAACTTGCTTACTAAGCATAACTATTGTAGAATTCACTAGAATCAATAACAAATTTATACCTTTCCTTGTAAATGAGACTATATAAAACTAATAAAATATGTTTTCATGTATTTAACAAATGTTAAGAAATGTTAGATTTAAAAAAAAAAAAAAAAAAAAAAAAAAAAAATCTAATGTTTTGCACTATATTATTCTTGTTATTTTAAAAATAAATGGGTTAAACTAACAGATTAAAATTCATGCAAAAATCTAAATCTCCTGGAAAATTGGCCTAAAATTAAATATACCTGTTAATCCTATATAACATCCTAGCTTTAAATATTCTTCTAATTCTTCAACTTTTCCAGAGAAAGAATGTATCACAATTTGAGGGAGATCAATATGGCTTCTTAAAATATCAATCAAATCCTTATAAGCTTCTTTTTCAAAAATCAGTATAGGTTTCTTCAGGTCACTAGCAAGTTTTAGCTAAAACATATCAAAATGGACAAATATATCAATCTAACTAAATTTACAAAAACAAAATAGATAAATAGGATCACAAATATAAATAATGAGCTCATATGCAATGTATAGAATAACCAATATCTTAGCAAAATATCTCAAGATGTTCTTGTGTCTTATTTTCTAATCTTAAAACAGATTGTATTATTATTTTTTGTGCTTGCCAATTTTCTGCTGTTTGTAAAAAAATTAACCAAACTATTTGACATTCATTGCATAAGCAATTCATTCATTATCCATTCATGATTTTTGGTCAATAGTCATCACTGAAAGTCTGGTCAGTGTATCCTAGCCAAGATTGTCAGAAAGATATCCCTTCAAAAAAATTTTAAATACTATGCATGGCTCTTATCTTAAAAGGTGCAGGATAATGCTGCTCACATCAAAATTTCTTGTTTATGGTTTCATATACTACTATTATAGTTAAGTTTTCTAAAGAGATGTAATAAACACTAATAATAATAGAAGCCTGGAAGGAAAATCTCCTTGTTTAGACAGAAAAAGTAAACAAATGTACAACAATCATGAATAACAGATACAACATATTAAAATATACAGAAAAATCTTTAAAAATCCTTGAAATTATGAGCCTCCCCCCCCCCTCAAAATAAATAAATAAATAAATAAAATAAATTATAGCAATCATTCTAGTGACCAAAAGGTTTTAATGTCATTCAAAATAGTAATAAATAATCATGATTTTTCACAATTAGCACACTACATAAACTACTTAAATATGAATCATATGAATCTAAAAACTTTAATATGAATCTCATATATATATTTATTTACTTAAATTAAATTACACTTTGTTTTATAAAAATAAACTGTCATACGCATAAATAAATAAAAATGGGAAAAGCTCAGTGCATGCCAGTGCTGCATTTGAAATCAAATGTTACACTTTTGTTTTATTGGCATTAAGGGGACAAGGGACCTTGAAATCCTTAAAAATAATTTTGTTTATTTTTTGTAAATTTCACCTAAATATTATTCAAGGGTACATTATATGCATTATAACATGCATTTATCACAAAAAAATGCAAAAAAAAAATTATTTTTGACAAAAAAATGGCATTTTGAAAAAATTTTGAAAAAAATTTCGAAAAAATTTAAAAATTTCAATTTTTTTTTTTAACTTTTAAATTCAAATATTCAAAATTCGATGCACAATTTTGTTTATATATGTAAAACAAACTTTCATAAAAAATATTGGGGATTTTCATTGATATGGAATGCGCAGTCCGCATTTCGAAGATTTCGAAGACGCTGCGTAAAATGCCATTTTTTTGTCAAAAATAATTTTTTTTTTGCATTTTTTTTGTGATAAATGCATGTTATAATGCATATAATGTACCCTTGAATAATATTTAGGTAAAATTTACAAAAAATAAAAAAAAATATTTTTAAGGATTTCAAGGTCCCTTGTCCCCTTAAATCACATTGCTTGTAATTTTTCTTCTTCTTAAAAAAAAAAAAAAAAAAAAAAAAAAAAAAAAAAAAAATTGTCTGAAAAGTAGACAAGTACTTCTTTTACTTTTTTTTCTCCCAAAATAATGGTCTTTTTTTGCTCTTTGCATCAAATCTGATAAACTATCTATTTCTCATACACAGGTATATAGTAATCTGATTGTAAATTATTACTTATGCATTATTCTTTCTTTCAGATTTTCCAATTTTGAAACAGTTACTTAATTTTCTTTTACTATGTCTTACACAATTTGAAAACTGTCAAATAACGACTGTTATGTGGTTTATATTTTTCTGAGCTAAAATATAATTCATATTGCAAAATTTGTTCATAAAAGTAGATGATAAAATAAAAATATATTCCAGATTTCAAAGACCAGAAATGGTACTGTGGCAAAAGAAAACAAATATATACACTAAAGCACGATTTCAAAATTTTTGCATTTCATTTCTTTATTAACTAATTGCTGTTCAATTTGCAAATTTTTAGTGTACATTACAGATGATATAATCTTCGCATGAGACCAACACAAGTTTGGACTTAATTATTGTACTAGTCTCTGTGCTCAGGCTCAAAATAATAATTATATTTATTCACAAAAACTGAAATATAAGAAACATACCTGCTGTTTAAGAAACAAAAATGTAATCCAAGTTTCTTAAAATGTTTACTTCTCTTTAAAAATCAGTTTCAGGGGAAATGAATTGCTATTATTGAAATGTAAGGAGAAATACAGTAATATCTCAGTTTTTGTAGACTTTGATTATCATAGATTTTGTTTTTCACTGATTTTTTCCACATTTTTTTTTTTCTTTTCTGTTTTTGTCAGTTGTCTCAGATTTCATTGACATACTTACATAATTATCTGCATTTTTTTGTAAACAAAGATGCAGCTCTTGCATTCTCTTGCTAAATACTGTCATTGTTTCTCCTTGTGTGGGCTTACTCTGTGGGTCTAGTCAAATAATTTTGTTCCAATGCATATTTGATTTTTTTAAATTATTTATTTTTTTGATTGTAAGTGCTCCATGATAGTACAGAAGTTCAGAGACATTATCAGATCTCCAAAGAAGAAAGTCAGGAGCACAATAGAGATGAAGAAGAAAATTATTCAAAAATACAATTGCTGAAAAAGCAAAACCTCCCTCTAGGATAAATTTAATTGTGGCAAAAAGGGGAGAAATAAAGGAGACTAATGTAGCAAATGGCATGAAGATGCTAATGATATTCTGACAATTGAAGATGTCAAACAGTTATTATTAATTTTGATCAATCAAAATATTAAGTTAGATAATGATTCTATTTATGAGAACATCATATGTGAAAAGGCCAGACTTTAGTATTCCAATCTCATTCAGAAAATTCACTATATTATTTTTTTTATTGTTTTTACTATTAAACACTATAATTGTTCACTATAAAATATGTTTTTGATACAATTTTAAACTGTTCAGAACAAATCAATTGAATTTACATACATTCATAGTATGGAAATAATTAGCACAGTTTTCGTCAATTGTTTTAGAACAGATTATGAATGAAACCAAAGTATCACTGTAGCCTTTTGCACGACCAGTATTAATAACATGAACAAGGGATACTGAATTTCAATTATCTAACTATCTTCACTGGATAGAAATTATAATTCATTATTTTTTTATAATCCATAAAATATGTTATACTATAACAAAGAAAGTATCCCTGTTTGTGAAAATGGGGCAGCCATCCCCATTTTGGAAAGGGTACAAGGAAACCACACAAAGAAATTATCAGTCGAAAGCATTAAATTTCTATTTCATCTGCAAATTGTCCTAATATTATTGAAAAATATTTTCTCCATCTTTAAATAAAAATTAATTAGCTTAAATCCATGGAGATTCATTTCAGAAAAAATGAGATTGAAACGAAAAATGATTGAGGAAATGTCGAGTTTTGACTGGTTCCATCTTGTTTATTTTTAAAAGTTACAATATAAGTTACATTACTTATATACCTAACATTTAATTTTATGAATAAATATGTATGTATAGTAATAGGAAAATACATCTAAAAAAACCTGCTTTAAACCAAATAAATTGGTTTTGGGGCTTTTCTCTCAAAAGCTTGTTTTTTCCAACCCTGATATTTGTTAAATTGTTCTCTGCATTATTTTTATTTATTTATTGTAATGCTTTTATAGTTATAACTTCAAGGAAAAAATGATAATGTACCCTGTCTCAAAAATTGCATTGGTATAGAAAAAAGAGGGTTTCTTGTCAAATCATTTTCATGAGAGCAATAGAAACAGCAGTTGATAATATCATACACATGTAATCAGAAGTTTACAATCGCCAGTAAAGATATATAATATGCCTTTAACTTTTAAAGAGCACAAAGCTTTTTTGAAAAAAAAAAAAAAAAAAAAAATGGTAACAAGAATTATTAGTTACAGAGTTGGCAATAATACATACATTAGAAAGATAATAAAAATTAAGTTTTCTAATGAAATAAATCTAGTATGGATGAAATTATAGCTCTGGGGATAATAATATATATGTATGTATGTACATACATAAATTTACAGGATTTTTATGTTCCACCTATTAGAATTCATGTAACTTGTATCAACAAATAACTTGGCTTTACCATTAAACAATATTTAATTTTGGCACAAACAAAGATTAATTAATTCAAATACACTGATAAAACAATATACATCTTGCACAGTTTCAAATAAAATGAAAATATTAGTTTGAGTTTCTGTCTTCAAAACAAGTAATTGTGAAATCCATTACTTTCCATTCGTATATCTTATTTTCTTAGTCCTTTATTCCACTTGAGATCTTTTCATGCTCTTTTTATCTCAATACCTCACACACATCAATATGTGAAACTCGTGAGTTCATTAATTTACCTTGTTCAGTATATTTTTTAACCCCCCCCCCCACACACACACACACACACATATATATACACTCCTGGACAAAATTATAAACTCAGAAAATTTTTAATTTGTTTACATCATAATATAAATAAGTTTAGCTTTACATTAATGAAATAATGATGAATATTTATAATAAGACATCTAAATTTAATATAACTCATAAATAAAATGTAGCGAGTAATTTAAGTAATAAAATACATTACTTAAAAAAAAATAACATTATGTGAGACCTGGACAAAATTATTAACTCAAAGTTATGAATTTCTATATTCCGACATATTTGATATAAATAAAGGCATTTTGTGATAATAAACTAGTAAATGGATTCATTATGGATCAATACATTTCAATACATCAATACATATTTTAATTTTTCTCATAAAATAACATTATGTAAGGCCTGGACAAAATTATAAACTCAAAGATATGAATTTCTACACTCTGGTATTTTTTATATGAATAAATGCATTTGTGATAATAAACTAATAAATGGAGTTATTAGGGATGAATATATTTCAATAAATCAATGCATTTATATATATAAAGATGAGTAATATACATATAGTATGTGTAGATTAGAGTGAAGACGTAAAATTATAGAGTCTAAAAAGTGAACTTACTTTTGAATTCTGTTGCAAAGTATTAATGTATACATTCAAAAATATATTACAGCCATTTTTCTCAATGATTTCGAATATGCGACTCGGCATAGATTGAACAAGATTTTCCTATTGTTCCAAGCTGAAAGTATAGCCATCTTTGAATCATTTGTGTTTTGATATTGACATTCATCGCGATAAACTATTCGAACCATTTTACCTCAATAATTTTCACTGGGGTTTAGATCAGGGCTGCAGGCTGGCCAATTCAAGACATTTACATGTCAGCGCTGCAGCCACTCTTTTGCACTTTTTGCAGAGTGTATTACTGCATTATCTTGCTGAAATACCCTGTTTACTCCAGCGATAAACGGTCCATGGGGAAAAAGATTATCTTCGAACATTAACTGGTAGTCTTCTGCTTTTTTCACTTAGAAACACCAGAGCAGTTTTACCATTCTGAGATAAACCAGCCCACACCATGATGAATCTTCCACCTATGTTCCGACTACAGATATACTGTTCTTCATGTTTGATATCGTGCCAGTAATATCTTATGCCCATCTGTGCCTTCTAAATTAAATTTCTTTTCATCTGAGGAGATGACTGTGCTCCACTCCTTTGTGCATGACATGTGCTGCTGTGAAAAGTGAAGTCTGTCTTTCATGTGATGGGGCTCAAGTTTTGGCTTAGCTTTCATTTGCTTTTCATTTCATATTCGACACTCATTGAAGAATTCGTCTGACAGTTCGAGAGCTTACATTTAGCTTTAAAGTATTTACAATTCGGCTAGAAGAAGCTCCAGTACTAGATGCCGTTCATAAGATAAATCTTCGATTTCTTTCAGTTATCATCGGATGTCGACTACTCCATTTCTTCTTTCCATACACTGACGGATTCTTTAAAACATTTTTTACTGCTTCTTGTGAACATTTAATTTGCTAAGCAATTTGACGTTGCGTTTTTCCAGAAGCTCTGAATGTCAAAATTTTACCAACATGTACTTCTGTGAACCTTTCCTCGAGTCATTAAAAAAGTTGTTGATTTTCACTGTTCTAAGAATAACATGCAATGATGCAAGATAAACAACATGCATTAAAAGAAAACAAAATTATTCTAAAAGTAATTTAAAGGCAGACTATAAATATTTTTTAAATAAAATCATGGAGAGAATTGAAAATATGAATGAATATCGTTTGCATTAATACCAATGTGAAAAATAATTTCACTGAATTAGTTTCTTATCACAAAACACAGTTTTTATTTAGATTAAAGAAAAACAGAGTATATAAATTAATAACTTTGAGTTTATAATTTTGTCCAAGTCTCACATGTTATTTTATGAGAAAAATCAAAACATGCATTGATGTATTGAAATGTTTCGATTCATAATGACTCCATTTATTAGTTTTTTATCATAAAATGCATTTATTTATAACAAAAGTGCCAGAATATAGAAATTTGTAACTTTGAGTTTATAATTTTGTCCAGGTCTCGCATAATGTTATTATTTTTTTTAAGTAATGTAATTTATTACTTAAATTACTCGCTACATTTTATTTATGAGTTATATTAAATTTAGATGTCTTATTATAAATATTCATCATTATTTCATTAATGTAAAGCTAAGCTTATTTATATTATGATGTAAACAAATTAAAAATTTTCTGAGTTTATAATTTTGTCCAGGAGTGTATATACACTGGTAGACAAAACTTAAGGACCAGTCTTATTTTCAACAATAACAGTTAGACATGGATCCACAGCAGCATGTGTAAATTTGCACGAATGCTGGATGTACTCTGTCTTGTGAAATTTATGCAAAGTTTGTACTTCTGCTTTTGTTGATAACATTACAGCAAAGATAAGAGAGTTTAGGCAATAGGTGGTGCTGCGAGTTATCATTAGATTAAAAAATTTAAGGTGATGGAGTGAAGCTTGAACATTGAAATTTTGAACATGTCTTCGAGGCATCACTTAGATTATATTACTCATGATAAAATATTTGGAAAGTTGGAAGAAGGATGCAAAATGAGAGATGTTGCTTATGAATTTAACATCGTACACAGTATTGGTTCTAGACTATGGGGGCATTCCAAAAGAGTGGAATATGTAAAAAGAGCACAGGAGGAGGTCGTTCTAGCAGTATGATGTCCCAAAAAGATTGCTTTATTGTTATTTCTGCAAAAAAGAAACCGACACACAGTTAGTCAACTAGCAAATCCATTTTGTGCTGTTACAGAAACTAAAGTATCACGGAAAATTGTTGCAAGATGTTTGAAAAAGGATGGACTATACACCCAAAGACCTGTTGTGTGTGTCCCACTCTCGAGATGCTGACTGATCTACCATGCTCCTCTCAGATGAGAGTAGATTCAATCTATCATCTCATTGTAGGTGTTAACTGATAAGATGCAAGATTGATAGTGCTTAATGTCATGTAAATATTCTAGAAAAAGATCAAAATGCAACTTCAAGTATCATGGTGTGGGCACACATCATGTTCAATGGCCAAACGGATCCCTACATGCTTGACAAAGGGTTAATGTTGATAGACGGTATATTGATGACATCCTGCTTATGTTCGACTTTTTTGAGCTATTGTCAGTGAAAAGTTTTGTTTTATGGATGACAACACACCTTGTAGCAACGCACATAGTCCATACAAGATTATCTTGAGCCTGAAGTTATCCATGGCATAAACAGGCCTGCACATTTTCCTGGCCTGAATCCCATTGAAAATGCATGAGATGTCTTAGGGACACTCATTGCTGCATGACAATTTCTCCTACAAACAAAGAAACCCTCATCCATGCAATGAAGGACGAATGAGGAAACTTGTGTCAACAGCTAGTGATCATGTCGTTCTGAGTAGGCCTGCTATGTTGAAAGTTGTCTTGTACGTGGCCACATCCCTTATTGATATGGCACTGATGATTGTTAACTGTGAGTATTTTTCTTTCTTTGTACATTCATGTTTTCGGACAATATTCACGCTTCAGAATAAGAAACTCTTCTAATACCTTGTATGTATCCTTTCAACAAAATTTTGATATTAAAACCTGAGTTACATTCTGTTAATACTATAGTTTGCTTCTTGACCGACAATCTCGCATAGATTCTCATTTATGTGTACATTTCTTCTGGGTCCTTAAGTTTTGCATTGTGTATATATATATATAAACATTAATTGTAAAACAACATACATCAATAAAATATGAAAAAATGAATTAAAAAAAATATTCAAAATATGCAAAACCATAGTACATTCATCAGACCTCATATATCTATATATTACATAAAAACCATTAAATTTAATACAAAATTACGACATTGAAATATTTAAAAAATAAAATGAATATAATCAAAATTTGTAGAATTAAAGCAGAACCTTCAAGCCACAAATACTTTGGAACTATAAATAAAGTATGTGATTTCATCTTCGTATGAGCCATCTATATATATATGTGTATATCTATGATATAGGTGGAATTAACTGGTATGTCAAAGAAACTTCAAATGTCCAGAGAGTTAAATGCTATCAAAGATATAATGAAACAGGATAAACAACTTTTGCTTGTTTTTCTGACCAAGTGAGTCAAATAATATTCATTTTATTATTTTAAAATTAATAAATTGAATAACTTAGTTGCCAATGATGACCACATTTGTCAAGCCCTGTGTGTAAACACATTGTTGGCAGCATAACTCTTGTTTGACAATAATCATAGCAGTAGACCTAATTATAGAACATTAATTATTTTAATAACAAGTAAAAAAAATTTTCATTACTATACAACAGATATAGATATATGTAGTTAAATAGTATATAAATGTACATGTCTGATACCTGTTTTTTCAAAACTTCTTTTTGTTCATCTGGATCAGAAAAAGTTTTGGAGTAATCTAATCCACACTGACCTAAAGCCACACATTCTGGATTTGATAATAGCTCTTTTAGTGCAAATTCTACTTCGGAGTCCCACGTTTTGGCTTCATTAGGATGTATACCTAAAAATATGTAAATGCATATAAAGCACAGAATTTCAAAAATTCATTTCCAGATTAAATAATATGCATTACACATATAAAAACATACTTTCTTAGTTAAAATAACTAAGCATGAGAAATATTAAATATTTTCCCTGATTAAATTTGATATCAGCATGTTTATAATTTTAACTGTCAATCACTATTGTCAATTACAATGACAATAAACTCTTTAAAATCATAATATATATATATTTTTTTTTTAACAATTAAAATTAAAATTTCAGATGCTTTTGTTAAGTAAACATAGTATAACAGTAAACTCTGTTTATGACAGACTGTATATAAGGTGCAAATCTGTCTAACACAGAAAGATTTTCAAATCCTGGCAAATTCATAGAAATAGAGTAAATTTTGTGTGCAATGGGAGATTTTTTTGCTTGCAATTGATTTCATTTTGCATGGAGCTTATTGTATATAAATTTTAAATTGCTACTATTTAAAATTTTGCTTTTGCTAAAGCAATAACTAGGGTCTGTTGTGGAAATTCAGTTTGTTTTTTAAAGTCTCACAATAACTATCACTTAAACACAAAATAATAATAATAAACAACTTGAAGTTTGGTAGTTAGATATGCTTTTAGGCATGCATACTTAGTTACTTAAATTTTGGTTTAATCATAATGTAACTGGTTTGTATGGAAATCTTCTAGATTATTTACATTTTGTGTTGTGAAACAGTTAAATAATATTTGGATTGATTTTTGATATTCCAGATAAACATAATACATAATTTTATCATTTGCTGGAAAGAAACCAGCATAAATCATTTAAATGCTAAATTATAGATTTGACTTTCTCAGTACAAATTACAAAGATAACCTGACTGATGAAAATCTTTATCAGACCTATGAAATCAGCTGCATAGATTATTGTAACTTTTGTTCATAAATTCAACTAACATGGCGTTAAGTGTATTTTAAAGAGTTGCAGCACTTTTTCCTTGTTTCTCTACACCATGCCTTTTTCATAAATGAAAAATTTACCTTTTTTCCCCAGCATAACTTTTCCTTTTGTAATTAATGTATCATAGTTTAAACCTTTTAAAAATGCAAAATCCAGCAATTTTCAAACATTCAATACTAATTTTTTTTTCTTCTTTAAAGAATATTATAACTAAACCTACTAAGAATTCTTCCTATAAAACTACTGAAGGCTGGATCTTCAGTTAGATAAGCTACGTATAACACTTTTTGAATGATAGACTTCATTTTATACAACTAGTTGAATTTTAACCCGTTCGCGACGGCGCGCGCATTTCGAAGCGCGCATCTGAGGACGGAGCGGGGAAATTCGATTTCATCTTCAGGGCCGAAGGATTTTGCGCAGTTAAGCCTAACTCGTGTAATGTGTTCTTTAAAAAATTGTAAAAAATTCATTTTTCCATGTAACCTTTTGAAATTTACATGCATGGAGTAAATTGTTACTATGTATATTCACACAAAAAATGAGTTATTTTCAACGATATTTTTATATAAAAATGACTTTTTAAATATACGTAATAAACATTTTAACAAATTATTTAGCCCTCAAAATAGTACAGTATGATCGCAGATCACTTATGTAAGTTTAATATAGCAACAAACGAAATATTTTCTTAATTTAAAAAATATTTTTGTTAAAACAGCAATAGTTTTGCTTCTAAATAATTTTTAAGACATTTCTTAAACAAAATAAGCGTTTTAATGAAGCTGTTTTATTAACAAATAAGACTAATTAAATAAAACGTGTGAAAACTTCTGCATGTTAGTGTTTATTGCTTATTATAGAAACATACATAAAAAAAACAAATTTGAAATGTTTCTTTAAAAGCAGTTCTGAAAATTCAAAAATTATATATAAAAATATAATAAATCATAAAATATTTATCAAATAAAAAGTATTGCATAGTAATAAATGAAAAGTTAATAAAACTATACTTTAAAATAAAATATGCATTTTGCTGAATTTGTTCATTATAGCTAGATATAGATATATATAGTAATATATTATAAAATGAAATATTAAATAAAATTATGTATAATATGAATCATCACTTTAAAATCTCAAATTACTTATGTTATGCTACAAGTGATATATTAAACAAAAGTTGTTTTTAGCCATTTTATTTTAATATATCACTTATAGCATCACATAAGTAATTTGATAGATAAAGATTGTTTAATAATAATGAGTTAACTTGAATAATAAATTAAAATACATTCATCAAAGAATTTATTGATGTTAAAATATCTTTAGTTATATCTTATGTATTAAATATTTAAAACTGTAAATAAAGTTATGAAATTAAAAGTAATTAATAGTGAATGAAATTAAATAGTAATTTTAAATATACTGATAAAAATGCCATTAATGTTGAAAGTATTTTTGAAATTGAAAAAATATATAACTGAACATCAAATAATGTATGGAATATATTCAATTATAACAGCTAAAACGGATTTTTTATTCAAAATATGCATGCTAATGTATGCGCATAGTCTTTAAAATAGTCAGAATTTAATAAAAGATATCGAGTAAATATTTATTATCAATTTAAAACGAATTAATTTAAACAAGCGTGAAAAGTAAAATCAAAAAAGGAACGCAGAAAAATATTCTTAATTTAGTGGCGCTGAGAATATATTAGCGTACCAGCTTCACAATCAGTGTGTAACACTTTTCTTTCTTTCTTCTTATTATTTTTTTTAACTGCGAAGCACTTCTGAAATAAAATAAAAAGATAAAAAAATATAAATCTTTCCATTTAAAAGAAAGAAAAAAAAATGTTGATGACGTCGATTTTTGCAACTAAATAGTATTTCTGATCGAGATAAAAGCGCGAAAAACAAAGCCATGAATCAGATGTTCATATTGTCATTCGTAAACGTGCATATGCTAATATGCTTACTTACGTTATCGTATTCTTTAACCGCAAAATTTTCCCTCTCAAGTTCAGTAGAATTTTTTCTAATAAAGAAAAATAAAGTTTTACTAGACGCGTAAAAAGATTTATGAAACACAAAGACGTGACGAAAAAATAATCTTTTTCCCATTGTAGTATTTCCATAAAAAATTAAATTTGCATGAATTTAAAAAAAAAAAAAAAAAAAAAAAAAAAAATGTTTTCATTAGCTTTCCTAGTTTGAAGGAGAAGTCTCCTTCCTTAGTATACATTCAAATAGAATTAGGATAAATTTTTTATATGCTAAACTGTGAAAAACAAAACATTCCGTTTGATCGGCATGAATGGTAGTCTCGCGGGATGTGAGTACAAACAGCGCCGGCATCTATGGTAGTCTCGCGGGATCTGAGTACAATCGGTGCCGGCATCTATAGTGGTCGCTCGTCCCCAAGGGGTTAATAGATTCATTGCACTATCTAAAATTTATCTTTGAATGTGATGGTATTTATTGAGCAATAAATAAACTTTATGCTTTTAAAAGGATGTCAAGATGCAGTTTAGGTGAAAATCAGAAGAAAATAAAAAATGACATCTACCCCATTTTATAATCAAGCCTTTCAAATGTTAAGATAGATTAGAGAAAGTTATATTTTCTTTTTACAGAGAAAATGAACTGCAAGTTCAAGATAATACTTTTTTAAATATCAATTTCATTTTGTTGATACTTTTAAAAAATCATTAAAAATCATACTTTTTTTAAAAGTAAGTATTTCTTTAAGTTTTCCATTTAAAAGTACTCTTTGGAAATATAAATAGCTAATTTTGATCAAAACTAGCAGTATTCTTTTTTTTAAATAATGTACGGATATGATCTAATATTGCAATCTTAAAATCCCCATTCTAAAATGATGAAAATCAGTCATGCTAGTACAGCTAAGATAATAGCAAAATGTGCAAGTATTAAAGATGCAGAAAAATTTGGGTCTTTATTATTTTTCAAAATATTACACAGTTAAAGTTTAGTATCTTATTTGCCTGTTAATTTAATTACTATTTTTCATTTTACTTATTTATGTATTCTGTAGCTATTGAATTTAATTGCCTATTTATGATCCTCCAAATCATAAAATTTGAGATATATAATACAGAAAATAAATATGTCACATGTTCCATAAGTTACAATGATCCCCACAAAAAGATGATGTTGTACATAAAAAGAATGCTTGGAATGAATAATTTGGTTGAAAGCAGCCATAAGATTTAGTTCATGCTACAATGATTACCTTATATACTCGCATGTAAGTCAAAGAAATTCAGACAGTGTTCAGCAAGTAAATTGGGGAGCGGGTTGATTTATATGCAAGTCCAATAAAAAAACAAACACTTTGAATACTGCAAAATTCTAGCTTTTTATAAATATGAATAATAAAATATACAAATTTTAATAATTTATCATTAAAAAACATTTCAATAATGTGATTTTGTTTATTTCAGGGTTGGCAAAGTGGGCCCAGCCCAGAAAAACCCACCTGGGTTTTTCTGGGCGGGTCCACCAACAAAAACCCACATGGGTTTTTGTTAAAAGTGGGTTTTTGCTAAAAATCATTTCTGAATCTGCAAATCCTCCCAATAATACAATACAAATTTTCCTTTTAGGCCCAAAACGTAGATGGTTTCTTTTACAAAATCACATAAAAAAAAAAAAAAAAAAAAAAAAAAAAGACAGTTATATTTGTGGTAATTAGGTGAAAGTTTATTTCAGAACATTTATTTTTTCAATTTATTTATTTATTTTGTAAAAATATACTTCAAATTAGTTACGCAATGTAATACAAAATAATTATAATTGATCTTTTTTATAGTTTACCAATCAAAATGGCATTAACTTTAATTTTTATGGTAATATTTATAATTTTTTATAAATTTTTCACACTGCTCTGAGTCTAGTCTGTTCTGTAATTTAGACTATATGAATCCAAATGTAGAGAAAATCCTCTTGATGGAAGCAGAGCTAGATGGAACAGAATGCAGAGATTGGAAAAAACTACAAAAATCAGAATTTAACTTTTATTTCTTTTTCTGTATTTTTCCATTAAGAATTCTCCACCATTTTGAAGCTGAGATTTGTGACATAATGCTTTCTGAAAAAAGTGATTTAGGAAAATAGTCTGTGTCTTAAATTTTAAATGCCAGTATCGCAGTAACCACCCTGAATGATACTGCATTATCTATTCATCAGTTTCTTCCTCTTTTGTTAAATTAAGCCTTTCCCATCTAAACTTTGCATCCATTATATTAGCTAAAATATGCTCGGTCCCGATGATCTGTTTGTAGCACTTCATCATAATTTCCTTGTATTATTTCAATTCTTCTGATTCCATCAAATTTCTCCAAATTTTAACAGAACATGACAGTGTGGTTATATCTTTTTGCAGCTTATCAAGAGCTGAAGATATAATTGTTAGCTGCTTTTTTAAATTAAAGCACTTCTTATCAACCTTAACACACCTTAAGCTTATTTTATAACATACAATAAAAATTTATAAAAAATAATGCTGTGTCAAATTGTAATAATTTCTGCAAAAATCTTAATTTCTTGCCTTAAAATGCCACCCCCTTGACTTATATGACAGATAGGCTGTTTAACAGAATTTTGTTCAAATATATTTTTGCGAAGAATATAGTGCACTACCTGGTCGTGTGAGCACAGTATGCCTGCTATACAGTGCTGTATGCAGCTGGAACCTAATTTTGAGATATGTTCGGCATGAGGTCTGCATATCAATTTCAGATTTATTTAAAAAGAAGGATCCTTCTGTGCATGCACAGCATTCTCTACAAGTTGTTATAGGCAGCGGCGATACGGTTTGAGATGTGCATCTAAATTAGAAATTTATTTAAAAGAAGGGGTGCAGTAGTGCATGCTTTCGACCTGTTATACTGAGGCATAGGCAGTGGGGATCCGGTTCGAAGTTTGTTCGCTTCGAGATTTATGGACCAGCCCCACTAGCAGGCGAAGCCAGCTAGTTTAATTATCATAGTTTCTAATTATTATAACAATTTTAATTATTATAGTTACTACAAAAATAAAATTAATAATTCATTGTGATAACTAAAATTTAAAATATATTTAAGAGTGATAAGAACTCACTTTTATCACTTAAAATAGCATTAAGTTAATTATAATAGTACTATTATTATTAGTATTAATAATAGTCAATAACAGTATTAATAATAATTAAATGAGTTATTAATAGTATGAATATTATTTTATATCAGTTAATAAACTTATTCTGATATTAGTTTTAAGTTTTCTATTGATATTAGAATTAATACTAATATTAGAATAGAATAAATTTATTAGCTGATATAATAAGTAATATTAATTAGTAATAAAAAGATCAGATGTAATTAAAAAATGCAACTTAATAAGTATATTTTTAAATGAGTACACATATATATTATTAAATATACAAATATACAGAAGAATAACTTAACCCCAGAAAAACCCACAAAAACTCGGATGGGTTGGGTTTTTGTACCAAAACCCGGGTTTTTGCCAACCCTGGTTCAATTACTATGTTTTTGCATTAGAAAGTGAAATATGTGGTTTGATTTTGAGCAAAATTGAAGTAAAAACTTAGAGGGATCGACTTATCAGCAGGTTTTTGATTTTTTGCAGGATTTTCATTCAAGAGTTAGGAGGCCAACTTATATGTGAATATATAAGATACTCTATGTTCAGTTCTACAATGATTATAGATACCATTAAAATTTATAAAAAAAAAGATGTTGGATGTTAGTAGAAATATTAGAAAGGGTAGAATTTTAGATGAAAAGCTGTTGCATTAATTCAAAGCACTATGATGATTATTTTAAAATGATATGATAATCATAACTCAAGCTCAGATCAAGAATAACGAAATGCAGTCACAATGAACAAATTTGAGATTAAATGCGTTCTACTCTATATAAAAATTTCTTGAACTTAAAAAAAAAAGCAATCATCAGAAAAAATACCATTTATTGTTCAATTTCTACAGTAAATATGGTAAAAACTCACAAAAATCACCTACAATGTGGCATCTGATATTACAGTTGAGAATTTACAAGTCTTTACAGATGTTATTAACCCATCTACATTGTGCAACCAATCTACAAATGAAAGCCTGCATGCTGATGGTTTAAGAACTTTATTATACTCAAAACTTTTAAATAAAATTCAGCATATAACACTTTTTGCAAACATACATATTTTCAACAACTTGTAAAGACATAAGAAGTTGCGGTATGAGCTAATAGAATTGTATTTAAAGACAGTAATAGAAGCATGCAAATATAACTGAACATCCTTGACATGAACACACTTAATGTGAATTACTTTTAACACAAACTGTTTCCAGTTGTCTTCTCAAGTTGTATAGGCATTTATTGTGATTTTAATTCTTTTAAAATGAACAAACTAAATGTGAACTATGATTTATCATGAAATGAAAAGGATCTGACTGCATTGAGGGGTAAAAAATAAGTATGCAATGGTAATTAAAGTTATTTTCAAAAAGGTGGTTTACATATGCTAATTATACTGAGAGATGGCTGGGACACTGATGACTCAGATTCTAATCCACGAAAATAAATCGAATGGGCTGTATGAATGTTTTGGTGTATTTTTTTCAAATGTTACGTAAATACAAGCCAATTTTTTCTTGAAAAGACTTCCTCCAAAAGATATCTAACATATAGGTTTATATTCTTGACGGATTGATCATAGGAAACAAAACCAACACCAGAAAAACACAGTAGAATTTAACCATACAAATGTATATTTATTTTTTTTACTTGGAATACATATTTTTAAAGTATGGATAACATGAATAACTTTTAACACAAACAGAAAGAAAAAAAATAATAATCTGTGACTGTTTGTGTTAATCAGGTTCGACTATACTGCAATGAAAATGAAGGGTTTATCCGCTTCAAGACATAACTTAAAATTTGTGTCATGGAAGCATAATTTTGATGTAAAAAGGTTTAACTTATGGTGGAAAGAAAAGTTCTATGAGTTTCTGAAAAAATAATAGAACAGTTGAATTGAATGTATTCTAATGAAAAACATTACAGGTGCGGGAAGGAAATTTGCAAAAGGAAAATTTAAGGAAAAACTGTAATGCATTGAAATTAATAGAAAAAATGAAGAGGAATAAAAGAATGTTGAAACAAAATATAGTTAATTAAATGGAAAAATTTCGGCGAAAAATTAAAAATAGATTATGTAACACATTTAAAAACAATTATACAGAACAAGAAAATTTAAAATTCTTACCAGCAGCACTGTACACATAATTAGGAAATAGCCTAGTGAGCCTCAAGGATTCTTTGCTACTTTGAATATTACTTGAAGCAACAATAATTTTTTTCACTCCTACAAAAAACATAACACAGTTTTATTAATCAATTATTATTTATCAATGTTAAAATCAATTGCTTTAACTGTTGAGGGATTTTAATTAATATATAAAATTAAACACCATATTTGGCTAAAACTAGACTTTTCATAAATAACAGAACCGAACTGAAAGGTTTACCAATATGTCCAATTTTAAAGGGGAGCAGAAAATGTCATTTTTTTGCATGTCAATATTTGCTAATTATTTATCAACTCATTGCAAACTTCAAAGTAATCCCAAAGACATTTTAAGGTTAGAGTAACTTGTTTACTTGTAAAAAGTTAACTTTATTTTATTTTTTTACAATTTTGGATGAAATGGACAGCCAAATATCAGCAGAGATACATACCCAGCATGGCATGTTTTTTGAGTTTCGCAAGGGTAGTAATGGAACAGTTGCTGCCAAAAACATTTGCATTTATCCAAGTGCATTAGACTTTTTTAAATGTCAAATGAGGTTTTCTAAGCTCATTTCCAGTAATTTTGATGTTTCGAATTCTCATAGATTAGGAAGGGCGGACAACTTTAGACAATGATGTATTAAGGGCAGAAGTGGAAGCAAATCTATATCAGATAATTAAAAAACTGATGAACACTCTTAACCAACCTTGTTAGACCATCCAAGAACATATGTAGCAGATTAGTAAAGTAAGCATAGTAAGTGCTGCATTAATTTTCTCAAAGAAAACATAAGTAACCGATTTGCCACATTCAACTTATGCCTTCAACGGCACAATATAGAAGTGTTTTTTGATTGCTTGATCACTGGAGATTAAAAAAAATGGTTTTTACTATGATAATCCAAAACAAAAAAGGTACAACACTGCATAAAACACATGATTTCTCAGATGTAAATAAAGAATATTGCAATTAATAAACACATTCTAACATTCTAAAAAAATCTTACTCTTTAGAGAATTAAATTTGATATATTACTTGACTTTATCTTTTAATTTGAGTTTTTTGATGAAAAAATTGCTAAATTACACAAACATTTTTGAAAATGAGCAATTGAATCAAGTACATTTGGGCTATGTTTATAGAGTTTAACTGTGTGGAGTGATCTAAAATTTGCAAAAAATTATAATCTAGATAAATCCTGGTAACAAGTAATACAGTATACCTTAACAGTAACAATATATAGTAACTATTCTATTTTAATATGTTTCAGACAAACTTGGCCATGTTTACAAGGTAAATTTAATGATAATATCAATATATGTAAGATGCTCCATATAACACCAAATTTTATATAATGCAAAATCTTGCGCTTTTAGATTTGTGTTATAAAAATCTAATATATACATAATAAAAAACAAAACATAAAAACTCATGATATTCTACAATATAAAATACATATAGATCTTTAAATATTAAACTAAAAAGCCATATTACCTGCATTTTTGGCTCTTTGAATGACACTATCAACATCACGAGCAAACTTTTTGTTCGTTAAGTTGGCACAGATATCAATTATGAAATACTGATCATTCAGACTTTCTAACACAGCTTTTGCATTTGCAGAATCTCTAGAAGCTTGAGTTTCTTCTTTTAAACCATCTTTTGAAGATGCGGCACTTTGACTGCTCATCACTTAAAATGATGCGCAGTGAAATAATTAACCTGTCATAAATAAATACAAATATTACTAACAACTTAGTAATATTACAAATATTACTTATGATTGGCAGCATCACTGCCTTTTTCTACTCCATTTTTTTCCCATTCTTTTTTTGCTCCATTGTTTCTTTTCAGGTCGGGGGTTGACTGGTTGACTATTGATCAGAAATAAAACTAGAAAATAAATCTTAAATTTTATCATTTGGTTGCAAGGATGCATTGTGAAATTTGTCAATTATCTGTGTGAAAAAAATCTAGAAATTCGCCAATCGGTTACAGAAAAAAAAAAAAAATAAAATAAAATAAAAAATCTTTGATCAGTCAGGGTGAGAAAATAATCCCAAAATTTAAATTTTCCATCAATCAAATGAAAAAACTCAGGCGTTTTGTCAGCATATTGAGGGAGGAAAATCCAGTACATCATTTGTTTCACGGGTAAAAACCATGAAACGGCAAGTCATCAATCGGTCATGGGAAAGCTCCACAAAATTCATTCACTGACCATATGGAAAAAAAAAAAAAAAAAAAAAAAAAAAAAAAAAATGTGACAGTCTGAACAAACAAAATATCGTGAAATTAGTCAATCGTCTGTGGGAAATTTGCTGAGAAAATCATCATTCAGTCATTGGAATGCAAATCTAGAAATTCTTAAGTTAGTCACTTTAAAATACAGTAGAAGATCTTTATAACGCAATTCTCCATATAACGCACAACCTTTCAGATGTAAACAATGAATTTTGCACCTGAATTTCAAGACTGTAAAAAACTGCTACTGTCTGAAAACTAAATTTAATGCATTAGGTACAATTTTACCTCCTTAATTTAGAACTTTTAAAGGAAAAAAATTATTATTACAATAAATGTTTTTGAAAATGAGCAATATAATGAATAAATTGGGTCCAGGTGTATCTGGACCATTTTGAAAACGTATATTTAACTAAATGTTGAATGATCACAATAGAAAAATTTATAATTTGGATAAGGAATGCAGTATAAAGATAATTCTAATGTATTTTGATGTGTTTCAGACATATTTGTCTATATTCATGAGGTAAATTTGATGACGCTTGATATGTGATCCATATAACGCAAAATTCTATATAACGCACAACCTTACGTTTTTAGGTTTGTGTTATATAGATCTTCTACTGTACCACGAAATTCATCAATTGGTCACAGAAGAAAAAAAAATGCAAAATTCACCAGTTTGTTCCAGTAAAAAAAGAATTAAAATTGTTGTGGGGTAAAAAATATTGAAATTAGTTAGTCTTTTTGGGATAAAATGGCAAAAATCAATTAGTCATGAGAAAATATCACAAAATACTATTTTTAAAACAGGATTCTAAATATTTTTTAAGAAGGTAAGAGTGCCATTAGAAAATATTCTGCCATTTTTTAAAATTCTCATCCTGCAACATTTTTTTCTAAGAGTCAACACAAGGAAAAGTATCAATAAAGTGTGACATAAGGGGATGAGGTAAAAAATCCACAGAATTTGCTGGATAATCCTTTAGTTTACATACTTTGAAATACAGTACAGAACCATTTATCCAGAATGGTTGGGGTCAGATGTATTCCAGATAACTGGTTTTTCCAATTAACTGGCTGGTCATTAAAGCAGCATCCATTTGATAAGTTTTGTGAAACATATGTAGTTGTGATATTACTTCTAATTTTAAATTGATTACTAGATTACTTGAACCAAGAATCTGATGCAAGTAAGATCAATTTTTGAAAAGAAGTTTGAAAGAAGATAATTTATGGGAACTCGTTGGGAACAAAAATTCTTCTGTTTTCTTCGCATAAAAATGAAAACATCTATAATATTATTTATTATACTATAATATGATTAGATGCTTTTATTTCAAATACTAGATGCTGTTATCAAACTATATAATTGTTTCAAGCAATGTATATGTCAAACTGATTGTGTATGACACTTTTTTCTAAAAAGATTCTAACATCAGTCTATTAGAAGTATCATTCTGGATAACTGGTTTCCAGATAAATGGTTCCATACTATCCATACTGTACTACCTTTTATGTTTTATGTTACCTGGCATGACAGCATGCTAGATACCAGACAAAGTATTTGAAAATTCAAAGTTAAGTTGTAAGAACTCTTGCAGCATATTAGGGATGAACTGAATATTCGGTATCTATCCGGTATTCGGCCTATTCGGCCATGTTACCGAATATTCGGTTAGGCCGAATATCAAATATATTCGATTAAGCCGAATATCAACGTATTTGGCCAAATCCTATACTTGTCAATAAAGCCTTTTAAAACACATTTTTAAAAACTTTTCACAATTTCTACTTTTAACTGTCAATTTATAATCATATCTAAAATAATATGAAAGAAAATCATATTTAAATAAAATTGAATGATTTTACATCATAGTTTTTCTGTTTGTAAAGTATAACTTAAGAAAATTAATCATGAGAAGGATTAAAATGGTGATTTATTAGGATTTTCCTTAGGAATAAATGATGCGAGTGCAGATGCAAGTTCCTAAATTTTATTTAGTAAAAAATCTGTGTCTTGCTTTTCCTAAATAAAAGTCCCTAAACAAAAAAGAAAAACTTTTGAGATTAGCAATAGCTATCAAGGCAGACAATTTGTGTTCATGAAACCATACTCATAATCAACTTATTGAGTCATAAGTAGCAATGGGAATGCTCAGAAAAAAAAAAAAAAAAAAAAAAAAAAAAAACAGAAAAATTGAAAAAAAAAAAGTTTTTTTTAGTTTTTTCCCAAGGCTTATTTTTCAATTTTTCCAAACTGGAAAAATTGAAATTTCATTTGTATAACAATATATTGAAAATTTTGTAATAGCTACATTCTCATATTTATAGTTTATTTTTGTGTTGAGTGCCCCACATGAAAACTTTAATGTGGGTAATCTGATCTCTCAGCAGAAATCTGCTTGAGAAGACTTGAAAGGATCCTTCACATTTTTTTCTAGTTTAAAACACAAGATCCTTTGCAAAATTTCTCGTGAAAAATAGACATTTTAGAAAAAAGTTTAATCTCCAAATTGAATCTTTTACAAATGCAGTGATTGAAGAAAAATAATCTCATGCCATATAGCAACTGAATCTTATCAAGTTGTATATATGTAAGAATAAACTTATTAAAAATGTCTAAATAAGAACCTAAATATAGTAATAATTTCTAAATCATAAATTCTGATTATATTTTGTATAAGTATATACAAGAAGTTCACAATTTCACAAAAACAGGATTGCATGAAAAAAATCTAGATATATAATTAAATGCAACTTCTCTTTTCAAAAATTAATTCATGTGCAAAATTATTTCAATAATATGCCGATCAATGGGAATGGTAAAATTAAAAATTTAACATAAAATTTGAAGCACATATTTATTACTTTCTTCAATGTTTACAAGAAGTAAGTATTGAATTCGTGAAAAATTTGACTTCCAGTTTTTGGTGTATTTAAATGTTTTAGAAGGTCCGATGATTTGGTGGTTTTTGGAAAAAATCTGTCACTCTGAATGTGACAAAAATTTTATGGGCACTCTATCTCAAGAACTGATAACATAATTTCACAAAACCTTAGATTCAGTTACACCTTGATATAAACTCGAGATGTTTAGTTATTAGTTTATACCGCCCAACCGGTGGTGCTGCTATGCTACATTATTAAATCGTAAATTTATTTGATCAGTTTTGTGAGAATCGTGAATTATGTCTATCAGCTTCGAGAAAATCCTGAATTTCGTCGATCGGCTTCTTAAAAATCGCGAATTTCTTCTATCAACTTCTTAAAAATTGAGGATTTCGTCGATCAGTTTCTCAAGAATTGTGAATTTTGCTGATCAGGAGTGGGGAAATCAGGAATTTTCACGATTGGCTTCTTTGAAATTGCAAATTGCGTCAATTAAATGTGGAACAATCGCGAATTTCATCGATCAGCTTCGTAAAAATTACGAATGCCTTCAATCGTCGTTTGTTGAAATTTAACTTTGTTGATCAAGCACGGCAAAATCGAGAATTTCATCGATCAGATGCTGAAAAATCACAAATTTCGTCGATCAGGAGCGGAAAATCACTAATTTTATCGATCACGAGAAAAATCGCAAATTCCATCTATCGGCTTTATAAAACGAATTTCGTTGATCGGCTTCATAACAATCGTGAATTTTGTTGAACAGGTATGGAAAAATCGTGAATTTTAAAGATTTTTTTTTTTTAAAGAATCGCAAATTTTCTTCATAAGGTGTGTTAAGGTCGCCAGTTTTCTCGATACGTTTTATAAAAATTGCAAATTTTTTGGATTGTTTTCATAAAAACCACAAATTTGGTCGATCAGGCATGGAAAAATTGTAAATTTTGATGAGCGTTCACAGAAAAATCAGAAATTTTGTTGATCAGGTGTGGAAAATCTTGTTTATTGGCTCATTCTCTCTTCTTCGTTCATAAAGTTTTTTTTGCACCGTTCACTTATGTTTGTTTTTTAGCACTTTTAAAAGAACAAAATTCACTCTCCTGAATAAAGTCAAAGAATGTAATTACATCTTGAAAATAATCCTTGTACATCTGTTATATATACAAACGGAAAATTTGCTGACATATCTTTACCAACTGAATTGTATATTTTAACTGTATAAAAGACCTAAAGTGGTATCCCTCACTCCCCCTGAAACCATATTTTTTATCCGATTGTAGGCTACAGATTACCTCCTCGAAATCGAATTTTGTTTGTTTTATTGATGTGGCCCTCGATCACCGAGACATATTTATAAGTGGCCCTTCTCTTGAAAAGGCTGTGCACCCCTAATTTATATAAATGGGTTTTTCATGCAAAATTATCAGTTTTCGTTCAAAATTTAGATATAGGATCATTCTGATGAGTGGTCTCCATGATTAGTATTAGGTGTTCAATGGATAAGTATAAAGAGGGGGAACGGGGGCTAATGTCCCTCCCCTTGATTTATATAAATAAATTTCTATGCAGAATTTAACAGATTTCATTCAAATTTTAGACATAGGATCATTTTGGTGAGGGCACCGTCATGATTTGTTTTGTGAGTTCATTGGGAAGTAACCCCTTTAATTAAGGTTAAAGAGGTTTTCAAGCAGAATTTACTGATTTGCTTCAAATTTTGGATATAGGTCCATTCTGATAAGATGCTTACCTAATTGGTTTCGGGAATTCATTGGATAAGTATAAATGGGGGATCGGTGGGATTACTCTCTTAATTTATTTAAATGTTTTTTCTTGCAGAATTAACCGTTTTGCTTTAATTTTTTGATACAGATTCACAGTAATAAGATGCTTCCCTAATTAGCTGTGCGGTTCTTATGTTAAGTTCTTGTATAAGGGATACTGGCGATTACCCCCTCTTAAATTTGATAAATGGGTTTTTATACAGAATTGCCCGATTTGCTTTTAATTTTGGATGTAGGTGAATCTCTGAATAGTTTTGGAAGTTTAATGGTTAAGTATAAAAGAGGGAGATAACTCCTCTTAAATTATATAAATGTTTTTATTAATTATTTTCCCGATTTGCACTGAATTTTGGATACAGATTTTTTATATGATAAAGCATGTCCAGTGTTCTCACTGTTGCTCGTCATTGCACCAAATTGCGACTAAATTCTTAATTTGGTGAGTAAACAAGCGATTTGATTCGCCAAATTGCTAGTGCTCAATTTTTGCTTTTTCTTTATTTTTCCTCCATACGTATGCATATATTCATATTTGTAATATATTTGTAGCAGATAGTTGAAATTAGATTAATAATCATTGTCGCAGTTATAAAAACTTAGGCTTTTTTTAACATATTGAAAAAAAGGGATACATTAAAGGATTAAAGATAAATTTTTTAGTGCTACATCGCAAATCCATTTTGCTAATACTTTTATCATTTGGTGAATGTTTTTTATTTTTAATTAGCCAAATTACTAATGTTAGTCAAATGTCAGCGAGAACACTGAGCATGTCCCTGATTAGTTTAAGTGGTTCAATGATTAAGTATAAAAAGGGGAAATGGGATAAGCTGTTTCCCCTCCTTAAATTGTGTTTTAAACGGAATTAATCCTTGAAAGTATAAGGAATAAGAAAGTATAAGAAAAAGAATAATGTACAATCAGTATGCATAGCCTGAGAGGTCATGGCATCAGTTTAACTGTGCAATATTCTTTTTATTATATCTGACATTATGGAATTCCTTATTGTTTCTACCGCTATTTCATAAAAATTATATTTATGTTTTATTTTTATGGCATATGTCAAAAGAAATGGAACATACATTGCAGATACACAGAAGTTGGTGCAATTTTTTCTTATGTACTATTTTGGTGTTTTCGAATGACCTGATAGACACCTAAAGTGCAAAAACAACATGTTGCTTTTTTTAAAAATTATAAAACACACAGAAACTACTTTATGACAAAACACACATAGGGTTTAATTTATTATAAAATACACAGAATTTCAGGAATAGAGATGTAAATTTTCCGGAAAAATATAAGTGGTGGAAAAAAACTGGTTTTTTACCGTTTTTTTTTTTTGGAAAAAATGATTTTTCATGACTGTTTCTCCCAAATAAATTATATTCTCTTAGAGAATATTAAATAAACATTTTTCCCATTTATTTGTATTAAATGAAAATTATTTTCACTTTATATTACAAAGTAAAAAGAAAGTAGCAAAGCCTATTTTTAAAAGTTCAGTTTTTTTTCCACAGCCTAAGAACTATTATCATATCTCTGTTGAAATGATTTTTCAGTTACATGTTTAACTACCAATTGACATAATGTAAGAACCTGAGCCAATATGTCTGCAGTTTGGAATAAAATAAATTATGCATTCCATTTACATAAGTATAGTTTTTAAGTAAATGATACTAATTTAAAGAAATTATTGCAGTTTTATCATTATTATCAATATCAGTATAGAAAAAATTGCATTGTTTGTTTAAAAAAATGTATATTTTTACATTATTACACTTTTTTCTTACAATTATAATTTTATTTCCTTTAAAAAATATGTTTAGTTTTGGTATAGTTTTCCAATCTCAACTCAAAAGTTTTGATTTAGTTTTATAATCTAAATTCAAACAAAACTAAGTTTTAGTTTGGCTTACTCAGGTATGCAACTAAAAAATAGCATAGGATTTACTCACTAAAACCAGATTTTTTTTTTTTTTTTTTTTTTTTTTAAGTTTAATTAAACGTATTTTTTTTTTTTCCTTTTTATCCTGAAATCTGGTATTCTATTCTTGAGTAAGAAACCATATTCAATAATGTTTCCATATGGTAATTTCATATTTGTAAGAATAGAACTCAAAAGTTATGAAAACAGAACACTACAAATAGAAAATGCTCGCTATTTGAGGAATAAACAAAAGCAGTAACATACAGAGATAAACTTCTAGTGTGCTTTAAAAAACTACAAAAATTCAAAGTTTAATCAAGAGGGAATGTATAATTTGGAACATAATTACTTGTAATAAAATATGGCTTTTTTTTTCATCACAGTGGTACTTTTCTAATGCAAACTGCCCATGTTTTTGCAACATTACTGTACATTATGGAGGTAAAATGGAGGTCAATTTTAGATTCAATACCTTGAAAAAACATTCAATTAAACAGCTATAACGAAATCTTGAAAAATGCAGCATAGTAGTGCCACCTATAGGGCAATTTATATCAAAAACTAAACAATATTAATATATATCAGGAACTGTCTGAATCTGTAGTTTGATAAAAAATCGTCCTTTAGTCCTTGAGATAGAGATATTGCGATAATCATGAATAATGCAGCATAGCAGCGTCATTTGTTGAGCGATTTACACCAAAAAGTAATATGTACAAAGTTATATCAAAGATTAACTTAATCTGAAGTTTTATGAAAATAGATACATTAATTCTTGAGATAGAACTATTGTGGAAATTATGAACAATGCAGCATAGCAGGGCCATCAGTTGGGCGATATACACTAATAACTAAACATCTCGAGTTTATATCAAGGTGTAAGTGAATCTAAAGTTTTGTGAAATTATGTGCATCAGTTCTTGAGATAGAGTGCCCATAAAATTTTTTTCCCATACAGACTCACAGATATTTTCCAAAAACTATCAAATTGTGTTCAGGACCTTCTAAAACGTTTAAATACACCAAAAACTGGAAGTCAAAATTTTCACGAATTCAATACTTACTTCTTGAAAAGATAGAAAAAAGTAAAATGCATGCTTCAAATTTTATGTTAAATTTTTTATTTTACCATTTCTATTAATCGGCATATTATTGAAATAATTTTGCACATGAATTAATTTTTAAAAAGATAAGTTACATTTAATTATATCTAGATTTTTTTCATGTAATCCTGTTTTTGTGAAATTATAAATTTCTTGTATATATACTTATACAAAATATATTCAGAATTTGTGAATAAGAAATTATTACTATTTTCAGAGTCCTATTTAGACATTTTTAATAAGGTTATTTATGCATATATACAACTTGATAAGATTCAGCTGCTATATGGCATGAGATTATTTTTATCTTCAATCACTGCATTTGCGAAAGATTCAATTTGTAGATTAAACTTTTTTCTGAAATGTCTATTTTCAAGAGAAATTTTGCAAAGGGTCTTGTGTTTCAAACAAGAAAAAAATGTGAAGGATTCTTTCAAGTCTTCTCAAACAGATTTCTGCTCAGAGATCAGATTACCCACATTAAAGTTTTCATGTGGGACACTTAACATAAAAATAAATAAAATAAAAAGTATAAGAATGTAGCTATTACAAAATTTTCACTATATTATTTCATAAATGAAATTTCAATTTTTCCAGTTCGGAAAAATTGAAAAATAAGCCTTCGGAAAAAAACCGGTTTTTTTCTGAGCATTCCCATCTCTATTCAGGAACACAACCAGATTCAACTCTATTACCACTGACTCGCCAGGTTGCCACACCAGGCGAAAAATTGTCAATTTGGCATAGACAGGAAACCCTAGGTACAAATGCAACATTTGTAACAAAGAAATTTACCCTAAAGATCATCTATTAGGAGTATTTGCAAGAATAATAAAATGTTTCCTTCATGTTTTGTGTACTGGAGTACTTAAAAATTAAATATCTTTAGTGTTGCTCTATCTGTCAGAAACAAAATGCAAAAGAAACCGTTTTCTGATGGATAGATAAAAGAATAATGTTTTAGAAAATTGTTAGCACCAATTATGCACATAAGATAGTATAATTCATATTAAAATACCATTTTTTAAAGAAAAAAGTAGAAAATAAAGCACAAAATTATCTATTGCATCTTCCTATTGTATAAACTAATAAGTAATAAACCAAAGGTTATCGCACTAATAAATGTTACAATTAGTTATGACAAAATAAAAAATAAAGTATAATCAATTATACTACTGAACCACAAAAGCATTATATTAATTGAAAAATGTATCTCTATTTCTAAAAGATATTTTTATCTAAACAATTGCTTGTACGCTGGTTATATCTATTTTAAATGATAATGATTGGCATAATTTAAAACTTAAAATAAAAAAAATAATCAAAACAAACAGTTAAGGATAATTACGTGCGCTTTATTTGTTTAATTAAACATCTGAAAACAAATGATAGACGGGCACATACATGGAATATCAAACCCGAGTGAAAATCCAGTTTATAAACATACTTAATTAAACAAATAGTGGAAAAATCAGCAATTCAATCGCTCGCAGAGTCGCAGGTTTTTCGCAATCTTTCGGAATTTTAAGTGGATACCAATGTAAATAAATATTACGGTTGAAGCAAATTTTGTAGGTTAACTGCCATGACAATTATCTTTGGTTTTACTGGTTTCTACCAGACTTCGAGTAATCGTAATCGTGTAATCGTAATCGATTATAATCGACTACAAAAACTGCGTAATCGCATTGTAATCGTAATCGCAAATTTTAATTTCGAAATAATCACGCTATAATCATAATCAAAAGATTTCCCTTTGATTACAATCATAATCTAATCGTAATCGCAGTGCAGATAATCGCAATGTAATCTGCATCAAAAAGCTATATAATCGTAATCGAGCACGAAAGTACGATTACGTTCTTCGATTACACCCTTTTTTTCCCATTTCTTCGTTTCGCCATATCCATAAAATACTCGGTCGGTGGGTTAAACAGTTAAACATTGCACCAAGGAAAAAATAGTCGATGTGTGGAGCTCGTTAAATCGCCCCTAGTTAAAAGTGAGAAGAGGTCATAGATCAGGGGGTCAGGGAGCCGTTCGGGGTGAAACAGAATGCATACTTTACACTGTATGTAGTCAACGCTATAAAGGGCTGTCCCTGCGTCCTTGGTATATAGTATAAAAACACAGAAATGGTCTGACTTCGTTAAAAGATATAGGAATTGGGGGGAAAACTCTGGTCTTTCGAGGGGTCTTGTTTCGCGGGTTTTTGAGTGGGAGTGATAAGGATAGAAAAGAAAAAAAGAAAGAAAAATATTTTATTTATGGTTTTATTATGGGCACTTAGCAATTGGACAGACATCACCTTCTTTCAAATGTGGGAAAGGGAAAATAAAGAAAATATGAAGAAAAGAAAAAAAAGATGCTTAAATTACATGTGACAATTCATCCAGCTCATTCGCATTTTGGATTTCTTAGTGGTTGGTTATATCGTTGTTGTTGTTTACAAGGTTAGAGATGGCTAAGAGAAATAACAAAAAGTCGAAGATTATTTCACGGAATCTGTATCAGATTTAAATGAAAAAGGCGTGAAAATTTTAAAATATAAATGTAAATTATGCTCGTCAGATGTCAGGGTCACCGTAAAAACCAAGTCCAATTTGAACACCCACATGCAGGTAATTTTTTAATAGATATATACATATTGTATAGATTTATTTTACAAATATTGCATAGTTATATCTTGTCTTTTTCTTTAAAATTGTAGTGAAAGGCATATTTTATATTAACTATATAGTGTTTTTAATCATAAATATAAAGTCTGTTTATTCAAAATTTGTATTTTAATGTATCTGGATAAGTTAAACATATAGATCAGTTTTCTTACAAAAGCTCTTATAATAAAAGATTGTTTTTTATTTTTATTTATTTATTTATTTTAAATACGTTTATTTTATCAGAATCCCCCTCAAAAAAAAAAAAAAAAAAAAAAAAAAAAGTAAGACAGGTTTGTTAATAAATATACGGGTGTAAGTAATATTTCTTTAAGGGTGAAAGACAATGTTAATGATACCTAGTTGTTAGTAAATTTCTTTAGCTTATGCGCCGGCAAATTCAATGACGAACCCCTGAATTTTGGAAATGTGGCCACCAAATTTTCTTTATCTCGGATTATTAAAAAAAAAAAAAAAAAAAAAAAAAAAAAAAAAAAACTACCAAAAACTCTCTAAATGAGTTATAAATAAATAGGATAAAAAAGGTAGTTATTTTTTTTCCCAAAAAGGTTTGTTTCTCCCCTCTCCCCTCCCCTCCCCTAATACATTCCTACCAAAAGACAGTATTTTATATTATTATTATTATTATTATTATTATTATATTATTATTATTTGCCTGTTAACGTTTATGTGCCTCAATTTTGTTTTAAATATGTGGTTCAAGGGGACAGAGGCATGCAAATGAAAGATAAAAGAATGAATTGTTTTAATTCTCCCATTTCGAAAATTTTGGTAGAAGCTTATTTTTAAATATTTAATTTTTCTTCATTTTTTAAATTTTGTTTTGCTTTTATCCTTAAATGTCTTGCAACGAAAGTTCTAAGGAAAAATAATCTTAGTTAAACTCATTTCATGTTTAAATTTTGGGTTAAAAAAAAAAAAATGTGAAACACAGGTCCCCCCCCCCAAATTTTAGTGTGTGTGTAAGCAGTGGCGTAGCTAAGGGGGGTCAAGGGGGCGTCCGCCCTGGGCGCCGAGGCCTAAGGGCGCCAAACTGAGAGAAATTGTTATCTATACTAATATTATAAAGAGGAAAGATTTGATTGTTTGTTTGTTTGAATTGAATAGGCTCCGAAACTACTTGACGGATTTGAAAAATTCTTTCACCGTTGGAAAGCTACACTATTTCCGGTGAACATAGGCTAATTTTTAATTGATTTATACAAATATTTTTCTTAATAATTCAAAATTTCATTATTTTTCATACAGAATTAATTAAAATTTTTCCGATAAAAAATAACCATTTTTCTTTCCCGTTGCCAAGAAAATGTAATCTGAAATAGTAATAATAAATAAATTAAGTCTTAGTAATTATGGAACAAAACAATTTGTATAATTTTAAAATAGAAAAGAAAAATAATGAAATAGTTTACTGATAAATAAACGACTATTACTGGATTACCACGTGAGGCATAAAATCGCAATTTTGTTGTAATCGTGCCAACGTGATCCGTAGATGACATATGCACCTAAATATTATTGGCAATATTATTGTTTATATAATTTGTTTACATTATTTGGCAATATTGATCTCCCATCGACCAAAAAACTGTCGCTAAAGTATAAGTTTAAATGTCAATAATGGATGATCGTAAATATCACATTCTTTTGACATTAAATATGTTTTGCATAATTGTTACGTCGTCAACTAATTTTAATCCGATGTTTTATCTCTATTTCTATTAATATTTTAGTAATTTTTTAATTCTTTGGTTATTTAAAATAAAAATTATATCCATTTGTATAATTTGGCGAAATTGATCGATGGAATAATCAAATGGTACCAATTGTTTCTTTACACTCTATCTGGAATTAGCGTACTTATTGAGCCTCCGCCAAGTCATATGCCAAGCAGTCATTAAATCTGAGTTTTAGCCTTACTATTATATCTTTTTCATCTGCAGTTATTTTACCATCACTAAAAAAGAAATTTTTTGAATGTGAAGGAAAAATCATTGTCATGAAAAAATATTTGCAATTAATTTATCATTCATTCTAATAAAAAAAAGGTACTACTAGGTTATCCCGTCGACCAAAAAATTATCCCCAAACTATCAGATTAAATGCTAATAATGGATGATCGTGAATGTCGCATTCAATGACATTAAATACGATTCACGTGTTTAAAATGTCATTAAATGGTTTTATTTCGACTTTTTATTAATATTTTTCTTAATATTCTACTAATTATTTGTTTTTTTCGTTATTTAAAATAAAAATTACGTCAATATGTATAATTGGGCTATTAGTTTGGCGATTTGTATAATTTGGCGAAATTGGTTGACGGGATAGCAAAGTAGTATAAAAAAAAAAGAAAAAAAAAGTGGATAAGTGTGATTGGCAATCGCACACAGGGATTCGTTTAATATCTTTTTCAAAACACTTTTTTTCATTAAATTAACAAATGAAAAATGGTTTTTCGGCGCTATTTTGGGATTTCTTCGCTAATTGCGCCAACCAGAACAAAATATTAACAGAATATTCCCCTAAATGTTGCCTTGATCGCATAGATTTGTTCATTTCTCTATCATAATCTGCAGATTTAGTAAAACAACACAAGTAAATAAAATTATGAATAAAAGTAAAATATTTCAAAGCTTAGCATAAATTTAAGGGAGACCAAATTGGTCACCAGAGGCGGATCTTAATTTAAATAAATAATCTATATATATAAAAGAAAGTTTGGATTTCGTATTAATCACAGCACAAAAAAAAATCTACCGAACCAAAAATCTTGAAAATTAGGGTAAAAATACTTCTAATAACATCGAGTGCCTCTAAGAAGGGATTTTCGAAAATTCCACCCCTAAGGGGGGTAAAAAAAAGAACGAACTTTTAAAAAATTCCTGAAAAATGGGCTTTTGAAGTTATTTTTCATCTGATAACATATTTTAGTGTATTTTCTCATGCTGAATCGAATGTTACTAAGTAAATTCTTTTAAATCCAGTAGTTCGTGAGCTACTTCATATTTTCCTAATTTGGCGATGACTTCGGCGCAAAAACGTGAAATTTTCAATCCTTATGTATATAGATCAGATTTTGTAGTTATTTTTTAACTGATACCATATTTTAGTGTATTTTTTCATGCTGCATCGAATGATATTAAGCAAATTCTTTTAAGTTCAGTAGTTCGTGAGATACCATATATTTTTTTGATTTGGCGATGTCTTCGGCGCAAAAAAGCGGTAATTTTCAACCTATATATATAAAAGAAAGTCTGGATTTCGTATTAATTATCGTACAAAAAAATCTATTGAACCTAAAATTTTGAAAGTGAGTTCTATAATCAGTTAACGTGATTATGTAAGCTACATTTAATTATCTCAATATATATAAAACGCAAAGTGAAATTTCACTCCGGACGCTTATAACTTAAGTTCTACTAGATAGATTTTAATGGAACTTACATTGTTAGTGGGATAATTATTCAGAAATTTTGTAACAAGTGAAATATAGCATTCTACGTTGTTTAATTGAATACTTATGGAGATGTTTTAAATCAGATGAACACAATTACAAAAGGTTGGCTTTAATTTAAAAGTTCCGCTGAATGAATTTTTATGTGATTAAAATTGTTAACATGTTGAGCGCTACGTCATTCATTGGTGACTAACACTGAACTTTCCGTTTAGATGACTGACTTTTCACCGATGACAGACAGTCTAAAATACGATATAAAACTAAAAATTACTATGATATAAAAATTTCATTTGATTCAAAGTTTCTTTAAAAAAACTGACCAGCGTAGCGGGCGAAGGCTGCTAGTATATCTATATTTAGATGGGGGCGCAAAATTTCTTGCTGGCCCCGAGCGCCAAAGAACATAGCTACGCTACTGTGTGTAAGGGGAGGGGGGTTCATTCTACGTAGACTGGTATTCGTGAATTTCAAATCAGAGTTTCGTATGTTACATATATCTATTCTATCAATCAAATATCCTTAGAAATGCTTATAATTTCAAAATAAATTTATAATAATGAAATCAGTTCTAAAATATTGAAAAGGAAAACATATATTATTTATATAGAAAAGAATAGCTCTTTAAATATAAATGATTTATTTTTCCTTTAAAAATAAATAAATAAAAGGAAACGCATATTTTGTAAATTTGTAACTGTTTTTTAATTTAAATTTTTTAATTAAGTCCATTTTTAAAAAAATACAATAAAACCTGTTACAACGAAACGTGATCATTTCTAAAATCCTGTCTAAAACAAAATAATTTTTATAAAAAATCTCGGTGAAAACAAAACAATACAGTAAGAATAGACAGTACACTTGGTCAAATGGAAAATTTCCGCTGCCCCTTGTATTTCCGTAATACTACGTTTTACTGAATTTTAATAAATATATTTTTTACTATATTCTCAAAAAAAATTTTTGATTGATTATTCCGCTAATAAAAAATTAACGGACCGCTAAATGACTCAGAAATTTTCAATTATGTTTCAGTTTCCGTTTTAACAGGTTCATTGTCTGTTATAATTTTTCTACATTCTATTCATCTCAATTTCGAAATTTTTTTGGTACAGACAGATGTTGTTTTGATAGTTTTTACTTTATATGTGTAGAAATGTATATGTTTACCAAGTTATCTATCACAAAATAAGTACAATGTTTTACAACTTTATTATTATTTATCATTTTTTTTACCAATGAAATGAAATTAATTTTATTTACTGGAGTCAATGATTTTATTAATTCATCGTTCATTGAAGTAATTTTTTTCCCCTCTCTCAAACATTTTATTTTTATTGCATGTATGCGCTTCGTGTTTTAAAATTGCCTTTTAAAATAAATATGTCATATTAATATTAAAATAATATACAAAAATATGCATTTTGTGAATTATATTACATTTGTTATACCTAATATTAGTTTTTATCATTGTCATTACAATTATTTTTATCATCTCAAATTTTAACAGTTTTATATCGAAACGTAACATTATCTTTTTTCGGCCTTACTGATATAGCCATGCGACCTAATCTGTTTTTACTTTTATTTCAACTCAAATTGTATGTTTTGCAAAAAGTGTTATGCGAGCGAGCAAGATTTTTTTTTTTTTTTTTTTTTTTTTTTTTTTTTTTTTTTTTTTTTGTTACTCTTTTATTTATTCTTCTCAAAGCTGAAGATTTGAAATAAGATGAAAAATTGCTTTGAACTAACTTTAATTAAAGTTTTTCGTAACTTTTTATGTATCTTTTGAAAATAATAAAATTTTATTTTCTTATAATGTGCCTGGTACAGTGAAATGTGTTAAAACGGAATTTCAAAGTAGCAAAAATAAACAAGTATATATATACATTTTGATTGATTTTTTTCCACTTTTCAGTATGGTAATTTAATATTAAATTTAATGGTTTATGTATTATTTTTCAATTAATTGATATATATATATATATATATATATAACCATTATTTGTATCACAATATATGAACAATTGAATTTAATAACTTATACCACATTGAACACGAGTGAAAAAATAAATAATTAAAAAGAATACAAATGGAATTTGTAGAACCAAAGCAGAATCTTCGGTCCCCAAACACTTTGGAATTACAAATGAAGTGTGTGGTTTCATCTTCGTATTTGCATGAAAAGAAAAATAGTACGAATTTAGGGCTACCAACAATATATATATGTATATAATTCATTTTAGGTAAGTTTCCGTATTTACAGGTATGCCTCTTGTTCTTGCAAGTTCCATAAAAATTTATTAATGTAAGAATGGATTTTGTTGTACTGTATAATCTTGGTTAAAAATCAAAATACTGCAAATATTACAAAATAATTGAGAGCTATTTAATTTTTTATTTGTAAATCATCGAATATAAATCAGTTTACAATGAATATTTTCAGAAAATTGATACCTTTCGTTTTTATTTATCATATTTGTCTTTTCGGGAATTGGTGTACCATTTTAATGCACTTTAAAAATCTATTAAACTCAATTTATTTTTGTGCCATCAACTGTAGAATATATATTTATAACTAAATTCTAATAACAAAGAAATAAAATATTGGCATCAACAATTTTTTTTAAAAATACTAGGGGGGCCTCGCCCCCCTGCTCGCTATGCTCGCCAACCCCCCGCGTAATCGCTTCGCGATTCCAAATTATTGGCTACTCCTGCTTGCTGCGCTCGCCAATACCCCATGGTATGAATAAGCAGTTGCAGACCTTTCAAATAATGTGTCACACGACTGTGTTGTAAAGAAATTAAAAATGTGCCCCCCTGGGGGCAGAGTGGGAGGCGACACAAAAGACATCCATAATATGAATAAGCAGCTGCAGACCTCTCAAATGATGTGTCACACGACTGGTGTTGTAAATAAATTAAAAATGTGCCCCCCTGGGGGGGCAGAGTGGGGGTGACACACAAGACATCCATAAAATGAATAAACAGTTGCAGACCTTTCAAATGATGTGTCACACAATTTGTATTGTAAAGAAATTACAAAATGCGCCCCCTCTGAGGGCAGAGGGGGGGGGGGGTTACACACAAGATATCCATAATATGAATAAGCAGTTGCTGACCTCTCAAATGATGTGTCACACAATTGGTGTTGTAAAGAAATTAAAAATGTGCCCCCCCCGGGGAGCAGAGTGGGGATGACACACAACACATCCATAATATGAATAAGCAGTTGCAGACCTTTCAAATGATGTGTCACACAACTGGTGTTGTAAAGAAATTAAAAATGTGACCCCTCCCCTGGGGAGAGCAGAGTGTGGGGGTGACACACAAGACATCCATAATATGAATAAGCAGTTGCAGACCTTTCAAATCTTGTGTAACACGACTGGTGTTGTAAAGAAATTAAAAATGTGTCCCCCCTGGGGAGCAGAATGGGGGATAACACACAAGACATCCATTATATGAATAAGCAGTTGCAAACCTCTCAAATGATGTATCAAACGACTGGTGTTGTAAAAAAATTAAAAATTTGGCGAAATATTACAGTTATCGCCAAGTTGGCGTCACTTTTGACAACTAATTTTGGTCGCCAAATTTGGCGATATATCGCCAAGTTGGCGACAAACTTGGCGATTGTTGGCGATGGTAAACTTTCCTCTCTTTATGGTAACCCATACGGCTATGCATAGATTGAGTCCTTTCCTGGTTGGTCTATTCGACTCATGGAAGGAGTGGACAACCCGGATTCGTTAGTTCCGGAAATCTTCCACAACAGCATCATTCCAGGAGTCATTCCTTTTAAGGCTAGTTTTTTTTTACTATAGAAGGAAACTTAGTTTTTTCGGTCTAAAAAATATCAGGCTCAATAATACAATGTCATATATATGTATATGACAAAATGTTATTTTCTTAGTTATTGAGAATTTCAAAAGGTAAATGATCAAAATTCAAGAGAACAAGAAGAATTAGATTCCGGAGATTTTTTTTTTCAGAATAGTTTAATTGTTTTCGAACTGTGAGCGCAATTAAAAAATTATAAAACGAGAAAAGTATTGCATATATATAGCAAAATAACGAATCCAAATTCCAAAGTAAGAGGGATTCATAATAGAGTCCTGCAGAAGTTGGTTATACTAAATCTTAATCTTAAAATTTAGTAAACCCGAAATGCGGCTCGAACCCAATATACTCCAACCTAAACCCAAAAATTATGAAAATTAGTCCTTATTTTAATGCATTTAATGAATATTAGTTTTAATCATATCTTTAATATCAATTTTTATCTTTTTCATAAAAGATTTATATATATATATATAGATATCCTATTTTATTGAAATTAGCTTTAATCCGACATGAACTTAGTATCAGGTTAGGTTTGGATAAAATCAATTAACAGGACACGGTACCGGACTCTAGTTTGTAACATGTAGACTACGAAATTAGTGTAATCGAACTGTAATCGTAATCGACTAGTTCGGTAATCGTAATCCAACAAAAAAATATTAATCATAATCCAAACGTAATCGTAATCTACAAATAAAAAAATGGATAATCAATTATGTAATCGTAATCAGACTTGCATAAATAGAGACATAATCGTAATCTGTTTTTTGAAATTGGAAATAATCGTAATCTTAATCGATTACAGTCGTCTGTAATCGACTCGAAGTCTGGTTTCTACTCTCTTTAAATCGAAATATTTTGAATTTCATTTATGATATATCGGAGCCACATTTTTATTAAAGTATTCTTCAAGCCTTGTGTGTGTTTTTTTTTTTTCTATCTTCACCTCTGAACGCACTGTATGTATCCCATTCATGCTGAAGCTCTACTCCATGTTTCTGTCTCCTCAACCCGCTTGCGGCCTGATCTTCATCAGTGAACAGGTACTAAAATTACCTCCATGAGCTTAGGCGGAAGCGAATGCAAATCTCAACTTGGCAACACAAATTTAATTAATTTCTGCTCTGTTGATGTTGATGTTGGGTAGTGTCTATTTGGTATCCCCTGGATCCAGAAAACTGGCGCATGCGCATCTACCGTTCTCTCGCTCGCCAGCTTTGTGATTCCAGGGGATAACATGTAGACACTACCTACATGTTATCCCCTAGAATCACAAAACTGACACATGCGCATCATGAATCAAGCCGAATCAAGCGCATCAAGTTATTTGTACAATATGAATACAATTATAACTATCATAGTCTAAACATTTATCATTTTTTATTAAAAAAAAATAAAATTGCATATTATAAATGAAAAATACATGAATATTTTATAATTAATATTTAACAATATTTAGTAATAATTACTATACATAGATAATAATAAATTGTTAATGATTAATATAATTAAGATATAATATTATTAATATAAAGCAGGTATAATTTCGGGGTATCCCCACACTTACACACACACAGACTTCTGATATTATTACTTTGTTTTTTTATGGATTAGAAATGAAAATTCTCCCTGGAACTACAGCTTGAAAGACAAAATATATATAGTTTTTATTACAGATAGCTTTCTAAGAAATATAAATAATATAATTATTAATTACTACTAAACTAATATAAACTATTTATTTAGAGAAAGCTATAATGGATTTTTTAATATAAATTATATTAATATTACTATATAATAATTAATTAATAAGTAATATTAATATTTACATGTTGCATCATAATTTATTAATAATAATGCTAATTACATTATATAATAATAAATTGCAGCTAAAAAACAAAATGTATGTAGTTTTAACTACAAATGCCAAATTTTTAAATAATATAAATAACATAATTATTATATAAGTATATTATATTATACAAAAATATTATATAATAATTATGTAATATATTTATATAATTAATTATTAAAATTTATACAATAATTAATTATTAATAATTAAACTTTGAAAAATATTTTTTTAACTTTAACATTATAAATAATAATATAATTATTATTATTTTTGTAAATATATTATATAATAAATTAATTGATAATTAATAATTGAACTTTGAAAAATATTTATATAACAACTTCTATTATATTAATATCACGATATAATAATAAGTTAATAAGTAATATTAATATTTACATGTTGCATAATAATTTATTAATAATAATTACATTATATAATAATTAATTGCAGCTAAAAACAAAATGTATGTAGTTCTAATTACAAATGCCAATTTGTTTAAAATATAAATAATATAATAATAATAATTATTATTATATATACATTATATAATTACTATATAAAAATATTATGATAATTATGTAATATATTCATATAATTATTAATTAATAACTCTATAATAATCACATAATTATTAATTAATAAGTGTATAATAATTATGTAATTATTAACTGCATAACTAATACTATATAAATAATATAATTCATAATTAATAAGTATTTATTTACAGAAAGCTATAATTGATTTTTCAATATAAATTATACATAATTATATTAATATTATTATGTAATAATTAATAAATTAATTAATAATAAGATTAATAATATTATATAATAATTAATTGCAGCTTGAAAAACAAATGTATGTAGTTTTAATTACAAAATGACAATTAAAAAAAAATAATATAATTAGTATTATTTTTGTAATTATAGCATATAATAAATTAATTGATAATTAATTATTAATAATTATACGATAATTAATTATATAAAAAATAATTGATAATTAATTTTAAATAATTAAGCATTGAAAAATATTTATATAACTTTAACAAAAATCTAATTTTTCAAAAAGTTAATTTATTCTGTTTTCAAACTTTATAGAGATCCCCGCTTACCGGGGTTCGAACCCACAACCTCCGGTTCCCAGACAGACACCATACGAATCACGCCGTCGCGTTTTCAGAAATTTTGTGGCTTAAAATAAAATGCATAACAAAACAGCAGAAGTAGCGTTCTCAAAGTATAAGAGCATGGTAGATGCGCATGCGCCAGTTTTGTGATTCTAGGGGATACCATGTAGGTAGTGTCTACATGTTATCCCCTGGAATCACAAAGCTGGCGAGCGAGAGAACGGTAGATGCGCATGCGCCAGTTTTCTGGATCCAGGGGATACCAAATAGACTCTACCTTGATGTTGTTTGTTATCAATCGTACTTTTTCTTTTGATTTCTGACATTTTTCTTTATTTCATTACAATTTCCAAAGATGCTTAAATAGTTATGATTTCAATTTATGATAAAATAGATTTTTGATAATAAATATTAGTAGCATTAAAAATTTACCGGTGATTTGTGTCGATCATCTTTAATAATGTGGGATTTTTTGCCTTCCTGTTTACGTCGTCACAGACGCAAAATTTTTGTGTTTGGTGGTGTTATTGGAGGAGTTGCTCTTTTGAATTCATATTTAAAGAGAAAATTTGTTGAGTGGGAAACGCAGCGTGCTACTGAGTTGTGTGAGCAGTTTAAGCGTTCAAGTCACTTTGAAGGAACTATGTCCACTTGTGATTCAGCTTTGGTATCATTTGCACCAAAAATAAAAGAAATTGTTTGCAGTACTGTTGATGTTAATCCCTTGGTTGATCAGCTAAAACAGAATCCCCCCAACAAGATGCAACTGTGGGAGCAGTTGAAAATACTTGTTTTCACTCAAGCTATTGGTGAAATGTATGCTCAGTGCTTATTAGCGGTTCTTCTTAGAGTTCAGATGAGCATACTTGGTGGCTATGTGTTTGCTAACTCAAATGCAGTTAATGCAGGAGTGAGTAATGTTTCTGAACAGCAACAAAAATACATGTCTCGTATTGCTGATTTCTTAGCAAATGGAATAAACAATTTACTTGTGCCTATCCAGAAAGCTGTTGAGGAAGTACTTACGCCGATACCACTTACTCAAACTTTGAAACTTCGTGATATTGGAGATATCATAGCTTCCATTCGTGACATTATATCACAAGGTGGAAAATATGCAATACCTAATGTATCTTGTTATCTTATGGAATCAGATCACTCAAATGGTTCTTCTAATGATGAATTTTTAGAAAAAATAATAACTGAAACCAGAGATATTTTTGAATGTCGCGATTTTGATCACGTATTATGTATCAGTATCGATAAGGGTATTAATTCACTGATGGATAAGCTCTCTGAATGTTTTGGAATTCTTAGTGATGCCAAAAGTGAATTTAAAAACCTACATGATTTCCAAGCCCCATTGGCAAAAATAATTCCGATGATGCACAATCTGTTTAGCCAACATCAACCAACAGAACCGGGAGCTCTTGTACATTTATTACTTCAGCAAGAATCTCTTAACACATTTGCAGCAAATATATATGAATCTTTCAGCCAAGCAAATGCCTAATGTTCTTCAAGTTATTAAACTATGTTAATTGTTAACTTCTAAATATTTATTCTTTCTGTTTAAATTACACATTTCTATATCTAATTGTTGTTGTATAAAGTATATATTTTCAATATTCAGTGTTTTAAAATAACTTGGGCATACAAGTACTTTGTACTGAAAACTATATATGGAAATTGTGGGATGCTGTCCTGTTGAATAAATAATTTTCTTTTTCTGGGACTTTTAAAATACAAAAATAAGCTATGTGATTAATATTTTTCTGTTAGTATATTCTAAAATGATATCACTTGATGGTTTTCTTATATACATATATTTATTTACTATTAGTAAACATATGATGGTTTGGTGTATTGAAATAACTTGAACTTGAGTTTAACTTGTTACTAAAGAAAATTATAATATTTTGAAGATAAATATATTTTCTCATAAATGAATTAGTTTATTTCTTCTAAAGTATTATGAGTTCATTTATACAGGTTAATTTATTGGTTAAAAATTTCTTTTTTACTACTTAAAGTAGGAATGCACAGCCTTTTGAAGAGAAGGGCCACTTACAAATATGTCTGGGTGGTCGAGGGCCACATCAATAACATGGAGAGAATTCGATTTTGAGGAGGTGATCTGTGGCCTATAATCGAATAAAAAATATGGCTACAGAGGGAATGGGTTACCTCTTTACAGGGTTCGTGATTTTTTTAATAATAATCAAAACAATCGGATTTTTTTTATTTAAATCAGATTTTTTTTATTTTTTTAAAAATTGCCACACATTATTATTATTTTATTACTTTTTGTTTAATTTAAATAATATGAAGTTTACATACATAGGCGTGCATATTATTAGTATTATCCACTACTAATATTACACAATTTACATAAATGATTCATATTATTTCAAGGTAAAATTTTAGGTTATGAAAAAAATCTTGATTACACAAAATGCATGAAAAACTACAAATCAGATGTCAAAAATTAATTCAACCTTCAATATTTTAATTAAACTAAAAAACATCTGCAACACATAAAAATTTTAAACAAAATTGGAAGTTTTTAACTAAGTTTTTAACTTTTTTTTTTTTTTAAGTGTTGACTGAGAAAAATGAGTTCAATTGCTGCCATCAAAATACCGCCAGAGGACATTATACGCCATACAAGGCCAGAGGACACAAATTGAGATGTCATCACTAATCGACTGACTTCTCAGTAGTGTTGGAATTTACACAAGAAAATTTTGAATAGCAATTTTATTTTACTTGTGGAATATTTATCATCTTATAAAACAATAACTATTTAAACTCACTAATAAGAACTTGGAATCCCTAAATAAAAATTCAGCCAGAGAAGGAATGCTACAGTGTTGCTGCATCTGGATATTTTTTTATTGGGGGATTCCAAATTCTCATGTGTATGTTTAAGTTTAGGAAGTAATTAATCATAAGTTAATCAGTATGTTCAGTGTTTTATACAATGATTGATATTCCACAAATAAAATAAAAGTAAATTGTTATTCAAAATTTTCTAGAGTGAATTCGAACATAATTGAGAAGTAAGTCAATTAGTGATTACCTCACAATTTGTGTCCTCTGACCTTGAGCATTTCGATGGCAGCGGTTTAACAGTTTTATCTGTTGATTTCTAATTTCTGAAAGTATCAAACCAAAGGCAAAAAACATTTGTTCAATTGAAGCAGATAAATATATTGCAGTAAAAAGCTAGTTGATCATTAATTCTCTTTTAAATTTTTAGTAAGCCAATCGACGAAATTCGTGATTTTTACTAAGCCAATCGAAGAAATTTGTGATTATTACTAAAAGAAATTGACAAAATTCTTGATTTTTACAAATCTGAGTAACAGAATGCACGATTTTACGAAGCTGGTTCACGAAATGCATGATATTTAAGAAGCTGATCGATAAAATGAGCGATTTTTATGAAGCTGATTTACATAATGAGCGATTTTTCTTCGCATTATCAGCAAAATTTTCGATATTTACGAAGATGATCGAGAAAATTCAAAATATTTCTGTGCCTGATCAATAAGAATAGCAATTTTTAGGAACAATCGACAAAATGTGCAACTTTTATAAAGCAAATCGATGAAATTTGTGTTTTTTCTGCGCGTGATCGGCAAAATTCGCAATTTTTACAAAGCAGATTGGCAAAAATCGCGATTTTTACGAAGCACATTGACAAACTTCGCGATTTTTACATAGCCCATCGGCAAATTTCGAGATTTTTATAATGCGAATCTGCAAAATTCACAATGTTTACGAAACCGATCGATGAAATTCGCGATTTTTCTTCGCATGATCGACAAAATTTGCAATTTTTATGAAACCAATCGAAAATTTTCACAATTTTTCTGTGCGTGATAAATAAAGTTTGCGAGTGTTAAAATACCGATCGGCGAAATTCGGGATCTTTATGAGGACGATCGACGGCATTCGCCAGTTTACGAAGTCAATCAACGAAATGCGTGACTTTTACAAAGCTGATTGACGAAATTCGCGATTTAAAAGAAGCCGATCGTCAAAATTCGTGATTTTTCTTTGCACGATCGTAGAAATGCACGATTTTTCTTTGCAGTATCAAAGAAATACGCGATTTTTCTTTGCAAGTTCGACGGAATGCGCGTTTTATCTTCGCAGGATCGATGAAATTTGCAATTTTTCTTAACATGACCAAAATTCGCAATTTTGACGAAGCCTTTTGACAAAATTCACATACTTTTCCACGCCTAGTCAATAAAATTTAGCGGATTTTACAAAGCCGATCGGCAAACTTCGCGAATTTAACGAATTTAATCGACGAAATACGAGACTTTTACAAAGCTGATCGACGAAATTTGCGATTTTTCTTCCCATGATTGATTAAATTCGTGATTTTTCTTCGCCTGATCAATAAAATTAGCGACTTTTACAAAGCTGATTGGCAAAATTCTCGATTTTTATGAGGCCGATGAATAACATTCGCAATTTTTACAAAGCTGATAGATAAAATTCCCGATTTTTCCTGGCATGAATGATAAAATTTACAATTCTTCCGTTCCAGATCGATGCGATTTTTCGACCTTTAATTGACAAAATTCGTTATTTTTAAGTAACTTTGATGAAATCTTCATTTTTTACGCGACAAGTGGAATTCGCAATTTTATCTGCACACCATCGCAAAGTTCCCGATTTTTCCGTTCCTTATAAAGGAAATTTATGATTTTTTCGTCCCTTATCAGCGAAATTTTCTACTTTTTTTTCCCGAGCTTCATGGGCAAAATTTGCAATTTTTCCATACCTGATGAACGAGATTTGCATTTTTCCCAAGCCACATCGACAAAATTCGCAGTTTTTCTGCACGTGATCGATGAAATTTGCGATTTTTCCATCCCCAATTTACGAAATTTGCTATTCTTTAGTGACTGATGAAATTTTAATTTTTCTTGCAAAAATTTGACAAAATCTACTTTTTTTGGCGACTTTATACAAAAATTGCAATTTTTTCCAGTTGTGAATCATAGAAGCTTGCGGGCCACACGTTAACCCATGTCGGGCCACAGGTTGTGCATCCCTAACTTAAAGTAATCATTAAAATATAAGCAACAAACAATAGTAAAAAAAATTAAAAAACAAAACTCTTTAGATATTGAAATTAACCATTTAACAAAGTCTTATTGTTACACCTAAACACTTTGATATGGTGAGAATTCGTTACATAGAAATCAAATGAAAACTGTTTAGAATAAAAATATCTGAAAAATGTATATTAATTCAAGCATTTTTCTGTTATGCAGTGTAGCTGCATGAAAAAAAATATATATTTTTTTAGTTTATTGAACAGCATGCATCTGACTTGTGTGCTCGACATGAAAGCCTGCTTGTAAGTCATCGTCAAAAGAGTTCATCAGTGGTGACTTCACAACTCCAGATATTATGTCAAAACAAACCACATAGTTCAGAAAAGACAGAGATGAAGTGTGTTGTTTTATAAAAGCTAAAAATTCAACCCTGATTTAACTCTTTCACCGTTTGTCCTGACTTTTTCTGTTTCTAGAAATCATGTTTAAAAATGGCTGTAGACAAAAATATTTTAAACGGAATGTTATTTTGAACAGTAGCGTAGCTATGTTTTTTGGCACCCGGGGCCAGCAAGAAATTTTGCGCCCCCACCCCAATATAGATATATAACAATTTCTCTCAATTTGGCGCCCGGGGCGGACGCCCCCCTTGCCCCCCCTTAGCTACGCCACTGATTTTGAATCATACATAGAAAGAAGTAATATTGAAGATATTATTGCATGAAACTGTGATTTATTAATATAAATATCTTGCAATTTTATAAGCATTCTTATAAAAATACATAAAAACCCTTGGATGGTGAAAGGGTTAAACAAATTACAATTCGGACCAAACACTTGCAGATCGCTTTTAAAACTGCACCCAATTCAATGAATTCAGCCTTTGAACAATACCTGATTTCATATTGAAAGCCTTTTTCATGGTATATAGTGCATCTCTAGCACACTCTAAACTCTCTCAGTTTATATTGACCCATTTACCATGGAAATGTGGGGTTGAGTTGTCTGTGACGTCACACTGATGAGATCTATATACGGGGATGAGATAGCACAAGGAAATTTTAGAACACAAGAAAGATACAACCAATAGCTCCACACAAAGAATATATGCAATGAATCCAGTGGGAATCGAACCCAATTATTATCAGAGTTTCCCCCAGGTTTAAAAAGGGGCAGGGCGCTACTGTTTTGAAAAGGGCACTTTTATAGAGTTGAATCTAGAATCTAGCGGTTCAAAAAGTTGTGAAAAAAACAAAAAACAAATTTCATCAAAAAATTTAAAAAAGTAATATTGTTGAAAGATCACAAAAAAACGGCCAATTTTGTTAAAAGATTGCAAAAAACAGCAGATTTTGTTAAAAGATCGCAAGTAGCGGCATATTTTGCTAAGAAACCGCGAAAAAACATCAAATTTCGTGAAAAAAAAGCAAATTTTATTAAAAGATCGCAAAAACAGCAGTTTTTGTTAAAAGATCACAATAAACAGCATATTTTGCTAAAAAATCGCAAAAAAAACAAAAAATCTCGTGAAAAAACGGAACTTTTCACAGAATTTTCCGTTTTATTGCGATTTTTGTTTGAAATTTGCCGTTTTTTTGCAAATCTTTTGACGAAATCTGCCGTTTTATCGCTATACTTTGACAAAAGTTGCTGTTTTTTTTTTTTTTAATTCATTTGACAAAATTTTTCTTTTTATTGCGATTTTTGGAAGAAATTTATCATTTTCCCACGATCTTTTGAGTAAATCTGCCATTTTGTGACATAATTAGCCATTTTTTTGCGAATCTTGCAGAAAATTAGTCGTTATTTCGCAATTTTTAATGAACTTGTCATTTTTTTAGCGATTTTGTGACGGAATTACCCATCCCACGGGACACGTATGAGGCTTTTTTTTTGCATTCCGTGGCCGATTTTTTGTGTAACGCTCTATATCTCGTTTGGATCGTCACTGCAGGGCTGCGTTTTTCCAAATGTGGGACAAGAAGGGCGCTATTTTTTTTTTTTTTTTTTTTTGAATGATTGACAAGAGGGGCGCTAGTTTTTGGATGAAGAACAAGAGGGGCGCTATTTTTTAAACTAAAGGGCAGGAGGGGCGGAGCAACTGCCTGAAACCCTCTGGGAGAAACTCTGTATTATTATTTTTTTTATTGCACAAACTTTTATAACACTCAGTAATATAAGGGTCACATGGGGTGATTCCTGGTCAAAAATCTTCAATATCCAATTATTATAAAAAGTGTTAAATGCTTTGTTTGTAGAATAAGCCCCCTCTGATGGCTTTATAATGAAATGCTTGCTTAAACTTAATGCACTTATAATTTAAGTAATGATAATTTTTATGTAACCACAAATTACCCTGGAAACAGGATAATTTTTAGTCACTTTTGGGATAATTATCAGTCAACATCCTTTTTGAAAAATAATTTTTTTAACTGAAACATAATATGTATCTTTTCTTTCTCGCCTTTTTTTTCCCCCCTTGGAATTGCAACAACATAACTTTTTTAACATTCTGTTGTATTAGGGTACCCACTATCCAGGATAATTTCTTGTAAAAAATCATCAACATCCAGTTACTATAAAAAACAGACTTGTATAAAACCAAAAACTTTCTGCAAATTAATTTAATGTTTAATAAAATTACGTGTTACATTATTTTGATGATATGAATTAAAAACTGTAGTTTACAATAATTATCATTTAAATTAATATTTAAATAATTAATTTGGTTAAACAAAAATAATGCTAAGTAATACATGATAGAAAAACAAGAGCTATTCTAAGAAGAAAAAAAAATCTGAAATGCAAAGTACATTTTTGAGCAGATTGGGGGAGGGGGGGGGGGGGAGACAAATTTCCTTTATGCACTAATTATATTTGCTTTTCCTGTCGAATTAACTGTATTCTGTCCGTCCACATAACGGATGGATTTCAAGCTGAGTGTAAATTCTTACAAGTTGGGATCCGATTAACATGATTTTTCAAAAGCATATTATTTCAGAAAAGTACATATTAAAAAGTATACAGTAATAAACATGGATGTTTGTGTGTGTGCTGGCTATTTTCTAAAGAGACCAGTTGTGTTTTTTCTGCGACCCTTGATGAAATTCATGTTACTCCAACAGTGCTTTGATAAAATTTGCGTTTTTTTCTGTGATGCTTTGACAAAATTTATGTTTTTTCCATTGTCTTTTGATGAAATTCAAGGTATTTTCTGCTAAAAATCACAGTTTTTCTGTGGTCTTTTTTCAAAAAATTTTTTGGGTTTTTATCAAAATTTACATTTTTAACGCAATTTTTTGTTGAAATTCACTTTTTTTTTTTTTCACAATTTTTTGAGAAAATCGGTGTTTTTTCTGTGGCCCTTTGACCAAAATCATCTTTTTTTCCATGACCTTTTGATCAAAATAGTGTTTTTGTTTTCACAATCCTTTGACCAGAAACATGTTTTTTTTCTGTGATCCTTTGACATAATTGGAGATTTTTCTGTGAACCATTAACAAAATTGATTTTTTATAGTAACCATTTGTTAAAATTTGTGATTTTTGGTGTTCGAATTTTCAGACTGATGATCTTTTAAAAATTTCAACACTGATTGCCTTAAATTTTCTAAAAAATTGAAATCATCCCTGCTTTTAATTGTGCACTAATAATAATATAGTAAATAAAGCATACATAAAACTAGGGAATATTTTTAATATTTTAAAAAAAAAAGTTACAAAAGCAAAAATTAATTTACTTTTCTAACATTTTATTATTTTGTAGAAAATTTGTCATGCATATGTGTGTACTATGTCTATATTATACAACTGATAAAAAGTATTAAAGATATTGTTTCCAATTTTTTTCTGGAATATGCCCTCTCTGATGGCCATAAAATGCTTACTTAAACATATATGCACTTATAATTTAAATAATTACAATTTTTATATGACTAAGACTTACCCTGGAAGTATTTAACTTAAATCTTTTTCAATAAAATTTTTTGAAGATTTGTAGATTATTTACTTGCTTAAAGTTCCTAAATTTGTGATTGCGTTAATTTAGGATAATGGTGTTTAATAATTGATGATGATGTTAAATTGATGTTTTAAATTAATTCCCCTTAAATTGATGTTTTAAGGGGATTTGTAGTTTTAGATATTTTTAAACCTAAATTACTGAGCGATTAAAGGATCAATTTCAGAAAGTATATTTTTTCTGTCATTTACAATGTCAGTTTGTTTGGAAAAAATCAATGAATAAGTATTTGTATACTGTTATTTTAGCTTGAGAACTGAAGAGGTTTAAGATTTATGATTGAAAATAAAATATGGTTAAACCTGCCTAGAATCCTGTCTTAAACATAAAAACATTGTGCTCCTATTGGAAACAATAACACCTGTTAAGGCAAAAGCATGTCAAAAGTAGAATTTTAATCCAATCTTAGTAATTTTGTTTTTATAGGTTTTTGTTTTGGTAAAAACTTGTTTTAGAGGAATTTAAGATAATAAAACAAGTTACAAATTTCAGGGTCAACATATATGTGATACCAAAAAATCCTAAACATTTCTCCAAAGTAACCAACCAAATTGAAAATGTTAAAACATTGATTATAAGGTAACCTGGACTCACACTAAGGTAGTGTTCACTCTACAAAAGAAAAGGGCAGAATGCTATTCGCTAAAAAAAGGCACAATTGTAAGAAAAAATGCACTAATGCTTTAGCTAAGGGAAAAAAAAAAAAAGAAGTATGGAAAAATATGTTAATTTTAAGCATAATAAATAAAGTAACATTAATTCTGAATGATTTTATGGTGTAAAAATATAAATTACAATTAAATTACTACATAATTTCGTGTTTTATCATATAAGAAATAAGAAATATCTATCCATTTTTTTTAAGTTATTGGGCACACAGATTTAGAAATACTATGGGATACTAAATATTGTAATGCATCTGTTTAATAAACCATTGTTTTGTAGATTTTTTCTTGAAACTAACAATTTTTTACTAATTGCTGTAAAAAAAAAAAAAAAAAAAAAAAATCAAATAGTTAACTGCTTTTTCTGTTTATTGAACTTTTCCCTGTGATATAAAACATGCTCTCTATTTCTCAAAATATTTTTAGATATTTCCCTTTTTTTTTTTTTTTTTTTTTACACATTTTTAGAGGTTTTTAGAATAGTAATGAGATAGATTGACCAAGATATATTATAAAAGAAAAAACTTTTTAAATCAAAACATTCAGACAAAAATAACAGACTTTTTTCAGAAGTCACATTTAAACATCTGTGTTTGTTAACTGAAACTGAAAAGGGAAATCTGATGAAGCCAGATATCACATTGGTTTCATGATGGATGAAAAATGCACAAATATAGTATTTCAACTATTTTAACCCTTTATGCATCTGGCCGTCTTTCTATATTTTCAGAAATCATGTTAAAATGACAATAGACAAAAATATTTTTACCAGAATTATGTTTTGAAAAGTATTTAAAACGAAGAGATACAGAAGATGTTTATGGCCTCAAAATACGATTTAAAAAATATTTCTGCTTTGGGATTTACAATAATTTTTTTTGACAATGCAAAAAACCCTCAGATGCTCATAAGATTAAAGTTGTTTCAAAAGTGTCTCAACTTCAAACTTGATGTTTCATGTTTCAATGCAGTTTTAAGACTGGCAATGAAGGTATCAGCAATTTTCATGCAAATTGTTCATTAATGAAACCGAAGGTGTGTAATATGTTGGTCAAGGCATAAAAAGGCTTTACTTTTTTGTTTGGCGATACAGGCAGAGGTTTGAAGGATGCCAAATGATTGTATTTTATGTGCTTCTGAATTTAGTATATTTTACGCATATTTATTCTGCACCCATAATTTTTGAAAATTTTATATATTTTTTTAACCAAAATCTGTTTATTCAAAAAATTTTATTATTATTATTTTTTCCTGATAATTTTTTTGAAGCAGAATAATATTTTCTTTCATATTTCAAGAAAATTATGATTTTTTCCGCCTTGTAACATTACAGATGGAATATAATTAGATTTAATAATACTAAATCTCGTAAGAGGTAAGATTTCATTTTATGTTTATTGGGACTATTTTTAATGAAGTATTTTATAAGTAGGTTTGGGTTATATGTGATTCCTGTATGATACTGTCTTTTAAGTTTTTGTAATTTTATAATAGAAGCTAAAAATTGTATTCCCTTTTACTTTTTTTAAAATTTGTGTATTGTACAATATATTTGTGAAGCATATGTCTTTTGATAATGAAATATATCAACAATAACTTTATGAGGTATTGTTTAAGTATTGTTTGTACTGACATTTTTTATGATATCCAAATGTTCAAAATATAAGCAGAATTGATGAAACTATATTGGAATAACATACTAAATATGACAGTTTATTAAACGAGGATTATTGTTGTAATATATACTATCTAGAATTACAAAATGCATCAATTTGGCTAGCAAATAGCATTTGGTCATGGTAGTGTAACATATCTTGCTGTGTTACATTTCTGCATAAACTTATTGATTGTGTATTTTTCTGTGCTTTTTATAGAAAGTAAAATAATAAAATAAAAAAGAGTTGGCGACTAAAAAAGATAAGTAAAGATTTCATTCTAAAAAATGTGTAGTAAGACCGGCACAAATTAAAATGACAATAAAAATTAATGGTTTAATTTTTATAAATTCTATTTTTTTTTTTTCATTTTTTTTTTTTTTTCATAAGCTCTTGGGTACTGTGCCTGAAGTCCCTATTGGGTAAGAAGCATTGATAAAAATCGTTTTTTGTGCTTTCATTGAATGGTCTATTCTCTACTTATATTTTCTAGTCCAGCAAGTCATAACCTTTATTGGTACAAAACCCATCTTTAAATTAAAAAAAAAAAAAAAAATAATAATAAATAATAATTGTGACCTGCCTAATATATGAGAGTGTGTCAGCATGGAAATTATTGTATATCCTCCATTAGCTTTCTGCTATCCTGCCCAAATTTTTATACAAAAGACATACTATCAACAAAAGCAAGAATTAGTAATTGCAGCATATTTAAGTGGAATAATAATTAAAAAATGACAAATATAAATATATTTAAATATATATTACAATCAGTGAGATTTCTGGAACTGGTGTTTACCAATGACAGTATCAATATTAGTATTAAAACTGGTTTATTTTAACCTTATAAGTTACTGTCTATCCATGGAGTTTGTTTCTGTATTTGATTTTCTAAAACAACAAAGTAGAAAAAGAATGTTTACTGAAATATGTCATGTTGAACTTCATCAAGCAATTCAAAACTGATTTAAATATTTCTGGTATTTGTGTTTACCGATGAAAGCATCAATATCAGTATTAAAACTGGTTTTTTTAATCTTAAGTTACTGTCTATCCATGGAGTTTGTTTCTGTATTTGGTTTTCAAAAGCAACAAAGTAGAAACAGCATGTTTACTGAAATATGTTGTGTTGAACCCTCATCAAGCAATTCAAAACCGATTTAAATATTTCTGGATATTCTGTTCACATATTCATTCAGAAGGAAATTAAGGATTTTCCTTTAAAATATTATTTGCTGTTGATATTGTTATATTTTTTAAACAGAGGGAATAAAGGATATATTTTGTGACAAATTTTGACTGTCCACAAGACATTTGCCGCAACCCTAGGTTGAGAACTGTTATTCTAGTCATTTATCCATTTAGATTTTGACATTTTTTTTCAGGCTGTAAGCTATTTTTTTTTTTTTTTTTTTTTTTTTTTCGTGTTATAATGATTGTATAATTTATACAAATAAACAGGGATACAAAAAAATACAGTTGGGAATAATGTTTCAATCATATCATACATACAAATTATGTTTTGTAGACTGTCTGGATATTGAAATGTATGCCAAATTTTACATTTTCAATGGCAATCAATTAAGCTATATTCAAACTCAAATCTTCATATTATTTGTGTAAAGTTATAGAATTATTTTAAACATTTTGTTACTTTAATTTTAAAGTATTTTTAAATATTTTTTTTTTCTAAAAATGTAATCGTAGGTTATTATTATTATTTTGTTTGGCATACTTCTTATCAGGATTCAAAACTATATTGCCTGATATGTTGAAATCATATATAAAATTTCTTACTGAGCATGCATAATTTTTTTTCTAAATGCTTAGTTGGACACTGTCATTCATGCTGTATTTCATGCATGAATCAAATTGAAAATTCTCTTCATCCACATCTTATGACTGAAACTTTTAGTGATTTGATGCATATAAGTATTAATGGATCTAGTATTTATAATTTTGACCTGTCTCCAGCTAATTCAACAGTAGCAATCACCTGGCCAAGAAAGACTTATTGCATTCTTTCCAGTTAAAGGGGTTCTTAGAGATGTGTGTTGGGAGAATCTAGCGAAAGAACTTTAATTTTATCAGCTGGCATTGTAAGTGAAAAAAAAAAAAAATACTCAGATGTGGCAATCCCAAAACTTTCTTCTATCTTATGTATGTTAATATTTCCTGAAAAAAGCCGCATGAATGTGCCAACGGTTAGGTTGTTTACACCAAAATCTAGTCATAAACAACTTATGGTCAATTATAACTGAATCTGAAATTTGATGAAAATCCCTGTATTAGTTTTTGGGATAGAGCTATTGCAAAATCTTTAAAAAAAATTGCATAACAGCGCCACATGTTGGATGATGTACATCAAAAACTAACCAGGATCAATTTTTTTTTATCATGAACTAACTAAATCTGAAGTTTGATGAAAATCCATGCTTTAGTTCTTGAGATAAATTAATTGCAAAATCGTGAAAAATGCTGCATAACGGCGCCACATGTAGGACGATTTACTCCAAAAATTGAACAACATTAATCTATATCAAGCACTAACTGAATCTAAAGTTTTGTGAAATTTCGGGCATTAATTCTTGAGACAGAGCTATTGCGATAATCACGAATAATGCACCATGGCAGCACCACCTGTTGAGAGATTTGCACCAAAATGTAATCAGCCCCATCCCCATGTTATACCAAGTACTAACTAAATCTAAAGTTTTATAAAAATCCATGTGTTGGTTCTTAAAATATGGCTGTTGTGGAAATTGTAAATAATGCAGCATAGAAACACCACTTGTTTAGCGATATACACCAAAAACTAATCATATGTCGTTTTTATCAAAGTCTGACAAAATCTAAAGTTTTGTAAAAATCTGTGCATTAGTTCTTGAGATAGAGCGCCCACAAAATTTCTGTCACATACAGAATGACAGACAGGCATTTTGTAAAAACACGTTTTTTGGATTCTCTGACCTCTAAAACATGTAAATCCGTCAATAACAAAATTTTCAGGAATGCAATACTTTCTTGTAAAGATAGAAGAAAGAAAAAATAAGTATTCTACTTGATATTGAATGTTATAACTGAGTAAACAATTAAATTTTTTGTAATACTAACTGTTACCTGTGACTTTGTTTATGTAAAATTTAATTAAGAATGAATGCATTCATGTCTCAATACTACAAAAAGGAAAAAAAAGTAGCACTGCTACTGTTGTGGTTGTAATTGAATTTATTGTAAGTGGGACCGTTTGATGGCTTATATTAAAAATATATGTATATTGCATATAAAAATATGAAAATCTGCAGTTTTATAGAAATGTGTATGATAAATTCACTGAAACAGTCAGTTTTTTAACTGAACAATTATTTAAAGTGCCAGCTTAATGTTGAAGTTCACTCATGATTCTGTTAAAAATAATGTTTTACTAGATAAAAAAATATTTGTACAATTTAAACATTAATATGCAAGCACATACTGAATTGAATTGCAATATGTGCCTATAATCCAATGACTTTTTTTCTGTCTATTTTTTATATTTTGGAATTTTTCATTAAAAAGAGTTCTTGGATAGGGATTTAATGCCTATTTTGAAAAATACATTTATTTGCCTGCTGGTGCCAGATTAAAAAAAAGATTCAAATAATGTTTCCATCATTTTTTTTTTTTTTTAATTGAAAAATACATTTGCACGTAAATATTAAAATAGAAAGAAAACTTTAAGATAATTGACGCATGTGCAAAAAGCATTAAACAGAAATATTAGATCATACTTTAAAACTTAGCATTTAAAACTATTTTTTTATGGTGTCTAAAAGAAAAATTTTCATCTAGATGAAATGAATGGTAATCCGATTACACAAGATTGCCGCTGGACTTGGTAATATAATTCAATCTTCTGTAATCGGGTAATCTTTTTTTTTAAACTTCGGTCCCGATAATTAAGGTCATACACAATGTGGCAACTTTTTCTCACATTTTATAATAGACAATATTTCTGATTATCCCAGTTTTATGTTTTTATGCCTATTGTTTTACATATATTTGTACTTTCTTTTACTTTTACAAGAAGAATGCATTGGATTCGTGCAAAATTTCGATTTCTGACGGATTTGCACATTTTAAAGGTCAAAGGACAGCAAAAACATGTTTTTTCAAAATATTTGTCTGTGAGTCTGTCACTGTATATGTGACAGAAATTTTGTCGGTGCTCTATCTCAAGAAATTCACAAAACTTAATTCAGTTAGACCTTAATATAATTGGATTAGTTTTTGGTGTACATCGCCTAACAGATGGTGCTGCTATGTTGCCTTTTTCACGATTTCAGTAATAGCTATACCTCAAGAACTAATGGACAGATTTTCATAAAACCTCAGCTTCCTTTAGTCCTTGATATAATATGGTGCTGATTACCTTTTCGTGTGAATCGCGCAACAGATGGCGCTGCTATGCAGCCTTTTCATGATTATCGCAATAGTATGATATCCCAGAAACTAATGCACGAATTTTCATCAAACTTCAGATTCAGTTAGTCCCTAATATATATTAGTATACATTAGTTTTTAGTGTACATCGCTTTACAGATGGCGCTGCTATGCTGCCTTTTTCACGATTTCAGTAATAGCTATATCTCAAGAACTAACGGATGGATTTTCATAAAACTTCAGATATCCTTAGTCTTTAATATAATAAGGTGCTGATTACCTTTTGGTATAAATCGCCCAAAAGGTGACGCTGCTATGCAGCATTATTTATGATTGATTATTTCAATAGCTGTGTCTTAGAAGCTAATGCACGAATATTCATCAAACTTCAGATTCAGTTAGTCCCTGATATAAATTAGTAATTCATAACTTTTGAAGTAAATCGCTCAACAGATATCCAAATTGATTTACGATTTGTGCAATTATTCTATCCGAAAAACTAATGTAGGGATTTTTCTTTAACTTCATACTCAGAACTTGACGTAAATTGTTGCTGATTAAATTTTGATGTAAGTCACTTAACCGGTAAGACTGCTATGCTTAATTTTTCTGAAAATATTAAGATGTATGAGATGAAGAAAGTTTTGAGATTGCTACATCCGACTACGCTGTAAAAAATGTCAAATGTTTCTGAATGTATAAAAATGTACTGTAATCAAAAACGAAAATGTACAGTGACCTCTTCTAACTCACCTAAGGTTTCGAAAACCGTTTCTTTACCTTTAAAAATTCCAGAAAACTATTTGTTTTCGAAATTTAAAGAAGAATTAATAAAAATTCATTTTTATTAGCTGCCCGTCCTTTTCGGAAACGTTTCTAAGTAGCTTTTACAGTACAATAATCACTTTTCTCAAATCAAAATATCACTTTTTCGGATTCTATCAATTCTCAAGTAAACATTTTCAGCTGCATAACTGATTTGTGCATGCAATTGTAGCAAAATAATGTTAATATTCATATAATGTTAATACTGTTAATATTGTATGTTTGTCTATTAAACATATTCTCTGAATATCAAAATATTTTCGTATGAATTGGTAGCATCCGAAAAAGTGATTATTGTACTGTAATAGCTACTTAGAAACTTTTTCGAAAAGGACGGGCAGCTAATAAAAATTATTTTTTATAGATTCTTCTTTAAATTTCGGAATCAAATAGTTTCCTGGAATTTTTAAAGTAAAGGAACGGTTTTCGAAACCTTAGGTGAGTTAGAAGAGGTTACTGTACATTTTCGTTTTTGATTACAGTATATTTTTATATAATCAGAAACATCTGACATTTTTTACAGCGTAGTTAATGCTTTTATACATAACATCATTGAAATTTCTTTCACGTGTTTGAAATTTCATACGCTTTTTCTAAGATTGTCTTGAGTAAATTTATTCCTTGTTATTCTATTCATAATTTCAGTTTTAGTGTTTTTGAGGAAATTTCTTTGTTAACGAGTCACTTCATACCTAACTTTGAGGTGATTAGAGTAAATGTAAAATCAACAAACAACATTATATATATTCTGAAATGCTTCACATTTTGAATAAAATGATAAATGTGTGATTATTTCCATGAAAACTTGCCATGCCTGTCACACAACTAAAAATCGTTGTGCTTGTTGGCCACCGTTATTTTCGAAAAGATTGCTTCGGCCCATTCAATTGATGAGATATCTCGGATAAAATAAGTCAAAATTTTCCGTTCTAAAATGCTGGTAGCCAAAAATCGTTATATGTGAGATATTTGTTCCTATAAAATGCTACATAAATAAAGCACTTTAAAGATGTTTTTAAGCCCGCGTAAATAACGTAAATTGCAAGTAGCAAAATTTTAACCAAACTTCAATAAATTACATTAAGTGTAATGTAAATCATATAAATATATGTATTGATATTAAATTATTACGTATGTACTTTGCATTAGTGTTTCTATTTATTTTAGTTTGCGTTATTATATTAACGATTTTATTATGCTGTTAGTTAATTTTACTATAAATGGTTGTTTTACCTTTTTATTATGCATTAAATATTACTTTTCTATGTTTCCCGAACATGTGACCTAGCCCATTCATTTTTGCGCGTCGAAAAACGTTTGGATACAAAACTTAGATAAAATCGATTGAGTCGTTTTTTAGATATAATTAGTTTGTCCTTAACCCATTATGACTCAAAATGAGCCATTAATTGAATTTTCTCGAACATCTGACCCAACTCAATGATTTTCTTGTGCCCGAAAATGATAGAATTCAAAATTTAGTCAATATTGCGCGAGACATTGTCTAGATTAAATTAGCATGACCAACAACGACTTACTAATTGAATTCTGTCTAATACATCACTTTACCCAATAATCTTCTTGTAATCCAAAACGATAGAGCACGAAACTTGGTCAAAGTCGTTAGAGCCATTTTTTTTTAGATAAAATTGGTTTAACCCAAAATGACCCAAAAGTGACCCACTAACTTAAATTTCTGGAACATGCGACCTAGCCCAGTAGTTTTCTTGAGCCAAAAAAATGTTGTATACAAAATTTCCTTAAAATCGATCAGCCCGATCTTTAGATATAGCTTGACCATGACCCATTATGACCCGTCATGACCCATAAATTATCCTTATAATCGAAATCTCTCAAACATGTGAGATAGCCCATTAATTTTCCCTTACAAAATTTCATTAAATTTGATACTGTCGTACTTTATATATAAGTAGCTTGACCCAGACCTTTTATGACCCAAAATGACCCAGTAATTGAAATTTCTCGAACTGAGACCTAGCCCAATAGTTTTCTCGTGCCAAAAAAATGTTGTATACAAAATTTCGTTAAAATCGATCCACCTGTTCTTTAGCTATAGCTTGACCATGACCCATTATGACCCATCATAACCCAGAAATGACTCTTATAATCAAAATCTCTTGATCGTATGACTTAGCCCATTAGCTTTCTCGTGTCAAAAAACTATTACAGGCAAAATTTCGATGAAATTGATTCTGAGGTTCTTTAAATATAAATAGCTTGACCCAGACCCTTAATGACCCAATATGACCCATTAATTTTTTTTATCGAACATGTAACCTAGCCCAATGTTTTTCTCGTGCCCGAAAACCAGAGAATGCAATTTTTAGTCAAAATTGCGTGAGAAAATCTTTAGATAAAAATAGCATGACCCACAATGACCCCAAAAATGACCCAGTAACCGAATTTTCTCGAACATGTTACCTAACCCAATGGTCTTCTTGTAATCCAAAACGATAAAATATAATTTGGTCGAAATCGTTAGAGCCGTTTTTTAAATAAAAATGGCTTGACCCACAATGACCCAAAAATGACCCACTAATCAAAATTTTTCGAACATGTGACCCAGCTCAATTGTTTTCTCGTGCCAAGAAACGTTTGGATACAAAATTTCCTTAAAATCGATGCAGCCATTCTCTAGATATAAATAGCTTGATCCTGACCCATTATGACCCAAAATGACCCAATAATCGAATTTTCTCGAACATGTGACCTAGCCCAATGGTCTTCTCGTGCCCGAAAATGGTAAAACCCAAATTTTTGCGAAAATCGTTAGAGCCGTTTTTGAGATAAAATTTACACACACACACACACAATTTTTGCTCGCATTATAGTATAAGACTAGCAAAGGAGACCGAGCTTAGCTCGGTCAAAATTAACTTTGTGTTCAACTCGATATAGTATTTTCACTGTATCATTAACTCTGTATTATTACTCTAAAACATGTTTATAATAGTATTACTTAGAAAAACAATCAATAAGAAAACTATGTTTTTATGCGCATGTTTATAAATTTTAATTTATTTTAAAATTTACAACGAAAGGACATCGATCTAAATCACTTTTTTAGCTCGACTCTGATTGGTTTAACCATGCATCTCGAATCCTCTTAAGAATGTATAAAAAAATTCTTTACATTCTGAAAGACAATATTTTTTGCTAGATATAGCCAGATTTGGAGGCATTCTTTCATTTGGCTTCAAATACGTGTTTTGGTTTTCGTAATTTTTATAGTCGATTTTTTGGCCATATGTCGCCAATATTTTGTCAAATATCACCAAGTTATTGGCTTTTGCAATGTTCTCATGACCCTGACCCGTATTACCCAAAATAAGCCACTAATCAAATTTGATCAAGCATGTGACATACCTCAATCGTCTTCAGGTAATCAAAAACAGTAGAATATAAAATTGAATCAAAACCGTTTAAGCCATTTTTTAGGTAAAATTAGCTTGGCAGCATTCAGCAATGAAGCGAAATGACCCACTAATATAATTTTGTTTAACATGCGACTCAGCCCAATAGTCTTCTCGTGACAAAAAACGTTTTGTTTCAAAATTTAGGTAAAATTGATTGAGTCATTGTTATACATAATTAGAATGACCCTAGCTCATTAAGACCGAAAATGACCCACTAATCTAATTTTCACGAGCATGTGTCCAAGCCAAATGGTTTTCTCTTGCTCAAAAATGACATAATACAAAGTATAGTCAAAATGGTGAGTACCATTTTCTATATAAAATTAGCATGACCCATCATGACCAACAAATGACCCTTATAATCGAAATCTCTCGAACGTGTGGCCTAGCTCATCCGTTTTAGCATGCCGAAAAACATTAGATACAAAATTTAGATAAAATCGATTGAGCCGTTTTTTAGATATAGTTAGTTTGACCCTGACCCCTTATGATCCAAAATGACCCATTGATCGAATTTTCTCAAAAATCTGTCATAACCCAATGATTTTCTTGTGCCCGAAAACGATAAAATACAAAATTTAGTCAAAATTGCGCGAAACGTTGTCTAGATAAAATTATAATGACCCAAAAGTGACCCACTAATCGAAATTTCTCGAAGATGTGACCTACCCCCAATGATTTTCTCATGCCAAAAATATGTTGTATACAAAATTTCGTTAAAATCGACCCACCCATTCTTTAGATATAGCTTGACCTTGACCCATTAAGACCCACAAATGACCCTTATAATCGAAAGCTCTCGAATATGTGACTTAGTCCATTAGTTTTCTCGTTTCTAAAAATTGTTACATACAGAATTTCGTTAAAATTGATCCTGCCGTTCTTTAATTATACATAGCTTGACCCAGACCCTTTATGATCCAAAATGACCCATTAATCGAAATTTTTCGAACATGTAACATAGTCCAATGATTTTATCTTGCCAAAAAAATGTTGCATACAAAATTTCATGAAAATCGATCCACCTGTTCTTTTGATATAGCTTGACCATGACCCATTATGACCCATCATGACCCACAAATGACCCTCATAGTCGAAATCTCTCAAACATGTGATTTAGCCCATTAGTTTTCTTCTGTCAAAAAACTGTTACATACAAAATTTCGTTATAATCCATCACGCCGTTCTTTAAATATAAATAGCTTGACCCAGACTCTTAATGACCCAAAATGACCCATTAATCGAAATTTTTCGAACATGTAACCTAGTCCAATTATTTTATCGTGCCAAAAAATATGTTGCATACAAAATTTCGTTAAAATCGATCCACCTGTTCTTTAGATATAGCTTGACCATGACCCATTATGACCCACAAATGACCCTCATAGTCGAAATCTCTCAAACATGTGATTTAGCCCATTAGTTTTCTCTTGTCAAAACACTGTTACATAAAAAAATTTGTTATAGTCCATCACGCCGTTCTTTAAATATTGCTTGACCCAGATTCTTAATGACCCAATATGACCCATTAAAATTTTTTCTCGAACATGTAACCTAGCCCAATGTTTTTCTCGTGCCCGAAAACCATAGAATGCAATTTTTAGTCAAAATTGCGTGAGAAAATCTCTAGATAAAAATAGCATGACCCACAATGACCCCAAAAATGACCCACTAACCGAATTTTCTCGAACATGTTACCTAACCCAATGGTCTTCTTGTAATCCAAAACGATACGATATAAAATTTGGCCAAAACCGTTAGAGCCGTTTTTTAGATAAAAATGGCTTGACCCATAATGACCCAAAAATGACCCACTAATCGAAATTTTTGGAACATGTGACCCAGCCCAATAGTTTTCTCGTGCCAAAAAACGATTGGATACAAAATTTCCTTAAAATCGATCCAGCCGTTCGCTAGATATAAATAGCTCGATCCTGACCCATTATGACCCAAAATGACCCAATAATCGAATTTTCTCGAACATGTGACCTAGCCCAATGGTCTTCTCCTGCCCGAAAATGGTAAAATCCAAATTTTTGCGAAAATCGTTAGAGCCGTTTTTGAGATAAAATTTACCCACACACACACACACAATTTTTGCTCGCATTATAGTATAAGATATATAAAAGCCTCGTAGCGCTAAAAAATTGCTTTGAAAATAGCATTAAAAATGTTTGAAATTCAAAAATAGCAGAGAACGAATTTTAATATAGGAGAGACTAGGGAGAGTTAACCATATGAGAGACTTGATTCACCCCTCAGTTTTCATGTTTAAAAGGATTTCAGAATTTTACCAATAAGTGTAAACCAAAGCTACTAAAATGCCGAAAGAATTGTCTTTATTTTATACAGGTAATTGAAATAAATATAGAAAAATCAGTTGTAAGGCTTTTTTCCAATCTAAAAGTTGTGTTTTTTAGAAATATTTTATAAACTTTTTTCAGATAAAATACATCATATAAATTTAAGCAAGTGTGTTTTAAGTACAGTAGAACCCCACTAATTCGGACCCCGTTAATGCGGATTTCCGCATCGGTCTGGTCGATTTTTTTTTTCTGAGAAGCAATTGGCAAATTACCATGACATAAATTTATTTTATCTTCGTATTCTGAATAAAAAAGTCTTTTCGGAAATATTTTCGAAAGCTTTCTCATTTAAACTCTTTGATGTTATTTATGAATGGAACAACTATGTATCATTTAAATTTTGGCAAATCCAATTTTTACAGTTTGCTGTTTAATCCATTTAGAAATGTCAACTAAAGCTCACTGCACAATAAAGTTTTACATAGAGCATTGCAAGAATGCAAGGTAAAATAATCTTTATAGACACAGTGGCTGATAAGGATCAATTTCCGATCTTTGTCAACCATGGGGTCTCCCGGGACTGTTTCCTTGTCTTCCAGAAAAAAACGCTTCCACAAATCACTTGCGGAACATTGAAATAGTGATGGAGCGAAATAGCTCCAGGAGCAACAATAAAAAGAAAAGACAGAAAAGGACAATAAAAAAAGACCACACGGGATTTTATGACCATATTATAAATCCTAAAGACATTTATGGCTAGTCAGAACGGCACAAAAAAAGAGAGGCAAATTTACGATGAGGGCGACAGATAGTCTCCCATGTCGTAAAGTGAAAAGGAGGGAAGCGCAACAGATGGATATACCCAAGCCAATGATCTTCTGGCAAAGGGGGACAGCAAAATAAGGATTCGCTGAGAAAAAAAAGGGAGGAGTGTAAAACACCCAAAAAATTAGAATATGAAAAAAAAAAAATAAAAAATGAGGCAGGTCAGATGAATTTGTAAGAAATGTCGTAAGACAGATCAGAAGCTGCAAAAAGATCCATCCAAAAGGGTATTGGAAATATTTTGTATTTTTCGCCGACGAAGTGCCTCCTAGCATGGTCCGATGTTCGACAGAATAGATGAGCGAACAGTTTCCCGATGAAGCAGCCGGAAAGGAGCATGACTTTCTACTAGCAGCGGTCTGAAAATGACGAGAAGTTCGGAAGTGGTCCAAAAATCAGTGAACCCCCTAAAACACCCAAAACAATTAGAATATGGAAAAAAAATAAAAAAATGAGGCAGGTCAGATGAATCTGTAAGAAATGTCGTAAGAGAGATCAGAAGCTGCAAAAAGATCCATCCAAAAGGGTCTTGGAAATAATGTGTATTTTTCGACGACGAAGTGCCTCCTAGCATGGTCCGATGTTCGACAGAATAGATGAGCAAACAGTTTCCCGATGAAGCAGCCGGAAAGGAGCATGACTTTCTACTACCAGCGGTCCGAAAATGACGAGAAGTTCGGAAGTGGTCCAAAAATCAGTGAATCCCCTATGCAACCCCTTCAAGACACCTCTCTCCTAACTTAAGGTATTTTAAAAGTTTTTTTTTTTTTTTTTTTACTTTGCCTGAAATAGACTTATTAAATGCATGAATGCAAATTTAAAATCCAAGCGCGTGCCTCTTGCCAGCCATAAGGATAAATATAAAAAAAATACATAAATTAGTATGCATTCAGTTTAAAATAAATGTGATATTTTTGTATGAAAAATCCAAGTGATCCACAAATGGAAAAGATGATACATAAGATTACAGATACAGTTGATGTTAATCTGGGGAATTAATTTTGTAAATATGTATATTATCTTTATTTTTATGTTGTCACTTTTTGTAAATAAACCATGTATTTAAATATAAATTTTGTTATGATGTTTTTTTCGCAGTTTGTTTTTCTTATTATGAATAGAATTGAGATATGAGCAAGTATGGTTGGTTTTCTTCATAGGGTAAATTTTCACGCAAAACACACAACGCAGTAATGATTTAATAATTGAGATAATGATATAACCATTTTATAATTCTAACATTTAAGAAAATTACCTAGAAGATCATAAACGATCACCCTTATAATTTAATAGGTAGCAATTAAAATATGAATCAACGTAATATGCTCTGATAGGTAATAGTGAGATTTAAAAGGTGGGATAACGTTACCAGAACTAATTAGAATTGGGTTAATAAAAAAAAAGTGGACAAGTGCAAATTTCTCTCCATCAAATAGAAGGACGAATAAACGAGAATGAAAGAGAAATTGCAGCTGAAGATTTTGTGAGCATATCAAAAAAAATGATGATTGCTCAGATGTTGATATCAACGACATTGCCCACTGGTTAAAAGCAGAAAATAAAAAAGGTTATGACTCATTTATAGATGACGAAATAATCGCATTGTGTACAACTGAAGAAAAGTGAAAATGAAGATGATACAGACAAAAACACCATTATTAATGATGATCAACCAACAGTTATAATCCATAATGAAACAACGTCCCATTTAGAACAAATAATGTTTTATTAGAAACGTCATATGGAGGGTACACCCAACGAACTATTTATGTGTCAAGAGGATATGTGGCCATGTGACCTGCACAACTGACACAGCAGAAGATTACAAACTTTATAATTACAAAGTAAACATTTTTACGGTCTGTAAATATTCAATATGTTCCATATACTGGTGATTTTTTTGTAACTAAGTTTTATTTTACTTCATATATTCTCATTCTCCGGATAATCCGGATTGGGTCTGGTCCCAATTGATCCGAATTATCGGGGTTCTACTGTAATGCAGAAATAGCAGCTTTCATTCCTGCATAAAGGTTGCACAGTAAATTAGACTTAAGGCCGTCAATATTTACTGAAAAAGACCCGGATGAGAATGTAAAGTCTATGGGAGCGTTCTTTAAAAAAATCTCGCCCAACTTTTAATTTTAAACTTAAAGTTTGAGTAAGTAACGTTTTCAACGGTCACTTAAGCGGTCTTCGTCAGTGAGAAAAACTCTTAATTTTAGAGTTTTTCTCACTGACGAGGAGCGTGTAAGTGACGGTTGAAAACTGAACTTTTTAAAGTACTTTAAATGCATTTTTAAATGTTTTTTATATGTTTTATTATGCACATTTAAGTAATTTATGTACAGTTAAATGTATGTTTACGTTTCAAATTAGTAAACAAGGTGAATTCTGCACTGTTTTTGTTCTTAACTCCAATTACATCAAATATTATTATTTTTACATGATTTTTTTTTTGCATAGGATAGCTGAGGGCGATCTACAACCGGCCTAGTTTTTACTTTTTCGATTTTGCTTATATACATGTAAATTAAGAAGTCTAGGGGTAATAGTACATAAGTTTAATACTCCTGATTAATATAAAATATTTACAAGGGAAAAATGAGTAAAAGATTAAGATTAAGGGGCATCTTCGGTCTTTTCGACCGGGGCTCGGCTGAGCACGTCTTCATCAGGCTGGATCCGGCATCATTCTAACTCTCTGTACTTGTTGCTGAGGCCCTTTCGTGGGAAGAGTGCTGACTATGCAACAATTATTTCACACGTGGCTGTAACAAGGTCGTACACGTGTTGTACTTTGCTATGGGGCGGATGTCGAGTCGGCCAAATGCATCTGAAGCGAGCCTGTTGCTATGGGCTCGCTATATCGACACTCGGCCAATCCGACATGCAGCTGACCACAGCTGAACGTGTACAATGATAGGGATACTTAAGATAAACTATTACCAAAAACAATCATAATAATATACATACACATCTACATAAAACATTGTAAACCTTGAAAGTACGAAAAGAAAACACAATATCTAAATATGCATATACCTAGTATAAATTGACATACATAATAATCATATAGTAAAAGAAAGAGAAAAAAATTTTTTGGCCAACTAAAAAACAAATACACTAGAAATAATGAAAATAATAAGCAAAATACAGAAAAACGTTGCAGGTGATTGCCGGCAATAATGGGGGTCACGAACTGTTCATCTGCACTAAAAAGTTAATAGTCAGTACAGTTTCCAATTGTCCACGCGACGCAACATAAAAAAACACCTGTTGCGTATGCAAAAGAAATATACGTCACTGTTTTGTATTGTTAAAATGTTATAAAGTTATTAAATATCCACTTGACGCAACATAAAAAAAAATCACGTGTTGCGTATGTAAAAAAAAAATATATATATAGGCAAAGCAAAAAAAAAAAAAAACACTACTTTGCATACCGGAAAATAATAATAAAAAATATTTTATGCCAAGCTAAAAAAAAAAGCACAGCTTGCATAGTTAGAAAAAGATAAACACGCAGGTACACTGTTGAAGCTCTTTGTTCCACAATTTATAAAATCTTGACGCACAAAAGACGAAATGGAGAGAAAAAAAAATTAAATCTTCGTCACAAAAGTCTTCAACTGTAAAATCACACTAGAAAAAATAAAACTTGGGAAAAAGAAAAAAAATAAAACACTGTAATGGTGCAACTCTGTATACTTGAAAAAAAAAACAAAAGGTTTCTTTCTTTTGTTTCTTAACCCAACATTTCTTGATCAGGTTTTCTTCAGATATTTCGCAAGTCTTAAAAATAATTATCCTAAAAACACAAACAAGGGAAATTTCTTCGCACATCATCTTGGGAAAAAAAAACAAATACTGCAGTTTAGAACTCAGAAATTGTAGTTAAAAAAAACACGAGGTAACACCAACTTCTGTAATGCGAACTGTTTCTTTCGAGAAAATTTTCTTATTACTTCGTATTTTGTTTTCATAATGGACTCTATTCTGGTGACGTCAAAGTCACGTGCATTGGGGAAACATTCCCCCACATCATAGCCATTAATTATGCAACGACTCGTTTCCCAACTCGTGTTGTATGCCGTAGAATAGTAACGGAACACATTTTTGTGACGTGAGGTCACGTGTTTTGGGGAAACATTGCCGGAATTACAGCCTCGAACTCAAACGGAGAATAGAGTCCATACGAACGTGTGAGTAAGGTGTTGATACGAGGGAACCCGGAAATAAACAGCTCATTAGCACGATAGCAAGTACGTCGAATCCGTACTTTTCAATGTTTGTATAGTTCGGCTCTTTTTGCAGCGTTATTGGTGCTAACCACATTGCTACCCAAAAATAAACAAAGAATCGAATTATGACGTCGAGTTGGCATCTTAAATCTGGACGATGGTGTGATAGCGGAAAAGTAGAGGTCATTAACAGATGACCCTTAGTATCTGAAGTCAACTTTTCAACTTTATTGGGCAGCTGTTCTACGGTGATACAATTTTCGACAGCTGACTGTTTCCCGTCTGTCTGAGTTGCGTTTTCAACCACACAGTCGGTAGTTTCATTTTCCGAAGAGACAGGAGCTGACGTCATTTCGTTGAGAAGGGGAGAGTCGGGAGCTGGATGCATATGTAAGGGCGAATGTTTTTCAGAAATGTTTGTTAACGATTTCCGTTCTACAAACTGTTTATTATTACCGTAAGCGAATATTATGGAATATTGCATAGATGATAAATTTAAGTAAAAAAAATCTTCGAACTTATTACCGTTAAATTCAGTCTGTGCAACAAAATATTGAAGTGGCTTTAATTGGGATATTTCAGCATCGAAAATAGTTATAGATGAATCATTTAAAGGGGGGATCCCAACAGTTGATACGTTTCTTTACTAACAAAATTTAAGTTATGTACTGGGTTCGCATCCGCTACAAAAGAAATATTATTGATTTTTACGATCGCAGCCGTACTACACACTTTGGAAGGGATATGTATCGTATTGATGTGTACGACAGTTTCTGAAACAGGGTTAATGTCTTCGTGGGAAGGCATATTTTCGGGATTTCGCCCCGTCGAATGGGACGAACGGTAGTTGGGGCGAGAATGTTTAGAGCCGTTGGGACCTCGCTCCGCGCGTTTACACTGAAATTGTTTATGACCTATTTCCGAACATTTATAACAGATAATTTGATTGTATTTTTCACTAGTGTGGGTTTTCCGAGAGTCCCTTTGAACATATCCTGGTGTTGGTTCGAAATTCGGGACCGAATCGCAAATTTCTTCATAGATTAGCAATTTTTTCTTAAACTCTACTAAATCGGAACAGCCATATAAAATGGATTTATTTTGGGGTGTATCTCTAATACCTTGTATCGTGTAATGAATTAAAGAGATGTCATCCACATTTCCTCGCTGCGCGATTTCTTTCATTTTCAAAAAATATTCCAATAATTGTTCGTTTGGTTGACATTCGCGGTTTGCTAATATTTGATGTATTTGTGCGGGCGAAGCCGTTTGGTGAAATTCGCGGAATAAAGCTTCCTTTAGTGTGGAATAGGAATTAATATTAATTTCAGCTCTAATTACTAGCAATGCTAAACCTTTTAAACTCCGTTCTGCGAAAACAAATTTTTGAATATCTGAGAGGTTCAATGATTCCGAAAGTGTTTCGAATCGTGTAAACCATGTTTGGATGTTTTCCGATTTATCCCCGTTAAACGGCGGAATTAATTGTTCTATGTCGGTGAAAGAAATATTTTGTTTACTTGCAGTGTATTGCGAATGTACAACCATTTGCTGTGGTTGTATTGTTAAGGGGGAAATTAATTGTGTGCTGGCACTACTGTCGTTCTGATTATGCTCAATGTCCGTTTCCGAAGCCGAAATATTCCCAAATGTTTCCTTAAAAGCAGCAATGTCTGATAATGCGACCAAAATGCGAGTCGCTATCTCATCTTTATTCCCATTTATCTCTATGGCTAGCAGATTAGCGACTGTTATCAATTGCAAATGATCAAAAGTATCAGTAATTTCTTTCAATTTGTTGGCGAATTCAGGGCTACCTTCTTTAAACGGTAATCCGGTATAAACCCTTAAATTAGAACGATTTCGTCTCGCTTCGTCTTTTCCAAAAATAAACAAATGTAGAAGCTGTATTTTATCGGCTCTGGCAGTTTTTAACTGCTGTCTGATCACTGGGATCGCTTGAAGCTCCATTACTCACAGCAAAGAAATCAGGTATAGTAAGAAAAATATCACTTACTGCTATTTAAGTGTAATCCAATGTGATCGATGCCACTTTTTCAATGAAAAAAAAAATAAAATCCACAGTATGCACAGGAACATCACAAATCACAGGCAGCGAACTACTGACACACTTTCTTCATTTTATTTTTCTTCCTTCTAGTGAGCTATGGAACCGCGCTGATAAGCAGAAAGCATAAACATCATCTCGCTGTCGGATGGACTAGGGGAAATATAATCTTTCCTCTTGCACACTGCACGTCAATCCACATGCAAAAATAAGAACTCCTGCACATTAATCCATATGCACGAATAAGAACTTGTGGCGCAGGTTGTTTGGGGGTACAAGTAGGCCGACGCCCCCATGTAAATTAAGAAGTCTAGGGGTAATAGTACATAAGTTTAATACTCCTGATTAATATAAAATATTTACAAGGGAAAAATGAGTAAAAGATTAAGATTAAGGGGCATCTTCGGTCTTTTCGACCGGGGCTCGGCTGAGCACGTCTTCATCAGGCTGGATCCGGCATCATTCTAACTCTCTGTACTTGTTGCTGAGGCCCTTTCGTGGGAAGAGTGCTGACTATGCAACAATTATTTCACACGTGGCTGTAACAAGGTCGTACACGTGTTGTACTTTGCTATGGGGCGGATGTCGAGTCGGCCAAATGCATCTGAAGCGAGCCTGTTGCTATGGGCTCGCTATATCGACATACATTTTTTTATATATTAATGATAGTTTCAATTTCAGAACCGGTTTAAACCGATTTTGAAATTTAATATATATATATATATATATATGTAATAAAAAAAAATTGCGCCATTTTTTTTTTATTCTCTCTTAGCTTCAATTCTAAATTTGTGGAACATATTTCAATCTTAGTTTCGTAACTTGTAACAGCTAAAATTCTTTTTCTTACTTTAGTTATTAATAAATTATTTCTTGCTTCTCAAAAAGGCGGGAAGTATTTCGTAAGCTTTTTACTTTCTGGCATATTCCTGCGATTTTAATTTTATTTTTTATTTTTTAACATCGCGTGACAAGTGTTACTACGCGTTGCTAAAGGGCTTAGTGTTCCGAGGAAAAAATATAGTTCTTGCCAATAGACCGCCTATTACGGCCAATTAGAATTGATCATTTTGTCCGTTAGAGGCTCGAGTCCATCCTGATTGGATTTTTAAAATGATTGACGCGGAGTAGCAGGGCGCTAGTTTTGTCGTGAAAATGATTTTTTCATTTGGCTTTTCAGGAGAGTAGAATGCACCTTTTCTTTAAACTATCAAGACGCGCGTTTTATTGCTCCGCTGAATTAGAATGCATTTTTTCTTAAAAAACTACTCGGAAGCCATGTCATGTTTCCCGAGAATGCGATTGACTTTCAAAAATTATTAGGATGCTGTTTCTTCTTTCTCCCCAAAATTCTAATATTGTGGAATGTAGCTTAATCACGGAGTTGGTGAAGTGGAAGTTATTCGATGAGAGTGCCAAGGTGATTGCGTGAAAGAACTTAACTTATTTATGAGTTCTAATAAAATTAATTTAAAGACTGCTTGATTGAACTTTCTTATGGGGAAATAGCCCAATAAACTCATCCACTGCTGGTCAAATTGCCGGAGCGACTGCTCAGCTCGTCCCACTGTTGATTCTTGGTAGTAGTAATCTGTTCTGCCTCATAGATGGTGTGCCACTGGAACTTGTACATTGTTATGGAACATCGATCTCGTCGAATCTTTACATATTAGCCGGTAGGATTTCTTAAATGAACCTGCATACGTCTCTAGAGAATTCTTCGCAACGCTGTGTGTGCACGTGCCATTTTCGCCGAGCTTGAAACTAATTGCTGGAACTTCGGCCTTTGTTTATTACTCATCTTGAACCGACATGAATCAATCTGTGAAAAAAGATCGTCTTATAAAGTTTTGTTTGTAATTATGTGTGGTATCTACATCTACAAATATTTTAATTGTGAAATATACCTCGCATTCTAGTGAGAAACTTTTCAACTGTGAGATATGCAACCAAACTGTGAGGTATGCAAAATAAAAATTACAAAAGATCACCTGCATGAAATCAATTCAACATCATTTTCTTTTATTTATTTATTTACTGTATTTTCTAGGTAAAAGTGCATAAATATTTTGATAAATTTTCATTTCATAATAAATGAACACCTGCTGTATGGTTGCGAAACTACGGTAGATTCCATCAGTAATACAAGATAATTGAAATTTACACCTGTGAGTCGTATCTACGAAGTTTTTTATTTTTGTTTAGTTTAATAAAAAATTAGGTTTTTGAACAAGGCCACATCGAACATGTCTGTAAGTTATTATTTATTATTTTATTGTTTTATTGATTAAGAAATTTAATGATAATTTCTTTGTTTAAATTCTTGATTTTTTTTTCTCTCTTTTATTACAGATATTAAAAAATAAATTTGTTCTTAATTTATAATTAATTAAAATTTTCTGCTCATAGAAATTTTATTTAGTTTTAAAGGTGTTATTTTTTTTTTTTTTAAATCGAAAGATGGATTAATTTGTTGTTAAAAAAATACTCTGTTGCAAAATTTATTTTCCATACGTAAAGAAAAGTATTTTTGTTTTTAAAATTATTTGTTATTTCCCATGTATGGAAACCCGATATTTATTATTTTATTACTTATTTATTTATTATTTATTTATTTTTATTATTATTTATTGAGGTATTTGAAGTATAGTAATTGAATTTTAATAATTGAAGTATAGCATTTAAATATTTTCCATATGAATTATCCTTCTTTCATGTTACTAAGGTCAGGATTAGTAAAAGAAGAAAAAATGTCAGAAAATAAACTTGATATTGTCCCTTTTGAATTTGGGTCGGGCATGGATATATTTAAATGGTTTAAACATTTTGATCGAGAATGTTCGGTAGAAAAGAAAGATAATGAGTGGAAACACCAAAATATTTCAAAATATTTAAAGGGGGAAGCGCTAAAAACTTATATAAATGATTGTTTGGATTGTGCTACTTATGAAGAAATTGTCGAGATTTTAAGTGAAAAATTCATTCAAGTTAGAGTTCCAAAATTTTCTGAATTTACTTCCTTAAAGTTAAATGATCTAAGTGATTTGGATTCTTATTTTAGAAAGAAAGTTGAGATTGGAAGGCAACTTCAGCTTGAGGAAAATTTAATTATACAGGGATTAATTGATGGCCTTCAGCCGGAGTATCAAAATTGTTTGATGGTTAACCCTCCTTCCAATACTCGTGAATGGTTTCGCATTGCTAAACAATTAGCAGCGATTCCAAATCATACCTCTAATAACGGCAATAGAAATTTTCAACAAACTAGACCAATGCACAATCCCAATCCTCAGCCCAGACATTGGACTCGACCTACTCCAAACAATCCATCCCAAAATTTTAATCCTAGGTTTTTCACTCCTAGAATGCCTGCAACTCATTATCAAAACAATTACCCTAGTCGTCCGTGCAGAGTATGTTTAAACAGAGGCATAGAAAATGCATATCATTGGGAGAGGAGTTGTATATTTAACACAAATTCCTGTCAAGCTCAAACTCCTGCTCATATTCAACCACCCCCTACTAATAATGTCTGACAATTATTTATCCCTGGATATGTGGGCAATAACGAAGTGTATTGTGTGGTGGATAGTGGATCAACTGTCTCAATTTTACCCCTCAAATTTGTTCGATATTTAAATGGTAATTTACATAATGTTACCCCTATTACTATCAGACAGGCACAAGGAACTCTTACAATTAATAAATCTTGTCGATTATGTATTAAATTTGGTAATATAAAGATATATGTTAATTTTTTAGTAAGTCAACTTGATTTGGACTATGCTATTTTAGGTTTACCTGATTGTGCCAAATTTAAATTGAAAATTGATTGTGCAAAAAGCCAGGTGTTACAAGACAATATTTCGTTAAACCCATATGTCAACATATCCAGTGATAACTTAGAATTGCTTCATTTTGATATTATAAAAAATGATACTACTGTGCAACCCGATTATGGAAATACCATAACTCCTCAATCCTTGTCGCGAACTAATAATGATGATTATAATCTATTGGGGGATCTGAATGCTATTCAAAATAAAAATGTAAGGGAACTTTTAAGGGATTATTTAGATATTTTTGCAAAAAATAAATATGATGTAGGGAGAATTAATATTGAACCTCAGCGTATTTATCTTAAATCTGACCTACCAATATCTTTGAGGCCTTATCGTACATCCACTGCTGATGAAAAAGAAATATCTCAGCAAATCCAATCATTATTAGCTGCTGGGTTAATTAAAGAAAGTTATAGCCCATACTCTTCTCCAGTTACGTTAGTAAATAAACGAGATGAAGGTAAAAAAACCCGAATGTGTGTTGACTACCGAAAATTAAATTCTATCATGAAAAATGACGCTGAACCTTTACCCCGAATAGATGAAATTTTAGACAAATTAAGTGGTGCCCAATATTTCTCTACACTAGATTTAGCCTCAGGCTATTGGCACATACCTATTCACCCAGCCGATTCCGAAAAGTTAGCCTTTACTACTAATTGTGGGCTCTGGGAATGGAATGTTCTCCCCTTTGGTGTAAAGGTAGGCCCCCCAATTTTCAACAGGACAATTAGAAGAATTCTTACAAAATATAAAATAGACTTTGCTTGTTATTATTTTGATGATATAATTATTTTTTCTAAATCAATAGATGAACATATACAGCATCTCATCCAAATTTTTGATTTATGCCGAATAGAAAATATTAAATTAAAATTATCTAAATGTACTTTTGCTCAAAAACAAATCAATTTTCTAGGGTATGAAATCCAAAATGGAACTTTAACTCCAGCTAATACTAATATAGAAACGATTAAAAAATTAAAACCTCCTACTAACACTAAAGAATTACAAAGATTTCTTGGTTCTATAAATGTGTATCATAAATTTATTGACAAATATGCTGAAATTAGACACCCCCTAAATAAATTACTTAAGAAAGATACTATTTGGGAATGGAATACTGAATGTCAAAACTCTTTTCAAAAATTAAAAGATGCCCTCATTGCTAAACCAATTTTAAAGATTTATGACCCAAAATTACCCCTACACATGTTTGTTGACGCTTCTCAGGTAGCGGTAGGTGCAGTTCTTAAACAACCCGACCATAATAACTTTTTACATCCAATTGCTTATTTTTCTAGAGGATTGAGAAGTTATGAGAAAAATTATTTCATTACCGAACTAGAGTGTCTTGCTATCATTGATACTTTAGATAAATTTTATCATTACTTTCACGGTGTACAATTTACCATCCATACTGATCATGCATCTCTTGTTTGGTTAAAAAATGTCAAACATTTAAGAGGTCGATTATTTAGGTGGTCATTGAAGTTAAGTATGTTCGATTACAAAATAGAGTACTTAAAGGGATCTACAAATGTCGAAGCCGACATGTTGTCCCGAAACCCTATTTCTCATTTTTGTAAGCCCCTTACTTTTCTTCTTGACGTTAAAGAGATTATTGAGATGCAAGAAAAAGAAAATGTGTGTGGATCAAATTATATTAATGACAATGGACTGATTATAGTTAAAAGAAAAGGTTTTCGTAAAGTGGTAGTTCCCATGTCCCTAAGAAAAAAATTGCTTAATGTTGCTCATGAACAGTTTGGTCACCCTGGTGTTCAAAAAATGCAAAATTTAATTTCTCCTAACTATTATTGGCCAGATATGACCCAAGACATTACTAACTTTGTTAAATACTGTGATATTTGCCAGAAAAATAAAAAACCTAGACAGAAAAAATTTGGCTTATTACAAGCTATGCCCACTACAGATCAACCTTTTGACTGTCTGTCTGTTGATACTGTAGGAGGGTTCAATTATTATAATTCTACAAAAAAATATCTCCATATTATAATAGACCATGCCACAAGATATGTTTGGGCATTTCCTTCCAAAAGTGTCACTACAGAAACTTATACAAATTGTCTGAAACAAATTTTCAATATCAAAATCCCTCAACAATTATTCTGTTTTAGTAAGATTTCAAGTGTACAGTCCCCTCAAAAAATACTTAGTGACAGGAATGCTGCTTTTACTTCTTCAAGATTCAAAAAATTCCTGCGAAATCATAATATTAAACAACGTTTGACCACTGCCCATCATCCACAAACGAATGGGAAATGTGAAAGAGTAAATCAGACAATAGTAACTAGATTAAAATGTAAAGTAAACTCCACTACCTCTAAAATTCCCTGGACTAAGCTTTTAACTGAGGTAATTAATGAATATAATAATACACCCCATTCTATTACCAAATTTCCACCTGCGTACTTGCTTTTTGGCCAATTACCCTATGACTCCCCCTTACAACAAAATTATTATCCCCCTGTTCATGAAGCACTTAAAATTGCTAAAACAAGAACTGATGAATTTCATTTAAAAAATAAAAGATATTATGATAAAGATTATATCGAACCAAAATTTAAAATAGGAGATCTAGTTATCTATGAAGAATTTCAGTACCCTAATACTAGAAAGTTGTCACAAGTATTTAGTGGCCCTTATAAAATTCTTAACAAATTATCCGAAGTAAATTTTGAAATTGATAGGCAAAACCAGTTCAAAAGTTCAGAAATAGTACATGTATCTAAATTAAGGCCTTATTATTCCCCTGATAAATTTAAATTAAGTCATGAGCAACAACCCCCTAATCAACAACAACAAACTCAGGTAAAAACTGTAGCTTAAACTATATCTCTAGTTTATCATTTTATAATTTTTTCTCTTAAACAGTAAATTTCTTTTCATATTTTAATTCAGATAATATCCTGTAATTCTCACAGAATGGCAATGATATCTCTTGACTGCAGCGAGAGTGTCACTTGTCTGGAAATTTTTATATTTGTTTATTTATGCCGGCGTAGACGAACAAAGTGGAAATTTCTTATTCTGTACTGAATTACTCTACTTAGAATATTTTTTTTTTCTTTCAACTGAACCTATTTGTAATATTAAATTTGATCTATCAATTATTAAATTAATTATTTGCCAAGTAACAAAATTTTTATCACTTTATTTTAATATATTTTTTTTTCTTTCTCTCTTTCTTTGCTTCTGCATTCCAGTCCAAGTACATGTCAATTATAATATAATTTTGTTTCTTTTTCTCTTTCCTACTTGCATCTTGCAATGTTTTATCACACCGAGAGAATATTTATTGCGTAATTATTTGACATGAATAGATCTTGTTTTTTATTTTTATCATTTATTAATATTTCTTTTTAAGAATCTTAGTAGTTTAAAGGTCACGTGCATTCTCAAACATGAACAAAATTTTTATTTATCTTTATTTTATTTTAATTTATCATATTATATTTTAATTTTTTTTTGTACATATTCCTACTTAATCCTGTACTCGGATTACCAGATTAAGTAAATGATTTCATAGTTGATTGCATTTTTTATTTTATTCCACTTCTCTCTATATTTCATCCCAAAAATATGAGATGAGATAAACGAGATTAAGTATTTAAAGAATGTCTTTTGTGATATTTATTATTACTTATTAAGAGATTTACTTATACCCATTATGAGATTTACTTACACTTATGATATTTATTATTATTGATATTTTTCCTTATTATGTTTCTTAATTATATTGTTTATTATTTACATTGTTAAATTTTATTATTACTATATTATAAAATGTGTTATTAATTAAAAATACAATTATAAAAGTATTTTCACAAAGATTCCAAAATGGAACTGTTATGAATGTTCAAGGACTTACTCACACAAAAACTGAACTAATATTATAATGTTAGCTGATGAATTTGGACAGTTAAATGAATTAGACATCCTTGAAATGAGGTAATGAACTATGCCATTCCAAATATGACTTTAAGAGGATTTTTGAAACAAACTTTTAAAAATTGATTTCTAGATTTGACATTGTTAAAAAAGAATTTAACGTTATTGTTTTTCATTTTTATGTTTCATTTTTATGTTATTACTATGGGTAATTGCTTATATTTTCAAATTACTTTTTGATGTGTACTTTAAACAATATTATATCTTGTATTTGTATTGAAGCCTATTTTATTGTATTTAAATTTGAAGTTATTCCACGCATCACCTTGGTGTTTTTAAATTTGAATTCTATATTTATATAAAAAAGAGAAATTAATTTAAATTTTTTTTTTATTCAGTATCTAATTATTATTACTTATATCAACAACTTCGTGAGCTAAGTCTGCATCATCTCCCTTTCTGTGAAATTGCAGGTCTCAGACCTACTTTTTCACCCGTCTTTCTGGGAGGGGGGATTTGTAATAAAAAAAAAAAAAAAATTGCGCCATTTTTTTTTATTCTCTCTTAGCTTCAATTCTAAATTTGTGGAACATATTTCAATCTTAGTTTCGTAACTTGTAACAGGTAAAATTCTTTTTCTTACTTTAGTTATTAATAAATTATTTCTTGCTTCTCAAAAAGGCGGGAAGTATTTCGTAAGCTTTTTACTTTCTGGCATATTCCTGCGATTTTAATTTTATTTTTTATTTTTTAACATCGCGTGACAAGTGTTACTACGCGTTGCTAAAGGGCTTAGTGTTCCGAGGAAAAAATATAGTTCTTGCCAATAGACCGCCTATTACGGCCAATTAGAATTGATCATTTTGTCCGTTAGAGGCTCGAGTCCATCCTGATTGGATTTTTAAAATGATTGACGCGGAGTAGGAGGGCGCTAGTTTTGTCGTGAAAATGATTTTTTCATTTGGCTTTTCAGGAGAGTAGAATGCACCTTTTCTTTAAACTATCAAGACGCGCGTTTTATTGCTCCGCTGAATTAGAATGCATTTTTTCTTAAAAAACTACTCGGAAGCCATGTCATGTTTCCCGAGAATGCGATTGACTTTCAAAAATTATTAGGATGCTGTTTCTTCTTTCTCCCCAAAATTCTAATATTGTGGAATGTAGCTTAATCACGGAGTTGGTGAAGTGGAAGTTATTCGATGAGAGTGCCAAGGTGATTGCGTGAAAGAACTTAACTTATTTATGAGTTCTAATAAAATTAATTTAAAGACTGCTTGATTGAACTTTCTTATGGGGAAATAGCCCAATAAACTCATCCACTGCTGGTCAAATTGCCGGAGCGACTGCTCAGCTCGTCCCACTGTTGATTCTTGGTAGTAGTAATCTGTTCTGCCTCATAGATGGTGTGCCACTGGAACTTGTACATTGTTATGGAACATCGATCTCGTCGAATCTTTACATATATATATATATATGTATATATATTAAATATGAAACCAAGATTTAAAAAGTAAAAACTAGGCCGGTTGTGGATCGTCCTCAGCTATCTTATGCAAAACAAATCATGTCAAAATATTTAAATTTGAGCGAGATATTTGAAAAGAACGCTCCCATAGATTTTCTATTATTATCCGGGTTTTTTTCTATGATTAGTATTTCGCCTTATTATAATAATGTGCTATTCTTTAGAAAAGGATTGTGCGAGAAGGTTTAACCCAATCAATGTGAGATAGGGTTGACCAGATGGTCAAAGTTCCTTAATTAAATGGCTTTGAAAATCTTTTATTATACATTGCACATAAAGAAAGGTTAATGGTTAAATACAAAAAATAATGTAAAGCTACAGTAAAATGGGGTGATTGAAAAGAAAAATTTTAAAACTGAACTATACTGTACTGAAATGTATTGTGAGATAAAAAGGATTTAAAAATTCTGCCACAGATGATGGGTTTTTTGAAATATATATTCAACATATTCTGAAAAATAAATACATAAATAAATAAATCTGTGCCAGATTTTCTTAAGCAAATAACTGCGGATAAAAAAAAAAATAGAAACAAAATTTTTGTTAACTGAGATATATATCTCAATTTTAATAATCTAACCAAGAAAGAGTTCTCTATCCGATCTCTCTTCTAGGAGAGCAAAAGTGAAAGATACCCTGGCAACGGAAAAGCCTCCTCTCCCGTGGCGACGAAATGTACATTCAGCGCTAATGGGCCTAATTTCCGCTCCCAGACCATTTTTCGAAAGAATGCTTTTCTGACTTGATTTCGCCATTTTATTCCACCTCTTTCTCCGTATTTTTCTTTTTCCCTCAAATCAAAATCTCAAGTATAGATTAGTGAAGCTTCCAACAAATAAAACTTCTTAAAAAATAGAAATTAATTTTCATCGAAAAATCCATTTCTCGAAAAATCTAGAGATTAATATAATTGTGTCTATAAATTATAGGATAAACACAAAATGTTGATTTTCGAACATAAAACTTATCCATGAGTGATCAAAAAGCATTAATATAAACGACAGATGTTGTAAATATTACTACCATAGTAGCACGCCTCGTTGATGTGGTGTCACAAGTGTTCCAAGCGATTCAGTCACCATGGTGAACTAAAATGTGATACTTTTTAATTGTCTCATTATTAGTTTCAATTGAAAGTCATTTGAAATCATCGTGGCCGTTGCTTTATGATGAGTCTCCAGATGACATTAGAAGGAATTTACTTTGTGACTGTCGTCTTGAGACTCTAATTTGAAGCCAACATGATGGTTACTTTATGACGAGTCTTTGCTTCATGTGGAATCCAAATGAAGTTATTTGGTGATTTGTCATAAAGCAACGCTCATGGTGGCTTCCAGAGGCGTAGCTACAGATTTTTTTTTTTTTTTTTTTGGGGGGGGGAGGGGGGGGAAGAATTAAAAAATTTCCCAACTTGAAAAATATTGTTCTAATTTCCAATTAAAATTATACAATGCAATGTGCATGTAATGATAACAATACTTATGCATTAAAAATAATTCATTTTCAAAAAAAAAAAAAAAAAAAAACTAGATTTATTGCTATTTTTTCAGCATGAAAATAAAAATCAGAAGAAAAAGAGATAAAGATTATATTTTTACCCCAAAGGTTAAAACAACAATTTTAAATAATGCAATAAATGTAAGATTCAAAGTTAGAGACATTACATACATTTAAAGAAAATTATATAAATATATGGAATAAGGAACAAACAATCTGGAAAACCATTTTGAGGGACCTGGCGATGTGAGGGGAATCCCCCCCCCCCCCCGTAGAGTATTTGATGTTGCACAGTGTTCTCCTTTCATACTCCTGACGAAAAAATAGCTTGAAAATTTCCCTCCAAAGATAAAAAACTACCTAAAATGAAATTTTTCATCAGTCCTTTGCAATATCATATTCGAAATTTTTACTGTTTTTGCATCTACGATTCGATAATTTTTCTGATTTGAGGATTAAAAGGGGGGGGGGTAATAAACTGACGCTTGATTAATCCACGCTTTACTACACCACTGGCATCAAAGTAAACTTTGTCCCCCCACCTCAACAAAATTCTGAAATGTGCTCCTGCCCGAGTCTGCAAAAGAAGCTAAGCTCAGGCTCAAACATGATTAACTATCCGATGACGTTCTCTACATATTGGACATAATATATTTCTGTATTAATGTTGTCAAAATAAAATCGGCTCATACAGCACATTTATACCTATTCTTGTAAAACTCATATTTATTGAAAATACAGTAAAACCCCGATAATTCGGATTAATTGGGACCGGACCCAATCCGAATTATCGAAAATCCGGATTATCCGGAGAATTAGAAAATAAATGAAATAAAATATAACATACTAACAGAAAATCACCTTTATGTTAAACTTATTGAATATTTGCAGATAGTAATAATGTTTACTTTGCTTAATTATTCCGAAAGCATGTCAGAAAAAGTTTTTTTTTTTTTTTTTTTTTTTTTTTAGAATACGACGATGAAACAAGTTAACGTTATGGAAATTAGCCAATCGCTTCTCAAACTTGAAAAAAAATGACTAAACCGATCCGAATTATCCGGAGATCCGGATTATCGGGGTCCGAATTAGCGGGGTTCTACTGTAATTCAAATTTTATGAGCTTCTTTTAATTTTTTATATCAGACTGGTAGACACACTCTGAAAATTTGCCTTTCATTTTGCGTGCTTGGTCCACGGGCCATGCCAGTACCTTGGACCAAGCCCAGGCCGGACAGACTTCTAGTATATGAGCCATTATAGCTTTTCATACGAAAGAAGCATAAAAGTCACGGACTATAATTTGAAAATTTTCAGAAATGAAAAAAGTTTTGGAGGAAATAAAGGAGGGGAGAAGGCTGTTTAGAGTTAGATATTGATACACAGGAGCAGAGACATATAGGTCTAATAAGTGTATGATGTTTTCGTAGAACATAGAAATACAATGACAAATAGAGTCTGGTTGATTTCTTTTGATAATTAAACTTGTTTGCTAAATCATAGTCGCCGAAAGAATAAAAAGTTCATATATTTCTTACAATTATTAAAAAAAAGAAAGTCTTTCAAAAATCTAGATTTTCCCAACTCTAGGCTCAAATTTCCCAACTTCACACATATTGGGGGGGGGGGAGGCTCCCCCCCATGGCGACGCCCTTGGTGGCTTCACAGCAGGGACGCAAATGCTGCGCCAAAAATGGATGATTTTAACCTCTGAATTTTAACGGTTTTCTTCACTATTTAAATCTTAGAAATTAAGGTGCAACAACTAGTCACAGAAAAAGACTCGGATGATAATGTAAAATCTATGGGAGAGTTCTTTTCAAATATCTCGCTCAAATTTTAATATTTTTACATGATTTTTTTTTGCGTATGATAGCGGAGGACGATCCACAACTGGGCTAGTTTTTGCTTTTTCGATTTTGATTATATGTATATTAGAATAGTTTCAATTTCACAATTAGTTGAAACCGATTACCGATTCTGAAAAATAAAGTATTAAAAAAAAATTCGAAACCAAATTCGAAAAAGTAAAAACCAGCCCGGTTGTTGATAGTCTTCAGCTATCTTATCCTAATGGAAAAAAATCATGTAAGCATGTTAAAATTTGAGCGAGATATTTGAAAATAACGCCCCCATAGACTTAACATTATCATACGGGCCTTTTTCAGTGACTAGTGTTGCATCTTAAAGCATTAAATAAATTGGGAAATACTATAAACATTTAACGGAAGCAATCAGCCATTTGTTGCGCAGGGGTTGCATCCCTGCTTCACAGCAATTTCCAAATGCCGGCATTTGAGTGCCATCATACGACTTCATGGTGAATCTAAGAGAGTTGAAGTCAAAGGGAACATTAACCCATTAACGCCCAGCGTCCTCTTTTGAGGACAGTTACAAAAAAAGCGAGAAAGTGGTATTCCCACCAGTAAAGATGAAGATAAATATATACCTTATTACGCAAGATAGAATTCTCGATAAATTTACATAAAAGTTAATTTGCTTTTAAAAGTGGTGGGAAATACAAAATTTAAATTTTAGCGAAGAAAATAATTCGGGCGTTAATGGGTTAAGAGACCTTATTTTGAAAATCAGACAAAGACTGATGGTTGTATTTTTTGATTTGCTTGATTTTTTATATATTATGTTCAACTATTGCGTGACGTATTTTTTTTCACTCAACTGTGGCGCTTTTTTGAAATAAACTACTTTAAATATTGCAGATTTTGGAAATTTTGAATATTTAACAGGTTATAGCTACTAACAGCAACAATATCTCCGTACAAAACTATATTATTTAGTTTGTCCTAGTACACTTTCATATTCTATAAGAAAAACTTTGGCGTATTATAGCTTAAATAAGATATTTAGAGCGGAAAATGGACAAAAACGTCATTTTGACGGTACTTTGTGGCAACATAATAATGTAAAGTAACAATGCCCCATAGAAACAAATAAATTTTAATAAGCAGGCAGTGTTTTTAGGTGCGTTCGTAATTATTTAAATACGTAGCACCTATTGTTGTCGCTCAGTCCGTCCGTCTGTCTGTCTGTCCGCATATAACAACGCAAAAACTACCCAACCGAATCGTTTGAAATTTAAAATACATAATTATAACATAATTTTGTCGAGTCATTTCAAATTTTATGAAAATCGGATGGATAGATCAATTACAGGGACATTCAAAAGGATTCCGTTACATTACGGTCAATAGGGAAAAAAGTTTTAAAGGCATTTTAATCGTTTGAAATTTAAAACATATAATTATTGCGTAATTTTGTCGAGTCATTTCAAATTTTATGAAAATCGGATGCATAGATCAATTACAGGGACAATCAAAAGGATTCCGTTGCATTACGGTCAATGGGGGAAAAGTTTCAAATGCATTTTAATGATGTTACACTCATTCGAACATAATAAAATTGGCCTGAATCTATGAAATATATACTAAAATATGCATTCTGTACAATCTGTGATGCAAAGAATTTTTATTATTAAATTACAGGACCACACAAAAGTATTCCACTATATAATGCTATACGGGGAAACATGGTTTGGTACGTGTTTTAATTATATCCAACTAAATATATATAGGACTGTTGCACCATAAAATTTAACTAATAATAACACATTGCTCAGTGGTTCATCACCAGATTGAACCACTTTGAGGATTTGCATCAATTGATTTGTGATTCTCACCAGATGAAAAATCTGGTATTTATGAAATCCCCATCACTTTATCTAATAATCTTAAAAAAGTGTACATCGGCATGACAACGCGGAAACTTTTAATTAGAATTAAAGAACATCGCAGAGATATAGAACAATATAAACAGAATACTGCCCTTGCTCGCTTCTTCTTGGCGAACAAGGGTTGCCATATTAATTTTGAGGAAGCCAAAATCATAGTTCCATGCAATAACCCAGTTCAAGGTAAAATAATAGAATCCATCGAAATCATAGCACGAGAAAATAAACCATGTAATGATAATTTATCCTACAATATACCAAAAATATGGCATAACATCATAAAACCTTAAAATTTTTATTTCCTTGCGATATTTTATTTTTTACTCACGTGTAATTGGCAACATTTTTTTAAAATTTTAATTCATTTAGTTTTTAATTTAGTAGAAATATTATCTCTCGAACAAGATGCAAACGTGTAGTCCTTTCATTTCATATTTTCCTGAAGACGCCCGCAGAAGACGGCGCGAAACGTTGAAAGTTTTATTTTATTTTAATATGTACTAATGTATATTAAAATTCCTGTTTTGTGCACCACTGAGCAATGTGTTATTATTAGTTATATTCAACTATTTCACATTTTATGAATAAGATATACGTTGCTGAGGTGTAATAAAAATTACTTCTTGCATATTCAAAGAAACGTAAAGATTTCGACTACTGTACTGTATCCGGAGTACGCTCTACTATATCAGCAAGATCTGAATATTTTTAAAACTTCGTTATCGTACGAACGCACCTCATTTGCTACGTTCACGTACAATTTCCAACTTGTTTTATAATTTTATGCCAAAAGAATTTCGGGATATTGTTGCTTGCCAGAGATATGCCACTCCAAACATATTGGGATTTCATTTTTCAGGAAAATAGCATTCACAAACGTGAACTTTAATATTTTCTATAGGGAAAAGAAAATTTTTTCAGGGCTTCAAAATTGCAGATTAATCATTAAATATGATTTACTTCAACATAAAAAAATATCAAGGCAATTAAAAAATACAACTATCAAAGCACCACCTTTTTGTCTGAATTTCAAAACAAGTTAAATGTAGATTCTGCCATTGCAGGATTCAGTTTCGCCTCCGATTAGGGAAAAAAAAATCGATAGAGTTTTTTTAGAAGGGCGACCCCGTTTAGATTGCAATGAACTAACTTCATTTTTCTGGTGTTTATCAATATAATAGCAAACAGAACGGCGTGAAATACCCAATTGAATAGCAATTTCTCTTCGAGACATTGGAATTGCGGAATAATAAAGAGATACAATTTGACGTGCTACTTCTTCATTGACTAGATTCATAAAAAAAAGGATTTTTTCTTTAGTTTAAACGCTCTTTTATAGACTCTGAGTAAAAGGAAATGAAATTTAACAATAAAACGAGTGGAATCCCTTCGAATTCGACGAATGAAATGTTTAAAAGGCCCGATCGATTTGGTTAAAAAAAAAGCAAAATTAATTACATTATTGAATCAATATATAATAAATATATTTACAAAATAAATGTCAAGTTTGCCAGTTACAATTTTACATGCAAATATTCGCACATCTTCAGTTAAAACTGTAATCTGAGTGCCGGCGAAATCCAGAAATTTTATTTTACATGCACTCACAGAAAAATAATTTTATTAAAAAAAAAAAAAAAAAAAAAAAAAAAAAGACTAATTTCATTTTTACTGTGACATTAGAAATATTGAAATGTAATATCGGGTACTACTAGGTTATCCCGTCGACCAAAAAATTATCGCCAAACTATAAGATTAAATGCCAATAATGGATGATCGTGAATGTCACATTCAATGACATTAAATACGATTCATGTGTTTAAAATGTCATTAAGTGATTTTTATTTCGACTTTTTATCAATATTTTTATTAATATTCTAATAATTATTTGTTTTTTCGTTATTTAAAATAAAAATTATTATTATGTATAATTTGATGAAATAATTTGATGAAATTATTATTATGTATAATTTGACTATTAGTTTCGAGATTTATATAATTTAGCGAAATTGGTAGACTGGATAGCAGGGTAGTACCTAATATCGTTATGAGTAAAAATGCGATGTTTTAAATAGTGATGTCATTTTCTCTTCAAATGTTTTTTAAAAGTTAATGTTATTAGTAATATGAAAAAGGCATTCGTAAAAATATTGTAATTCCCATTTATCTGGTTGCTGAATGACATCATTTTCCTCATTTGAAATTTCTCTTATTTTGATTTAGACATTAATTTTTATCATAAATTATTTTCTGTTATTTTATTTACATTATTAATATTATTTCTCAGTAAATATATTTATTTTTTTACCTCAATTAGTGCATAATTATACGCAATCATTTTGAAAAGTAAATTTTTATTATCGAGAGAAAAGCTAAACTGTGTTGCCACATTTTGAAGAAATGTCATGAAAAAGCTTTTAAAATTAAAAATAAAATATAAAAATGGAGATAAATTAAAAAAATAACTAAAATGGGCACAACTACAAATAAATAGCTTTCATTTAAAAAAATAATTATCAAAATCGGTTGAGTAGAGAATTCAGGGCTGATGACACGACATTTTTAGCTTGTCTGAAAGAAATAGCATCGGAGGCTAATAATGGCTCGTAACACCCCTCCCATCCTTTTTTGCTAATAAAGGGTCTGAAAACCGATGTTAGAGGTCTGCACAGGAAAGGGTCTGGTCCGAAACACAAGCCCAGACTTTAAACTCTTAAAATGATTTGTCCGATCATATATCAATTAATTTTTTTTTTTTTTTTTTTTTTTTTTTTTTTTTTTTAATAAACATAAAAAATGTTAAACATAATCATTTGTTAAAATTTGTATCAAAAATCGTAAAAAAAAAAAAAAAAAAAAAAAAAAAAATATTTTTGTTATTTTATACAAGCAAAAATTGTGTGTGTGTGTAAATTTTATCTCAAAAACGGCTCAAACGATTTTCGCAAAAATTTGGATTTTACCATTTTCGAGCACGAGAAGACCATTGGGTTAGGTCACATGTTCGAGAAAATTCGATTATTGGGTCATAATGGGTCAGGATCAAGCTATTTATATCTAGAGAACGGCTGAATCGATTTTAAGGAAATTTTGTATCCAATCGTTTTTTGGCACGAGAAAACTATTGGGCTGGGTCACATGTTCGAAAAATTTCGATTAGTGGGTCATTATGGGTCAAGCCTTTTTATCTAAAAAACGGCTCTAACGATTTTGACCAAATTTTATATTTTATCGTTTTGGATTACAAGAAGACCATTGGGTTAGGTAACATGTTCGAGAAAATTCGGTTAGTGAGTCATTTTTGGGGTCATTGTGGGTCATGCTATTTTTATCTAGAGATTTTCTCACGCAATTTGGACTAAAAATTGCATTCTATGGTTTTCGGGCACTAGAAAAACCTTGGGCTAGGTTACATGTTCGAGAAAAATTTTTAATGGGTCATTAAGGGTCTGGGTCAAGCTATTTATATCTAAAGAACGGCGTGATCGATTTTAACGAAATTTTGTATGTAACAGTTTTTTGACATGAGAAAACTAATGGGCTAAATCACATGTTTGGGAGATTTCGATTATCAGGGTCATTTGTGGGTCATGATGGGTCATAATGGGTCATGTCAAGTTATATCTAAAGAACAGGTGGATCGATTTTAACGAAATTTTGTATACAACATTTTTTTTTTTTTTAAGAGAACATCATTGGACCAGGTCACATGTTCGAGAAATTTCGATAAACTCATTTTGTGTCATAAAGGATGTGGGTCAAGCTGTTTATATTTAAAGAACGGCAGTGTCGATATTAACGAAATTTTGTATATAACAATTTTTAGACAAGAGAGAACTAAGGGGCTAAGTCACATGCTCGAGAGATTTCGCTTATAAGGATAATTTGTGGTTCATGATGGATCATGCTAATTTTACGTAGAAAATGGCTCTTACCATTTTGACTATACTTTGTATTATATCGTTTCAGGGCAAGAGAAAAACCATTGGGCTAGGACACATGTCGCAAATATTCGATTAGTGGGTCATTTTGGATCATAATGGGTTAGGGTCATTCTAATCATATTTAACAACGACTCAATTAATTTTGCCTAAATATTGTAACGAAACGTTTTGTGTCACGCGAAGATTGTCGGGCTGAGTCACATGTTAAACAAACTTATATTAGTGGGGGTTTTTCTTCATTGCTGAATGCTGTCAAGATAATTTTACCTAAAAAATGGTTTAAACGATTTTGATCCAATTTTATATTGTATTGTTTTTTATTACCTGAAGACTATTGAGCTAAGTCACCTATTTGATCAAATTTGATTAGTGGGTCATTTTGGGTAGCACGGGTCAGGGTTAAGAGAATAATGGCAACATCCAATAAGTTGGCGATATTTAACAAAATATTGGCGATATTTGGCCGAAAAATTGACGATTAAGATTACGAAAGCAAAACATGTATTTGGCGCCAAATGAAAAAATGTCTCCAAATTTGGCTATATCTAGCAAAAAACATTGTCTTTCAGAATGTGAAGAAATTTTTTATACATTCTTAATAGGATTTGAGATGTATGGTCAAACCAATCAGAGTCGATGTAAAAAAGTGATTTACATCGATATACTTATATTGTAAATTTTAAAATAAAGTAAAATTTATGAACATGTGCATACAAATAAAGTTTTCTTATTAATTGTTTTTGAAAATAACAATATTATAAATAACATGTTTCACAATAATAATACAGAATGAATGATATAGTGATAACTATATCCAATTGGACACAAAGTTAATTTTGACCGAGCTCAGCTCGGTCACTCCTGCTAGTTGTAATAAATGATTGAAATGCTTTATTATACAATCAAATTTTAACAATAGGTATGAGTAATACTAGTATTTTGACTTGTAGTAACAAGGGAGGTCTCCATACGCACATACTTCGAAAAATCTGAAAAAAATACAGAATGTTCTTCTCATAAGGATATGTATGTCTATAATTTTTTTTTTTTTTTTGGCGGAACCTCCATTCAGCGGCCGGCCGTAAAAAATAATGAAAATTTCGTTATTTGGCGATTTTTCGACGGTTGGCGATGGAATGCAGTTTCAAAAAATACTTTTCAATATCCAATACACTTTAAGTGAAAAAAAAGTTTCATGTTGAATTTTTTAAGTAAATTTAATTTAAATAACTTTAATTTTGTCAATTTTAGTTTTTTTAAGTATAATTATGATACATCGATATTTATATGCATTTACATTGAAATTTAACCATCAAAATTTGCGATTTAAAACAAAGTTCATAATTTAAATTAATTAAAATTGTTTCAAGCTCAAAGTCCAAATGAGCATCGTCGATTCGATATCGTTGCTATGGTAACACCAGGCTTTTATGTTTGAATACGCTTAAATGTATTAAAATAATTTTTCTCAATATGATTTTTTTAAGCATGAAAATATTTTTTCCAGTATTAGATTACAGAACTACAGCAACAAGCAATATATATATATATATATATATATATATATGTAATACAATATGTATATATATATATATATATATATATATTGATATATGTGTATATATATATGTATAATATGTTAAACTCTTAATTATTTATGCTTAAATTCATTAAATACCACTTACACGAATTCTAAAAATCCAAGAGTTTATAGTTTCATTAAATCGTTTGCTTTTGGCGAAGTATAGTACTAATCGCCAAACCGCGTAATGTTTTCGTTTTTCACGCCAAATAGTCGAAAATATTTTTTTTCACATACTTTCTACTGTGATTCCGCCGCTAATTTTGACAGATCCTTTATTATATACATAAGTAGCTTAATTAATATTGTTTTTCAAAAGATTCTGAGTATGCTCAGTGTGGAGACTTTCCTTGTAAGGAACAAAAGTTTATTAAATTTTAAAGCTTGAAATTAATGAAAACGATGTCAGACAGATTGGTTGTGTTATCGAGGTATTGTACTAGTACATTACCACCAATGGAGAACACTTTGAACACTATCTTTAATTGATTCCAGTAATTGATGTATTCATTTTTTATAGTAAACCGTTTTCTGATATGATAATAAATTGATATTTATTTTTTTATTTCAATATTTCATTCTTCGCTTTGTATACGACCCCTAAAATTCAGCTCAAATTCGGCGTTTTCGTCTTTTCACGCCAACTATTTGAAAGTTTTTTTTTTTTTTTTTTTTTACAGATTTTATACTGTAATTCCGCCGCTATATTTGAGTAATCCTTTATTACATACATAAATAGTTTAATTGGTACATTTTTTATAAAATTCTGAGTATGCCCAGTATGGAGACCTTCCTTGTTATGCTACTGTATAAAGCAGGAGTTTTTTTAGATTCCGTTATTAAGATTTTAATGAATCAATATTTGACACAGCAGATTACGCATATCAGTATTACGCATTTTATGATTACATATTTAAAAGTTTAAAATAAGTCATCTCTATAAGAAAAAAAATTGGAAATTGCACGTGAAGCGTAGCAAATGAGGTGCGTTCGTACGATAACGAAGTTTTAAAAATATTCAGATCTTGCTGTTATAGTAGACAGTACTTCGGATATAGTACAGTGGTCGAAATCTTTTTTGTGTTCCTGTAAATATACAGGAAGTATCTTTTATTACAGCTCAGCAACGTATATCATATTCACAAAATGTGAAATAGTTTAACAGAATAAACACACGCCCCAAACAATGTTTTCACGTATAGCATTATGTAGTGGAATACTTTTGTGTGCCCCTGTAATTTAATAATAAATATTCTTTGCATCACTGATTGTACAGAATGTATATTTTAATATATATATATGTTACAGGCCAAACCCGATTTTAGGCCAAACTAGATTGGCCTAGGCCAAACCGGTCTATCCTAACGCCCATCGGATAAACTAGTTTTTCCTAGTCCAAACCGGTCTATCCTAACGCCCATCGAATAAACTAGTTTTTCCTAGGCCAAACCGGTTTATCCTAACGCCCATCGGACAAACTAGTTTTTCCTAGGCCAAACTAGTCTATCCTAAGGCCCATAGGACAAACTAGTTTTTCCTAGGCCAAACTAGTGTGGCCTAACTCTAAAGGATAAACTAGTTTAGCCTGCTGTTTATTGGTCTGAACTGGTTTATCCTAGGCCGATCTAGATTATCCTAGGCCAATTCAATTTGGCGTGATTTTATTGAATTCAATGACCGCCTCAGCGCCAACATTCTAGTTTGTCCTGGGCTGATCTAGTTTGTCCTAGGCTGACCTAGTTTATCCTAGGCCAATATAATTTTACGTGTTTTTAGCTCACAGGCGTCAAAGCCCGAGAAATAATGAGCTCGCAGGTTCTGTATTTATGTATGTACGCATGTATGTACGCATGATTGTACGTATGTATGTACATATGTACGTAATGCGATAACTCTTGGTAGAAATATTCGATTTGCTTAAAATTTTGGAAGTAGTTTCATTCTGATAAGGTACTTTTCTGATTAGTTTTGGGAATTCATCGGATAAGATTAAGAGGGGGTGAAAGGGAGTCTAATACCCCATTGTTAATTCAGAGAAATGGATTTTTCATGCAGAATTATCAGTTTTCATTTAAAATTTTAGGTATAGGATCATTCTGACAAGATGGCTCCGTGATTAGTTGTGGATGTTTATCGTTTAAGTGTAAAACAAAGGGCAATGTTGGTAACACCCCAATAATTTAGATAAATGGTTTTGATGCAGAATTTACGGATTTGCGTCAAATTTGTATTATGTTCTTTCTGATAAGCGATTCCCTGAATAGTTTTGGGGAGTTTAATGGTTAAGTATGAACGAAAAAGTGAAAGATTACCAACTTTCATAGGAAAAACTAGTTTATACTATGGACATTTAGAGAAATAAGTTTGGCATTGGAAAACTAGTTTATCCGATTTGCGTTAGGATAAAATAGTTTGGTCTAGGCTAATAAAATTTGGCTCAAAATTGATTGGCCGGTAAAAACATATCTTTCACTAGAATAAGCATAAATGTGTGTCAAGAGTCATTGCTTGTAACATCAATACAGAAATTTAACATGTCCACCGTAGAGACATGATACATTGGACATGGTGTTTGCTTATTTTTATTTTTCTTTCTGCAGACTCAGGTCATGTTGTGATAAGCTTGCTTTTATTATTATTATTATTATTATTATTATTATTATTATTATTATTATTATTATTATTCGAGCCAGATCGCAGCTGAACATAATTTGGAATCGAACAGCGTTTTCCATTTTTGAGAAATTAATTACCTGTCGACATATAGCTATTTTTGTCATGGCATCAAGTTTTTCTTTTCCGTAAAGTCGCAACTGGAAATTCGATTCAAAACGTAGCTTTAATAGTATTTTCTCAAAGATACATCGCTTTTATGAAAAAATGGTTAACGCTATTCGATTACATATTTTCTGAGTGAGAATGCTTGTTAATCTTATGCATTTCCGAAAAGGAATTAATTAATAAATGTGTTAGGATGTAGCTCTTTTGGATTTGAGAAAACCATTAAGGAATGATAGAAAAATATATTTACAAATCTACTTTTTACTAAACATATTCAAAAGTTATGATGTTTATAACACTCCTTTTTTTTTCTTTTATTCTAACTATTTAATGAATTCCCATTTGAATATTGAAGGACTAAGAATCTAAATAATCAATAATACATTGTGTATTTTCCATTTAGCGAACACATCGTAATTTAAAAATACATTGTAAATTTATCCATAAATATGTATGCAGCATTCTTTAAAGGAATCTTAAATGTATGTGAATTAAAGTCTGAATTTTTTGCAGAAACTGAGTAGGGCCAGATTATCTGACTGAGTCCCTTTTCAATGGTTTTTTTTTACAGGCAGGGCTCGGGCTGAACTTTTAATTTTTATACTAGGCTTCGAAATTCCGGCCCGTGCAAACCTGTAACAGTATTCTACTACCCTTTAAATAAAATACATTATACAGGAGTGATAGCAAAACCACTTTGCACAAGATTAGAGAGAAGTAGTCAGGATTAATATTAAAAAGAATATTGCCCTTTTAAAGTAATGGCTTTGCATTCACAGGCTGTTTTCACTATTTGTGTATTACAGACTTTTTTTTTAAATATCACCCTCGAAAAAACAAGTGAGGGAGATTACTTTTTCCCATTTTCCCTAATTATACTTAACCATTGAACCCCAAAACTAATTGCAGATACGCTTTATAAAATTGAACAATTATCCAAAATTTGAAGCAAATCAGATAATTCTGCTCAAAAACAATTCACCTGATTTAAGAGGGTAATCCTACCTCCTTTTATACTTAATCATTAAACCCTCAAAACTATTCAGGGATTCGCCTTATGAAAAAAACTATATTCAAAATTTAATCGGCAAATCAGATAAATCTGCTAAAAAACCCATTTATTTAATTTAAGGAAGGCAATAAATCGTTCACTACCCCATTATACTTAACCAAAAGAAAAAATAATTAAAGAAGCGTTTGATCAATATGAATTCATGTCCAAAATTTTAAGCAAATTGGATAATTCTGTATTATAACTAATTTATCTAATTTATCTAATTTAAGGAAATAAATTGTATGCTTCCCCTTTATACTTAACCAAAGAACCACCAAAATTAATCAGTGAAGCGCTTCATCAGAATGAACAAATCAAAGAATTGCAGCAAATCGGTTAATTCTGCACGAAAAACCCATTTGACAAAAATAGGCGGGAGTCCCCCTTTCTTCCATTTGTTCTTAACCAATTAACTTCCAAAACTAATTAGGGAAGCACCTTACCAGAATGAATCTATTTCAAAAATTTAAGCAAATCAGCGAATTCCGCTTGAAAAAAGCATTTACATAAATTATGGGGCGTTACTTATATTTCCCCCCTCTTTATATTTAAACAATGAACATCCACAACTAATCATGGAGGCGCCTCATCAGAATGCTTCTATAGCTAATATTTTTATTATAAAATATGCTAATAATGCATGGAAACCCATTTATTTGATTTAAGGGAAGGGGCGAATCAGCCTCTCGATCTTCTTCCCCCTTATTATTCTCCAATGACCTCCCAAAATTAAACAGAAAAACTCCTTATAAGAATAAGCCTATATTGAAAGTTTGATGCAAATCGGGTATTTCTATCAAGAATTTTTGCGTTACGTACTTACGTACATACATAGATACAGAATCCACGGGCACATTATTTCTCAGGCTTTGATAGTCTAAAGAGATCCGTCAGAAGAGAAGAAGAGAAGTTAGAGAAGAAGACACGTCAACGTCAAATTACATTATTTCTATCAAGAGTTATCGTGTTACGTACATACGTACGTACATACATGTGTACATACATTCGTACATACAGAACTTGCGAGCCCATTATTTCTCAGGTTTTGACGCCTGTGAGCTAAAAACACATAAAATACTTTGGCCTAGGATAAACTAGATCAGCCTAGGACAAACTAGAACGTTGGCGCTGAGGCGGTCATTGAATTCAATAAAATCACGCCAAATTGAATTGGCCTAGGATAATCTAGATCGGCCTAGGATAAACTAGTTCAGACCAATAAACAGCAGGCTAAACTAGATTATCCTATAAAAGTTAGGCCAAACTAGTTTGGCCTAGGAAAAACTAGTTTGTCCTATGGGCCTTAGGATAGACTAGTTTGGCCTAGGAAAAACTAGTTTGTCCGATTTGCGTTAGGATAAACCGGTTTGGCCTAGGAAAAACTAGTTTATCCGATGGGCGTTAGGATAGACCGGTTTGGCCTAGGAAAAACTAGTTTATCCGATGGCCGTTAGGATAGACCGGTTTGGCCTAGGCCAATCTAGTTTGGCCTAAAATCGGGTTTGGCCTGTAACATATCACTTCATAGGTTCATGTGAAATTCTATTATAGTCAAAATAGTTTAACTTCATTAAAATGTACTTAAAACTATTTATTCCTATTAATCGTAAGGTAATGGAGTACTTTTGATTGTCCTCTAATTAAACTATACATCCTTTTTTCATAAAATTTAAAATGACTCGACAAAATTACGCTAAAATTATATATTTTAAATATCGTGCGATTTAATTGGGCAATTTTTGCTTTGTTATATGCGGGCAGACAGACTGAACGACGAATATAGGTGCTATATATATAATTACTGACGCTCTTAAAATTACTCAGATCTTGATGTAATAGTACACAGTATTTCGGAAACAGTATAGTAGCCAAAATGTTTTGTGTGTCCCTGTTGTAAATACTATCTGCTTTCTTTTATACCGGAAATAACTTGCAGTATTCCTCAGCAACATAATCAATCTCAAAAAATTTTAAATAGTTAATCACAGTTAAAATGCGTACCAAACAATGTTCTCCCTATACCATTATGTAATGAAATACTTTTGTGTGGCCTTGTTAATCAATAACAAATGCTCTTTGCCCAACAGATTATGAAAAAAAAATCACAGATTATAAAAATCTATGTTTGTCCCGAGTGAAAAAAAGGCTAAAAAGTTTCGGCCCTGCTAAACTGAATTGGTATTGAGTCTGTATGTCAATAAATAGATCGATGCAAATGGAATGGTGCGATTGAACATGTTAACCCTTTGTTGCGCAGGGAAAATTCCCTGTTTAAGTGTTGAAATTAATGACTACACCGGAATTTGAAAGCAACTTTATTTATAAATAAGAAAAAGCTATGTTTCACTCATTCAATTGAACCATAATTTTTTTTACCAAAATTCCTGTACCAATGTAGCGTTTGAGAATTAATATTAAGGGGTTTCATAGATATATCACCGCTCCGCAAGAAATTTAAGCGACATGAATCATTCATAAACGCGGATAAGAACGGCAATGGCATTAGCACACACACACACAAACATAGCAGAAATTAAGCACTCGCAATTTGACGAGTTTGATTGTACGTTTATTCCCAAATGAAGCACTTTGTCGCGATTTGATGTAATGGCGAGCGCTAGCGAGAACCCTGTGTGTGTGCAGTTCTCGTTGTGAAGGGAATAATTGGTATATGTCATCAAGAATTAATACAGAACTTTGGTATTTTATTTTGACTTCAAATAGTAAAGATTAGATGAATAATTACAATACCTTTAAAATTTGTTTTAGATTTAAGATTTGCAGCATTTGAATAAAATGGTGTAAAATTCATCATTAAACAACAAATAAGAGATTTTTTTCACGTAATAAACAGTTTTTCCGCCTGTATATATACATTTTTTATGCAACATTAATATATTTAAAAGCAAAATGAAGAACTTTTATTATTCTAAGTCGGAAGTTGTAAGTGAAAAATGGAGGTGCGTTCGTACTGTAATCAGTTTTATAAATATTCAGATCTTTGTGCAATAGCTATTACTATTACCCGTTTATGAAAAAGTGCATGAATACAAAATTTATTACGATTATGTATATTAAATTGAATAACATGGAAATACTATGACTCCATTTTAAATAAGACGTATTCACATGGCAACCTAGAATTATTATCTGTCATGGACATCATTGAATTAACTACGCATGACAAGATTTAATAGAATAACTAGCGAGCTACGCCCGTTAGCTGGGCCAGTTTTTCCAAACGAACCTCGATATTAAGCAATATATAATGAACAAAAAAATTCATTTAATAAGCAAGTCTTGGTGTTCGAATCCTCAAGCACAAAAAAAGTAAATTAAAGAGCTATGGTTGTTATGCGCCCATTATCCCGTTAAAAATATGTGATTTCGCACAGTGGGCTCTACGCTCCATGGTCGCCATCGTTCCATTAAAAATATTTGGTTTTGTACGGTTGGCTCTGCGCGCCCATAAGACATTTTCTCGTATTTTTTGGTTCATCAGAAGCAGACTTTTACGCAGATTCTGAATATGTAATCAGTTTTTTCTACTTTAAAAACTGTCTGCATGATGGTTTAAGAAAAAAACGCGCAAAAAAGGAAGAAAAAGAGGTTTTCGACTGCTTCTTCTTTTAGCCAAAGGGGAAAAGTTCTTTTCCTTCACCGCAAGGTGGCGCAGTGTTCTGCCTCAGAGCTCCGTTTGAGCGCCGTTTGGGATTTGAGACATTTTTCGTTCCGATTCCCAAGCGGTTTTTAATTCATAACTTTTTTAATTTTGGTCCCACGGTCTCGAAAATGCCCGAAATGACTTCCCCGGAATTTTTCCAATCGAAAGACACCTCTCGCGACTTCCAACTCGCCCGCGTTGCGAACTGTAATTGGCTTCAAGCAGACAGACAGACAGAGGCGCACGGATTTTATTAGTACAGATCACCAAGAAAGCCTAAAATCCTTACCTATTATGGGATATCATTGAATTAATTACATATGATAGAATTTAATACAATGAAGAAAACTTTTAGTAGGGTAAGTGTACTAGCAGTGTGCCACGTACCAATAGTGGGCCACCAGTTAAAAAACAAGTTTTCTAGTCACCCTTGTCAGATAACAAACTAATTGCTGATTGGCTGGAGCCCTTATCTGTTATCAAACAAAGGAACAACTTCATAGTTTTCTCATAGTTTTAGGTAGCTTTCATTACAAAAAGTAAAAAGCTACCTATTGCAGCCGTCCGGAGGAAAGCACTTCCGGAAAATTTTGGTATATTTTCACCGATCATGACCCCCAGACCCCAAAACCACCCTCCGTTCAAATGTTGACATATATATATATATATATATATATATATATATATATATATATATAACCATATATATATATATATATATATCCATATATATATATATATATATCTGATTTTTGTCATGCGATAACTAACGTATTTATGAACCGATTTGAATGAAACTTGGTATGTACATAGTACATACAAATGTCTCGACCGAGTTCGTTGGTCAGCATCATCCGCCATTTTGTTTCAAAATGGCGGCCATTTTAAATTTTTAAAAAAAATTTAAATTTAAAATTAAATGCGAAAAAATTAAAAGTTGAAAAATATTTTTCTTTTACGTGTTAGAACTTAAAACAAGGATTTCAGAACACTTTTTATTTTGTCTATATCTTAAAAAATGATTGAGTTATAGCACTTTGAATTTTTCTTATGGCTGACATTTTGAAACGATCTAATTTTTGTCACGTGATAACACACGTATTTATGAACCGATTTAAATGAAACTTGGTATGTACATAGTACATACAAATGTCTCGACCGAGTTCGTTGGCCAGCATCATCCACCATTTTGTTTCAAATTGATGGCCATTTTAAATTTTTTAAAAAATTTAAAATTTAAAATTAAATGCGAAAAAATTAAAAGTTGAAAAATATTTTTCTTTTACGTGTTAGAACTTAAAACAAAGATTCCAGAACACTTTTTATTTTGTCTATATCTTAAAAAATGATTGAGTTATAGCACTTTGAATTTTTCTTATGGCTGACATTTTGAAACGATCTAATTTTTGTCACGTGATAACACGCGTATTTATGAACCGATTTAAATGAAACTCGGTATGTACATAGTACATACAAATGTCTCGACCGAGTTAGTTGGTCAGCATCATCCGCCATTTTGTTTGAAAATGGCGGCCATTTTAAATTTTTTAAAAAATTTAAAATTTAAAATTAAATGCGAAAAAATTAAAAGTTGAAAAATATTTTTCTTTTACGTGTTAGAACTTAACACAAAGATTCCAGAACACTTTTTATTTTGTCTATATCTTAAAAAATGATTGAGTTATAGCACTTTGAATTTTTCTTATGGCTGACATTTTGAAACGATCTAATTTTTGTCACGTGATAACACGCGTATTTATGAACCGATTTAAATGAAACTTGGTATGTACATAGTACATACAAATGTCTCGACCGAGTTCGTTGGCCAGCATCATCCACCATTTTGTTTCAAAATGATGGCCATTTTAAATTTTTTAAAAAAATTTAAAATTTAAAATTAAATGCGAAAAAATTAAAAGTTGAAAAATATTTTTCTTTTACGTGTTAGAACTTAACACAAAGATTCCAGAAAACATTTTTTTTGTCTATATCTTAAAAAATGATTGAGTTATAGTACTTTGAATTTTTCTTATGGCTGACATTTTGAAACGGTCTGATCTGAACGATCCACAATGTTGCTTTAAAATGGCATACACTTTATGATATCGTGGAATTTGGTGACTCTCTAAATCGCTTAAAATAAAACCAGGTTGAATAAAAGATGACTAATTTCTAAAAATTCCTATTAATATTCAGTCTTGACAAAAACTAGTATTCAATCTTATAAAATCACTAATTTTATAAGATTATTTCCACTAATTTCAGCTTAGTATTTTTGAACAATGTAACTTACCTTAAAATAAATAAATAAATATGTAAGTATATGAAAGCTACCTCTTCCTCCCGGCATTGCCGGAAGGACTTTTTGAGCTGGAATGGTGTTTTTACAGACTATACGAAAAAACTAAAGAGAAGCTAAAATTATTTTACATAATCAACAAAACTTCTAAATATGATTTCATTATTCTGTTTATTTAAGTGCAGAAATGTAAAAAAAATTGTAATTTCTGTACAGTATGTATTAAACTCAAGAATGGAGAGATCCACTTCTAGGGGGCCCCTACTCTAGCATCAGAAATTTACTTGGCCCACTACTGGAGCATAGAGGATGGTAACATTTTTTATTTTTCATTTGTTTTAGAGAATATATTTTAAAAATTTGGATGTTTATTCTTATACATACAGGTAAGGACTAGGTTAAATATATATATATTTTTTTTAATTCACAAATACTTTAATAATAATTAGATAAATGTCCGTAAGTGCCCCACTACTGGTACATTTACCTCAATATCTTTTTTAAGTTTTGATTCCATTTTTATAAAATTTGAAATGATTCGACAAAATTCTTCAACTATTATGTCTATTCAATTTCAAATCCCTCAACTGGGCAGATTTTGCGCAGTTATATGCAGATAGGATGGTGGACGGACCAGACTATAGGTGCTAACTATTTGTATAATTACGAACGCACACACACACACAAAAAAAAAAAAAAAGTTCATTAATTTCTATGGAACAAATTTGTAAATTATAATTCGGTTTATTTTTCCTAACAGGCAAAATTTTCCAGCAATCTATAATGAGGACGAATAATTTGATTTGATTAGAAAATTCAAATTTCATGTTCGATTGAATAAGGGAATAAGATGATAAATACCTTTTGGATTTTGTTGGAATAATTTAAAAAGCTGTTTTAATAAATCAGAAGGAGAAAAAAAGTTCGCGGTTTGAAATCAGTTATCGAAATAATTATGTATGTGAGCATTTCTGTAAAATGGAGGAAAAATACTATCTTTAAAAGCCAAATATATTTCAAAAATGCAGAAAGATTTGCTTAAAAGGATTATCAAGAAATATCTTGCCCCACTTAACAAAGCTATTTTTTTGACGAAACCCTGTTTGTCTCTTTATTCTGACTGTCTGTCCATCACATAATCTGTGCACACAAACTGTATAAATCAGAAACTTCAAATTTTGTGTACTTTCAGCTGAATACCTCGTGTAATACGATAAATAATAAAATTTTGAAAAAGTCGTCTATTATTTTATTTAAATTAATTTTTCCAATGTCATCGGTTCATTTTTGCGATTTAAATTTTAAAACAGAACCTTAATTTGAACGTTTTACGTGCAGACATCATAGCTTGGAGGCAAAGCGCCTCGTTAATAATCAGGAAATGCTTACAAGGAAGGTCTCCATACGGGCATACTCAGAAAAATCTGAAAAAATTACAGAATGTTCTTATCATATAGTTATATATGTTTATAAAAAACATTTTGGTGGAACCTCCTTATAACGTCCGTAAAAAAATAATAAAAATTTCGTTTATTTGGCAATTTATCTGCGGTTGGCTAAAAAACGAAATTTTGAAAAATACGCTTTTACGCTTCGAATACTTTTTAAAGAAAAAACTTTCTATGTTCAGTTTATTTAAATAAGTTTAGTTTAAGTAATTTTAGTTTTGCATTTTTACTTTACTTTAAGTGTAATTTTGTCATATACGTTTATATGTACTTATAACAAAATGAAATTGTATAGAAAACGGTTTGCTTGCCCGTGAAATGGAGCTTTCTCTTTCTTGCAAACCTTGCTTGTATAGAAAACGGTTACTCGGCCGTGAAATGGAGCTTTCTCATTGGTTGGAATAGAGATATTATATACAAGCGGTGGAGTGCGTTGCAACAAAATGCAGCAGATTTTTAACAGTGTATGACATGGTCAATTCACCGTGCTATGGAGCATTCTCATTGGTCAGAAGAGAGACATTCTATAAAAGTAGTGGAGTGACGTTGCAGTAAATGCTGCAGATTTTTAACAGTGAAGTCAATTAAAATGAATTTTCAGATTCGTTAAAATCGTCTGCTTTTGGCGAGGAAATGCACTGCTCGCCAAATCCCGCGTCACTTTCAGCTTTTCACGCCAATTATTCCAAACTATTTTATTTTTTTTACATATCTAATAATGTAATTCCGCCGCTAATTTTCACTGATCCTTTATTACCTACATGAGTAGTTTAATTCGTATTTTTTTCAAAAAATTTTGAGTATGCCCCCAATGGAGACCTTCCTTGTTAGTTCGAACTCCGGTGCTGGAAATTGCAGTTTTAATATTGATATGGATTTAACTGAATGAAATTTCGTATTTTTTGCCAATTTAAGGGTTTATATTATTAAGAATTCGTTTATCTGGCATTCATACGTTTTTTGGAATTCAATTTTTTTCTACTTTAAAAATTATCATGATTTATTAAAGATTCATCATTTGGAATTTCGTTTAACAATTTTCTTCGTTTTTAGAAATTAAAAATTTTATTTATATCTCCGCTAAATTTTTTAAAATTTTGGATTTATAAAAATTTTGAAATTTTGGATTTTATTTAAATAATTTGATTTGAAAATTTTTAATTTGACTAAAGCAAATAAGTTCCTTTTATAATTATTTTAAAATTAAATTTATTGGTGCTACCATTTATGTAAGAATTTAATAATTATAAATGAACAATATATATTTATTAATTAAAGGTTAAGTTGTTTCGAAAGAAATATTAAACGGAATCCTCTGTGCTATCTGCGATCATATTTACCCACTTGTGAACACTAGTGGACATTAGTGATTAGTGGACCACTAATGAACATTATAACCAAAGATTATTTGTTGTTAAATCTATTTCTGTTACAACGATAGCTTTTGATAGGAAGTAGTATCTGTGAGCCACATTAATAACAAAAGTGAATTTTCTTCTGCTTAAATGCTTGGTATATTGTTAATAAAAAAAACTATGTTACCGTATTTTCCACTATAAATTGCAAAATTTTTTTGAAGAAATTAAAAATTATTTCGGTTATACAATCGAACTTCTTCTTAATGAAATCCCTATTTAACGAAATTTTCTGCTGAACTTTGAACATCATTAACATGTAATTTAATCCCCATATTACGAAAAATATATTCTATATATTGAAGTATATTCCACTTTCATGCGTGTACAACATTTAAACGAATAGGTTGCCTCTGCAATGCATGTATGAATTTATTTGAGTTACTATATGGAAGGGAAATTATTTATACATTTAAACATTTCTACTTAAAAGAAGAAAAGCTAAAATCCTTCGATGCAAGATGGGGATTTTAGTTCCAGGAAAACATTACAGATGAATTGTTTGGACATTCATAATAATGAGAAAAGTTTTATGAACAGTGTATTTTTTATATAAAAAAAACCTTATTAATTAAAGTAATATTACAGATTTTTTTACTTTCTTCTATCTTCACAAGAAGAAAGCATTGGATTCGTGAAAATTTTCGGATTCCGGTTTTTGACATATTTACACTTTTTAGGGGTCAGAGAATCCAAGAAACATGTTTTTACAAAATGCCTGTCTGTGAGTCTGTCTGTCACTTTGTCATTCTCTCTCTCTGTATGTCTGTATGTGACAAAAGATTTGTGGGCGCTTAATTTCAAGAACTAATGTACGAAATTTCTCAAAACTTTAGATCCTGTTAGACCTTGATAGAACTTTGAGTTGATTAGTTTTTGGTATACATCGCCCAACAGGAGGCGCTGCTATGCTGCCTTTTTCACGATTGCCACAATAGCCATATCTCAAGAACTAATGAATGGATTTTAATAAAATTCAGATTCCGTTAGTACCTAATATAATACGGTGCTGATTACCTTTTGGTGTAAATCTCCCGACAGGGGCGCTGCTATGTCGCATTATTTATGATTATCCCAATAGCTCTATCTCAGGAACAAGTGCACGAATTTTCATCAAACTTCAAGTTCAGTTAGTCCCTGATATATATTAGTATTCTTCAATTTTTTGAAGTAAATCGCTCAGTATTGGTAGCGCTTCTACCCAGAATTATTATTATTATTATTATTATTATTATTTTGTGATTTTTGAAATAATTTTATTCCAAAAACTAACGCACAGATTTTCATTAAACTTTAGATTCAGTTAGAATTTGACATAAGTTGTTGTTGATTATATTTATGTGTAAATCACCCAATCGGGTGTTTCATTTTTCTGAAAGTATTAACATGCATAAAATAGAAGAAAGTTTTAGGCTTGCCACATCAGACTAATAAAAGTTAAGGATTTAGAATGCTGAGAAAAACGAGGTAAGGTGTGCTACACCTTGGTTTTTATTTATCATTCTTTATTATTATTATTATTATTTTAAAGACATTATTCTAATTAAAATTTTTTCATGTGTCTACATTGCATAAGAAAAGTTACCGCCCGAATTAAAATACATTTTTTCAATGTTTTCATTTTATGTGTATTTTTCATTTTATGTATGTGTATTTTACTGTACAAATTTCGTGAATATGATTTGAATTCTTTTTAACGAATTTTCTTCATAATGAATTGTTTAAGCTTCACGAAGAAACTTCGTTAAATGAAAGCTACAGTATAATTGTCTCTCTATTCAGAGATCATACTAGAATCTATATCTGCAAATCCTTTCTCCATGATCAGACAGGTTTTTTTTCGTTCTATGGAGCAACGTGCAGATATTTTCTATTAAAATTAAAAATAAGTGAAATGCGATGTAATTATATATTAAAGGATTACAAATCAAATCATTTTACCAAAACTTTGAAATCATTCGTTGTGAATTTGTATTAAAAACAAAATTCCAGACTCAATTAAAAGTTAATAAATATACAGTTAAATTGCAGAATCTTCCATAATTGGTCCAATCCAAAACTTTTCCCAGATATTTTTTTTTTATTTATTTTTACAAATGATCAAGATTTTAAAAAATATATAATTGAATTTGTAATTATAAAGTCAATTCATTGTTTTAGATGATGGAGAACATTAGATACTCTCTCATTTAGAGAGAAAAAAAAAAAAAAAAAAAGCATATAGAAATTATAACAAATCAACAGAAGAAATTATTTATGGAAATCATTATAAATTTAAAAATATTTTTAATTATATACAAAACCAGCAAATTTTTGATAAAATAAAATTGAACTTGCATAAAATTATGGTATGATACACATAGTCTGAGATTATGTAAATTTTTTTCTTTTTTAATGAGAAGTAGAACGGGAATAAGAAAAATACATAGAAAACTGCTGGAAACTCAATATAAAATAACTGAATATAAACAAAATATATTTTTTCTTTGCATAAATTCATTCCACAAACACTTTTACAGAATTAAACAAAGGCACTATTGATGTTTATCCAATAACTTTTATTCAAACCTATTTAACTAATAGTTAGTTTATTACAAACAAATATTCAAAAGGATAATAAATGCTCATAAATTTTTGTTCATATAACAAACTCCCTATTGACATTTTGGAAAATTGATTCAAGTCCTAAAATTTATTAGACCTTGTTGCTGTAACTGAAACTGTAACTTAAATTTATTTTTATTGAGTCAGGAAGCGTCAGTTTTATTGAGACATACAAATGAGAATTGTACATAAATAATAATAATAATAAAAAAGAATAAATCTGCGGCATGACTCAAAGATTCATCTTTTTTCCATTGAGACAAACATGGAGAAATCTGTTCCCTCTCCCCCATCAAGAATCTGCGCATGTGTGGGTTAAAAACCTCCCCTGCCTTGTTACTTTTGATCCTACATTTGAAGGAGCAACAGGCTAAAAGAGGTAAGCAGGAGTTTTCATTACATTTCTCAATTGTTCAGCTTCTGGTGTTTCAGCTGCTAATATCTTGTCAACCTCTCAGAACTTTTATGTTATTCTTTCGGGTTTCATAGCGAGGGGGGGGGGGGATATAAAAAATAAATTAAAGAACATCTTTCACAAATGGTTATCTTTAGAATCGAAATGAGGACGATGATAAGAAATTTATATTTTAATTTAAGGAAAAGTTGATACATATAATTTCGAATGCAGAAGTAAACATGAACAATCGATTTTTTTCCGGTGAAAAAAAGAATTATTGGATTTATTCAAATCATCGCTAAGCTACATTAACTTCTTCGGAAAGAGCATTTTTTACATAACTTTTAATCTTTCATAACCGGCTTTCCAAAGCAGAGATTTTTGCCTAATTGAATCGGGAAAATGCTTGGATTAAATAAGGTAAAATTTAAAGTAAAAGTTTACTGGTGAGAATAATTAATTATTCTGAGCACTTTATACGGCACGTATAACGGTCGCTCATCCCCAAAGAGTTAATCGATTTCAAAATTTTATCATGCAATATTTCCAGCGCTTTTACTACTTTTCTCGAGAACAAAAACTTAAACAGAAAAATAAGAGGGAATTTGAATTTAGATTATTTATTAATATACGGAAAAAATCTATACGTGATTTAAAATAAAATAAAAAAACATTGTCTTAAAATTTTTTATTTAACTTAAGTGATTGTGAAATAAGTAAGGAAAAAAAAAACTCTCGCAGTATACATAGTTAAATTCGAATAAACAATTTTGTGGGTCTCCAACCCCCCCCCCCCTAAAAAAAAAGAGAAATTAAAGAAAAAAAAAAGGGGGAAGTCAGAGGAAATTGACCTAGATTTTTAGCAACAAAGACTTTTTTTAAGCATTTCGGATATGATGTCTTAATAATTAGGCACGCCTTTATATTTATTATTATTATATTGTCTTTACAATTACTTTTGTTATCATCTGCATGCAAAAATAATAGTACATTATACATTTTTTTTATGTTCACAGTCATAATTTCATTTGTACTTAATTTATGTCTCAGCAATTAGTAATATCATAGCAAACGCGGTAGCGTAAAAATGCAAACGTCTTTTTGGAAATTTCTGGCGAACCAGTTGACGTACGAGAGTAATTTTTATTTCAAAAGATAGAACTCGACGAGACGAATAAAATGATAACATTAAAAAATATATCGTAGTTTACTGTAGTTCTTTATTTAACTTTTAACGAAAAAATGAAGTCGTAAAATTCAACAAGCGATATCTAACGATCCTATGGACGGATTAACTACATTTTTGGTTTATTTTAATCCTTTTGGTAAAACTTAAAAGAGATTTTTTTTTTCATCTTTGTATGTTTGGCGATCGCTGAGAAAATCGAATTTGTGTCTTAAAGCTCCTATTGAACATTGTTTCTTGTTGTTGCTGTTGTAGTTTTTTTTTTTATTCATTGCCACCAAGTTTAAATAAATATAAATTTTTTTATGTATGTAACATAATTTATTCAAATTAAATAAATCACGTGATAAACATGGTTATATGTTTGTATTGCGAATCATTTAGTTTCAGTTCTTTGAATAAAGTTGTGAGCGCACTGTCATATTTTTCGTTCAACTCCTTGGTTTATTTTTCAGACATCATGCATTTTATATGGCAATGCAATAACTTTCTTAATTATCCTTATACAAGAATAAAATTTTGACAACAGCAAATATTTTGCTTTTCAAGATATAAAAAGTTCTTCTTCAGTTTTTATCAAAAAATTTAAATGACAAGTATTAAAAAATGCTCTGGTGAGCAACAAAAAAGGTTAATATGTTTTTAAGTATGAAAAAGTGTTTTACAAGCGCTTCTAACTGAGCATGAGAAAGGACAAGGAGTTCCGTCTTGGCTTCAGCTCACTGTCAATGCCAAATTTGAAAAAGTCATATTTGCGCTTTTTCCATACAGAAGAATTTTGCCTAAAAATTCCCATCTTTCTTTTTAGCAAAATTTTCAATCCTGCTTTACATGTGAACTGCACTGTTGATTCTGCAGTGCAACTGCACTACAAATCAGTTTTCTGTGCAGTTCTACGCTGCGGGAATGCTTGGTGGCACTGCAATGAACGTGATACGCTGCAGGAACTAAGCTTACATCTATTTCGCCTTGCATTCATGTTTAATTACGCTGCGTTTTTTCTGGCTATGTCTTTGTATTACACATTTTTATCGTAATTGTGACTAATTTCTTTTATATGGGAAAAGCGCAAATATGATTTTGTCAAATTTGGCATTGACAGTGAACTGCAGCCAAGACGAGACCCCTTGTCCTCTCTCATACTCAATTAGAAGCACTTGTCAAACACTTTTTCATGCTTAAAAACATATTAACCTTTTTGTTGCTCACCAGAGCATTTTTTAATACTTTAAATAGATTATTAAACATTTCCAACACATTCAGAATACTGTAATAAGACTTCTCATTTTAATAAAATGATAGATGATGTCTATCAGTCCAGTTTGGAAAACATATAACACATTTGAAAACTTCAATTTCAGGAATTACCAACTGTAATCGAAAATGTATTATTATTATTTTGTAAAACCCCACATATAATGTAAAGTTTTCCATACATACTACATGATATGCAAAAATATTATTCAGTTAGGAAACAAGTATCACAGTTGAATATTCCCTTTCAGAACTTCCCCTCAATAAACGAAATACAATCGGACTATTTTGTTCAACCCTGTATATGAATTTATGGTACTACTCTGTTATCCCGTCGATCAATTTCGCCAAATTATACAAGTTGCCAAACTAATAGCCAAATTATGCATATGACATAATTTTTATTTTAAAAAACGAAAAAACAAATAATTAATAGAATATTAATAAAAATATTAATAAAAATTCGAAATAAAAATTACTTAATGACATTTTAAACACGTGAATCGTATTGAATGTGACATTCACGATCATCCATTATTGGCATTTAATCTTATAGTTTGGCGATAATTTTTTGGTCGACGGGATAACCTACTAAAACCGAATTTATCAACACTAAATAACATTTTTTTCTTTTTTTTTAAATCTAGGATTTAGATATTCTTTACATTTTTTCGTAGTCACAGTCACACATGTCTTCTATGTTGTGCAGTCGTGAAAGAAAAAAGCAAATAATTGAAAAAGATCCGGATGATTAATGTTAAGTCTATGGGGCTATCTCATTCAAATTTTTAGCACTTTCAAACAAAGTTGAAAAGTTTTTAAGCATTCGATTTGTCTGTTCGTCTGGCCATCTGTCCGTGCTCTAACTCTCGTAAATATACTCGGATTGCCATGAAATTTTTGGACGCTATTTAGGTTTACCCTAGCACGAACCCTATTGAAAATGAAGTTTCTAACATGATTAATTTACTTACAGGGAAAGTCAAAAGTTTTCCATTACATTACGGCCTATGGGGCAAAATCGTTTTAAATTAATTTTAACGTTTATAACACCTTCCAAAAGTGTGAAAAGTGCTTATGCATTGTTTGAAAAGTGCTCATGCATTCGGTTTGTCTGTCCGTCTGTCCGTTCTCTGATACCTGTAAATATACTCGAATTGTCCTGAAATTTTTGTATGTTATTGACGTTTACCTTAGCACGAGCCTATTGAAAATGAAGTTTCTACCATGATTAGTTTATTTATAGGGAGAGTCAAAATTTTCCATTACATTATGGCCTATGGGGAAAATCGTTTCAAAGGCGTTTTAAAGATGTTACACCCTGTCAAACATATTAAAATTTACATGCATTTAAGAGGTGCACTAAAATATGCATTCTATAAAATATGCGGTGAAAATATAGCTATTATTCCTTTACAGGGCCACACAAAAGAATTTCATTGGATAATGGTAAAGGGGGGTGGGAATAGTGTGCGTCATTTTAAAAATATATTAATCTGTTTCATGTATAACAAAATTGATATATGTAACTGAGGCTTAATATAAATTATACGATACTGTCGTGTATAATATGAAGTACATAGCATTTACAGGGACACACAAAAGATTTCAAATAGTATATTCCTTCCGACGGACTGTATATGTTTCCGATGATGGCTGATGGATGGATGTAATACATTTTAATTATTATATACGCATTTAAGTTTCACTAAATCTTTGTACATTATAAGGGTGTGTATAAATGTTATAGTTGATATACAGGGCTATCCAAAAGAGGTCGCCAACGTTACTGAGTGTGAGCGTAAATTACTTAAAGGTGGCTCTTAAATAAGGCATACATTTTTACGCTGAACTGCATTCAATTTACAAAGAAATGTTTGCAGAATATAGATAAAATGTTATACAGGGTCATGCAAAGAATTATGTACATGGACATCTATGAATGATAATTTATAACAATGTGATTTCAGTTGTTTTAAGAGTGTTTTAGTTTAAAATGAATTTTAGCTTCTTACCGACGACGTGTAATAAAGGTACAAGGTAAACTACAAGGCTGAACAACAGTTTTCAAGTATGCTTCCCATTTATTAGTACAAATTGCTCAAAATAAAAAATTAAGCTTTTTTTTGCTAAACTAAATTTTACCATTTTATAATATGTATATCAACTGACAGATCAAATACAGGGATGTTCAAAAGTATTGGAATGCATATTTGGCTATATACTCTTATTTCCCTAATTAACGAAGTTTTGTTAAAGATTTCATGAAGTGTTCGAAAGTGCTTCATAATCTATGCTAAATGCATGATTTTTCTTACTTGTAATATTTTATATTTTTGAACTTTTTTTTTTTTTTTTTTTTTTTTTTTTTTTTTTTTTTTTGCATAGGATAGCTGAAAGCGGCTAATTTTAAGGCTAGTTTTTAATTTTTCGATTTCGATTATATTTGTTTTATAATAGGATAATTTTAATCTCTGAACTGGTTCCGAAAATTAAAATAAATTAAAAAAATAAAATAAAGTAAATCCAAAATCTTAAAAATAAAAACTAGCCTTAAAACTAACCGTCCTCAGCAACCCTAATCTTAAGCCTAAGGGGGCGTTATTTTCAAATATCACGCTCAAATTTTAATATTTTTTTAACTTTTTATTTATTTATTTAGTTTGCATAGAATAAATAAGGACGGTTAATTTTAAGGCTAGATTTTACTTTTTCTGTTTTGGTTTCAGATTAAAAAAAAAAAAAAAAAAAAAAAAAAAAAAATACATATATTTTTTAGCTTTCGGAACTGGTTCTAAAATTGAAACTATCAAAAATAAATAAATAAATAAATAAATAAACCAAAATCGAAAAGTAAAAACTAGTCATCCTGAGCTATTCTATGAAAAAAATTTTTTTTCAAAAATATTGAAATTTGAGTGAGTTATTTGAAAATAACGTCCCCATAGACTTAACATTATCATTCGGGTCTTTTTGAGTGACTAGTGTGGGCTCTTAGCTCTGCAACAAATTAGAGAAATTTTAGAAGAAGAAGAAATTTTGTTCAGGGAATAATATACAAATCAAAACGAACCCAAACTTTGTTTTTTTTTTTTTTTCAATAGTAATACCCGAGTTTGACACTATAAATAAATTCTACGTTTTTTAATTAGCATCAATAAATATTTCAATGAAATTCATAGGATTAGTTTCAGAGAAATTAATTATTTTAAAATGATTTTATTATAAAAGGATGAGGCATTTCCACAATTTCCCAATTTGAAATTGATATTGATTTTTGAGTATTGGATTCGTAAAAATTTTCGATTTCCGGTTTTTGACGGATTTACGCTTTATAGGGGGTCAGAGATACCAAAAAACATGTTTTTACAAAATGCCTGTCGGTGAGTCTATCTGTCTATATGTGACGTTAATTTTGTGGGAGAACTAATGCACGGAATTTAATAAAAATTTACATTCAGTTAGTCCTTGACATGAATTGATTTTTTTTTACCTTTTGATGTAAATAGACCAATAGAGGGCGTTGCTATGCTACATTTTTTGCGATTCCTGTAATAACCCTACCAGCCATAAAGCCACCTCTAAACAACGACAACCTCCGAATACCGGACACATGTTGATGGAACTAAACACGTTCCGTTGAATTAACATTAGTACGAACCTCTAAATAAGAAATTCTGAACAACAGCCACTCAAAAGTTTCGATAAAAAAATTAAATCTCATGGTACCATTTCATATTTATTTGCAAACCGAAACGTGAAGCAAATTAACCTTGATATGTCAACAAGTAGAAAGTGAAGGCATTAATATTGATGGTAAAAATTTAGGTAATATTCATAAAACGGCAGACATAATTAATACAAAAGCCAGTGAGTTTGTATTTTTAGACAAAGATTTGGAAGTTACTACTACAATTGATTCCATACAGGGAATGATGGAAGATAGAACAGAGAAAGAGGAAATCGATTATAGAATCACTCAAAATTTCCAACATTAACGCATATATTAAAGTTTTAATGAACCTGCGTGAAATTCGCAATTTCGCATTAAATCATAATAATGATGAGTTGTTCAACAAAACAAACTATAATGTTATTTCTTTCTAGTAATATTTTGCAACTTCATATTACTGATTTTTTTTTTAAAAATGTAATAAAACAATGAGGATTAATTAAAATTATTTTGCGCATTTCGATTTTTTTTTTTTTTTTCTTTTTTTAGGAAACTTCTGAATAACACCCACCTCCTCTGAAAAGTGGTCACTGTTCACCGGTCTCACGGGTAACCGTTATTCAGAGGTTACACTATATATTTACAGTATTTGACATGATGCGATCAAGTGCACTTCATTACCTCGAATCTTTATGAAAATAATATTGCTGTTCAGGTTCAGTTATTGTCACATCTGGAATCATTCCAAAAAGAAACTGTTGTTTGATATTCAGAGTAAAGGAAATTGCTACTTATGCTAAGTTACAAACGTTTGAGCTTGTTTTAAAGCTGAAGAATGTAAAAAAAAAAAAAAAATGATCATAAGCCTCTACATATGTTATTATATATATATTAATAAGAGCTTCTCTTAAAAATAAATGTGCGATAAAGAAATTTCGACGATAAAATAAGGAAAATATTCAGGAATGGACATCAAAAACCCATGCATGCAGATTTTAAAAATATTTCCAATAATATCTTCGTTTACGTATAACCAGTGTTTCAAAATAAATGTAATAAACAATCAGGGTTGATATTTTATGTTCATCATGTTATATTCATTTTACGTTCTTATTTTATAATTCATTTTTAAATTCAATTTTGCTCTCAAACGCATTTACTTGGCAGTTTTTCTGTTTTAGGAACTATATAATGTGCCGTATCGGTTGATTTTTTTTTTTTTTTTTTTTTTTTTTTTTTTTTTTTTTTTTAATATATAAAATCAGAATATATTTCAAAAATGCTGTCAAAGTGGTCATTTGAGCCAAATTTAGCTTAAGATGATTCTGATATAACCGGCCCGGCTCTTACAGGAAAATGAAATTAAAGTTTCCTCAAAAGCAGTTAAATAAAATTGTTAAACTGTTTATTTCTCAAATTATACTTTATTTTTTGATGTTGAAATGAGTCCTTAACGAAATCTACCTCCGCCTGTAGGCCAAGCCAACAGGGATTTTTACATTAACAAAGTAGTCAAAATATAGTCTTCTAAATATGAATATTATACATTAAGTTATTCAAGTATATCAATATCCAACATCATCCACTCACTGTAAAGAAAATAAATTTGGTCTTAAAAACAAATCTTTAAAGTAACGTCTTTAAAAATGTTGCAAGTTTTTTTTTTTTTTTTTTTTTTTTTTTTTTTTTTTTTTAACGGAACAGTTGCATTGTACTGACAATAAAAACACCTGTGGCCATTTACTCGTATATGTACTTTTAAGTTATACATTATAATTAAACAAAGATGCATGGAATGTGTTTGTTAAATATCAAAAGGCGATCTAAAATTTTGGAAACATTACTAAATGCATTAATCATTGAAAAGGTATCCTAGCTACCGAACTTTCATTGCATTCCTTAATATCTAATCACACCACATGTTGGAGAATTTCACAGATTGAAGAGAATCAATTTAAAGCTATTAGTAAAACACTAAAACGGGTAAAAGGCAACATTTTAAAACACCTCAACTAAAAAAACCCCCAAAAATGGATAGATAAGCATTGATTTCCGAACCCTCTCCCCCAACGGATGAGTCAATTTTTCTTCAATTCTCTGAAATATTTTGATGGTTTTAACATAATTTAGGATCTACATGTATTTATTGCCTATTTATTTTATTTTCTACTTATTAACATATGTAAAAAAAAATGCGATTGTGTTAGGATCTTTTCGTATGGGGAAAAATTCGAATTGGGGTTAGAGGTCTGCACGGGCCGGGCCGGCAGAATCAGAATAGTTTTCTCAACGGGCCGGGCCGGCAAAAAAATTGAACGGGCCATACGGGCCGGGCCGGGCCGATAAAAAAATTTTCGGGCCTGCCGGCTCGTTCTGAAGATTTAAGCAGAACTGATAAAATATGATCTATTTTCAACGCAAATGGTTTTAACGAGAATAAACATAAATGTGCGTCACGAGCCATATACTAGCTTGACAGCATCAATACACAAATGTAAATTGTACAGTGTGAGATCGGCATCGGACAGTTAAATTGTGTGTAACCCGTTTTAATATTTTTTTAGCTGACTCATACCGGGCCGAGATCAAGCTTGCATTATTTTTCTACATATAGACTTGATGGACCGGAACAAGACTTAATTGTTCTCAAGAACTTTAGGGCAGACAACATGATTTGTAAAATTATTAACAGCGATAAAGAACTTATGTTAGATTAATCTTTGGATATATACTTCTTGATGGTTTTTAAATTAATTTCTCAATAACGCAAAAGTTTGATGGTTTTTAAATTAATTTCTCAATAACGCAAAAGTTTGACACATTTTTAGATTAATTTTTAATTGTAAACATATAAAAGTGATAAGCCTGACTATTGAAGGCATTTGGAATCGAATAGCATTTTTCATTTTTGATTAATAAAATACTTGCATAAATTTGTTCAGATACAATAGTTTCTCAAATGGTTGCAGGTTTTTCTCCCTTCCCATGCTATCGCTTCCGAAAATTCTATTGAAAATGCTAACTATAACAATAATTTATGTTCGTTTGCGTTACTGAGAAAAAAATGAATTTAGAAATGTATCAGAAAGGCGCATATTTGAGTTAACAAATGAATTTGGATTTAAAATCTTTAATAAAATGATATAGAAATATTTTTATAAATCTTCTTTTATTAAACAGCTTCAAAAGTTATGATGTTTTTAACTTTCTTTCTTTTTTCTTTTATTCTAAGCCATATTAATTTTTTGATGAATCTTTATTTGATTGTTAAAAAACTAAGAATCTTAGTAATCACTAATTTTGCTAATGTGTATTTCCTGTAAAATATACTGTAAAATCATTCCATAGATATGTATGCAGTATTCTTTAAAGAAATCTCAATTATATGAAAAAAAATCTGAATTTTTTAGAAATCGTAGAAATTGTAACGGGCCAAAACGGGCCGGGCCGGGCCTGTTTTCACTGATTTCTGTACGGGCCGGGCCGGGCCTAAAATATAAAAATTTAAACGGGCCGGGCCCGGGCCTGTAAATTCCGGCCCTTGCAGACCTCTAATTGGTGTATTTAAAATCAGCTAAATATAAACTTAATGCTTCTGATCTTGTATAAGATCATTTAAGAGAATTTCAAACAATGCGATCAATTAAAGAGATAGTAAATATTACAGATCCTAAATTGTACTGTAACAATCAAAACATCTTAGAAAAAATAGCTTTTCTGTACAGCCTTAGAGCCAAAAATCACTGTTTATTTACCCTCTGACTTAATAATAATAATTTTTATATTCTTTAAAACTGAAGTTTTCTGAAAGTAGTAAGATATTAAGTTGAATACCGGATTTTTAAACGTTTTTCAATATATAGTTGAAAAGTATTTATAAATTCAGTTTGTCTGTCTATCGACTTTCCGTATTCTGTGCTCTAATTCTCGTAAGCATATTAGGATTTCCATGTAATTTTTATAAATTATTGATATTTACTACTAAAATATTCTGCATTGAAAATAAAGTGTTTAGCATGTTTACAGATATACACAAAAGTATTCCGCTACATTATGTGTATGATGTGTACTATGATCTATTTAGATGAGGGGGGGGGCATGTGAGGGGATCATCTGATGTGCATTTTATTGATAATTAAATTATAGGGAATAATTCATCAGGATTGATTTTCATTTTAAAATACAAAACCACACAAATTCGAAAGCGTACGCTGCCGAAAGAAATAGGGCACCTACTCTAGATTCACTTGAGACTTTCATTTTAAAAATATAAAACAATACAAATTCGAGAATGTACACTGCCGAAGTCGATGGGCCCGTGACTTTAAGCTCGTTTGCATTTTTTTATTTTTATTTTTATTTTTTTTAAAGTATAAAATACAAATTCAAAGAAGTACGTTGTTGGAGGCAATGACTCGATTGTACGTTGATTTAAATGTATTATAAAATCTTACAAATTCGAAAGTATGCGCTATCGAAGGTCGTGGTCCCCCCCCCCCCCCCCCTCTTCAATTACACACTAATTTTGGTTCGTTTAAAAATAGGAATTCGAGGGTATACTCTGCCAAAGGCAATGTGGCCTCGATTCTGGGCTCTTTTTGATAGGTTTTCCTTTTTAAATATAAATCGATACAAATTCGACGATCTACTTTGACAAAATGGTTCCCCAATTCTAGGTCCTTTAAAGTATAAAATCATACAAACTCGAAAGTAAGACTTGACGAAGGCAGTGGAGATCCCCAATTCTAGGTTTGTTTAAAAATATAAAATCTTATAAATACGAGTGTGTGTGAATATGCTGCCGATGGCAATGGAACCTTAGAGACTGTAATGCTAACCTCGAGATTGCATGCTGATAAAGGCAGTGCCCGAATCCTTACCCCAATTTTAGGATCATTTAACTATAGAAATACGAGGGTATGAGGTACCAAAAGTAAATGAGCCTCGACTCTTGGTTCGTTTGGATAGACTTTCATTTTAAAATATAAAACAATTCGAATTCTAAGGTCTACATATAGACAAAATAGAGCCCTAATTCTATATTCGTTTACCATATAAACGTACACAAACTCGATAGTGAATATTGTCGAAGGCAGTCTAGGCAGTCTAGTCATAAGTCTAAGTTTATTTAAATATAAAAAATCTTATGAATTCACGTGTATATACGCTGTCGAAGGCAATAGAACCCTGTCTGTAGGTTCATTTGGATATATTTTCACATATGTATGCATTTTCGGAATGCTAAATGCTTGGACAGGCAAGTACTACCTCAACTTCAAAGAAAGGAGTTATTTTTTAAATTATAAGGTGATGATTCAGGTATTATTTATCTGTCTCAGTTGCGTTAAAAATCGACGTTTTTGACCGAAACTCAGTTTTTCTTCCACGAAATAATCTAGAAAAAAAAATCCACTCAAATTGTATTTTTGTAAGATTTAATAATAGCATGTACCAAAGAAGATAGATAGATTTCTTCACTAAACGTAGGGATGACAAAGTATGTTAAAATGTATGTAAATTGGACAGATAAAAAAAAAAAAAGAATTTTAAACAAATACTGACTTTTGAATAAATTGTGATTTTTTTCCAATAATTTTATTGAATATTACATGTGATATTTTTGAAAGCTTTCATCAATAGATGTAATACATAGAAAGTTTATTCAAATTAAAAAGAAGTTATGTTACGAGTTTTATTTTATTTCGATTTCTGTTTATTTGTTAGGAAAAAAAAAAAAAAAAACTCCACCAAACAAATAAAAATCATTAATTTTTAAAAGTACATTGTTGTATATGTACATGAGTTCTAAGAAAAATTCTATCCGATAAGTTTCGAAATTCAAAAATCCATTTTGACGAGAGACTTAAAAGTTCATAAAAATACTGATTATTTTAACTGATAATTATTATCTATAGTTAACGACATAATGTCGCATTGCATTATAAGAGAAATGCTAAAAGCTTATCAATGAAACATCTTCGTGTATAAAATATCATGAGATAATTTATTATCGAATGAGCATTACACAACTGTCTCAGTTTTAGACAATAAGAATAATTTTTTTCTGGCTTTATCGAATTCTCCAAATTCATTCAAAATTTATGTTTTCATTTCTAGAACCGAACTAACTGATCATGGATTCCAACGAATTTCGAAGGTGTGCAAAGGAATGCGTTGATTTTGTAGCGGATTACTTGGATAGAATTCGTGAAAGGCCAGTCTTACCTGATGTACAACCCGGATATATGCGAGAATTGTTACCCGATTCGGCACCTGAGATGCCAGAACAATTCAAAGCATTACTGCATGATGTGGAAAGAGTCATTATGCCAGGGGTAAGTAAAGAATGTAATGTTTTTATCTGATTTTCTTATAAATTGATTATTATATTTCTATTTTTTTAAATTTAACAGGAAAAAAATCCTTTCAAAAATATGACGTATTAAACACTGTTACAAGAATTACACTGTAATACGATGTTTAGGACGTGAAAATAATTTTCAATAAATTGTTAAGCTATTACTTAAATAAAAAAACATTGTATCTATGTAAATTTCTCGGATTTATCATTGGCGTAAATTTCTATAAATGCCATAATTAAAGAAATATGTAATTCCAAATTGAATCATAGAGCAGTATAGTGTTTGAATTTATTTTTTATCGCAATTATAGTACCTCCTGCTGGTAAAATTTTATCAAATTAATGGAAAACCTTCTTGCCGTTACCAAAACATTACTCAAAAAATTTGGTTCAGTTTCATGCATAACTTCATAAATTTATTGATGGTACAGTAATGAAAATGGTGTAGACGTCGCTAGTACAGCGCCTCCTTCTGGCGAATTTTTTTCAAATTCAGAAGGGACCTACTGGCTATATCCAGAAACATACACAAACAAATTTGTTCAATTCTATGCGCAATTTCATGCAGTTTTCAATGGTACACTATTGAAAATAGCACAAAAATTGCTATTACAGCATCCCCTTTGGGCGGAATGTTTCTAAACTGAAGGAGGACCTGCTTGCCATAGCTGAAAACCTACACAAAAAATTTGGTGTCATATAAAATTCATATACTTTTTTATGGTACACTGGCGACACACGGACATATGGACAGACAGACATTTTGTATAAACATGTTTTTGGGGATATCTGAATCCTAAAACGTGTAAATCCTTCGAAAACTGGAACCAAAAAAAAATTTGATTATAATGCTTTCTTCTATTGAAGATAGAAAAAAGTAAAAAACTGAGGTAAATGTCGTCTTATGAAATTATTTTTCTGAAAATGTCGCTAACGTTTATGTTGATTCTCTCCTTTTTTATGACCTACCGAATATTTTTATTCCCTTTATTTCTTGCTCTTATCCAAACTATAAACATTATAGGCTAGTGACGTAGGCATCACCAGAAGCAGTGGCATCTGTCGTTATGATGAATGGCTATGCGATCTTAGCATTGAAGCTACTTTGCGATAGGCGTTATGAATTACTTCCGTTTGGATAAGTATTTCCGGTTGGAATGTTTAAGATTTAATACTTTTATGTTATTTATATAGAATGAAAATTTAATAATCTGGAATAATGTCCTTTAATGAAATATTAATAAAATATAATGTAATAAAATATTACATTATGAAAAATAATAATACTGTAAAACACCTTTAATTTTGCAAAAAAACGAGAACTACATCGTATACCAGGAAACAGGATTACCTTTAAATAATAATAATAAAAAATAATAATTCAATAAAATGAATAGTGTTGTCATACTTTTTTATGGTTTTAGAAATTTGCAATAAATTGTTTTGCTGTAGACAGTCATTTGCATGCTGTCAGATTTAAAATCTGTTATTAACATTGAAATGCCGACTTAGAACTATTTAAATGTAAACTTCAAACATTTCAATAAAATGTAAATTTCAACGTTGTTTTAAATTCATAATAACAAGAAGAATAAATCAAGAAAATTATACAGGGAGGACTAAATATCCTTGTCACATTTTAAAATTCAAAGAAAAATAAATTGAAATATGCATAGAAGAATGTAGTTTAAATGGAAATAGGTGTTAAAATTTTTTAAGCATATAAAAAATAACTCTAAAATGTTTTCAAAGATGGCGCCTTCAAATCTTAAAAAAGAAACCTATGAATTGCTTAAAATAAGCTATTACAAACTATTAAGGGTGTATTCAAACAAACGCTTTTTTACCTTCAACAGTTCGAAATTTTTCGATACAATTTCAGACGCATTTTTAAAAGTAGAAACATGAAACTTGCTGAGGGGATTCTTGAAGGGACGTATGAGGTGCCGTGTGATGTCTTTTTACGCTCAATTCATTAGAATTTGAGTTATAAACAATTACCTTATCAGTATGACCCTTTTGTTTTCGTTCCCAGATCTCCCGCTTGGGAAAAATCGGTTCGAAATGCCGTTTTTGATTGCTTTTTTTTTTTTTTTTTTTTTTGCAATATTTTCTGCATTTATCAAAGAATTGACAATCACGGCACCTTGTGTACTTTCCAAATAAGAGATTTTGAAGGTTTGGTGTATTTTAGTGCAAAAATGAATTCAAAAATAAATTGGAAAATAAGCAGTTTAAATCGAAATACACCCTTAAATTCGTACAGTAAATTGAAATAAGATAAAATGCCACATCAAACGATTACTATTCCTTTTTTTTTTTTTTTTTTTTTTTTTCACTGAGACTATTAGACAGTTAAAATGTTTGTGGGGCTCTCTCTCTTTATTTCTTCTTTTGGCGACTATGCAATGTAATACGATGTACTACCATCTTTCAAAGTGTATAATGAAATTGAATACCTTTTGGATTCGATTCATGCTGCAAAGAGTGTATACATTAAAATACTGTAGAAAATTGCACAAAATAAAAGAGTCTGTGATTTCTTGTGTTTGATGCTTTTTCTCAGCTTTGAAGGTATAGTTCCATTTATGGACAATATTTTGAACTAAATTTTTGTTTAAACAAAATTTCGACCATGAGAAATATTTTCGTCCAAACCGCATACATTTACTTAATTTTTTATTCATTTCCAAAATGCCTCAATGAGTTTTGGTCCAACGATACATTTCCAAATGAATGTTGCAGTTCAGTTAAGTTGTAAATTTCCATGAGCGCGAAAAACGTCTCGACCAGGCTTTGAGCCAAGGATCTCTTGTCTAAAGCCACCAATTCTCTATTTACTAAGCCATCCTGGTCGAATCTGGAGGCTCTAATTCACCAAGTTATCTTTAGGATAACAGTATCTGGCCTGATAACTCAATTAGCTCAACAGGATTAATCGTAGCTTATGAAGCTCAGAGTAAACACAGGATGTGTAGTTGTATTAGATTAATTTTTAGCACAATTATTCATTTGATAAATAAATCTAGTAAATAATTGATAAATATAATTAACTTTATTTAACATTTTCCACTCTCGCCAAAATGAGGGAAAAACCAATTTATGATTTTTTCCATTGTTTCGAATAATATTTGGAGCTTTAATTGCTTGCTAAAATTATTATTATTATAGGAAAATTACATTTTTTACTTATTTATAAATATGCATAAATACGAAATTCATGTGGTATTATTTAGCTAAATTATATAAATATTGAAATGATATAGTTTAAATACATTCTAATTAAATTTTTACATATTTATCATAAGTTTATCGTAAATCTATTACAATTTATTGAAGTTAAATTGTAAGACATTTTTGTCTTTTTTCATGTGATTATCAACAGCTGGCATGCAGCTTTTTCTCTCTCTTCGGATCGCCCACATTGAATTTCTAGATTGTTATCATCATCCTCATTGCCCATCACATTTGATTCTAAAGCCTGAAGAACCTCTGGTTCACATAAGCTTTCTTCATCAAGTTCCTTTGGATATAATGGAGAAGTGAAGCATGTTGTCTGTTACACTGGACTCAAACTGAGGAGCATTGCAGCCTTAATTTTCTACACCCACAGTTCACGCCACATCTTTTCTTGCAATTACTGAAAACTGTACCGAATGGTTCTTTTGGTGCTGAAGGATGGGTTCCAGGATTTCGTTTTATACTATCCATCCTCATTCCCCGTCTTCTAAATCTTTCCCTAACCAAGATTGGATCTGATAGCACACATGATAGTTACCTTGATAAGCTGCTGCACTAGTAATTGGAAGAGATGATAACTACGCCGGTTTGTTGAATCTTGTTGATTTAATGAAATGAGTACCTGAAATTTTCTGATTTTGGAGTATTATACATTGCTAGAAGAAGAAGTATTCCAGTTTCAAGTAATATTTTTGGAATGCTGTTTTCTTTGTGAAATAATTGAGCTTATATTTTTATAAATTGAAATACTTTATGAAAATTTTTATAATTAGCAGTTTTCCTTTTTAAAATAGCGCAGATGTTACATCGCAATCATCGAAGGCGTTCAAAAATAAAGTATGTTCTTTAGAATGAGGATATTTGTCGGAATTTGTAAACAAATACATTCAGTCTACATTGCTTTCCCATATCTTTTCTTTCTTTTCTTTTTTTTTTTTTTAATTTCTTGTTGATGAGATTTGGTTTGTTCATTTAAGATGCCACACGTGTCCCTTAAAAAAACTCGGGTAACAATGTTGAGACTATGGAGGCGGTTTTTTTTTTCAAATATCTAGTTCAAATCTTAATATTATTACATGATCTTTTTCACATAAGATGACTGAAGACGATCTACAACGGGTTAGTTTTTATCTTTTCGATTTTGGTTACATATTTTTTGTATTAAGATAGTTTCAATTTCAGAACCGGCTCTAACCGGTTCCGAAAGTTAAAGTTATTTTTTAAGAAAAATCTGAAACCGAAATCGAAAAAATAGAATTTAGCCCGGTTGTAGATCGTTCTCAGCTATCTTATGCGAAAAAAAAAAAAATCGTGTAATAATATTAAGATTTGAGCTAGATATTTGAAAGCAACGCCTCCATAGACTTAACATTATTATCTGGGACTTTTTGAGTGACTCGAGTGGGCTCTTAAAAGAACAGATTAATATCTTCTCCAACGATGACTTCACTCCTTTGATGTTCAAATTCTACAACGGCTGCTTCGATGATGAGGTATTTTCTTGTCTGATTGACACAATCATTTTTACATCAAAACAAAATTCATAAAATATTGAAAGATCATCTGTCCTTCCAGTGGCGCCAACTTATATGGGCCCGTGGGGCCCGAGCCCACCCAATAATTTTGAATCATAACGTACCCAATTTTCATTGTCCTAGTTAATTATTTCATTTTTATTTTATTAGTCATTTTTTTCCTTAGAATACAATTTATTTTGCTAATGACCATGTTTTTAATTCTCCGACTAACGCCCATAAATCACAAATGATTGAAATGTTTTCCTTCCATGTTTAACTTTCGTCTAATTTAGTTTGTAGTCATGTTCATGATATCACAACGTTACAATAAATATCAGTGTCTTTATAAGGGAGAACGTATAAGAATATAATTTAATAAAATTGCTACTTTATAAAACATGATAGCTTGACTTAAGATTCTTATCTTTCACCATGCGTTAAGCCTTCAAAGAAAAATAAACTGGTCACACCTTTTTACAAAAATATTTTTGAGCCCACCCAATATTTTTTAAAAGATGGCGCCACTGAGTACTTCTAAGATGTATATCCAAGAACTTACATTGCTCGAAAAATAAATTCTCTTTACTACTTAAAAAGCAACAAAAATGTAATTATAATGTAGTATTTAAATTATTTAATTCTAAAATTATGTTATTCATATAGATTAACTAAATATTATTATTCAGATGTCTTATTTAAGAATAACATTCGTAAATAAGTAAATACATTAAGTTTCTTAATAATTTAAATATTTTTAGTAAATAATTAATTATATAATCTGTACAATGCATTTGATTGCGCAATTGACATAGCTTTACTCGTGAGTGCAATCAAAATGTAATGTTGCAATCTGTTAGCTATTTTTCTAGATCCACTTTTGTAAAAATCTCAAAAGCATTGCTTTAAAATTCTGAAAATGATCGTCGATAGAATAAACTCAAAATCCGTTGTTCCCAAAATGAAGCGAAAAGATGAGCGGCTGTATCTAAATATAATAGCACGTGCAATATTGTGTATGAAAATATTTTAAAGAATTTTTAAGCTATACCCTTACCTTCAAATAAAAAGATACTTTCAATGAAATTACTGGAGGAAAAACAATACAAGAAAAACATTCCCCCCCCCCCTTAATTTAGAGGATGCTTGTTGTTAATCTCTGACCTTCCATCGAGCAATTAAAATTATATAATTAAAATTATTTTTACTATTCTTTAATTTTGTCTAAAAACAAACATTATTAACACTTTATAATATTATCTGACAATCAATGGAAAATCTTTTTAGCATTATTAATTAAATTGACGCTGCATTGTTTTGTTTTGTTAAAGGGTCATAAAAATATCTTTTATTCCTTATAGACTTAATAATCTGTTGTTCATTGCTCTTTTTAACACTTCACCGCAGCCTTTCAATCACATTAATGTATTCTTGGAGTTTCCTAGCAACAGAATGAAAGTGTTCCCATCCTCATCGACACAGAGTTCGAAAGAGAGAGAGAGAACAAGAGAGGGAATTTTATCAAGGGATTCTTCGGATATATTCTTAAAACTATTTTTTGAATTTTTATTTTAATGTGGCGAAAAAAAATCAAAACCTAATCTCTTTCCACTTTTATTGTGGGAAGATTCAGTTTAATATATTTATAAAAGTAAATTCAGAAATAAATGAAGTGCAAATAAATCAAAAAAATCCTTGATATGTTGGTGTGAATCATTTATAGATATAAAAGTATTAAACTTTTCACCAGTTTCGGCTCACAGGTGAAGTGTAGATCATCAGAGATATAAAGTAATTTTACATTTCCGACGACGCCATGCATGTGTGCAGAAAATGCCGAAGATTTTAATGTTTTTATATCTATAATAAATTCTTTACACCAATATAGCAAAGATTTGAGATTTATTTGCATTTCACTTATTTATTCAGTTATAATCTATGGTGTAATATTCCAAAATTATCCGTAGTTAAAAAGTCTTGAAATTTCGTTTAAAGTTTGATTAAAATACAGTTAGTTTTGTAGTTTTAACTGGATTGGTTGAAGAATCCTCCTCTTTAAAAATCATTCAGCTGTTTTTATATTAAGTATTGTTCCTTGTGATTTCGTTCATTTGAAATTTAAAGAAAAACCAAAACCCAACCTTCAATCAAATTTTGTCCTGCTTCTTCAAAATAAATAAATAAATTATTTATATATATATGTGTGTGTAATATTCTAGGTGCTATCGAATTCGAGCACGAATTCTGAGAGATGATTATCAATCGTTAAGAAAACACAAAATTACCATAAAACATGGGATCACAAGGCACGTTTAGTAGGTGAAAATCGCAAAACGAGACGTCCAGAGGACATCCAGCCTGATGAAGAGAGTGACCAAACAAATTCCAAAATCAGGCAGACGAAAAAGAAAAAACTCGTATGCGAATTTCCCAAGCATTTGAAGAAAATAAAGGTGACGAGCAAATATTAATTAGTAGGCACTACCGAATTCGCGGGGATAAAACTTCATTTAGGAACAACGTGGCAAAGTATAAGGGAAATGAATATAGGGATATATATCTGTACTGCCGAATTTACTGCCGAACAGGTGACAATGGATGCCTAGCAGAGACAATGTATCAAGAACAATACTATGTTTTTCGCACTATACTATTATCACGAACATATCAATGGCTGAGAGTGATGGAATTGTTCCAAATAAAGAGGCGTAATGCAGGGCAAGAACGCATGTAAGTACACCTATACCTAAAACAGAAAACCGAGTATTCCCGATGTTTGCCGTTTCTCGGTCGACTAGTAGATGATCTGTTGCAGCTAAATTGAATTCAGCAAGAAACGTATGGAAGGTTTTGTGTTCAGAAAACATGCAAACTTTTCACTTACTCCCAACTCCTACTCGATGGCCCACTTAAGACAGAGTTTGTACGGGGCCGTCGCGAAAGAAGTTTCTTCTCTATCTTTCCCTATCACATCACATGTAAGACCACGTGGGAATGGCATAGATTTATTTAATTCACTTTAAATAATGAGATAAAAGGAAATACTCATTGACTTAGGTTAATCCTTTATCCACTAATTAATCTTTTTAAAATGCTCATTAAAAAAATATATTCGTATAACAGAATATGTGATAGATTCAAATTATCGAAAAATACACACACAATATTAATGGTGATTGCTTCAGCCCGAGCATAAGCAAAGTTTTAATGAAGGTGAAGTGGTCTGTGAGGTGAAAAGTCAGATCTCTTGTATGACTCATTTCTCCTGCTTGGGATTTCGAATCAGGCCCGTTAGAGAAGAAACTTGTCTCGCGACGGCCCCGGTTTGTACGCTGGATGATTGATGCTACACAGTATTGTTTTGTTTTCAGATAAAGTCGGCTTTACGAGAAAGGGAGTGGTCAACATGTAGTCGTTCGAAACTCCCCACAGGAGCGTCTCGTCGAAAGTGTAACACAGGTTCGGTATTAATATCTAGTCATGGATTCTCGGAGGTCAACTGTTGGAATCGTACTTTCTGCCCAAATGTCTAAATGGCACAAATTACCTTGTTTTCCTAAAGTACGCCCTCCCGCATTTATATAGAGAATACTAGCCACTATGTGACAGGATATGTAGTTCATCCATGATGGTGCACCTGCTCATTGTGCAATTGCGGTGCAGAACCACATTGATATTTCTCATCCCGGGAGGTGGATTGGACGTGATAGACCTGTTGTTTGGCTTCCACGCTCCCCGGACCTCAATCATTTAGATTTCTTCTTCTAGGTCCGTTGAAATCGGTTATTTATCAAAGGCTTCTGTATACACAGGAGGATGTGGCGGCACACTTTGTCTTCGCGTCAGCAAATATCATCAGAACACCGGGTGTGTTTGAAGGATCCGTCAATCCTTCGTTCTTCGGTATCTGTTGTGCAATGATGTTCGTGGCCGTCACTTCGAACAGTTCCTATAAAAAAAGTCTCGCCGTCCCCTTTCTGATGCCGAACTATAATGCCTTGTAATACTCTTTTACATCAAATAAATCTTTTTTTTACTTATCGTTAGTACTTTTTGTTCTACTCGATGCCATAACCTTAATGGCTCTTGTTGTAATTTTCTCGCACTAAACGTGGTTTACGACTATATATTCTATGGCAATTTTTCATCCTCTTATTCATTTTATCATCTCTCTGAATTTGATCAAATTTTGTGACATCCTGTAAGTAATTTTTTCTATTATAATAATTGATTCATTTCATTACTTATCTTTCATCGAGTTGGAGGGTGTCTCTTTGCCAGTGCATCCTTAGTATCCTTTGAGAAAAGCCCAGTGTTTTGGTTGAAACCGTTGGAAAATTTTTAACTTCATTTTTGTGTTTAAACATCATGCATATTTTAAATGTCATTTAGATTTTAAACGTTTTATATCGTTCCCATTGTTCACTGTTTAGCAATCGTACAAATATTCTTGAGTTTAGCTCATTATTCATAAATAGATTTTATTATATTCTGTTTGAAATTGTCACTTAGTTAATGAACAAATTCATATCAATTTGTGTTATCCGTCACTCAAATTGTCATGAGGAAACTGTACTTGTAATAATTGTCTTGTTTTTGTTTGCAGATGACCCACTGGAACTCCCCACACTTCCATGCATATTTTCCTACAGCTAACTCTTATCCGAGCATGTGTGCCGATATCATCGCAAGCGCTCTAACTTGCATTGGATTCACATGGGTGAGCTCTATATTGCATACTTCTTCTGCCTTATATTTTCATGGGAATAGCATTTGTTTTAATAGTGTGAATATAAAAAAAAAAATGAAAAAAGGTTTAATTATAAAATATACATATAAATATTAGAATCGGCGTTGCATTGTTACAAGCTGCAATAAAGCTCAAAATAAGCTTTTAAAACGCAAAGCATCCTTTTCGTTTTTCAATAATTGCACAGAATGCAGGGCAAAAACTAAGCAGGACTTTGATTCATTTTATATGTCAGTTTAGTATTTTTATACGTTAGATTCATTTTTATATCTTAATTAGTTCATTTTTATATGCTGCTTTTATTTACATGTTAGTTTGGTGTTAGTTTAAAGCTATACATACAATTATGCAGTGTATGATTATTCATAAATGTGTCATATACAATTATAGTTCCTTGTTACATCGTTTGTTTTCGTATCGTCCAAAAAATTAAATAAGTTGTTGTCAGGTTCCTAGAAGACATCTGCCCTGAATTAGAAAGGAATGATATTTCCTTATCTGAATATTTTATGTATTGTGGGTTGTGTATCCGTGAAGCTCGAAATACCTTTCTTTCTTTTCTATAATAACGAATGACAGATGTTGACACAGGTGTGCAGATGACGCACTCGTTGATGAATGAAAGTGATGGCCGCGGGGCGTGCCTCAGCTGTCATCTAGCTATTGGAGTGATGTGTAAACAGGAGATGTCATGACTCAAGGTTGGAGTGCGGGATTGAACCAATGGAGGAGCTCTAAGGAGTCCTGCATGGGGGAAGGAAGATCTCTGAAGGTCAACTCTGGACGGAGAGGTTGGGGACAGTTCTCGCTTGGCGTTGAGACCGATAGGTCGCTCAGGGTTTGTGGTCCTGTTGGATAGTGTATATTTTGAGTGTGGGACAAGGCGTCCCGGTGGATAGTGTTATAGGCCGAGAAGTGAGGCCTAGTACCCTTGTGTATTGAGATTCTGCAGTAATCTCGGATAAAGCGTATCCAACGTGCGTTGAGTGTGAGGAAGAAAGTGTAAGTTGAACGGTACACAACCAACGTTTATTGTAGTTAATTTAATGTTGAACCGGATCATCTATATCCGAGTTGTAAGTGTAGATAGTTGTAAATATTGTTTCTTGTGTACATATCTATATCTTAAATAAACTGTTAGTTCAGTTCATTAACAGCGTCAGTGTTATTTTACCCAATCCTCACAGCAGGTGACCGATATCACCCATTAATATCGGTGGTGGCAGCTAAAACTACCTAGGACATTCTTCAAAGTTTTGTGGACTGAGAGGAGCGTCCGACAAATTGGTGGCAGCGTCGGGATAGAATCGCCTGAAACCAGTGACCAGCGAGCCGTGTTGCAGTCTGTTAATGCCACAGTATCCAGTGGAATTCTCGTGTGGTCGTGCCATATCGTCGAGTATGTGCTAAAGCATCGTGCCGGATCGTCGATTGTATGCTAAAGTGTCGTGCCGTATCGTCGAATGTGTGTAAAGTGTCGTGCCGTAGCGTCGAATGTGTGTAAAGTGTTGTGCCGTATCGTCGAGTATGTGCTAAAGTATCGTGCCGGATCGTCGAGTGTGTGATAAAGTATCGTGCCATATCGTCTAGTGTGGACTAAAGTGTTGTGCGTATCTTTATTAGAAAGAACTAAATTGAACTGTTGTGCCATATTACCGCTACATCGTGGAGCTACCTGTGATTAGAAAAGTAATCCACCAAAGAAAGTATAAGGTAAGGTGTTTTGATCATTCATTTCTTCTGACATCTCGAACCAAATTGTATTGTTGTATAATTAATAGTAATTTAAGTAAATTGTCTATGTAATTTATGTGCAATGAAATAATTGTGTTCAGATAGGTGTAAAGAATTAGTAACTATATTGCTATTGTTTTAAAGAAAGGTCATAATAATTTGAGATGATAATGATATGCTATTTATAATGATATTAGTGAACTAAATTAAGGCATTAAATCTAAATTATTGTTAAAGTAATATTTAAATGAAGCAACATTTTTTTAAGTTTGAAGGGTGTATAATAACATTTGCTTAAAATTTTAATTGGCCAATACTAGTGAGGAAAAAAAAAAAAAAGGCTCAAAAGAGAGCCATAGTGAAAAAAAAGGCCCAAAAGAGAGCCATAGTGAAAAAAAAAGGCCCAAAAGAGAGCCATAGTGAAAAAAAAAAGGCTCAAAAGAGAGCCATAGTGAGTAAAAATAAAAGTAAAGATTTTCAGTATATTTGTTTTAAGTGTAAGAACCAGTATTGAGTTCGGAAATATTTTATGAGGATAATTGTAGAAATTTATATATGCAGGTTGTACAATTTTTCTTTATGTGGATTTCTTGATTGACATCAATACTTCTATTCAATATCAACGTATCAGTATGATTATGTAAATTGTATGTTGTTATCTAAGTGTATACATTGAGACCTATATTGCATAGTAATCAAATCGAATTACTCTTTTACCTTTTGTTTTATTGGAAGTATATTGTGTGATATCAATGGTTGAGGAAAATTAGAGTATTCAGTAGGTTAATTAGAAATGAAATGTATTGATTATCTGAAGGGTATTAATTAGTTTAATAAGTGGAGAAATATCTGTACTAAGTTAGAAATTTCGGAAATATTAATTTGGTAGGTTTAACTATTCTTGTGGGGTGGTAATAACAATCGGTGAAGGTATGGCTTTCTTATTAAAACTAAAAAAGGTTGATCTTCAGGGGATAGCCGAAGAATTGGGTGTTGAATTCACGGAAGATGATACCAGAATTCAGCTTAAGAAAAAGATAATGGACAGTGATGAGTATGACGAGGGGGTTATTAAGGAATTATCAGACACTATTGTTGCAGAACGATTAGAACGCGAAAAATTAGAACGCGAAAAGTTAGAAAAACAGGAAAAATTAGAACGCGAAAAGTTAGAAAAACAGGAAAAGTTAGAAATGGAGAAATTGAGGATGGGACATGAATTAGAAATGGAAAGGCTCAGAGTTCAAGGTTCAGCAAATAACTCTAATGGATCTAGGGAATCTAATAATGAAAGTAATATAGAAAAATTGATCAAAAGTGTTAAAACTCTATCTATCAAAGTACCAGAAGGGACTGAGGGATGGAATTTATTTTTCAACAGTTTAGAAAGGGCATTCCAAACTAAAGATGTACCGGAAAACCAGCAGGCCGAAATTCTACTAAATATGTTAGGAGATAAGGCGGATAATTTGTTAATTTATACCACTAAGGAACAAATGGAGAATTATGAGGAATTAAAGGAGTTAGTCCTAAGGGAACATGAGCCAACCCCGAGGGCATGTTTAGAAAATTTCCGGAAAGCTAGGAGAAATCCGAACGAAACCCATGTATTATTTGTATCGCGTTTAATAGCTACGTGGGAAAATTATTGTAAAATTAGAGGTGCGGACACTTATGAAAAGGTCAACCAGTTAATAGTTACTGATAAGCTAATGAGTACGCTAGATGAGGATACTGCAGCATATATTAGTTTAACTCACCAGGTTAAATGGTTAGAAGCTCCTAAAATTGCTAAAGAGTGTGATAATTATTTTGATGCTAAACATAAGTCTTGTGCGGTTACGCATAAAAGCTTTAAAGGTAAAGATAAGTACGTAAACAATGAAAAAATGAGACCGAGGGAGGATAATAAATTTAGGGGTAGTTGGAGGCAAAATGGTAGTAATGAGTGTAATTCTTTTCCGGATAGGAAAACAGAGTTTAAGAAGACGAAGGATGCTTCAGGGCCTAAATGTTTTAAGTGTGGTTTGAGAGGTCATTACCAACGTTTTTGTAATAAAGTGGGTAATGAGGGAACTAATAATGGCAATAAAGGGCGAGACCAGAAAGCGGGTGTTCATAAGATTATGGTGAAAGAAAATCAAGAGTTACCTAATGGGGCTATTGTGGCTAGAATATCGGCAAAGGCCGAGCAGAAAACTAATGTTATTGGTGAGAAATTAAATAAACTTGAGAAAATTGAAGTTAGTGTTAATGGGCAAAAAGCAAAGGGATTGGTTGATTCTGGATGTGAGATTAGTGTTGTTCATAAAGATTTAGTACCGGAAGAGAAATTAAAGGGAGCGGGTAGTATTTATTTACAAGGGTTATTTGGTGAAGCTGTTAAATCACCGTTAGTTAAACTACCGCTAGCTATTCCGCAATTCGGGCAAACTAATATTATTCATCAGGAAGTACTTTGCGCAGTAACTGATAATATTAATGAGCAAGTAATTTTACATCCCGAGGTGATTAATGAGTTGTCAGGTCACAATCTTGAGGAGCCATTGATAGAGTCCGAAGAATTAAAAAGTTCCGAAATTATTATTGATAACTCGAATGAAAAGGAAGATGTAAGTAACGATAGCTGTAATGTTTACGTAATAGACGCGAGATCGCAAAATGTACAAAGTCAGGATCCAGAAAAAACTGAAACGGAGGAAAATAATGAATCTATTGTTAGTAACTCAGATATGTTTAAGAAATCCCAGTTGGAATGTAAAGAATTAGAGAAAGCTTGGGAATTAGCTAAAAAGGAAAAAGGGGATTATTATATTGTAAACGGATTATTGTTTCATAAAGAGAAATTGTTAGGCGAAACTATAGCGCAATTAGTAGTACCCAAGGTAAGAAGGGAAGAAATCTTAAAATTAGCGCATTCATCGGTATTTGGAGGGCATCATGCAGCCAAGAAAACGTTGCAGAGAATAAGGTATTCTTTTTATTGGGAGGGAATGGCAAAAGAAGCTAAACAGTTTTGTGAATCATGTTTAGAGTGCCAATTGACTAGAGGGGTTAAAGTAAATGATAGAGCTCCTATTTCCCCAGTGTCGCGGCCGGAACTTCCATTTCAGGTTGTTAATGTTGATTTAATTGGGCCTATTGATCCTAAAAGTTCACAAGGGCATCGGTATATACTGACTTTAATTGATCAGCATACCAGATGGGCGGATGCAATCCCTCTAAAAAGTTTAACTGCTAAAACCGCGTGTGAGGCGTTACTTCAAATATTTATGAGAACAGGAATTCCTAATGTAATTGCCTGCGACAATGGAACCAATTTTACTGCCGACTTAACGAAAGAATTTGAGAAAAGGTTAGGTGCTAGTCCAAGATTTTCGACTCCACAGTATCCACAGTCCAACGGACTTGTGGAACGATTTAATCAGACTCTTAAACGTATGCTACATCATACGATTAGGGAAGAAGGAAAAAAATGGCATGAACAAATACCATTTATATTATGGGCGTATAGGGAAGTCCCAAATTCTACGACGGGAATCGCACCTTTCCAGTTATGATATGGTAGAGCGCCGGAGGGTCCGTTATCGATTCTTAAGTCGTCATGGGCAGGAGAAAATAAGGGAGCGCAGTTAGATACTACGCCGATTCATGAGTACTTGGATAAACTTAAGAACCGCTTAGAAAGAGCCGCAAATGAGGCAAAATTGTCGTCTGAGGTTCAACAAAATAGAAAGGCGTATCATTATAATTTAAGGTCAAAAGAAAAAACGTTTGAGGTAGGCGATAAAGTTATACTGTTAATCCCCGATTCGACTAATAAGTTATATTCTAGGTGGCAAGGGCCGGCAACTATTGTAGAAAAACGAAACCAGCATTCGTTTATTGTTGAGTTAGCCGACGGGAGTAGGAAGCATGTGCACCAAAATAAGATAAGAGAATTTATCGCTAAATGTAATATAGTTAATATTGTTTTCGAAGGTGATGAGGAATTTGGAGAAGTTGGGGAAATTCCTATTTTGAACCGGGATCAAGAGATAGAACGGGATATTGAGAGGTTTGAAATAAAAGGGCTATCTAATAGTCAAGTCAAAGATTTAAAGTCCATTTTGAGGGAAAATAAAGAAGTGTTTATGGGTCCTGTACGACCGGCGGAAGTAGGGGAACATCGTATTGATCTGAAACCCGGTGTAGAAAGGAAAAAACCAAAGTTATATAGCGTGCCGGTAGCTTATAAAGAGGAAGTGGATAGGCAGATTCAGGAGGTATTAGAATTAAATCTAATCGAACCGTCGAATGCTGATGCAATTTCGAGGCTACAGAGAAAGAGCTGGGAAGAACAACCAGTTACTAGCCCATCAGTATCAATGTCAAAAAAGTAGACAACCTTAAAGGATGTCATCACATGTCTAATTTTTTTTTTGTGTGTGTGTAAATATATTTTTTTAAGTTTTGTGTTTATAATAGTAAATGAGCATGTGTATTGTTTATGCAATAGTAGTATTAGTATAAGGTTCAGTAGAGATGTCAGTAGAGAATGTTCAGACACCTGAAAATGCCTATGTAATATTTAGAATGAAGAAATCTGCAAAGAGACTATTGAACTCTTCCGTAATATTATTATATATTTGGGGAAAATTAGCCCCTAAGAGGCATATTTTCCGCTAAGGTGGGGGGTGTCAGGTTCCTAGAAGACATCTGCCCTGAATTAGAAAGGAATGATATTTCCTTACCTGAATATTTTATGTATTGTGGGTTGTGTATCCGTGAAGCTCGAAATACCTTTCTTTCTTTTCTATAATAACGAATGACAGATGTTGACACAGGTGTGCAGATGACGCACTCGTTGATGAATGAAAGTGATGGCCGCGGGGCGTGCCTCAGCTGTCATCTAGCTATTGGAGTGATGTGTAAACAGGAGATGTCATGACTCAAGGTTGGAGTGCGGGATTGAACCAATGGAGGAGCTCTAAGGAGTCCTGCATGGGGGAAGGAAGATCTCTGAAGGTCAACTCTGGACGGAGAGGTTGGGGACAGTTCTCGCTTGGCGTTGAGACCGATAGGTCGCTCAGGATTTGTGGTCCTGTTAGATAGTGTATATTTTGAGTGTGGGACAAGGCGTCCCGGTGGATAGTGTTATAGGCCGAGAAGTGAGGCCTAGTACCCTTGTGTATTGAGATTCTGCAGTAATCTCGGATAAAGCGTATCCAACGTGCGTTGAGTGTGAGGAAGAAAGTGTAAGTTGAACGGTACACAACCAACGTTTATTGTAGTTAATTTAATGTTGAACCGGATCATCTATATCCGAGTTGTAATTGTAGATAGTTGTAAATATTGTTTCTTGTGTACATATCTATATCTTAAATAAACTGTTAGTTCAGTTCATTAACAGCGTCAGTGTTATTTTACCCAATCCTCACAGCAGGTGACCGATATCACCCATTAATATCGGTGGTGGCAGCTAAAACTACCTAGGACATTCTTCAAAGTTTTGTGGACTGAGAGGAGCGTCCGACAGTTGTATTTTATCTGTATTTTTGTATAACTATCAAGTAACCAAGCAAGTTTATGCGGCTTGAGAGCAGTTACTTTTGTCACATAGCTATAATTAAATGGATCTGATGACGTCATATATGCACATTCCCTTAAAGCCTCATTTAGTAAAGAGTTGTTTAGCGTATCCACACGTTTCTCTATTAATATTGTAGGGTGCAATCTTTGATAGAACATGTCCCTGGCAAAAGTCATTTAAAGGCCTATTTTGATCTACGAGCTCTAATTTTTAAACAAAGCTGCAGAGAACGCTATAAAAATATGCTCCGCATTTAACTTTGGTTAGTAAATCGATTGCTCGAAAGCGGTTTAGTCGATTTTCATTAATAGACGAGAGCTGCGAAATTAAGCCTCTTTTTGGTCGTCCATTCTCTTAGACAAAATCCAGCGGAAGAGGAAATAAAGCAGAATCTTCATCAAACCTGTCAGGAGCTATAATATTCAGGCTTTGAGTACTTGACAAAATCCTTCATTCGCATCCGCATAACCTTGGAATGACGTGGAATTTCAACAAATGAATTCCTCATGTTCTGTCCGAAGGAAACAAGCTTCGACGATTGAATATCTGCTTGTCATTGCTGCCACACTGCGACAAAACCTCGTTACTGGATCAAAAATTGACAAGTGACGAAAATTGGGTCATATATCGCAACCGGAAGATAAAATAATTTTGATTCCATTTTATTGCTCTCCTAATCGGAAATTCCTCAAAAAAGCAGTTCTGTGTGTTTGGTGGATCAGCGTAAGTAAAGCTCACTATAAATTCTTTGAAAGGGAAAAACCACGTCGACGTCAACCACTATCGACGTCTACTCGTCAGACCACGGCCAAACTCCATGAGCGCTTCCGTTCCTTATACGGCCTTGACAATCACCCCTTAGTTTCGGAATCATCATTCACCGCTAGGTGGCTTGATACTGACTGTAAATAATGCTTACTGAGCGTTACTTTTACACATAAAAATACGAAAAACCTCGCTGTATATGGGTTATAAAAGATATATATTATATGTATATTTTGTATGGCCGTTCTTTTTCTATAGACAGAAAAAACTGAAAAATTTAGGGATAAATAAATACTATGCTTTATGCAATTAAAAATATTTTTAATAACACTCTACCATAACATCGAAAACAAAAATTATAATTAAATTTTTACTTTTATTTACATTTAAATTCTTGATTACTTGAAACACCGAGAATTTTGACCGTAAAATAAACAATAAAACATTTTTTAAAATAATATTTATAGTTTCAAAATATCAAGAAAATTAACCAAAACTTTATCAAAAGAAAAAAAGAATCTTTGAAATAAGGATAACTTTTTAGAACATTTAATGCCGTACTTCGGATGAAAAATATCGATATATAAAGTTGATTGCAGATAATTCACACTATAATTTTAAATATATGAGGTACAGAATATGAGGTGCACTGGGAAATATTAATATATATGTATATTTATATATAATTATAGATTTATATTATGTTTAAAAAAATATTTTATTTTAAGGGAAATTATAAAATTAAATATTTGAATTCTGGGCAGTCATATTATAAAAAATATAATACATTTAAGAAAAAAAAATCTATGTGTTGATCTGAAATATACAAGCATATAGAAAAATTCACAAACTTGCATGTAAAATTAAACTTTGTACAGTCATGGGATTAAAGTATATGATAGAAATAAAAATATAACCACATGGTTTCATAATATAAGCAAAGCTTTTTGCTACTATCCGGCAATAAAAAAATAACGATTTTTTTCAATACATGGAAATTTACACTATTCTTAATTATTTTTTAAAATATGGATATATACATATATATATATATATATATATTGCAAACAAATTTCAATAAATTTGAGCCATTATATGTGCTGCTCTGAAGTTACAACCGTATAGAAAAACAACACACTTACATATTAAATGAAATATTTTAACTCCGGACAGACATGGCAATAAAGTATACGATGAAAATAAAAATATATTTACATATTTCAAAACATAAACAAATGAAGCAAACTTTTTCGACAATATTGGGCAATGACATCATATCGATTTTTTTTAAAACATGGGTATTTATGTGTATCTTAATTATTTAGAAAATATTAATTATCTGTACATTGCAAACAATTTTTCAAATAATTTAACCATTATAAGTGCTGGTCTTAAAAAAAAAAAAAAAAAAAAAAAAAAAAAAAAAAAAAAAAAAAAAAAAATGTAAAATTAATTATTTTAATTCTGGAAAGTCATCGTCTAAAAATGTATGATGGAAATAAAAGTGCATTTTATTATCATTATATAAAATATAAGTTTTTTCGCCCTTGTCCAGCAATCAAAATCATATATATATATTTTTTTAAAACTTGGATATTTACACGATTTTTAATTATTTGAAATATATATATTTACATTGCGAATGATTTTCAGATTTTTTTTGATGGTACTTTAAACACTGAGAGAATTTTTACATTAAAATATACAATAAGAATTATAAAATTAAATTTAAGTGAACTTTAAAAATATTTTTGATAAAGAATTTTTATACGATGAGTTGGCTCATTTGTGAAGTTCTTTGCCATATTTTTTTAAAACAATAGGCAAAAACACATATTAAAGAACATATTAAAGCACATAATAAAGCACATATTAAAGAACATATGTTTTTTTTGTGGTCATTTAAATCGCATGCCCACAAAGGGCTTTTTATTAGTCTTAGAAAAGTTAAATCATAACTTGTTTTAACAAGTCCGTTTCCGTTTAAAATCGGTATAATCTGTTCCATAAAATCCATTATTATGGAAATCAAATTCACAAACTGTGGTTTTGGGTAACAAAGTCCACCTCTATCCTGACTGGTATTTTTTTTTTTTTTTTTTTTTTTTTTTTTTTTTTTTTTTTTTTGCTTTATCGGAAGTGCAGTATGGAACACCGCAATGAACCATTTTGTATTAAAAAAGAAATCCGAAATCGCACATTCATTCAAGTTTTGCTTAACAAAATACTATAGTCCAGCCCAAGGCGATAAGGAAATTCCCACTTTTGACTCAGTCGTTAAAAAGCGCCCTCTACGATTCTCAGGGGTGAAAAAGGATTCCGCGAAAACAAAGGCTTTTCGAGTGTTTGTTACGGCCGTATAAGGAAAGGGAGAGGAGGACATTGAGTTCGGCCGTGGTCAGACTTGCAAAAAGTTTCCGCTGCTGTGTTTCAAAAGCAGCCAGCATTGGTAAAAAATTGAAGAGTTCTTTTCCTCCAAGATAATGCCATGCGTCATACAGCAAACGCGATGAAGGATGTATCAAAACACTGGTTGGTAAATTTTCTCTCAACCGTCTTACTCCTTCGACGTCCGTCGGCCCATCGGATTATTATTTGTTTTTAACCGTAGATAACCAATTATGGAAATAGTAATTCCAAAACCTTCATTGCCGCCATAAGGATGTTACACATTTTTTTCGACTCTAAATAGATATATTTTTACAAAAATAATATTTATAAGCATCTCATTGGCTATCTCATTGGGAACATATAATTCTAAGCCAACGGTGGATGTATCGAATGATAAAATAAGTATTTAGAAGTTTTGTGCCTGATGCCGTTTTTTATGCCTGATGAAAATCGCACGAACTTTTATGATTACCTAATATTTATAAATGCTTATGTTTATAGTATCTCTTAATTTCGCTAAAAAAATTGCAACATGTATAGGAACTAACACTTTTGAGACAAACACAAATTTTTTGTATGTATATTATCGCTCTTAATTTATTAATGCTGTGTATTATGCAGCATTTGTTTGATTGTATCCTGGTAGAGGTGATATAGCAATTAGTTAATGTATAGTACTTATCCATATCCCCAATTTCGATTGTAAATTGAATTTTTTGATAAAATCTGAAAGTAGAAAAATAGTGACTACTTTTGAAAAATATAATTTGTAGTCGCTACTTTTTAAATCAAGTAAAGTCCTGAAAAATTGAAAATTTTATTTTTTTAAACAGGCACGTTCGCCTCCTTTTTTTCATTTTAAGATAATTTTAGAAATTGCATGACATTTTTGTGTTTATGTTTTGAATGAGGATGATTTGGCTGAATGCGAATGCACTCTCTTTCGCAGTACATCACCACCACCACGGTCATGGCTGCCGAAAGCAGACATTTCTTTTCTTTTCTTTCTTTTTTTTTTTTAACGTAAGTACGTTTTTTTTAAAATTTAGACACCAGTATTTTTTAAAAGATTTCTTTGACTAGTTTAATCACAGAAAAATGAAGCAAAAAAAATTTAACAACATATTTGTACAAAAATTTAAGAGACCGCACACACAAAATCCGCCTTCGGCAGCGGCTATGTTGGTGTCGTATTCTGGGGGCGGGGGGGGGGGTGTATTGCGAGAGTCAATGCATTGACATCTAGCCAAACCATCGTCATCCAATACATAAACGTAAAAATGTCATACAATTAATAAAATATCTTAAAGTGAATAAAAGTAAGCGAATGTGGATGTTTAAAAATATTCCTTTTTTTTCCAGTTCTGTAATTGTAGTTATCGACATTTTCGATAAGATAGCTGTAGTTGTAAGTTCGTCACAAAAAATATTTTTTCTACCACTGCGTTTAGTAAACTGAACAGATTTGTGTGAATTTCTAAATTCAGATAAAATGATTTTCAGATGGCTAGTCCTGCGTGCACAGAATTAGAAATGGTAATGATGGACTGGTTAGGAAAGATGCTTCGACTTCCCGAGGACTTTCTGTTTGAATCTGGCGGTCCTGGGGGTGGAGTTATTCAGGTAAAATTGAAGTACTGTTTCTTTTTCGATTTCTTTATATTATGGTTTTATTTCTTTTCATTTCAATCTTTTCTTTCTTCCTTTTTTTTCAGAAATTAAAATCTGTTTGGGATCTTTCGAAAACATGATTAAATACTTGCATTTTGAATTATTTTAAAAATGAATTATCAATGTAATGCTCGACAATTTATAAATAAATATAAAAAACTGACTATAAAGATTTTCCTAATGTTAAAGTAGACTGATACAATAAAGCTAATTCGTATTTCAAAAAGAAAATTTTCTAGATCTATCCGCGTGAATGTAGATGTCAGTAGAATTCCCAACGGAATTGTTATTGTTTTGTTTTAACGCGTTTGTAAACCCCTAAAAATGGGGTTCAACATTTAACCAGAATAATTTTGCGATCATAAGATGTTGAAAATTTATCACAACTTTTGGTGCCCCTGTTAAATCGTAAAATTTTGTGGATTGAACCATGAAATAGGAAAAATTTAATCATGACCGAGAAAAGTGTTGAACACTAAAGAGGATACAGTTATCCTTTGCAAAGAATTAATCAGAACAGGACATCTTAATAATTCATTTTAAACCCAATTTAAAGCCCAATTCGATACACTACGGACATCCCAGCCTGAAAGGAGTCCCTCTCCACATCACACCTTTTCTATTTTTTTCAATTTTGGGTGCAGATATTTATTAGAATGACATTTTCATTTTCGGAACCGACTTTGAAAATAAAAGTAACTTTATAAAAAAAACATCTGCAACCGAAATCAAAAAAGTAAAAAAGAAGTGTTGTAACTCATGTAGAGAAGGACCTAGGCTAACCAGTGCAATAAATAAATAAATAAATATAATGTATAGATAAAATAAAATAAACAAATAAAAATGCCAAAATGCGAAAGAATTGTTAGAAAGTAAGGTTTCCATAAGAATAGCATTCGCTCGCTAGTGCCTTCATTCTTGTAACGACTGCTTGTGCAATTCTAATCACTACGCAAGCAGTCGGGTATGATGATATGATGTACTCTGAGAAAGCATAGAATTATTTGTTGTGATTGGCTGTTATATATATATCACCATAAGATGATGAACAGTTAAACCTTTGTTAAAGTTTCACCTCATAAAATCAAATAAACCGTGCTTTTGGGACTTTTTTCATCATTAAATGGTTCAAATTTGAACTGAAGTTCTTTAGAATGCATTGAGTGGCGTATGTTACAGGACTTTAAAAAATTACCAATATTCAGATCACTTGGGCACCCACTCTGGTTACGCCACTGCAAAGATCTGAAAATATTTTTATTTATTTATTTTCCTAGTCAACATTTATTTGAAACCATTCTTACAGTTTAAAATTTTTTCAGCTGCAAAAGATATGTAAATTTAAATATGTATATGTATATATTATAGGGTACAGCGAGTGAAGCAACTCTCGTGGCTTTGCTGGCAGCAAGAAGTCGCACGCTAAATCTTACTAAAGGAGCAACTTTATCGAAGTTAGTTGCTTATGCATCTGATCAGGTGAGGAACTATGTTAAAAAATTATAAATCGAAAATTACGATAAAAATTTACATGATACTTTGTTTCAGTCCCACTCGTCTGTAGAACGAGCCGCTCTTTTAGGAGCCGTGAAGATTCGTCTTCTACCAGCAGATAAAGATCTTAGCTTGAGAGGAGAAACTGTAGCTAAAGTCATTCACGAAGATAGAAAGAAAGGGTACATTCCTTTTCTAGTAAGCAAAACTTTACTCCTGATTATTTTAAAACTTTGATCAATATATATTTTTTTCTCTTTTAGGCTGTCAGGTTCTGATGAATATAGACTATTTAGAATTAAGGTTATATATTATCTTTTTAATTATACACTGTATTCATGTCATTTTCGGTGTAAATTGGCGTTTACAGGTAACATTTTTAGGTGCTTTCGTAATTATGTAAATACGTAACACCTATAGTTGTCGTTCAGTCCGTCCGTCTGTCTGTCCGCATATAACAACGCAGAAACTACCGAACCGAATTGTTTGAAATTTAAAATGCATAATTATTAGACAATTTTGTCGAGTCATTTCAAATTTTATGAAAATCGGATGTTTAGATCAATTACCGGGACAATCAAAACAATTTCGTTACATTACGGTCAATAGGGATTTTTTTTTTTTTTAATTTAAAACATATAATTATTTTATAGTTTTGTCGATTTATTTCAAATTTTATGAAAATCGGATGCATAAATCAATTACAGGGACAATCAAAAGTATTCCGTCACATTACGGTCAATGGGAAAAAAGTTTCAAATGCATTTTAATGGTGTTACACTCATTCGAACATGATAAAATTGACATGAACCTATAAAGTATATATATACTAAAATATACAATCTGTGATGCAAGGAATACTTATTATTAAATTACAGGGCCACACAAAAGTATTCCACTGCATAATACTATACGGGGAAAAATTGTTTGCGGCGTGTTTTAACTATATTAAACTATTTCACATTTTATGAATATGACTAGCGAGCTACGCCCGCTAGCTGGGCCACTTTTTCCAAACGAACCTCGGTATTAAGCAGTATATAATAAGCAAAAAAATTCATTTAATAAGCAAGTCTTGGTGTTCGAATCCTCAAGCACAAAAAAAGTAAATTAAAGAGCCATGGTCCCGTTAAAAATATGTGATTTCTCACTGTGGGCCACGTGCACTTGAAAAAAAAAAAAAAAAGATTGTGGATCGGAGCTATGGTCGCTTCGCGCCCATAGTCCCGTTAAAAATATTTGGTTTTGCACGGTGGGCACTACGCTCCCATAAGACATTTTTTCGTATTTTTTAGTTCATCAGAAGCAGATTTTTACGCAGATTCTGAATATGTAATCAGTTTTTTTCTACTTTAAAAACTGTCTGCATGATGGTTTAAGAAAAAACGCGCGCAAAAAAAAAAAAAAAAAAAACGCAATTAGCGCCGGTAGAAAAAGCGGTTTTCGGCTGTTTCTTCTTTTAGCCAAAGGGGAAAAGTTCAGGTTCTTCACCGCAAGGTGGCGCAGTGTTCTGCTTCGGAGCACCGTTTGGGAATTGAGATATTTTCCGTTCCGATTCCCAAGGGGTTTTTAATTCATAACTTTTTAAATTTTGGTCTCAAGGTCTCGAAAATGCCCAAAATGACTTCCCCGGAATTTTTCCAATCGAAAGACACCTCTCGCGACTTCCAACTCGCCCGCGTTGCGAACTGTAATCGGCTTCAAGCAGACAGAGGCGCACGGATTTTATTAGTATATATATGTTGCTGAGGTGTTATAAAATTTACTTTTTGTATATTTACAGGAACACAAAGACTTCGACCACTATACTATATCCGAAGTACTGTTTACTATATCAGCAAGATCTGAATATTTTTAAAACTTCGTTATCGTACGAACGAACCTCATTTGCTACGATTCACATGCAATTTCCAACTTGTTTCTTATTTGGAAATTACTACGAGATATTGTTAGTTAGATAGTAGGGTTAACCATCTCTAGATGGTAAATGTTGCATTTTAAAACATGTTGTGCGTTTTCTATCTGAATTAATTTTAAATCCACTGTATGGTATGCATCTAAAGATAAAATCCAGTTAAAATATTTTGAGAATGATGGGAAATGTTTTAGTAAAGTGTAACGTTGGTTTTTCTTTTCATGTAGGTTATAGGCACTTTGGGGACAACAAACACCTGTGCTTTCGATAATATCAAAGAAATTGGAAAAACATGTAAGTGATTGACAGTTCAAAACATTTTACATACTATTTGCTTCTTAATCGCATATAAATAAAAATAATTTTGCGAATTATGTTTTATAAGAAATTTATCTCAAGTTGTAGGGTTTTTTTTTTCTTTTTCTTAAGGGGACTTGATATCCTACATTCGGTGAAAAATAACGAAAATAACGATTTCTTTACACGTTCGCTGCCGCTAACGGTATTATGTGATGCTAGATAATGCCGCACTGTAGAAGTGGGTTTTTCCCAGAAGCCGATTTACTTTTTGTAACAAAGAATCAGTAAAAGATTTTTCCGCACCAGCGCGTGACTGGCTATTGGACATCACCCCGATATGCCGCACTGGCGCGTGAGTGGCCCCTTAACGTTGGCGCCATATCACGCGCTTTCGCGTGAGCGGCAGCGAACCTGTTAATTTTTTGCTTGAATTATAATTTATTATAACTAGTACATTCTAGTTAATTACTAGAGTTAAAGATAAAGCTTCGAAAAGATCCGCGTATTATAAATACAGTTTAAAGAAATTTTATTACATCGCTCTCCGTTTAAATGTCCCAATCTACTTTACTTAAAAGAGATTTTTCTCAGTTTGTGTTTTTTCGATGAATAGGAATGTTTAAAGTGATAAAATTTTTATGTATGTTTTTCAATTGACTCGATTATTTATTTATTTATTTTGTTCCTTGTGGTCTATTCGATAAAAGCAAATATCGGATTTACAATAAAGTAAAAAGTTTTTTTTTTTTTTTTTTTTTTTTTTTTACACATAAAAATGTAAAATTAATTCAGTACTGTAATTTTATACATTTTTTGCGCATTTTATTATTTTTCTCCTAAACTAATTATTATAAATCTGACTCTTAAAATTATGCAGCATGCTTCTACGATTTTTAAAAAAGCTTAAAATGTTCAAAATTGTACTAGAAGGTACATTTTAAAATTTACTTAAATTTAAACAATTTCTTCATAGAATCACTTTCTTTCATTGAATAATTTATTATTATACCAAAAATGTACTTTAAAATGCTTAAATAAAAAAAAAAAAAAAAAAAAAAAAAAAAAAAAAAAAAAAAAAAAATTAAAATATATTTAGTCCCCTTAAAAAAAAAAAAAAAAAAAAAAAAAAAAAAAAAAGAATTTTGCTTAAACTCTAATTTAAAAAAAAAAAATTATATATATATATATATCCTTTTTTTCAGGTGCTACAGAAAAACTGTGGTTTCACATTGACGCAGCATATGCTGGATCCGCATTCATTTGTCCGGAATTCAGGCATTTATTAGATGGTGTCGAGGTATAAGTTTTGTATACTACGCTTTTTTTCTTTTTTTTTTCTTTCTCTTCGCATTACGTATAGTTCTGATTGATTCAAAAAAGTTTTAATGAAAGTTTAGATAAAACATCGTATGACATTATAACAATTAACTTGTAATTCATGTTGTATTATGTATACCCTTTAGAAAAAGACTTGGCAACATCTTTAATGCAATGCTAGACTATGGGTTACTTTAATGCACCCATAGAATTTTTAGATAAGAGCAATTTGCAAAACTTGCTTTTGTTTCAAATTTGAAAACAGGTGTTGGTGATTCTATCATATAGACTTCTGGTTATATATTACAACTACACTGTTAAAACTAATGGTGACACATTGCACCTTTTAAGGGTGAAAGGCTTGTCTCACTGGTGACACCCCTAAAGGAGCCAAAATAGCACCTTTAATTAGGGTGAAAAGATGGCACCCTTAATCCAGAGTGTCCAGTGATAAAAAATTAAAAAATATACTAATCGACTTTCGGCCCTCGATGGATTCGAACGCAGAACGTCTGATTACAAGCTCAGCGCCCTATCCACTCGGCCATCAAGCTCACCTTCAAAGTCTCCTTGAAATGTTCCTATGTCTTGAAATTCAAAGGTTGCTTTATATAAAAAAGCTCGCCAAAAGTTAGCCATCCGAAGTTCTAAACAAAATTGGGATAGCGTATAGCGGTGATAGTCATCGTAGGAAAAAATTGCTGTGTTGATCCACCAATGACAGCGAGTTGAAGTGCAAGGATACACGTTACAGAGCATGCGCAAATGACAAAGGGGTGAAAATCTTCCAACGGTATGCATTGCACGGCACCCTAATTAGCGTGAAACACCCAATGGCACCCCAAACACATTTTCAAGCCCGCTGGTGCCAAGTAATTTAATTTTTTCACCCCTGGGCGTCAAATGCAACCGGTTCGTCACCTTTATTTTTAACAGTGTAGACACAGCAATCTATAGATTGCTGTAAGTGATAGTTTTACGAAATTTGACTCGAAATAAAATCTGAAATATTTTAACCCACAGGACATCATTGTAGCGTGTCCTTATTTTTAATCATAAAAAAGAAAAAAAAAAAAGGCGTCGTTTGATTATGTCATTTCGACATTAATTGCCTCATTTATAACTATTTAAAGATTGGTTATATGTAAATAATAGTTATTTAAATAATGCTAGTTTTTCCTTTTTCCTTTTTATTCGAAATAGCAATAACAAAACAAATACTGTTTTTTTCTGTTTGAAAAATTTCTCAACTCTTTTAATTCTGAAATATACAAGAGTATATCGTATTCAAAATTATGAAAAGAAAAAGTTTTTTGCGTTAATTTAATTTAATTGTATTTGTATATTAAAATTTAAGAAACACAGATGAACTGTTAAATCGATATAGTACTAAATTAAATACGTTCTTTTTTACAGTATGCAGATAGCTTTAATTTCAATCCTCATAAATGGATGCTCGTGAATTTCGACTGTTCCGCAATGTGGTAAGATAACAAATTCAATATTCATACCATTAAATATTCACTTTAATATGTGGGTTATTAAAATGTGCATTAAAAAAGCTACACACAGACTTATTTTATACAATAATTTCAAACATTCTTTGGATAGATTTCATTCTATTGCTTGTGTATTAGTTAAAATCAACCTTAAATATCTTTAATATTTGCCATTAAAGAAATTTATTAATAATTTATTTATAAAATCTAATTAATTCACTTTTAATTAAATTTATATGCATTAATTTTTAGAATAGTAATAAAATTTATGTTTCACACTAAGTAACCCATTTTACAAGTAGGCATGTAGTATGTGTGTGAGTTAGTGTTTCTTCTTCTTCGAGCTTTTTTTAAAGCTGTTATATAAAACTTTGAAACAGCTGTAACTTGTTTTAATAATATAAAGATCGAAATAAATTTGGATGGAACCTGTTTGTCTTTTTTAAATGTTTTACATTCCAAGATTTCATTAAATCATTTTTCTTCAGATATGTCTTTATTAATTTGTTCAATGCCCAAAGTTGTTTCTCTATGCAAAATTATCAGAGTTTTGAGTGATAAAAAGATATTAAAATTTTGTAGGGTGATTTTAATTAAAGTGCCACTTTCAAAATACTGTAAAACAGGAATCACTAGTCAGAATGTCTTCAAATTTGAACTGAATATACTGGAAGAAGAGGGAAAACGGTATGGCATAAAAAAGAAAAAATTACAAAGTATATCAATAGATAGCGCTGTAAGCGGCATAACGCTAATGGATTCGGCTATAAGTGACATTTTAAACTTAAATATGACGGCTTTGGCAAGAATTGCACAGTAAACAAACCATACTATTGAATGTGCATGAGTGTTTCGGTTGTGTGACGGAAAAAATGACTTTCAAATAATTCAACAGTTGTGGTACTGTTAGTGGAAAATCCATCCACCACGGTAAGGTCGTATCATGTTAGATAGGAAAAATCTTCTTTTAATTGTCCTTGGGCCAAAAACCACATTAAAAGCAGATAATGATTAAGTTTTTAACTGTTCTTGGAACAAAAACCAGATAAAAAGCACATATTGATTGCGGCAGACAGGTTCCAAATGCTGTCCATCATTGTCTGCCACAAGTTGAAACCAATAAACAGCATTTTTAGAAACAGACCGGAGTGTCTCTGGAGTGACATTGTGAACGTATGAATCCATATCTTCAATTCAGCTAAATTTGCAATCGGTCAAATGTACACAACATTTTCAAGATAACGCCACAGCCAGAAATCTCAGGGATTGAGGTCTGATGATCTTGGAGGAGAGGCTTTTGGACAATGACGGATGGTAAGTCGATCCTTTCCGAAATGAATGTTGAGCATTTGCATGACTGGCTTTGCAATGTGCGGGGAGGGGGAGCGAAATCTTGCATGAAAATGATTCTATCCAGACATGCACGCTGTTGAAGTGTTGGAATGATCTGGTATAGCAAAATATTCTCATTCCGTTTACCATTCACAGAACTGGCAACGAGATCCGCAAGACCCATCTCCTTGAAAAAAATGGCCCTACCATACACGATGTCTTCAATCAGCACCACACAGTTACCTTTAGCGAATGCATCGGTACTGTTTGAGTTGCGAATGAATTTTCTTTTGCTGATATTTTGCAACTTTGTGTGTTGACAAACCCTTGAAGATGGAAAAGGCTTCGTTGGTCCATAAAATGTTTTATGGTCATTCATTATATACTTCCGTGCAAGCTAGTAATTCCAGAGCAAACGTCTGTCTTCGTGGCAGGTCAGCATGAATCAACTCCTGAACATGGATAATTTTGTAAGGATAGCAATGCAGGATATTTTGTATAATTTTATGCACCGTGATCTCAGACATGTCTAAAGATCGTGCTCATTTCTTCTTCAAATGAAATGGTCACATTTTCTACTGATTTCGAAGAAATTGATTTCATCCCTCATCTAGATTTCACTTCAAAAGATTGCGTCATTTTGAATTTCTGAATCATATTCTTTAGAGACTTCGCAGACATCGGACCACAGCCTTTTTTCATACGTTTTAATGACCGTAAATTCTTTAAATCTGCGAGCACATAGTCGCCATTCTTGTAAAAGAGCTTCACCAGCACAACGAAATCATTCATTGAAAGATTCATGATACCCTGCTCAGGTACAACATGAGGAAAATGCTACACATTCCAAGTTTTTATAACACATGAAATGTGTCGTGCATGAGTCTCTTTTGATTTGCTTTGCAAGCCTCTTACAGCGTCATCTATTGATAAACTTTGGAATTTTTTTTCTCCTATTCCATACCGTTTCATCCTTCTTCAGGCATATTCAGTTCAAATTTGCAATCATTCCGTCCAACGGTTTTTTTTATTTACAGCATTTTGAAAGCGGGCCTTTAATTATAATTATTCTGTAGATACTAATTGCATACAATAGTTTCCTTTTACTGAATTAAAAAGAATACAGCTTGATGACCGAAGAAAAGTAATAAACGTTTTGTCAGAGAAGATTCTAAGTACTAGACGAAACAACAATGAAAAACTGGCGATAAAAATCAATTAAATAATAAAACATTGAATAAATCACCTTACAAATATAAAAATACATAGGACGCGTTTTGGGATGGAAATTTTAACAGCCTGTCAGCAGCCGAAGTTAACAAGTGTCCGTAACGGGACAAGGTCACTGGAAATTTTAATAGCCCATCATCAGTCGAAGCAAAAGTGCGTCCATAAGAAAACAAAGTCACTAGAAATTTTAACAACCCATCATCAATCGAAGTAAACGAGTGTTCTAAGCGAACAAGGTTACTGGAAATTTTAACAGCCCATCATCGGTCGAAGTAAACATGTGTCCGCAAGGGGACAAGATGTCTGAAAATTTTAATAAACTATCATCAGTCGAAGTAAACATGCGTCCACTAAGGGACAAGGTCAGAAGCTATTAAAATTTTCATCCCGAAATGCGTACGGTGTGTTTCTATATTTTATGGTGATTTATTCAAAATTTTATTATTTCAAATTCTAAATAGTTATTTTCATATTTAACGATAATTAGACATGGAAAAGATGTTATTATGGTAAAATATTTGCAAAGAAAAATTCTAAAATTTGAAACTAAAGTTAGTTGATTTTTATATTTTTGTCAAGACTAGATTTTTAGACAGAAGCCTTTTTTTTTTTTTTTTTTCTTATCATCAGAGTATATTTTTCATTAAATAGCTTATTTATATTTTCTGTCCCCCCCTTTTTTTTTCAATACCTTATTATTTTTTTAGGGTGAAAAATCGTTTGGAGATAACTGAAGCATTCTCTGTAAATCCAACTTACTTGCAACATGAGAAACAAGGACAAGTTCCTGACTATAGGGTTAGGTGAATCTTAATTTATCTTTGGTATACTTCTAAAATTTTGGCAGAAGATAATAAAACTGCCTCAATAATTTTAATAAACGTTATATTTTAATAGTTTACTAAACATTATATTTTAATAGTTTACTAAAATTTTGAATAAATACTATCATCCCAAAAGGGATGCAGGAGCTAAAAAATGTTCTAAAATTGCAATTTTTGTGGTAGAATCTTGAAACTGAAAATTTGGCTTGATAGTTATATGATATAAATGCTCTCTAAAAACCGTTTCTAAAGAAATTGAGATAGAAAGAAAGTGAAATGCACGAAAATAGCATTTTGAAAATGTTTTGAATTACGATTTCTATGGAATTGTTAAGGATATGAATTTGAAATTTCTCATGCTCGATGTTTTTAAGACAGATACACACAGAGAAGAGGCTATTTTTTAATTTAAAATTTTAAAGGACTCGGGAGAAACAAATTTCTAAATTATGTTTTTTGTGATACGAAAGGGACTAGTGGGGAGAAATTTGATATAGTAGTTACTTTTAAGATACAAATACTCGCTACGTATCGAAAAAAAAATGAAATAAAATAACATAATAAATAAATAAATAAAATAGAAATTTAAAAGGCTCACATTAGAAGAAATAGTCCTAAAATTGTTCTAAATTACAATTTCCATGGAATTGTTAGATATAGAAGCTCGAAATTTGTCATGACTGTTACTTTAAATGCTGGAACAGAGTAATTTAAAAGAAAATTCTAAATTTAAAAATGTGAAATGCGCTAAGAAAGCGTTCTAAAAACTAAATTAATATGGTTTTGTTGGGAATAGAAACTTCAAATTCGACATGACTACTATCTTTAACTTAAGGCACAAACACTGGCACAGAATTTTTTTTTTCTAATTTTGCAAATAAAAAGAATGAAGGAATTAAAAACGCTCTAAAATTGCGATTTTTTGTGGTATTGAAGTAAATAAAAACTTGAAATTTGGCATGTTCAGTTACTTGTAAGATGTAGATGATCTCTAAAAACAGCTTTCTAAAACATTTGGAATTTAAAAGGTTTAAATGCGCGAAAAGCTTTCTAAAAATGTTCTAAATTACGATTTTTATTGTTAAGGATATAAACTCAAAATTTGATACGATTGCTACTTTTAAGACGCAAATACACGTCAAGAAGAGTTTTTGTTTTATTAAAATTTAAAAGGGTGAAAGGAGGGTAAATCGTTTTGAAAACATTCTAAATTGCGATTTATAATAAATTTTTACATAGATGTTACTTTTAAGCCATACACGTCTACGCAGAGCAGTTTTTAAAAGGCAAATTTGTTTTAAAAGTTCAAAATTTGTATTTTTTTTTTTTTTTTAGTTCTAAATTACGATTTCTATTGAATTGTGTTAAGGATGAAAACTTTCAATTTTGACACGATTGCTACTTTTAAATGCAAAAGGCGAAAGATGCAGAAATCGTTGTGAAGTCGTTCTAAATTGCAATTTATATTGAGCTGTTAGGAATAGAAGTTCAAATTTTGACGTGACTGTTACTTTTAAGCCATATATGTTCGTGCAGAACAGTTTTAAAGAAAATTTGAAATTCAAAAAAGGCGAAATGCGCGAAAACCGTTCTAAATTATGATTTCCATGGACGAATAGAAACTTGAAAGAGTATACGGAAGTTATCTTTAAAACAAGCATAGAATCGTTTTTAAAAAATTTCGAAATTTTAAACAGTGCTGGAAAAAAAAAAAAAAAAAAAAAAAAAAAAATCGGAATGTAAAAGGGTAACATGAGCGACAAACGTTCAACAAACAATTACGACTTCCGTGAAATTTTTCATAATATATTGATTAATAAATTTCACATGTATCTGAAAAGCACACAAATACCACTTGGTATATTTGAACTACTCAATATACTCACTATTTGAATTATTCAAGCAAATCCGCTGGTTTTTCTAGTAACTCTATATTGTTCTAACAACATTATATGTATTATTCTAACAATTATTTAACAATATACTGTCGTAACGAAAGAGGATAGACAAGAATACTTTTGTAAATATGTTTTTTCTTTTCATTTAGCATTGGCAGATACCACTTGGCCGTCGATTCAGATCATTGAAGATGTGGTTTGTCTTTAGAATATACGGTGTAGAAGGGCTAAGGAAGCATATACGGGAGGTAATTAATAATAATAATTATTATAATAATCAATCGGATTAACTTTATTATTCATTAAACATAAAAATCGTAATAGCTTTTGATATTTTGATTCTCTTAGTATAAACTTTGCAATGGCGAGATTACATTTTTTTTAAATCACAAACTTTTTTTTTTCATGTTTGTTGCCATATTTATATCATTTTTTCCTGCTTTGTAAATAAAATATGAATTTATTTACAGAGATTTTATTTTTTGTTTTATATTTTGTAGCGATCAAATAATTAATAGTTATTCAATTTCTACTGACGGTGGATATATTAAAAAAAATACCTCAAATTTAAAAGTAAGCCCTCTTACCTAAAAAATCGTATTTTGGTGTCGAATTTACGAAAAAAAAATTTCTATGGGCATCATTATTACGAATTTAGCAGTTACGTAATGAAAAATGCAATTTTTTCAAAATATTTCTCACAACCTATGCAAATACACTGCAAGGAGAATCTGCAATTTTTACAATAAAAAATTGAATTTTTGGCTGAAAAAAATCTATATTCTTTACAGAAAAAACAGTTTTAATGGAACATTACAGAAATTTTCTGTAAATTAAATACTTTTCCACTGGCGCCCAAATCGACAGTTTTTTCCTGTCAATTTCTTAGATTTTTTTTTTTTTTACAATGATTTATTTATTTATTTATTTATTTATTTTTGAAAAAAAGTTAATAGTGAAAATGTCCTTTTCTGGAAAATCGGCTAATACGTACTTATTGTAGGTTTTTTTCTTGTGTATTTAAAGAATTACAAGCAAAAATAGATGTAAAGCAATGAAACAATAACTTGTATGTGAATTTAGCCTGAAGAATGACAAATATTCATGCGCAGCTTTTTAAATAAAGATAAAGGGCTTTAAAAGTAAAACTTACAAAAATGCATAGTAAAAAATTCTAAGGAATTTATTTTTGATGCTTGTCAATGTTATTTAGTGCTAATTTTTTCCTACCCAGAAATATGTTTTAAACAAATATGAAAATCCTTCTATTTGCATGTTTTGTAAAAGCTCAGTTTTAATATTTCGAACAATTCTTTCGCCTTTTTTAAAAATTTATTCTTACAGACATGTAAACAAACGTGCATGTTCTTCTATTTAGTAATTGTAAAAACTTGTTGTAAAGGTCTTAATTCTTTTTCCTTTTTCAGAAGTTTTTGTCTTGTCGTAAATAATTAACTTACACATTCTAAAATAGATATCTCTATACTTAAAAAAATTTTATTGTTAACTACAATTAGTGATTGTGAAAGGGATGTAGTGGAGGGTATACGCGGATATACGCCACGTACCTTTTAAATTTTGTTAAGGAACACCGTATACCCTTTGTTTCTCAATGTGTCATATATACTTTTGGTATATTCTTTGGCTGTGAGCTACCCTCTGCTTAAAGCGTACACTGTAAAAAAAAATCTGTAACCTTAGTAATCTAAATTTACCAAAATCTGTTATGCTTATACTAAAATTTTATATGTACACTGTACAAGAAAATAATGTCAATCTACAAAACTTGTAAGCAAAACTAGAGACATCTGTAACTTTACAAATGAATTTACTAAAATTTTGGTAATTTCACTAAATTTTATCTGTAATCCTCGTTTCCGTTACTTAAAAAGTTCTGGGAATCCGATTTTTCAAAAGATTTCATAGTAACCTTAAAATTTTTTTGATTCAAAGTACAAATCTGTATCTGTTACATGAATTTTTATTGTTTCCATTTCATAAAAAATTCTTGGAATTTAATTCTAAATTTTCCTTTTTTTTTTTTTTTTTTTTTTTTTTTTTTTAAACAGTGTATACCTTTTGTTTTTTTGTTTGACTACAGCACTGATTGCGAATGATATTAAATCAGTGCATATGAAAATGTATAACAAACAATTTAGCTCGTTTCTTATAGATCAGCTACACAAAACCTTCTAATTAATTAATTGGACACTTAAGTACAATTGAGAACTGGGAATGATACTGAATCAGGTAATGCAAAGTAAAATGTACAACGTACAAATTTAGTTCGCTTCTTATACTCTAGGTTAGTCGTACTCAATCGTTTTTTCGCCAGCCACAAATATATGTTTGACACATACATTAGGATACCCGCCAATTTTTATTCATTTTTCAACAATAAGATTTAATAGTAAATTTTGCTCTATTTAATTGACAAAATCTGAGATATACGGCATACATTTCTGTTAAATTTTAATGGAAAAAACTATAAAAGTTGGCATTTGTGTTTCAGCTTAGATATTTATATGATAATGTAATTAAAACCACTAAAACACACAGTACTTATATAATAAAGTTAAAAATAATGTAATATAAAGAAAAGGGTAATTAATCAAATAGTAAGATGAAAACAACAACAGCAACAACAACAAAGTAAAGTAGAAAAATTAATATCATCATTAATTATACAGTGCTCAGCAAAAGTTCAGATATTGGTGTTATTTAACCTTTAAATAAAAAATACGCACATTTGAGTATTACAAATGGCTATACTTATTTTTCAAGTATACATTTTAAACATTTTAGGATAAAAATAATGTTTATAATATAAGATAGTATTTAATTTAACTTAAAAAAGTAAAATTGGCGTATTGCAAAAATTTAGACACTTTTTGAATTTTTGCCAACTGTTCATGAAAAGATGCAAATTTCTGAATTATGATGTTACATGTCTGAAGTATTTCAGTATACCTCGATATAGCATCAGTTAGTAAAGATGCTGCGAGTTAAAAATATTCAATTAGATGAGGTAATTGGAGTGGGAAAGCTGAAATGGAAAGGGAAAACTGTTTCAGAAATTTCAGCAGCATTGAATCATCCAAAGTGGTCTGTCTATGAAGTATAGTCTAGGGGTAACTCCTTCAAAACAAAACATAAATCTGGAAGACCTTGTGTGACCAGAAAATGAGATGACAAAAGGATCCATAAACTGTCACTTACACAAATGATGATTGCTAGTCACATTAAAACTAAGCCAGGATTTTCTGTGTCGACGGATATGATTCATAGATGAATTAAAGAAAGAAGTAATTCAATTTACATAAAAATAATAAAATAATCAGCTTTAAAATCTCGCCACAAATTAGCGAGAATGTAATGAACTTGCAAGCAAACTTCATATGAACCCATATGGTACGCTATGATAGTCAGAAACGAAAGCAAGTGGAATTTAAATGGCCCAAACGGGTGGGCATACTATTGGCACGACTTGCGTAAAGAGCCTGGGACTTTCTTAAGTCGACAACAAGAAGGTGACTTTTTAATGATTTAATCCTCACTTTGTTTTAATGCTCGAGTATCTCTGAAGTTATTCAACTGCTGACAAGCGACACAGGACTACATACATACTTTAGAGATTAATTTTCAGTCATTTAAGAACTTTTAACTGGTCTAAAGTATGGATTTTAGCAAGATAATGCATCCATTCATGTTGCATACAAAACAAGAACTTCGTTTAACTCTGAAAATAGTACTGATCTCAAGTGGCCGGCGTGTGGCCCTGATCTGGACCCAATCGAAAACATTTGTAACATCATATGTCGGTAAGTTTATGCAAATTTTTGGTATACTTTTCTGTTAATGAGCTTCGAGCTTCTGTTGAACATCTTTCGTACAAAATAGAACTCCAGGTGATGCAGCATTTAGTTTCTTCGATGAAAAGTCACACTATCGCACTAATTGCAGACAATGTAGGTGCAACTCGATTTTAACTTGTAGTTATTTTTCTGTAAATATGCAAATTGTCTATACTTTTGCTACAATGTTAATTTGGTTTTTTTGTCATTATATATTATGTAAAAGGTAAAATTTAAACTGTATTGTTTATAAATAAAGAATACGTTACAAGTCATGTATGACAGATGAATTACAAAAATTCGGTACATACTTCTGAATATAGAAGCGTAATCCATCATTGTCTAAACTTTTGCTGAGCACTGTAAAACAAGTTTAAAGCACGTACATTTCACTGGCCCCGCCCCATAATGATTTTAAAATTTCAACTACACCATTCGTTTGTGCTACGTTTGTGCTGGTTTGTGCCGCAAAAAGTTTCGTTTGTGCCACTTCCGTACTCTCGCTATAGCGAGTATAAAGGTGCGGGGCCAGTGAAACGGCAGCCCCGCCCCATCAACGGAATCAAATATTTCTTACTGCATTCGTTTGTGCTACGTTTGTGCCGCAAAAAGTTTCGTTTGTGCCACTTCCGTTCACTCGTTATAACGAATTTTTTAATTCAAGGTCACGTAAAGAAAATCAATTATAAAAACCATAAATAGAAACGTATCAAGAAATGAAATATGCATTTCTTTAGTTTCATGTAAATGTCGGTTTGTGCCGCAAAAAAATTTGTTTGCGCCACTTTCGTTCCCTCGATATAACGAATTTTGCACATTTTCAACAGAGGGCGACCATTTCAGTGGCCCCGCCCCATCAACGAAATCAAAATTTTATAACTGCATTCGTTTGTGCTACGTTTGTGCTGGTTTGTGCCGCAAAAAGTTTCGTTTGTGCCACTTTCGTTCACTCGTTATAACGAATTTTTGTTGTTCAAGGTCACGTAAAGGAAATCAATTATAAAAACCATACATAGAAACGTATCAAGAAATGAAATATGTATTTCTTTAATTTCATGTAAATGTCGGTTTGTGTCGCAAAAAATTTCGTTTGTGCCACTTTCGTTCCCTCGATATAACGAATTTTGCACATTTTCAACAGAGGGCGACCATTTCAGTGGCCCCGCCCCATCAACGAAATCAAAATTTTATAACTGCATTCGTTTGTGCTACGTTTGTGCTGGTTTGTGCCGCAAAAAGTTTCGTTTGTGCCGCTTCCGTTCACTCGTTATAACGAATTTTTGTAGTTCAAGGTCACGTAAAGGAAATCAATTATAAAAACCATAAATATAAACGTATCAAGAAATGAAATGTGTATTTCTTTAGTTTCATGTAAATGTCGGTTTGTGCCGCAAAAAATTTTGTTTGTGCCACTTTCGTTCCCTCGATATAACGAATTTTGCATATTTTCAACAGAGGGCGACCATTTCAGTGGCCCCGCCCCATCAACGAAATCAAAATTTTATAACTGCCATCGTTTGTGCTACGTTTGTGCTGGTTTGTGCCGCAAAAAGTTTCGTTTGTGCCGCTTCCGTTCACTCGTTATAACGAATTTTTGTAGTTCAAGGTTACGTAAAGAAAATCAATTATAAAAACCATAAATAAAAACGTGTCAATAAATGAAATGTGTATTCCTTTAGTTTCATGTATATGTCGGTTTGTGCCGCAAAAAATTTTGTTTGTGCCACTTTCGTTCCCTCGATATAACGAATTTTGCACATTTTCAACAGAGGGCGACCATTTCAGTGGCCTCGCACCATCAACGAAATGAAAATTTTATAAATGCATTCGTTTGTGCTACGTTTGTGCTGGTTTGTGCCGCAAAAAGTTTCGTTTGTGCCGCTTCCGTTCACTCGTTATAACGAATTTTTGTAGTTCAAGGTTACGTAAAGAAAATCAATTATAAAAACCATAAATAAAAACGTGTCAATAAATGAAATGTGCATTTCATTGGGTCAATCCATTTCAAGTGGTCCAGCACTGGTCGCTCGACCATTTTTTAAAAATCTGAATTTTTTTGTACAACAACCCTAACATGATGGAAGTTCAAAATGACTGTTATTTTAATTTTACTATTTTTTGTTTGTGCATGGCGGCCATCTTTGTTTCATCGTGTGCAGCGATTTTCTCAAATACTAGGATACACAAAATTGTAAATATCTCGTCTTTTATTTTCCCAATTGAAATGGGGTTTGCAGCATTTTGTTCAGAATAAAATAGGCTAAATGTATGGTGGTAGAATAATTTTGGAAAATAAAATTTTACAGGTGACATTTTAGCAGAAAATTTAAGATTTTTTCCAAAATCTATCCGTTTGCAAGAGGAAATTTTTCATTCAAGGAAAACTGTCACACTTACACAATTTTTTCTACAAGTAGGTCAAAAGTGCGTGTACTCATACACCAAGTCCCAGATCTGGGAGTTGATTTCTCTTTGCGAAAAAAATTCCGAAATTCGTCAAAAATTTCAAAAATCGCGCTTTTTAGGCTTTGATATCTCTGGTGGGGCACGAGATAAAAATCTGAAATTCTGGCCTTTGATAGTATTGCGTAGTAATATTATGTACAAAAAATTTCAAGAAGGAGATTTGACTACAAGCGGAAATATGACATGGAAAATATGTGAAAAACAATACTGCCAAACTATACTAACCTACTATGTAATTGTTCAACAAGACTGTCAACCTTACACAATTTATTCTACAAATAGGTCGAAAGTGCGTGTACTCGTACACCAAGTCCCAGATCTGGGAGTTGATTTTTCTTTGCGAAAAAAATTCCGAAATTCGTCAAAAATGCCAAAAATCGCACTTTTTAGGCTTTGATATCTCTGGTGAAGCACGAGATAAAAAATCTGAAATTCTGACCTTTGATAGTATTGTGTAGTAGTGTTATGTACAAAAAATTTTAAGAAGGAGATTTAACTATAAGCTGAGATACGGTGATTAAAAAATGTTAAGAAATGCTATTATGAGTACATTAGGAGAAATGAGATTAGTCTCTTTTATTACAATATTTACACAGAAAATATCGTTTGTTGAAAACAGTTTAATAATAAATGTTTAATTTACAAAGATACTATATATGCTCAACAAAGAGCTTAACACTATTTACGAGAGATATTATGAGTTCGACCAGTTACTCTTGTCAGTCCATCAGGCTGTTCTTTCTCAAAATTTTATTTGAAGCCACCCAAGTCTTCTCATCCCTTGTTAACTTGAATGAAATTCCCTAGGTTTAATAATTGAAACCATGTCAACTCGATCAGTTGCAACCCATTGTCTGAAATTTACTTTTCCTGAAATGCGTACCGAGTAAAATTGTTGCAATAGCATTTGTAGTAGGTTTGTTCCTCTGGACAAATAGTGTATTGGCTTAGCATACATTCTGAATTGTTTAAATCACACAGACGCATTTGAAGAAGATATTTGTAATTAACATTTAACTTTGTACCATAAATAATTAATTTAAAATTTTGGAGGCATGAACAATAACATAGAAGGTTACAATAGTTTGGCAGTATTGCTTTCACATATTGTCCGTGTCATATCTCAGCTTGTAGTCAAATCTCCTTCTTGAAATTTTTTGTACATAACACTACTACACAATACTATCAAAGGCCAGAATTTCAAATTTTTATCTCGTGCTCCACCAGAGATATCAAAGCCTAAAAAGTGCGATTTTGGAAAATTTTGACGAATTTCGGATTTTTTTTCGCAAAGTGAAATCAACTCCCAGATTTGGAACTTGGTGTAAGAGTACACGCACTTTTGACCTAATTTTAGAAAAAATTGTGTAAGATTGACAGTCTTGTGGAACAATTACATAGTAGGTTGCAATAGTTTGACAATGTTGTTTTTCACATATTGTCCATGTCATATCTCAGCTTCTAGTCAAATCTCCTTCTTGAAATTTTTTGTACATAACATTACTACACAATACTATCAAAGGCCAGAATTTAAAATTTTTACCTCGTGCCCCACCAGAGATATCAAAGCCTAAAAAGTGCGATTTTTGACATTTTTGACGAATTTCGGAATTTTTTTCGCAAAGAGAAATGAACTCCCAGATCTGGGACTTGATGTATGAGTACACGCACTTTTGATCTATTTGCAGAAAAAATTGTGTAAGGTTGACAGTTTTCCTTGCATAAAAAAATTCCTGTTGCAAATGGATAGATTTTGGAAAAAATCTTAAATTTTGTGCTAAAATTTCACCTATAAAAATTTATTTTTCAAAACTATTCTACCACCGTGCATTTAGCTTATTTTATTCTGAACAAAATGCTGCAAACCCTATTTCAATTGGTAAAATAAAAGACGAGATATTTGCAATTTTGTGTATCCTAGTATCTGAGAAAATCGTTGAACACGATGAAACAAAGATGGCCGCCATGCACAAATAAAAAATAGTAAAATTAAAATAACGGTCATTTTGAACTTCCGTCATGTTAGGGTTGTTGTACAAAAAATTTCAGATTTTTTAAAAAAGGTCGAGCGACCAAAATAATATTTTCTGGACCACTTGAAATGGATTGACCCCATTAGTTTCATGTAAATGTCGGTTTGTGCCGCAAAAAATTTTGTTTGTGCCACTTTTATTCCCTCGATATAACGAATTTTGCACATTTTCAACAGAGGGCGACCATTTCAGTGGCCCCGCCCCGTTAACGAAATCAAAATTTTATAACTGCTTTCGTTTTTGCTTTCGTGTAACTAATTTTTTATAGGAACGGTTAATTTTTTTCATGATTACATTAAAAATAATCTCCATATAACGAAATATATATCTCCATTTAACGAATTTTTTCGAAAATATTCTATCATAAGTTCAGAAAACACTTCAGCATATTATTTGAGTAATTTTTTTCGTTGATATCTGGTTTATATTTCATAGCTACATTCCTCTACCTTTTCCTTCATGTCGAAAAAAAGGCATTCAACTCCCCCCCCCCCCCCGCCAAGGAAAACATATTTTTGCATGGTTACACTTGACTTTGTTTTAGCCAAGATTAGCATGCGTTCTTGGAAAAGATTGAAACATTTGCTTGCTAATGGGGCGATTTGCAACTATCACAAAGCATACTAAAAGATAAAACTATTCCATTATTGTCTTTAAAATTGTGTTTGCTTCTTGGTTTGGATAGTAAGGCAGGAATACTTGGATTATAGAACCATTATGATAAGGCGTATCCCTGATTACATATGGGGTTATTTTGCCAATTAAAAATTGGGGCGGGTGATTATTCCCCCCCTTAAATTAGATAAATTGTTTTTTATGCTCACTTAAATCGGATATATTTCATATTTTGGATATATGTTCTTTCTCATAAAGTGAATCCCGGAATAATTTTAAAGGTTTAATGGCAAAGTAAACACTGGGGGAACGGATGATCCCCCCCCCCCTTAAATTAATAAATTACTTTTTACGCAGAATTATCTGATTTGATTCAATTTTGATTGGGCGTTCATTATAATAAGACGAAGTCCTGATTAATTGTGTGTTATCCCCCGTTCATCGCTCTATACTTAGCCATTAAACCCTTAAAACTATTCAGGGATTCACTTTATCAGGAAGAACCTATATCCAAAATTTGAAATACGTTGAATAGTTGTGAAAGAAAAAAAACTATTTTATTTAAAGAGTGGAGGATTAATCTCCCGCTTCCCCTATTTAATTATCAAAAGAACCTCATAATTAATGAGATTCGCCTTCTTATAATGAATATACATTCAAAATTTGAAGCAAATCGGATGATTCTGCGTAAAAAGCTATTTATTTAATTTAAGGGGGTTTATCCCCCGTTCCCCCTCTATACATAGCCATTAAACCCATAAAACTATTCAGGAATTCACTTTATGAGAAATATCCTTTATCCAAAATTCGAAATACATCGGATAAGTGTGCATATTTTTTTTAAAATCTAATTTAAGGTGGGTATAGTAATAACCCGCCCTCCTTTTTAATTACCAATAGAACCCCATAACTAATCCGAAATACATATTATCATAATGAACCCATGTCCAAAATTCGAAGCAAATGGGATAATTCGGCATAAAAAAGCCATTTATTTAATTTAAGAGGGGTTTCCTCAATCTCCCTTTTATACTTAGCCATTAAATCCTTAAAACTATTCCGGAATTCACCTTACCAGAAAGAACCTATATTTAAAATTGAAATACATGGAATAATTCTGCATAAAAAATATTTATCTAGTTTGTGGGGGAGAATTGCTTGTTCCCCCCCCCTTTATAATAAGCAGAAAAACCCATAACTAATCTAAGATACGTCTTATCATAATGAACTTATGTCCAAAATTTTAAGCAAATCGGATAATTATGTGTAAAAAGTCATTAATTTAAGAAAGGTTATCCCCCGTTCCCCCTCTATATTTTATACTATACATAAGCCTTATCGAAAAGATCCTATATGCAAATTTGACACACGTTGGATAATTCTGCTTAAAAACCCATTCATCTAATTGAGGACGGATGAGAGGGAGGGTAATCGTCCCTTCCAAAAATTAATCAGGCAAGCGTCTTTTCAGGATGAACGTATATCCAAAAATTGAACCAAAACAGTTAATTCAGCATGAAAAACCCATTTACCTAAACTATGAGCCCCCCCCCCCCCCCGATCCCCCTTTCATACTTAATCAATGAATCCCCAAAATCAATAATAAATCCCCAAAATCAATTCCTTGTCACTTTTTTTCCGGTAACTTTTTTCCTTGTCAGTTTTTTCCGTGTCACTTTTTTCCGCTTTTGTAGTTTATGTCACTTTTTTCCGATAACTTTTTTTCCGGTCATTTTTTTTCTGTTTACCGATTAGTTTTGGGAACGACGGTTACCCACACCCCATCCACTCTAAATTAGATAAATGGGCTTTTATGCAGAATTATCCAACGTGAGTCAAATTTTGGATATAGGTTCTTTCTGATGAGGCGTATATAGAGTATATAATGCCTGAAGAATTTAAGAAGTTTAATGGTGAAGTATAGAGGGGAAACGGGGGGGGGGTAACCTCTCTTACATTAAGTGAACTGCTTTTTACGCAAAATTATCCTATTTGCTTGAAATTTAGGACATAGCTTCATTATGATAAGACGTATTTCTGATTAGTTATGAGGATCTTTTGCTATTATAAAGAGGGTGAGGCAAATATCTCCCCTCTAATTAGATAAAACGGTTTTTATGCAGAATTATCCGATGTATTTCAAATTTTAAATATAGGTCTTTCTGATAAGGTGAATCCTTGAATAGTTTTAAATGTTTAATGGCTAAGTATAAAGGGGGGGGGGGATAATTCCTCTTAAATTAAAAAAGTGGTTTTTTACCCAGAATTGTCCGATTTGCTTCGAATTTTGGACATATTTTCAGTAGGTTTTTATGTATCTCTGATTAGTTATGGAGTTTTTTTGCTTATTATAAAGGGTGAGGACGGGCAATTATCTCTCCCTCAAACTAGATAAATCGGTTTTTATGCAGAATTATCCGATGCATTTCAAATTTTAAATATAGGTTCTTTCTGATAAGGTGAATCTCCGAATATATTAACGGGTTTAATGGCTAAGTATAGAGGGAGAACAGAGGATACTCACCCTTAAATTAAATAAATAGTATTTTATGCAGAATTATCAGAATTGCTTCAAATTTTGGATGTAGGTTCATTATAAGGCTTATCGCTGATTAGATATATGGTTATTTTGGTAATTAAAAATGGGAGTGGGCGATTATTCACCCCTTAAATTAGATAAATCGGTTTTTATGCAGAATTTTCCGTTCTATTTCAAATTTTAAATATAAGTTCTTTCTGATAATATAAAAGGTGGATCCCTGAATAGTTTCAAAGATTTAATGGCTGAGTAAAAAGTGGGGAAACGGAAGATAAACCCCCTTAAATTAAATAAATGGCTTCTTACGTAGAATTATCCGATTTGCTTCTTATTTTGGATATAGATTCTTTCTGATAAAGTGAATCCCTGTATAGTTTTAAGGGTTTAATGACTAAATATAGAGGGGTTAACGGGGTATAACCTCTCTTAAATTAAATAAATGGCTTTTTATATAGTATTATCCGATTTACCGCAAATTTTGGATATAAGTTTATTATGATAAGGCGTACCGCTGATTAGTATGTGGATTGAATGATTAAGTATAATCGGGGTAAATGGGAGAGCTAATGTTTTTCGAGGAACATTATTCCTTGAAAAAATAAGGATGTAATATACAGTTAGTGTAAATAGCCTGTGAGTTCAGTGTTATCGATTTAAATGGGCAATAAACTTTTTATTTATGTTCTGATCACTGAAATCTACCAGACACCCACTTCCGTCAAATGGAGAAAGCAAGCTTCCTCCCCCGAAAGGTTTCCCTGAATGGACTACTGCATCCCTCCCTATTTTAACTATATTCATTAGCATATACGCCTTATCATAATGATTCTAAATCCTTCAAATTTTTGGCTAAACTCCCAAAAATTTGATAATTCTTCTTAAAGAGCCATTCATTTAATTTAAGGAAAGTTATCTACTGCTCCCTCTCTATACTTAGCCATTAAACCGTTAAAACTATTCAGGATTTCACCTTATAAGAAAGAACCTATATTTAAAATTTGAAATACATCGGATAATAATACATAAAAACCGATTGATATAATTTGAAGTGGAGATAACTGCCCGCTCCCCTCTTTATAATAAGCAAAAAAACCCCACAAATGATCAAAAATACCGCTTATCATAATGAGCCTATGTCTAAAATTCCAAGAAAATCGGATAAATCTGAGTAAAAAGCTATTAATTTAATTTAAGACATGTTACCCCCTCTTCCCCCTTATACTTAACCATTAAACTCCCAAAACTCTTCAGGCATATATACTACATATAATCCTAATCAGAATAAAACCTATATCCGAAATTTGATACACGTTAGATAATTCTGCATTAAAACCAATTTATCTACTTTAGGGAAGATGGGGGGGAGAGGGAGTACTTGTCCGTTCCCAAGACTAATAAGGCAAGCGTCTTTTCAGTATGAACGTATATCCAAAAATTGAACCAAAACAGTTAATTCAGCATGAAAAACTCATTTACCTAAATTAACAGCCTCCCCCCGATCTCCCTTTCATAACTATGGAAGATAGATATGCCAAAAATCAATTCCTTGTTAATTTTTTCAGGTATATCTTTTTTCCTTGTCACTTTTTTCCGGAAACTTTTTTTCCGTGTCATTTTTTTTTCCCGCTTTTGTAGTTTTTCACCTTTTTTCCGGTCACTTTTTTTTTTGTTTACCATTCATTAACCTTTACGAGCCCTTTTGTGTAACCCTGTACATCAAAATTGCATAACTGTAGCATTCATACACATAGTATAATATGCATACATTTAGTGAAACCTAAAAGCGCATATCACAATTAAAAATATATTTCATCCATCCAACAGACATCATCGATAATATATAGTACTTTCGGATAGAAATCTTTTGTGTGTCCCTGAAAATATTATTCACTTTTATTATGCATGAAATAATTTATATTAAGTCTTAGCAACGTATATCAATTTTATTATGCATGAAATCGTTAAAAATAATCAAAATATGACGCAAACAATTCTTCCTTTATTATTATGTAATGGAATAATTTGCGTGACTCTGTAAACGAATAATAAGTATTTTTTTCACTGCATATTTTACAAAATGCATATTTTAGTGCATTTCATAAATTCATAAAAATTTAAGTGTGTTTGACAGGTTGTAACACTTTTAAAATTCATCTGAAAGTTTTTTCCCATAGGCCGTAATGTAACGGGAAATTTTTGATTGTCCATGTAAATAAACTTATCATGCTAGAAACTTCTTTTCCATAGGTTTCGTAATAGAGTAAACATCAATAACTCCCAAAAATTTCAGTGTAATCCGAATATATTAATTAGAGCGCGGTCAGATAAACCAAATTCATAAACACTTTTCAACTTTGTTGGAAAGTATATATATATATATATATATATATATATATATATATATATATATATATATATATATATATATATATATATTATATATATATACCGGGTGATCCAAAAGTCAGGACGAACTTAAAAAATAAATAATTCGAAAACGAATCAAGATACAAAGATACTGTTTGCACCGAACGGATGTAGAAGAAACCGGGTTTTCTGTAATAATGAAAAAAAGATAGTTCTGATATCGACCAACAAATGACGCTACAGTGTTTTATTGCACCAAAAGATGATTTAGAAATGAAAAAATGTTGACAACTTACAAGTCAGCTTAATTACAATTAATCAGTACTACAGTAAATGTTCAATATACTGTCCATCATTCATAAGTGCAGCTGTGAGACTAGGCACCACACCGTTCTCAGCATTTAGTAGCATTCCTTGCGTTATAGCAGACACATTTTGGAGAACGGCATCTTTAAGTGCTACTAGTGATGCCATTGGTCGCCAACGGAGCTATATTGTTTCGTTACCACACAAAACCCGGTTTCTTTTCCATCCGTTTGGTGCAAACTGTTACTTTGTATCTTGATTCGTTTTCGAATTATGCATTTTTAAAGTTCGTCCTGACTTTTGGATCACCCGGTATATAAATATATATATATATATATATATATATTAAACAGGAAAAATAATTATCTGTCGAATTATTGTATTTTTGTACAATTATATCATTCTATACTTTATCATACGAAATTTGCAAATATATTTTTCTATTTCCATGTATAGATAATGTGAGTGAGCTTGTGTATATTATTGAACTGTGAATTATGTTTTAATTTCAAAAAATTACATTAATTTATGCCTTTATGTATCTAAAACGAGAAAAGTGGCTGTGCCTATATAACATTATAATTTTAAGGGAAAGAGGGGAGGGGTCTGGTACAGTATATCGTAATATACCGCTAGGGGGAAGGGGCATTAATCTTTTGATATCGATATCATTTTTTGATACAATCAAAATTTTCCTTTTCTATTTTTACCATGGTTTTTGGTTCAAAATAGTATGTCATTGTTTTTTGGTTATCTATTTTTAAGAAAATACTAAGTTTTTATTAAAATCTCCAATTATAAAAAAATTTAATTCTAAATATGGAATAGCCCGATATTTGACATTTTTTTCCCTTCTTCATATATGTTTGAAATGGATATACCATCGCTGTTCGAGAAACCCATATCTAAAGTACATTTGAAATGAAACTTGTGTTTACTAACAAATAGTGAAAGAGAGTGAATGTTGCCCACTTGGCTTGTTGATGAAAATTTCTATTACTCCACTACCATCTCTCTTTCGCCCCTCACCCCGCTCCATGCGGGGCATGTTTAACAAAAGATTAATACTGTTGAAAGCATTGTCCAACAAAATCTATTATAAAATACTTAAAAAAACAATTTCTTTTAAGCGGTATATGATACAAAGAGATATTTTATTGACTTCTCTTCATTTAAATCAGTAAAGTATGTAACCAGTTTTGTATATCATTCGAAATAAAAGAAAGAACTTCTAAAGAAAGATTAAAAAAAAAAAAAAAAAAAAAAAAAAAAAATAGATATTGATGAACGATATCATTACCGGGAGAAGGAGGGGTGAAAAATTATCAAACAGTTGATAACATTATATATGCATAGCCCCAAATAACAGTTTTACATTAACATAAAATATATATTAATCATAGTTTTTGAATTATTGTTATTTTTTAAACAATTTGTTCATAATGTACTTTATTATATGAAATTTGGAAATAAAATTTTCTGTTTCGAATGTGCTTTTTGTTTTCATGTATAGCTAATGTGCATATATTTTCTTTAACTTATAAGGCTACAAATTATTATTTTTTTTAATCTCACAACAATACAGGTTTCCATACTATCTCTCTAGAAATGATCCTCTAATAATTTAACTTACTTAATACATTAAGTTTCAAAAATCTTTATATTTGAATACATCTATATTATTTATGTCATATGTATATTTTGTATCAGTTTATTAAAGATATTTCTTATAACATAAAATTTGCGGATGCATCCAAATTATTTCCGGTGTATAAATTTTGTGCATATATTTCTTCAATTTATCAAGCAGTAAATTATTCTTTTTTCATGCTATTTCATTCATTAAGGATTTGAAGTAAGAGAACTTCGTTTTAAATTAGTTTTTTTCTTTTAAAACACAAATCTTTATTTACTGTAAATTTCCAATGTTTTCACATTATGAGTAATATTTATATAAACGTATCAAATTAAATATTGTTTCACTTAAAGTTTGTACATTTTTATTTTTACTTTGATTAGGTGTTGTGCATGTGCATATTTATTACGCGCGTTTTATGACAATGTAAATTACTTTTTAGTTTGCGAAATATTGGAAGTATTCAGGTTTATGCTTCAGTAAAACAATAAATAGTATCTCTTATTAATAAAGTTATTTTCCTTATTCATACTTAAAAAAAAAGAAAAAGAAAAGAAAACTTGTAATTGTTTATGGTAAAAAACCACTTTTTATAGGATAACTATTTAAAATATCAATTAGCCATAATGCAATGCATTTATTTAAGTTTATGTTTATTTCTCTTAATACAGATAAAGAAACCTAAATATTTTGAAATATGAGTTAATTTTGCAGCTGTTGGAGACAAATAGAAAATGTAAATAAAAAAAATTTCTAAAAATAAGATTTCTAAAAAAAAAAAAAAAAAAAAAAAAAAAAAAAAACTAGAGTGAAGACAGGAGCTTAAAAAAAAAACTTCTATTAAAAAAAAATAAAAAAAAATGAGAACGCAGTGTTATGAAAATAAAGAATAAATCTTTTTTTTACTCATTTTATATATATCCAATAATAATTAAAAAAGGAAAATAAAAATAACATGATTACTGAATGGTGTACAAAATGGTGCGAAATTTAAAAACTATAGAAACATTAAGTAAATTTAATACATTTAACGCTTCGATCTTCGTCTGAGATCTTCATCAGGTATGTGCGTTTTGCACTGCAGTATTTTTTTAATGATACATTTAGCACATATAACAATGAACAAGTAACAGGATTCGATGTCGAAGTTTGTGTCTTGATGAATAAAAAACGTTTATTTTTATCTAATTATATTATTCAAATTAGTTGAAACATTTATGTGTATATAAATATGTGTACAAAATATATTTTTTTTACCTACCGTAAAGTACTGAAAGTCACACTCTTAAAACGAAAGAGCTGATTTGGATTCTCATGAAAGAGCTGTAATTTTTTTCGATCACAAAAGAGTTGTTTTTCAAACGGTTAAATCTTCTTGATCTAAATTGGTTATTTAAATATCTCAGCTTCATTTAAATTGGTTAAAACTCGAGTTATTTCAACTCTTTTTTGAGAAGCTGCCTTTCAACATTGAGATGAGTGGATTTCATCTCAACTTGAGCTATTTTGTGGCTGACTTTTTAAGAGAGCAGCTCCGTTTAAATTTAAGCTTCCTCATATATTTTGCGAGCTGTATAAATCCTAAGAAATTTGTAAATTCCAAATATACCCCTCTCCACCTCACCCACATAACTTTACTTTTCTATTTCATAGAAGTTACAATTAAAAGCATCCTTTTTCCTGTCTGCTAAAGAGACGCTTATTTTACTTTGCGGTAATTAACTGATGTATTTTACTAAAGTCGAATTTTTAAAAGAAATTGAAGAAAAGTAGAAATATTTTGATATCAATACATTTTAATTTTTCAATACAATATAATTTGATTGCGAATATAATAATTCCCGTGAGCGGTTTTTGTGAGGAAAAAGTTGTGATGCACACAAATAATCATATGCATTAACATTTACATGTCGCGAACTTCTAAATTTGCCTTTATAAAAATGGAAACATATTCAAAATAATAAATTCAGTTTTAAATTTTAATCAATCGTTGTATCTATTTCGTAAAATAATAATTTTAACATATAATACGTCTAAATAATACGTGCTTATGCTTATGCTGTACCTAAATGATTCGCGATTTCCGTATTTTTGTGGCATTTATGGTGTATTTCTTCTTAATGAATAGTAAATCAATACTAATAAAAAGAATTTTCAATCTGTCTGTATACCTTATCTGTTTACGTCAGCAAGCGAAATCTACTGCACAGACAAAGTAGAATATGTGATCAGACTAGTCAAACATGTCTTCTAGAGTACCGGAGGCTCAGAGATTTAATTTTTTAAGAGTTGGGGTAGTTTAAACTGTTTTGCCCTAAATTGATAATAACTTGCAACCTATGGTCCGACAATCTTCGCTCTGGGGACACTTCTCTATAAAATTATTCGATCACTTCCCCATTCCAGTTAAAACTCTGGCATCCTGGAAACTGCCAAAGGGTTCCTTCAAGTTTTAGTGCCGTAAATAAAGACGGTACACAAGGCACATAAAAGTAACAAAAGCGAAACATTATGTGCCACAAACTGACAGTTATAAAATTTTGATTTCGTTGATGGGGCGGGGCCACTAAAATGGTCGCCCTCTGTTGGAAATGTGCAAAATTCGTTATATCAAGGGAACGAAAGTGGCACAAACAAAATTTTTTGCGGCACGAACCGACATTTACATGAAACTAAAGAAATATGTATTTCATTTATTGACACGTTATTATTTATGGTTTTTAAAATTGATTTTCTTTAGGTAACCGTGAACTACGAAAATTCGTTATAACGAGTGAACGGAAGCGGCACAAACGAAACTTTTTGCGGCAGAAACCAGCACAAACGTAGCACAAACGAATGCAGTTATAAAATTTTGATTTCGTTCATGGGACGGGGCCACTGAAATGGTCGACCTCTGTTGAAAATGTGCAAAATTCGTTATATCGAGGGAACGAAAGTGGCACAAACGAAATTTTATGCGGCACAAACCGACATTTACATGAAACTAAAGAAATACACATTTCATTTATTGACACGTTTTTATTTATGGTTTTTATAATTGATTTTCTTTACGTAACCTTGAACGACAAAAATTCGTTATAACGAGTGAACGAAAGTGGCACAAACGAAACTTTTTGCGGCACAAACCAGCACAAACGTAGCACAAACGAATGCAGTTATAAAATTTTGATTTCGTTGATGGGGCGGGGCCACTGAAATGGTCGCCCTCTGTTGAAAATGTGCAAAATTCGTTATATCGAGGGAACGAAAGTGGCACAAACAAAATTTTTTGCGGCACAAACCGACATTTACATGAAACTAAAGAAATACATATTTCATTTCTTGATACGTTTCTATTTATGGTTTTTATAATTGATTTTCTTTACGTGACCTTGAACTACAAAAATTCGTTATAACGAGTGAACGGAAGTGGCACAAACGAAACTTTTTGCGGCACAAACCAGCACAAACGTAGCACAAACGAATGCAGTAATAAATATTTTATTCCGTTGATGGGGCGGGGCTGCCGTTTCACTTGTCCCGCCCCATTGTGCTCGTTATAACGGTAGAACGGTAGTGGCACAAACGAAAATTTTTGCGGCACAAACCAGCACAAACGTAGCACAAACGAATGCAGTAAGAAATATTTGATTCCGTTGATGGGGCAGGGCTGCCATTTCACTGGCCCCGCACCATTATACTCGCTATAGCGAGAGTACGGAAGTGGCACAAACGAAACTTTTTGCGGCACAAACCAGCACAAACGTAGCACAAACGAATGGTGTAGTTGAAATTTTAAAATCATTATGGGGCGGGGCCAGTGAAATGTACGTGTTTAAAGCATAATATAACGCAGAATTTCCAAACTCTGAAGAGGAATAATAAGGATATAACAGAGATATGACAAAGCAATAATGTAGTTAATATACAATTCGTATTACATGTTTAATAAGTATAAAACGTAATATTAGTATAATAATGTGAAATTTTAAAGAGTTCGTAAGGGTAAAAATTCCAACCGATCACGCTTAACCAATTTTTATTCGCATTTCAAAATGTTATAAATATAGATTAATGATTAGGTGTTTCAGGTCACACATAAGAGATCGAAGGGTGTCATGCGGTCAGCTGGTCACAGTTAGAGTATTCAAAATCTAGATTTATCATCTAGTAATTGGTTTTTGTTTAAAAATCAAAAATGTTTTCAATAATCATTTTATTTTGTAATTTTTTAATCCTTTTGAAGTAGTTAAATCACTGATTTCTCATAGTTTGAATATACATTTATCATCTAGTAATTGAGTCTTGTTTAAAAATGAAAATTATTTAAAATAATTTATTTTATTTTGAAATATTTTAATCCTTTTGAAATAGTTAAAAAGACTGATTTCTCACAGTTTGAATATTCGTAGTCTAGATTTATCATCTAGTAATTGATTCTTGTTTAAAAATGAAAATTCTTCAAAATAATTTACTTTTTTTTGTAATTTTTACCATCTTTTTGAAGTAGTTAAAAAACTAATTTCTCGCAATTTGAATATATATGGCCTAGATTTTAGTAATTGCTGCTTGTTTAAAAATGAAAATTCTTTATTTTATTTTGTAATTTTTACATCTTTTAGAAGTAGTTAAAAAACTGATCTCTTTTACTTTTTATAGTTTCAGTTTAATATATAATAATGATTCAAAATTACAGAAAAAATAAACTAAAGGTTTCCTCTTCTGATTATCAATTATCTCAGGCTTTGCGAGTAACACATCTGTTTTTAGCAAGAGAAAGAAAAATAACAATTCTTAAAATTTTCCGCGAACGATAAACAGTTTCTTTTTATGAAATTCCATTGTTATCTATTATCTCATAGGCGTATAGCTAGAAGCTTAAACGTAATAATTCGCCTTATTGAAAGATCTCAGTAAGGACTAATTTTCTTTTTGTGACCAATTTTCCTTTTGTACATTTACTGCTACATATCTTTTCTTTCTTTTCCTGCTTGCCACATATTCTTTCTTTTAAATTTTTCTACCTTATTGATTTCACATTTTTATTATTCCTCTGAATTTATATCACCAACTAAACTAGTACGATTTTATTAACTATTTTTCTTTAAAATCGTTTTATTATTCTTATGTTGAGTGTAATTTAATTTATTTAGTTGTGTAATTTTTCTATGTTGCTGGTATTGCCGGTGTATTACTGTTACTTTTTTCAAAACTGTTCATAAAAATAATAAGAATCATAGCAATGCCTTAAGCTTCATAATATAGAGTCAGATGGGCTAATTATGACCAGGGAGTAATTAGGACCGTCCCTATAGTGGAGAAAATTGTGTATGGTAAAATTTTATTTCACGCTTAGATATTAACCTCATAATGTATTTTTCATTTTAGATGTTCTTTATCACTTAGTTTCAAGCATTTGTGAGGTTCTAATAGCAATTGAAACAAAATCAATGAAAATTTTTAATAAACGGATTTGTCAGTTTGGAGTTCTAATGGTCATAATTACCCCAAATAAATGTGTGTAAGCAAGCAGTGGCTCCAATTTATATGGGCCAATGGAGCCCGAGACCACCCAATAATTTTGAAACGTAGCGTACCCAATTTTCATTCTTTCAGTTATTTATTTCATTATTATTTTATTCATCTTTCTCCTTAGAATAAAATGTAATTTGCCAATGACCATGTGTTTTAATTCTCCGACTAACGCCCATAAATCCCAAATGACTGGAATGTTTTGCTTCCATGTTTAACTTTCTTTTAATTCAATTTGTAGTCATGTTCTTGTTCATGATATCATGACTACAAGTCTCTTTATAAGAAAAAACGTATGAGAATATAATTTAATAAAATTGCAACTTTATTAAAACATGATACCTTGACTTAAAATTCTCATCTTTCACCATCTGTCAACCCTTCAAAGAAAAACAAACTGGTATTTTACAAAAGTATTTTTAAGTCCACCCAATATTTTTGATCCAACTCAATATTTTTCAAAAGTTGGCGCCACAGTAAGCAAGTTTAAAGAGGAAATATAGTGGTCATAATTTCTCCACTAGTGGTCTTAATTACTCCAAACTTTTGTGATTATGGCCCCAACAGCAAGAGACATCGGCTAAAATTCGGCCGCTTACAAGAATTGTCGGTAAATGGACGGTAGTCATATAGAAAGATTGATTCGATATCGTCCTGACAATAGCCACTGATCTCTCTCTTTTTTAACGTACATATGTCAGATGTAAAGGTCGACTGGTAATAGAAATAATGTTAGAAATAAACCACTTGGCGTATAGTCGAATGCTTTCATCGGCCGATTATCAAAATTAACGGAAATTGAACCATTTGACTGTGTAGTGTGCGTTCCCCATCAGTCCCCCCTGAAATATCAGTTTTTGATTGAGGTACTTATAATTATCCTTTCAACTTAAAAAGAAAAGGGGCTGTGAGAATTAAAACTTTTAAGAAGTATTCTTAACCCTCTCATGCATGCGGGCCTCATATGAGGACAGATAATTATTCCATTATTAAGGAAAAAACTTTTGAGCATTGATTTATAGAGATCCGATTTGTTGATAGATAATAGCTAGCATATAGTGCAATAATAAAATTACTTTATAATGGGTGTTCATTTATCTCAAAAAATGATTTTTAGTCAATAATGCAAAATAATGCAAAATAATTTATGCATGAGAGGGTTAAAGGGTCAATGTAATTTTTTATGTACTAAAAACACCACTTTTCCAAATAGAAACAAGTAAAGAAAAAAATAATAATAACAATGTTGAATAAAAAGTCGTCATACTTATTTCTCCAACTCTGCTTGCTGAATTCGACCACGATTTAAGTTCTGTAGAAAGAAAAGTAAGAGGATAGAAAATTGCGAATAAAAAGTAACTAGTCGTAAAGGAAATAGCTGAAGGTCTATTAATTATAAATAAAATAAAATTTTATTATTTTGCGATGTTTTCAAGATTTAGGGAGTATTACCGTTGAAAATTATCAATTGAAAAAAGAAATTCCCGAAAGTAATAATTTTAATAAGTGCATCATAGTTGCTGTGAGATATAGATCTAACTGCTAAGTTTGGCGCACTCGTCGTTGGTTGCCAACGCCTACTTTAGTCTATGATCCTATTCTCAAAACATGTAAAAAAATAGCATTTTTTAAAATGAAGATGCTTGATAAGAGGAAGAATTAAAATAAGCATAAGCTACTTTTTTTTTAAACTGCCGGTGTGATATTGGTAATACACCTAATAATTATGTTGAATAATTTTACAATAATACTATGATTCATTAACACATATTTAAGTTTATTATTATCATTATTGTAATTATTTGCAAAAAATGTAATTTATGATACGAAATTTTATTTGACAGCAAGTGCGTCTTGCGAAAGAATTCGAAAGATTAGTGGAATCCGATCCTAAATTTGAGCTGGTGTTTCCTGTTACGCTGGGATTGGTCTGTTTTAGATTAAAGGTATTATTTCTCAGATTATTGCAACAACATTGATTATGATGATGATGTTGATAACAATAGTAATAATATCAATAACTATTGTTACATTTCAGTTGAATATATTATATAATTAAAATAGATGTAATTAAAAAGCATAAAAATGTCATTTTAATTATTAAATAAAAAATAAATGCCATATAATTAAAATAATTAATACAAGATTGTCACAGGTGATTATTTTTTAGTTATTTGTTCTAACACTATATCTAAGCAATAATTTTTGTTGTAAATTTCAAATTGCAATGTATCACAGAGATTATTGTTTAGAAAAAAGCATGGTAGATAGAATGATAAAAAATAGTCGCCCATTGCAGGCATACTAGTAGGGGGAACTGGGGCACATTGATACACCCCCTCCACTGCTCACAGGGCCATTATAGGAAGTTTCACAACAGCTCAAAAAGGTGATGCTTGTGTACACAATTACATACAGAACGTCTTGGTACATTTCAATAGTTTGATGAAATTGGACGAGGGATTTGTTGTTACTGTAGGTCAAAAGTAAATTTGAGTTGTACAATGGTATTATACAACTGTTCCAATATTTTCAACCGAAAAGAATGCTCTCTCTGGCAAGTAAAGCTACTCTTTATCAGTTCACCATTCTTTATTATTAGGTAAATTATGAAGTGTTGGACTTGAGACTCATTTTATTCAAAATGGCTGTATGGGGCACATTGATACAGTCTATACAGGCACATTGATATGTATCAATGTGCCCCATGATAGCCACAGACAACCTAAATCCTTTTCTTGTTCATTTTTTCATTATCTTTATTTATTTATTTATTTATTTTTATTATTTTTTTTACCATACTCCTTAATTCAATCATTTTTTTCCAAAAAAAAATTCTAATATTAGTTTTTATTGATGTGAAATATATCTATTTTTTTATATTAGAAGATTTTATAGTATTTTTGCAAACAGAAGTCGTACAAATTTGCCCAACATCTAGTGCCAGTAGAATTAACAAAAAAAAAAAAAAAAAGTCGGCAGCCTGGAAAATCTCAAATTTATATCGATTCTCCAGAGAAAAAAGTATTTTCAACATGAGAAATGTTAAGTAAGAGAAACAAGCAGCAGAACAGCACAGGATAATTATATTATAAACAGAATTTTTAATATAATTATCCTTTATTTTTGTTTATTAACAGAAAACCTGGTAATTTTTTCATCTTTCCTAAGAAAGAAGATAATGCTGGGGTTGATGTGCGAGATATGGCAAAGTTACCACAGCCAAAAATCTGACAAGGAACAGCCAGAACATCAAGTCATTATTCATTTAATTTTGATTGCTTTAATATTGCTTACAAATAAATTGTGGATGATTTGAATTTCTATCAATAAATATAAAATGGTTTGCTAACTCATTTTCTATGAAAAATATGCATTGGTGTTATTTTGCCTCCATTTTCCCTAAATGTATCAAAGTGCCCCATGAGGTGTATCAATCTGCTCCGTAGATGGGGTACATTAATACAAATTACTTTTTTTTATTTTTTTTTTTTTTAAATTACATTTAAAAATACTGTATAAAAAATTATTGTACATTTTTATAACATACTACACAAGTTTTGCTGACACCACATGGAAAAAATAACTTGAAATTTCTACTTTCTGGACCTCAAAATTTTATTTTATTTCTGAAATCAACTCGATTTTTATTACTGATATATGTTTATTGGAATCTTAATAGAAACAGAAAAGAAAACTATACGTTAAGTATAGATTATGAAACACTTTTCAACACTTTCTGATAGCTTTAACAAAACTTCATTATTTAGGGAAATATGGTTAATAAGATAGCTAAGTATATGCATTTTGAAAAACGCATAAAACATTTGAAAAAGTGATTTCAGCAGTTACTGCCCATAGCCAAATATGTATTCGAATCCTTTTGAACAGCCCTGTATTTGATCTGTAGATTGATGTATATATACTATATAAAGGTAAAATATAGTTTAGCAAGAAAACGTACAACAATAGAAATTTCTTTTTCATCAATTTATGCTAATAGATGGAAACGCACTTGAATGATTTGGTAGAACCCTGTACCTTTTACCTATTACCTATATTACACGTCACTATTTAGCTAAAATTTAATTCAGACTAAAACACTCTTAAAACTACTAAATCACATTTCCAGAAATTATCATCCATAGATAGTCTATTCTTTGCATAGCTCGGTATATCATTTTATCTATATTCTACAAACATTAATTAGTAAACTGAATGCAGTTACAGACAAAAAATGCATAGCTCAGTTTGAAAACTACTCTTCAGCAATTTACGTTCATAATTACACACAGTAACCCTTACGAATTTTTTTGTCATTTATAAACATATTGTAATATGTATAAATATAGTGAAAATAAATCGCTTATTACAACTAAAAATGCATTTCCAGCAATCATTGTTAGCATACGTACTTCGGATTCAGTGTAGTATCTGAAATCTTTTCTGGGTTCCTGTAAGTGTTATGCTCTTCGCATTAAAAATGAAATAACTTATAATCCTCAGTGACGTACATCAACTTCATTAAATATGAAATAGTTTAACAAAATTAAAATACGCCGCGAACAATTCCCCTCGTATTCTATTATGTAACGGAATTCTTTTGTGTGCTCCTTGTAAATGAATAATAATTATTCTTTGTCCCCAAATATTACAAAATACATATTTAAAGGCACTTCATAAATACATATAAATTTTATTATATACTATATGACCAAAAATGACCGGCTACTTGCGATTTTAGACATTTTGTTAAATATCTAGAAAAATACAAGAGGAATTATCTTGAAACTCTAAGCGTGTAAACATAATAGTAAAGGTCATACATTTCTGTGAAATTTTTTTCCCCCGAAACTCTGTAGGGGATCGTCAACAAATTGAAAAAGAAAGAATATATTTTGGACTACGCTGTCAAAATTAATGTAGCAAAAGCGCTCAAACTGTAGATTACGATTAAGTGGCTTATGGTAATAAACTGTGTTCATTTTTATGCGGATAGCATGTATTTACGGATAGCATGAAATTAACTTGAATTCCATTCTTAATATATTTTTTAAAATTATAAATTAAAAGCCCAGATCTTTTTTAAAGTGTCAAAAGACACTGAAATTTATAAAGCTTGTTATCTTGAAAATTATTAGACCTATTTGTACTAAAAATTAATTGATTATTTAAAAAACTTTAGTCGTTTTAATTTTGTTTTTTAAGAAATTAAATTATTCTTTTTTCTTTCTTTCTTTATTTTTTTAATTTTAAGTCATATATATAAACGCATATTTTCCCAAACACTGATGCACCTGTCTCATGATTTTTATTTATTTTTTATCATTATTTTTAATTATTATTATTATTATTATTTAGATAATGTTGCCTAAGAGAAACTTAATATTGAAACAAATTAGATATTTTGAATGCTGTTATGTTTAAATAACATAAAAAATAAGATCATGCAAACTGCAAAAGTAGTTTTTGTCGCCTTTATATAAATTTTAAAACGTATCATAAAACAATTATTAACAGAAAATATGCTTATAAAATTATAAGGAAAAGACCCATAATCTTTTATAACTGGTAAGAACGCCAATATAAATTGATAGAACAAAATATTTTATTTATTCTCAGTAGAGAGATAATAAGTAATTGATATTTCGATATTGCAGAAATATTTTATTTGATTACATCTAAAAAATATAAGATTATACTATTATAAACTTTTTTTATCTTATAAAAGTAAAAAAATTAATGTGAGTAAATTCAAGTATAAATTCTGTTTTTTTTTTTTTTTTTTTTTTTAAATACTTTTAACATGAAAATACATTTAAAAAAAGATACTTTCGTTCGCACTATGCGGAACAAGTATATAAAATGTCTTAAAATATAGTGAAAATATTAAAATTGACAACTTTGGCATAAAAAACACCTGTTTCACAATTGCAGTCGATCTAAATATTACATAATATACATACATATAATATATAAATGTGTGTATCTATATAATGAATGAATTTAAAATATCATAAACTTTTTATAAGAAACTTTTATGTTCTCCATCAAAGCATTCATTTTTACAGTGTTATCGATATCAATCTTTTGTTTGTGATAGATAAATAAAAAAATAAATATAAATAAATAAAGTAAATCTATTTAAAGATTTTTTAAATGTGTCAGTACATACAACGACGCACAAAACTTATCGTTTAAATAAATTCCTCATAATAATGTAGGGCATATAGCACAGGCTCTATTACTTACTATGGTTTTTCTTCTTTATTATTATTCATAATATATATATATATGTAATGTATATATAATGAATCAATCTAAAATATCATAATTATTATAAAAAACTTTTATGTTCACCATCAAAGTATGTCATTTTTTATAATCTTATCGATATCAATCTTTTTTTTTTTTTGGTTATAGGTTTAAAAAAAATCAATTTATTTAAAGATATTTTAAATGTGTCAGTACATACAACGACTTACAAAACTTATCATTTAAACAATTTCCTCATTATAATGTAGGGCATATAGCACGTGCTTTATTAGTTACTACGCTTTTTTTTCCCTTTACAGGGTTCAAATTCACTTAATGAAGCCCTTCTGAAAATGGTAAATGATCGCCGTAAAATTTACATTGTTCCAACTAGAGTTAGAGGAGAGTTCATTCTGAGATTTGCTGTTTGTTCTCGATTCACTGTTTCCGAAGATATTGCTTTCGCTTTCAAAGAAATCAAAGAAGTGGCTGCTCTACTTAAAAACTGATGTAATTTCACGTATATGTGTTAATATTTAATCGTTGCTTCTTATAAAAAAAATTATACATTTTGCTACTTAGAAAGAAATAAAAAAATTTAATAATAAATACTATTTTTCAGTTTTAGGCATATCATTCTAATCACAACGAAAACGATGAATGTTGATTTCTATTTATTTTTCCCTTTTCTTGTATGTGTAACTCTATATTTTTATTTTATATTATCCTATCAAATACTTTTTCAACAAGTATGTTTTATTTGCTCACATAATACATATCACATTTCTGTAATAAGTATTTCTTATTCGTTATGAAGTATCGTATCCTGTTTTGAATCAATTAAATAATATTAATAATAACAATAAACACTTTTGTGCAGAAGAACTTTTTTGTCGTTTTGATTTTTTAATGATACAAATATTTCTGTATGTGCGTATTAAGAGTTTGGAAATCCATAAATAACAACATTATAAACATTACGTACATAGTAGTTTGCATATACTTGTATAATTAGCGTGTGTTTGTAATGTCAAGATATATTTGTTGCAATTTTTAGATTTAATTTTGTCATACATACACTGTAAGAAAAAACGATTTTACGGAGATTGTACTAGTGATCGGGACGACAATACAATTAATTGTTTTTTAAGGGAAAATTTCGCATAAATTTCAGAAAATTTTCCGTTTTTATCCTCGAATTTACGGGAATTTTCCATTAAGAAACAGTAAATTGTACTTGCGTCCTGGTTACCAGTGCATTATCAATAAAATACTTCTTTTTTTCTGCAGTGAATAGAAAGATAATTTTTGCATGAATAACTTAGGTTATATATTGTTATGTGCGTATGAATATAAAGCGTTTGAGACATTTTCTATTTTTAATACTATGTACTGAGTTTTAGTATAAATTTAATAGTATACGTAATACGTAGTTAATATATTTAATTTGGTTGAATTGAATTATTCTTCAATCAATTAAAATATTCTTAAATTCTTCTTTAAGCTTTCATTTCGAATACCAAACTTAAGAAACTTACCAAATTTAACAAAATATTCACTTTAAATACCAAATATAAGAATTAATTTTACTTGTTTACGATTCTTTTATTGCCACTTTACCAAAGTAAATACCTATATAAATAAATCATTATGTAATTCTTTTAAAATCCGTAAGTATAAACTGCGTAAATAATTTTGGCAGAATAATGAACATATATTTTATTTAAATATATTAATCATGATTCTATCTATAATTATTAACCCCATGATTTGTTTTCCTTCTTAAAATAAAAAGGTACGGGTTCAATTTTTTATTTGCAAACGATTTTGGCGGAATAATGAAAATTAATTTAATTTAATTAATTAATCATGATGCTATCTATAATTACTAACCCCATGGTTTATTTTCTTCTGAAAATAAAAAGATATGTGTTCAATTTTTTATTTACCAAAATGCGTCCATAATAGAAAAACATGTAGAATAAATTAATTATTTAAATAATATTTTTTAAAGGTTATTCTGTAAAAAAATAACATTCTGCAAATCTACATATCATAATTTATTCTTATGTTTAATTTCAAGTCAAAATACTGAATAGATTTTTTATAAAGTGTACGACAAAATGTAACTTGAGTGGCCTAGTAGAGGATTCGCTTCGCTCATCCTAATAAAGTATTTACTTGTGAAAAATTCTCAAATTTTATTATTTTCTTGAAAATATTTAAAATATAATTAGTCTATTTAGGAAAATGTACAACGTGTGTATTTTCTAAGGGTGAAATTGGTATTTCGGTAATTATATTGAGCTTTTAGTAATCATTAAAATCAAATTAAATTTCCCCATCGGTTAATATGGAATTTTGCGATCCAAGAGGAACGGTGTTGTGGGATAAATCAAAGATTATGTATAAAAAAATATTTTTTTTTTTTAAAGATTTCTGATGTGTTCTTTTTACATGAAAGACCAGATTTCATACAAAATCGAGGATACTGTAAACTTTTCTGAATGCTGGTGTTTCCGAACTTTAGTTTGCTCTCTTGTGCCGTTCTGCCAATAGTATGGGCCTCTTTGTCTGGTAAGACGCTTTGTTAGTTGGCATATAATAACTATCAAAATAGTATATTAAAAAAAAAACCTGCGAAACCCAAATTAATATATTTTAAAATTAAAGACTTTGCGACCGCATATGACATTCTGCCTTTAGTAACACGTTTATTTGGTCTGGAGTTTTCTTAACTAATATATAAAGATCTTCTAAATAACATAATCTTAAGAAATATTTGCTTTGTTCAAATCCCTTAAATGCGTACTGTTTTTTTTCTTTTTTATCCTGAAGACTATAAAAGCTCCTTAATCCCACCAATATTGAGTGGTAAATTTCTGTTTTCACATTTACCATATTTTTAACACATTTCGACAAATTTTCAGCCTTGTTTAAATACCTCAAATAAAAACGTCCTTAGATTTTGAGCTATTAGTTTTGACGAATACAATATTAATAATAATAAATTTCACCTTGTGTGGCATTTGTTGTGAAATGACATATTAAGTTTTATGTCATTTCAGGAAAATAAAATTTAACAATTCTGAAATTTGCTGTTCATAATACTAAGAAAATTTTAATTTTATAAATTTTCGAACTCAATTCAGCTAATTATAGTTAAAATCTTCAAAATCGAAGTTTAAGTAAAATAACCCAAAGAAATGAATACATCTTATTTCTGTACTACACCTCTCTTTACTTTGAAAAAATATATGTATTGAATATGAAAATATATGTGTATATAAGATATAATATATGTGACTTATTAAAAAGATATATATATTTATTTAAAGTTGTTTTATGTTTAAAAGTTACTATGTTGCTACATTGTAAATTTCTTTGTACATTATGTGCTAATGAAAGTGTTAAATAAATGCTGTTGAAATGGTCTTATACGTTTTTTTTCTTTGTTTACAAGTTCATCAAATGTGTAACATATCTTTAACTCTTCCGGAATCAGTGTTTCATACATGAATTTAATTCAGTTTGAACTATTTTGCCTTTTAAACAATTACCTTTACACTTTAATCACCGAAACACCCTTTTAAAAAAAGCAAACAATTTCTCTATTACTGATACTAGAAGCAATTGTTATGCATCTTTTGAAGATACATCTATGCACCCATTGTCCCGAAAAACAGACCCCTTTAAGATCTGATCTACTCAATTATGTAGGTGATCCATAGGAAAAACAAAAACAGTTTCGTCTTTTTCTGTGATTTAAAGTCGGGCCTGCACCATACAAAAGTGTTGATTCTCCCTTGACGCAATCTCAGATCGGATTTATATATATATACAGTAAAACCTCTAAATAACGAACAGCTCGGGAGCGAGTAAATTGTCCGCTATTCGGAGGTGTCCGCTATTGGGAAAACCTCAGCGATTCAAAAATTGCTAAGAGATGCTTAAAGTTTCTAAAAATTGTCTTTTGTATGTCCTAAAACCTCTATTATTGATTAATTAGAAATGCAAAATTATTTTTAAGTATATAAACTGAAATAAAATTTGGTGCATACCGTTATCCACTATTTATTACATTCTTAGGGGGAAAAATCTGTTACAAAACTTTGTGATTGCATGTAATTTGTTTTTCAATGTGAAGTTTTAACTCTGACAATAGTTTTAATCCTTCTGAATCATTTTTTCCCGAAATATTTGTGTAATTGCTCATTGTATTTTGACGCTTCTTGGAAATTCTTGATGTTGCAAGAAACTTCTCCAGTTTCAGTATCTGTTTCATCATCACTGATAGCCAGCTTTGGTCGAAAATTCTGATGGAATATAATCGCATACATCAATTGATTCTTCTTCAGCAGGTAAATCATCAACAATGTTAATGCAACATTCGGCAATTTCTTCACGCCTGATGCAGTTCATTCATTCACTTATTTTGCGTAATTCGTAATTTGTGTCGGAAATGTGCTTTTCATTTTCTCTTTCATTTATCTAATTTAAAGACTTTTTGTTTAATTTTTTTCTCATTAAAAAGTAATTTCTTATCCTTTATCGCCAAAATTACTGTCCGCTATTCGGAATGTCCGTTATTCAGAGGTTAATCATAAAAAATTTAGGTTTTGGGAGTGGGGATTGGAAAAATGTCCGTTAAATAGAGGTGTCCGCTATTCGGGAGTGTCCATTATGGAGGTTTTACTGTATATATATATTTTTTTTCAATCACATATGATCCTATTCATTAGGGTTAACCGCCAAGACTTTTAGTTCTACCAAAACTCTTGAGATCTTAAAGGGTTAAAGATGTACACTTTTTCCAATAATTTAAATGCAACACAACAAATTTGGCTAGTTTAGATTTAATGTTTCAATAATAATAAGTATAAGAATTAAGTTTTTTTTTCTTGAATGAGTGCGCTGAAATTAAATTACAAGAAAAAAAAGTAGATTAAGGTATCCAACTACGTTCGGAGACATTAAAAAAAAAAAAAAAAAAAAAAAAAAAACTACTTTTTACACATGTGTTGATAATTTTCTGTAATAATCTAACACAGAATAAAGAAAATTTGAACAAAAACAGTAATATGTATGCAACTTTTTAAAATTTTGAGGAATTTTGGTCATTTTTTAGCATTTTTTATGAAAACGACTCCGGCTCTAAAAAAGCATAAAATGCAAATAACACAAACATTTTATCGATATATGCATATTAGACATTCTTGAGTGTAACGGACTAAAAACTATCATTATATGGAAATCTAAAAGAAATACATCTGATTATATACAATTACATGGAAAATTTCAGTAATTTTATGTGTATTTCTTGATAAAAATAGCTATGCATATACAAACAAGTCATTTAGAGCTATTTCTTTAGTTTATTACACGCTAGACATTATCGAAAAACTACATAAAAGCTTTCATGGTTATAGAATGATAAAATTTTGAGTTAAAGCAATAGCCGTTTACTTTTTCCGATGAAAATCTAATATTTCAGAGAACGCATTTAAAGTTTTCAACTTCTGTTTAAATTAACGTCATCAGCTTTTTTAAATAGCTCTAATTTTATTTCTGATAGGCGTACATGAAAAATAAAAAAATATTTAGAAACAGAAATGTTCATTTTACAAGAAAAACAAGTTGGAAATTGCACGTAAAGCGTAGCAAATGAGGTGCGTTCGTTGATAACGAAGTTTTAAAATATTCGGATCTTGCTGATATACACTGTAAAAAAAAATCTGGAAACCTACGAAACTAGGGGCGTGTTCAGCGAACTTACCAAAGTGACCAATGTAACCGGTAACTTACCGGAGTGGTATGTAACCGGTAGCTAACCAATTACAGATTCTCTGGACGCACTGGTTAGTTTTGTCACGTAGCGCCATCTGTAGAAATAGTAGATTGCCAATTTGATTTAAACAAACTTTCATGTTACCAATCACGTGACCCAACTAACCGAGACTTTTCCTCGGTTAGTTCGGTTCCTTACCGGTCACATTGGTAACTACCTCTGAACGACATCGGTTGCGTACCGGTTAGCAGACTGAACGCTTTGGTAACTAACCAATCTTACCGGTTACTTACCGGTGACATTGCTGAACACGCCCTAGTTTTTGTAAAGCTACAGAAATCTGAAAGTTTACTAAAATTTTATATGTAGCCTGGTATTATTTTTACCACTCGCATTGTACAAATACATGAAATATCTTAGCTTCACCTGTCAGCCAATCAGAAAGGGCTTCAGTGGTGACGTAAGGACTATTCACGCAGCCACAGAGCCGATTAATGCATCCATCTTGAATCTGGTATCGATAAAAATATTTCTAGTTAGTAAGTAAATTTTTAGCCTATATGATTTAAATTTTATTATATAATGTTTGATTTTTAGTTATTAGCAAGCTAATCTTCCTAATTATTCGTTAAATTTTTGCTTATTACAAGTAAAAAATTTCTAATGTTTTATACAATAAATCAAATTTACCTGCTCTTTTTCTGAATTTCATTTCTCTTTTTTGCCCCCTTTTCCGCAGTACCAAAATTTAAAGTGTTTAAAACTTACTTTTTTTATAAAAAAATATTATTCTATTTGTATTTTAGCGAATAAATTCCATTAAACATTCGTTAAATCGCATTCATTTCGTTAAAACTTCATATGAATTTCACCCTTAAAATTTTGTTCCCGAACTTTCTTCACACAGTAACAGTACTCAATATTTAAAACTCTTTAAAACAGCTTAAATTAAAATAACATAAAATACAATATGTGTTCTATGCGTTATTTTATTGTCATAATAAATTATCAATTAAGGCATTTCTTCCCCCCCAAAAATATCATTTCCCCGTTCATCCACAATCCTTGCGAAACTTTAAGAACACAGAAAAAGTCTTTAAAATTCTTTATAGCCCAGTGGTGGAGGAGGGGAAAAAAGCAGAAATCGGAATTAGTTAATGGAAAGCTGGAAATTATTTAAATTCATTTAGTTTAGGTCTAGAATGAATGTATTAAGTGTTCCCCTCTTACTATGTGCGCGTTAAAAAATGGGTACAAATTTTATAATTGAAAAACACGATTTTATTGATTTACCATAAAATATCTAACAAAAAATAAACTTATCAAAAACATTGTTAATGCAAATGTTTTAGAATTTAAAATTCTGAATAAAATGACAACCGATATTGAACATTTTTGTTTAATTTTCACAATTCAACAATTGGATTCAACTATTAGATTCAAGTATTGCCTAAATCACTAAACAAAAGCTTTCAGCGCGAACAAACGAGGTTATCAGTTTATACGTGATTGTTATTATGTAAATGTAATTTTTAGTTATTGATGCATTATTTAGGATGGATATATTGAGAATTGTGGTTTAACCTCTTGATTGCGGGTTATAGACCAGAAATTGTGTATGAAAGAAAGGACGAAGTCTGATTTAATTACGAGAAATCCAGAAATTGTTTTAATTTCCATCGACATAGAATAGAAATGAATCTACTATGTTTCTTTCTTTTGCTAGATGAGCTACAAACAAATTAACTTAAAGTACATCCTTTTATAATCTTTAGAATACTTCAAAAATGACTCGTAAATGATGGCAAATATTGTTTATTATTTCCAATATGAAATGGGTGCAGCTCTTAATATAATGTATATAGAGTGAACAACAGTACGTGTCTATTAGAATTAAGGAAATTGAAATTAAAGTGCAAGGATGGGAGAGGGGGAGGGCGGTAGAGCGACAAATGAGTGTGCATAAGACTTTTCCCTAGAGAAGTTCAAAGTCAACGAATAGCGCGATTTTAAACTTTATATTTTGTGTTAAGGACAAAGATCGCTCTAATTAAATGATTTTCGACTAGTATACAAGAATCTTCATTTAAATTCATAAAAGTTAAAAACCTTAGGAATATTGAAAAAAAATTAGTCTTTAAGTAAAAAATCTTTCATTTAAACCAATGATTTAAGTCTGGGGGTGTGAGTTGAGAAATGAAATGTAAAACATCTATCATTCATGCACCATTTTCTCAATAACTTCTAAATTATAATTCTCAAAATGTGCAAAATAAAATCCTTACATAGTTACAAAAACATCGTGAAGGCCTTAACAATTTAAAAAATGTACACGTATGTAACAAATGCAGACAGAGCGGATGGATAACTTGATCTCTCCTAGCGTTTAGCGATTAAGATAAAATTTTGAAATACAATTGAGACAAAAATGTTTTTTATTGCGAACTTCAAACTCTAAGAAATTTGTATTCACAATGGTTTCTATAGACTTAGTTTTTTTGGAACATTGTTAAAATAATTTTTAATAAAGTACATATTTTCTAACATTCATCTATAGTACGTGGGTAAAAAGTCAGCACATTAATTCTAGATCTAAACTGAAGGGATCAAAACAATTTCAAGTTTTACCTTAATTATTTTAAGACAAACCTCTTGACCACTGCGGTTAAACTTTGAAATAGAATTGTGCCATTAATGTTCAGCAAAAATATTAAATGTAAGTGTTCATTTTACTCAGAATTTTAAGCTTTACAACACTTATATTAACAGTGTTTCTGTAGTTAGTTCTTTTGAGATATTATTGTGGCATTAAACTGTAAATCTAATATATTTCTAACGCTCCGCTAGTATGAGAATAAAACTTACTATATTCATTGTAGATCTAAACTGAAGAGATTAAACCTATTTCCTACTTTCCCTTAATATCGAATTCTACCATATAATCACTGGGCTATTAGTACTTTGTAAATTTTCACTAATGTAAATAAGTCATCTAATACTCCCCTTTTTTAAAAAGAGAAATAAATCGCTAATTTTTTTGCCCCCTCAACATATAAAATTTAAAACCTTAAGTCATTCTTTAAAAAAAAATTCTGATCCACTCCTTTATTATAAGAATAAATAATAGGTCATATCCATAAAATCCAAATAAAAATCCCCCCCCCCCCCTCTCGCCTTACAAGCATACAATATTTAGTCTTTTACCCTAATTAATTTTCATTTTTTTCGCTAATTGTAAGTCTTCAATAAGTTATATTATCAATCGTTTGAAATATCCCCTTCCCTTCCTTCAATAATAAAAGAAAATATGGCTATCTTTGTCTCCATTCTTACTCGTTTAATTAAAAATCTTTAAAACTCTATTTTTCTTCCTGCTGTATTTGTCACTTTAATAATGATAGCAGTTAAACACCTGAAATCTTCCCTAAATCCCTTAACCCAAGATTTTGTTATTTAATAAGGGAGAGTGGGGTGGAATGGGACAGTACATTTTTCTTTTTATGTTCCATTAATAAACATTTCATCAGTCACGTATTCCATTAAGCAAAAGCATTCCCAATCTTCAGTTGAATAAAATAGCTGATTTTGCATTCTTGCAATTGTAAAAAGGAAAAGAATATTTTAAGAATCAAAAGTAAGTATACTATATATTTTTATGTTTTCTGCTATTAATGACTTGTTTATGTAAATATGCAATTGTTTCTCTATTTATAGAACATTATACTGCTAATCATCCATAATTTAAACTATGTCCAAAAGCAGCATTTATATCTATACAAGAAGTTTAACGTAAAGTACAGGGAGGAATGTGACATACCAGCAAAGGAAGGAATGGGACAATTCCAATTCACTTTTTTTTTCTCTTAGTTACAGTTTCGTTAATTATAAAATCGTTTCTGAAAATTGTTTCTCCCATAATTTCTTTTATATTCCGATAATTTCAGAGCTTTAAGTGAGTAGTTCAATTGCATGTCTGTTAAATTTGTTTTATTTATATTATTTTAATTACTCATAGGGGAAGTTTTTATTTTTATGTAAAATTAGCCGTAAAAAAGGATGAAATCTTTATGTTGTTTTAAGAACAAATTAATCTTTGGGGTTGAGCAAATATAATGTTATCATTTTAGGAGGGAGGGGGTTTGTCTTTTGATATAAATATCATTTCTGATCATCAATTGTTTCTCTTTTTATTTGTAACATGGTCTTTAGTACAAAGTAGTACGTTATTTTTATAGCCTGTTACATATTTTTTTTAATACAAAGTTATTAAAATCGCTAAATTATTATAAAATTATTTAACTCTAAAATACAGTATACTCTAACGTTTAAAATTCTTATTTTTCTTCATATGTGTATGCATATATAATCACAGTTCGAGAAACAGTATAAAGTGTATTTGAAATTAAGCCTGTGCTTACTAATAAATAAAGAGAAAGAATGTTGTCTTCGTCTTGTTGATATGAATTTCTATGTGCTCCCCACCCCTCTTCGTTCGGTGAAAGTACAATAAATCTTTATTACTGTTGAATGCATTATGTAACAAAAAGGTATCATGAGATTCATTTAAATAGTATTGCTTTTAATTGTTATGTGATATAAAGTTTTTTCATATGAAAAATGATATTTTATCAACGTCTCATCATTCGATCATAAAAGTGTGCGGAAAATAAATGAAACAAGTTTTGTATGTCTTTTCAAGCAAAATAAGCTATAGGAATAAAAATTTTCTACACTTTGATACCGATATCATTAATGGGGGGGGGGGGGAGGTTGAAGGATGATAACGTATGAATCGGAAGGAGGGAGGGGATCCAAAATTAACAAAAAGTTGATAAAATTATATTTGCACAGCCCCTTTCGTATGCGAGCTCTACGCGATACTGAATAATTAAAAAATACTTCATGCTTCAAAATTGTTTTTAAAACCATAGACAATCGGTAAGGGGCTATGCAACTATAATTATAGTTATATTGCATAAAATCAAGTGTACGAATTTATTCAAAACGTACGTAATATGAATTGTACAATGAAATACATAGAAAAAGAGAGACTTAACAATTTTTTCAAAGATAATTTTTGAATATTTTATTTCTTCTGTTATTACGAAAAAAAAAAAAGTATAGGATTCGTAAAAAGTTTCGTCACATTTATATGTTTTAGGGGCCACATTTCCCGTTTTTACGAAATGTGAGCCTGTGACTTCATTTGCATGTGACACACATTTCGGGGGTACTCTGTCACAAGAACTAATGCACAGAATTTTATATTTAAAATACATATGTTTAATATAGAAATTATGCCCAGTCTCTCTCTGATATAAATTGGTGATTAGTTTTCAATGTAAATTCTAATTTTCAACGGATTTACACGTTTTAGGGGTCAGATATACCAAAAAACTTGTTTTTACTAAATGGCTGTATGTATGCGACCTAAATTTCCTGGGTGCTCTGTCTCAAGAACTAATGTACAGCTTTCAATAAAAAATATATTCAGATAATCCTTGTTCTCTATTTTTTAGATTTCTGCAACAACTCTACCTGAATGCATAATGAACGGATTTTCATCAAACTTCAGATTTAGTTTGTCCCTAATATCATTTAGTGTTCTTTTTATATTTTGGCGTATATCGCTCAATATATGGCGCTGATGTGCTGATTTTTTCATAATTTGCACAATATAGGGGGGGGGGGAATCTGCATAATCTCCCCAAATTCTAATCTTAAGAACTAACGCACGTATTTTCATCGAACTTCAGATTCAGTTATATGTTGACACCAGCTATTGCAGTGTCACTGTTGCAGGTTTTGGTGTATATCATTAAACAATTAACGCTTTTATGGTGCATTTCTTACGTGATTTTGCCGATATGAATATCGGTATGAATATCTTAAGAACTAATGCACGGAATTTCATATCATTAGAATCCCCATCATGGGCATAGATTGCCTTTTAATTTTGGTACTTTGACGAATTTTGAAATAGTATTATGTATGAGATAGAAGAAAGTTGTGGACAAGGTACTTCCGGTATTTTACATTCTTAAAAAACTTGACATTATCAACCAAACTCTTTGAATTTTTTTGGTTTTAAAAAACATAAGATATACGTAGCTTGGGTGAAAAAAATATTGATATTTAGTGGAAAAGGACTGGTAAGATTTTTACCGCGATAAAACTCTCAGATTTTAACAAATTTTTGTCAAAATTTTCACACATTTTATTTTGTAAAAAAATATTTCTAATTGTCGGAATGTTTCGAAATTTTCGTAGGTAATGCAAGTATGGTCTATTGAAGTGCTCTAAAAAGATGTTTAAATACGGAAGTTTAGTTACATTTATATGAAGAAAAGTACATATATTTAATAAACATATGCTTTCCTTGTGGTGTGAAGTGATCTGCCTTCGCCAATGTATTTGAAAGAGTTAAAATCCCATTAATTTTGTTAAAACTCAATTAATGTTTATACATGTAAACATAAGAGGTATTTAATATGGTTTTACGTAATTTTTATAAAATGTTAATATATAGGGGATAGTAGTGTGAGATAGTGGGATGAATGGGACAGTAGGTTTTTCTCTTTATGTAATATTCTAAACATTTCATCAATCGCACGCTAGATGAAGCATTGGTAGCCAAACTTTAGTTGAAAAAAATTGTTGGTCTGTATAAGCTTACAATTGTATAAAAGATCATTTCAAGACTCAAAAGTAAATTTACTTTTTATGCTTTCTGTATATTAATGATTTGTTATTCATAGGTGTAATAGTTTCATTATTTATGGAACATTATACTGTATATTATTAGTTATTTAAAACAAGTCTAAAAGCAGCACTTTTAGGTAGCTTTCATTACAAAAAGTAAAAAGCTACCTATTGCAGCCGTCCGGAGGAAAGCACTTCCGGAAAATTTTGGTATATTTTCACCGATCATGACCCCCAGACCCCAAAACCACCCTCCGTTCAAATGTTGACATATATATATATATATATATATATGGTTATCTTATTTTTGTCATGCGATAACTAACGTATTTATGAACCGATTTGAATGAAACTTGGTATGTACATAGTACATACAAATGTCTCGACCGAGTTCGTTGGCCAGCATCATCCGCTATTTTGTTTCAAAATGGCGGCCATTTTAAATTAAAAAAAAATTTAAAATTTAAAATTTATCGCGAAAAAATTAAAACTTTAAAAATATTTTTCTTTTACGTGTTAGAACTTAAAACAAAGATTCCAGAACACTTTTTATTTTGTCTATATCTTAAAAAATGATTGAGTTATAGCACTTTGAATTTTTCTTATGGCTGACATTTTGAAACGATCTGATTTTTGTCACGTAATAACACGCGCATTTATGAACCGATTTCAATGAAACTTGGTATGTATATAGTACATACAAATGTCTCGACCGAGTTCGTTGGCCAGCATCATCCGCCATCTTGTTTCAAAATGGTGGCCATTTTAAATTTTTAAAAAAATTTAAAATTTAAAATTAAATGCAAAAAAATCAAAATTTGAAAAATATTTTTCTTTTATGTGTTAGAACTTAAAACAACGATTCCAGAACACGTTTTATTTTGTCTATATCTTACAAAATGATTGAGTTATAGCACTTTGAATTTTTCTTATGGCTGACATTTTGAAACGATCTGACTTTGTCACGTGATAATACGCGTATTTATGAACCGATTTCAATGGAACTTGGTATGTACATAGTCCATACAAATGTCTCGACCGAGTTCGTTGGCCAGCCTCATCCACCATTTTGTTTCAAAATGGTGGCCATTTTAAATTTTTAAAAAAATTTTAAATTTTAAATTAAATGCGAAAAAATTAAAAGTTGAAAAATATTTTTCTTTTACGTATTAAAACTTAAAATAATGATTCCAGAACACTTTTTCTTTTGTCTATATCTGAAAAAATGATTGAGTTATAGCACTTTGAATTTTGCTTATGGCTGACATTTTGAAACGGTCTGATCTGAACGATCCATCATGTTGCTTTAAAATGGCATACACTTTATGATATCGTGGAATTTGGTGACTCTCTAAATCGCTTAAAATAAAACCAGGTTGAATAAAAGATGACTAATTTCTAAAAATTCCTATTAATATTCAGTCTTGACAAAGACTAGTTTTCAATCTTATAAAATCACTAATATTATAAGATTATTTCCACTAATTTGAGCTTAGTATTTTTGAACAATGTAACATACTTTAAAATAAATAAATAAATGTATAAGTATATGAAAGCTACCTCTTCCTCCCGGCATTGCCGGAAGGACTTTTGTTTATACAAGAAGTTTAACAGAAAAAAAGAAAGTGGGGAGGAATGGGACTTGCCAGTAAAGGGAGGAATGGGATATGCCTTTCTTTTTTTTTTATGAGATGCATGTAAATTGGTAACATGCAAATATATTTAGAGGGTAATATATTAATTATAACATTGATAGTATATTCATTTACTTCAAAATGTAAATAATTTGAATTGACGATTTTTTAATGTTATCTATGACTAGCAATACCGAATTTCCATTTACGTTATGAAAATCTTGGAATTTTATATTGTGCCACATACATTATATCAATCTACAATCTTTATTAGATTATATATCTAGCCGAAACTTGATTATTTGTGCTATATAGCTTTATTTTACTGCAATTCGATATATCTCTAAGTGGTGAGTTATGGGGCACATTTTAAAACTTACAATTTCTTTAATTATAAAATATCTTTTGAATGTTTTATTTCTATATTGTTCAAGCACATTAAAAGGTGTTTCACCTTGCACTCTATAAATTGAAATTTTTGTTTTAAAGTTAAACAAAGTTGATTTTCTAAGTTTTGTAAAAAGTGTCGCACCCCACCGCAATTTTCTCTATAATAACAAAAATGATTAATAAAGTACCCAGATTCCTTAATAAATGGGCCTGTCAAATGATGGCTGTTTGCATATATTCGAAGATTAAGCTTTTATATTACAATGCATGCCTATTGGCATTATTTATTGGGTAAGAAGGCGTATTGTATTTCAGCATTATTTATTTATATAGACTTGCCGTCAAAGGACAATGACAACATACAATGCTGATGATTATTTTAAATCCACATCTTCAACATTATGGATGTCTTCAGGAAATCATTTTAAAAACAGTTGAAGTTTTATTGATATATATTTAGCATTTATAAAGCATATTCAATATTTTTTATGTGTTACAATTCCACCTATCAATGGATTTTTGTATTTTTATTTCATAAGTTAGAAGAATGTCAAGCCTTTTTAAAACGACCTTTTCAATATGGTTTTGCGAGTTAATTTTAGATGAAATTAGTAATTAATAATGAGAACAATTTACAATTTATTGATGCTATGTCAGTAAATGGAAACACCTCAGATGAGAAAATCCTATGACTGTATATGTGATTTTAACTTTGCCAAAATGCCGATCATCAGCTTGAATTTAAAATGCGTGTTTTTTCTTCATCTAGTTAATTTTTTAAATACTTGTAACATTCAATTCGAAGATGAATATTGGCTTTTCTATAATATTATATTCATTATAAATTTTACTAAATTTTTCTTTCTTTTTTATGTTAACATCTTACTTATTATTTTAGATGCATGATGAAACTGAAGTTCAATTTAAAAACAATGCGAGCTCCTTTATGACGAAAGTAGAGGAAAAAGAAGCACTATCTTTCAATGAGAAAAATCTTGCGAACCTCATTCTGCAGCTCTGAAATTTTCCAATTATTTTATTGCAATATATCTTTAACATTCATTTTATGATATTATCTCCAAAAATAATTTTTAAAAAGTATGCAATTCATAGGTATTTGTATAAATACTAATTATGTAGTATTTGCAAAATGTGAGTCATATTAAAAAGATAAAAATGTTTTTTATTGTAATGAATTAAATAAATAGTTATTTAATAAAATTTATTCATGTTTCATTGTATTTTGTTATTTAATCACATTGCATTTATTGGTAGTATAGATATGCATATTACATTTATATCAAAAACGACAGCTCCATAATATTTTCCAAATCAATATGTATTTCTTTTTGTTTCCATTCTAGTTTTTTACTTTCAGAAAGATTGCTTAGTAAACTCTGATTATAATATAGTGATAAACATAAAAAGTGCGAGACCTGCCCACAATTACTGTTGATAAGTCAAAGATTCATTTTTGTGTACATATGTTAAGGTGTGAATATTATATCTCCTATATGTAAATTTTTTAATTAAAGATTCTAATTCCAGAGCAATATTAACCACAGAAGAATTCTACTAAATTCATACATATTCGACTCATTCTTTCGGATCTTTAAGCCAGTTTAGAGTTTAAAATTTGTAATCTATCAATAATTAAATTTTTCCTCTTTGATATTTTAATTTGAAACAAAACTCTCAAGCAAATAAAGTATAATGTATTAAACAAGTATATGTAATGTATTGTAATATATTGTAATGTATAACAAAAATGTATAATGTATTAAACGTAGATGGTTAAAGAAATTTGTTAGGAATAAGTCGAGGTAAAAGACAATAAAAAATTAAAGGGAAAAAGATTCTAGTAATTGTAAGAATTGTACGACATATCCACCTGAAATAAGAATAAGGTTTTAAAAAAATCTTAAATGTGATATTCAGATAAAGGCATTAATTTTATTGCAGAACTCTTATGTTTTGAACCATTGAATTAGTTATTATATAGTGTTTCACATATATGTAACAGAAGACACATGTTAATGAAATTCATATGACCATAGAACTGAACAAAACATCTTAAATACAAGACTACTATATTTTCATTTCTAGCATTCTAGTTTAAAATCATATTCGCATAGAATAAACGGACAATGTTTTTTCATAATATACAGATTTTCTAATCATGTATTGGATTAGGTGAGGCTCAGCGCTTTATATGTATAAATTAAGCACTGTGCTTCATCTAAAATAATATTTCTTTTAGGCATATTTTAAAACTCAGTTATGGTAATTTATTTACATTACTCTATCTATTTACTTTTTTTAGTTTAACTAAAGACCGTAAGATCGGCTTCAGCTTATCTGCTCATTTAGTGATATTGTTATAATGCTGATATAATATAAAAAATGATTTTGCACCTATTTAAATATCTACATTGAAACTTCAGTGATTTTTCTCATGCGTAACATTTATGTCAATTGCTGTGATAATATTGAAACACATGTTAGGCCATATTGCTTATTTTACGTCGAAATATTTTGATACATGAGAAAAATTCCACTCTGGATATTTAGAACTGTAAAGATTCAACTTCATATTGAAAGAATACTATAATAACTCCGATTAATTTAAGTATTAGAATAAAAAACAATTACGTAAAATCTTTTTGGAATACTGTTGTAAAAAATATAGTAATAACATTGCAAACAATTTGTGCAGTTACAAATACATGTTGGTATGTGCAAATAAAATATTTTAAATACAATACAAAAAAATCATTAACAAATTTACTGTATTAACACTTATACTGTTGCAAAGAACTTTCTGGCGAGAATACAAAATGTGGCTTAAATACAATACTAAAAAGAATTTGGTAATTTTTCTAACGATATCGCATTAAAGTTACATTTCTTTAAAAGTACATAAAAGGTTTAAGGTGCAAGTATAAAAAACCCATAGTAAATATGTCATAAAGTTCCTTGCAAATGTACAACAAATTCTCAATAAATATACTACAAAATGTTTTGTAAGAATACTAAAAATTATTATAATACTCACAAAATAACGTATAGAAAACTCACTAAAAATTCGTAAATACGTTTATTAAATAATTCTCAGTAAATTTACCAATATATATATAGTGATCACTCTAAAATAACGCTAGTAAGCTTACTAAATAATGTTTAGTACATTTATATAAAATGATATGAGAACCTCCTTTACAAATCATTAGTAAATTTACTAAATAATCAGTAGTAAGTTTACAAAACATTCTTTAGAAAACTCCCTAACAAATCGTTACTGCATATACAACATAATCATTGGTAAATTTACGAAACATTCCTTACTAAACTCCCTGAATAATTTATAGTAAGTTTACTAAATAATATTTAGAAAATTTACAGACTATTCTTTAGGAAACTCACTAAAAATCGTTAGTATGTTTACTAAACAATATTTAGTAACATTAACTAAAACAACTTTTGTAATTGTGCATGATTTTCTTCTGTTGCGGTTACATGAAAAGTCCTAGGCATCCCAGTTTCCTAGAAAATTCTTAGTAACCTTACAGATTTTTTTTTACAGTGTAGTAGAGCGTACTTTGGATACAGTATAGTGGTCGAAATCTTTGTGTTCCTGTAAATATGCAGGGAGTAATTTTTATTATACTTCATTAAAGTACGTCTTATTCATAAAATGTGAAGTAGTTTAATATAATTAAAACAACCCCCAAACAATGTTTCCCCGTAAAACATTATTTAGTAGAATACATTTGTGTGGCCCTGTAATTTAATAATAAATATTCTTTGCATCACAGATTGTACAAAATGTATTTTTTAGTACATATTTCATAGATTCATGTCAATTCTGTTATATTCAAATGAGTGTAACACCATCAAAATGCATTTGAACTTTTTTCCCCATTGACCGTAATGTAACGGAATACTTTTGATTGTCCCTGTAATTGATCAATGCATCCGATTTTCATAACATTTGAAATGACTCGACAAAATTATGTAATAAATATACGTTTTAAATTTCAAACGATTAAAATGCATTTAAAACTTTTTTCCCCATTGACCGTAATGTAACGGAATCCTTTTGATTGTCCCTGTAATTGATCTATCCATCCGATTTTCATAAAATTTGAAATGACTCGACAAAATTATGTAATAATTATGTATTTTAAATTTCAAACGATTGGGTTGGGTAGTTTTTGCGTTGTTATATGCGGACGGACAGACAGACAGACAGACGGACAGACAGACGGACGGACTGAGCGACAACAATAGGTGCTACGTATTTACATAATTACGAACGCACCTAAAAAGGGGGGGGGGAATTTTTATTGAAATAGACGTTTTAAACGTAATTGGGTATCGGATACCTAGCCCAACATCGTCCACTATATGCCATGACATTTCAATTATGCTGCAGTAAATGATCGAAGAATGATATTCAAGCATAACTGACGACAAGAGTTTCTTACAAGATGAACTAAGAGTCAGTAGGATTATTTTTTTTAAACTTTTCAAACAATACCTTTCTTTTTATAAAATTTATATCAAAATAAAATTCAAAATGTGCAAATTATGAACAAATATAATACTGCGTAAAATAATAAATCTATGTTTTGATAATGGATATTTAAAAATTTACTGCAGTTTGCCAAAACCTATGGCTTGGCTTCTCTTTCAAAATTATGAATTCATGAAAATTTCACTTTCTAAAGCAATTTTCGTGAATCTTTGGAATTGAATTAGAAGATCTATGTATATAACCATTTAGGAAATTTTAGAAGGATTTTACGAATTCAAATTAATTAAATAAATTTGTTAATTTATATGAATGCTGTGCAATATTTATAATTCCATTCAAATCTTTTATTTATTTATTTTTTTTTTTAATTTTTTACTTTCTTCTATCTTTACAAGAAGAAAGTATTGGATTCATGAAAATTTTCGACTTCCAGTTTTCGACGGATTTATACGTTTTAGAAGGTCCTGAACACGTTTTGACTATTTTAGACAATGTCTGTCTGTGAGTCTGTCCGTCTGTCTGTCTGTCTGTATGTCTGTCTGTCTGTATGTGACAAAAAATTTGTGGGCGCTCTATCTCAAGAACTAATGCTCGAAATTTAATAAAATTTTATATTCAGTTAGACCTTGATATGAATTAGTGCCTATTGGTTTTTGGTGAAAATTGGCCTGCAGGTGGCGCTGCTATACTACGTTTTTCATGATTTTCAAGATTGCTATATCTCAAGATCTAATGCACAGAATTTCACCAAACTTCAGATTCTGTGACCCCTTGATATACATAGACGCTGATTAAGTTTTGGTGTAAATTAGCTAGCAGGTGGCGCTGCTATGTCACATTTTTCATGATTTTCATGACAGCTATATCTCAAGAACTAATGCACAGAATTTCACCAAACTTCAGATTCCGTGATACCTTGAGATACATAGCCGCTGATAAGGTTTTGGTGAGAACTGCCCTATAGGTGGCGCTGCTATGCTACATTTTGCACGATTTTTGCGATAGCTGTATCGCAAGAACTAATGCAGAGAACTTCATCAAATTTTAGATTCTGTTACACTAGAATATATAACATAATTAGACACTGATTACATTTTGGTATTAACCTTGCAACAGATGGTGCAGCTATGCTGCATTTTGCATGATTTTTCCGATAGCTATATCTCAACAACCAACGCACAGAATTTCATCAAACTTCAGATTTTGTTACAAAATGACATATAACATAATTACACGATGATTACGTTTCGTTATAAATCCTTCAACTGATGGTGCTGCTATGCTTTATTTTACACGTTTTTTTTTTTAAACTAGCTATATCTCAAGAACTAATACACAGAATTTCATCAAACTTCAGATTCTTTTACACCATAACATAATTAGACGCTTTTTTACGTTTTGGCATAAATTGTCCAAGATATGGTGTTGCTGTGCTACGTTTTGCAATTTTTTTGTTATGACTATATCTCAAGAACTAATGGACGAAATTCCATCAAATTTCAGATTCTGTTAGGTGTTGACATAAATAGATGCTTATTAGGTTTTAGTATAAATTACCCAACATGAGACACTACTAAGCTCATTTTCTCAGAATATTAATTAAATTTTGCGTTTTAGGCTTTTCGGATACCAAAATCTCATTAGGCTAGGTCAAACGTTCGAGGAAATTCGATAGTGGGTAACTTTGGGGTCACCGCGTATTTTTTTTTTTTTTTTTTTTTTTTATTAAAATGTACTTATGAGATAGAAGAAAGTTTTGGGATTGACACACCCAACTAGTTATTATTGGGAAATGTACAAATATAATGCTCTTACAATAGAAATATTTCTTAACTAAAAATTTTCCCCCACAATCTTCCAACTTCAAAAAAGCTGAAAAGATGCAAATAGAACAGAATTCATTCTTTTCAAAATACTTTTCTTTTGTGTAATCAATAATGCTTTTGGAGCAAAATAAAATACCCATAACTCATTCTAAATTGCATTACTACTAATCGATGTATTAAATTAACTTTATGATAAGTTGTTTTAATGATACTTTAAAGTACCGTCGGAGCATAAAAGGTTAAAAAGGGTTAAAAATGAGGATGACAAAATTGTCCATATTAACCCTTTCGGGTTCATTTTTTTTTCCATTTCATGAACAAAATTGCTTTTACTTTAATAATGTTACTCGTTGTCATCCAAATAGATTTATTGAAGTATAAATATTATCTGATTATCTAAAACTTAATCAATGTACTTATTTTGCGCATTACGCAATTTGTATTTATATGGCAATAGGTTAAGGAAGAGTCTTTTGAAACATTTGGGAAATATCGTATTTCAACAGGGTTTAGCAAATATTACAAATTTCTAATATTTTTTTTCTATTTTATCACAGTTTGTTCTTTCAGAAAAGTAACCTATATCTTATACTATAATGCGAGCAAAAATTGTGTGTGTGTGTGTGTGTGTGTGGGTATATTTTATCTCAAAAACGGCTCTAACGATTTTCGCAAAAATTCGGATTTTACCATTTTCGGGCACGAGAAGACCATTGGGCTAGGTCACATGTTCGAGAAAATTCGATTATTGGGTCATTTTGGGTCATAATGGGTCAGGATCAAGTTAATTATATATAGAGAACGGCTGGATCGATTTTAAGGAAATTTTGTATTCAATCGTTTTTTGGCACGAGAAAACAATTGAGCTGGGTCACATGTTCAAAAAATTTTGATTAGTGGGTCATTTTCGGGTCATTGTGGGTCAAGCCATTTTTATTTAAAAAACGGCTCTAACGATTTCGACCAAATTTTATATTTTATCGTTTTGGATTACAAGAAGACCATTGGGTTAGGTAACATGTTCGAGAAAATTCGGTTAGTGGGTCATTTTTGGGGTCATTGTGGGTCATGCTATTTTTATCTAGAGATTTTCTCACGCAGTTTTGACTAAAAATTGCATTCTATGGTTTTCGGGCACGAGAAAAACATTGGGCTAGGTTACATGTTCGAAAAAAATTTTAATGGGTCATATTGGGTCATTAAGGGTCTCGGTCAAGCTATTTATATTTAAAGAACCGCAGAATCAATTTCATCGAAATTTTGCCTGTAATAGTTTTTTGACACGAGAAAGCTAATGGACTAAGTCACACGATCGAGAGATTTCGATTATAAGAGTCATTTGTGGGTCATGATGGGTCATAATGGGTCATAGTCAAGCTATAGCTAAAGAACAGGTGGATCGATTTTAACGAAATTTTGTATACAACATTTTTTTGGCACGAGAAAACTATTGGGCTAGGTCTCAGTTCGAGAAATTCCGATTACTGGGTCAGTTTGGTTCATAAAAGGTCTGGGTCAAGCTATTTATATATAAAGTAAGACAGTATCAAATTTAATGAAATTTTGTATGCAAGTTTTTTGACACGAGAACATTAATGGGCTTTCTCACATGTTTGAGAGATTTCGATTATAAGAGTCATTTATGGGTCATGATGGGTCATAACGGGTCATGTCAAGCTATATCTAAAGAACATGTGGATCAGTTTTAACGAAATTTTGTATACAACATTTTTTGGCACGAGAAAATCATTGGGCTGGGTCACATGATCGAGAAATTTTGATTAATGGGTCATAAAGGGTCATAAAGGGTCTGGGTCAAGTTATTTATATTTAAAGAGCGGCAGGATCGAGTTTAACGAAATTTTGAGTGTAACAATATTTATACACGAGAAAAATAATGGGCTAAGTCACATGTTCGAGAGATTTCGATTATAAGGATCATTTGTGGGTCATGATGGGTCATGGTCAAGCTATATCTAAAGAACGGGTGAATCGAATTTAACGAAATTTTGTATACAGCATATTTTTGGCACGAGAAAATCATTGCGCTATGTCACATATTCGAGAAATTTCGATCAGTGGGTCACTTTTGAGTTATTCTAATTTTATCTAGACAATGTCTCGCGCAAATTTGACTAAATTTTATATTCTATCGTTTTTGGACACAAGAAAATCATTGGGTTAGGGTATGTTTGAGAAAACTCGATAAATGAGTCATTTTGGGTCGTAATGGGTCAAGGTCAAACTATTTATACCTAAAAATTGGCTCAATCGATTTTATCTAAATTTTGTATTTAACGTTTTTCGGCACGCAAAAATTAATGAACTAAGTCGCATTTTTGAGAGATTTCAATATAAGGGTCGTTTGTGGGTCATGCTAATTTTATCTAGAAAATTATTCTCACCATTTTGAGTATATTTCCTATTATATCGTTTTCGGGCAAAAGAAAACCATTGAGATAGGACACATGCACGTAACAATTCAATTAGTGGGTCGTTTTAGGTCTTAATGGGTTCGGGTCATTCTAATTATATATAACAACGACTCAGTCAATTTTACCTAAATTTTGCAACGGAACGTCTTTAGTCACGAGAAGACTATTGAGCTGAGTTGCATATTAAACAAAATTATATTAGTGGGTCATATCGCTTCATTGCTGAATGCTGTCAAGCTAATTTTACTTAAGAAATGGCTTAAACTATTTTGATTCATTTTATACTCTACTGTTTTTGATTACCTGAAGGTCATTGAGCTAAGTCACATATTTGATCACATGTGATTAGTGGCTCATTTGGGTAATAAGGGTCAGGATCACGAGACTATGGCAAAAGCCAATAAGTTGGCGATATTTGACAAAATACTGGCGAAATTTGGCCGAAAAATCGACTATTAAGGTTACGAAACCAAAACACATGTTTAGCGCCAAATGAAAGAATGTGTCCAACTTTGGTTATATCTGGCAAAAAATATTGTCAGAATGTGAAGAAATTTCTTATACATTCTTAATAGTCTTCGAGATGCATAGTTAAACTAATCAGAGTTGAGCTAAAAAATTATTTGGATTGATGTCCTTTCATTGTAAATTTTAAAATAAAGTAAAATTTATGAACATGTGCATACAAACATAGTTTTCTTCTTAATTGTTTTTGTAAATAATACTATTATTAATAACATGTTTTACAGTAATAATACTATATCGAGTTGAACACAAAGTTAATTTTGACCGAGCTGAGCTCGGTCACCCCTGCTAGTTTTTTATTTAAGTGAAATATGTGCATAAAATAAAGGAACCACCAGCGGTGCCAAGACATTTAAGTAGACTTTTATTGTTATAGTTATTTCTGAATGTCAAAACATAAAACAAAGTCATAATAAGAAAGGCTAAGACATAATATTATCATTTTTATACATAGAAAGTAACAAATTAATTGTTAAAACAAAAAATAGCCAATGGAAAGACATGTACAATTAATATTACACCAGATCAGAAAGGGTTAACTTTAAAGCTTTTGATTACTTAAATCTATAGGCGAAAAATAAAAAACTTTGATTTAATCTCTAATTTCTTTACAGGTTTTATCAGTTTATTGGTTTCAGTTAATATATTTATTTACTGCAGTAAATTTTTTCCATAGTCTTCGTTATTTAGCGCGTGAAAAATTTCAGAGAGTACGTAAAAAAAAAAACAAACAGAAAGGCTATTTTATTCTTTCTTTTTTTAATCCCATCACAGCGATAGATGAAACAAGGAAATAATAGTAAAAGACTCGAACTTTTCCAAAAATCAGAATTTGTCAAGCAACATTTGTCGAACAACACAAATCCAGACATCAACAGAAGTACGCATATGCACCAAAAGTTAAAATATCAGATTTCGTTTTACTGCCACATGTAGTTCGACAAGAAAAATAAAACTGTGTTATAGACAACTGATAAGTTAGAAGTGCGTAAGTTTAAAATAAAGAAATTCTGGGTACTTCTGTTATCCCGTCGACCAAAAAAATATCGCCAAACTATAAGATTAAATGCCAATAATGAATGATCGTGAATGTCACATTCAATGACATTAAATGCGATTCACGTGTTTAAAATGTCATTAAGTTATTTTTATTTCGACTTTTTATTAATATTTCTATTAATATTCTACTAATTATACGTTTTTTCGTTATTTAAAATAAAAATTATGTCAACAAGTATAATTTGGCGATTTGTATAATTTGGCGAAATTGGTCGACGGGATAAACTAGAAGTACCAAATTCTGTTACGTTTCAGTTTGCGTTGTACAAATAAATTACAGGGTTTATATGTATCAGGGGATTCAGGAAATTTTAAGTGTTTTCTGGTTTAAGTGTTTACAAAATTTCTGGTATTCCAGAAATTTTGTAAAGTGCTGATTGCTATATTTGGAAAAAGATTTTTTTTCCCTTAAATAAGGCAAATATTATGTTACGAAAATTCTGATTAAAGATACTTAAAAGTCCTTGAAGCGTACAAACGAATCGTGAATTGTGTATTTTTAAAAAATAACTAACTTTAAAATAAATTAGAAAATTTAATGAAACTGAAAATTTGTAGCAATGCATAGTTAAACTTAAAATCTATTTCCAGATTATTACCGATTGAATTAGCTCACATATTTAGCTTAATAAAAATACATGTAAATTAATTAAATTTTAATTAAGTTTTAAATCAATTTGTAATATATACTTTAGATTCTGATTATTTTCTCATTATTATGAAACATAAACGAAGAATTGCAAAATTTCGAGATGCAAAAGGAATGAAACAAGTAAAATTTAAAGCAAAACATTTACTAAACATGCAAAGAAGGAAGATTTATCAAAGTAAATTTACAGAAAGAATAGCTTGTGAATATGCTGGATTTAATGAGAAAGATGTAATCAATAGTAAATGGGCTAAAAGCAAAAGTATCATATTAAAAACTGTTGAGAAAACTGTTGGAAAGGAAGAAAGAAGGAAATTATGGAATGGTTTCGTGTTGGCAAGTGATTAAGAGAAAAGAATGAAGCAAGAGAAAAATTGCTGGAACATAGAACAAGACAGAGTGAAAATCACTTTTAAAAATTAGAAGTAATGCTTATTAAAAAACACGCAATGGAGCAAAGCAAAATTCAGGAAATTGAAACTTATCAGAGGTAGATAGTATCAACCTAATGTATTGAAAGTTTAAAAGAATCAAAAAGGTCTACCAACCACGCACCCTTTTTTGTAAAAATATAAATGAAAAACTTATTGGAGGACATGAAAATGTGACAGATAAATGGGCGAAATATTCTGAATAATTGTTAAGCAGACAGATAAATGACGAAAGTGATATACAACTTAACAATAGTGATTATGAAATGAGAGATACTACTACAAAATTAAGAAATGGAACAGCACCTGGTGAAGATTTGATATATGCTGAGCTTTTGAAATATGGTGGAGAGAAGTTGGTATAAATGTTACATGATTTAGTAGTAAACGTTTGGCAAATGAAAACATATCTAGTGAGTGGAACAATGCTATTATTATGCCAATTCATAAAAAAACAAATATTTTAAATTGCCAGAATTTTAGAGGCATAGACTTATTAAATGTTACGTATAAAGTGCTGGCAAAAATAACTGCAAAGCGATTGCATCTGTATACTGAAATGGTAAAAGGTAATTATCAGTATGGTTTTAGAAAAGGAAGATCAACGGCGCATCAAACTTTTAGTATTAGGATCATTCTTGAAAAATTCCATGAACAAAATATTAATTTGCACCAATTACTTGTTGATTATACACAAGCATATGACAGTATTAGCAGAGATAAGTTATTTGAATTATTAAATGAATTTAAAATATCTGATAAACTTATTAAATTGACACTAGAAAATACAGAAGTTAAAATAGTACAGGGAAGACTTTCTAGAGAATTTAATGTAAATTCAGGCTTAAAGTAAGGTGATATTTTGATGTAATTGATTGTTGGAGTAATTTAATGTTCATGTGCACCTATTTGTGAAAATAATACTTATTAAATTTACAGCGTTTGGGATAAGAGAATTTTGGAAAAGGCATTTTATTTCTGTAAGAAAAATGACTTTATCCTTTTTTATAATAGTGATTTCATATTGCACAATGAAAGATTTTTACGAGAAAGGCACGGGAAAAATAGTAATTTTAAGTAATTTATAGTAGTTAATAGTAGTTTAGTTCGCTTTAGTAGAAAAAAAAGAAAAACCACTAAAATAATTGAATAGCATACTGTTGAAGTTATTGCACTTTTGAGTCACATCCTTTTATACTGAAATCGTTATTATACGCTCATCTTTAATTATATTCAATATCTTGTCCTTATGCGTGAAGTTGATGTTGATGCATCAACTTATGTTTTATAAATTTTTATCTGTGCTACTTGCTACCTCGAAAAACTTGCTATATTATTATATACACGAATATTTAATAGATAATTTTACAGCATCGGTTACCTTTTTAATTACCATCGACATTTGCTCTTGGTGGCTGATGCTGGGAATACAGTCAAGAGAATTACTGCAAAATACTTCCCGTTCTTAATCATTTCGTTCAACTGATTTTCTACAGAAAAGTTTGATTAATTATAAAATTGTTTTTTCTTTCCTATTCTTTTTTATTTATTAAATAATGATTGTATATTTTTTGTTTCGGAATTTGCAGTAATTAATAAAACGTTTCTCGCAAGTCAACAATTTCCATTATGCGATGTGTCTCTAATAATTCACGTTAGATTAAGAAACAATTTACTTGAAAAATAACATTAAAAATTAGTTGTATCCTAAAATTTTAAAAACTTACATTGTGCAATTTCATCACACAAACCACAGCCATTCTGTGTAAAACGTTAAAAAGCGATGTTATACGAGCGCTATATAATAAATGCCAGGTCTTGCCAAGAAAAACACAGTTTTATGTCAAAAATATATTTTAGTGTTCAATATAACCTCCTTTTAGTTTTATTCACTCAACTCAACGTTTTTCTATTTTTTTTTTTTTTTTAATCTCTAAAAAATACGATTTCTCCAAACCTTCAAAATAGACGTTTGTTTCAGCAATAACCTCATCGTTAGAGACAATTCTTTTTTCCACCGAACTATTTTTTCAAAATTGAAAAAAAATAATCGCCAAAAGCTAAATCTTGCTAATATTGTGGGTGCAGAAGCAGTTCATATCCTAATTCATAGAATTTTGTCATGGCGATGACACAGGTGTGCATGGGTGCATTCTCTCTTGATGAAAGAAAAAAATTTTTTTTCGCCAAATGCATACTTTTTTTTTTTTCGAAAAATCGTTGAAACGATCCAGTAAATTGACACAATATTCTCCATTGATAGTTTTGCCTTTTTCAAGCATATGCTTGGAGGCAAGGATTATGCTGATCAGGCAAGGATTATGCTGAATGCATTATGCATCCCAAAACACTGTAGACATGACTTTGTTTGCAGATAAAGTCGTCTTAGTCCTTTTTGGCGCAGGTTGACCATGATAAACCCACTGTTTGAATTATTCTTTATTTCCTGATGTATTGAATGAGTCAATGTTATGAATCGACACCAAAAGTCATTTGTATTTCACTTTAACTTCTCCAAACATTCGTTTGAAATTGACACACAAGTGTGTTTAATGTTAATAGGGAGTATTTGCGGTAGCCATTTTGCGGAAAGCTTTTCCATATCCAAATGAGTTATTAAAATATTTTCCACTAATTCAGTTGAGATGCCCACAATCTCATCAGTCTCAGGCACTTTCACCATCCGATCGTTTATCACAATATCTTGTATTTTATTAATCAGTTTTGATGTCGCAACCTCAATTGGACGACTTGGACGTTCTTCGTCAAAAATGCTTTTACGGTCGCGTTTCACTGTTAAAACTACAGGTGAGACATTGCACCTTTTAGGGGTGAAAGGCTTGTCTCACTGTTGACATCTATAGGGGAACCAGAATGCCTCCCTTAATTAGGTTGAAAAGATGGCACCCCTAATCCAGAGTTCCAAATAATAAAAAGAAATTATAAACTGACTTTTGGCCCGCGGAGGATTCGAACCCACAGCGTCTGATTGCAAGCTAAACGCTCTAACCGTTTAGTCATCGAGCTTACCTTTAAAGTCTCCCTGAAATATTCAAAGGTCCTGAAATTGAACGGTTGCTTTATATAAAAAGCTCACCAAAAGGTACCCATCCGACATTATAAACAAAATTGGGATAGAGCATGCACGGTGATAATCTTCGTACAAAGAAATTGCTGTTTTGATCCACCAGTGATGGCGTTTTAAAGAGGAAGGAAACACGTCACAGATTATGCGCAATTAACTAAGAGGTGAAAATCTTCCAACGGTATGCATTGCGCGGCACCCTAATTAGTTTGAATCACCCATTGAGAGATCAAACGGCATCCAGAACACATTTTCAAACAAGCGGGTGTCAAATGGTAACACGTTTTCAGCCCTGGGCGCCAAATGCAACTGGTTTGTCACCTTTATTTTTAACAGTGTTGAATTCAGCTGTCCAATATTTTACGATTGATAAGTAAGGTACATAGTCCCCATAATTTTTTATTTCCCCTTTAATCGTATAAATTGGTTTCTTTTTGAAAAACACGTTTTTCATCATTGCTTAGTATTCAATTATTTCCATTGTTGAAATATTATTAAAGTTTCTTTATTCAAATGGCTTCCATTCATAAAGTAAACCAGTGACTTGAAAAATTGCTATGTTTGATGCGGGTCATCTTTACGAAATAAATGATTTTTTAAATTCCAGTAGCACGGCTTCTGCCCGAGGCCAGGTACTTATCATGCTGCCCTCGTACTTATGATATATTGCCGTGTGTTGGTCAGGGATATAGTGGAGAGTATACTGGGGTACACGCCGCATACCTTCTGAATTTTTTCAAGGAACACCGTATACCCTCTGTTTCTCTTGAAACCTATAGTATTTCCAACCTAGGGTATACTCTCTGCTTTGAATGTTTACCCTCTGCTTAGAACGCATACCTTCTGGCTTTTTTAAGACTACACCACTGGTGTTGGTGTGTGCTTAAAAAGTGTTAATGTGAATTTAAAAAGCCAGAGCAGATTGTACTCTAAGCATAAGGACGAGGCCTAACTGAAAGCAATCGTCTTTTTATGCTCACGTATGTATATTTTTAAGTAGCCAAAGTATTGATTTAGAATAAATATGTTTCTAAAAATGTTGAAGTACCGCTTCAGCAAATATTATTCATAATTATTAATTTTTTTTCTTAAAATGTTTATTACATGTTCTTTAATTTTTCTCTTTAATATTTCCCTAAGAGATTAATTGGTGTTTTATTTTATTAATTAAATTAATTTTTTAATGTAAAACCCAATACAATCTTTAAAGATAATAGATTGCAGTCTTTTCTAAGCATTTATCACCTGTTTAATTTAAAACATTCAAGTATATAATAATAATATAATAAATTCCAATTTTCAGTTAAATTGTCAAAATGTATTTCAAAAGCAAGTTTCAAACTTCACCATTAACAAATTAATAAACAAGAAAAGAAACTGGAACAGCGTGGAAGAATTTTCATTAACGCTTCGCTTTTACTCTAATTGAATATGTTTTTAGATAGTTTATTATTTTTTTTTCAAGTTCTTAAAATAAAAGAATAAAAGCAAAGTTTAAATTCCTCCGAGTATCTTTTTATAACACCTTATTTTATTTTTATATATTTTTTTCTTTTCTATGTCGATAAGAATGGAAGCAGTGTCATTTCGTTGCTAGGAGACCAAAAGAATGCATTAAGGTTATTGAGAAATCTCAGTGATGCGTTAAAGAGAAACTAAGAGCGGAAGGTTATTAAAGTTATAGCAGTTTTAGGGGATTTTATAAATTGATGAGATATGGAAGAAAATGGATTAAGATTATAGCAATTAATCTACTTAATCTAATAAAATCTATGCATATTAAAAGGGGTTCTTAAACGTGAAAAGCTATGAATTTATAGAATACACTCTTGGTGAAAAATTTGTAAATCATTTCTTAATTACAGAAATAGTTGTCTAGATGTTATGGTAATACTTTAATTTGTCATTATTTAATCATTACACATAAAATGACGCATTTTATTAGGTTAGTGTTTTTGGTTTGTGAGAGATGCTACAGTCATCTCTTTTACATGAGGACAAAACTGATTGGAATTCCTGTTTAAAGTAGATTCTGACCAACTACAAACATCCATGCTTGGGTCGAGATTCGAATCAAAATCGTATTCTTTATCCAATAATCCTTCGTCTTAACCATTAGGTATGCAGGTGGCCGTCTATGATTAAGATTCCATTTAGGAAGTATGATTCAAAATTTCGGGTAAAAATTTAAAACACCTTATTCTGGATAGTTCACAGCACCGAAGCACATTCACCTTCAAAGTAGTCATCTTGGGCGACGATACACTTCTGCCAGCGTTCATATAACTTCTGGAAGCATCGTTGGAAGCCATTTTTCGCAACTTCCCATAAGGCCTCTTGCAATTCTGCTTTCATTTCATCTGATGACGCAAAACGACACCCCTATAAATGTTTTTTAATTGATGGGAACAGGTAAAATTCACACAGAACTAAATCTGGTGAATAGGGGCGATGTGGAAGTACATTATTTGTGCGAGTTTTGGCAAAGAGCTGTTTTACCGATTGCGATTGTCATACTGGTGCATTGTCATGCAGAAGATACCAGAATGTAGCCTCAACGATTTGCGCAAGTGTTTGGCGACAATCTTTTCGAACACATTCAGATACCAATGCAACGTTTCCCGCGTTTCGTGAACTCGAAGATCGTTCAAAGCGTTTTCTTCTTAGATCGATTCTCGGTCCTCTTTAAAATGGCGATGCCATTCGTAAACCTTGGATTTCGCTATGGTAGATTCATCGCACACCTTTCTTAGCATTTCCAAAGTGCCCATAGGTGTTTTACTTAAATGTTGATAGAATTTAATGTTACAGTGCTATTCAAGAAAAGCCATCTTTCTTACGTCGCAGCGCAAAGGTAACTAAATTTGGAAGATATAGCTGAGCGTGTGGTTCGGTCACAAAACATGGGCTAAACAAACCTGGGCAGGTAGAAGATGGTTGGGAGAATCCATTTCAAGCGGTTTAACTTTAGGTACTTGCTTTTGTCGTCAGGAATGGCCGCAGTTCCCGAATTTTTGGAACGTAGAAGCAAAAGTCTCTTAAATTCTGTGTATAAAATCCAGCAAATCATTAAGTAGAGGCAGAACGTAGAAATGCTCTTTTATAAAGCAGCAAAGGGAAAAATTGCATGACTTTGACGTCATTTAAATCATAAACCCAGCGATAACGCTTTTCTCAAAAGTCTCCATTTTACGTATATGGCAATGTGTGGTGATGAAAATAAACACCTCCTACTAGGTACGCAATCGTGACGTGGTTAGTACGAAGGCAAATGAAAATAATATCCCTTCGGCGTTGTGAACGAAGATCGGATATTATTAATTACTGAAATTAATTCCTTAATATCATACTCAAAATTAACGTTTTGCAATAACATTAGGATCGCCTTATTTAACGTATGAATTTGTGAAAATTGGGATTGATGAGTCAATAAAAAAACTTGAGATATTAATCTACAAATTTAAATGTCAACATTCCCTAATCTGCATCTAGAAATTACCTTAAAATACATAAAGGGAGAAAACTGGAATAAAGACAAGAATAGGTACATATATACAAAATTTTATTAAAACACATAAATTGGCATCATGCAAACACTATATAATATAATATGCAAGGCAATAACTACTGAAATATGGTTATAGTGAAATATCCAAAATATTTTATTTCATTTCTTTTTTTCTTTTTTTTTTGTTGTTTGTTTATTTATTCATTTCCTATTATTCTGCTATCCTCGCAGCACATAACACTTTAGTTCACGACACAACTTATAGGCAAAGCCCCAAATTTTCATATTTTATAAAATCGAGTGCTTCATTCTTATTATTCGTATTATTTTACTGGTATTATTAATTTATTTATTTATTCATTTTACTATTAATTAAGTTTGCATTAAATTCTGATAATTTTGAGCCCCAAAGATAATAATAATTTTAAAATTTTAAAATAATCAAATTTTAAATAATCAAATTTTAAAAACCAAAATTTTAACACAACATTATATCAGTAAAATAAATTGGCCAGTCACATGAACAATGAAATTTTCTCACCTTACAAGTATGTTCCTGGTATTGGTCGACTTTGGCTTATAGCTGTCCATACAGTTCGTCAGTACGCCAACACAATTAAATCCGAATGCCAATTCCAAGTCATTTTGTTTTTAATTAACACAAATAGTAGCAACTTTTCTAATTTCACGCACTATAGTTAGCACTTTTCAAATTTCACGCACTTTCCAATCATCCGATGAATAAATAGTCCGCTCGGCAAAACTCAGGTATTCCTTTTTGTATTAGAAATCAGTCGATGATTAGTTCTCTGTGTGCAGAGCATAGCTTCGCTTCTCATCGCTCCAATCATCAGATGAATAAATAGTCCGCTCGGCAAAACTCAGGTATTCCTTTTTGTATTAGAAATCAGTCGATGATTAGTTCTCTGTGTGCAGAGCATAGCTTCGCTTCTCATCGCTCCAATCATCAGATGAATAAATAGTCCGCTCGGCAAAACTCAGGTATTCCTTTTTTGTATTAGAAATCAGTCGATGATTAGTTCTCTGTGTGCAGAGCATAGCTTCGCTTCTCATCGCTTCATCCGGGAGGCCTAAGATCACATCTCCCGATTTTCGAAGTTGCCTTATTTCATAATTTCTTCTTTCTCCCTCTCATCTTAGCGGGAAACTCACAGCAGAGAGAAGAGAAAAATCTTTTTCTTACTTCACACTTTCAATTCTAAAACTGGACTGACTCGTGTGGGGTTTTCCTTCCGGGTCCTGTACGCCCCTTTTTGACCCCATTGGGTATTATATTCGGACTCCAATTGGCTTTGAATATATTTCACTGTCCATTGGTCAGGTAAAAGAAACGGGGTTGGATTTTTAGACATTATTCCTCCATTATTTATTGCCGGAGCTACAATTCCGAACCGACCACCCCAAGTAGACCACACACGAGAGTAATAAATTTGATTGTAAATCTTTCATTGTTGCTTGTGTACGTTAACGTCACAAATGGCGACTCTAGGTTTTATTGCTTCTCGTAAACATTTGTTCCTTTTATAACTAATGGTGAGAAAATCCCTTCGCTCATGTGATTTTGCTATTCCCAGGCTTTGACTAAAAGAGAGCTTATAGTATAATAAAACTTCCAAACAAACAACACATATTATTGTTATCATTTCTTGTTTACGAAAGCTAAAATAAAAATTTATTTTAATACTTTTATATACATTAATATTATTTCATTTTCTATCTCTTTCTAGATTATTTATTTATTTATTTATTTATTTATTTATTTATTTATTTATTTATTTATTTATTTATTTTTATTATTATTCTTTCTCTCTCTTTGTTTTTTTCTTTTCTTTTCTTTTCTTTTCTTTTATTTTATTTTATTCTAAGCGATGTCGTGACATTTCTTTACGACACAATGCAAGCCAGTAAATAACAAAACAGTACCCACGCGTGCATTTACCTAAAACTGTATGAGTTACTTGTTATTTGTGGCCTTGAATCCACATTCTAGAATACTTATAGCTATACACTTACATCTGTCAAATTTATAACTGGAACATTATTTTATGGGTATAATGGGTATTTTCTTTGAAGCAATAAAATATATGGCGATTAATGAACTTTACCCATGTGATGTCAGCCGTAGGTAAACAGAAGAAAAACCAATAGGCGTGAAGAACATTTTAACACTGCTCCCCCTTACTCCAATAAACAGTCTTTTTTAGAGGGTTATTCCTCGCAGAGGCGTAGCTGTTGCCATTCTTGAGTAAAATCCATTAGCAGAAATTATTTTTTTTCAATTTACCCAGGGTCGGTGTCAGAATGTGTCTGACAAGAAGTATTGTCTTTCCGATTGTGCATAAGGAGAGAATGGATGCTGACATTATCTATGTATATAATATATATACAGACGGCATCTAAAATGGTGGTCAGACATGTAAAGAAATCATAATCATTACCAAGGCAAACATTTTTTGTATAAGAAACCACCGTCGCAATCTACTTATTTAATGAAAAATACAGCAAACTGAGCTGCTAATCTTTCGCAGTCAAGTAAACATATTCTGAACTAGAAACTTACAAGATAAAATAAAACAAGTACCTCCCTGAACAAAACGAATTTTATTAAATAAACTTTCCATTTCAGAGCATGTTTCATTTGAAAGGAATCAAAGATTGGCAATTTGAAAACGAAATGGCAGCTGCACACTTTCATACAATACTGAACTAGACGATTCAAAATTCGGAAAGCAGCTGGCAATGCATACGATGTCACGGATTACAATTCCAGAACTTCGCTTAATGTCATGACAATTCAATGAAAAAAAAAAAAAAAAAAGAAAAGAAAAGAAAAGAAAAGAAAAGTTTTTTTAAATGTTTATTATTAAAAACGAAAATATATTGTAGAAAATATCGTTACAATCTTTTTTTTTATTATAATACAGTGGAACCTGTTTAAAGTGACCACCTTTGGGGCCGGCTAAAATGCTCACTACATAGAGGTAGTCACTTCATGGAGTCTCTTTCAAAATGGCACATTAAAATTTTTGTGATCTCAAAAAATAGAACAAAATATAAATAAGGAAAAATGCACTACATTAAGTAATGAATTGATTAATTAACAACTATAATAATTGAATTACTAATTTAAAATGTACTACATACAAGATAATTTACCTAAAATTCACGTTATATTTTTTGAATACAATTGAAATTCCATAGTGATTGATTTTAAAAATATATAAGTACAAGGTAACTGTAATTTATACGCATTTTTATTTTCATTGTATTTGCATAATGATAGCATGTCTATAACTGACAGTAATAAACTTTTCATCAAAAATAATCTTACACAATTGCAAATATCATTACAATAAAGGACAAAGTGGTCACTTTATATATTAGCAAACATTCATTACAGGAGATAAATTTCTATACTTTTTTAATGGATCAAAATAAAATTTCAGAAAATGGCCTTTTTAGTTTGAAAATTTTGGCATGCAGAAAAATGGATGGTCGCATTTTGTAGGTTCAAATAACATTGACAATGACAAGCTAACTCGTCACTTTACACAGGTGAATGCATTAGACATATGGTCACATTACTGGGAAATTCTCATATTTTATATGAACGCAAGTAAAATTTTCCAAAAGCAGTAACTTTAGCCAGGTGGCCATTTTACCAAGGTGGTCGCTTTAGCAGGTTCCATTGTACTTATGAACGAAAATCCGAATTCCGGCTTGGAGAGAGAGAATGCTCATAGCTGAGATCCTGTGTAAATAAGAAGAAAACTTTGCATGGAAATCAATGTTTTTTTTGTCGTCAGATACCAGAAAAATGGTATAAATGCTGAAATCTTGATTACACTGAAACTCCTTTTCACTGATTTGTTCGTAAAATTTCAACTCTTCAAAATGTTTGAGATAAATTTACATGAAAAAGTTACAGCAACGTGGTATACTATGCTTTACCATATAATCAAAATACTAACACGTCAGACTAACACAGAAATATTTTGGAGCTGCAAGAAGCACTATTTCTTTGATAAGTGCTAGGTTGTAAGAAGTAAGGTAAGTTATAAATTAGATTAATGATCACCAGCAACCACATCAGCTGACGATCAATATATAATGTAAGAATACAATGCGATTTATGTTCTTATGCGCAATGATTCTTTCGTTTGGCAACAGAGTGAAAGATGAGAAGCAAATTGCGTTTGTCCAAGAGCCGACAGCACAAAGACCTAAGATATCGAACACAAGAAAAAACCCTTTATTTTATGGAAGAGTAGTAATCTAGTGATCCATGTCTGCCGGAAGTGAAATGTAACATAAACGAAAAATTAATACCACTAGTGGAGTATTCGTAGGTTTATCATTATGTTTATTATACAATCATTTCATAACTTTCATTGTACGGCAAACACATCGATAAAATTACGAGTAAACCACTAGTGGTATTAATTTTTCGCTTATGCTACATTTCACTTCCGGCAGACATGGATCACTAGATCCTCCTATTACTATTCTTCCTTAAAATATTTTTTTTCTTATGCTCGATGCCTTAGGTTTTTGGATGTCAGCTCTTGGACTTTGTGAAATAACTTTCATCAAAAAGAACCCAGTGCATGTAAATCAATGGTGAAATTCTTTTATTTGATCTCAACACACCACACATGTAAAAAATCGCGGTTTCTTTGAACATTGATTGTTAGACCCAAAGTGACTAAGTGACTATCTCAATACTTTGATTGAAATAATTCTCTCTGACGAATCCTGATTCAGTCTGGAACAATGGCTCGCATGGAGTATGAAAAACGAGATATTCTGGAATTGATGAAGCAGACACCCTTAACAACTACAGATCACAACATAGATAAAGTGTATCTGAGCTAAAATTAATACAGACGAGATTAAACAGGTTTTGCAATAGTATGGCTATAGCCTTATGCTATATCATGCTACAGCCACGTCTAATGTACGATAATGTCAGGCCACATATAGCCTGACTTGTAAATTCAGTACATAAAGCGCATATAGACGCCATCAAGCTCTCTTAATTAAAATATAATTAAATACGTCTGTGATACAATAATCTAACGCAATGCATATAGAGATTAATGTCTCCGTTGCATTTCTTAGATTTGGAGATTCCACATCATGAACAATAGAGCAGAATTCAAAAAAGTCGCCTTCACAACCGGTTCATATGCATGGGAACCTGATGCTTGGTTAGTGATCGAGAATGCTAGTAACTAGATAAAAGGGATCCAATACTGGGCGTTTTTAATGAATGGAATTCTATTTTAAAAGGAGGTCTTTGTCTGTTCAGGCCTTGTGTGCAGAAAATGATCGCAGCGCTCGCAACTAATCAACCATGAAAAACAAGATTAATTTTAGCTATTCGAACGGACATTTCCACACCATATTGAAAATTTCTCAATGTCTGCAAATGCAAAGTCTTTGCGTCAGCAGTCTAATTCTGCATATTAGTCCAAGAGCTGACAGCACAAAAACCTAAGGTACCTAGCTTTTAACAACATCGGAATGTAATTTCAAAGAATTGCTCACGAAATTAAACTTTCCAAGACTGTCATTTTTAATTTCTTGCAGAATCCAGCTCCAGAATCCATGTTACTATAAAAGCTACAAAAAAGGCGAAATTTTTTTATAAACGATCCTAAAATTTGATTATTCGCCAAGGGGGAGGGCGGTTTCAGAACTTTTGAAATTCCAATCTGACGCACGGGTCAGAGCCCATTTTTTTCAATGCGGGTCATGTTACTTCTACTTTTTTGCTGTCGGTCGCGTTTGAATTCGGTTGACTTCTACTTCTACTGCTTACTGCAGGTCGATTGAATTTCTGCTTTTGCTTCGGGTCAGGTTTAGGTCCGGTTGACAACTACATTTTGCTGTTAATCGGGTTGACTTTTACTCTTTAGCTGCGTTTAGCGCATTGGGGTAGATTGTTTCATTTCGGATTTGGTCAGGTTACAGATTGGGTTTGTACTCTTGCAAAAAGAGTTAACCCGATTTTGATCGCAATCCTTTGACGAAATTTGCATTTTCCGCGATCCTTTAACGAAATTCGCCTTTAGCTGCGATCCTTTGCAGAAATTCGCATTTTCTCCGCGATCCTTTCAAAAATTTGAGATTTTTTGCAACCCTTTGATGAAATTCGTGTTTCTTTCGAAACTTCCGTCGAAATCAGTGTTTCTTTAGCAAATCTTTAATAAAGTTTACGGTTATTTGTGGCCATTTGACGAAATTCGCGTTTTCTCTGTGATCTTCTGATGATTTTATATTGACAATTTTTATAATTTAATCTTAAACGCATTAAGTATCAATACTGCCAATAGTTGCTTTCTGCATAATGTATTCAAGATTCAAGAAATAGACAACATATTTATGATGAAATCTTGATTAATTATTAAGTAGAAGACATCTCAGAAATACAGCATAAATGACTGTGCTGATTACATTCAGCTTCAAACACAACAGTTCAGAATCAAAGCAGTATTCAAGTCAACCGTCCCAACCCCTATGGAAGAGGTGTCCGCAAGCGGTTTCAAGGTATACGCCTCCTAGCGACAGGGGTAAACAACAAGAGAATTATTAAGTAGATTGCAGTTTTTTTTGTGTGAATGGCAGCGGAACTTTTTTGTTTCTATAAAATGTTACTTTAAAATATTGCGTAGAATAAATTTTAGGTTTGAAATTTTGTAAAGAAATATAGAATAAATAAGTGTAGTACTACTAAATATTAACAAAAAATATACTAAGGTGAAGTATCATTTAGCTATGCGATACAAATATCGCTGATTTAAATATGTTCAATTTTAATTATGTTTTTAATGTAATGAAAGATGACTCAATACATTACATATTTATCTCATGGAAAATATGAGATGAAGAGAGAGAGAGATGAAAGATGACAAGTTAAATTTAGTAAATAATTAATATATAAACGCAGAATTTAGTAGTAGTGTCATATTTTACTGTACGTATATTCGGAATAATTTTAATTTTAAATCCATGTATTAAATGTTGTTTTGTTAAACAAAGAAATATTGTTAATTTATTTGTTTAAATATTTTGAGATTCTGGACAGTAATTTTCCTAAAATCGTAGATTAGACTCTTTCTCTCTCTCTCTCTCTCTTTTTTTTTTTTTTTTTTTTTTTTTTTTTAACAGACGAAGCTATTTTGAGAATTCATATCTCATATTAAAAATTCAATCATAAATTTCAAGCTATTCTCTCAGTCATGACAGATTAATCAAGTCTACCAGATTTATTGCAAAATATTTGTTACAGATATTTTTGATTAAAAATATGTATATTTAAAAAAAGTCGCGTTGTCATTTTTATTTTAGGGTAAAAATTAATAATTTTTGTAGCATTATATGGTATTTATTAGTACTAATTAGCACTTTTTCTACCGAAATTAAAATGATATTGTGACTATTTTTTTTTTAATGTATATGATTTTATCAAAACAAATTTTAACAAAAATATTTTGCAATAAATTTGGTAGACTTGATTAATCTGTCATGATTGAGTAAAAACTCAGAAAATATGCGTAAGAGATGCGAAGATAATAGACATCTGCGCATATATGACGTCATACTAAAAACCCAAGCATTCATTAGCACCCCTGCCACCAGCTGGTACAACTATATTGATTTACGACATATGCCAGCATTGTCTTGGAACGCTTGATATATATGCAGCAGGGAGATATAATATTATATATATAAGAATATTGTATTACCATGATATGCAGTTTTGTTCAGAATATATATCAGATGTGGTTACAGTTATTACAGTTACAGGCAATATAAATGTAAAAGTTATTTACACAGTTACACACAATAATATTTACAGTATTATGACAAATATAGTGCTAAACTTTCTAATTTTTCGGGACTTTTTTCTTTATCTTTTAGCAATGAAAATTGCAGCATAATTTATACATATATATATTTAAAAAAAAGGGGGGGGGGGGGGCAAAACCACTAGGCCAAATCTTTGAAAGTCCATGGCGTAGATACGTATAGATACTCAGAACTACCGAAAATGCAGCATATTTCTTCAGATTTCCGTCAGTCAGATATTTAAAGTACTTAAAGGTTTTCAACTTGATGTGATAGTTATATTTTCTTTTTGACAATTTGTAACTGAAAAATGGAATTGCAGACGTTATAATATTACGTTTTTTTACTTTCCAAGAAATGTAAATGTATTTTTTTTTAAGTAAAATAGATGGCAGCACTAACCAAAATATAATAATAATTATTTAAATATAATGTTCTCTTATTTTAGAATAAATTTATTTATTTATTTTTTAAAATACAGATTATTATTTATTTGCTTTCACCTCGTGAAAGCAAATAAATAATTTTTATTCACTATTTCAGTGCTTAGTTGAAAACCATATGAAAACTGAAGAAAAAGATTCGATTGATTGCTATAATTTTTCAATTTGCATTTTAAGTCAGACCAAATATCGCTGTCAATTATGAAGTTTATAGCTTTTGTGCTCTATTGGTTTTTATTTTAAAATATATAAATACAAGGCTCTAACTTTGTACATACATTTTTACAATCGACGTATAGACATGAAAACATGAATTTCAAAACTTGCCTTATCCAAATTTTTAAAAAATCAAGTTTTTTCATACCGATTTATTCTCTTGATAGCTACATTAAAAAAAAAAAAAAAAAAAAAAAAAAAAAAAGCACTGCGATCTACAAAAAACTAATTTTGTCGTGTATTTCTGTCTTTATAAACTGTTAGTTTAAATTACAATGAAAACCAATGAACGCAGTCAGAGATTTTCGCGATTTCTCAAAATTTGATTTTAATGAATAATGCGAGTTTTGAAACTCACATCCTGTCCTCATATATACTCCCCGTCTCAATAATAATAATAATAATAATTGGATATGCAAGCCATTAAAAAAAAAAAAAAAAAAAAAAAAAAAAAAAAAAAAATAGACAATGTACAAGCTAAATAGAAGGGGTTGGGGGAAGATTCAGGAATTGCGAACGGTTTGAGTTCAGTGACGCAGCCAAGGGGGTGGTTTTGGGGTTAAAACCCCTCTTAGAGCTAAGAAAGATCGCAATAATTGCCGCTTATATGAATCAAAACCAAACTTAATATTTAAATGTTTTGGCGCATTTCGGAATCCGCCGCTTTATTGAATCAGACTTTATTTAATAAAGTGATTCAATAAATGGCGAAAATTCTACTTAAAAATTTGAAAGTGCATATTGCATGGATTAGTTAAATAAAAATTCGTTATTTGAATTAAATCACTTTTCTGAGACGTATTATTCTAAAAAAAAAAGATGATTTCCTGCCACACAGATGCTCTTTGAATCTAATTAATACGGATTCTATTTAACCGGCAATTACTTTTATCAAAAACTCAAAAATCCCCCTAGAATCAAACTCTGGCTGCGCCATTGTTTGAGTTCCAGGAGTAATGTATGTTTCAATGTAAATGGAATTAAATTTTTAAAATGAAAGAGCATTTATTGAATGGCCCCCAGCTGCTTTCTTATACTTTCCGTCCTTTAATAGTAATTCATAAATTAACATTAAATAATAATATGAAATTTACAAATAGAATAAACAAAGTAATTAATAAAATAAATCCACTAATATGGATGCTCTATAATTCCATAACTAATCTTATTATTATTTAAAATTGCCTGAATTTGAAATTACAGAAAATGAAATTCTTCCTAAGGAAATAATAACCAACAATGTTAAATTCCGATTCCGGGATTGCGAACTTAGCAATCCCGGAACTCCATAATGTTGGCTCACGAAGTCAAAGAAATTTCTACCGGAGAATAGTGTTTGAATTCAACAGTAGTGGTCAACGTTTTAGAAAATGTTTTTAATCTTATTCAACATTCATGAGTTTTGAAATACATATATTCATTTTGTTTAGCTTTTTCGATCGTAGATGGCAGCAGTACTGATGTTATTATTCCCTAGGAAGAATTCGACTTTCTGTAATTTCAAATCCAGGCAATTTAAAATAATAATAACATTAGTTATGGAATTACAAAGTATTCACATTAATGGATTTATTTTAGTTATTACTTTGTTTATTCTATTTGTAAATTTCATATTATTATTTAATGTTAATTTATGAATTAATATTTAAACGTGGGTGCTAAGTATACGAGGGCAGGTGGGGAAGCCATTCAATCTCTTTCATTTTAAAATTTTGATTGGATTTACATTGAATTTAAAAATTATTATTTTTATTTTTTTCGTATATGTATCGTATTTCTATCGCATATGTGTACACATATACAGTTATTATTATTATTATTATTATTATTATTTATTATGAAGTGAAATCCTTCCTAAATGCATTTTCAAAACCCATTTCAGGATGTTTGGAATTACTAATCAATAGCTTTGTAGATTTATCTAGTTAAGTAAAATTTCACACTTTTTATAATATATTAAGAGAAACAATGTTCAGATAAAATAAGATTATTCTCCGGTTTATCTCACGTTGTAATGGTATCAACAGTAGTGAAAACAGTATATAAAAATTAAATAGAGAGACAAACAAACACACAAACTATTGTTAAATGTTAATAAAATCATTACGGGTTAATAAAATCATTACTTTGAAAAAAAAATTTTTTTTTCAAAGAAAATAGCTTAAAAATTGATGCAACAGAGTACGAAGTCAAAATAAATATGCATAAACTCATAGTAGAATTAAACCATATAGGAGCCGTAAGCAAACCTAAGAATTTTTCTTTCTCAACCCTAATGTTCAAAACAAGACTTTAATTTACAAATATATTAATTTAATTTTTACACATCACATTTTACGTAATATGCACAACGAAATTCACATCAAATAAGATGATTATCATTTTTGCCTCGTATTAGTATTTCCTGTCTGTGGAATTTCATTTGAGAGGCAGTCGTGATCTTGATCGTAATTAAAAGTTTGGCGCTTATAATAACGAGGTGGAACCCGTCGAAATTCGACGAAAGAAAATCTTTAAGAACTACATAATTAGATACAGTAAAAAATACATCATACATTGTTCAGTCTAACTCTCAAACAAATATTATTTTAAGTTGTTACTTGTTAACAAAATATTATAAAACCCAATTATCCAAATTATTAAACAAAATAAAGCCGAAATTCACTGGATTTTATAACAGACGATACTTTTGAAATAGTATACGCATTTTATTTTATTTTATTTATTATTATTATTTAACTTTTAGAGAAAATGAAGCGATTCTGTTGCCACAATTACAAAATTAGTATTAAAAATTATTTAAAAAAAATTAATATCTCAAACATAAATTGAGATATAGCTTTGAAACAAATTGCGTTTAAAAGTATATATTTTTTCTATATCCGACGGTGTAAAAATTTAAAATGTACAATAGCACAATGTTTAAAAGTGTAAAATTTGCCGTGCCGAAAATTGCAAAACCAAAATTGCATGGAAAAGTGTTGCACATTTAAATTTCTATTTTTTTTCTTTTCAATTTTAAGAAAAAATGGAGTGGTTCCGTTGCCACAATGACAAAATTGCTACTAAAAACTATAAAAAAAAAATTAATATTTCAAAAATAAATTGAGATACAGATTTCAGAGAATTCAGTTGATAAAAGCACTTCGCTGGCTTGAATAGTCCTTCTCCGCACTAATTTCGAGCAACATGTTTTGTTGCACGACTGCAGAGCTTGCTGACATACATTTCAAGGGGGACGCATCATACTGCACGGAGGGAGGGTCGATAGGGGAGTACCGGACTGTCAGACGGGGTGCGAAGTAGCTGTCACCTTTGGATTAAACCGGATTAGCGCATTGGCGTGAATTTGTAAGGAGTATCCGGGCATCCATTTTGTAGCCTGGTGGAATTATAGAATTTTAAACAGCTCTTCAAGAAAACAAAATGTGACTGTAGTGTTTCTCTCTTTTTAGCGTTAATAAATGCATTGTGTTCCTTTTTAATTAAAACTCCGTAAATTTTAAAACATACTAAATATAATGGAGCCATTGCAAATCACAAGTAACACACACACACATATATATATATATACTAGCAGGCTATGCCCGCTGCGCTGGTCAATATTTCAAAATCAACCGTGGATGAAACGAACTGGTGAATTTAAATTTGTATTTTAAATAATTTGGACCTCCAGCAGCACCTTGCTCATTGCTGAAAACGATTTAGACACCATTGTGATATGAAATTATCTTAAACGTTGCGCAAAAACCAGCTGTTTAGAAGTAACTATTTTAGTTTATTACTAACAGTGCACATTTGGAAGCGAAATGAGACCATTATGGCAACAGGATTTAAAATTTTCCCTTATCTGAAGAAATATTAATTATTACAGTCGTTACCATGGTACAACTTCTGAAAAATTTCTTCACAACTTTTCATTATGTGAAGCCAGGAACCCAAAGCTACTCCCACCTAAAAAGTTTATATATATATTAAATTTTGTCCGCGCGATAAAAGGCACAATTATGCAAGAATCATCTTCAAACTTGTCAAGTACATTGAGATGGTTAATATCTCAGTGGGAATTGCAAATGAGCAAAATCGGCCCTAGGGGGTGGTAATTGGGAAGGGTTCAAAAATTTGAATACTATCTTAACATGGCTTTCGCAAAACCAGCTCTTACAAAACAATAGCAGGAATAAAAAAAAAACATTTTTCGTTACAGCAAGTTGCCAACGATAAAAAAGAAACACACAGTAAAATTATCACTACAACAATTACTTTATTATTGCAAAATTTCCTCCTGAAAAATGAAAACAAAATTATTTGCTCTTTCGTATTTAAGCATTTTCTCTTTAGTTTTTTAAGATAAAATTATGTAAATTTATATAATTTGGCGAACGATTTGGCGAAATTGGTTGACGTGATAATCAAGTAGTAGCCAATTTACACATTTCATATTTCACAAAAGATTCCTACACAGACATCTTATACGCAACACGTTTAGCACGATTATCTTGCAACTACAATGTGGCAAAATCCTCGTTTTAGAATACCAAAGAAATTTATGTATCTTTTATTATTTTCTATCATTTTAAACAGCAATTAACAATAAATAAAAAGTAACTGTAGAACAAAACAACAAATGTCATTTCGAAAAAGAAAAAAAAATGAAAGTAAATAAACAACTTATCATCAGAAAAACAACTATAGCTGGGTTAACATATGAGGCAAATAATGCCATTTTGGTGCCCGATAAGTATAAACCAAATCCGTGACAAAATTTCCATTTGGAAAAAACTTTAATCGGTATTTATACTGAATTTTCCCTACTTATGTATAAGAAAAAACTGACACAGATGTTATATATCCACCACATTGGCGCAATTTTTTTCTGGCGCCAATTCGGAGAACTTGGTTTTTAATTACCAATTTCATAAATATTTTTTAATTATTTTGTATTATTTGAAAAAAAAAAAATAATAATTAAAGTTTAATTAATAGCTATAAAACAAAATGATTTATATTATTTTAAAAAACAAAATGAAAGTTAATAAATAGTTTATTAATAAATAAACAACCATAGTCGGTTTACCATGTGTGGCATAAAATCGCCATTTTGTTGCAATCGTGCGAATGTGATGCGTAAATGACATCTGCGCCAAAACTTTAAAAAGTTGCAATTAAATTATTTTACAGTTTGGATGAAAAAGACATTTATACTAAAATTTAAACATTATACGCATTTTTTTGCTATAACTGCTATTTATATCTTCACAATTAAACATAAAAAAAAAATATCCTAAAAGTGCTCTCACACATTTAAAAGAGAGTGAGAGAATTTAGTAATTGTGAACATCGCTCCGGCTTATGCCTTCTTGATATAAAATCGCACTGTTTGATGACAAAAGAAAATTCAAACACCCAAATAAACAAATAACATACAATTGACAGATAAAACCATTTTTAAAAGTAATTCTGCTATTTTGTCCTGTAAGACACATAATGGTAGAATTGGATTTTAAAAATATTTTTTTGAAAAATAGAAAAATGTTATTTACGCTTTATCTAATAAAATATTTAAAATACATTTTTGTTAGCCTGCGCGAAAGAGAATAACGAAAGTTTGATTGAAGAAATACTGAAGAGAGACTATTAAAAAAGACTTGTAAATTTTATTCAGCGGGAATTTTTCATTTCAAAATGTTGAATTTATCTATAGTAATAACGCATAATTGCATAAATTTACTTTGAATTGCAAAATTTTTCCTTCAGTACTACTTGGTTATACCGCCGACCAATTTCGCCAAATTATACAAATCGCCAAACTATTAGCCAGATTATATAGATTAGCATAAATTTTCATTTAAATAACGAAAAAAAAATTAGCAGAACATATATAAAAGTAGAAATAAAATGTCGAATTAAAAATCACTTGATGATATAATTAGTATTTATATTATGCTTAATGTCAAGTGAATGTGACATTTACGATCATCCATTATTGACATTTAATCTTGGAATTTGGGGGTAGATTTTTAATTGATGGGGTAATCTTTCCTTCTTAAATTTTTCCTGTAAGTGAAATTGAGGAAATGGCGCAAGAAAAATTAAATTAACAATGAAAACATTTGCAAAAAGAAATAAAAGAATTATATCTATATAATTTACGATTGAATATTAAAATATGTTCTAAAAATTATCTTCACTTGAAAAAAAAAACAAAAAAACAACATTATTGCGACCATTAAGAACCCAAGTCAGGCATTAAGTCAGTAGTGCATTTTCGGCTTAAAAACACATTCTTTGGCGACAAAAGCAAGATGAAAATGGAAGAAACGAATAGTAACTCACAACTTACAGTGTCTTTTACAATCAGATCTGCTTTTTCCTGCTGTAAGTTATATTATACGGAAATTCCATAAAAAAAGAGAAAGAAAATAATAAAAAGGGAAATAACTATCATTCAAAATTCATTTAATCAATTTCTGAAATTCATGTTTTATTCTAACACCAGGGATAAGTCGCCAAAAGTTGAACCAATTGTTATATTTCGCGTTAATTTATTTTTTAAGCATTACAAATATTTTTTTCATTTTCAAGATAAATATATTTTTATAATATTACGCCTCATTTAAGCGGTCTTTCTTTATTATTATTAATATTATCGGTAGTTATTTTCTGCTAATATTTGCAAGGTATTTGTAATATTTCTAATAGACATAGCCATTTTAATTCTTTTAGCAATTATAATTTTCGCCAAAAACAGCTACTGGCAACCCTTTTGTCAAAAATAACCGAAAAATACGAAATTTACTACGAAAAATTAGAGTTATCCCTGTAAATTTGAATCATAAACCTTCGGAAAAATATTTCCTATCGAATGATACAATCGGCAAAAAAAATCCATCGGGTAGTTTTTGAAAACACTCGTTTGGAAGTTTCAGAACTTCTGCTTTATAATATATATGATATATGATATATATATATATATATATATATATATATATATATATATATACACACATACACACACACACACACACACGCACACACACACACACACACACACACACATATATATATATATATATGTGTGTGTGGCAGAGAGGGGATGTGGGTATCTGTTAACTAAATGCTCCATATTTTAATATATCATTAATATAAGGTGCCGATAATTTGAAAAGTTTCTAGGAATACAATTTAACAGACATATTGAAAAAATGGGATATATGGGTAGAAGGTAAAAATGATTAAAACCATAAACTAGTCCCTGCGAGTTAATTCACAAGTATTGTTATACAGTCATCTTTTATTGCATTTTCAAAGAATTATTTTCATTTTATTCCTCTGTCAAAGATTACCAAACGATTTTACGCCTTCCAAGCCATTAAGAGGCTACTTCAGTCAAGCGAAAAGACCCATTCGCTAATGCTAATGCTATAAAAAAATTTTATACAGATATCTGGGTTACATTTCGGTGTTTAACTTTTTTTTTTTTTTCACTGAATAGATGAGATCGATCTGTACAAAGGACGTTTTTACTTTTTTGTTTTTGTTTACAGATGTTTTTAATGAGTATACTTTAATTTACTTAAATGATATTTTATTTGAATGAGCATACTTCGAAACCAGTTTCAAATATTAAAGCATTCTCAAAAAAACAGCAATCAAAATTGAAGTAAAAAAATGTCTTGTACAGGCCAATTTTTGCTATCCATTGCAAAATTATATAAAAAAATTGAAATGTAACCGAGATACTTTTGCACATTTTTCTCATTTAGCATTAGTAAACGAATCTGTTTGGATTCGGGACTAGAGATGTAAATTTTCCGGAAAAATATAAGTGGCGGAAAAAAACTGGTTTTTTACCGGTTTTTTTCGGAAAAAAACGGAAAAATTGGAAAATTTGATTTTTCATGACTGTTTCTCCCAAATAAATTATATTTTCTTAGAGAATACTAAATAATAAATACTTTTTCCCATTTATATGTATTAAATGAAAATTATTTTCACTTTATATTACAAAATAAAAAGAAAGTAGCAAAGCCTGCTTTTAAAAGTTTAGTTTTTTTTCCCACAGCCTAAGAATTTTTATTAAACGCTATTGTTTGTTATATCATATCTCTGTTGAAATGATTTTTCAGTTACATGTTTAACTACCAATTGACCTAATGTAAAAATCTGAGCCAGTATGTCTGCAGTTTGGAATGAAATAAATTATGCATTCCATTTACATAAGTATAGTTTTTAAGTAAATGATACTAGTTTAAAGAAATTATTGCAGTTTTGTCATTATTATGAATATCAGTAATTCAAAAATTCCATTGTTTGTTTAAAAAAATATATTTTTACACTAATACTTTTTTTCTTAGAATTATAATTTTATTTCCTTAAAATATGTTTAGTTTTGGTATAGCTTTCCAATCTCACCTCAAAAAAGTTTTGATTTAGTTTTATAATCTAAATTCAAACAAAACTAAGTTTTACTTTGGCTTACTCAGGTCTGCAACTAAAAAATAGCGTAGGATTTATTGACTGTTAGATTTTTACTCACTGAAACCAGAAAAAAAAATGTAAATATATATATATATATATATATATTTAAGTTTAATTAAATGTAATTTTTTTCTTTTTACCCTGAAATCTGGTATTCTATTCTCGAGTAAGAAATCATATTCAATAATGTTTCCACATGGTAATTTTATATTTCTAAGAGTGGAACTCAAAAGTTATGAAAACAGAACACTACAAATAGAAAATGCTCACTATTTGAGGAATTAACAAAAGCAGTTACATACAGAGATAAACTTCTACTGTGCTTTAGAAAACTACAAAAATTCAAAGTTTAATCAAGAGGGAAAGTATAATTTGGAACATAGTTATTTGTAATAAAATGTTTTTTTTTTTTTTTTTTTTTTTTTTTTTTTTTTTTTTTTTTTTTAATCACAGTTGTAGTTTTCTAATGCAAACTGCCCATATTTTTGCAACATTATTGTACATTATGGAGGCAAAATGGAGGTCAATTTTAGATTCAACACCTTGAAAAAACATTCAATTAATCAGCTATAACGAAATCTTGAAAAATGCAGCATAGTAGTGCCACCTATAGAGCAATTTACACCAAAAACTAAACAACATTAATATATATCAGAAACTGTCTAAAGCTGTAGTTTGATTTTTAAAAAAAATCGTCCTTGAGGTAAAGCTATTGCGATAAACATGAATAATGCAGCACAGCAGCGTCATCTGTTGAGCAATTTACACCAAAAAGTAATGAGCACGAAGTTATGTCAAAGATTAACTTAATCTGAAATTTTATAAAAATACATACATTAGTTTGAGATAGAACTATTGTACAAATTATGAATAATGCAGCATAGCAGCACCATCGGTTTGGCGATATACACTAATAACTAAACATCTCGAGTTTATATCAAGGTGTAACTGAATCTACAGTTTTGTGAAATTATGTGCATAAGTTCTTGAGATAGAGTGCCCATAAAATTTGTCATATACAGACTCACAGAGTGGCTGATATTTTCCAAAAATCATCAAAACGTGTTCAGGACCTTCTAAAACTTTTAAATACACCAAAAACTGGAAGTCAAATTTTTGACAAATTCAATACTTACTTCTTGAAAAGATAGATTAAAGTAATAAATGCATATTTCAAAATTTTACGTTGAATTTTTAATTTTATCATTTCCATTAATCGGCATATTATTGCAATAATTTTACACATGAATTAATTTTTAGAAAGAGAAGTTGCATTTAATTACATATCTAGATTTTTTTTCATGTAATCAAGTTTTTGTGAAATTGTGAACTTTTTTGTATATACTTGTACAAAATATATTCAGAATTTTTGAATAAAAAATTATTACTATATTTAGGTTCCTATTTAGACATTTTTAATAAGGTTATTTACATACATATATGCAACTTAATAAGATTCAGCTGCTGTATGACATGAGATTTTTTTTTCTTCAATCACTGCACTTGCAAAAGATTCAGTTTGTTGATTAAACTTTTTCTGAAATGTCTATTTTCAAGAGAAATTTTGCAAAGGGTCTTGTGTTTCAAGCAAGAAAAAAATGTGAAGGATCCTTTCAAGTTTTCTCAATCAGATTTCTGCTCAGAGATCAGATTACCCACATTAAAATTTTCATATGAAACACTCAACATAAAAATAAGTAAAATAAAAAGTATGAGAATGTAGCTATTACAAAATTTTCACTATATTATTTCATAAATGAAATTTCAATTTTTCCAGTTCGGAAAAATTGAAAAATAAGCCTTCGGGAAAAAAAAAAAAAAAAAAAAAAAAAAAAAAAAAAAAAAAAAAAAAACGAAAAAACCCGGTTTTTTCCCCAATTTTTCCGGTTTTTTCCCGAGCATTCCCATCTCTATTCGTGACTAAAAGATTTCATCCTTAAAAGAAACTAGCATACCAAATTTTTAAAAATTCCTGCCAGCTTGGCCTACAGGCGCAGATTGATTTTGAAGTTAAGTGCTCATTTCAACAATAAAAAATAAAATATAATAGAGGTAAACCGAGTTTTAACAAGTTTATTTGGCCGCTTTTAAAGAATTTTTCTTTTGTTTGTTTTTATTTTATTTTATTTTATTTTATTTTATTTATTTTTTGTCAGAGCTGGTTTTATTAGAATCATCTTATGCGTAATTCGGCTCAAAATCCTCAGTTTGACAGCATATTTTGAAATATATTCTGGATTTATCCAACCATCGACCAATACGCATTTGAGAACAAATTCGAAATAAAAATGAGTTAGAAACTAGGCAATTTGTTATTTGAATACATTCTATATTCTTCAATCATGATCGCTTGCAGAAATTCTGTTCAAAACGCCCACTTTGGCAGCATATTTTGAAATATTCTTCAGTTCTTGTAAGTCACAGCAACTTTGGATTTGAATATCTCTGTCAGACATTTAGCTATAAAGATCAAAATTTTTTTGATCAATTCAGGAACGTATAAGGAACAATTTCCCATAATACGGGAATTTTGTCTTACGGGGCCGCATAATAACTTAAAATCAAATAGACACCCCCCCCCCCCCCCCAAAATGGAGCTGCAATTAATGTCATCACATTTTGCCGCCTTTTTTATGAAACTTTGTTACTGGAAGTAAGTGCCTAGAGGCGATATTAAAGGAGCTAGCCTGTTTTGCTAATTACGACTCACCCTTTCTCTATATTTATATGCATACATACATATAGCTAGATAGATTAATGAAGTTTTCTACTAATTGAAGTTTTGGGGTCTAGGGGTCATAATCAGTGTAGATTTGCAAAAAAAAAAAAAAAAAAAAAAAAAAAAAAAAAAAAAAAAAATTGCAGAATTTGTAACATAAGAACGATCGCAATAGGTAGTATTCTATACAAAATCTACCTTCTTAATTAACCTTCTTAATAATTTTCGTTTTCACCCATAATCATTTAATTTTAATTTATTTTTTCCAGAAAGAAAACAGGAAAATAAAAACAAGTTTTCTGTTCAACATTTAAAAAATTAAGGAAATTTTAAATATCTAATTACAGTATATACAGGGTGAATCATAAATATCGAAACAATAGGCTATCTCCTTAAATATTGCCCCTACACTCATGCTTCCAGCTGCAAAAAATTATCAAAAAAGGTGAATTTTTTGATAAGTTGTAACTCCATGGGGGGTCTATTTGAAAAAATACGAAAATTAATTTTTTATACGTATTCCCACGTATGGCAAAATTCCCAATTAGGAAATTATTCCTTATCCATTCCTAAATTAAAAAAAAATCTCCATATCTAAAAATTTCAGAGATATTAAAATCCAAAATTCTCAAAAATTCGTAAAAATCCGGGGCGATTGCCCCTCCCCCCCTCATGTCCCGCGCTGTACGGCATTGTAACACTATAATAAATTTATATCACATTAATTGGCACTATAATTGGCGATTTAATATAATCAGTCACATTTATTCCGGGAGGGACGAATTGTTTAAACGAAGCATCCTTATAACTCCAAAATTAACAATCCTATGAAATAACAATTTGCGGCGTCGGATTAAGCGTCTCATTTCGCATTCAAATATATCTTTGAATCGAAAATTGAATGATATACAGAGCCAGGAAAATTCTCCGTAATATTGACGTAACCTGTTTTTCGATTGCAAATAACTCGACAACTAATAATCCGATGGACTCGGTTCTTGTTGTCAAATTTTTGCCATTTTAAGGCCTTTAACGTCCATCCCTTGAAATTAAAAAAATCAAAAAAAATTTATGTACTTTTTATGAGAACGGGTTTTTAGAGGGTACGAAAAAAATAATTCCGGATAATCGAGGTCACTGAATATTATCCGGATAATCGGGGCTTGTTTGTACTTGCACATAGTAAGTCCATACAAAATTTGAAGTCTCTATCTCAATTTGTTCGTGAGATACAGTAGATTATCCCGTCGACCCAAAAACTATCGCCAAATTATAAGATTGAATGCCGTCTGTCCGTCAGTGACGCTTTATATTTTTCTTTCATCGAACTTGTGTCTAATCTTTTATTTGGTTTATGTATTTATACATTCTTAAGCGATTAGAATTATAAGAGACATTATGAGCGATTTCGATCACGTCATCACCCGTTTTTCTCCTGCTTTCCGACCGGTTTTTCTGCTTTCGTCGAGAAATGTGCTCAAAAACATCCACTTTGTAGGATTGGTATGAAAAATATATTGTGTTTAAAAAAAAAATTGAAATTATTTTAAAAAGAAAATAAAGAACACGCACCACATTTGCCACGCTTTTTCTTAAAAAGTGACAATCCTATCAACTAACAATTTGCTGCGTCGGGTTAAGGGTCTCATTTCACATTCAAATATATCTTTGAATCGAAATTTGAATGAAATACAGGGACGTAAAAATTCGACGTAATATCTGCGAGATTCATTTTTCGATTCTAAATATCTCGACAACTAATGATCCGATCGATAACGTTCTTGGTGCAAAAGTTTTGCTATTTTATCACCTTTTAAGACCATACCTTGAAATTAAAAAAATTGGAAAATTTTATATACTTTCCATCAGAGCGATTTTTTCGAGAGTACGAAAAAATTAGTTCCGGATAATCGAGGTTATTGATATTAAATAGGCTTCTTTGTCTTGTTGCATACTAAGTACATACAAAATTTCAAGTCTCTAGATCAATTCGTTGGGGAGATAAAGCGGTACTACTAGGTTATCCCGTCAACCCAAAACTATCGCCACATTATAAGTTTAAATGCCAATAATGGATGATATCTCGCTTGCATTGCAATATTTTTATACGATTCTTTTTGCACTGGATAGCTGAGATCGATGTGTATTTTTACTTTTACGATTTCGGTTGCAGATATTGGGTTTCGATTTTTGAAGAGAATTTAAAATACAGTTATTTAAATTATCGCTGGGTAAAGTTATTTTCACACACACACAAAATGTCTAAAATTGCAAGTGGCCAGTCACCTTTGGCCATATAGTGTATTACTGTTGATTCTCTCTCTCTCTCTCTCTCTCCCCCATTTCTCCTAAAAATAAAGCAGCATTTCAACAAAAGTATAATTTTTTTTTCTTTTTTTTTTGAAAAAGTAATCTTATCTAAAAGGCAGGCATTAAAATACTATTTTAAATTATTTCTCATTTTCCCATTTCACGCGCTTTTCTTTATTTTTATGCAATTTTATGCCTGCTTTGCATCTTGAAATAGCAAGAAATATATTTAAAAATGCAATTTGTCTGAAAATCGTATATCATAAATGCTTTTTGCTGTTAGTTGGAAGTATAGTAAAATATATTAAATGTAACACATATATTAGATTTTCAATAAAAAATGCAATGCATTTACATTCTGTACACCGAGAAATCTGAATTAGATCACCTGTTTTTAATTGATGTAAATTAATTATTTAATAAACTACCTCATATCTTTCTTTCATTTAGCTTTGAATGTAATAGTATAGTCAAAAACAACTCTTGGTACAAAAAAAAAAAAAAAAAAAAAAAAAAAAAAAAAATTGCATTTTTTTAAATTGTTTTTTTTTATCAGATATTTTTTTTCCCATTTAATAATTAGAATTATAAATCTTGATGTATTTTTAGTTCTTTGTGGAATCACTTCGAAAATACAGGAGAAAGAACGACAAACAACGTTGAAGGCTGGCACAGCAAAATAAACTAGTCGTTGGGGGCCACCGTAATACTTACCCATCATGTATATGTATATGAAAATAAAACATGTGAAAACTATTTATACAATGCATTGCAATTCATAAACAAAATTTAAATATTGTTAATATACATAGTAATGCTTTATTAAAGAATTGCTGATGTACCAATTTCGACAAATTATATAAAACGCCAAACTACTCAAGTAGTACCGAACTGCGTAAAAGAAACATCCTTATAACTCCAAAAATAATAATTCTATTAACTAACAATTAAATGCGTCGGATTAAGCGTCTCATTTCCAATTAAAATATACTTCTGAATTGAAATTTGAATGAAATACAGGGTCATGAAAAATCGAAGAATGTGGAAAACAAGATTACAAATGTCTCGGCAACTAATAATCCGATCGACTTCGTTCTATATGCAAAATGTGTGTTATTTTATTGCCTTTTACGTTCATTCTTTAAAACAAAAAAATTCGAAAACTTTTATGTACCTTTCATCAGAACGAATTTTTCGAGGGTCCGAAAAAAATAGTTCCGGATAATCGAGGTTGCTGATATTAAATAGGCTTCGTCTCATTCTTACATACTAACTACATACAAAATTTCAAGTCTCTATCTGAATTTGTTCGGGAGATAGAGCGTTTACAGACAGACAGACAGACGGACGGCAAAATTTTTTTTTCTAAAAATGTTTTTCGGAATCTCCACTATCTAAAACGTGTAAATCCGTCAAAAAAAAATTTCGATTTTCAAAACGATTGCAAGACTTACCCTATACTACGTATGATGGGTAAGTAACAAGAGAGCTCACAGCCATCATTTAAACATTTATAACTTTGTTCTGTTCCTTAAACAGGAGAAGAGAGAAAATGAAGCTGTAATGCGAATGATAGATGCCGGGCATCAATTTCCAACTGGGAAACCAAAGTACAGATTACTTGATGCGCATTTGGCGAGTTTAAAAGAGAAAATAATAAATGAAGAAATTTCCTTATTAAATTATATGGACGCGGTCAGCAAACTCATACATTTATAATAAATTTGTTTTAAATTTTAAATTACTGTGGAATTATTTATTTATAAGCTCAAACAAACATATTATATTTGCCATTGCAATGAGGAAAAAAAAAACATTCTATTGGTACGATTGTAATAAATTATATCTAATTTACTAAATGTAGAACTAGAATTTTGCTCAAGATTTCAATTATTTAGATATTATCTAATTTAGTTACCGTGATGTTACTTCAGTAATGCTGTACTTGTTTTTGCTCTAAATCATCTTTTTTTACACTGTAATTATTGATACCTAAGAATATTTGCATATGTTTTCTTAAATTCACTTTCTTTCTCAATAGCTGAAGATTAATCTCAAAAGTAAGGAGGCTCTTATGTAAATAAATATGCTATTTTATGACTTGCATCGAAATATATTTTAAAAATGTATTATTTCTTAAAACTTCAATTGCATATAAATAACAAATAGTTTTGTGTTTTAAATTTTATTAACATACTTACCTATTATCTGTTATACATTTTCATTCGTATTTGTTAATTTATTACATTTATAACTATCAAAATTACACAAGTTAGATTTCCAAGATTCAATTCTGAATGTATATAAAATTATTTAGGACTTGGGAAGCTAGAAATTAGAAACTAAGCTTATTTTAAATGAAGTAGCAAACTGCTTCTACTAACTAGGGAACTGCAAGAAGTGTAAGTCACCGATTTTGACGAAAGAGGTATCGTTGGAAAGATCTGATCGTGAGCAGTAAAAAACTTAATAGAACCACCCGTCGAAAATGAGTCGTTTTCAAGATATCCGACAATTTATGTCACGTAGCTCTAGTGCCCACTTAAAGGGGCTCAGGAGTTGAAAATTTTTCAAAAAATCGATTATTATTTTTTTATGATATAGTTTGATTATTCAATTAATTCTTAATTCAATGCAAAAAACCGCATAAAAATATTAGCATTTTTAACGGAGTTATAAGCATTTATGTATCAATACTTATACATAGCAGCATCCATATAATTTCAACTTTAAGTCGTGTTTCCTCAAAACTTGATTTTTGACGAATAACACCAAGATTTTTTTTTTTTTTTTTTTTTTTTTTTTTTTTTAACTATTTAATAAAATGGCTTTTTTTTTTTTTTTATCATAATCTAGATTATAAATTAAGGATATAACTATCACTTAATAAAAACAGTATTAAAAAATCTCTCAAAGTTGAAAATTTAAAAAAACCCTAAAAAATACAACTTTTTTTCCATTAAAAATACTCAAAATATTAAACTATCTAAAATATATTAATTCGAAATCTAGATAATGTTATATGCATGAAAAAAAAAAAAAAAAAAAAAAAAAAAAAAGCCATTCTATCAAATAGTTTTTTTTTTAAATCTTGGCGTTAGTCATCAAAAATCAAGTTTTGAGAAAAAGCGACTTAAAGTTGAAATTATATGGATGCGGCTATGAAAGTGTTGATACATAAATGCTTATAACTCCGTTAAAAATGCAAATATTTTATGCGGTTTTTTGCATTGAGTTAAGAATTAAATGAATAATATATTAGATCATTAAAAAAATCGATTTTTTGAAAAGTTTTCAACCCCTGAGCCCCCTTAAAGGGGAACCGCAAAAAAATTTAATCTCGATTTTAACGACAGTGGTATCGCTGAAAAGATATAATTGTGAGGATTAAAAAACTCACTGTAATCACCCATTGGAAATGAGACGTTTTCGAGATATCCGACAATTTGTGCCACATAACTAATGCTGGAAACCGTATAAGTAGTCGGATATCTTGTACTGTGACATAAATTGTTGGCTATACGGTCATTCTGATAAGGCACTTCCATAAATTTCGGGGTTCATTGGTTGAGTATAAAGGGTAAGAACAAAGGGGTTCGCTCCTAATTTAGGCAAATGCATTTTCCATGCAGAAATAATCGATTAGCTTGAAATTTTGGATATGAGTTACGGCTGTACATTGATAATTTTGGAGGTTCTTTGGTTAAGTATAAAGGTGAACAGACGATTCATATTCGTCCTTAAATTACATAAATGTGTTTTTATGCAGATTTATCCGATTTTCTTCAAATTTTGGATACGGGTTCTTTCTGATAAAGCAAATCCCTGAATAGTTTTGGAAGTTTAACGATTAAGCATTAAGGAAGAAATCAGGGATTGCCCCCTTCAAATTACATAAATGAGTTTTTATGCAGAATTATCGGATTTGCTTCGAATTTCAGATAATTTTTGCTTTTGATAAGGCGTATCTCTGATTAGTTTTGGGGGTTCAATGATAAAGTATAAAGGTGGGAAATGGGGAAGTTAATCCCTTCACATTGTTTATCGAGGGGAATTATTCTTTCAAAAAATTAAGGCTATATTAAACAATCAGAGGCCTGCACGGGCTGGAATTTCCAGGACCGGGCCCAGACCAGCTCATTATAAAACTCAAAAGCTCGGTCTGACCCGCACACAAATCAATGAAAACCGGACCGGAAAGTTCTGGCCCCTTCACAATTTCTACTATTTCTAAAACATTCAGTTTTTTATCGTATAATTAAGATTTTTTTAAAGAATCTTAAATCCTCTTCTCTTCCTTTACATAATTTTTAAAATTTTAACATTCAAATAAAAAATTAATTAGGTTTAGAATAAATGAAAATTAAAGGCATCGTAACTTTTGAAGCTGTATAATAAAAGTAGATTTAAGAAAATATTTCTATATCATTTTATTAAAGATTTCAAATCCAAATTCATTCTCAAATCTAAAGGAGCTAGTTTCCGAATACATTTCTGAATTCATTTCTTTTTCTTTATTTTTTCTTTTTCATTTTCTTTTTTTTTTTTTTTTTTAGAAAATGCATCAGATATTTTTATTTATAAACTATGTAATCAAATGGCGACAACGACATCCATTTTTTGATACAATCAATTTATGAAAATACTGTGAAAGTTAGCGTTTTGAATAGATTTCCGCAAGTGACCGCAAGGAAGAAATATCTGCAACCATTTGACAAGAATCTCTTATATCTCAAAAAGGTTATATTTCATTTACCAAAAATGAAAAACACTATTCGATTTCAAATTCCCGAAAGAAATTTATTTCGACTCGACCCGGTGTCAAAATTAAAAGTTCAGCCCGAGCCTGGCTCGGTCTCTTCATAGTTTCTCAGTTCACGGCCTGTACAAATATCAAGGAAAACAGTGCGGGTGAGGCCCAATGTGGACCGACTCAATTTCGACAAAAAATTCAGGCTTTAATTAAAATACAGTTGAGATTCCTTTAAAGAATATTATTGTGTGTATACATATATATAGACATCATTCAAGATTATATGATGTGGATTGGCTTTTAATTCTTTTTTCTCTGTCCTTGATTTTTACGAAGCAAACCTTCTAAAAGATAAATTATGCCATCAAAAAGCAATGTATTTTATAGTTATAACTTCAAATAGATGTATATATATATATATATATATTCATAATTCTGTATATCGTAATATAATACTTAACCATTTATATAGAATAAAATGTCTATGTTCTTCCCATTTAATTAATACTAATATTAAAAAGCTTGTTTATGATGCTATAAATAATGGTTATCCTAAAAAATTCATATATTCTTTAATTTATAATTACTGATTACATGATCTTATAATTAGCTATTACATGATCTTATAATTAATTCTTTGCGTAAAAAATATATAAAAAATTATAAAACATAAAAAAAATAATAAAAAATTAAAAATGTTATAAAAGTAATAAAAAAATATATAAATAGGTCGGTTGGGCGGGTAGATGTTAGAGTACGGAGGAGGGTGGTGTTGTCTGGATAAAAACGCAAAGGTTAATTTAAAAAAAAAAGAGAGAGAGAGAGAGAGAGTGGGTTATTTATTTTTACATTATTTTAACATTATTTTAACATAATTTTAAATAATTTTAAATAGTTTAATTGACACCAATATATGGATATTTGTCTATTTTTATTTATAGTTAAATAGTTATATTTTAATTATCAAATTAATTTTAATGTTACTAGACGGTTGCCCGCCCTCAGTAGCCCGAAGACTATCTGAATGCCAGTTCTACAACCCCACAATTTCTTCTCGGTGTTCTGGGGTTTCGTTTGCATATCTTTTTTTATTGTTAATGAAGAGGTCTTCCATTTGTTCTTCCATCTGTTCTTCTTTCTGTTCTTCCATCTGTTCTTCCATTTGTTCTTCCATTTGTTCTTCCATTTGTTCTTCCATTTGTTCTTCAATTATATTCGACGATTCACTGTTTGAGAGCCTATCTGTCCTTTTATTTATAGAAGTTTAAAATGAAAAAAGATTTTCTTAGCAGACGATTTTTTGTGATAAATACATTATCTGTTTTATATTTCTTCTGCTTTATTCCTTTTACGAGTTGGCGCATTGCCAAGATTTGCTTCCTCTGGACCGAGTTGGCGCATTGCCAAGATTTGCTTTCCCCTGTGCCTCAAATAATTATTCAATTATTCAATTAATTATCCTCAGAATTCCTTTTATTTATAGAGATTGATATAATTTTTGGAATTATTATTATTAATATTATTACTATTATTTTTATTTATTTATTTATTTATTTTTATTTCTTTAATAATTATTTATTTTATATATATATATTTTTTTATATATATTTTTTTAATTTTTTTAATTTTTATTAATTAATTAATTAATTAATTAATTTTTTATTTTTATTTTTATTTTTATTTTATTTTATTATTTTTTATTATCCTATATTAAGATAATGAGTTTATACTATGTAAAGTCACAATAAATGTTACTGATTAAAGTAACAAAATGGTATTTTAAGTTATAAGTTAATATGAATGTTATAACCTAATTCTAATTTAATTATTTTATTAATTTAATTTTATGTAAATATCGATCATTAATTATTTTCTCCGGTTCAATTATATTTCCATTCAGCTTTATCTTTTTTGTTCGTTATGGATAAATCATAGCAAAAAAAATTTTTTTTTCTTCTTTTTCAAATTATTTTTTTCGCCATTTGGCGCGCATGACATTCTATTTAAAAAAAGAGCAACCCTGCTGTTCCTGCTACGATCCGATGCTTGAATTTCTAACAAACTGGTTTTTCTACGTGATACTGTTCTAGCTCGTATAGTAAACATTGCTTTCTGCTTTTATAATTTATTAATAATTCTATTCGCTGTCCTCTACATTAATGGTAATAACCAGATAAGTTTCTTTTTTTTTTTTTTTTTTTTTTCTCTGAATATCTTGTTTTCATACTTTTTATCGAAATTATATATGCAAGTAATGTTTATCATTTCCACGTGCATAAATAGGGTTAATTTGTACTCTTGTTACTGACACTATTTGCTGCACGCTATTGTTTCAATATATGTATATTTTCATTTTTTCAACTATTTATTTCTATGTTCCTTGTTTAATTATATGGTTTTTGTGTGCTGGTAGCCCCAATTACGTATTATTTTGCTATTTCATGGCTAATACGTGGATGAAACCGCACACTTCATTTGTAGTTCCAGAGCATTTGGGGCCTGACGATTCTGTTCTGTGGACTACAAATTTCCTTTGCATTCATTTTATTTTATTTATTTATTTATTCAGATATACTCGTTTCACTATTTATTTTTTTATAATTCAATTCTATTCAAATTCTTCGTTTTGGTTTATTGTTTTATTGATAAAATTTATTGGTGAATTTTGTCTACTTTTAATGGTATTATATATATATATATATATATATATATATATATATATATATATATATATATATATATATGACGATTTAAGGAGAACTTGAATTATTTCCACTGGTTAAAAAGAAACACACAGTCATGGAAAGCGAGGGGAAAAACAAAATAAATAAATAAATGTAGAAGATCCAATAATTAGTCATGGGCTGCTGTAAATTCATTCATTAAATTCGTAATAATGAGGAAGGAAAAGCTCCTTTTGCAAAAATTCCATCATTATTTCAGCGAGCTGTCCTCATCGAAGAAGCAACCCAAGAAATCTTCTTTTTCATCTCGAGACTTCCACCTTTTTAAACTAAAAAGAAAGTTCTGGAACATTCTGTAACCTCAAACCATCATTCTTTTATGTAAACAGAATTCTTGTACAGCTACGAGACTATTTTCCACAAACGATAAATTTATTTAAAAAAAAATATTATTTAATCAATTTATAATTGACTCGGAATTTTAAATATCTTAGGCAGACGATTTTTATAAATGATTAATTTTAAGAGAAAAAGAAAAGAAATGAATTTATTAATATGCACACATCAAAGATTGACGGAAGGAAAAATAAATAAACAGATAAAATAAAATAATGATATTTTTTGAAAAGTATGGGTTTGGAATAAATTTAATAAGACTGTCTTAAAAAGGGTTGATAAAAACATAGGAGAAATTAGTTTTATTTGGAATATTAAGAAATAAAGTTTAATTAAGAATATTTTTAATTTAGAGCCATCTTTTAAAATTTACGCATACTGGAATAATGTTTTTTAAGGCAAATTAATATTATTACAATATATGAACATGAACCATTGAATTTAATAAATTATAGTACATTAAACATGGAAGTAAAATATGAATATGAATATGAATACAAATGGGATTTGTATTCATAAGTATTTATCAGCATCAAATTAATAGTTATGTTTCGGGAAATAAAAAAAAATATTTTGACTATATGATTTTTTTTAAATAAGTTACTTCCTTTTAAAATTTATATTTTAAAAAGTAATATTAAAAAAGTCCTGTAAACTATATTTTTCATTAAATAAATGAAAAAGTTTTGAAATTCGAAAAATATTGTTTAGAGTTCAGTTTTAAACTACCCCACTTAAAATAATAATAATAATAATAATAATAATAATAATAATAATAATAATAATAATAATAATAATAATAATAATAATAATAATAATAATAATAATAATTTAAATTTTTATAAAAATTTTATGAGAAATTTTGGGATGTGATTTTGATTGCAAATTATATTTTTAACCACCACAGACGAGGGAAAGAAATAAAATTCTAACTCAATAAATATATTTTTTAAAGATTTCATGGAACTGTTTAAAGTAACATTATATCTTGAATAACTCACTTTTCAATTTGTGTCTAAAAATTTTTCTTTCCTGTAGTAAATTTAGAAGGGAAATATGATTCAGGACGGAGCTATTTGTTTTACTGTCACAAGGACAAGTCCATTACAATGAAGAAAAGAAATATATTAATGATATTTTAATTAAAGCAATATATTAATAATTATTATATAATAATATAATTATTATATTTATTACATATTATAATACTTAATAATTTAATTAAACATATTTGATAAATTTCTCCTCTTAAAAGAGACTTAGAAAAATTTCGCGTATAGAAATTTCCGTAAAAACTTTGCAAAAGTGTTTGATTGTAGCCAAAAAAAAAAAAAAAAAAAAAAAAAAAAAAAAGTTAAAAATATTTAAAAAATAATAATAAAATAAAATAAAAAATAAAAAACATTACATACGCATTTTTTTTTTTTTTTTTTTTTTTTTGATTGGATTTTTTTTCCCAAGAACTTTTTAAACAAACACTATAAATTATTGATTTCAAGGAAATTTTTCAAAAGAAGAAAAAATTAACCTTTTTGGCCTGTTGGATTGGATACAGTGATAGTGAAAAATGATTATTACCCACCGGGTAGGTATTTATTTTTGGAATATATAGCTGAGTATTTGCAAAAGACTAAATTAAATAAATATCCAAGAATTGGCTATTTTCATATTTTATCGTAAAAAATTCTTAATATCGAAAAAATTCTTGACAGCTTAAGTTGCAATGCTTCCAATACTATAATATCTTTCACTTTAATTACAGAAAAATACCCCTTTTTTCTCCTACTGAATGAATGTCACTATCTTTTAGAATCAACATCATGCGTAAACCCTTACGAAAATAATAGTGAAAAATGAACTCATGGTGAAAAACTATTATCTCAAAAATCTATGAGATGTTACAGGAATAAAATATAATAAGTTTCTATGGAAAATTGTGGCAATTACTGAAAAAGCTTAGCTGCCTTATAAGTTAAAATGTGTTTTTTTTAAATAGTGTGTTTTAACTTTTTGACTGTCCCTGTAAATAAAGTAATCATGCTAGAAACTTCATTTTCAAAAGGAATCGTTCTAGGTTATACATAAGTAATTTCCTAAAATTTCATGGCAATCCGAGTATATTTACTGGGGTTAGAGTGCGGACAGACGGCCAGACAATAACCGAAAGCATAAACACGTTAAATTTTGCAGGAAAGTTTTAAAAAGCTACTTTTTCTTCTTCCAGGCATCAAAATGGCTGTTGAAATAGGTCCTCTCTAGGCAAACCTACTATTTAAAAAAACGATTAATCTTTCTTCCTCTAATCCTCTTACTGCGTGGTGGGGAAAATTTGATGAATGGTTTTCTTATTGTTTAAGAATAAAGCCCGTGCCCAGCGTTGCAGAATCATTTCAAGTATGGGGCAGCGCAAGGAAATGCAGCGGCTGCTCAGAGGATGGTGGGAATCAGGTGGATCGCCGAACATTTGAGCGTTTTCATGGGGAGTTGTGCGCGAGTAGATCGTTTTATGCTGAAAATATCACAGAATTTTTATTGTGAAAGAAGCAATATTACGAATAGTAGAGTATAGTTCTTCAGTAGACTCGAAAGTTGTTAGATGTGCAGTGATTGCGAGCCACTTTCCTTGTCCACCCTTTAACAAAAAATGCATATCAGCAAGCTCCGTATTGGCGTAATGATGCATGATGCTGGAAATCCCTATGAGGAATAACGTTTCAAGTCAGCGAAATTTTTTCATCAGCCAAATTCAACAGCGCCTTTTACTGCTACAACGGTGCATTTCCGCACACACATTCCTGTACGAAATTACTTATTTCGGTCCCTTTTACTTGTCTTTATATTTTTGGCAGATAGTGCTGAAACAGCCTGTATTTTTTATTTTCATATTTTTAACTGACTTCCAACAAAGGAGGTTGTATAATTCGTTTTTATAATATTTTTAAATATATGTCCGCTCTGCACATAACTTTTGAACGGTATTATTTCTGCTTATAACAACCGATTATCTACGCAAGGAATATACAGAGTTAGATTAGCTAAAATTCTAAGAAATTCACCGAGATAACTGAACGATTATAGAAAAACGGCGGCGATTGAATTCGAAATCAAGATGAGAAGCACGTATAAATTATGTATCATATTTTCTATAATGGAATGTTAAACTCCAGTAGGGACATAAACAGTCCGGGAAACAGCGTTCATATTTTGGCAACCGATTTTACGCAAATGAGTTTGGTGAATAAGATAAAGATGGTACAGGTAATAAAACTGTCAGTCAACTGGCACACCAGCTGAAGATGTTAAAATAGCAACATCTCACAGCTTGCTACATTGTGAAACGAATATTAACTCGAATACATGGTGTTATACGGAATCCGCTGTCAACCATTTCGCATTACATCGGTGTATGTGATGTTGCTATGGCAATATTCCTTGCTGGTGCGCAAAGATTTTAGAGACCATTCCATTTTCTTTGTGGTGCGCTACTGACTGGTAGTTTCGTTATGGGTGCCATTTTATCTGTATACTAAAATCATCGACGCTAAAATTGATTGCTAGAATGCGATGCTGCTTCCCGTAATAAAAAAGTTGAATCATTTAAAAACTGGGACTGATAGAATTAACTAAACCAGTAAATATTACTCGCAGCTTTTAAATATATCAACATGAAATGCAATATAGAAATTTAGCAATCAAACATATTAAGTATTCAAAAATAAGTTTCTACCAATATTTTTTTTTAAATAGAGAACTGAACCATTCTTTTTTTCATCTCGAAAACACACAAAGAGAAAAAACAAATTAAAGAATTTTCCGCCCCTTTGGAGAAAAATTCTTAGTTCCTTTTTCTTTTAACCGTTTTAAGGGAGGTAGTATACATTTTGTACCACTCAATTTTAAACAAAAATTTGTATTAGAATTTTCGAACAAAATATTGTAACGGAAAAAAGGAAAAAGAAAACAGCAAATTAACATTTTATAAATTTAAAATAGTAAATGGTTATGAAAATCTATCATTTAACATTATTGAAACGCAAATACTTGCTCCTGAATGGTTAAAGTTTGATAGGAACATAGGAAGAATAAATTTTGTTATATTTTTACAAAATCAGCACAGAGAGATAGAAAAAATAGGAATTTTACGAAAATTTCGAAATCCATGGAGGGAAAATTTTCTCTCTTTCCCCCCCCCCACCATTTTCTTTTCCCAGAATGGACGCGCCTACGAAATACAGTAAAGCATCGTTTATACGACGTTTACATGTATACGATATTTTAGTGTGGCCCAAATTTATTCCTATTGTGTAAAAATATATCCTTATACGATGCACAAAATCGTTTATACGTACGTTTTTCGACCCTGTACACTTTTATTTTTGTTTATTTTTATTGTGTATTTTAAGAATGAGTGGTATGAATGAACACCAAATGCAGTTATCAGTGCACCAACAATACAGATTTTTTTTTCGCTCTTTATTTTTTGTACTGTTTTACCAAACACTTTTCAGACATGTCTCGAAAACGCGAGTCCATCGTGATAAAAGAAAAAATTGAAGTTTTGAAAGAACTTGATAGTAAAAGTTGCGATAGTAAAAAATGCCGTGAATTGCATTGAAACATTAAGAACTTACTTTGTGTAAAAATTGCACGAATACCAACGGAAAAACTTTTCAGGCCCTTGACTCATGTACAAATCATTAACTACAACTCAATGTAACTCAACGTCAGTCATGACATCAAACTATCACAGGCATTTTTTTTTTCTGTAATACTAGGTGAAATGATAAATAAATAAATAAATAAATAAATAAATAAAATAAAAGTGCGTACATTTAAATTGCTTATTGCATTTATTATTATTATTATTATTTTTTGGTTATTTGTTTGTTATGGTTTGTTTAATTAGAAATTCATGTAAATCAATACGTTAAATATTAAAATTAAGTGAAAACAAAATGAATTCTAGTTTTAGAGTTGAAAATCGATTATACGACGTTTCAATGTTGAATTCAGACACTTTTCTCCCGGAGTGACTTTACTAGCTCTGGGGGGGGGGGGGGAGGACATTATAGAATCATTTCATTGCTCCGGGGGGATGTTCCCCCGGGCCACCCGTTGAATTCAACACTGACGTTTTTCTGTAGTCCCTTCGGCGTCGTATAATTAAAGCTCTACTGCAATTTTAAAAGTTTAAAATACAATTTGTAATCAGATGTAAAAATAAATTGCTATGATAAATGCTTTCAATAGAAGAAGGGTGAATAATGACTTGAATGAAGAGTCAAGATCTAAGAGAGCCGCTCTTATTTCAACAGTGCCACTAAGTATCTAATAAAGTCAATGTCAAGTGGGTCTCATTTTCATCTGGCTTACTGAATTGCTTTATGCGAGAAATCTAAAAAATCTACTGATGTACCGAATCCGAAACGATATGAATACGGAGGATGTTGGAAGCAAGCCAATGGCATCATACGTTCTCTATTACAAAGAAAATGAAGCTTAGTTTCCTCGTCATAAATCTATATTTGTTTGCATTAGATCTTCAAAGATTAAAATGCATTCCTTTAAACATCGGAAATAAAGATTTCTTTGTAGTATTTTTGAGGAAAAAAATTGTTTTTTTCTTAGGGTAAAAGCAAATTAATTTTGACAGATTGAACGATAAAAGAGTAGTAGAACTAAAAATAAAGCTTTTTTTATGCTTTATATTGACAACTCATTTTCTCCCGCCCGCTTTAAATTTCGCATTCGTCAATTATTTGCTATCTAAAAATTTTCGTCCTGAATTTCGTTGTCAGATCCTGTGTTCATGTACCTTTTTGTATAAAATGATTTACACTGGATTGGAAGCAAGAATTTTACGTTCTTTGTGTTGCTTCAATAATTCGCGTCATTTGGATATAGATTTTTGTCAACAATTGTTCATCTCTAGCATGCTGCGTTTTATCCTGTTCTCCCAGATGGTAATAAAGACTCAGATATGAGTCCATAGAGGAATGGCTTCTATCTACTTGACAGCAAATAACGTAATTGCAGCTCTACAGTGCTTCTTTATTAAGAAAAGTTTCTCATGGAATTTTAAAAGATTATTTCTATTCGTAACCCATTCGTTCGACTGCCAACGAGTTAATAAAACTCATTCATCGCATTCATGAGATATTATTTTGCGAGTGATCCATATAATTGCCGAAACGTCAGTGAAGGCTTACTTTGGAGACACGAAATTTTTTTGTTTCTGTCTGTCTATCAGTCTGTTAGTCTGTCTGTCTGTTCCGTGATAACTGACATAAAAAGCATTCGATTGACTTGAAATTAAGTGGGTATGTTAGTGAGGCACTGGGATTAAGCTATATAGTTTTTTGTTAGATTTGATTCATTCGTTCGGAAAATATAGAATATTTTATTTTCCGCAATAATGCTTTTCTATGGCAAATCCAGTGATTTTCAATTTATTTTTTTTTTCTTGAGAGAAAATTACACATTTGATTAATGGAATTCAATAATAAATGGATACTGAAATTTACCGGTTAATTTATTCGAATTGTTTTGAAATTTTGTCTACGCATTTGTCAGATTTTTTAAATTATTACTGTAAATTTCGGAGATTTTTTTTATAAATGTTTTCCAATAATATAGACTAATTTATTTTAGAGATTTACTTATTTTAAATGTATTTATTTTATTTTCTTTATTTTCTCATATTGGTTGCTAAGCAACCATTCATCCTAATTCTTATCCATAATTTGAAAGCATGTGCGAAAATTTAAATGAAGTCAACATCAAAACTGATGAATTAATTAATGTCTTTGTATCTTTGCGCATAAATATAACATAGCCCAGAAAAGGACATAGGTTATGTTTTATTAATTTTATTCAAATATTTTCCTTAATAATTCAAAATTTTATTCTTTTTCATACACAATCAATAGAGATTTTTTAGATGCAATTTAACCAAATTCCTTTATCGTTGCCAAAAAAATTAAAAACTAGAATAATTGTTTTTCAACGGTAATAAGTTTCAATTGAGCAATTTCGTTTCGAGAAATTAAACTATGAAAAAATAAATAAATATGACGTCAGAATTAAAATAAAAATAGCTATAGTACTTTTGTTAAATATTAAACACGGATATTTGTTTCGTTAATAGGAATTTTTCAAACAAAAATGGAGACATAGTTAGAAGTAAAAGAAATAAAAAAGAATTATAGTTTTAACAAACAATTCACTAGGTAAAATATGACGTCATAATTGAAATAAAACAGGTATTTTATAGTAGTTGTTAAAAATACAAGAAACATGAATATCAATAACTCATGAATAATGACGTCATTGCCGAAACTTCAGTGAAGGCTTACTTTGGAGACTCGAAATTTATTGTTCATGAAATTATTCGAAATTTATTGTTTATTCCGTCTGTCAGTCTGTTCTTCTGTATGTCTGTTCCGCGATAACTGCTGCAAAATGCAATCAAACTTTTGTTTTCGAAAAAAAAAAAAAAAAAAAAAATGTAAAACTGTAGATTACTAATTTTACACTTAAAAAAGTTCCTTATACATCAGATTTAGGAGTTTGTGGTTGGCACGCATGTATAAGTATGAGGTTAATGAAAAATGCTTGTCCAAACTGTTACTTATCCTTATAAATCAAAATGTATAAAGAAATGCAAGGTATACGATAACCATTAGCACGATTAATAGAAAGTTGAAAATTTAAATTTAATGAGACTGTGGTGGGTTCAGGGGGGCGGAGCCCCCCTGAAGAGATCTACTATGCTATAATAAAAAAACAAAAATAATAGATCATGAAAATTTCAAAATTTCCTAACATGACTAAAATTTTAATTTAACGGATTTGATGGCTGAAAACTTCTTATTCTTATTCTATTCTTATAAATAATTACGTAATTTGAAAATTTTAAATTACAGTTTCCAGAAAGTTGAATTTTGCCCAAAGTGTGTTTAAAAAAATGATGTGAAAAGCTGACGTTGAGGCTCCTGATCTGCAGATTTACTAGTTATATCTGATCTTTTAAGCAGAGATGATCTTTACGAAAGAAAGTTCGATGTGCTTTGCACTGATAAGGAGAAATTAATTTATGAGTCAACCATGATAAAGGCATGTGATTCAAATCGGCATAATATTGAATATATATACATTGGCTGTATAATAGTTTCTGCTTATTAATCTGGAGAAGATCCTTTAATTACCCTCAAGGAGGACATAAAGGAAAGGACTGGGAGCAGAGACTTAATGTCCAATTCTCACCTTCCACCAGTCCAGCCCTTGTCTGGTGCAGTTTCAGTTTCAGTTTCAGCTAGGTGGGGAGGCCTAACAAATGGCTTAAGCTCAACAAGCCCCACCTAGCAGGGTGAAACAACTGTGCTAAAAGCCCAGCCATGGACTAAGACAGAAATGCCAAAAGGAAAGAAGAATCTCCGTAGTATACGGAGTCAGGAGAGACCAGGGGCACTATTGAATGGCCCCCAGACCGCCGTCAAAAATATATTAGATAACAAATGAAAGAATATAATTTAAACACAATGACAACGCGTTTCCCTAGCTATTCAGTTCGTGCTCAAAAAGTAAACATAATTGAAGAATTCTTCACAGTGATAAATACAAAATTATATGTACAATATAAATAATTAAGATGAACCTATGAGCATATTCATAACCAGAAGTTGCAATAATCATATTTCTAACTTAAATAATACTTAATGATGATAAATTTTCTTATCTCTCAAAAAAATAAAATAGTAATAGGTTAAGTTAATTTAGAGATAATTGAATGGAATAAATAAAATAAACAGAATAATATAAGTAAGAGTAATAAAATAAGAACAGAAAGATGATAATGTAAAACTTGTTAAGTAATTTTGCTAATGATAATTTAGTAGGTTAGAGTTTTATTTAAAAATGATCTTATGATATACTAAATGTCTTCATCATTTATTAAATCCAATGGTGGCATTTGAAAAAGCCCTTGATTTCTTTCCAATAATGTTATACAGTCTATAATTTTTTGAACTAGTGCAGGTTGTTTTAATATCATTTAAAACCATGATGAAAGGGATATATTTCGAGATCGTCTAATATCATAAGTTGAAGTTAAAGAGCATTCAGTTATATAATGCAAAGAGGAACCTATTTTTCCACAGGTACATCTTGGGGAATATGTCTTTCCAATTTTAAAAAGGTACTGCGGGAAAGGTCCATGGTTTGAAGCTAATAAATATGAATTTCTATGTGATAACAACAGATTTTCAGAAATTGTTGGTATTAATTGAAAAGTGAATCTGCCTCTGTCATCTGTGTTCCGTATATCTTGTCAGTCACGTATAAGTTTTAGTTTTAATTGGCGCTTTAAATACAGTGTCTCACATAAAGTGATGGGGCACTTTGTGCTTTACAAAAGAAACTAATCAAATAAATTAAAAACATGTACACATTTTTTTGTGGGTGTGTTTCATACTTAAATGTAGTAAAGATTATTACATAACATACATTTTGTCAAAATATTAAAATATTAATTTAATAAAAATACAAATGTTTAGAACGGAGCAAAAAATAGCTCACATAAGTGATGGGACACCATTATATATGCAACAAAAATCGTCTGAAATAAGCAATAAAAATATTTTTTGGGATTTTATTTTTACTTAAAAGCAATTGTCAATAATTTATAAAATCGTCTGCAGTATTTCTCTCCAGTTTGTTTTGAAATTTTTGTGTTTTTAGCTCTGTGTAGCCATGAATGCTAAACGAAAAGAAACTTCGCCTGAAATTCGAAAATTAGTTATTAATTTGCATATTGAACGTGGAAAATCTATTAGAAAAACTGCTGAAACAGTAAACTTGAGTCGTTCAACAGTTTTCAACATCATTAAACGATATAAAAAGAATCATATGATGCAGGATAAAAGAAGACCTGGGCGACCATCAAAGCTATCTAATGGAATAAAGCGAATTATCGTTCGAAATATTAAAAAAACCCCAAGAAATAGTGCTTCAAAAGTTGCTGCTGATTTACAAGCATTATATGGAATAATTGTTAATCCTGAGACTATTAGAAGGGTAATTCGATCTGCTGGATATCACGGTAGAGTAGCCAGGAAAAATTCTTCGTAAGTGAAAAGAATAGAAAACTCAGACTAGCTTTCGCAAAATCCAACATAAATAAGAATTCTGATTACTGGAATAAAGTTATATTTGCTGATGAGAGTAAATTTAATATATTTGGTTCTGACGTAGAATCTTGGTGTGGAGAAAACCCAGGGAAGAATTTCGCAAACAGAACTTGGTACTGTAACGGATTTAAATAAGACCCTACTGCAAACTTGGTCTTTTTACTTTTTATTAACAACAATCACGTTACGTAAAAAACACAGACATATAATGACAGAACACACACTGAAATAAAAGGGAAAATAGTTAAACAAGTAGGAAATGGCCTACGCGACCGCTTTCCATCGCCTTTCTCGAGCGTCTCTCTTCTGGCTGCGTTCAACTCCAAACTTTGGTCACATGACCATCTTAGCCCTCATTAGTTCATATTTACCGAAATGTCATTCCGGGCACTTCTCTCTGAAATTTAGTATTTTATTTAGCAGAGTTATAGCCATCTGGAGTCTTTCAGTGGATAAGTTCGATTTCAACCGAGGTGGCCAATTAGTAAATACTGTCTATGAAATGTTTGAGTGGCCATGTGTTGCATTTCAAAGGGGAGTCATCAGGACGTTACAGCTCCTCCCTACCAAATTTAAAAAATTTTTTTTCAGAAAATTTTTTCTTAAACACACAGGTGCAAAATCACTATTAATTCAGGAGTTAATTGTAATACAAAATAAAAGCAATCTACTCTAACAAATTTTATTTTTAAAATCAAAACAAACATTTATGTGGATATATATATATATATATATATATATATATATTATTATTATTATTTAATTATGAGATTCCTTTAATTATTTCTATTATTATGGTGGGAGGGATTCAGCAATATACTATTATCACAATACAATTGAACACTAGTTATACAAGAAGAATAATTATCACAATACAATTGAACACTAGTTATACAGAAGAATAATAATAATGATACACACACCAATAACATAAAAAACTGTACCTTCGTTCAAGGCTTTACCTTTAGCATAAACAAAATTAAAAAAAACATCACAGGTACTTTACACAATAAATCTATCTTTCATGTTATCATGTTTTTAAAACAATAAATATCTTCTAAGGATAGTTTAAATCAGAAACAAATATATATACTTATACAATACTAAACAAAGACGCGTAAACTATTCTTAATAATAATGCAACCTTTTACTGTAAACCTAAATTGCTCATTCTCATTCATTTTTCTAAAAATGGGAGAAATATCTACTCGGATATAAATCTTATTCCTTATACGACACTTTTAGTTACAACACAAAACAACAGCAATAAGTATTCTCTAATATATATAGTATTAAAACAAATACCCTTAAGTTATATTTTAATGATACAATGTTACTGGTCAAAAGCCGCTCTGCTGAGACTGTCAGCATTTTTATGTTTTTTTCCTGCACGATGTTCGATCTCAAAATCGTACGGTTGTAAAGCAAGGCTCCATCGCATCAATCTTGAATTCGAACTCCCATGAGTTTGTAAAAACCGCAAAGGATTGTGATCTGTTATGATTCTAAATTTTCGACCGTCTAAGTAGTAGTGCAACCTTTTTACGGCAAAAACAATACCGGCACATTCTCGTTCGGTGGTGCTGTAGCGCCTTTCCACCGGAGAGAACTTTCGGCTTAAGTATAAAATCGGATGCTCGTCCCCTGTTTCGTTTTTTTGGCTTAACACTACTCCAACACCACAGGCCGAGGCGTCTACCTGAACAATAAATTCCCGCTGGAAGTTCGGTGCATGCAAGACAGGTTTTTCCGTAAGTTTTCTTTTGAGAGTGCAAAAAGCGGTCTCACACGCGGACGTCCATTCAATCTTTTCGCGCGTCCTTTTCCCTTTTAGTGCATCGCTGAGAGGAGCAGCGATTACGGAGAAATTTTTTATGTACCGCTGATAGTAGCCTGCGAGGCCGAGAAAAGCTCGGACCTGTGTTTTCGTTTGGGGAGTGGGGAATTTTTTTACGCACTCTACCTTGGCTTCTGCTGGTGACCGAGACCCATTTCCTACAACGTGACCTAAATACTGAACGTGGTTTTGGGCAAATTTGCATTTTGACGGTTTTATTTTCAGATTTGCCTTGTTGATTTTATCCAAAACTACAGTAAGATGTTTTAAGTGGTCCTCCCAGGTGTCCGAAAATACCGCAACGTCATCTAGATAAGGAACTGCGAATGCTTCCATCTCTCGTAGTAGTCCTGCCATCATTTTACTGAAGAAAAATGGAGCATTTTTTAATCCAAACGCCATTTGCAAACAGCGAAAGGATCCGAAAGTTGTACAGAACGCTGTATAACGTTGAGCTCTGGGGCTTAAAGGAATTTGCTAATATCCCTTTGCCAAATCTAGGATGGTTATGTATTTAGCTGAGGCTACTTGTTCAACCCGTTCTTCTATACTAGGGAGGGGAAAATATTCCGTTCTAATTTTTTTGTTTAGTTGTCTATAATCAATGCACGGTCTCGGTTCTTTTCCGGGAACTTCTACCAATATTAAAGGCGACGTATAGTCCGACTCGCCCAGTTCAATAATTCCTAATTTTAACATTTTTTGAATCTCCATTTTTACAATTTCGGTTTGTCTATGCGACATCCGATAAGGTTTCGCACGAACGGGTTCATCACTAGTTAGAATTATATCGTGTTCCACCAAATTGGTTAGGCCGGGGTCGTTCGAAAAACATGCAGCATATTTAGTCAAAATCTCTTTCAATTGGATAATTTGTGCTTCATTTAAACGTTTCTCTAACTCATAAACTATCTCCTGGAAGTCAAAAATGGTAGAATTATTATCTAAATATGGAATGTCTAAATCTTGATCTTCCATTAAACTTAAATCCTCCTCGGAGCACAACAAATTTACATGTTCGGGTCGGGTATAATAGGGTTTCAGCATGTTTACATGATAAATTTGAGATTTTTTTTTTTTTCTGGTAGTTCTACTACATAATTAGTTTCGGATATTCTACTCTTAATTTTTCCCGGACCGATCCATTGTACGGACAGTTTATTTGGTCTAGCTACGGCTAAAACCAACACTAAATCCCCTTCCTTGAACTCTCGTTTAACTGCATTTTTATCGTACCACAGCTTTCTTTTACCTTGCATTTCTTCCATATGTGTAACAGCTACTTCGTGACAATGTTTCAAACGATTTATTAATTTGAATACATATTCGGTCACTATATCATTTTCAGGTGGGGGATCTAACCAACGTTCCATTATTAGCGTTTCTGGTGTTCGGAGGTTTTTTCCATACACCAACTCAGCTGGTGAATAACCCGTACTTTCGTGAATCACATTTCGAAGAGCCAATAAGATCACAGGTAAATGTTTGTCCCAATCGGTACCTGATTCGATACACAACGCCCTTAATAGTCGTTTCAAAGTCCTATTATACCTCTCCACAGGATTTGACTGTGGATGGTAAACCGAACTACGACTGATCTTAATGCCAAATCTATTTAGAAATTCGGTCGTTAAAACTGAGGTGAATGATTTTCCTTGATCATTTTGGATGTGACGGGGAAATCCGATACGACTGAATATATTCAGCAGCGCCTCAGTCACTCTAATTGAGGTGAGGTCCACAAGTGGAACGGCCTCCGGATATCTGGACGCCATGCATACTGCAGTTAAAATATACCGATGTCCATCAGTAGTTAGCGGTAAGGGTCCACATGCGTCAATATTTATTTTGCTGAAAACTTCCTGAATCACCGGAACAAGTTTTAGCGGGGCTTTCTTTTTTTCGTTTGCTCTGCCTGCCCTTTGACAAACATCGCAACTACGCACAAATTCGTCCATTTCTTTATAACAGTTGGGCCAATAAAAATATCGAATTAATTTATCCTTTGATTTCGTACCACCTAAATGTGCGGAAATGCCTTCATGACACAATGCTTTTATTTTCGGCCTCAACTCTTTTGGAATAACTAATAATCGAGTAACGTTTCCAAAACGATCTTCACGATTTCTTACTAGTAACCCGTTAATAACCGAATAATTTTTTTTGTCTCCAGTCTCGCCCATTCGCTCAAATAATCCCTTTAAGTCGACGCATTCGTGTTGTGCTTTCAAAAACCCCTCTTTGTCTATTTTTAACAACTCTAAATTCGGGGCATCCGCCTCTAACGCTGGAATAGTAATAGGTTCGTCCCCTTCCGTTGAATCCCTAAGTCCCGATTCTTCCTGGTTCGCTAATTTGTCATCGGGGTTACCGGCATCCGGAGCTTCACGATCTCCCGTTTCTTCTTTTAAACGTTTAGTAATCGCCCGTGTTTGTACTGCATTTACCTGTTCCGTAGGCAGGAATTCATAGCCAGTTTCCTCTCTTATCATCGCAGCCGTCTTATTTCCTAAAATATATCTGTTTTGGTTCAACTGATTTCCGCAAACAGCGGCCTTCGTATAAATTTTTCCAAAGTCTCCTTCTATCTCGACACGCGCCAATGGTAAGCAAATCAACTCCAAACTAAGAGCCTGCTGCACCCAAATTGTCTCTCCACAAAAATCTTGCGGATCAATGAATTTTCTACAAACCACGTCTAACGTCGCACCTGTATCCCTTAGAATTTCGACTTTTTGTTTATTTACAATCCCAGGAAAGGTATAAGAGTCCAACAAGCCGGTTTTCTGGGGCTCTTGCAACTTATTTACTGAACCTGATTGAGGTTTTTTTTGTAACTTCGGGCACGATGAGCGTAGATGAGATTCGGAATTGCACACAAAACACTTCAAATTTGCTCTCCTTTCGAATGCTCTCTCCCGATTTCCCGGCCTGCGCAAGGAATTTTCATTCGAAGGAGGAGGGAAACGCGGTCTATTTTCCCGAGGCCTGTCTTGAAAAAAAAAGTGCGTTCTTTCCGCCCTATCTTCTCTCATGTCTTTTGCTTTCTGGCCTATCCTGGGAAGAGAAGTAGAGGCCCTCACGCACTCATATCCATCCAACAATTCCACAATCTCGGCTTCCGTTTTCAATAGAGGCCATTTATCTATAAAATGTTCACGTATTTCACTTTTCACACGCCGTTTTATTTGATCTGCCACTAAAAGATCTTTTAACTCCTCAAATGTGTTCACAGACAAACCAATTAGCCATTCATTTAAATAATTTCGAATTTCATATGCAAAATCTTCCCAATTAACAGCGGGTAATTTTTGATGATTTACAAATTTTTGTCGAAAGCTTTCTGGGTTTAATTTAAATTTTTTTAGTAATATGCTCTTAATATTATCATAATCTTCGGATTCAGTTTCAGGTTGTCGAGCAATTATAGAAATAATATCAACTGGCAACAAACCAATAAGATGTGAGACCCAATTTTCTTTCGGTATTTTTATTCGTTTAGCTTGGCATTCAAATAAAATTAAATATAAGCTAATATCTGTTCGTTCAGGATTAAATTCTGGGATTATTTTTTTTAAATTTTTCTCTGTGGAATGTGAATGAATATCTGTCGCATTTTCTTGGGCAGGAGGGACCCCTTTCTCAATTCTTAATTTTTCTAATTGAAAATTTAATTCTAACTCTTTTGTTTTAAGTTCTTTTTCTTGAAGAATTTTTGCCTTTTGCAAAGCCTCGTCGCGAGAAATTTGCTCTAATCGGGCTTCTGCTTTCTCTTTTTTTTCTTGTTCCGCTTGAGCGGTTAACAATATATTTTCGTATAGCACCCTAACATAATCCTCGTCATAATCCTCTGATTCTACAATTAGCTTTTTTAATTCCGCCCTCTTTTCATTTCCGCGGCGTTCTATTTCTAACTCATCTACCAGTTGCATTAAATTTTCTTTTAAACCCTTACCCAAAAATGACATTTTGATTTTGATATTGTTATTATTATTATTATTAAACAATAAAAAAAACCTCTTATTTAATGGTATACACAATACACAATCAAATAAACAAAAGTAAACAACAACAAAAATTGTATATTACTGACTCACTCCCAACAATTTCCATAAAATTTCTTAAATTTTATTCCTAAAAAAAAAACTTTTTTGTTTATTACCAAAACAAAAAAAAAAAAATATCTCTTACTATATATATTTTTTTTCACATTTATATTAACTCCTAAATCAATCAAGATTTTGATTTACCCCATTTGACGACTTGTGGTTTTATAATCCAATACATCTTCTTCGGCCAATTTCCACAAAACGCGAAAACTTCTTCGGCTAATAGCCCACAACCGCGAAATCACTTTCTTCGGCTAACAGCCCACAAACGCGAAATCACTTTTTTCGGCTAACAGCCCACAAACACGAAATCACTTTTTTCGGCTAACAGCCCACAAACGCGAAATCACTTTCTTCCAGTTCACAGGTAATTCCTATGAGAAAGTCAATGTTCCTCTCAGGGAGCCAAGGCCAACGACCCCTCAGTTCCGTACGAATTTTCCGTCTCACAGCAGCCGGAGAATCTTTGCGCTTTTCACATCAGCGACCCTTCCGACGAGATCAACGACGAAGCAATCTTTTTTTTATCCTTTCCAATTCTTAAACAGGAATCAGCATAGCAGTTTTCATGGTGTCCATTTTTATTTCCTTAATAAATAGTCCAATCGCATGGCGCGATTTGTTTCTCGAAACAATGTTCAATCAAAAAAATCAGGCCCGTGTGTGTCTGTCTGTCTGTCTATAATCCCATCTTCTGACGACCAATTCTGTAACGGATTTAAATAAGACCCTACTGCAAACTTGGTCTTTTTACTTTTTATTAACAACAATCACGTTACGTAAAAAACACAGACATATAATGACAGAACACACACTGAAATAAAAGGGAAAATAGTTAAACAAGTAGGAAATGGCCTACGCGACCGCTTTCCATCGCCTTTCTCGAGCGTCTCTCTTCTGGCTGCGTTCAACTCCAAACTTTGGTCGCATGACCATCTTAGCCCTCATTAGTTCATATTTACCGAAATGTCATTCCGGGCACTTCTCTCTGAAATTTAGTATTTTATTTAGCAGAGTTATAGCCATCTGGAGTCTTTCAGTGGATAAGTTCGATTTCAACCGAGGTGGCCAATTAGTAAATACTGTCTATGAAATGTTTGAGTGGCCATGTGTTGCATTTCAAAGGGGAGTCATCAAGACGTTACAGTACCAACAGTAAAACATGGTGGAGGAGGAGTTATGGTATGGGGGTGTATGTCGTCCGCTGGAGTTGGTAATCTTGTTTTTATTGACAGTATAATGGATCAGTACAAGTATATTGATATTTTAAAACAAAATTTGAAATCTTTAGCACGAAAATTGAACCTTCATAACGATTTTAAATTCTACCAGGACAATGACCCCAAGCACACTGCTCTGAACGTTAGACTCTGGCTGCTATATAACTGTCCTGAAATAATAAAAACACCACCACAATCTCCAGATTTAAATTCCATAGAGAATATTTGGCAAGAATTGGAATCAAGAATTCGCAAATACACCATTTCTTCAAAACAACAACTAAAATCGGTGCTTCAAGAAGAATGGGGTAAAATCACTTGACATATCACAAAAAAATTAGTCGAATCCATCCCAAAAAGATTAAATCATGTTTTAAAAGTAAAAGGAAATCCAACAAAATATTAAAACCTTTTAAAAAGTAAAATTTTTGGATAAATATTTGATGGAAAAGTAAGTATCCCATCACTTATGTGAGCCATTTTTTGCTCCGTTCTGAACAATTGTATTTTTACTAAATTAATATTTTAATATTTTGACAAAATGTATGTTATGTAATAATTGTTACTAACTTTAAATATGAAACACACCCACAAAATTTTTGCACATGTTTGTTTATTTATTTTATTGCAGTTTCTTTTTATAAAGCACAAGTGTCCCATCACTTTTGTGAGACACTGTATGATAGTGGAAAGGGAATAAATTCTTGTTTTGTGTCTAAATCTGTTATTGCTGCTTTCGCAAGTTCATCTGCTTTTTCGTTTCCATAATTACCAGAATGACCTTTTAACCATGAAAAATAAACTATTTTTGTTGTATTTTGCAGTAGCTTAATGATTTCTTGAGCTATTGCTAATTTGGACGTTAAATCTTCTAAGATATAAAGACTAGAGAGGCTATCAATATGTATTTTTGCAGTATTATAATCAGTTTGAAGGAACCAGTTTAGTGCTTTAAATATTGCTGTTAATTCCGCTTGAAATATAGAATTCTCTTGCCTTAACTTGAGTTGGAAAGTGCGTATTAGAGATTTATTTTGGTAACAACAAAAAGCAAGTCCTGTTCCCTCATCATTTTTAGACCCATCTGTATGCGGAATGAACGCGGATGAACTTCCTCCAACCCGTTTGGCTAGCGTGGAGAAATTTGGCCAAATACATACACAGAAAATTTGGTTCGATTCTATGCATAATTTTATATGCTTATAGCTGGTATAATAATGAAATTGACACAGACATCGTTATTGCAGCACCCTTTTCCGGCGGAATATTTTCTTAGAGTACTTTCTGTCCATAGCGGAAAATATGCACAACAATATGGTTCAATTCTATGCATAATTTCATACACTATTTGATGATACAATAAATTAAAAGGCACAGAAATTGCTATCGCAGGTAGATATTTTTCAAATTCAAGGAGGACCTGTTGGCCACAACCAAAAACATACGCACAAAAATTCGTTCAATTTTGTGTATAACTTCAGATACTTTTTGATAGTACAATAATAAAAATGGCACAGACATCGCTATTACAGCGATCTCTTCCGGTTCTAATATTTTCAAATTTAGGGAGGACCAACTGACCATAGCCAAACACATACACAAGAAATTTGGTTCAGTTCTGTACATAAATTCATATACTTTTCGGTGGTACAATGACGATGCACGGGCAGACGGGCGGACAGACAGACATTTTGTATAAACATATTTTTGGGGATCTCTAACCCTTAAAACGTGTAAATCTGACATAAACTGGAAGTTAAAAAAATTTCTATTAGAACACCTTCTTGCCTTCTTCTATTGAAAATAGAAGAAAGTAAAAAACAATAGTTGAAAAGTGTTAAAAAAGAACAAGAGTGCATGTGTCATTTTGGATTTGTTTCGGAAAATAATGTTTGGTATCCAGAGGTGAATTTTTTTCAACTCCTTTTAGCATGTGACTCACGTTCTCGTGCTGTAAATAGTTCTTTATTCAAATTCTTTAAGGTGTACAGATAATGTCTGCTTTAGAAGCACTACTAAAAATGTCTGGTTTGATATATATATATATATATATATATACAGATGAAATCAGGAAACCCTATAAAACTCATGGGAAGCCTTATTTGTCTGCACGCAAGGAATACGGATCTAATTTAACCAATAATACGAATTACATCAGTAGGATTTGCCATTATAATTCCTGTTGTATAACGCTTTAACACATTATACGCGTAAAAAAAAGAAACATTAATGCTCTTTTATAGTAGAAAAAAAAAGTTAACAGATCAGAGCTCATTATAATAATCATAGCTGTCAACGATTTAAAATAATTATTTAATGAATTAAAATTAGATAGTAAAAAATGTTGATTATCCCTTTAAGAAGGTTCCTCTAAATAACTAATACAAGTTCTAGGATATTTAAATGAAAGTTTTTGATGCAGGATTTATAAAATTTGTCTAATAGTGTTTTGCAAAAGAGCAAGCTTTCTGCTTTATAAACAAGTCTGAAATTGTACGTCAAACGTGGCAAATGAAATGCGTTAGTACTATAACGAAGTTTTATAAATATTCAAATCTTCGTGTGGAAAAGCTGTTGCATGCTTACATAAAAATGTATTAAGATAAAATGTATTAGAGTTATTTATATAAATTCAGCAATATGGAAATAATAACACTCCTTCTTAAATAGGATTTCATCACGATGGCAACCTAGAATCATTACCTATATAGTGGGATATTATCGAATTAATGCCGTATGATGAGATTTAATAGAATGAAAAAATTAATTAATACCTTTTTAAGTTTTGACTCGATTTTCATAAAATGTGAAATGACTCGACAAAATTCTGCAACGATTATATATATTGAATTTCAAATCATTTGGCTGTGTAGTTTCAGAGCTGTTATATACGGACGGACCAGATGGGGACTATAGGTGTTATATATTTATATAATACGACATTTCTCTGTAGATCATAATGTTATGGAATGCTTTTGAGTTTCTCTGTAAATAAACTATGAAACAAAATAACCTATTTCCAATACCGAACATGACATAGTAAATGTATAGAATTGAAGCTGGTGTAATACACAATTGAAATGAAAAAAACTTCTTTAAACACCATAAAATAAGTTAACTGCGCAAGGCCTTTCGAAAGAACTTAGTCTTTCTTCGTCAGGCGCAAAAAAGACGTGCGTCCACAATGAATGTAGCGGCACGACTGAAGGGGAATGCGGGAGGGAGAGGGAGCAAGCAGAAGGAACAGCCAATAGGAAAGAAGAAGGCAACAGCCAATCACGGAAGAGCATAAACAAAACTAGATAGACAATGAAGGAGAGGAAAGGAAGAAGGGGGGAAGGGAAATGGGAAAAAAGCGGGGTAAATTAAAAAATTAACTAAAAGGAGAGATTAAAATGAAATAAAATGTACGCAAAAAATATATAAATTAGTAAAAAAAAAAAAAAAAAAAATTAAAATACATAAAATTAAAAAATAGTTTACAATTAGAACACACATGAATAAAAATTGTATACATAATATATACATAAATAATAATAATAATAATAATAATAATAATAATAATAATCAAATAATAAACTTAATTATGAAGCAGTGCTGAAAAGATTCTTCCATTGCATTGCTAATTCTCATACTGTAAAAAATTCTTATGATTTCGTTAATAAATTAAAAAGTATTAATCCATCGAATTGTTCTATGCTTTCTCTTGATGTCAAATCTTTATTTACTAATGTCCCGATTGAAGGCGCTCTTTCTTGCTTGGAAAAAAGATTACGTGAATTTCATTTCTCGGATATTGAGGTCAAAGATTATGTTAATTTAACTAAAATTTGCTTAACTCTTACTACTTTTCAATTCGATAATAAATTTTTCAAACAGTTAGAAGGCTTAAGTATGGGTAATCCTTTATCTCCCATTCTTTGTGATATTTATATGCATTACTTTGAAGATAAATTATTAAATCTGATCAATTTTAAATGTTGGATACGTTATGTTGATGATACTTTCGTCCTATTGGATAATCCATTTGATTTTTCTACAATTCTTCAAACTGTCAATTCTATTGATCCTCATATTCAGTTTACTTTTGAGTTAGAAAATTGTAATAAACTTCCTTTCCTTGATGTTTTAGTTACCAAATGTGATTCTTCTTTCAAAACTTGTGTTTATAGAAAACCTTTTTCTGTCTCTAATCCACCCCATGCTCTCTCAAATCATCCTGTCAATCAAAAAGTCGGTGTTTTTTATACTTATGTTTATCGTGCTCTCAAAATTTGTTCCGATTTTGCATCTCTTAAGAATGAACTCAATTACTTAAAATCTGTTGCTGTAAAACGTGGTTTCAATCCTTCTATCATTAATACTGCTGTGAGCAAATTCAATAGACCCCCTAACAATTCCACTCTTTCTAATATTGATAAAAGTAAACCTGATAATTTGGTCGTCCTCCCTTTTTATCCTCCTTTATGTTTTAAATTAGCTAAAGTTTTAAGACGTTTCAATTTTAATGTTATCTTTAAACCAGTCAATAAATTAAAATTTCCTTCTATGAAATGTCCTGTCCCTGACCTCCAAAAATGGGGTATTTATAATGTTCCTTGTAATGGCTGTGATTTATCGTATATTGGTCAAACTAAAAGAAATCTCGAAAAACGCCTAAAAGAACACTCTCGGTATGTCATTAATCAAGAAATTTCTAAATCTTCTGTTGCTAAACACTCTTGGGATTCCGGCCATAGTTTCAATTTTCAAACTGCTAAAATTATTTTTAATGCCAATAGTTCCTCTGAGTTAGACTTTCTTGAAAATTTAGCTATTTATATTAATCGTGATATTATTGTTAATGATAAATCTGATTCTAAAACCCTCTCCGTTGCCTGGAAGAATCTTTTCAGCACTGCTTCATAATTAAGTTTATTATTTGATTATTATTATTATTATTATTATTATTATTATTATTTATGTATATATTATGTATACAATTTTTATTCATGTGTGTTCTAATTGTAAACTATTTTTTAATTTTATGTATTTTAATTTTTTTTTTTTTACTAATTTATATATTTTTTGCGTACATTTTATTTCATTTTAATCTCTCCTTTTAGTTAATTTTTTAATTTACCCCGCTTTTTTCCCATTTCCCTTCCCCCCTTCTTCCTTTCCTCTCCTTCATTGTCTATCTAGTTTTGTTTATGCTCTTCCGTGATTGGCTGTTGCCTTCTTCTTTCCTATTGGCTGTTCCTTCTGCTTGCTCCCTCTCCCTCCCGCATTCCCCTTCAGTCGTGCCGCTACATTCATTGTGGACGCACGTCTTTTTTGCGCCTGACGAAAAAAGACTAAGTTCTTTCGAAAGGCCTTGCGCAGTTAACTTATTTTATGGTGTTTAAAGAAGTTTTTTTCATTTCAATCATTTCAATTATGACATAGTAAATCTCAATAACATAAATCAGTTACAGAGCAATTCAACTAATAAAATAATGCAAATTCGAGCTTGGGTAGACAGACATACGGGCAGATGGACAGACAAACGGAATTCACAAACACTTTTGAACTATGTTGGAAAGTGTGAAAAATGAATAATAGTTTAACCCTCTATCTACCGACGGTACTTATAAGTACCATTAAAATAACTTATTATAAAATTCTTTTAATACGTTAGTTAACTGTAATACTATTTAGAATGAGTTACACATACATTACTTTATCTTATTCCAAAAGCATTATTGGTTACACTAAAGAAAAATATTTTTAAAAGGATGATTTTTTTGCCTTTGCATCTTTTCCTCTTTCTTGGCGTTGAAGGATGAGAATGGGGATTATTCAATTCTGAAATATTTCTTTATGTATATTGTAAGAACATCATATTTGTACATTTTATAATTCTACAAAATACTAAGAAAATAATTTAAAATAAAAGATTTGAATGGGATTATAAAAACTGCACAAAACCCCTGTAAATTCAAATTTAATTAATCTTCTAAATCTTTCTTCTAAATCTTTCTAAATCTAAATCTAGGTCTAAATCTTTCTAAATCTAAATTCTTCTAAATCTTTCTTCTAAAACTTTCTTTAATTAATCTTCTAACCTTCTAAATCTTTCAATCCTTCTAAAATCCTTCAAATATTTATTTATTATGTAAATCTTTTAATATAGTTTACACAATTTGCGTAAAATACTTTAGAATGTAAAATTTCATGAATTCATAATGCGGTAGATAAAGGGTTAAAATTTCCCTTTTAGAAACTTATATCAGTAGACCAAAACATACTTGAATATTTTTGTACAACCCTGTATTTTACGTATTATCTTTATACGCACGCTCCTATTTAATTAAAATTTCATTAAGACTAAAATAAATAGTATCAGTAGTCAGTATTATTTGTCAGTATAAAACACGCTACTGAAATCACACGTCCAGAGATTATCATCCATATACGGCCATGTATCCAATTCTTTGCGTGATCCTGTCCCCATAGAAATTTTAGTCTGCAGAAAATTTTCAGCAATCTTGCTTTGTAAGCTGCAAAGTTGTAGCAAATTCAGCGTAACAAGACTGAAGCAAGATAATGCAAACGCCGAAGTCACCACACATTGAACTTGCAGTTAACTTGATGAGCAAGTTAATCTTTTGCTCTACGAAATTTATTGCAAATTAACGGCAAACAATTAGAAAATTTATTTTTTTTCATAAATAAAGTATTGAAAATTCTTTACATTGAACAATAAATAAATATATACAGTTAATTTTTTTTTTTTTTTTGCCGGAAATAGCCTTTTTTATAACAAAAAATAAAACAATACGTAATTACAGAATTTTCTCCTTAAATTTGTTGGCCATAGCACTTGTAATTAATTAACCAATCAAGCAAACTTAAATTTATTTTATTTTTACTTATATCATTTCTTTTGTGATAACATTTATTTATTTTATTTGTAGCATTTTATTTCGAGATATAGAATTTATTTAGTTTGTTTGTAATAATTTTTATTATAGCTTATTGTTTGTATAGTTAAAAAAAATTGTGATATCCTCTCGGTTATTTGATAATTTAAATTTTCTGACACGCCCTTTGCTCCGTGAATGTCGTACAATCGGGGATCTACTGTACTAAATAAAAGTAGCTATTGAATGAAAATTTTTTCAAGTACGTTTTTTACCAAAACAGGATATATACTTTCAGTAAATAGTAGTTGTTTATGGTTAGTCTATTGTCCATTCGAGAAGATCACAATAAAACAATTTAAATGACCTTTATATAGATGCTTTGTTGCCATATTCCAACGGATATATTTTATTTTTGCGATTCTCGGTTATCGGTTAAAATAATTTCTAAATAATTCAAGCATACATATTAAACAAAGAGCTATTGAACAAATTTTATTTTCAAGAAGATTTTATTGTAATCGAATATTTTGCTTTCATTAAACGTTAGTTGTTTTTGATCAGACCATTTTCTATTTGAAACCATTAAAATACTCTTTATGTGACCTTTAATTGTTTTCATGACAAACATTAACAATGCGCCTGCCAATTTCCGCGCAACATAATGTCACTTATGACAGAAGTTATGTTCACTGGACTGGCCTTAAAAATACAGATAGCGTGCTAAGTATTCCTAAGATTACATCATCAATTACTACATTAATGCAAATGTGCACACATAACATTGTCCCCGTCATTGTACAGGAACTGAAAGCTTTAATTGTTCAGAATCTGATTTCTTCTCTGATTCAGAATCTGACATTCTCTGTTGATAAAATTTTGAATTTCTACACTATTAAAATTCAATCGTAGGTATGTATATATGTGACGCTATCTCCTCCGGTCCCCGAAACGGAGAAATGTTGCGTTGTTTTGAATTGAAGGGAAAAAAATCTAGGGATCCCGAGTTGCCCATTCGTCAGTCTGTCCGTCCGTCTGTCCGCATATAACAACTCAGAATCCATCCAACCGAATCGTTTGAAACTTAAAATGTATAATTATTAGACAATTTTGTCGAGTCATTTCAAATTTTAAGAAAATCGAATGTATAGTTAAATTACAGGCGCAATCAAAAGGATTCCGATACATTACGGTCAATGTGGAAAAAAGTTTCAAGTGCATTTTATTGGTCTTACACTCTTTCGAACATAATAAAGTTGATATGCATTTAAGACGTATATACTATGATATACATTCTGTACAATCTGTGGTGCAAATAATAGTTCTTATTGATTTACAGGGCTACACAAAAGTATTCCATTGCATAATTATATATTGAGACATTGTTTGGTATGCATTTTAATAGTATTGAAATGTTTAATATTTTATGAAATTGATATACGTTGCACAGGATTACACCAAGTTATAGTTATCGTTAAGTCTGTCCGTCCGTCTGTCTGTCTGTCCACACATAATATAGCAAAAATAACGCAACCAAATCGTTTGAGATTTTAAATATATAATTGTTGCATAAATTTGTCAAGATGAAAATTGGATGTATAGTTTAATAATAAGGACAATTAAAAGTATTCCATCACATTACGGTCAATAGGAAAAAATAATTTCAACTACATTTTAATAATGGTACATTCTTTCGAATATAACAGAATTGATATTTCGTGTTCTTCAAGTTTTCTTTAGATAAACCGACCAGCGTAGCGGCGAAAACCGCTAGTTTTTTTTTTTTTTTTTTTTTTTTTTTTTTTTTTTTAATTTATGAGCAATCCAACAAAGATGTCGTTTGTTTCATGAATTATTGAATTTTGAAGCCAGAAAGTCTTTTATAGAACATCCTATAGGACAAAACTTATTTTCTTCTTGGATAGAAAAATAAAAGTCTACATTCCATCTAACTTCAAAGCAAAATGCATCTTAGTTTAGCAGTTAGCTGTTTCGCGTACACGAAAATAAGTATTTGTATTTATTTATCTGATAATCTGGCTCGATAGAGGAAAAATTATGCTTTTTTCATTCTTTCCTCACTTCCGTTTTAAGACAGACGGAAACTTGTAAGGGCGATTTTAAGATAGCGGGAAAATTCGTGAGGGGAGGACAAAAGGTTCAAGCAAAATAAAATTCTCGTCTGATTTGGATTATATTTATAACCACGTTAAAACGTGTTGAATGCTTTAAGAATAACAATATTTTTATGCGTAAGGGCTATATTTTGTTTTATGTGAAGTATATTTAGGACACTTGAGTGTTTTCATGGATGCGATTTGCATTTAAACTATATGAATATATTATGGGAGAATTTATTTGGAATTAAGAAGATTTATAACCTTCTTGTTTAATTTTTAACCGAATTCCAGCAAAGGTTATGCTACTGATTTGCATGTACATTTTGTTTTATCTACCACATGGAAGCGTGACTTTTGTATAACTCCACAAATTCTGATTTTCATAATTATTTTCTTGTCGTAAATGGCTCGTTCTAGTAATTGCCTCATTTCAGTTTCAAAAAATTAAAAAAAAAAATGTTTATCTTTCTTTCTTTTTTCCTGTCTTTTATTTTTCGACTTTACAGGCTGCGATAATACATAAACCCAGTAAAAAGCAATATCGTAAACTCGACAAAAAGAAAAAAAAATCGGCTATCTAATGATATTTAATGATATGACTTCATTCGTTTGTAATATTAATATGGATGCTTAAAATTAAACATACTTTATAATAGCTTCGATCATGTTTTATTAGAAATCATTCCTTTCTAGTTTTTTAAAAATAGTAAGCATTTTAATGCCAATTGTTATGGGAAATTGGAAACAAAAAGATATAGTAATCTATTATTTTCTAACTTTTTTTTCTTTACTTTTTTCAGTTCTTCAGTTTTTACCATTGCACAATTTCATTAAAAACTACAAAATAATAATGATAAGTATAATAACAAAAAAGAAAAATGAGATACTGTCTTCAAATAATAAATTAAAAGTAATTTTTTCTTGTAATTAAAAATATTTTTTCCCCTATACAAAGATGAAAAAATTGAAAATGTGCGATGCTTAGAAATTTAAAATATTATAGCAAAAATTAATAGTATTTAATCATACTAGCAGGGTTCCTACCGCTGTTCGCCATTGATCCAAATCGCGACAAAATGCTTCATTAGGCGAATAAATAAACAATCAGATTCGCCAAATTGCAAGCTCTCAGTTTCTACTCTTTTTTTTTTTTTTTTTTTTTTTTTTTTTTTTTTTTTTTGTGTAATTACAGTTGAGATTCTTATACACGTTACTGTACGATTAATGTCGCTTTTCATCTTTTGTCGTACGTGTAATTTACATTATTATTTACAGAGATACTGGCTCAACAAAAAATCAATCTAGTAACAGCCAAAGACACAGAAAAGTTTATACGATAACTATTTCTCTATTGTCAGTTTATTACTATGTATACGCCGCCGGTAAAAATTACAATCCAAATTATTCGCATAAATCACCAAATCGAGAAAAGTCTTGCTGAAATGCGGTGTTGAATTTGCCATTTACCGTACTGCAAAGTATCATTAGCCAATCTTCATTTTTTTTTCTATTGCTTATAGTCAAAACCTCGTAGCAATTTACTGCTAAAAGAATGTTTCAAACATTTAGATATTTAGGATGCATTTAGAATGTACTTATTTTTTAAAGCTTTTGTAGTATATTGTAGAATTTCTGTTTTGTAAGCAATGACAAAAAATTATGGTATTTTAGAATACATTGAAAAAAAAAAATGATACAATAAGGGGTTAAAGGTAGATTTTTCAGCGTTTCACACTAAATCTGTTTTGATAACATATATATTTTTTCATTTGGATAGTGTTTTATATTTCTTATTCGCCAAATTTCTAATGTTGCTCAAAACCCAGCGAGAACCCTGCGTACAAGTATATTTTTGCTTCATTTTATCATTACAGAATTATCATTAAAATTTACAAAATAAATATATAAATAATAACTAAAAAATGAGATACAGTCTTCAAATAAATACCTTATTTCCGTATGCGAAAGCGAAAAAATTGAAAGTGTGTGATGCTTAGAAGTTTAAAATATCGTAGAATAGGTTATGAGTATTTAACCATACAAAGTATATATTTGCTTCGTTTTAAGGATTGCTTTTGCAGAGTTATTTTTTTAGCGATGACGCTTTAAATGTTGGCTGAAAAAAATGACTTATCGGGCGTTAAAATAATAATAAAAATCTGCAAACTTGATTAAAAATTCCTTCAGTTTTTCTCAAAATTTCCTGAAAATTTTTCTCTTTGCTAAAAACCCTTTTTGTTCCATTTAAATGCCAGTTCGCACAAATTAGCGGATCTCTGGGGAAGCGATCTGCATTGGCCGGGTCTTGGTCCGAAGCCCGGTTTTGAGTTTAAAATAATTTCTTTTTTTTCAGGTGAATTTGCCCAAAACTGTTTCCATGACATTCAGAAGCAAAACGCAAATATCAGAGCATTTATGAATGTTAATTTAGATTATTCTTTTGCGTACGGAAAGAAATTACAATTCAGAGAAAGTCTGAAAAGCATTCGTATTCGAAGCAAGTTTTTGCCAGCAATTGCTTTACTATAGGTAAAAAGAAAAAATCCTCTATCACACTTTCCATTCTTTTTCTTTCTTTTCTTTTCTTTTTTTTTTTCTTTTAAAAACTCGGATTACATTTCCGGGATGGGTGTGGGGCATGACGGAAGAAGGCCTGCGGGATTAAATCTTCCTCACATCTAGGGAAAAATACATACATCCATGCATAAAATGATTTTTATCTTAAAAATCTAAAAATAAAATTAATCATTGTAAGTTCTTAAAGAAAAAGTTCCGCTGTGCTTTCGGATGAAGGTATTAAAATAAAATTTGTGCCCTTTACTTTGAAAACGTGCTTGAAGTGTGTCCCTTTTTTTAAAAATAATTATTACCCTGATGACATTTTCTTTTAATTTATATCAACCACTTTAATTTCATTAACTCATCAACTTCTTTATCTCTTTCTAAGAAATAAATAAATAAGTGAATAAATAAAAGAGAATAAAGAAAAACAAAAAAGAAATGAAAGGAATTTTACAGAGTTTTAGGGAATTATTTGCTCGTACTAGCCAGAAAGCTCTTTTAAGTTAGATCAATATAGTCAGTTTGTATTCCAAATTTATTGAAATTTGTTTGTGTAGTATTAAATACTAGGTATTTTCAGTCTGATCTCTCTCTAAATGTTTATATATTTCTCACATGTATACTTCTTTCATCACAACTGAGAGTTGATGTGGTTTTTCCTATCCCTGATCATTGGCTATCTGGCCATTCAACCAGTGATGCAGTCGTAAAAATAGTAAAGGATATACGCTCTAAGCAGTGGGTATGCCCTAGAGTATGTATACTACAGCTTTCTTGAGAAATAGAGGGCATACGACGTTCCTTTAAAATATCTAGAAAGTAAACGGCGTATACCCCCGTATACCCTCCATTACATCCCTGCATTCAACAGTTCTTTGATATTGTATGAGCGTTTAAAAAGCTCATTGTTAATCTCGAACTTCTTCCTTAAAAAATGACAAAGTTATCTCAACTGGAAAATAATTTCTATGGTTATTGGCACGAAAAATTTGCCGTAAAAAATTAAGACGACATCTAATAAATTAAAAAGTAAGACGTATTTAAATTAAAATTTTGATTTTATTTAATAAAATATTTTTTTTTTTTTTGTATTATACTGTTTCTACGATGTGCAGTTTCCTGTTTTAATATATATTACTTTAATTTAATTTAGAACAAAAGAAAAAAATGCACATTATTCTTTTTGGGCATATTGAAAGTGAGCGAAATAACTTTTATTTTTAAAATATTATGGAGTAAGTTCCTACTATACTGAATGTGTTAGTTAATGAATTTTAAAATTTCAAGAGCTAATATGTTGCGATACCGACCTGATCCCAGAAATGCGCTGTTTTGCAAGCACATCAGATAAACAAAAAAAAAAAAAAAAAAAAAAAAAAAAAAATGAATATTTTGATTGTTTATCTGACGCATAAATTCATTAAATAGTTCAGCTTATCCAACGCATATCTATTTAAAAAAACAATCATATTTTAAAATAACAAAGGCAATGTTATATAAAACATGAAGTGTCGTCTTTGAACATGAACATTTTCTGTCAAACTTAGACAGTCATTTTAAATTGTTGTAGAAAAAAAGAAGAAAAAACATATACACATGTACACAAGTACCGTCAATTGGGGCTACTTTGGTTCTTGCGGAGTTACTTTGGTACTTTATATAATAAAAAAGTTTATTCTTTTTCAAATAAAGTAAGTGTCAAAACATTACTTTTAGCACCTCGTAACTCATGTGTGATCGTAGTTATTTCTTTAACTTTTTATTTTAACAGGAAATGCTTACCTATTAATAAAGCTAACATGAAACCTAATTTTCGGGGTTACTTTGTGCCAGGCCTGGATTTTACGAAGTAGCCCCAGTTTCTTAGAAATGCCATGTTAAAAAGATATTTGTTTATCGAGTCTGCAATGTCAATTCGTTAGCTGGTCCTATTGCTAGAGGTTTCAACAGTTGAACTTATGAAATGTATTCAATTTATATAAAGCTTTGTGAATGAGCTAAAGAAGCCCCAAGCAGGGGCTATTTTGTTTCAAAACTGTAAAGATGATTAAAATAAATAAATAAATAAATAATTGCCATTTTAAAATCATGTTTACTTCTTTGTTTCATGTTAATTGTTTACAACTCAATTCCGACGTTGAAAAATCATATATAAGATTTTTTAAATAATGGAAATGTTAGTGAAACCATGTCAAAGTGGACCAAAGTATTTAAAAGTTGACGGTATTTAAAAGAAACAAGGGAAAAAAAATTATGATTCAGCCATAAATGATAGACTTTATTCCAACACTTCCCAAATATTGTATCGAATCTTTATATTTAATCAAGTACTTATATGCATATATAATCAATTTAGGAAGCGCTTAACGCAGTTGATTTAAAAATTTAGTGCTAATAGTCGATAAAATATTAAAAATTTTGAACGGACCTGTATATGACCTATAGATTTGTATATATACTACTTGGTTTGCTAAAATTTAATTCAGCTGTAAAATGCATAACACATTTTTATTTACACTATTTACCTTCTATAATAAGTAAATTGACTCCTACCCCCCCCCCCCCCCTCTATGCAGTTCTGTATATGATCTATATATGCGCGGTACTTATAAGTGCACCATTAAAATTTAATCCAGTTAGGAAATGCATAACGGAACTAAAATACATTTCCAGAGACTATTATTCATAGACGATAAAGTATCCAGTTTTTAGCATAGACTTGCATATAAATTTATTTATATTCTTCAAATATATCTTATTATATTAAATGTAGCTAACAAGGAAGGTCTCCATACGGGCATACTCCGAAGAATCTGAAAAAATTACAGAATGTTCTTCTCATGAGGATAGATACGTTTATAAAAAAAAATTCGGCGGAACCTCCCTTCCCTGTCCGTAAAAAAAATAATAAAAATTTCGTTATTTGGCGATTTATAATCGGTTGGCGATGAAAAGCAAATTCAAAAAATGATTTCATGCCAAATGCATTTTAAAGGAAAAAAGTTTCATGTTCAACGTGTTTAGATAAATTAAATATCTTTTCTTTTGTCAGCTGTAGTTTGTTTTAAGTATAATTTCGTTATAATAATATTTATATGTATTTATATTCGAATTTAACCATCAAAATTTGAGATTAAAAAAGAAATTCAAATTTAAATTAATTAAAATTGCTTCAAGTTCAAAGTCCAGTTGAGCATTGTCAATTCGATTTTGTTGCTATGGAAACCTGGCTTTTATTTTTGAATACGCTTAAATGTATGAAAGTAATTTTATTGGATAAGATTTTTTTATATATGAAAATATTTTTTTCAGAGGTAAATTAAATAACTACACCAACAAATAATATATATATATATATATATATATATATATGCAATTTAATATATATATATATATGTATATAATATATTAAACTCGCTCATTGTTTATGTTTAAATTCATTTACACGGATTCTAAAAATCCAAAAGGTTTCAGTTGCATTAAAATCGTTTGCATTTGGCGGAAAAATGTGCTACTCACCAAATCGTTTGACACTTTCGTCTTTTCATGCCAAATATTCGAAAGTATTTTATTTTCTATTAAAAGTATTATTTTTACATGTTTTCTAATGTAATTCCGCCGCTAATTTTCACTGATCCTTTATTACACACATGAGTAGTATAATTAGTATTTTTTTCAAAAAAAATCTGAGTATGCCCAGTATGGAGACCTTCCTTGTAAGATAGAAGATGTTTAGCACAAATAAAAATCACCTCTATATGCAATTCACACTCATAGACAACAATGCTTTCGAGTATTTTTTGCATTTACATTATAATCCGGGAATTTGTACGGAAATACACAAAAAAGAAGTCGCCCTGTGTGATGTGATGTTATATGCTACAGCCAAGTTAAAATAAAAATTCGAAATAAAGCAGATGCTTGTTTAATATTCTGTTTAAAGTTTTTTTGGTTTAAAAAGATAATATGCATTAAATGCTATAACATTAATCTGATTTCATGAAGGAATCGATAAAAAAAAAAAAAAAAAAAAAAAAAGAAAAAGATTTTGTATACGTTGTAAACAAAAGCATTTCTTTTTGCTCTGAATTTATTGAGGTACCTTTTCATATTTAAAAAATTAAGCTGTAAATCATATTCGTTATATGAACAGCAAAAGAGATTACACCAGATTATATCACTACCTGAACCAATGTTAATTTGCATGCCATCTATATACGATCAGTAAAGAGAAAAAAGGAAAGGGGGAAATAACTTCCAAGATCAACTAGATACCGGTATTTGTTTTAGAAATAACTTGTTCCAATGTTCTCTTATCGGGATGTATTTTGGAACAATTTCTCTACATAAATAAGCACTATAACTTCTTATGATAATCTTCCATCCTTGCTTTCTGGGTTTATCTCATCAGGAAGTAGACAAAGAAACGGTAAAAAACCGGCCTCTTCTCAGCGAAGGATCGGCCAAATGATCGGTCATCGCTTGAGGTCAACTCGTCAGAATATTCAACAGCGATCTGTGTACGATTATGCCGCTTAAATATGACAAAAGAAACAGATCTATTGTCACAGGCAATGATTCCCACCTCTAACCTTTTCATCTTGTTGCCTGGAAAAAAAAAAGGAAAAAGTACACCGTTGCATAGCAAGTGTTTCTTCTTGACTAATTCATTTTTGAAATCAATAAAAATTTCTTAAAACTACAGAAAAAAACTGAGAAAGCAACAGTAGATGACAGTTAATTTATTGTTCTGTTCAAAGTTAAAACAAAGCATGGTATATGCTTATAAGCAGAAATAGATTAACAACTTACTAAACACTAATACTTCGAGCAGGGCCCGATTGAAATTGCGCGGGACCCAAGGCCCAACATCTTTTCGGTGGCTCTCGCATTGAAACAGTTGCTGTATTTTTTTAGGAAGGGCATGTGAGAGGAGGACATTATTAGATATGATACAGTTACTAATACTGCAATTAGTCAAAATATTTTTTGGTTTTTGAGAAAATAATTGAGTCAACTGCAATATTAAAACTTCTTTTTCTAGATCATTTTACTCAATTTGGGGCCTCCAGCTGCAGTGGGCCCAAGGCTATGGCCTAGTTGGCCTGTGCGGTAATCAGGCCCTGACTTTGAGGGATCCTGTTGATTCTATATATCCCTGTTAAACTTCTTTAAAATTTTCAGAATTATCTCCAGAGTATATCTTTAGAATTATCTTGCCTAGTGTCTGTCGTTCAGGTTTGTGTTAAGGGGCTACTTCAGTCAAATGGAAAGACCCGTTCACTAATCCTAATCCTATGGAAGAAATTTATACAGATATCTCGGTTGCATTTCAATATTTTTAAATGATTTTTTGCCTTTGGATACCTGAGATCGATCTGTATGCATGCCGTTAGTTACTTTTTTCATTTTGTTTACAGTTATTTTTTACGAGGAAGCTTTCATTTTTGGAACCGGTTTGGAAAGCGAAAGCAACCCCATAAAAAATATCTGCAACCAAAATCGAAAAACTAAAAAACGCCCTCCATTCAGATCAATCTCAGTTATCCAATGCAAAAAGAATCATCTAAAAATATTAAAATGCAATCGAGATATCTTTAAAATTTTCTCCCATAGGATTAGCATTAGCGAAAGGGTCTTTTCATTTGAGTGAAGTAGCCTCTTAAGTGTTTGTCATATGGAAATGTCTCATTATCATTGGAATCTGTGAAACCGTAATATTAAATGTTTAGAGAAAGTTATTGTGATTTGCATAAATAGAAATAAACATTAGAGCAAAATTATTGATCCTTTCTTAAAAGATAATGCCATTTTTTCGGTATAAATATCAACTTTTGTGGTAAGTTAACATTTTAAATGGTCATATTTTCTCCTATCAAAAATATTTCTATATATCACATATCTATTAAAATATTTACTACACTTTTTCATTACAGGCAGTACATAAAATAATTATTCATATTAAAAACTAGCAAAAGCATGCTTTCTTTGGATTCGCGAAGCATTATTTCATGAGATAAATATTTGAAATAACATTATTTTTTATATTATTTTTGCATCTTTTTTAATCAAAAAAGTTATCTTATGTTTTGGCGCATTTAAATTTTAGAAATGTAAATTCAGCCAAATAACTAAGAATTTCCTCGGAATTTTTCATTTATGATATAAAACTTGTATAAATAAAAAAATATTCGATGCAAAATTTTACGAAATATTTTTTTAATTTTTAACTAAAAGTTTTAAAGATGTTTTTACATTTTCCAATAGCCTCTGGTGTTTTCTCAAATGATTTGAAATAGGTATGTTTTCAATCTTTGTAATTCACATCAAATAATCTTTGATAGCAATCTTAGAATAATACATTCGAAGAAGTTTATTTCTTCAAATTCCCCCCTCCCCTTCTTTTAAGCTTTTGAAATCTGCTCTTGTTGATACTAAGAACTATTAACTGTACTTTTTTCATTCTAATTTCTTCTTTTTTTTCTGCATACCAGTATAAGAAAAATTTTTGATATTGTAGAATCTCTCGTAAGGAAATTTGGCGCAGATGTCATATAAGCACCATATTTGCACGTTTTTTCACCACGCAAATTTGACATTGCACATTTGTGCCAAGGAAAAGATTCGTTTAATAAGTTTATAATAATTGTTAGGGAAACAAAATGGGAAAAATTAAAGATTTCAGCAAAAATGCGCTGATTAAATTATACAATTGCATGCATTCAATATGGCTATTAATATTAATGTTTACGATTTATTGTAAAAATTATATTTACTCTCTTGTTACAGTACTTACGTATTAACGCCACCACAACAGAAGTTGCGCTAATAAAGAGCAATCTTGTTGTTCGCACGCGCACGCAGTTAACGTTTGGATTCCTTGTTGCCTTGTTGTTTGCTGATTTTTGACGCCATTTTTTTGTGCTACGAAAATGCGTATATGAGATTTTCCAAAAAGAGACTGTTTTGAATCCATGTTAAACTCTATATCAACCCATTTTCCACCGGAATCAGATTGACTACTTTGTTTTTCAATAAAGTGTTTTATTTTGTGATTTGTCGCAAAAATTTTAAGTGTAGATTGGCGGTACATAAAAACTGCCAAATCTGTAGCTGCGGTGGCGTTAATACGTAAAGTACCCTTGTTACTTACTAAGTTTATTATTTATAACTGTTTATTTATTAATTTTTTTATTAAATTTATGTTTATTTACTGATATTTTTTATTTTGATTCTTTAAATTATTTTTATTATATACTACATCAATAATTATTTATATCAAACTATCATTTATTTATTTTTGTTTCCTTTTTTTTTAAATTCTAGAATCTCATTTTTTCACGTTATTTTATTTTTAATCAAGTGCTGTTATTGCATGCAATTTATAACTTTCCTTCTATAGTAAAAAAAAACTAGCCTTAAAAGGAATGACTCCTGGAGTGATGCTGATGTGGAAGATTTCCGGAACTAACGAATCCGGGTTGTCCACTCCTTCCATGAGTCGAATAGACCAATCAGGAAAGGGCTCCGTCTATGCGTCGCCGTATGGGTTACCATAAAGAGAGGAAAGGTTACCATCGCCAAGTTTGTCGCCAACTTGGCGATATATCGCCAAATTTGGCGACCAAAATTAGTTGTCAAAAGTGACGCCAACTTGGCGATAACAGTAATATTTCGCCAAATTTTCAATTTCTTTACAACACCAGTCGTTTGATACATCATTTGAGAGGTTTGCAACTGCTTATTCATATAATGGATGTCTTGTGTGTTATCCCTCATTCTGCTCCCCAGGGGGGACACATTTTTAATTTCTTTACAACACCAGTCGTGTTACACAAAATTTGAAAGGTCTGCAACTGCTTATTCATATTATGGATGTCTTGTGTGTCACCCCCACACTCTGCTCTCCCCAGGGGGGGGGTCACATTTTTAATTTCTTTACACCATCAGTTGTGTGACACATCATTTGAAAGGTCTGCAACTGTTCATTCATTTTATGGGTGTCTTGTGTGTCACCCCCACTCTGCACCCCTGGGGGGCACATTTTTAATTTCTTTACAACACCAGTCGTGTGACATATCATTTGAGAGGTCTGCAGCTGCTTATTCATATTATGGATGTCTTTTGTGTTGCCTCCCACTCTGCCCCCCAGGGGGGCACATTTTTAATTTCTTTACAACACCAGTCGTGTGACACATCATTTGGAAGGTCTGCAACTGCTTATTCATACCATGGGGTATTGGCGAGCGCAGCAATCAGGGGTACCCAATAATTTGGAATCGCGAAGCGATTACGCGGGGGGTTGGCGAGCATAGCGAGCAGGGGGGCGGGGCCCCCCTAGTATTTAAAAAAAAAAAAATCGCCAAATTGGCGGGGTGAGAAACACGTGCAAATGTGGTGCGTATATGACATCTGTGCACCTTTAATGCGATAAACAGTAATAATTGGATGATTTTGGGCAATCAATTGCTCTTCAACGAAAATTAAATTCTTCAATAATTCCAGTTGTGGACCTGGATCCATATTATTAGCTACGGAAAAAATATTTAGTTCATTATTTACAATATATTCATGGCAAGTCTCGCTAGATCTGTCAGATTAAATATGCATGTCAAACCAACGACGATGGCAAATTTTTTCAAAAATATAATTCTAAATTTTTTTGGGCAGTTTCGAAATTTAAAACATATTTCCTAGCACATGCGTTATCTGTCAGAAGAGGTTCGTCACATCGTCATTTTTTATGCTGATTTCTAGCCTCTATTTTTGAAGCTAAATCATGTTCGCGTTCGTTCCGGCCAGTAAGTGTTTTTAGTACTACTCTGTTATCCCGTCGACCAATTTCGCCAAATTATACAAATCGCCAAACTAATAGCCAAATTATACTTATTGACATAATTTTATTTTAAATAGCGAAAAAACAAATAATTAGTGGAATATTAACAAAAGTACAAATAAAAAGTCGAAATAAAAATCCCTTAATGATATTTTAAACACGTGAATCGTATTTAATGTCATTGAATGTGACATTCACGATCATCCATTATTGGCATTTAATCTTAAAATTTGGCGATAATTTTTGTGTCGACGAGATAACCTAGTAGTACCGTGTTTTTTTTTTTTTTTTTTTTTTTTTTTTTTTTTCTCTCTCAGCATTTTTAAATTACTAATACATTCCAGAAATTATTTATAAACGTAGTTAATATATTTAATTTGGTTCAGTCTTCAATCTTTCAATTCGAATAACACCCAAATATAAGAATTAATTTTACTTGTTTACGGATCTTTTGTTGCCACTTTACCAAAGTAAATACCTAAATAAATAAATTGTAATATAATTCTTTTAAAATCCGCAAGCACAAATTGCGTAAATAATTTTGGCGGAATAAGAAAATTTATTTAATATATTAATCATGATTCTATCTATAATTACTAACCCCATGGTTTATTTTCCTTCTTAAAATAAAAAGATAAGAGTTCAAATTTTTATTTGCAAATGATTTTGGCGGAATAACGAAAATATATTTTATTTAATTAATTAATCATGATTCTATCTATAATTACTAACCCAGGGGTCGCAGCATGTCTAAAATTTTCGTACTTTTTTACCAGTATTCTAAATCAAAAATCTTTCTCTCAGATTCCTTTAAAATTTACAATGAAATTCTACAATAAATATTATCGTTTTAAAATTCTGGTAGGAAACAGCGAAAATTTTAGGGTCGATGCGACCCCTGCTAACCCCATGGTTTGTTTTCCTTCTGAAAATAAAAAGATACGGGTTCAATTTTTCATTTGCAAAAATGCGCCCATAATAGAAAAACATGTAGAATAAATTAATTATTAAAATAATATTTTTTAAAGGTTTTTCTGTAAAAAAATAACATTGTGCAAATCTGCAAATCATAATTTATTCTCATGTTTAATTTCAAGTCAAATTACTGAATAGATTTTTTATAAAGCGTACGACAAAATGTAATTTTGAGTGGACTAGTAGAGGATTCGCTTCGCTCATCCTAATAAAAATAAATTCAAAATCCATGCTCACTCGAGGGCTGTCAGTTATACTTGTGTCACTCAAACACTGAAAAAAAAAAATGATTTTACAATACAATACAGGCAGGTGAGGCGCCAATTTACAATTGTAAAATTAACAGCGATAAACTGTAAAATTAGCAGTAAATAAATTGGTAACGCAGTAGTTAATAATAATAGTAGTTATAAGTTAGTTAAGCAGTAATATGCTGTTTAATTCATTTATACGATGGTATATTATTATTTATTTTACAGCATAATACTGGCGCCCAGCTGCCAGCATTATACTGTAGAAACATCAACTTTTTTTTTGCAATGTACTTGCATCAATTACCATGTAGTTATGTTTTACGGTTCAGATACACGCGTCAAGCACATCTGTACAACAATTTTTAGGTATTTTGTATTAAATTTTAATGTTATAAGAATGATGTTGTCTTTTTTTAGGGAGTTAGTGTAGCACTAAATAGCTAGTTTCCAAAAATTAAGGCTTTTGAATACAAAACCGCACAAGACAATTGCAATTAGTAGAAAGTATACTATTGCAACATTGAGAGGAAAAGTATGGAAAATATTATACATAAATATTAATATACACATTGGCTAAAAAAGAAATTTAAAATAAAAGAACCTTTTTTTCATAATATGGTATCATGTAGACAGAGAACATCACATAGTTTCCAAAAAACAGGAAAATGCTGTCTTTATTGAATTATGTGATATCTTCTGACTACGATGTACACTGTTCGCCATCTTTAGATGCTCAATATAAAATTTTTGAAGCATTTCGACCCTTTCCTGTTATAGCCCGAATCGCGTCTTTAACCGTTTTGGGTCTGTTTTTTTTTCTTTTTTTTTTTTTTTTTTTTTTTTTTTTTTTTTTTTTTTTTTTTTTTTTTTTCAAATTTTAGAAAAAATTACTTTCGCGTTAATAACATTAACCTTAGCTATCCAAATAGATTAATTAGTTAGAACAGAAGTAAAATTTTTTCCATTTTTCATTTTGGATGAAAAAAGTCCGGGTCAGGATTCGAACCAGGGATGTATTGGCTGAAGCCGCCAATGCTCTACCAACTGAGCTATCCCGGATACGAACACTGGAGGACTATTTCACCCAATCGTGAAAAAATCGTGTTTAAAATTAATCTAAGATTAATTAGTATTTAAAGAATATTTCACTGTCGGAAAGATAACGAATGTTGTTGTGTTGCGTACTTTTAAATCCATATTCATATAGAAATAGGCTAAAGAAGAATATTTTTGAGATGTTTAGAAAATATTGTATTACAATAAGATTTAACTTATAATACAACTTCTTAATCCTTTTTTGCGCTTTATTACACGTGATTCTTTCAGGAAAGTAACTTTTATTTTAAATTTGAAGAGTAAAATGTATGTTTAAAATAAAAGAATCGCAAACGGCGCAAAGAGAATTAAGCAAATCTCTATAAATAAAAGGAATTCTGAGGATAATTAATTGAATAATTGAATAATTATTTGAGGCACAGGGGAAAGCAAATCTTGGCAATGCGCCAACTCGGTCCAGAGGAAGCAAATCTTGGCAATGCGCCAACTCGTAAAAGGAATAAAGCAGAAGAAATATAAAACAGATAATGTATTTATCACAAAAAATCGTCTGCTAAGAAAATCTTTTTTCATTTTAAACTTCTATAAATAAAAGGACAGATAGGCTCTCAAACAGTGAATCGTCGAATATAATTGAAGAACAAATGGAAGAACAAATGGAAGAACAAATGGAAGAACAAATGGAAGAACAGATGGAAGAACAGAAAGAAGAACAGATGGAAGAACAAATGGAAGACCTCTTCATTAACAATAAAAAAAGATATGCAAACGAAACCCCAGAACACCGAGAAGAAATTGTGGGGTTGTAGAACTGGCATTCAGATAGTCTTCGGGCTACTGAGGGCGGGCAACCGTCTAGTAATAATAATAATTATTATTACTAAATGCCTAAACACAAATAAAGTCATATAGTAAATACAAATACATAGGCATATACTAACATTACTACAACAAGGTACAACCCGTCAAATTTTGACGAAAGAAGATGTTTAAGAAGGAATTGTTTCATTAACTTATAATAAACCTACAAAATTAGTTATAGTAAAAAATGCATTTTATATTGGTAACGTCTAACTCTTAAACAAACGATATTTATCGTCAAATTAACAAAATACTATTTCTATAAAACGCAGTTGTAGAAATTGTTAAAATTAAACTTTAATCGTATATGTAAGGAGTAAAAAATAATAAAGATATGTTTGTTTGATAAAAGGCTATTTAATTTTCTACTGACTTTGTCACCTAGCAACCAAGATATACCTAATTATTTCAAAATGTAAAAAGTTTTCTGTGCAAACGATTTTTTGTGATAAATACATTATCTGTTTTATTTCTTCAGCTTTTACCTAAGCTGTGTGAAACAATATTCTTTTTGTTTTTGAGTTTGATTAGAATGTTTTTTAATGAGATATGTGAAAAAATGTTACGGTTTTTATTGGAGTTGTGTTTTGTGAAATTATTAATGTTCGAAAGAGCCTGAGTTGAGTTTACTCATGAGAATAAACTGTTTAAAACAAGAGATGAATGTTTAATTTTGAGTTGAGTAAAATATTAATAAAATAAACTTTCGAATAAATTGAAATCTTCATATGGTCCGTCTTATACGGAGAAAAATCAGCGAGTTGTTATTCTACGTCAATGATTGAAGGATAACTGGTGAATATTTTGTGCTGTTTTGCTATTTCTTCGATGTTAGAACTCATCTTTTAAAGAGCCAAGAGGGGTAAGTGCACCCATTTAATTTTTATTCATTAAAAATGAGTATGAAAGAATTAAAAGCAAAAAAGAAAATTTTCAAAACAAACTTGACAAAATTAGAAGAAAAATTATCGAATACTGAGCTAGAATTAAATGAATTAATTCTCATAAAGGAGAAACGGAATAAATTAGAGAAAAACTTTTCTGAGTTATTTGAGTCTATTTATAAGATAAGTAAAGAAGATGAAATTGAGGATTTTATTAAGGAAAACGAAGAAATTAATGAAATTTTAGAAATAATGGAATTTGAACTTACAAAAAAGTTATCAAAAATAAAAGTGCAAACTGTTAATTAAGAAAGCGCCACAAAGGCTGATAATAACATTAAATTGCCAAAGTTAACTCTTCCTGTATTTACGGGTAATTTGCATGAGTGGCTTTCTTTCAAAGATATATTTAAGGCTACTGTACATGAAAATTCTAATTTGTCAGGGGCAATGAAATTACAATATTTGAAGTCTTCATTTGAGAGGAGATGCCTTTCGTATAATTCAATCTATTTCAATCGTGGATTCTAATTATGAAGTTGCATGGTCGCTTTTGGAAGAACGGTTTTCAAATTCGAGAGAACAAGTTTACGCGCATTTAAAACGTTTTTTAAATATTCCTGTTATTCAGAATGAGTCCCCAGCAGCATTATTAAATCTAATAGATATAACAAATGAATGTATTAGGTCGTTAGAGATTTTAGAACAAAAAGTTGAGGGGTTTTCTACTACTATGTTTGCTTATATTTTGGCTCAAAAATTAGATGTAAATACAAAAATGTGGTGGGAAAGACATCTTAAGCGGGATAATTTACCGAGTTTAACTGAATTGCTAGAATTCTTGAGAGACCACGCGCGTACACTAAGTGCGTCCAAACAAGTAAATACAAAGCGAAATTTTCAAAACGAAAGCCAAACAAAGCATAGCTTTTCAAAGGTAACATCCATGGTTGCGAGTTTAAATGAGAAAAATATGCGCAAATGTGTTGTATGTAACCAGGAAAATCACAGTGTTTTTAAATGTCCCAAATTTCAAAAATTTAATGTACAGGAAAGAGTAGATTTTGTGAAAAAAAACAATATGTGCTTTAACTTTCTTTCAGAATTCCACTGCGTCAAAAAATGTAACTCAACATTCTCGTGTTCAAAATGCCATAAACGCCACAATATACTTCTTTGTTTTGATAGGCATGAGAGAAATTCCAATGCGGTGGGAAACACAAAAAATTATAGTGATAAGGAAGTGCCAAATGCATTGTCGACGAATGAAAGTAAACCAACATTAAATGTTGACGCCATACCATTTGAGTTAAATAACCAAATTCAAAATTTCACTGGTACTTCAAATGTGAGATCGAATAATGTTAAAACAGTTCTTCTTTCCACTGCTATTGTTTATATGAGAGATAAATTCGGAAATAAAGTTCCGGTGCTTGCTTTATTGGACAATGGTTCAATGAGCAATTTTTTAACATTGCAGTTAGTTGAAAGATTAGGAATTCGAAAAGAAAAAAGTAATATTTCGGTATCGTGTTTAAGTGGATCCTCTGTAGCGGTAAAAAATAAAACTACTGCCTTGATCAGTAATAATTCGGGAGATTATAGTCGGGAGTTAGATTTCCTTATCATACCAAAGATTTCGCAAATTATGCCCTCGAAATATAATATTTCAGAGCTAGGAATTCCAGAGTCTATTATTCTTGCCGATCCTGAATTTAATAGACCAGGGAAAATAGATCTTTTGCTAGGAGCTGAAGTATTTCTAGAATTGATAAAGGTGGGTCGTATGAAGCTACCAAATTCTAAATTAATACTGCAAAATACGGTGTTCGGTTGCATAGTAAGTGGGAGTGTTTACGATTGTAACGATCATGAACAAATACATTGTGGGTTAATTACTGAAACAGATTTAAATTTCGAAATGAAAAAATTTTGGGAAATTGAAAGAGTAGAAGAAAGTACACCATTGAGAAATACAGAAGAATTAGCATGCGACACCCACTTTATAAACACACATCAGTGAGATATAACGGGCAAATTCATAGTACAAATGCCGTTGAAAAAAGATCCTAGTTCTTTGGGAGAATCAAAGCAATTTGCGGAAAATAGATTAAATTCACTTTGGAATAGGCTAGTCAAAAATCCAAATCTTTTAGAGTTATATTGCGCATTTATGGCAGAGTATAGAGAGTTAAGCAATATGGAGGAAGTAGAGAAAACAGATGAGCCAATACATGCGAATTATCTACCTCATCATGCTGTTTATCGCCCAGATAAAAGTTCTACAAAATTGAGAGTTGTCTTTAATGGTTCACATGCAACTTCATCAGGAGAATCCCTAAATTCCATACAGCTGAATGGAGGTGTCATTCAAGATGATTTGTTTAGCATAATACTTAGATTTCGTACACACCGCTATGCATTTACAGCAGATGTAAAAATGATGTATCGCATGATACTTATCGATAAAAGTCAACGTGATTTACAGCGCATAGTTTGGAAAGATTCTGTAAATGGTGAGATGAAATATTACAGACTATGTACAGTCACATATGGCACAACTGGGAACAAAATGGGAAGTATTTTTTGGTAATGATAATAGAATAAGAGTTGTAAATATAAAAACCCCAAATGGAATATATAAAAGAGCAGTATCCAAAATTGCTGTATTACCTCTTGAAAAGTAATTCAGTTTTTATAAGAAAGTGTACACTATTGTAAAATTTCTTTATTTATTATGTATTATGTAAAATTGTTTAAATATTTGCTTAAATTTAACTTAACTGTGACTCATTTCTATTGTATTTAATTGTATTGTTCTTTATATTTTTTACAATGGTTGTAATTGCAGTGTTTTAGTTTGAAACCCCCCTCAGAGGTTTCAAGAGGGGCGGTATGTTTGATAAAAGGCTATTTAATTTTCTACTGACTTTGTCACCTAGCAACCAAGATATACCTAATTATTTCAAAATGTAAAAAGTTTTCTGTGCAAACGATTTTTTGTGATAAATACATTATCTGTTTAATTTCTTCAGCTTTTACCTAAGCTGTGTGAAACAATATTCTTTTTGTTTTTGAGTTTGATTAGAATGTTTTTTAATGAGATATGTGAAAAAATGTTACGGTTTTTATTGGAGTTGTGTTTTGTGAAATTATTAATGTTCGAAAGAACCTGAGTTGAGTTTACTCATGAGAATAAACTGTTTAAAACAAGAGATGAGTGTTTAATTTTGAGTTGAGTAAAATATTAATAAAATAAACTTTCGAATAAATTGAAATCTTCAATGTTATTACGATAAATTTATCAATTAAGGTTCTTATGCTAGTATTCCAAAATGATCAAAAGCAAAATTTATTCAACTTTGACTCAATCATAGAATTTTTTTTCCCGTGAAATCTAAATCCGGCATCATTTTCACCATATTAAAGTTTACAAATGTACATTTCACATTTGTATTCACGTTTCAAAATAATTGACATTTTAATTTGATAATTTTGATTCAAAACTTGAAGTTTCGATGCTATTAGCTGAAATAGATATTAAACGATATAGAATAGATATGAATAGATATTAATAGATATTATGTTGATATTCTTTTACGTGTAAATCAAATTTTGTAAATGAAGTCAAAATTCACCGTGTTTTATCACCGTGTTTATTTCTATTTTTTCCCTTTTAATGAGAAAATGGTAACATAAAAATACAGCACTCAATTTTTTCCCTTTTTTCCTTCGCTTCAAATAGAAATGGAGTACTCATGTTGCCACGATTAGAAAAGAGGTATTAAAAGCTACAAAAAAATTAATATTTCAAAAACAAATTAAGATACAGCTTTCAAACAAATTTCATTTGAAAGTACATTTTTTTCCTACACGATGGTATAAAAATTGAAAATGTGTGACATTAAGAAGTTTAAAATCTTTTAGTAGCAAAAATTGCAATACCGAAATTCATTTAAAATTTGAAAGTGTTGCCATGCGCAAAATGACGTAATGCGTTACGCTCAGATATGTTTGGCCTAATATAATAGAGATAGATAGTAGCAAAAAATAGTAAATAATAGCAAAAGTATTTCTTAAAACAAAATAATACACTATTAAAAGACATGTACTATTAATAGTACACCAGACCCGAAAGGGTTAGAATAGTTGGGAGTCGGATACATTCTGTCTGACACTTCCTGAAAACGCATCGCACTTACACCAGTGGATTTAGATTTGAGGGCCATGGGAAATTATGTAAGCAGTGGCTATGTGCACTCTCTCAACAATCCAGAGACAGCTGGTGTAGGATGAAGGGATAATGTTGTCCTCCCTCAAGATAAATTCAAACGTCATAATCTATATATATATATATATATTACGCTAACGTACATGGCACAAAAATCCCGATTTTTTGTTAATTGTTTAATGGCAACATCCAATTGAAACACATCTCATGGGTTACTGTGCAAAAGTCCTTTGGTAAGATTTAGGCTGTGGTAAATTGAATCTATTTATGTTTTGTTCCTTCGCTGTAATTATGGAGCTTCAGAATATCATTATTTTTATTTCTGTTCTTTTTACTTAGAAATTATAAATAAAAGTTATGAATTTTAATCATTTCAGTTTCAAATTAAAATTATGCATTATAAATGCAATGAGTGAAAGGATTATATTATTACTTTTTATTAAATAATTAATGAAACTGGTACAATATTTGGCGATTTATTATTTGCGTCGGACTAGCATAAAAATACTGCGTTCTTGACTTATCAGCACAGATGTCTTATATGCACCACATTGGACCGTTATCTTCTGACGCCAATTTGGCGAAAACTTCGTTCTCAAATACCAGTTACATACATATTTTTAACTAATTTCTATTATTTTAAAAAGGAAATAATAATTAAAAAAAACTTTAGTTAATAATTATAGAATAAAACAATTTATATCATTTTAAAAAAGAAAATAAAAGCAAACAAACAGTTTATTCATGAATAAATAACAATAGCCGAATTACCATGTGAGGCACATATAAATGTCCTTTTGTTGCAATCGCGCCAATGTGGTTCGTATATGACATCTGTATCTATTTCTCTAGCAAAATCTTCTAATTTGGCAAAAAATTGAGCAGTTAAAATAAATTATGAATAAAGGCAGTATGATTTAATGCCTAGTATACATTCAAGGGAGACCAAACTGGTCGCCAAGGGCGGCTAGTATTCTTAAAATGATGTATGTGAAGAAGAACAATTTCGGTGCAATAAAGATCACCAATGTCTCAATCCCCTCATAAAATGTGGATCTCAAATATGAGTATCAAACAGTAGTATATCTTAGCAAAAGAGATTGTCCTAACTTTTAAATCTATGTATTTCTATAATATTGCACTGAATGAAATATTATGATAATATTGCACTAAATTTTAGGGCTCCCAAATGGTCCGGGAACTGAACACAGATATTATTTAATAGAAAATTTCATGATTAATTTCTAAAGGTTTTGCGCTAAAATCATTTCCCGAAGCTGGTTTCTATGCAATTTGCAAGAAAAATCTAAAAAAAAAAAAAAAAAAAAAAAAAAAAAAAAAAAAATTGCAAGATAATATTGATGTTTAGTTGGTGGACCATTTGCGAGCCCTGAATATAGGATAATATTGCACTGACGTTTTTTCTAAGAAAAAAAATTCAGTTGCGCCTAATTTTCAAATGGAAAAGTCCTTGTGTGGGTCCGATTTTATAATAAATATGTACATATGCTATGCAGGGAGTAAACGTAATTTGCTACGAAGCCCATGCCGTATCTACACAAAAACTCGCAATTTCTGTTCACGTCTCTGGACCGTTGCAGCCGTATCATATTGTTCAAATCGATTATTAAACTTTATACTCAATAGTTTTGATTGAAATGTTGAGTGGCTGACGCACTCTTGCTTTTGATTTTATCTGAAAGCATTTATTATATGCAATGATGCTTATGCATATACATAAGTATTAATTGAGCATTTTGGTAATTTTCTGATTGGTTCTAGGAGTATAGATATGGAAATAAAGTAGATATTATAAAAGTACATAGTTGTTCCAATCATAATATTCTTATTATATTTCCCCTTCTTTTCGACATCAACGGCTTCGACTTAAAACTTGCTTTTACAGTTATATAAATTATAGTTATATAAATTATAGAATTTATATTTACAGTTATATATATTATTAAATGTAATTTTTTTTTTAAACTGTATCGCAAATTTACTAATTTTTATGGTTTTAAAAGATTTTTTTTTTCTAATCTTCATCGCCCGCAAAATGAATATTAAAGATAAATCCATATGCAGTGAAGTAAATATAAATAGTTCAGTGTGTGATTCCAGCTGATATTCAGTAGCGAAGTTAAAACTTGATCAATAAAATAATAGAAATAAAATATTGGGTTGTTCTGAAAGTCCTTTCCGTTTGGGAAAATGAATTCGTACCAGAAATTTTTTTCCATTAATATCTAAGTATTAGATATCAGAAACAATATCTAATAATTAAATAACAGAATTTTCCGGTACGAACTGATTTTCTCAAACGGAAAGGACTTTCCGAACAACCCAATACAAATCTAGCAGATATGTAATCGAAAACGCGCTTAAGCAACTGAAATGATCAGAAATACAAAAGGCTGCTGTAAGTGGCGAAGTCTTTGATGATCTCTTCAGTTATTCATACGAAAAGATCGCTTTTAATAAATTTAAATTTTTTGTGTGCGTTAAAACAACTACAAATGAATTCAATTTTATTAAAAATAATAGTGAGTTTCCACATGTTTATGGAGTCTAAAAATACACAATTGATGTAACTTTTCAAATAAAACTACATTTTGGTTTAAAAAAAAAGGGTTTTTTTGTAACCACAGAGGTCCAGATTATAATCTGGACCTCTGGACCTAGATAACATAGTATATTTAATGTAAGGCTGTTCTCAACTGCTCTGCTCAATAAGCTCGTAACTTTTGACACATTTACAAATTCATTTTTTAATACAAAGATATAAAATTGGAAAGCCTGACTATGGAAGTGATTTGGAATGGAACTGAATTTTTCATTTTTCGATCAATAAATTACTTATTAGTAATAAGAATTTTTGATCATGTGACAAAGACGTTTTCCTCCCTCCGTTTACTGTTTTTTCTTCTTTTGCGCGGAAATTCGGTTCAAAATGCCCATTTGGACACTATTATCTGAAAAATCTGTTGTGTTTGCCTCCCCCCCTACCCCCCAAAAAAAAGAGAAAATAATTGCGATTAGATAATTTTTAACAACAATACCTGTTAGTTTCATGCATTTCTAAAAAAACAAATTAAACTTACGCCATGAAGTTACACTTTTTGATTTACAGACAGCCTTAAAAAGTACATTTTTACTGGTTAAAAAATCTCTAAAAGTATGCAATTAAAATCTCATCAAAGCCATTTAAACATCGTCCTTATTTTTAATTTTTTTTCGCCCAATTAACTGAAGAATTTAAATCATCTCATGGAGATTTAATATTACCAGCTCAAGTGAGAAAACAAGATAGCCGAACAAGGACGATAACACCGAGAACCATTTCTGAAGGATTTTCTTTGATTCGTTTATCACTTTCTTGTTGTTTAATTAGAAGATATCGGATTCAAAGCAGAACGGAGAAGATGATGATGTTGGTATGTATTATTTTAAATATATTTAAGCTGTTTTAATCAAACTGATAGAGAAAGAATGAAACTAAATCAAATTTAAATTAGTTATTATAGTAATTCTCTGAGTTTATTAGATCCTTATTCGCGTCATTGTCGAAAGCGTTTGACTTTTATCACTCGCAGAGCCTTCCTGCTTAGAATAAATTAATCCGTTTTTGGATGACATTTTGAAAATCAGATAAAAATATTTCGTAGAATTTCAAAAGAGATTAAGTATTCTTTTAAACACGAATATTTCGCTTTTGAAGATGAAGCAGGAAAAGGTTTTATTGATAAGGTTTATTATGCATATTTATTTTCTAATTAGAATATCTCGTCTTAATTTTCGACTATTCTTTTAAAGCAATTTATTACGCTTTTGTGTACTATCGGTAAACGTTTAAAAGTTCAGTAAAGATTTCTTTTTGTGTAAGTTTATTACCTCAATAATAATGCCAATACTAATAGTAATAACAATAATAAAAAGAATTCTTTATACAGCTCATATTCAAAATATTAGAATAATTACTTTTTTTACAAATTGAAAATATCGTTTGTTAATTTAAGGGGGCTCAGGGGTTCATCGATACTGATAAACATGGAAACAGAGCTCTTGTTTCGAGTCCATATAAAAACAGAAGTATTCAATGTAATTAATTTAGACTTTCTAATATTTTAAAGGTATGTTTGTAATATTATAAAATTATAAAATGAAGTATTTCAATGTAATGTAATAAGAAATATAGCAAAGTTTAAATAACACAATTTTCGAAAAAAAAAATTATGTGTTATATCACCAACACCAAGATATCTTAACGTTGAATTGACATTAGAACCTAATTTTTGCTTTAAAATGATCCGGAAACTTTACTCTATAGAATGAATTAAGGATATAACTATCACTCAAAAACAACATTATTCAAAAAACTCTCAAATTTGAAAATTTAAAAAACTCCTAAAAAATACAACTTTTTTTTCATTCAAAATACTCAAAATATTAAACTATCTAAACTATATTAATTCATTCTATAGATAATAATGTTATACGCATGAAAAAAAAAAAAAGCAATGTTATCAGATAGTTTTTTTTTAACCTTGGTGTTAGTCGTCAAAAATCAAGTTTTGAGAAAACGCGACTTAAACTTGAAATTATGTGGGTGCGGCTTTGAAAGTGTTGATACATAAATGCTTATAACTCCGAAAAAAAAAATTCAAATATTTTTATGCGGTTTTTTGCATTGAGTTCAGATTTAATTGAATAAAAAAACTAGATCATAAAAAAATCTATTTTTTGAAAAGTTTTCAACCCCTGAGCCCCCTTAATGTCTATTAATGCAAATATGCAAATGATTTTTATTTTTTATTTTTTATTAAGAGCTTATTGTTGATTAAACTTATTTATTATCTTAAAATAAATATCATTTTTGAAAAGATTAGATAGTTGCTCTTTTCAACATCTTAGCCTTATTTCATAAAAAGCATCTAGAATAAGTAACAATATTAGGCATTATATCCCGCGTTCCCCTGGTATAGTGGTTACGGAGCTGGCGTAGAAAAGGAGAGTACACTGGTTCGATTCCATCCAAAAGTAAATGTTGTTTCCTTACTGTTTGAATTAAATCGATGTATTGAAATTCCTTAAGGTGAGTGTTTCTCGTTGAGAAGTAATGTGAGTTTATTTTTTTTCCGTCTTTGAGACAAAGATTTTAAATATAAAAATGTGAAAAAATACGGAAAACTTTTGTTAAAAAACGGAATATTTCTTGGAAGTTACGGAAAAAATTTTCCGTTAAAAAACGGAATAGTACTGGCATCTAGATTACCAGTACTATTTCCGTTTTTTAACGGAAACGGAAATTTTTTTACAGTGTAGTACAGTTTTACAGTTTTAACTGAGTTAATCACCGTTGCATTCCTATGAAATAATACAGATAATTAAAAGTTACCTAATTTATGAAATTGTTGAAACATAGTATACTAAAACTAAATATCGACAAAAAAAATTAGATTTCGCGTGTTTTTTTTTTTTTTTTTTTTTTTTTTGCCAAAAATCTGGATTTTGCTGAAAATTTGTTTTAAGTGAAAATACAGCTGAAAATTCGACTGAGCCGAAACTTTCCACATTCCAAAAATCTCGTTTCTTCCTTTAGGAATTTTTCACATTATTCATTGATTTGCACTTTATCGGCTCAAATAAAACACTATTTATTTATTGCTATGAACTTCACTGTTCATAATTATCTGTCATTACTGACTCAAGACGTGATTGCCAATTATAAAGGACGCAATGCATGTGGGACTAAACTTAGAAGATGCACTTTAAAAATTACCGACTTAATAGAAAATAGAAAAGTAATAGAAAATTTTTAGTTTGAAATCACAGACTACAGACACTACTCTTTGAAAAAGTTCTAGTATAACAGATGATCATTTATAAAAATAAATCTAAAAAATAAATCTAAATATACATAACTAAAACATCTTTTAATTAGATGAAATTCATCCTCATCTCCACCATGGATAAAGGCCAATGGCGCTAACTTTTGAAAAATATTGGATTGGCTCAAAAATATTGGGTTGGCTCAAAAATAGCTTCGTAAAATTGTACGACCAATTTATTTTTCTTTGAAGGATGAGAAATGGTGAAAGATGAGAATTTTAAATCATCATGTTCTAACAAAGTTGCATAAATATTTTAATAAATTAAATTCTCATGCGTTTTTCCTTATTAATATTTCTTGTAATATCATCATGTCATGAACATGACTACAAATTGAAATAGCAGAATGCTAAACATAATCATTTCAATAATTTGAGATTTATGGGTGTCAGGTGGCGAATTAAAACGCATGGTCATTAACTTAAAAAAAAAAAAAAAAAAAAAAAAAAAAACTGTGTTCTACTGAGAAATATAATGATGAAATAACTAAATAGAACAATGAAAATTGGGCATGCTAGGATTAAAAATTATTGTGTGGGCTCGGGCCCCATGGGCCCATACAAGTTGGCGCCTCTGATAAAGGCTGTAAAACTGTTCCGGGTTCAGTCCATCTCTTTAGTGGCCTTCCACTATCTCTGTTTCCCTTTGGATGGTAATTCAAAGTTTCTTATTTGATATTCTATCAGAACTCCTCCTTTCTAAATGGTCCTTCCGTTTCCTTCTGTAATTTTGTTTTTTATTCAATATTGGCATAACCTTAAGTTCTTTTCTGATGTAATCATTCCTTTATTTATCTATTATTGAATATCCTCTTTCACTCTTCTCAAAAATTTCATCTCTGAGGATTGCATCTGCCAGTCGTCATTTTTTGTAAATGTTCACGTTACACTTCCATATAGTAAAGTACGTACAGTAGACTCCCTCAGTTCCGCAACTGTCTAAAATCCGCACGTAATTTACGGATATAAACCATGAAACATTCAGTTCAGATATAGGTAAAAAAATTGACTTTTTTAGTTTTATATGAATTCCATACATATTTTAATTTGTAATTTTTGTTAATATTACAGAATTCGTGTTTATTTCATGGAGGAAGAATTTTTTTTTTTTTTGAAAAAAATTCGAGGTTTTGCTGATATTATTGGTAATTATAATCTTTATACCAAATATATTTATGTAGTAATTAAAGGGTTTTATAAATTTATAATGAGCTTGTGTGGAAGTCGGATGATTCGAAGAACAGAATGATGTAAAACTGCCTTTTAAATGCCTACTTGCTTTTTAAATGCTTATTAAAAGCTTTTTAAATTAATTCACTGCTCTTAATTATCAGTCATGCCTTCCTCAAGACGTGAATGGAAATTATGAAGAATATAGGACTAAACTTTGAAAACGTTTCTAATGTACACATTAAAAATTAGTAGTAATAAAATATTTTTAGTTAGAAACCACAGAAGTGTTTCGAATCTCTTTGAAAAAGTTCTCGTAGAACAGAGGATCATTTACAAAAATTAATCTAAAATTAAATAAATGTACGCATAGCTAAAAAATCTTTTAGTTAGATGAAATTCATATAGTTAGGAAATCATTCTGTGTCGTGGATGAATTAATTACATTTTAATTTATATGAAAAGAAAAAGCTTTGGTTAGACGCACAGAGAACTAAATTGAGCCATACGTATAATTTATTACAGTCAAACCCCGTTATAGCGAACCCGGTATATAACGAACTCATGGATATAACGAATAAAAATTTTGGTCCCGTCGTTTTCCTATTTTATTTAATGTTAATTTATCCTTTTATAGCGAACCTGTGAAATCTTAAGACTTGTTTATAACGAACATTTTTTTTTCCAGTCGACCAAGATTTTTTTTAAAAACTTTTCTTCAATTTTTAAAACAGGACACTAACTTCATTAGAAAATGTATGCCGGCTAATGAAACATGGTGCAAATTAGCGATAAATCTTTTTATTAAAGGGTAGAAATAACTGCATTTTTTCTCTTTTATGGTTGCCATTCTGCAGGTGTGACCACGTCCACCCGTCAGTCATTTTCTATAGCGCCTATCACAGCTGTTTAGTAATGCAATTAAAACTGACGTATTTAACTAAGGTATTTAAGAATAGTTCGAGATATCGCAGCATTGAAAAAAAAAAAAAAAAAACGCCTTCTTTAAAGAAGCAATAATCGGACCTTAAATTATAATCTCTGGAGTTCAGAAGATGATAAAAAAAAGAAAAAGAAAATTCAAATAATTTCAAAGTAAACAATAAACAACAAAAATAAAATGAAAATGAGGCAATTTTTAAAAACCCCAATAATAACGGGTGCTGGCAATTCTAAGCCTAGACAAAGTATAAATTACACTTTATACAGCTGTATAATAGTTTTAGTGTATAGTCGGGAACATTCTCTTAAATTGTTCTGCACATTTATCCGAACCTTTGCTTATCCCTACTAGAGTCGGTCCGGATTTGTTCGGATAATCGATGCTGTAGAGTATTTGCTATTTGTCTTCATTTTCAGTTAATTTATTCAGTATTGTGTCAGTTTAATGTAATCGATTTTAGGCAATTTAGTTCACTAATGATCATATTTAATGGATTTTACGCTTTAATCATATACACATGTTGCGAACTCTAACATTTTTTAGCGGTTCGGATATAGCCAACAAAAACTTCGGTCCCTTGAAGTTTATTATAACGGAGTTCGACTGTAATAATTATGTAGGTTTGTGATAAACAGGTATAATAAAAAAAAATATTTATATATGCATTAATTACAAAAAAAAAAAAAAAAAATTAAAAAATTCTTGGTGTTTTTATTTATAACTAAAAATAAGAAGATAAACGAGATTAGTTTTCATTTTCATCTATATCGATTCTTCCTTAAAATCTTCTTTAAGAAACATTTTTGTTTTAGGTAGATTTCCCCAAGTATACTTATGAAACAGGGCGAATAATGCATTTAATCGCAAATACGAAAAATAAAGTACGACGTCACAATCAGTGCAAGGAAAAACTACTTTATTTGACGCATCAAAGGCAGTATTTGCAAATTATAAAGGCAGTTGTAAGGCCAGTTCGTAAGGCATTTCAATAACATTCGCCGTGCATCAAATACATGTCGCAACATTCATGAACGGAATACATGATAACTATACGAAGAATACCGGTAGCTACAAGATTCAGTTACAAGTTCAACGGCTCGCGCATGAATGATGTGGTATGCGCAGCAAACGTTTTGAACGTTATCGTCTAGAAAGACATGAAAATAGTGGTGTTGATGTGTCCAATATGCAGGGTTCTCACAGGCTTTTGACAAAGATTAGCAATTTGGAGAATAAGAAATAAAAAACAGTCACCAAATGAAGAGAAATATTAGCAAAATATATTCGGCGTGAAACACTGAAATATCTACGCAGTGGCGTAGCTAGCAGGGGGCGGAAGGGGCGGCCCGCCCCGAGTGTCACCTTCTAAGGTGTGACACCCAATCTTTACTTGCAAATGCATACACATAATCTTATAAGATTTTGTAAAAGAAATTCTGGGATAAAATGAAATTTCTAGCGATGACGCATCAGAGTTAATTTCCTTTTTTTTTGAGAATGTGAAAAATACAGAATGGGGTGTATAAATGACATATGCACCAGGGTAAAAAAAAAAAAAAGTGAATAACAAAAAAAACCAAACTATAAAAGTTTTTTTTTTTTTTTTTTTTCCACATATACACACTGGATTGACATAGGACTATGGGATAAGTGATGAGCCGTTCATGTGGATTTTTTAATGCAAGAGGACATAAGGTAAATCCGGAATGATATAGTCATCTATACTAATATTATAAAGAGGAAAGATTTGATTGTTTGTTTGTTTCAATTGAACAGGATCCGAAACTACTCGACGGATTTGAAAAATTCTTTCACCTTTGGAAAGCTACATTATTTCCGGTGAACATAGGCTATATTATATTTTCAAAAAAATTAGGGGTCCTTACTAAAATGCCAATAATGTAACCAAAGGTGTAGAAAATGACCTTAAAAATTCTTATATCGCATGCGCTGCGAAGACTATTGATTACAATCTATATACATAAAACAAAGTCGTGTTAGTTTCACAATTTACTCAAGAACGGATGGATCGATTTTTATGAAATTTTGTATGGAGGTATCTGACACCTTAGATTAAGATATAGGCTACTTTTTACCCGACTACCTAAAAGGAGGGTAATGTTTTAGTAGGTGAATTTAATGGGATGAAATGGTAGTAACAATTTGCGGTGTCAGTAGTGGCACGGAACTGGACGACTTGCTCAACCCGAAGCAAAGCGAGGGCGGGCCGCTAGTTTGTTATAATAACGTAGATTTGTGATTGAAAACAATTTGACAGTGGGGGAAGGGGAGGTGACATCATGGTGGTTGGAGGGGGGTGACACCATTTACATCCGCCCCGGGTGTCACCCATCGTAGTTACGCCACTGTATTACTGTCTACGTTTAACTCCTTATCGTATCCGTTTTCTTTTCTTGTTTCTTTTTTTTTTTCTTTTTTTTCAATGTTGTAAAATAACATAATTTTTTGAAATGGCTTAGAAAAAAAAATTCAACTATACGCTACTGAAACTATTAAAAATAAGTACATTCTTAATGTCTACTAAATGTGTAAATGTTTAAAACATTCTTTTAATTTGCTATGAGATTTCGATTATAGCCAATAGAAAAAATTGATGATTGGCCATTGATACATACAACTAATAAAGAGTACGGTAAGTAGCAAATTCAACGCCGCATTTCAGCAAAACTTTTCTCGGTTTGGTGATTGATGCGAGTAACTTTGTTTGTGATTTTACCGGCGCATAAATATTTGATAACCTAACAACAGAAAAATACTTATCGTACAATTCTTTCTTATCTTTGGCTGTTGCTGAACTGAAGTTTGTGTTGAGTCAATATTTTTATAAATAGTGATGTAAATTGTGCAGTGCGATTGAAATTGAAAAGCGACATTAATCGAACAGAAACTTTGATAAGATTCTTAACAGTAACTACACAAAAAAGTGCATGAATTGAACACTCGCAATTTGGTGAGTCTGATTATTCAATTACTCGCCAAATGAATTTTTTTGTCGCAATGGCGAGCGGTAGCAAAAGCCCTGCAACACGGTGTTTTTCTTTGCATCGGCTATGGCGTCATACTTTGTTTTTCGTATTTTGTTCGTAAATTTTGGATCGCACAGGTTCTTTGGGCGTTTTTATGTACACCTAAGAAAGAATCTGGCTGAGCAGAGTTTGGGTATCATTTTTGGGACACTCTATATAGTACATTAGTAGAGTAAAATAAGATTAAAAAATATTTATTGATATCGACACAGTATGTTTTATAAACCTATAAAAAGTTAGAGCAAAATAATATAAAAGATTTACTTCAATATCGTTACAAAGAATTTTATAAATTTATAATGAACTTGTGTGAAAATAGAACGAAATTTTATTCGAAGAACAAAATGATATAAAACTACTTCTTCGATACCTGTACAAGGTATTTTAAAAGCTTATAATAAATTTGGTATGGATAACATAGAGCATAGAGAAATGCAAAATGTGGCTTCGGAATGTAAAAATTGTATCCATTTTTAAAATACATAATAAATTTAAATGTAAGCGCCTTGTAAACTTGTTAAACTTTTAAAAATTCTGTCTTTCACAAAAATATTAAATTAGTTAATCATTAGTTAATTGAGTTGCATTAACTAATTTTGAATTTGCTATACGTTAAGTCTATTTTGGAATGAATTAGAAATAAGTTTATTCTAGTAAACTTTTGCCTATCATAAAAAAAACGCTATGGTACAAAATGAAATAATTTTCCAGTTTAATTTAAATAATTAATTTTTAATTTTATAAAACAGTTCATTAATAGTATATTTATTAAAAATAAGCTTTAGTAATTATAGTTTTTCTTTTAATTTAATAACTTTAGATTTCCTTGAAGGCTTTAATTGTTTTATATTATTCCCCTCCCCTCTTTTTCGTCGAACGAATAAAATGTTTCTTTTTAATAAATGTTATCATTTTTCGGCCTCAATTTGAAATTAAAATCAATTTAATGTTTACACACTTTGAACAAAAATGTTATTTGAAATTACTTTAACATTGCTCAGAAACTAAAGTATTTACTTTAAAGTATTGAAAAGTATTGTATATATTAAAGTATTAAAGTATTAAAATATTGTATATATTTAATTACTTGCTCTAAAGTATTTACTTTAGATACCTCATTATTATGCCTACATTCGATACATTGTATGTGAATTGAAATTTTCATTCCAGAAAAGACGTACATCCCTGATATTCAATCGCTGTTTAACAGACTAAGTAGAATTCCTCAATTTTCTGGCGTAAAAATTTTAACGCCTTGAGTCCTTTACAAGCATGAACAATTTTTATTTTGTTGTTTTCTCTTAACTTTAAAACTTTATGCATTTTTGAAGATTTTAATTGTTTTATGTTATTCTTTTCCCCTCTTTTTCGTTGAACGAATAAAATGCTTCTTTTTAATAAGTGTTATCATTTTTCGGCCTCAATTTCAAATTAAAATCAGTTTAATGTTTTCACACTTTGAACAAAAATGTTATTTGAAATTACCTTAACATTGCTCAGAAACAAATACTTTAGATACCTCATTATTATGCCTACATTCCTGACTTACACTGTTATGTTAATTGAAATTTTCATTCCAGGAAAAACGTACATTCCTGACATTCAATCGCTGTTTAATAGATTAATTAGAATTTTTTCAGTATTTTGGCGCAAACATTTTAACGCCTTGAGTGTTTCACAAGCATAAATAATTTTTATTCCATTAATGTCTGACGAAAATAATTAGTATTAACAAGCGTGACTTTTTTAAATATTCTCTTTTTTTTCCTCGAATAATGCTGAAAAGTATTTTAGTAACGCGTTACCTGTTTTAATAAGATAAATTAACCCGGCGTTTAAAAGGCGATTAGAATGAAGATATTTTTTAATTTCTTCATTAACTTTCACTCTCTCATTTTTGGTGGGGCAAAGCCGTTCAATGTGGGACCCTTTGACGGACTTTTTTACGGACTTCTTTGACTGACTCCCTTTGAATGTTTCGTGTTATTAACTTTTATAGAGGGTCACGGTAAATGAATCATTCACTTTCAAAACCCGATTTATTCAAACATATTATTCTTACAAATATGAATTATGATTAAGAATTACAAATATGAATATGAAAATTACAAATACAAAATTTCTTACAAATAAAAATTTCTCGTAGGTTTAGTAAAGTGCTTTCCTGCTCCCAGTTCTCCATGTTTTCATACTTTTGATTGTTGGACAAATACAATGATAAATCTGCGTGCAAATCAGTAATGGTTCATTTTTGGCTTATGCACCACTTCACTTCCGTCAGACATGGATCGTTAGATTCCACTATTTCTACTTTTCCATAAAAAAGGGGTTTTTTCCTTGTGCTCGATACCTTAGATTTTTGTGCTGTCGGCTCTTGGACTAGTACCATGTTCAAATAATAGTATAATCCAGATGATGACGTAGTGAATACTAATAATGAAGCTACTGATATTTAATTTTACCATTGCATTTTTTTTTTTCTGTTTATCAGAGAAATATTTTAACTACTCATCTAGCTGTAAATCCTCTTAAAGCTATTTTGTGAAATACAAAAAAGAAAAAAAACCATGGTTGCCGATTATTTTTCGTGCATTTTTTATTTTCTAACTTTTGTACTCTTCTTTGATGTATTTTGCTTTTGCATATTTCTTTTATAATTTCTCTTAATTTTTAAGTATATAGAATTATAGATACTATATTTTGTAATACATTTCATTTATACTTGCAGATAAGTTTTAAAAAATGATAGTCTTACAAGCAGGGGTATAAGGCGCAAGCTGAATTTTTGCACACATGTGGTGAATACCATTGCCGCACTCCTGTAAGCATGATTTGCTTTAAATAGCCTTTTATAATCCACGTAAAGAGGTGTTCAAAATTAGAGATTTTAGCGGCTAATTATCACTTTTAAGCACAAATATCCTTTAAAGTTCATTCATTGTTCTACAAAAGGTACGATTTCAAGTATATTATGCATATTATTCAAACAATAGTCAAACATAGATGACAATCTACTCATGCTAATGCCACATGAGCAGACAAAAATACATAATATCTAGTAAAAACACAATGACCTGACAAAAATATACAATATCTAGTAAAAATACGATGACCTGTTTCAAGTGGAAATAGTATACTCTATTTCAACAATTTATTCAAATTTTACAGTAATTTGAGTATTTTAAAGGTGACCATAGGCGATACTATATTTGCAATTCTGATTCATGTTTTTTTTTTATTGTTTTTGGTTCAAATGTAAAATAACAAATGATAATTTTCAAGAAAGAAAAAACATTGCCTGTCTTCATCTGAATATTATGATGAAATTTTGTTGTAATCCGATCTGACAGATCTACAGGAATGGCATCTGATATAACTTTCGAAAACAAAAAAGGACTCGAAAACAAAAATAGTAATGTGAAATGCTTCCCGCAGTTATGCGAAAACATCCGTAAATATTAGAGATGAAGTTTTTATGAAACTGTTCTTGAAAATTAATTACTAATTACTAATATAACGATAAAAAATATAAATATGCATGTAAATACATTTTTTGTTTGTTTGTTTATACAGCCACTTTTAAAATTAGAGTTCAAACTTGGATTTTTTTTTCTTGAGTTGTATTTATGCACTGGGTGTTTAAAGAATTGGAGCAAAAAGTTCGAATACAAAAAAAAAAAAAAAAAAAAAAAAAAAAGAAAAGAAAAAAGAAAAAAAGAAAAACCCTACCAACGGTAGAAATATAATAATTTGCATATTTATTATATTCGTTGTGGTTTAGGATTTTGCAACAAGCGTAAAATCCTGATCAAAATTTTTGAAGTTTTAAATTTCTCGATGTGTCTGAATAGTAATCTTACGTAAATCTAAGCAGATCTATAATGAGCATATTGATTCAAAACGAAGATCTACGAAAAATAAGCAGAAAATGTAGCGACAAAAGTTTTGTTCATTCACTGCATAAATAGTAGAATATAAATTCAGTATGCAATGGAATAATTATGAATTTATGCACATTTAGATGCATTTTGTCATTTCAGCAATATATTTTTTTTTATGTAGAAATTCCCAAAATATAATGAAACATTCTTCAAGCGTCCCTGCTTCACAAAAGTATAATCGATTTAACATATGTCTTAATAAAATGTAGTAAAAGCAAAAGTTAAAAAAAATAAAGTATTTTTTTTTTATCTTTTTTCTTTTTTTATTTGAGTGTTTTAATATTTTAAAAATTCATAGTTATGATTTTGTTACTTTTGAAAATTTTAAGAATGAATTTGAATAATACTGGAAACTAAATGAACTGCGTTACTTTGCGATCCATTTTATAAAAGACGATATGGGATCTAAATGATATTTCGAGATATTTTAAACCATTGGCTAATACAAAAACTGTAAAATAAGTAAAACAAGTAATTTTGAAAAATATCAGCAATCACTGGATTTTCAAAAAAAAAAAAAAAAAAAAAATGAACCTACTTGTGAAATATAATCGATTGAAATATAATGAAATACAATTGATTAAATTAAAATACCATTACGCGAATTAAGATATTATATCCTATGCAAAGGCATGTTTTTCCTATTACAGAGATAGAAACAACTGGCGAATGAAATTAAAGATGAGGATGCATCATTTGTTGTTGGAAGCTGAGAAAAAATCATTTGCATAATCATATGGACAGTAGCCAAACTTTGGCTATAAAACTGACCACAAATATTCAGTGTTATTCTTTTTATTTACGTTGGATATCGCATTACTCGAAAAGGCATTAATAGAGAAATTGTTTTCCATTTTCTGAACTTGAATCCGTGAGAATTAAGTTAAATGCAATTTGCAGAGGATACGTTGTATTTTTGCGAAATCTTGAAGGTCATTGTGTTATTTTGTGATATTTTGTGAGTGATGAATCTTCAAGCATCAGTTTCACTTAAGTGCTTTTCAAATCATGATTTGTTTTCTTTCATTTTTTTTAGCTCTTTCTCAGAAAGTTGTGAATATTTTTCGCTGTTTCTCTGAATCTGTTCAGAGTAGTGATAAGCGATTTCGATTGTTTAAATCGATTTGATCGATACTATGACAAACGTAATTTAATCAATACTACAAATTTTTTAATCCATTTTTCTGAAGGTAAAATCATTTTCATTTTCCTTCTAAAGTCGATGATAAAGTAGTCGAACTCGGATGTGCCAATCCCAAAATTTCTTCTATCTCATACGTTTTAAAACTTTCAAATTCACTATCACAGTGTCAAATTTAAATGATAACTGATGTCGATCATGAGGATTCAAAAAGCATAGGTTCATTGAAATATGTGTATTTTAAAAGAAAATATTAGCATTGCATTTTCTAAACAAATTGATGAATTTCAACTCATACTCTGCTACCAAAATTTTATGTCTGCAACCAAAATTTGAAATTCAAAGAGCATAAAAGTGACACCTTTTGGGCAGTATAACTCAAGCCTAATAGTTATCTATTTATGTGATAGTGAAACAGAATATGAGGTTTGATTTAATAAAAACCCCAAGCATACATTGCCTGTATGTGTTTAAGTCGGGCTTTTATTAATCTCATATCGAAGATTTGGTCCTTGCATTATCTGAATGTTCTATTGATGTAGAAAAATACACTAGACGGAAAATGATTTTTATATTTTTTAAATTATGTATTATTCTGAATATTATAAAACTTTCCTTCTTTGAAAGGCTGAATTTCTACCCAAATTCTTTACCAAAGCGAAATCTATGCTTATATAAAATAGTTTGTCTTGATTGGCTGGTAATCAACGCACAACCCAAACTTCTGAAACTAGAAGCATGAAAATTGGAGAAAATATACACTATCTACCAATAAGTATTTGGACACTTTCAATTTTTGACATTTTGTCAAATATTAAAAATATACTTGTCCGGATTCTTCAGGAACTTCAAGATTATAAAGATTAGGTTTGACTTCATATTTGTCAACCAGTGTTGGGCACGTTTACAAAATAAACGAACTAACTCAAACTCACGTTCAATTTCTGAAAAGTGATTTTAAGTTCACGTTCAAATTCAAAAATTTTCAAACGAACTCGTTCAAATCAAACTCATTTGTAAAAGTGAACGAAATTCACTAAAAAGTTCTTTTTTTTTTTTTTTTTTTTTTTTTTTTAATGTTTGGATATTATTGTCCAAATTTACAAAATTTTGTGAACTAATCATTTGATTATTCGATATGTAAGATAGAGGTATGCACGGACGGAAATTTCCAGGCCCGATCCTTTAAAAAAAAGTCCGGCCCGATATTAAAATAAAAGTTTCGGCCCGAGCCTAGTACGAGCCCAGGCTCGTAGAGAAAATTTAGCGGCCCGACCCGGCCCGATATAATAACTAAAATCAAGGCTCGATCCGGCCCGATATAATAGCTAAAAACAAGGTCCGACCCGGCCCGAGCTTGGCCCGGTCCGGCAAAGAAAATTGAAATTTCGCACCGAACCCGGCCCGACCCCGAGTACATTTCTACAGGACATTGATATTTACCCTTACGGAAGAGTTCTGGCCAAAAAAACTTTCCTAAGTCTGTTTATAATCTCTATTTATGCAGAAGTGCCGTAGGCTGCGATGTTTATGATTTCTTCTAAAATCTTTCCGATTTCTTTAAAATCTTTCCGATTTAGACATATTTCCGCCTTACACAGTCCACCTTGTATAGAGAATTTACTGTATATATCTATTTGCGACGAAACTGTATACAGCCAGGTCCGGTTCGGCGCGACCCGAGTCTGCAGAAGTAAGACTAGGATACCACCCACAGAAGTGATATCCAGACTTAACCCGTCCCGAGGCTCGTGTAAGCCTCTAAATGGCATTTGAAAGAGGGAAAAAGTGTCTGGAAAATTTTTAAATAAATTATGAAAAAATCGAACGTAAATTTGAACGTAAATTTCGTTCAAACTCGTCTAATTTTTGAGTTTCCGTTCAGTTCAAACTCGTTTATAAAATAGGGAGCGAAGTTCAGTTCAAAGTTCACAAATTGTGAGCGAAACTCGTGAGTTTTCGTTCAGTGAGCGCGTTCATACCCAACACTGTTGTCAACATCCATTTGATAAGCAGGGCAATTAGGGGGTCAACAAAAAATCAAAGAATATTAGAAATATTTGGGATTACCCTGTACATGAAAATTCACGAAAGGATTTATTGCTGCAGAATACAAATATGTGGATACTGTACAACATGTACACTGAGTTTTGTAAGAATAGCATGTATATTCATGGAAAAAGAGCGATTTTTTGAAAAAAAATAAAAAATCTACTATGTTTTTTGTTTATATCATGCAGGGATTTTCATCAAATTCAACGCGAATTTCAGAAAAATTGGCAAAATGTAGTTGAAAAAATAAAGCGGAATTGGAATATAGATATATTAAATATTTTATGAAATATGCGTAGTTGTATGAAATAATTTTTATCTGCGCATGCGCGAACGATAGAAACGATATTTTTACATCATTTAATAGTAAATTCTATGGAGTAACTCAAAAAAAAAAAAAAAAAAAAAAAAAATCGATGAAGTATCGTGAAAATTCAAAAAGATATCATTATTATAGCAAGCTGTTTTCGCTTTGCTCTCTAAATACAGCTGAATGATAAGGGTTTCTCCACAAATTGACAGTTTTTATTAACTGACTTTTAGGAAAAAAATAGTATTTAATGAATTATTAATTTAAAGAAAAGGCGTTTTTCCTTTCTGTCACAGGTGTCAAGATGCTTATTAGCAGTAATATTGTATTAGATATTGTATTCATTAAATACTATTTTTTTCCCAAAAGTCAGTTAATAAAAAATATAAATTTGTGGAGAATTCCTTATCATTCAGCTGTTTTATGAGGGCGAAGTAAAAACAGCTTACTATAATAATATCTTTTTGAATTTTCACGATATTTGATCGGATTTTTTTTATGAGTTACTCCATAGAATTGACTATTAAATAATGTAAAAATATCGTTTTTATCGTTCGCGCATGCGCAGATAAAAATTATTTCATACAACTACGCATATTTAATAAAATTATCTCTTTCGGATAATGGACCTTTCATTGCCCATTAGCAATTTGGACTTCCGGTGGGGGCAATTTTCGATCTTTTTTTTAAATTGTTGTGTTTTTATCATTTTTAGTCGGATTCTTTTGCGGAGACCTATGATAAATGTTATTTATAATACATGAAAAATTTAAAGAGAGAGAGGAGGATATTTTCCGGGGAGGGGGAGGGGACACGATAGTTGAAACCCTGAAGTGTATTTTTTTAGCTTTTTCCGACACTAATTATGTGACAAATCATTGTAAACCTCTGTGACTAATATTTTTTGTTATACATCTCCCGAGTTCCTCCCCCCACTTTGCCCCAAGGGGGGGGGGGGCATTTTTCTAAATTTAACTGACACACTTCATGTAAAAATTGTTGTTTAGCCCTTGTAACCAAATATTCCTATTATGCACTTCCCTTGTCCCTCCTGGAGAGAGGGTACGTTTAACGTATTTAAGCAAAATGTTTTCTAATAATAGTAAAACTATGGAACTAAATTTAAATAACGTAGAAAAAATCAATAAAAAATATTGATTCCATTCATCATCCTTTTAGTTCCTGTTTTTGTCACAAGGGGAGCTTTTAATTCTTATTTCTTTGGCTATTTTGGTACTAATTGCCAAAAAATTCTAATTTTTGATACTTAAAACCCTTTCACTGACAAGCCCGTGTTAACACGTTCAACAAGCTCCAGGTTTCTTTGCAATACAAGCAATATTTAAAATAATGTAATTGTATTCATTTTATAGATTTTTAATATATTTAACAGAAATTAAAGTTTTCATAGATAACATTAATATTTGCTTTTAAGTTTTTTACATAATTTAATTTAAAAAAAACTCATCTTTTTTTAGCATTTAAAATGAAATACAGAGAAAACAACATTACAATTTTGCCGTTTTCCATTGTCAGAGGGCTAAACTCCTTCATATTTTTACACTTACTCGCGCCTTTTCTATTTTTTGCAACTAGGGAACGCCGTCACATGACTTTTCCACAAATATGACTTCCTTCTAGCCTCCCTTTGATTGTTTTCTAATTCCCTCTGTTTTTAGTTTCCATGTATTTTACTAAAATCAACATATATTAAATCTATTTTAGAAATTCTTACATAAGAGGGTTTAATTGGGTGGTTGTACTTTTAGGACATTTCGATACATCTCTGCAGCAGTTATAGATAGAAGCGCGAAATTCAAGATAGCAAATCTACAAAAAAATAGTTAAACATAGTGATTTTAGAGCTCATTTGTGTATTATGTCGTCAATATGTATTTTGAACCGGATAATGTGAGATTATACGAATAAGACAACGATTATTGCTATATGATTAGATATTAAGTTTTTAACCGTTACTAGATGCATTTTGTTTGATACAAGATTCTTTTAAAGAAACCGACCAGCTTAGCGGACAAAGGCTGTTGGTGGTCTATATGAGTATTCCTTCAGTGAATCAAGTCACTGCATTTAAATACCAGTGTCGTGAAGAAATTTACACCTTGTTATTAAAATATACAACTATACAAGTAATAACAAATATACAAGTAATTACTTAAATGGCATTACAAATCCATAAAGATAATATTTATTTAATAGATCCCTGATATCTTTCGGAAGAAAAGCACGCTCATCCCCTTTGAAAATGGATGCGTGTTTTTCCGAAAGATCTCAGAGATATACAAAGATGTAGTGGAGGGTATACGGGGGTATACGCTGTATACTTTCTGGAATTTTTAATGGGACACCGTATACCCTCTATTTCTCAAGAAATCTCTAGTATACACACTCTAGGGTATTACCCTCTGCTTAGAGTGTATATATCCTTTGTTATTTTCACGACTACACACCACAGATATATTAAATAAATAATATGTTTATAGTTAAAGATAATAAACCAACGATTATAAATGCACAAATAATGCATGAAAAGATAGCAAACAGCTGTTTCGAATCTACTATCGAGATTCTTCATCAGTGCGAAACTCAGCGAGCTAAAAAAAGCAAAACTGAGCAAAGAGAAAGAGAAACGCAGGCTTACGTGACCGTATATAAGCCTGCTAATATATATACTTATATGTTTATGGATTTGTAATGCAATTTAATTAATTATTTGAATATTTTAAATATTCCTTTATAAAACAGCATTTACATTCATATAATTAATGTGACAGAAGATAATTTTGCGCTTTTTTGTGACAGCTTGAATTTAAATTGAAAAATAAACTGCAAAAATTATACACCTCAGAATAAAATCTTTTTATAGAACTGATTTAAAGAGAAGAATTTTTTTTATCCATTTATTTGACATGTAGGTCGATTGTTATAGGTTTTTCAAAGCTCTCCGCGTTATCTACAAGCACTGATTTTTCTGGCAGATCTCCAATTTTCACTCTGACACACTTCTGGCTGTTTAAAGCCGGATCTTATATTAATTTTTACTCTAAAAGTGTTTTACTATCAGGAGTTTTCTTTTTGGGGTTTCTTTCATCTGACGAAACCCTATTTGTCTCTGTCCTCTGTCTGTCTGACTGTCACAAAATCCGTACACAAAAACTATACAAGTCAGGGCATTCAAATTTTATGTATTTATAGCTGAATACCTCTTGTCGCACAACAAATCATAAAATTTTGGAAATGACTATTCTGTTAATTAAAATATATTTTTATATATCAGCAGTCCATTTTTTTAAAAAGTTTTTTTTCTTCCCATTGTTGCATGCAAATTTAAATAGATATAAAAATATTTCTTTTTTACGCTTTAAAAAGAAACGGAGTACTTCTGTTGCCACAATTACAAAATTGGTATTACAAACTGCAAAAAATTTAATACCTCAAAAATAAATCGAGATACAGCTTTTAAACAAATTGCATTTAAAAGTACATTTTTCCCTATACGATGGTGTAAAAATTGAAAATGTGCCATATTTAGAAGTTTAAAAATTTGTAGTAGCGTAAATTTAAAAATTGAAATTTCATTTCTTCTAATTGTTGCGCGCAAGTTTAAATAAAATTATTATGTATGTAACATAAATTAATGGATTAAATAAATCACGTGAAAAATGTTTTTATTTGTTTTTATTTCATCATATTAGATCATATTCATCCTCTATTTTGACATGGGAAGTGAATTTTTTTTATTTATTAAATTCCTATTCATTTAAATTACTAGCCGCCTCTGGTGACCGGTTTGGTCTCCTTTAAACTTATTCTAAGCTTTGTAACATTTTACTTTTATACACAACTTTATTTACCTGCGTCCCTTCACTAAATCTGTATATTCTGATAGAGAAATCAAAAAATCTATGCCACCAAGGCAGCATTTAGGGGAAGAATTCTGTATTCTGTTCTGTTTGGCGCGATTGGCGAATAAATCCGAAATAGCATCGAAAAAACACTTTTCGTTTGATAACTTAATGATAAAATGTTTTGAAGAAGATATTAAACGAAACCCCCTGTGCGATCTGTGATCATACTTAGCCACTTGTTTTATTTTCTGTATAATAATTTGTGTTTATTTATTTAAACAAAATTGTACATTTATCCATATATTCACGTATAAGAATTTAATTTAGAAATTCATGAACAAAAGTGTTTATTTATTCAGATGGAATCATATCACATTCTCCGGGAACCTTATCATAAAGCTCCAAATCGAGCTTCGACCTGATTTCCTTGCGTACCAGTTTCTTAAACTCAAAAAATCACGAATAAAAATCTCTCATGTTCAGTATTATAGCTCTTTTTAGGATTTCGTTTTGGTGCCTAAGCCAAAAATTAATACCACTAGCGGTTGACTCGTAGGTCTATCATTGTGTTTGCCGTACAATCAAAAATGTATGAAAACACGTAAAACTGGATACAGGGAAACATAATGCTAAGTCTACAAGTCAACTATTAGTGGTATTGATTTTTGGCTTATGCCCCAATTCACTTCCGGCAGACATGGATCATTAGATTCCTCTATGACTATTCTTCCATAATATAAAGGATTTTTTCTTATGCTCGATGACTTAGGGTTTTGTGCGGTCGGCTCTGGGACTATAAGTAAACATTTTAGAAAACACACACACACACACACACACACACACACACACAAAAAAAAAAAAAAAAAAAAAAAAAAAGAAAAAAAAAAAAAAAAAAAAAAAAACATTTGAAAACTGATTTCAGCAATTACCACCCATAGCCAAACACGGATTTCAATTCTTTTACATAAGCCTGTATTTGATTTGTAGGTCGGTATATATAATTATGATAGTATGCGAAAATTTAGTTTTGCAAGAATACGCATTAGGTGAAAATTTCGCTTACAGCAGTTTAAACGGAAACATACTTGAACACTTTTATAAATCCCAGTATTTTACCATATTTAGATACATACACGCCACTATTTAACTGAAATTTAATTCAGGCTAAAACATGCTTAAAACTATTGAAATCATATTTCCAAAAATTATAATTCATAAGCGATTCTTTGCGTGGCATCATATATATTTTTTTCCATATTCAAAAAACATCTTTTTGAATACTAATTGTTGTTCAGCATAAAAATTCGTAATGTCTTCAAAATCTGTCTTTAAGCAATTCACGATCTCATTCAGTAACTCTTGCGAATCCTTTTGTGTAACCCTGTATATGATCTATAGCAGGCCTGTCCAACCTTATACTAAACAGGGGCGCATCTAAGTTTTTGGCAAGGAATGCAGGGCGCAGTTATTAACACGATTCAAAACATGCAAGAAAATCATTTTTTAATATTAGTAGAAGTACATATATGCAAATGCATAATGCAGTAGAGACACAATGCCCCTATCGATCTCAAACGCCATGTAAAAAACAAAAGAAAAAAATCAAAACAATTGTAAATTGTAATAAATTTTGAATAATACATTTTTCTGCGAGGGGCTATCTCAAACATTTTTTAATTGGGCGGAGTCAGAAAATGAAATATCGCTGTCATTAGATTAAAATGGTAAAATCAGAGATATTTTCAGATTTTTTGGCACGCAAATATTCTGCAGTAACAGCAATTTTTTTGGAAGTGTAAATTTGCCATTATAAAAAGTACAGAAACAAAGTCATGGGTTGTTCTAAAAATAGAGCCTGGAAAAGCTTTCATTGATGGAAATCTTTTCTCACGATTTTATAATAACATATAATAATAATAATAAACTTATCAAAATTACCCAAAGCTTAAAAAGTCTGTGGGGAAGATCCCATCTTATAAAACAACTAAATGGCCAATGAAACAATGTCAATAACAAAAATGCTGAACTTTTATGTACGAAGGAGGAGGGGGGGGGGATCGCTTATTTTTTTCTACATTTTACTTTTTAACATATTAAAAAAGTTATTGCCGACATTTATTAATTCCTATGGGCATAATTTCCATAAAAAGAGCTTTATAAAGAGTAACTAGAAATTATTGAAGAAATGCAACAGCACGTGATCAGTTTTTTGAAAGAACTAATCCTGTGTACTTTTAATATGTGCGTTATAATTATTGATGCTTGAAAGAGATGATGCGCTGTAGAGATTTTTAAAGCATATCTCAAGCGAATATCAAGGATTTTAAATGAAGTATTCTTACAAGCGAATTTAATTTATTTTTTTTAAGACTAGAAACAGGAAACCTTCAAAAGGGCGCCAAGAAAACCCCTAAAGGGCTCCATGGCGCCCGCGGGCGCCGCGTTGGACAGCCCTGATCTATAGCATTTATACACATCACGAACTAACATTTTATTTATACACAAATTGTACAGAAAAACTAATGAATCTTAAAAACGGATATTATAACTAACTATTTGGGTGTCAATCCTAAAATTTTCTTCTATTTCATATGTACAGTTTAATATTTCAAAAAGTAATTTAGGGTGTTAATACCTTAATATTTATTCATTCAATACTATACCATCTTAGATTTTCATCTTAAATTTCTGTTTCAGTCAATTAATCGGAGTAAAAACGAGTTAATGTGGATCATGATATTTATTAAAATCAATAGTTTTCCCTTATTCTGTTATCATCAGCTGTTTACAAATAGCCGGATTAGAAAGACGCGAAATCCCGTCATTGCACGAGCCGATGGACAATATAACGATAGGCAGATGTTTTTTAAAAATCCGGAGGGATCTGCTAGCCATACCCCAAAATAATCAAACATAAAAAATTTTGTTCAGTTCTATGCACAACTTCATTCCCTTTTTTATGGTACAATAATGAAAAGGACACAAATATCGCGATTATAACGACTCCTTCCGGCAGCGTTTTTTCAAATTCAGGGAGGGTCTGCTGACTTGCTGAGACAAACACTTACACAAAAAAATTTGGTTCAATGCTATGCCTATAACTTAATGCACTTTTCAGGCGTACAAGATTGAAAATGGCACAAAAATTGCTATGACAACGCCTCTTTCCGGCGAAGTATTTCAAAATTGAAGGAAGACATACTTGACACAGCCACAAACATACAAAAAGAAATTGATTCAATTCTATGCATATCTATATACACTTTTCGATGGTACAATGGCGACATAGGGACATACAGATTTTTTGTAAAAACATATTTTTTGGAATTTATGATCCCTAAAAAGTGTAAATCCCTCAAAAATCAGAAGTCGAAAAAAATTTCGATTACAACTCTTTCTTCTATTGAAAATAGAAGAAATTAAAAATAGAGTATTTGTAATCACAAACTGATGATATGCAACATTTTAGTATAATTTAGAATGTCTTTGCAGACGAACTTCGACATATGCTCAGTGAGCATGCTCAGATCGGACATCTTTGTCGAAAACATAGCAATCCACCTTACAAAACTTGTTGATTCTTGCCTATTCCCTTCCATGAGTTAGACAACCAAACAAAAATTAGCTTGACAATAATGATAATTGATGGCTTATCAAGTTCTAAATAATATCAGTCTCCCTAAATGCCTATCCAGAGAATTTTGTCTAAAATTATCTGGATCGATAATTTATTTATTTATTTATTTATATATCACTATTCTGCTATAAAAGCATTGCACTGTATTTTTATCAAAATAATATAATTTGCTGAATGTAATTCTCATAATTTTCAGTTAACCTGAATCATAAATACAACCCTTTACTATAATAATAGAACTATTAATATTATGATTGCTTAAAAATGTAAAATACAATAAAATCCCGCGCTCCTCCCCCCTAAAAAAAAATCTAAATGCTTTATATAAATTACTTCGAAATGTTTTATATTCTTTGGTGTTAATTTTGTCTGCTGATGTTAATAATAAGTACACTGTCAGAAAAATTCGTCAATATACACTAAGTTATCGTTATTTTTTCACAAATAATTACCGTATTCCCAGAAAACGTATTTGATCTGTGAATTGATTCCGAGCGTCGAAAAATGAGGAAGAGATTCTGTTTATTTCTTGCACGCATGCGTATTGGGTCTGTTAGTAATAAATTCGAATTTATTTTTAAAATGAAAAGCAAAATATTCTATAGATTAAAATGTCTAATTTAATTTAAAAAGACACAAATGTTTTCGTATTTAAAAATAAATAACAATTACTTTCTTCATTCATTCAAAAATTCTCACAATTTGTTATTCATATTCAAAGTTGAATAAAGCTGAATTTACTAAGTTATTTATATAATAAATATTCCCATTTAAAATGTACTTTAAGTGAACACATTTAAAAGATATTTTAATTAAAAAATAAAATACAAAAAGAAAAAAAAAATTGATATTATTAAAAAAATCTTGTCTTAGAACATCCATATTTTTCTTCTAGCAATCTACGCAAATATAATTAAAATTCACATTTTTATACTATATTAATATAAACGTATAAAAACCCCAGCCACAGTTTCATTAAAGATGAAATCTTCCCGAAATTAACTTCAAAATTAAAAGCTCTTTAACGAAATAAACCAAATCACACTCATAAGAAATAAAGGGTTCTACTTCTAAGCACTTTTCTCCTGTGCTATCGTGGCGCTGAAGATGAGCGTTGCCCTTGTAATGCTGGGGTCGTGAGTTCGACCCTCACCGCCGGCGTATTTATCTTTTCCAGACTTTTTTCAAAAGACTGATATTTTTCTTCTTTTGACGGAGAAAAAAATAAACAGATAGTCGTCAATATACAGACAATATCTGGCAGCAGTGCTGCCAGTACTTTTTCTGTGAAAAGACAGAAGTTTTTTTGAGAGTGTACAGGGTGTTTATAAAGTCCCGGACCCATTTTGATGTTTAATAACTCATAAAATAATAAAGATAGATTAAAATTAATAACATAAATGGTTAGATAGACTCAAAAAGTTTCATGACCCTTGTCACTGAACTTCTACGTGTGCCTCCTTCGTCGAACGGAGAATATCAAGTCGATAGTCAATTTCACGCCAGGTAACAGCAAACATGTCGGCATCCACAGAGGCTATTGCGGTTGTAATTCTGGCTTTTAAGTCATCAATGTTCGATACTCTCCTCCTGTAAACATTGTCCTTTACAAATCCCCAAAGAAAAAAGTCCAGCGGCGTTATATCAGATGATCTGAGTGGCCAAGGAATTGGACCTCCTCGCCCAATCCATCTTCCTGGAAAATGTTCCTTCAAAGAAGTACGAACGATGGTACCCTAAAGAGGTGGTGCACCATCTTGTTGCAAAAAGACATGTGGCCGCTGGACTTTTTCCTTTGGGAATTTGTGAAGGACAATGTTTACAGGAGGAGAGTGTCGAACATTGATGACTTAAAAGCTAGAATTACAACCTCAATAGCCTCTGTGGATGCCGACATGCTTGCCGCTACCTGGCGTGAAATTGACTATCGACTAGATATTCTCCGTGCGACGAAGGGCGCACACGTGGAAGTTCATTGACAAGGGTCATGAAACTTTTTGAGTCTATCTAACCATTTATGTTATTAATTTTAATCTATCTTTATTATTTTATGAGTTATTAAACATCAAAATGGGTCAGCGACTTTATAAGCACCCTGTATTTTTATAACGTTTATTGCTAATATTTCTTTATTAACAGATCTAAAAATTTCTGAAGATGGGATGTTTTATGAGAAAAAAATGTCATTTTTACATAATTACATCATTAGTATTATTACGACTGGGTTGCTTTCTTCTGTATAGGCTCCATGATCATAATTTTATTTCCGTGCAGGTGACAACGAGCAATGATAACATAGAATTTTCTAGAATAAACTATTTCGTTCAGTTTTTCAAGTACTTTCAATTGAATTCAAAATTTATCTCTCTTTAATATATCGGAAAAATTGATTTTCTTTAAAATTTTTTTTGAATTTCTGCTAAATTATTAAAGTTTTTATGAAAGAAGTTTTAAACATGCCGCAAGTAAGAAAAATATCAACAGATATGGAAAAAGAAACTTTGAAAGCCATTTGTCATCTTGATCAGTCTGGAGGTTTTTCTTTAACCGATATTCTGCGAAATTTGTCGTCCAAGCAACTCCTGAATATGTCGGGTTCAGAAACCATCATGCAGCTGTATCTTAATAATGCTGTTGACAAAGGATTTCTGAAGAAGTTGACTACTGGAAAGTATAAAGTCAATGAAATTGCAAGACGCAGGAAATCGCGCAGTAGAAGTCGTTCAAGAGCTAAGCCTAAACGCAGATCCCGATCTAGGAAGCGGTCTAGAAGTAGGAGACGTCGACGTTCCAGCAGTGGCAGAAGACGCAAGCGTTCCAGCAGTGGCAGAAGACGCAAGCGTTCCAGCAGCGGCAGAAGACGCAAGCGTTCGAGCAGCGGAAGAAGACGCAAGCGTTCCACTTCCCGTCGACGACGATCAAGACGACGAAGTACAAAAACCCCTGAAGAACAAGAATAACTTCTTCAAGATGGCTCCTCCAAAATTTGCAGAAGCTGATTTCTCATAAACTATACTTGATTAATTTGTAGAAAAGTTAAATCCCTCAAATCATCGTGATAAAGTAATAAAAGTAAACAAATTTATCTTGCCTACTTTTTTAAAATTATTACTTTAATAAATTAATGCCTCTTATTACGTAACAAATGTCGTAGATGCACCGAGATTGGCGCGATTTGTTTTAGTAAGATTTTGTCGAGAAAACCTTAGTTTAAATTATCTGTTAGGCCTAACTTGCGAAAATACGATGTTATTTGTATTTCATTATTATTAAGTTTATTTTATTATAAAAGGTACAGGCACAGATGTCATACATGCACCACGTTGGCGCGATTTTTTTCCAAGGCTAATTTGGCGAAAACTTTGTTTTTAAATACTAGTTAAATATGTACTTTTTAATTATCTCTATTATTATAGAAAGTTAATAATAATAAATGAATAAATAATTTAAAACTATAGAACAAAACAATTTACTGTATATCATTTTACAAAAGAAAATGTGGGAAAAGTTTCATATGCTGTTTCGGTTGGTGCGACTGACGAATGAGCCCAAAATGGCGCCAAAAAGCCACTTTAGCATCTTATACAATTTTTGAAGATGATGGGTTGTTGGGTGGGTGTTTTGATGAGTCGCGGAACAATCGAGATTTGTCACAAAATATGTATTTTATTTCAAATGTTTCAAAAATATAACAATTTGAACAGTAAGGAAAATCCTTCATTTCCTTCTATATAAATACATGAGCAGAACATCCATAAACATCTAAATTAGCTTTGAATTACTTAATGTGTTTCGACATAATACTTTTAATAACATGCTTTTTCTACCTTCATTGCTGTTTTAAAAAGAAAAACAAAACAAAACAGAAACAGCTATGTGTAGAAAGTAACTTAAGGTTAAAATTAAGTAGTTTTAATCCTGATATAAATGTACCTCATCGGTAAACAACATTACCATAAATCTCACTGGCTATAAAGTTATGTTTTGGTAATAATTAAACGATTTTAAATTATCTTTGTGCTTTGTTGTAATTAGTATTCCACTTACATCCAATGGGACTACCAATTCTTGTTTTTATTGATAGTGTGTTCTTCGTACGAAAATTGGCCTTTTTCAGAGGAAAATATCCGACAATTTATAGAAGTAATTTATAGAGCATGCGTTTTTTTTTTCTTTTTACATTTATATTTATGGCTAAAACGCATATTTAACGATTGCTTGACATCTGACTTGGCGGCTATGCCATAAATTCGCCAATTCTAATAACCTAAATAGTCAGAGTATATATATTTCATATACTCACTGGGACACTTACTTGGCACCAAAATGGCGTTATTTTTCCTAACATGGCAACCCGGCTATTGTTTATTTGTTCATAAATTGATTTTTTGCTTTAATTTTCTTTTTTCAAATTACGTAAAATGTTTTTTGTTCTATAGTTATTAGTTTTAAACATTTAATTTTTTTTTTTTTTTTTACTTTCTGTTATTTTTTTTTAAAAGTTAATAGAAAATAATTTAAAAATGGTAATTAGTATTCAAAATCTAGGTTTTCGCCAAATTAACGCTGGAAAAAAATCGGGCCAAATCCTGTGTGCGTTTTTATGATATCCGTGCTATATTCATATCAAATAATATAAATGCAAATAATATAAATTAATAATATAAACAATAATATAAAGAAATAATTTTAAAAAATTGCCAATATGGCAATATGGCACGCAGTCGTTAATTCTAAAAAAGATTTAGTTACGCTATATTGCATGGGATAAAGTTATTAAGCTAAGTTTAATAATTTTACCTTTAAATCATTTTTATTATTAATATTTGGTTTTTTATAACTTATTTTGATATAACAGAACTACAATGTAATATTTAAAAACATATAATTAAATGACAGAAACAAAAAAGTATTCGCTAAAAAGAAAAATTTGACATGTCTAGGATGTTTAATAAACAAATTAATCTCGAAATGCTACGGACTTTCCCATTTCCTATATGGATTAGCCCTTTTCGCCCATGCGCAATTCTGTCCAAGGTTGTATGAAACGTGGTGCATCAGTAGTTGAAAGACATTTATGCCTTCGCTTTGTCTGAGCGTCCAAGCTCTAACTCTTGTAAATTAATGGGATTGCGCTGAAATTTTTGTATTTTATTGAAGTGTATTATTGAAGAATTTATTTTATTGAATTTTGCATTTAAATGAAGTGTGTAGATTCATAGTTCATTTGCAGCAACAGTCAAACGTATTCCGTAAAATTGCGATCAGTGAGAAAAAATCTTTTCTTAGCATATTTTAATGGTGTCCAAACATAATTTTATTATGATTGAAGTTACATAGCATATAGTTTTAAATGTAATACGATCGATATGCTTTTAAAAAGAGCATTAAAATATACGTTCTGTAGAACAAGGAGTGCAAAAGAAAAAAATATATATAATAATAATAATAATAATTGTAGCGGCGATGCGTATTAACGTAATTAATAAACTCACATGCTTTAATGGACTGTACATACTTTATTTTTAAGACATTACGAAGCGTTGCTTGCCCTTCTTGCAAAACAAAACAACAACTAGAAAACACAGACAATTTGCGTTTCTATGGTTACAAACATTAACGAAGAAGTATGATGCCAGATTCCAAACATAAATTACAAATAACTCTAACATATCCCCCGACATTGAAGGGTCAACTTCAATAAATTATACAATACAGAATATTAACATTACAAATGCTTAAGTAGTATGATACAATACAAAATTTTCTTTTAACATGAAAAATACAATTATTATGAACATACAACAATAGGAAAACTTAAAGGAAAAATGCATAACAAAACTTTTTTTTATATTTCGTAATTAATTCTCTGAAACTTGTTGTGGCAATAACGCAATTTTTGAAATATTTCTTTTAAGTATTTTCCTTGCGGTTTTAACTTCTACAACCCTAATCTTACCATCTGCTCCTGGGAAAATATTTATAATGCGTCCTAGTAAGTATTTATATGTAGGAAGGTCATCTTCCTTTATCAACACTAGGGTTCCTATGTTTACATTATTTTTTTCAAATTGTCACTTGTAGCGTTGTTGGAGCGTATTGAAATACTCTTTATTCCAACGATTCCATATCAATTGAATGTATTTTGAAATTCTATGCCATCTAGATAGTCTATTTTCATTTACATTAATTAGTTCTGGTTCAACGATGGCTGTAATAGGCCTTCCGATTATGAAGTGGCCTGGTGTTAAGGCTCCCAACTCCCAAGTCATTCACGTCTGAAGACAATGGAGTGATTGGCCGTGAATTTAATATAGACTCTATTTGAGCAATTACAGTTAATAACTCTTCAAACGTTAGCCTTACATTACCTACCATTCGCTTTAGATGATATTTTACCGATTTTATTCCTGCCTCCCACAACCCGCCAAAATTTGGTGCTCTGGGTGGAATAAATTTCCAAATAATATTATCTTCTGACAAATAATTTGCTAACTTCTACTCTGGATGTCTTAGCAAATTATGGAGTCTCTGTGACTCGGCATTAGCACCAACAAAATTTTTTGCATTATCTGAAAATATTACTGCGCACCTTTCACGCCTAGCAATGAACCTTTTTAAGGTGGCAATGAATGCATCTGTAGTCAATTCTGACACTAGTTCGAGATGCACTGCTTTTAGTTACAAGGCAAACAAAGATTGCCAAATACACCTTGTAAAGAATTCCTTTTCTCTGTTCCTTACATTTTATGAAAAAGGGGCCACCAAACTATGTTCCCACATAAGTAAATGGTGCGTTAGAACGTACTTTCTGGTTCCCCTCCCGTACAGTTATGGGGTTGCTTTTACTACAAGTTACACACTCATGCGTTACTTTTCTAGCTAAATTTCTTCCCCGTAGCAGCCAGAATTTTTGCCTCAAGTAGCATAACAATGCTTGTGCACCTATATGAAGATATTTTTTATGATAGTAAATTGCAATCAGGCTACACAATTTACCCTTAGCTGGTAGAATATTTAGATGTTTTTGAGAAAACTTTAGGTCTGCATTATCTAAACGCCCTCCTACTCTTAGCACATTATTTGCATCCAAAAAGGGGTTTAACAATCGCAATTTACTTTTCTTAGAAATTTGCTTACCTTCTAATAAGCAGTATATTCTGCCTTAAATTCAACTTTTTGAATCTCTCGGATTAAAAATATTTCTGATCTTGATAATTCTTTTATACATACGTGTCCCTTTCCGTTTTCAGCTGATTTTCTTGTGTTATCTAAGAACCTGAAAATATAACTTAAAACACGTAATATTTTAGTATAATTGTTGCTAATACTTAAAATTTCATTTTCAAATTCACTAAAATTTAAACATATAAGTGTTGTACTGTTTTTCAGTTTTAATTCTGATGAAAAGTCAACATTGTTCTTCACTTGTTCTAAACCAATATTCTAATTGGATTCAGTGTCTCTTTTTCTCAAGAAGAGAGGGCCATGCCACCAAAGTTCACAATCAATTAATTTGTCGAAGGTTAGTCCTCGAGACACAAGGTCTGCTGGGTTGTCCTCTGAGCGTATATGTTTCCATTGAAAAGTCTGGGTCAACTCTTGAATTTTGTAAACTCTGTTGGCCACAAAAGTTTTAAGTAGATGAGGAGGAGTCTGAATCCACGCTAAGACGATGGTTGAATCACACCATAATATTATTTTACTGATGTTCAACTTTAGTATATTCACTATCTTAGATACGAGTTGAGACAATAAGATAGCTTCGGACAGAACAGTTCTTTTTGAATATACAACTGGTTCCTTTATTGATGAATTAAACGAAAAGCAGTCACGAACGGGATTCCATAACAATCCTAGAGTTTTAGTGTTCTGGTCCGCATTACGATCATTGAATGTATACTCTTGATTGCTAGTTGCGATTTTCAAGAGTTCGGGGTGATTAGCACACCATCGGTGCAACTTCATGCCACCACCTTCAAGCAATGCGATTAATTGTGCTTGCACTTGCTGAGCTTTATTTAAAGTGTCGGCTCCTGTTAATACGTCGTCCACGTAGAAATCTTGAAGAACTACACGTGATGCTAGCGGAAAATTGTCCTTTTCATCAATTGCAAGCTGATGCAAAGTCCGCGTGGCAAGATAAGGCGCATTCGATGTATCGTATGTAATCGTCTTTAACTTAAATATTTTGACTGGTTCTTTTTCACCAGCTTTCCACAAAATGCGAAGCAAATTTCTCTGTTTTTCCGAAATTAGTATTTGGCGATACATCTTTATGATGTCAGCAGTAAAGACGTACTTGTGAGTTCGAAATCGACAAATGACATCGAAGAAAATGATCATCTTGAACTAATTCTCCGTTTAATAAAATATCATTTAAAGAAACACCACTGGTAGTAGCTGCACTAGCATCGAAGACATCCCTTAATTTCGTGCTTGGTTTCTCGGGTTTGTATAACCCCATGATGCGGCAAATAATATGAAAATTCGGGCTTATTTTCCAACAAGATTTCTTCTAAGTGTCCCAAATTATTATATTCGTTAATAAATTCTTCGTATAACAATTTCATGGCTGGATTGTGCGTAAATCGCTTAAGTAAGTGATTTAATCGTTTAAGTGATAATAAGTGATTGCAAAAATGCTCAAATTTTATTAGAAAATCGCGAAAAAAAGCAAATTTCATCGAAAGATCGTGAAAAACGCGTGAATATCTTTCACAGATCGAGAAAAACGCATAATGTTTTTTAAAAGATCGCAGAAATACACGTGCATTTCGTCAAAAGAACACAAAAGAGCTCAAATTTGGCCAGAACATCGCAAAAAACGCAAATTTCGTCGTTACTCCACGAAAAAATGCGACTTTCGTCCAAAGATCGTAAAAAAACACGCGAATTTCTTCAAAAGATCGCAAAAATATGTGCCACTTTCGTCAAAAGATCGCAAAAAACTCAAATTTTGTCAAAAAATCGCAAAAAAAACCGCTAATTTAGTCAAGATGTCGCGAAAACGCGAGAATTCCATTCAAACATCACAAAAAATATGCAAATTTCGTCCAAAAATCGCGAAAAATTGAATTTTACTGCTTCAAAAATGGATTTTTCTGCTTCATAATCAGAGTATCAAAATTAGTGAGAAAATAAGCAATTTGTTATTTGAATAGATCCCCAATTCTTCAGTTACGTTCGCTTTGAGAAATTCTACCAAAAAGCGCACTTTGACAACATTTAAAAAAAATACATTCTGACTTTATAAAAGAAAAATGTTATCAATACGATAAATCATACAGTTCCTAAATCCCGGCCCGAGCAGATCTTTACTTTAGTGTTCTCTATCTTTTAAACAGAGTCTCATGGAGGAGGGTGGAGCCTGTGCAAGTTATCGGGGCGCGGCTCATCTAAAAGGTCCTTCATGAGTTCTGTTTATCAGATAAAATAATTAAAACATAGATACAACCATTCTACTTTTTGAATAAAATTTTCACGCTAAAATATTTAACTAGTTAGAATATTCACAAATTAGAACATGAGTCATACATCTACAAATAATAATATTCTACATAGCAATAAGAAAAGGATTTTAAAAAACCTTTTATTTACTACTGAATTTTTAGCTATGATGCAATTATCGAGTGGTTAAAACGGCGAAAAGCAAATGAACCTGCAGCTTTAGAGGGCCCCTTAGGAGATGAAAATATAGGTATATTACCGGGAATGCAATTCTTAGTATACATTTTGTTGATATCGTACTATGTAAATTTCAGACAAATATGCATTATTTTTTTAAAATTATTATTAAAAAAGTTTATTTACCAATATCATTCCAGTGTTCGTATGGCTGCTTACTTGGTATTTATTTTTAGGGCTCCGTATTTAAAAAGTAAACACAAACCTATTATAAGATCACTCCTGTGTCGGTGTGTCACAGCCAGTTTACTCATAAATTACGGAATGTGGAAAGTTCAAATTGGGAGAAGTAATAAAGACTATTGACCCACTTAAAAAACAGATTGTTAAGGGGACAAGGGACCTTGAAATCCTTAAAAATATATTTTTTTATTTTTTGTAAATTTTACCTAAATATTATTCAAGGGTACATTATATGCATTATAACATGCATTTATCACAAAAAAAATGCAAAAAAAAAATATTTTTGACAAAAAAATGGCATTTTACGCAGCGTCTTCGAAATCTTCGAAATGCGCCCTGCGCATTCCATATCAATGAAAATCCCCAATATTTTTTAAGAAAGTTTGTTTTATATATATAAACAAAATTGTGCATCGAATTTTGAATATTTGAATTTAAAAGTTAAAAAAAAAAAAAAATTGAAATTTTGAAATTTTTTCAAAAATTTTTTCAAAATTTTCATTTTTTTTTTTTTTTTTTTTTTTACATCTTAAAATTCAAATATGTAAAAATCGATGGTCTATTTTGTTTATATATATAAAACATACTTTCCAAAAAAATATTGGGGATTTTCATAGATATGGAAAGCGCAGGGGGCATTTCGAAGATTTCGAAGACGCTGCGTAAAATTCCATTTTTTTCTCAAAAATAATATTTTTTTTTAAATATTTTTGTGATAAATGCATGCCATAATGCATATAATGCACCCTTGAATAATATTTAAGATAAAATTTACAAAAAATAAAAAAAAAATTGAAAAAATTTGAAAATTTTAAAAAAAATTTCGAAAAAATTTCAAAATTTCAATTTTTTTTTTTTAACCTTTAAATTCAAATATTCAAAATTCGATGCACAATTTTGTTTATATATATAAAACAAACTTTCATAAAAAATATTGGGGATTTTCATTGATATGGAATGCGCAGGGCGCATTTCGAAGATTTCGAAGACAATGCGTAGACGTAAAATGCCATTTTTTTGTCAAAAATATTTTTTTTTTGCATTTTTTTTGTGATAAATGCATGTTATAATGCATATAATGTACCCTTGAATAATATTTAGGTGAAATTTACAAAAAATAAAAAAAAAGGATTTTTAAGGATTTCAAGGTCCCTTGTCCCCTTAATTCCTTCACTACGAGATCATTTTACGAAATTTTTAATGTTTTGTCACTGGTTTTTAATAACTGAAATTTGTTCCTTATTGAATCGGGAAAATGCTCCGATTAAGTAAGGTAAATTCAGCAGTAAATTTTTACTGGTGGGGTTAAACAAGGATTGTTAAGCCCTTTTTACGGCTCGTATGCGTGTCGCTCGTCCCTAAGGGATTAAACATTCACAAATTTATTTAGGAAAAATGTAGATGGCTAGTTAAATTACTTAAAAAAATTCCTTTCTTTGATTTTTGTGTGAAAGTTTTTGTAACGTTAAACTCAAAAATACATTTCTTTTAATTTTAGCTATTATATTTTCAGAGATATCGTCAAAAATGTAGCATAAAAATGTACCCCCCTCCTGTCTTTTTCCGAAGCTACTGAAACTAAAAATATGAAAAAATTAGAGGAAGTAGACGTTAATTTAAACCTTTCAGGAAAACTACACTCATTAACATATAGATCACACAGTTTTCAATAAAAGTGCATTTTTCCGTTTTTCCGGTAAGCTTTTACTGTCAGTACCGAAATAAGTTCATCATAAACAGATCAGGGTACACTGTTGAAAATTTTGCTCTAGTTCGAACCAAATGTTGGTGCTTAGTAGCTGCCATCATAAGATGGTAAAATCTCATACCAACATTTGGAGCTTCCTATTTCAATATCGCTCCAACTATTGGAACTATGCTTCGACAAGAGCTTTAAATATTGTTTCAAGATTTCACTATCTTATACAGTGCCAGCTATTGAGCACCAAAATTTGGTTCAAACTAGGACAATATTTTTAACAGTGTAAGATAAAAAAATAGTTATATAGAATAGCAATGTTTAATATTGTTTAGGCTTCATATCTTTTCGAATTTTTATGATACACCATTCACACTTTTTTAGTATATACAGCATATCCAATCAAAGGTTGTATAGTTTTTTAAAAAGTTTTATTTTTTTTTTCGCAACGATTTTTTTTTTCAATAACGCAGTTAATAATTTATATATTTATTGTACGGAAACCTTTGAGCGCAAGTAATACCACGCACTTGACCGTTTATTTTCCTATTGAATAGCAGTTTTCTATAACCAAAACTGAATTTTATTTATAGAAATACTGGTATTCAAAAACGAAAAGAAAAATGAGGAAATTAATTACCTGCACGAACATTATTGCATTTTAAACGGCTCATTTTTTTCAGTCAAGTCAAGATTTTGCCACCCTGCTTAAGGGTGTATTCCAATCCAAATTGTTTATGTCCTGATTTATTTGTAAAGTCATTTTTCCTCTCATGCGCATGAAACTAGAAAATTCTTTTATTTAAAAACCACACAATGTGCCGTATTTGTCAATTTTTTGATAAATGCAGAAATATATTGCCAAAAAATGCTGCCAAAGTTGGCATTTTAAACCGAATTTTCCGAAGTATGAGATCTGGTAACGAAACAAATGGTCCTGCTGAAAAAAGTAATTGTTTATAAATCAAATTCTGATGAATTGAGCGAAAAATGAAATCACACGGCATCTTATACATCTCTTCAAAAAATCACCTCATCAAGTTTCATGTTTCTACTTTTAAAAATGAGTCTGAAAATGTATATGAAAATTTCGAGCTGTTGAGTGAGGAAAAATATTTTTTCGAATGCAACTTTAAACATAAAATTTGCAGTTGATAAACATTTGAACTTCGAATTTGAAAATCCAAGAGGAGAAAGACATTTTGCATTATAGAAATCGGTGCGATTGACATCCTGGATTCTTCAAGTAATCCGAGAGAAAAAAAAAATTGCATTTTTTATTTTTCAATTCATTTTTTAATTGTAACTTTATTTATGTGTTTGTTTTGATTTGTTTAAAATTCGAGCACGGCACATGATATAGTTTCCAAATAAGTTTGATGCGTTTAAGAGCAAAAATGAATTTAAAAATAAATCAGAAAATAAGCAGCTTGAATTAGAATGCACCCCGAAGCAAGAAAAGTGTTCTGCACTGCAAAGGGTTAAATGGTTTTTGGATTTAAAAAGAAATTGTTTAGAATTAAACAAACAACAACCAAAAAAGCTGTTGAACCATAACGTCAAAGGACAAATTCGCAATGATTTAAAATAAAATTTCGAACGGGGAACGGGTCGTGAAGGACATTCTATCAGCTTTTAAAAGAAATATAAACGATGCACGTCATTTGAAATACGCCAGACGGAAATGCAAGTGGCGTGTGGGATGCTGAACCAAAATAATCTTGTTTTAAAAGATGCTAAATGTCAGTGCGCCCTCTTTTGCTTCCTCTTATTCAATTCCTCACTAAAGGCAAGTTTCAAAGTCTCACGAGTAAAAAAGTAGGTCAATTAAAGGGTTTGAAGTTAGTATTAGATTTAGAAATGTAGAGTGAAATTCCACTTTTCATAGTATATCTATCTTGAAGTTATATCTGTTAATCATTGTATTAATCCCTGGCCATTGTATTAAATAATCAAGCTAGTAAAATTTAAAAACAAAATATATAATATGAGCTTTAAAATGTTTAATTTTACTTAAAAGGAAATAAAAAAAAATCAAATAAAGATGTTAATAGTTAATTTTACTTATACTATATTATATTTAAAAATAGAATATTTTTATAAAAAATTTTTTTGCTTATTATTTCGAATACATGATTTCGTTTTGAAAATGAACGAGAAAATAATTATTACCATTTCATGCATTACTCATACATTGCATTATTATATTACTCGTTCATTTTCAAACGAAATCATGTATTTGTATAAATAAATAAAAGTTAGTTATAAAAATATTTTCTGAGGAAGAACCTGATTAAAGGCTTGAAAGTACTAAGATATTTTAAATAAGATTAACTATCAACATCTCTGTTTGATTATTTGAATCGCCTTTTAAGTAAAACTGAACGTTTTAACCCTTTATCTACCGAATTATGAATTCATGAAAAATTTACATTCTAAAGCGTTTTACGTAAATTGTTAAAAGTAAATTGAAAGATTTACATAATCATTTAATAAATTTTTGAAGGACTTTAGAAGGATTAATTAAATTTGAATGTACAGGGATTTTGTGCAATATTTATAATCCCACTCAAATCTTTTATTTTAAATATTTTCTTAGTATTTTGTAGAATTATAAATGTACAAATATGATGTTCTTACAATATAAATATAGAAATATTTCCGAATTGAAAAATACCCACCCCCTCACTCAGCGCCAAGAAAGCCGAAAAGATACAAAGGCAAAATAAATCATCCTTTTAAAAATATTTTTGTATTGTGTAACCAATAATGCTTTTGGAACAAAATAAAGTAATACATCTGTAACTCATCCTAAATAGTATTACAGTATTACAACTAATTGACGTATTAAAAGAATTTCATAATAAGTAATTTTAATGGTACTACTTATAAGTACCGTCGGTAGATAAAGTGTTAAAGTTAGTAATGTATATTTTGTGTTTGAAACAAGTAGTAAAATTGAGTTCCGTCATATGTTTTTATTTTTGTTTTGTAAAATTTATTTTTTACAGCGATTTAAAATAATTAAACATTAAGAGAAAAATAAAACCAAGAATGCTTCTTATAGAGGATTGTGACCTCTCCTCTCATGAAATACCGGTAGAAGTCAATTTTTAATTCCATTTTTAGGTGCGTTCGTAATTATGTAAATACGTAGCACCTATTGTTGTCGTTCAGTCTGTCCGTCTGTCCGCATATAACAATGCAAAAACTACCCAACTGAATCGTTTGAAATTTAAAATCATAATTATTACATAATTTTGTCGAGTCATTTCAAATTTTATGAAAATCGGATGCAAAGATCAATTGCAGGGACAATCAAAAGGATTCCGTTACATTACGGTCAATAGGGAAAAATGTTTCAAATGCATTTTAATCGTTTGAAATTTTAAATGCATAATTATTAGATAATTTTATAGAGTTATTTAAAATTTTATCAAAATCTGATGCATAGTTCAACTACAGGGACAATCAAAAGTGTTCCGTTACATTACGGTTAATGGGGAAAATGTTTCAAATGCATTTTAATGGTGTTACACTCAATCAAACGTAATAAAATTGATATGCCTCTATAAAGACATATTATAATATACATTTTGCATAATCTGTGGTGCAAAGAATATTTGTTATTACAAGGCCACACAAAAGTATTCCATTGCATAATGGTATAGGGAGAACATTGTTTGGTGCGCCTTTTTATTGTAATTATTTACAATTTTATGAGATTGATATATGAGAGTGATATTTTTGAAACTTCGATATCGTACGAACGCACCTTATTTGCTACACTTCACGTGCAATTTCCAACTTGTTCTTTTTGTGTTCGTGTATTGAATATTTATTTGAATCAGAGAGATGGCAGTGGAACCAGTGCTTCAATTCTTCTTTTTCGAAATATATAGAATATTTTCGTATATAAAACTATAAATATTTATTTTTGAGTTCTTTTGGATATTTTTAAAACGTTAAATTTCTGTTTTGCTTTTTCTCTTGATATGTTTTAAAAAATGTCTTGCAAGGATGGATACAGAGAAAAAATTCTCACTGTAATTTTATTACAGGTGTACACCCCCACCACCATCCTGCTTAAGAAAATAGAAAGAATACCGCAATTAAGACTGCGATCCACAGATAATTTGTTTCCTAATTTAGTTTCACTCTAAATTTTGTTTCACACTGAATTTTGTCGCCAACGATGTTGATTAAATTCAGAGGTGTACTTTAGAGAAAAGTTTACCTTCTCTAGATCATATATGAATTTTTAAATAATGTTTATTCTAGAGATATCACATCCAAATTTTAATGTGAATAATCTAATCTAATTTAAAGGAAAAGCATTGTTAAGGTACAATTATTAGCATAATTCGTAATTTATTTATTTGTTTATTTTTCATCACGACTGGCTTTTATCGGTTGGAAAACCAAAATAATTTAATTTTAAATTATTCTAAATGCCATAAAATCTTCTTTTTCTGCTTTGATCTGTTCGCCACTAAAGGTAAGTTTCTCAGTAAAAATATATGTAGGTTAAAAAGTTTGAAATTATTATTATATTTATATAGAGTGAAATATTGTTTCGTAACAATGATTATATATGACTAGCCGCCCTTGGCGACCAGTTTAGTCTCCCTTGAATGTATACTAAGCATTAAATCATATTGCTTTTATTCATAATTTATTTTAATTGCTCATTTTTTCGCCAAAGTAGAAGATTCTGCTAGAGAAATCGATGCCATATACGCACCATATTGGCGCGATTGCAACAAAATCGCATTTATATGTGCCTCATGTGGTAACACGGCTATTGTTATTTATTTATTAATAAACGGTTTGTTTGCTTTTATTTTCTTTTTAAAAATGATATAAATTGTTTTATTCTATAATTATTAACTAAACTTTTTTTATTTATTATTATTTAATTTTTAAAACAATAGAAATTAGTTAAAAAATACATATGTAACTGGTATATGAAAACGAAGTTTTCTGCAAGTTAGTGTCAGAAAAATAACGCGTCAATGTGGTGTATATATGACATCCGTGCTGATAAATCAAGAACTCAGTATTTTTATGTTAGCCTGGCGCAGATAATTATGAGCTGGCTCCAAGTTATGAGTTGATGAAAATTTTATCTTCTAAAGTATAATTTTTGAAAAGGCGAAAATATTTTCCAGTATCTAAACATTTTTTAGAAAGGTTCTCGTTATTAAAAATAATAAACTAAATGAGAATTACTAGATAAAAATAAATACATTTTTTTTTAAGAAATGGAACCTTTCTCTACATATCTTTGAGCATTAACAAGTAGTTTATTTTAAAGTCTGGTCAAGAAAGAGTTTAAGACCCATAACTTTCTATTTGTATACATTCATATGATTATGACAGAATTGCTCTCGGGGATTTTTAAATAAAAATGTACATGTCATTAATAACTGTAAACTGAGGGATAATTTCAAAGATTATTGTTCCGGATAAACTTCAAGGTGGTTTTTGTGGATCAATTTGCTTTATGAACTGTTACCATTAAAAATCTATGCATTTCTTCCAGCGTTATTGTTTTTTCTTTTTCTTTTTCTCCCCCCCCCTCTCCCCCCTTCAACTAAGCATTATTTACTTTTACATTATATAGCAATTTTGTAAGCTCTGGTACTCTCTTTTAAATCGACCTACTTAAATTTAAACGCATTCTTCTAAAGATTTTCAAAACAAATAAAAATAAACAAACAATGTTTGTATATTACATCAAATTAAACGCTTCTCCAAATGCAATTGAAGATTATTTTTAGAATACTTTCTTATATTTGGGGAAATTATTTCCCATATTGCATAAAGTTTAAAACATGCAACTTTTTTTTTTCTTTTTTGTAATTATTTGACAAAATGACTGCTATTTATAATATAGAAATTTTTAAATCTGTTTTAAAACATGTGCTAAATGACACACTGTAAAAAATTTGCGCAATGTTCTTGGCATTTACTGTGTAACATTCCTGGGTTTTCTCGGATTATTTCTGCTCATACAAGAATACCGAGAAATCTTGTGTAATATTTTCCACAATCTCGTGTAACTTTTCGGAATAGTTGAGAAAGTGGAAATTACTGATAAACTGTGAAATGTTCCGAATATTTTCTGTGTAACATTCCTTAGTTTTAGTATACTTTTTGAGCTTTTGTGTAACTTTTCGGATTTATTCTAAAATAGAAATCATTGGTAATCTGTGAAAAGTTATATATGTATTTTGTGTAATATTCCTTATTTTGTGGTTGGTATATTAATTACAGAAAAATCGTTATTTTGCGTGTATGCCATTTTATCATCCCAGCTGAGAAAAGACTACGAGATCTTGCGCTTTAACAAAATAACACGAAGGTGCGTATACTCTTGTAATTGTGCATTTCAAAGCTTTTATTCAAATTCTGCCCTGTACAGCTCTAGAGATATATTTTACATGTAAAAAAACTAATTTTTTGTGTGTTTATTATTTTGCTCACTTAGTTATAAATGGAGTATGGAAACTAGAGTCACTAATTTTTACCGAAGCTTTAACTACGCATTTAATTGTGATTCTCGAATATTTTTTCCCAGTTTAGACTCTGAGGACTCTTCTTGGTCTTTATTTCCATATGAACTACTTTTTTGCGTGTGATTCATTTTGTTGCCTCAGTTGAAGAAAAAAACTTAGACCGATTTAGACCAACTAACTTTGGAATGAAAGTGCGTATGCCTATCTTATTGTGCATTTTGAAGCCTATTTTTTCAAATTCGACCAGTGATCGTTTTACGAAAATATTTTATCAGTGATTGTTTGACGAAATTCTCGATCTTAGTACCGCAAATTTTTCTCCAAATACCTGCTATTTCCGATTAGTAACATTTGACTTATTTAATCAGCAGTGCCAGTTTAAAGGATTTTTTTACAATGTCTATCTTTATTTCCGAATAGTAATCTTTCTGTCATTAAATAAAGCGATTATTACTATTCGGAAGTAGTTTGATGTTCATATAAAAAACTTAATATCTAGGTATAAGCATTCGCGTCGTAAGCGAGATCTTTTGTCCAAGGGATGAAAACTTTATCTTATATTAAATGGAAAATTTTTACATTTGTTGTAAGAGCGATGTTCTGGTGATGTTGGAACTGGAGTAAATTCAGGTATTAATCGGTATCACGTCTTAAGTGGGTTCGACTGTTTCCTAAAACAATAAATCTAGCGTAAAAATTATTATAAACAAAGTCAATGCTTAAAGAGGAAAGGAGAGAAGCTCTAGCCAACTATTTTATTTTTCAAAATATTGAGTCTATAACATGAAATTAAAGTAATATCAGTAGAGAAATGTTTAAATTTTGTCCCCCCCTTTCCCCTCCCTTCTTTGGTATCTGAAAACTACATATGTCTATAGAGGATGAAAAGGTACAATTTTAAGATTTTTACTAGAAAATATTGCTAATTTTGTGGCAAGGTTATTGTGCCTAAATGTGATTCATAAGTACGGTAATCCTTTTTTTTAAACTTTAAATCTTAATACAGGATTCCCGAATGCTATATAATAAGGCATTAGATTTTTAATGAAACTTTATGTATTTTTCTGCATTGATGACATTTTCTTAGAGATTTTCGATCAAATAGACATCGTTGATTTTATAGCGCCCAAATGTTTCATAAATTTAGCATATTTCCCTAAACTGCCTCTCGAATTTTTAACGTTGAAGATCAAATAATCTCACTAACGTAAAGAAACTACGTCTGTTTCATTTAACTGACCAATAAACTGTTAAAAAAAGTGCCCTGTTTGTGGATTAGAATTTAAACAACTACCAGGTAAGTTTGTATGGTATTCTTTATATAGTGCATTAAATGCAAATTTCATGTTTAATTAATCATGTTTAATTAAGTTTAATTAATTAAATACCTACTATTTTTGATTAGTAATATTCGTTTAATTTAAGTGTCAGTTTAGAAGGTTTTTTTTTACAATGTCTATCACTTTTTCCGACTAGTAATATTTCTGTCATTAAATAAAGCGATTATATTCGGAAATAGTTTGATGTTCATATCAAAAACTTAATATCTAGGTATATGCATTCGCGTCGTAAGCGAGATCTGTTGTCCGAGGGATGAAAACTTTATCTTATATTAAATGAAAATTTTTTACATTTATTGTAAGAGCGATGTTCTGGTGATGTTGGAATTGGAGTAAATTCAGGTATTAATCTGTATCACGTCTTAAGTGGGTTCGACTGTTTCCTAAAACAATAAATCTAGCATAAAAATTATTATAAACAAAGTCAATGCTTAAAGGGGAAAGGGGAGAAGCTCTAGCAACTATTTCTTTTCAAAATATTGAGTCTATAGCGTGGAATTAAAGTAATATCAGTAGAGAAATGTTTAAATTTTGTCCCCCCCTTCTTCCCTCCCTTCTTTGGAATCTGAAAGCTACATATATCTATAGAGGATGAAAAGGTACAATTTTAAGTCGCTTACTAGAAAATATTCCTAATTTTGTGGCAACGTTATTGTGCCTAAATGTGATCCATAAGTACTGTAATGTTCTTTTACTTAAAATCTTAATTCATGAATCACAAATGCTATATAATAAGACATTCGATTTTTAACGAAACAATAAGCATTTTTCTTTATTGATAACATTTTCTCAGAGATTTTCGATCAAATACACACCGTTCTTTTTATAGCGCCTCCATGTTTCGTAAATTTGTAGAATTTCCCTAAATTGCCTCCCGAATGTTTATCTTTAACGATCAAATAATCTCATTCACGTAAAGTAACTATGTCTGTTTCATACATAGTTACATACATACTATATATATAATATATACATAGTTATATACATACATAGTTACATAGTTATATACATACATACATAGTTATATACATACATCACATTTAAAAATGTTATTTTACTTAGCACTTAAGTATGTATTTAAGCAATTTCACTTATATGCATAATCAGACTTATATTTTAAATAAAAATTCTATGCACATTATCATAAGCTAAAAACTTTCTGTAAATTAAATGAAGGATTACGTGAAAACTAAACAAAATTTTATAGTATCAATTTACAATCTTAATTTTAAGAAAGTCAATATTTCAATTATTGTGCTGAATTTTTTAACATTTTGTCAGGCATACTTTTTTAATGTTATTTTCTTTTTTAAAAATTCTGAATAATTGAAATACTTTACGTGTATGTATGTCTTTATTATACAGATCTGTGCATAATTATTTACAGCAATCTTTCATTTGTATGTTGATGCAAAATATAGATAAAAATTATCATTGGCCACTGGCTAGTTACTCAGATTTTTAATTATTGACCATTAACAAAGTCACAAACACTTCATACAAAATCATATGACGTGTTCGTACAGTTCTAACTATCAACTTTATAGCTTATTAATATTTTTTAATTTCCATTTGGTAGGATCACACTCAACTGAAAACTGAAATTGTATCTAACAGAAATATATATAAGTAAGAAATTACCGTAGTCAAACTAACAATATTTAAAATGAGCTTGGAAATCCGTATTAACGCGGGTGTGTATTGTTGGGGAGAGGGGTTAATTGACAAGCCCGAAGTTATAGTCTATCAACGTAAACAGGCATCTAAAAGTCTTAGAAAATAATATTAAAATTAAAATTTATTAAATTAAAGCTACATTAGAAAAACTGCTCTGAATCCGCGTTAAAAGGCGGCGTAACATCGAGGATTTCTCAAACTTAATTTCTAAATTTTAATATACTATGTACTCAAACTTAAAATACGCATTATGTCCATATTGAAATACAAGAGCTCGGAAATGCGCGTTAGCAAGTCTTTCAAAGCCCAACTAAAATCCACGCAAACGAAGGCTTCTAAATCTCGCTTATAAAATAATTTTCAAAATTAAAATTTTTCAATTTAACATAAAGCTGCATAAAGAATAGGAAAAGTACTCGTAACCACATTAACAGGGGTTGAAGTAACACCGAGGATTTCTGTGATTTGATTTAAAATAACAGAAGTTTAATGTTATATAATTCAACAAACTTAAATGCACATTAACTAGTCTATTAGAAACAGGAATTCTGGAAATACGCTTCTAAAAAGGCTTCCAAAAGTAACTTAAAAAAAGCATACCGAATTATTTATTACCAAAAGAATTGAGAAGAAACCTGAAAAATAAACTCGTACTTAACATGCAAAAGCTTACTTCCATATTTAAAGCGTAAAATATCACTTTGAATTTAAATCTTATTGTATCTATTGTTATGATTTGCTGAACTTTTTCAGTATCACTCAATATATCTTAAATCTGACAATTTTTTTAGCATCTTTATTTTGACAGGGTTAGCAAATGCATTTTGAAAATTTCACAACACTACTTTTATAAAACATCGGGACAAATTTTATGAGTGTTTCAAGTAAAAGGGGTGTACGGAGGAAGTTCAAATTTTGCTGCAATTATTATGATAGTTAAAAAATATAATTAAGTATCCGTGAGATTAATCCATCCTCCTGTTGAATATGTACCCAAAATTTGAAACTATTCGAATAATTTTATGCAAGGAAAATGCAATTAAAAAAATGAAAGTGGAGGATTCTATCCCTCCCCCCCCCCAAAAAAAAAAATATGTGACCTATAAACCCTTGTATTAACACGTTAACTGCCATGTCACTCACCGGTGACTGACATTAAAATTTCCGTTTCAGCCACATCAGTTGCCCGTGACCGACAGCGTAAAATTGTAATATAAAACTAAATATTATATTGTTTTAAGTAATTGCTGAACATTTATTTAAAATTTTCCTTTTAGAGGATAAGGACTTTAAAGGATATAATTAAGTAAGCGGAAAGTTCAGTGTTAGTCATCCGTGACTGACGTGGAATTCAACGTGTTAAAGGTGTAATTTATCCTTCTAATAAAAGGAGACCAAAATTTGAAACTAATTGGTTCTCGACAAGAAAATTCTATGTAAAGCTGAATTAGTTGGAGAGGAAGGGTTTCTTTTACAATTGACCTATACTTGACCTAACATTGTTGATTTGATTAATCTCGCCTAATTTTCTAATAAATTGACACCCAAACTTCAATGAAAATGGATAATTCTAAACAAAAGTTTTTGTTTAAGCCTATTTAAGAGGGAAGGAAGTGCTTATCAGTCACTTTATATTTGATCTAGAACCAACCAAAACCCGAAATAATCAGCTTCACCAAATAAGTAGAATTTATTTAGTAAATTTAAGCGAGTTTGCGCAGGAACAGGGGTCTTATATAATTCAGATTCATCCAAATTTCGGGTTTAGCTGTTTTTTAGCAGATTTTTCCAATTGACACACTTTAATTTGTACAGGAGTGAGATTCCTGGATTAAGTACATGAAAAGTAAGATTGACTTGGAATTGCGTTCCAAAATCAATTTTGTCACAAATCTATTTAATCATATTGTATAATAAGTCGGAGAAAGACATTTTAAAAAAATTCAGTATTAAGCATTAAAGTTACACGTTTCTGGATTTTTTTTTTTTTTAAGCTAAACTACGACACCAGTTTTAAATATTTCATACTGTATAATAGTATGCGCAATTAACTCGGATAAAAATGATCTCTTCGAAATTAACTATCCCCTCCCACCAGCCGTGAAACAACCTTTGAACCAAAAATAGTTATCTACTTTCTTCTAGTGTTTGCAATAATCGTTAATTTTGACTAAAAATTATTAACGAAATTTTCTCCTTTCATCCCTGGTGTCGATATATCTTACAACCATCATGTTTTGCGAGTAGCACTCATCAAGTTTGCAGACTCAGGACGGTAAAGTTTATCTCCACGTTTTTTAGTGTTACTCGACGATGGAAATTGCTAATTTTATGCTTAGTGCACGGAGCTAACCAAAAAAGATATGTAAATAAAGAAGCGTAAATGAACTTGTATTGTATATCAATATCGAGGACAGTGGAAAACTGAGATCTGCAAAACCCTGCGACGTAGGGGAGCGGGGGGAAGGGGCTTGGAAGTAATTGTGAAAAATAAACATCTTAAACGGTCATAAACGGTTTATCATTTTAGGCTTTTAAGAACGAGTCATTTTGTATTGAATAACGAATATACATTTTGCGTACTCCCAAACTGATCTGCGCGTAAAAAAATCATACCCGCAAGACGGGTCACGAAACGGGAACCCCGTTTTGTTATGAGAAATTTTGCAGTAGACTCAAAACTATAGTTACACTACTGATTGGAGATTCTACAAAATCAATATATAATTGAGAATAAAATGTTTAAACGATATATAAACCAATTATTATCTAATAAATTCAAATTTTTCACTTAAAATCCAAAATATTGCAATACATTTTTAAAAATGGAACAGATCCCTGTATAATTCATAGATATTCATTCTTGGCCATGCGCAACATGACAACAATGCACTTGCAAAAAACCCCTGTTTAAAAGATATATATTGAATATTTTGAAACTTCTTTTATTTTTTGAAAAACATTCTGGGAATATACAAAAGTAGTTGTAGTATTTTTTGTATTGTTATTACAGACTTTTGTAGGACACATATTCAAGAATTCTATATTTCAAGCTAATGCATAATACAAAGTGTTTTTGCAAATGAGAATAACTTTTCCAATAAACATTTTGATTTTTACAGAAACTGAATAAACAATATTGCATCCAATAATTTATGCATAAAAAATAAAACATATAATTTTTGTTTCTTTGTAGCCACCTTGGATAATAATCAAATCTGAATGTAACGATAGCTCATTTACAGAAACAAAAGAAGACTTTGGAACAGCAGAATTAAATTCGAGTACTGAAAGCAGCTCTTTAAATATAAGCAGTCACTTGTATATTAAAGCACCCATGGCGCGAGGATTTTCAGATTCCTTCACATCATTTTTCTTCTGCTCTAATTAAAGTTTTAAATGAAGATTGCTTGCAGTGGACAGAAAAAAGTGAGTTACTGAACCATTTAGCTTTGAGAATCTGCAGATACACAGACAATCCCTCTACAGCTGAACGAAAGCAAGTAGAAGATAAAATTTTAATTGAAGGTGTGGAATTTGTACAGAGTGTAGTTTCGACAATCTCTTTATATTCTTATTATAATATAAAATATTCTCTCAAAGGCACTGGGACTTACGCTTTCATTGAACTAAAATTGTTGAAGTTGAATAATGGTAGTGTAGTTCCTCGAAAAGTAGTTACTTTATGTGAAAAATTAAGCAAACTGTGATAAAATTCTAGATTGTAATTTTAACCATAATATCAATAAAGTTTTGTGTATATAATGAAACTTCTGTGAACTTTTATTTTTGACTATGTTATTTTTTAATTGCATAATATTCTCGATATCTTAAGTCGAAGGGATTCTAAAAAAGCATTTTGTGATAGGTAATTGTTCAGATAAGTCATTTACAGGAATTTATAATATCAAATTGAGAAATATATTTTAATTGAAGTATCAGGAAAACACTGCATTAAGATTTTCATTTTTTTTAAAAAAGGTTATCTTCTTTCGGCAGCTGTTCTTTTTTTCCCTTGTATCTTTTGACATCTGAAATTGAATTTTGTGCTTTAACCAAATGAATGAATCCCTTTAAAGATGCTAATGGTTAAATTACAATTAAAAAGTTATTTTTGAATATAACTTTAAAATCTCTTTCACAAATTTGTGCATATTTTAACTTACCTTGAAATATTGTGTAATTAAACCTTAATGGTTTGGATAATCTTTTAAAATAATTATGTACTGTATAGCACATGCATCAAAAACCGTTTTTTCATTGATTTATGTGGTATTATGTTAATTATTTAAGGAATAGAATTATCAAAGGTAATTGATCCAATTTAAATGAAGATAATGGGGTAAAGGGAAGGGGGAAGCGTCGAATGACCACATACTTCCCCAAAAAAAGCAGATATTCAGATACTGAAAAATTTTTTTAGAATGCTTTGATGGATTAAACATACCATTTTATGCTAAATGACTAATCTGTTGTACTAGCCAAATGACAAGTTGATATTCTGTTTAAATTATTAAATAATATGGCAAAATTATCTAAAGGTTATTTTAAAAATACACAATTGCTTTGTACGAGATTTTACCAAAAATGTATTCTTTGTGTTACATTAACTCTTAATTTACACCTTCAAATTGGTATGTTGAGCTTGATATAAAAGTGGAAAAACTTAAGCATGTTTTTTTTGTAGATCACAGCACAATATCACTCATTTAGATATTTCTTCTGTTTCTGAAGTATATATTTATCATAATTTATCCTTGCATCAATATTCTAACCAATTTATTTTTGTAAAAGTAATTTTAATATATCCATGATTTAAAAATAGATTTTACTCATAGATATCCTATATATTTTTTTTAGATTTGTGTTATCAACTGAAAAACGAAAGCAACTAATTAGAAATATTTTCAATACAATGTTTAACTTTCAGCTGTGTAATCATCGTTTATATTCTCAACAAAGATTACTAACTCATTAATCTGTATCATGTTCAAGAACTAAACTTAACTCTAATTCTAAGGCATCTTAAAACTCTTTGAATATCATGCTAGAAATTAGAAGTAACTTATTGAAAAAGGGCCTTAACATACTAGATTATCGATTTCTGAACTTTTCAGATTTGCATAATTTTCCAAACAAATTTTTGGTAAAGTTCCTGTGAAAATCTGTGGCAGAATTGCTGCCACTGGATATCCCGGGAACATTTACCGTATTCCGTGAAATGTTTCAGATCTTTTCACAATGAAGAAACTTAACTAAGATTTTATGCGTAAAGTTCCAGGCTATAAGTTTCAGAGTTTTTCAAAATGAAGGAACATAAATGAATTTTCATGAGTAATGTTCCAGATGATAGGTTTCGGAATAGCGGAACCTAACTGAGATCTTATGAGTAACATACCATATTAAAGATTTCGGAATTTTTCAGAAAGGTGGAACCTAACTGAGATTTTATGAGTAGCATTCCAGATTATAGGTTTCAGAGCTTTTCAGAATGGAGGAATTTAACTGAGATTTCACGAGTAATGTTTCAGATTGTAGGTTTCAGAACGGTGGAACCTAACAGAAAATTAATGAGTAACGTTACACATAAAAGGTTTCTAGACTTTTCAGAATGGTGAAACATAACTGATATTTCATGAGTAACATCCCAGATTATAGATTTCTGGACTTTCCTGGCATATGTAAGTTTCCTGGCATTTTTTGGATTAAATTCCTGGGAAAACCTGTGGCAGAATAGCTGCCACATGTTTTCTTAGGAACCTTACGCAAAATTTTTTACAGTGCAGTGTGCCCCCTTTTTTGCTTCCTTTTACTCTCTTACTCCAGTAAAAGCAAGATTCTTAGTTTTACTCATACATGCAAAAAATAAACCAGTTAAAGGAATAAAATTAATGCTAGATTTAGATGTAAAGTGAAATTATGTCTTGTGGTTGAGATTATATTCAGCAAATAATTATGCTAGTCTACTAAATTTCGAAAAAAAAAAAATGTGTCTTACGGGAACAGGTTATTCGAAAACTATTTTAAATCACACGTACAGTTAGTTTTAAGTGAAGGTTTCAAGGGGTAAGTCAGTTTGAAATTAATACGGAAAGTTGTTGTTATTGTTGTTATTTATTTTTATTGTTATTTTATGAAAAAAAAAAGGTTGCTAAGAATGTTATCATGAACAGAGTGCGCTATCTCCTCCCCCTTTGTTTCGGAAGAATAAATGTTTGATCGAAATTAAATAAGATCATTTATGACCATAAAATCGGGGATAGTTTGATTTTGCGATTTTTTATAAGTAGGATTTAATTTTATTGTTATTTTATGAAAAAAAAATGTTGCTAAGAATGCTATCATGAACAGAGTGCGCCACCCCCTCCCCCTCTTTGTTTCGGAAGAATAAATTTTTGCTCGAAATTAAATAAGATCATTTATGACCATAAAATCGGGGATAACTTCGTTTTGAGATTTTTCATAAGTAGGATTTATTTACACTGTTAATTAGTTTATGTATATCACTTGGAAATATCGTTTTAGATCTAGACACTTAAACTTTAATGTATTTTTCAAAGTTTTTCGAATTTAAATTTCATGGTTAACATAAAATTAAATACAATGTATAAAACTAAATTAAATATTTTTCCAAAAAATATACATATTTTAGTACTTTACTATAGAGGGTGCAATGCAAGTTTTTATACATAGGGTAAAAGTATAATGTTTTTAATTTATGTTTTTATTTATATAGTACGTTACATCCATAAATATCAAGCATAATAGAAATATGAATAAGTGTGGACTATAAGTATGGTTTTAATTCTTTTTTTTTTTTTTTTTTTTTTTTTTCAAATACATTTTTAATGATATCTGCGATACAAAAAATAAAATTTTAAAAACTATACGTATGGAATCTTATGAACCACGCTATATGTTTCAGAAAGAAGATTTTTAAAGTTTCATGATCTATTACTTTTTTATTTATTTTTTTTAATTTTTTGATAAAATGCTTGATGTTTATAATGTACAAAACCATACTGATATTTGAAGCTATTACTTATAGGCTAATTTATATTGCTATTATTAATGATATTTATGAATCAGTATGATACATAAATAAAAAAATTGCAGTTTTTCTTATTACTTTAGGAGAAACGTACAGAGTACTATATAGGGCATTATACAGGATTTAATTCTCCGCTCTGTATAACTAAAAATATTATATTTGGATAAATGTTTATTTTTATACATCGTGTATCTTTAATTTTATGTTGTTCATGAAAATCTTTTAAATTTTAATTTAAAAATCTTTGAAAGAATAGATTAAAATTTAGTTGCCTAGATATGAAACGGTATCACCAAATGGTAACATCAGTTACTGAAAAGTGTAAGTAACACTGACTTAAATTTAAAAATCCACATAATCCAATAAATGCATATACAGTAGAACCCCGTAAATTCGGACCCCGTTAATCCGGATCGAATTGGTAATATTTTTTTTTCAATTGGTTAATTTCCATAATATTAACTTGTTTCCTCGTCGTATTCTGAATAAAAAAAAAAAAAACTTTTTCTGAAATCTTTTCAGAAGAATTAAGCAAAGTAAACATTTTTACTATGAATTTCAATAAGTTTAACATAAAGGTGATTTTCTGTAAGTACGTTTTATTTTATTTAATTTTTTTCTAATTCTCTGGATAATTCGGATTTTCGATAATCCGGATTGGGTCCGGTCCCAATTAATCCGAATTATCGGGGTTCTACTGTAATTTAAATAGTAACAACTCATAGTAAACATAACAATTCGGGAAAAAAATTCTTGAGTTTCAAATCAACTATTTTTTTCAAAAAAGATATATTTAAAAGGATATATGATGCTTATTTTTAAATAATATAATTTTCCCCAAAAAATTGGGGAAAATTATATTATTTAATAATATAACAAAATATTAACAAAAGTTAATGATTTTATTCATTATGGGGTAGTCTAAATTAGTTTAAATATTATAACACATTTGAAAATTGAAATAAATTGAAGTAAATCATCATTTTTCTAAACCGCCTATTTACTGAATTAATTTACTCAGTATGATGTCACGCAAAATGTAAATTAGAAGTGAAAAAAGTTTCCCTGCTTTTTCGTTTATACATATTTGTATCTAAAAGGAAGTATAAATAGTTTGCATTCAGAACTACATTAATGTAAAGTGAATGGCGACTGGTTTTCATTATGCAGCATTAAAGGCTTTTTATATAAATATATGCCGGAAACATCTTTTTTTTTTTTCCGAGTGTGGCAGAGTTATTCATAACGTAATAATTTTAGCTTCAACGGGAAATGACAGTTATTTTATCTCCTATTATAGATTAGTAGTAAGTGGCAAAGAAAAGCAGCTCGATTGTCTCGTGCGATTGCAAGGGGAAAAAAACGGATTCCCGAAAATAATATCTTTGAAAGATTTTATCGAGGTGAAAAAATCATAAAAAGTTACTGGTAAAAATATATACATATATATATATATATATATATTTGCTAATTGATAAAAAAATAAATGAAAGCTAGGAAGAAAGAATTAACAATATTTGCTTGAAGGCATAAAGAATTTTTCCCATGTGAATCGTAGAAAAGTTTGTAAATACTCTTTTATTTTTCAAAGTAATTAATTTTTGAATTGTGACTTTTATTGCACTTACCTTCTTTTTTTATTATGTATGTTTATAAATATATATTACTCTATGTACATTTGTGCATCATATATAAAAGTACTGTGTGTGCGGGCTTGCGTATTTGTGTTTGTGTATCCATGCATGAGAATTTACATGTATGTTTCTCTGTTTATGTACTCTCAAGTGGATAAATAATTGTAATTATAAGAATAAGGTAAGAGTGTAAGATATAAAAGTTTAAGAAATTATTATATATATATGTGTGTGTGTGTTTGTTTGTATATACTTTCTGCACCATCTTAACCAGTTGAAAAAAGAACGATACACGAAACTGTATTATATATGTATATGTGTGTGTGTATTAATTAATATGCATATAGGTATTTGCGTGTTTATGTATACTTTCTGCCCTATTTTAACCAGTTGAAACGAAAACTGTATACAAAACCGTATTAATTAAAGAAAATCACAAGTTGTTTCAGAATGAAAGCATAAACTTTTATTAAGTGCTTCGAACAGCAAAATTGTTTAAAAAAAGATTAGCTCTTTAAGGAATAATATGCATACTAATATGAAATATGTTGTTACTTTGTTTTAAAAACTTTTATCATACTAGTAAACACATAAAGAATTCTGAATGAGTAATGCATAAATAAACATAGCATAAAAAAAACAAAAGGATTTACAAACATAAGATAAAATAATGCGACAGTTTTCTCGCAGTTTTTTTCTTTTATTATTTATTGATATTTTTATCGCTAAGAATAAACTAAGCAAAAGAAAACGCAAAGAAACTCCGTGATTCATGCCTGAAACAGATCACGCATTTTTTATTTGTCCTTTGTTTTCTCTGAATAGATAGAATCCAATTTCCGCTCATCCATGCATCGTTTTAAGTGGGAAAACTGGGAGTTTCATTTAAGATTTATAATTTTCTAATACAATGATGGATTCATTCCTCAGGTTTCTTATTTATGCGTTTTAAAATTGATAGGTTTGTGGACTACATTGTAAAAAAAAAAAAAAAGAAACTCAAAGGTTTCTTATCCTAAGGACCTTTATTATTTTCTCACAAAAATGAAATTGTTTGACTTTTTTATTTATTTATTTTTACATTTTTACTTTGCTTCTATAAAGCTGAATGATTTTGCTTTGGAACAAAATCAATAAATGCATTGACGTTTATTTGCTCAAAAAATAAAAGGTTTTTTTCATCTAAGTTTGAAAAATGTATTCAAGACCGAGAATCAGTAAAGTAAAAAAAAAAAAAAAAAAAAAAAAAAAAAAAAAAATCATCATTATTTAACACAAAAGCCTTACAATAGAAAATATAGATGATTTGGAGATCATTTATTTGTTTAAATCTTATTGAATTTGTTATGGGGAGAATTCAGGTTATGGATGAATAAATTGAAATTTTAGGGGGGGGGGGGGGATGGATCGTAGTTTTAGATTTGATTTGCGAAACTAAATTGTTAGTCCTCTAATGTAACAATTTCAGAAAAAATCTTATATTATGTGTTTTTAACAGCAAAATTGCTTTAAAAAAATTAACTCTTTAAGGAATAGTATGCATACCAATGTTAAAATATGTCGTTATTTTGTATAAAGAAAAACTTTTATCAAGCCAGTAAACACTTAAAAAATTCTGAATGAGTAATGCACAAATAAACTTGGCATAAAGAAATAAAAGCATTTACAAACATAAGATAAAATAATACGACAGTTTGCTCGCAGTTGTTTTTCTTTTTATTATTTATTGATATTTTTATCGCTAAGAATAAAATAAGCAAAAGAAAACGCAAAGAAATTTCATGATTCATGCATAAAACAGATCCCGCATTTTTTTTTTCTTCTTCTTTTTTTGTCCTTTGTTTTTCTGAATAGCTAGAACCAATTTTCGTTCATCCATGCATAGTTGAAAACTGGGAGTTTCATTTAAGATTTATAATTTTCCAAAATAATGATTAAATTCATTGCCCAGGCATTTTATTTATGCGCTTTAAAATTGACATGTTTTTAGACAACATTTAGAAAAACAAAACCCAAAGGTTTCTTATCCTATGAAAATATATAATGTGATCTCTTCAGATCTGAGATGTACAAATGCAGGTCTGAATTATTTTTATCATAAAAATGAAATTGTTTGCTTTTCTTTTTTACATTTTTACTTTACTTCTATAAAACTGAATCATTTAGTTTTAGAACAAAATCAGTAAATACACTGACGTTTATTTGCTCAAAAGATAAATGTTATTTTTGTCTAAGTTTGAAAATGTGTTGAAGACAGAGTGGTCAGTAAAGTAAGAAATTTTCATAATTATTTAGCGTAAATGCTTTACAGTTAGAAGTATAGAGGATTTCGGGACCATTCTCATTTGTTTAAATCCTTTATATGTGTATGTATATGTGTGTGCATTTGTGTATACTTTCTATACTACCTTAACTAGTTGAATCAAAAACGATACATATGAAACCGTACTAGAACCGTATAAACAAAATCGCAAGTTTTTTCAGCATGAAAGTATAAATTTTTATTAAGTGTTTTGAACGGCAAAATTGTTTAAAAAAGATTAACTCTTTAAGTAATAATATGCATACTAATGTAAAATATGTTGTTAGTTTATATAAAGGAAAACTTTTAGCATGCTAGTAAACACAGAAAGAATTCTGAATGAGTAATGCCAACTAACCCTAATCTCAATTCAGATAAATGTAAAAAATTAAATGGGCATTTTTAAAAATTCATCACTCTCTTCGTAACTCTTATTTTGACTCATTTGGAAAGAATTACTCATTATTCGGTAATCTCAATCCAAAATATAGATTTTTCAAATGTTCTTCATTATGAAGTATACATTTTCATGTTAAACAAAGATGTTTTAAAGATAAACGTGATAAATTAACAGAATTGACATTATTATTCAAATTACTGTTATATTGTGATTCTTGGATGTATAAATTCAATTATGCATCTGAAAATGTTTAATTGAAAATTGATAGCAGTCTAAAAACCAGTATTTTGGGTTCAAAAAACTCAATAATGCACAATAAAAATTGTTCAGAAACGTTTCCGAAAATCAATGACAGCAAAAGAAACTTTTTAAATACATAAATAATTATTTAAATTTTGAAAATAAAATGTCTTTACAGGTTTCTAAAAATAAAGTTTTTTTTTTTCTGTGTAAACTAAAAGCAAGCGTAAAAAAAGAAAAAGAAAAGAGAGAAAAAAGAAGAAAACCATAGTTTCTGATGGAACAAAATCAAGAAATAAGCCTTATTATTTTTTTTTCTGCTCCGAAACTGATATTTTTATAGATCTTTATTTTTATAGATAATTTTTTGAATGTTTAAAATATATTAGTTTTTCAGTTTTCTAAAGATAATGTCTTTTTATTCCAGTGTAAACCAAAAACAAATCATAGAAAAAAAGTAGAAAGAAGAAAAACAGAAAGAAAACAAGAGAGTCTTTAAGAAACAAAATCAAGAATTAATTTTTTTTCCTGTAGAAATTTTGTTTTTATAAATGATTCTTTGAACTGGAAAAATATATTGATTCTTCAGGTTTTTAAAGATAAAATATTTTCATTGCAGTATAAACCAAAAAAAAAAAAAAAAAAAAAAAAAAAAAAGAAAAAAAAAAGAAAAAAAGAAAGAAAACCATAGCAAAAACAAAAAAAAAAAAAAAAAAAAAAACGAGATTTTAAAAAAATACAGAAAAAATTGTTATGTCTGAGGACACCAAATTAGCAACTGAATTTTTTTTTTCTACTCCAAAACTGATGAGGAATTTTGTTTGTATGAATGATACTTTGACTCTCAAAAATATAGTGATTTTTTAGATTTACAAAGTTTTTTTAACAAAGTTTTGTATAAAAAAAAAAGAGAGAGAGATGACAGAGAAAGAAATCTGTTATTAAATTTACAAATTTTAATTTTTTTTTTTTTTTTAAGATCAAACTTAATTTGAAAAGGTACCTGCATGTATTAGCCGTTTTTATATAAACATGAAGATAATGGCTTATATTTTAAGAGGACGTTTGGTAATCTTCATTTGCCAAAAAAAAAAAAAAAAAAAAAAAAAAAAAAAAAGACGAAAATGTCAATAATTGTTTCTTAAAATGCATTTAGACATTCCTAGTATATTTTTCTTGAGATACGTAAAGACCGGTAATTATAAATGTGCAAAAAAAGTATTTTACTGATTTTTTATTTTTTCAGAGTGGCAATCTTTAAATACACTTGTCTCAATTTGTGTTTCTTCAATGTATCTGTATGTTCAAAATTCTAAAACTTCAACCGATACGTTTCAATTGACACGCCCATGATGTTGGCAATATTTAACGTCCGTTAGAAAGAAAGAAAGAAAAAAAAAAGATGGTATTGGATTTTTAATAATAGAAATAATTTTTTTTTTAAAATAAATTTAAATATTAAATAAATAGTCTTCTTTTATGGTATTTTTGCATTTGTCAAACAATTTTATTTTTTCCTAAGCAAATTAACTTTTCAGAAATTTTATTCTCACCGCGATACAACACATTGTGAGAAATGCATGAAAAGAGTTTTAAAAAGTTACAAAATTGCAGGAGAAGTAAAGTTTAATCTCTTTTTTTTTTTAATTAAAAAAAAATTCCTATTTTAAACTATGGGAAACTTAAAATAGCAATTCATCATTACCAAATATAATGATTAAAGTATGCGTTTCATCATCAGATCGTAGACATCAGATACCGACGTTTTTCAAATTCTCTCCTTAAATCTTAAATATTTAAAAAATCCTTATAAACAATGAAATTTCAAATTCGCATTGCAATTGTTTACTTTCAAAAAAGTATGCAAAAAATTTATAAATAATGCATCTTATCATCAAGATATTTTTAGTGTAAAAAGTGAATTCTAGTAAGTTTCAAAGTAATTTTAGTGAAACATGTTTGAAGCTAAGGTTAGGTCTTTTTTTTTTTTTTTTTTTTTTTTTTTCTGAATGCTAAAACTAAGATTTCGTACCATTTTCTAAAAAGTAATATTTTCTTTGTTGCAAAATAAAAATGCATTAATCATATATGCATACATATATATGACTCTTAGGGGAAAAAAATGTCTAAAATTTATTTAAAAAAAAAAAAGAATCTTTTTTCGATCACAAATTTACGAGTCAGTGTGAAGAAAAAATCTATCATATACATAACGCAAATAAAAATAAAAATGATTTCTATTGTTTTTGGCCGTTAAACCTGTTTTCTTTCAAATCAATTTAATAACATTTATCCAGCTGCCACAAAAAAGGGTCACAATTTATACATTTTTTGAAACGTAAGTACACACCCTGTAGTAAATAACATGAGGAAAAATAAGATGAAATAACAAGCTAATAAAAATCTGAGAAAATTACGTTTTGATATTGATATCCAAATTATTTTATCTAAAATAGCATTCAGAAATTTGCATGCGCATTCCATTCACACGGAACTTTACAATTTCTTTTACGTTATATAAATAGAAAGTTATTTACACATGAATGGGGATACCACAAACCCCATAAATATAGGATACTTAAGACTGAAAACAATTGCAATGATACTCCATAATTATAGGAAATATCTGGAGCGTTGTTCGCATGGGTCGCTACCAAAAATACTAACATAATCAATTTTTTACTTTTTCTTTTTTATGTGTATCACGCTCACTCGGTCACTGGAACCGCGTCACGACCGCGCAAGCGCATCCAAACATAGCGATCGATTGTGTTTCCATGGTAACCGAAGTCCGCTAGTTATCATGGCGGCATCCCAAGGACAAATATTTTTCCGCTTGAAAAACATCACTTCTTAGCTTCTGCCACGTTCCGGCATATATTAGTGAATTATGACTTACTAATTTCTTGGATAGGGTTTTATGACTTAAAAAATTTTCAAGCAGCTGTGAAATTTAAAGTACTTGTACATTTGTGAAGTACGTGTCTAAAATTAACAGCGACTGCGGGACTACTTCTGTCAGTTGCCTGTTTTTCTATCCTTGAGAACATTTAGGAAAACACTTCCGGGAAAAATCAGGAAAGAGAGTCTGTCTGGAACGAGCAACTCTTCCGAAGCCGGTAGTCACGTGGTGAGTTCATATGTATATCAAATATCAAGTCTTTTTTAAAACAATATTTAAATCTCATTGATTATTAATATGATGATATATTATGTTATTTTTGAGAATGACCCACAGCGTGTTTTATATTTTAAATTTCAAACAATTTCATTCATTCAAAAAGCGCATCTGAGAGCGCAAGCATATACTCTTTAAACACGTAACCATTTACTCTTTGGATACATCATCGTTAGATGTTGAATTAAATTCCCTTTTCTGATCCCATCTTTTCACATAAATTGCTTTAAATAACATTTGAAATAAAAAAAATTGGAGATTTCAAACTTGACCTACTTATCATTAACACATATATCTAATAACTATAATGGATAATGAGCATAGTTTACAAAATTTTATAATTTATTTTTAGCTACACAAATGTTTTTAAAAATGAAGTATTTCTTAACTTCACTGGGTATTTCTTTAAAATATAAATATATTTTTTTCCTCGGATATTTTTAATAATTAAAAATTAATGTAAATTATAACGTGCTGACTAGTTACGTTTAAAATTAAGATGTTTGGAGATTTCAAAGTTGACATACTTATTGTTAACACATGTATCTAATAACTATAATGGATAATGTGTATAGTTTACACAATTTTATAATTTATTTTTAGCTACACAAATGTTCTTAAAAATGAAGTATTTCTTTACTTCACTTGGCATTTCTTTGAAGTATAAATATTTTTTTCCACTAACTTTTTAATAATTAAAAATTAATGTAAATTATAACGTGCTAAATAGTTACGATTAAAATTAAAAAAGTTTGGAGATTTCAAACTTGACCTAGTTGCCATTAACACATATATCTAATAACTATAATCGATAATGTGTATTACACAATTTTATAATTTATTTTTAGCTACACAAATGCTCTTAAAAATGAAGTATTTCTTTACTTCACTAGGTATTTCTTTAAAGCATATTTTTTTTTTCCGAAGACTTTTTAATAATTAAAAATTAATATAAATTATAACTTGCTAATTAGTTATGTTTAAAGTTAAAAAGTTTGAACATTTTAAACTTGACCTACCCATCGTTAACATACGTATCTAATAACTACAATGGATGATGTATGTATATAATTTACACAATTTTGTATTTATTTTTAGCTACACAAATGTCCTTAAAAATGAAGTATTTCTTTACTTCACTAGGTATTTCTTTAAAGTATAATTATTTTTTTCCGCGGACTCTTTAATAATTAAAAATTAATGTAAATTATAACGTGCTAATTAATTAGATTTAAATTTTAAAAAATTGAGGATTTCAAACTTGACCTACTTATCATTAACACATGTATCTAATAACTATACTGGATAATGTGTATAATTGACACAATTTTATAATTTATTTTTAGCTACACAAATGTTCTTAAAAACGAAGTATTTCTTTATTACACGAGCTATTTCTTTAAAGTAGAAATAAATATTTTTCCCCGCGGAATTTTAATAATTTAAAATTAATATAAAGTATAGCCGTGCTAATTAGTTAAGTTTAAAATTAAAAAGTGAAGATTTCAAACTTGACCTACTTATCGTTAACACATGTATATAATAACTATAATGGACATTGTGCATAGTTTACACAATTTTATAATTTATTTTTGCCACACAAATGTTCTTAAAAACGAAGTATTTCTTTATTACATTAGCTACTTCTTTAAAGTATAAATATTTTTTTCCGCGGACTTTTTAATAATTAAAAATTAACGTAAATTATAACGTGCTAATTAGTAACGTTTAAATTAAAAAAGTTTGAAGATTTCAAACTTGACCTACTTATCGTTAGCACATGTATCTAATAACTATAATGGATAATGTGCATAGTTTACACAATTTTATTATTTATTTTTAGCTACACAAATGTTATTAAAAATGAAATATTTTATTTACTTCACTAAATATTTTTTTAAATATAAATCTATATTTTTTCTGCCGCGGACATTTTAATAATTAAAAATGAATGTAAGTTATAACGTGCTAATTAGTTACGTTTAAAATAAAAAAGTTTAGAAATTTCAAACGTGACCTACTTACTGTTAATACATGTCATAATAACTATAATGGATGATGTATATATTTTACACAATTTTATTATTTACTTTTGGCTACACAAGTGTTCTTAAAAATATAGTATTTCTTTACTTCACTTGGTATTTCTTTAAAATATAAATACATTTTTTCCGCGGACCTTTTAATAACTAAAAATTAATGTAAATTATAATGTGCTAATTAGTTGCTTTTAAAATTAAAAAGTTTGGAGATTTCAAACTTGACCTACTTATCACTGACACATGTATCTAATAACTAAGGTACCCTGGGGTAATAACGCCAGACGGGGTAATAACGCCAAGTGCTAATATTTTGCATAATTATGAAATAATTTGGTAAATGAAACCCATGTGTTCTGCGCAGAACGGTTTTGAGTCATATAAATCGCAAAAAACAGCTTCAAGTTAATTTGTTTCATTTTTAGGTCTTATTGTTTTTACAAGCAGCTAAAATTAACGCTTGATCTAAAATTTGCGAGATACGTTTTGTGATGTGAAGACTATTTTTTTTATCCGGAAATACTTTGTTAATTACATAAATTTGTAGTACATTTCATGGCCTTTCAAAATGTTGTTGAAGATTTTGGATATCTTCTCGAGATAATTTGTAATTTAAAATGTACAGCGCAATAACTATAACGGGGTAATAACGCCAATCCTTGCAATTTTTACCCCGGTTGATTCCCTACAGTGGCCGAGCTACAACCTAAATACTGATTCAAATAAACACAGTTAAAAATGTGCAATGTTTCTAATAATTCTATTTAAGCGGTTTTTTAAGCAAAAAGAAGCTCACGATCTGATATTCTTTTGCCTCATCCCCCCCTCCCCACACCACACCTTTATTTTTCTTACACTTTCACAAAAAAAATGAACATTTTCAATAGCTTAGGATGCAATTTGTCAATTTCTAGAGGTGTGAGTTTGTATTTTTAGAATTGGGCAATCTACATGCAATTATTCCAATTTATTTCATAGTTTTGTTTGCATGGCGTTATTACCCATATAGGTGGGTAATAACGCCAAATAGCATTGGTCAAGAAATCACTCCATTACATTTTATGTATTCATATCTGTTAAATTATTTTTTTTATATAGATAGTCAATGAGTTGCTGTATCAAATCATATATTTGTTTGAAAAATACAAACTAAAACTGAGCCGTGAAAATTGGTAGAACCTTAACGTGGCGTTATTACCCCAGGGTACCTTATAATGGATAATGTACATAATTTACATAATTTTACTATTTATTTTTAGCCATACAAGTGTTCTTAAAATTGAATTTTTTTTTTTTACTTCACTAAGTATTTCTTTAAAATATAAATATTTTTTTTTCCGCGGACTTTTTAATAATTAAAAATTAATGTAAATTATAATGTGCTAATTAGTTACGTTTAAAATTAAAGAGTTTGGAAATTTCAAAGTTGACGTATTTACTGTTGACACATGTATCTAATAACTACAATGGATAATGTATATAGTTTACACCATTTTGTTATTTATTTTTAGCTACACAATGTTCTTAAAGATGAAGCATTTCTTTACTTCATTAAGTATTTCTTCGAAATAAAAGTAAAATAAAGAATTTTTTTTAAACGTAAGCTCTTTTATAATTAAAAATTAACATGTATTATAACGTGCTAATTAGTTATTTTTCATTACTACAGAAATTTTTAAATTTTTAATGTTCTCTAAATCATCATAAAACATGATAAAGGTTATTAATTTTAAAAGAATAATTTTTGAAAATTTTGAAAATATTTTTAGTTTATTTTAAAAATTGCTCGCAAAACAAATCATAATAGCACCAAATATTATATTAACTGTATACCGATATTAATACTAAAATATGTATCTCTTAGGATCCCAAAGGTCTCCCATTATACATTTTTATTATTATTATTATTTATGCAGAACTTAAGATAAATCTTTTGTATTCCTCGAATCTTAGCTATTCTGTTTTAGCATATTTTACTGTAACTCTATTAATTTATATATCATTTATTTAATATCTTAAAATAAAGCATCGATAATTTTAATCTTAGAGATACGCGAAGTTAGAGGTAATAGGTAAATATGCCCGTAATATTTAAATACTTTTAGAGTTTTTGAACAGCTGCTCTAGCCATTATGCACAAATAATAATTTTTTCAATTTTTTAATAATGCTCTTTAACTGCTTGTACAGATTTTTAAAAATATTTTTCATTTTTTTTATGTTGGAAAACTATCGTAATATAATAAAGCAAACGTAAAGATAATAAATATTGCAATACTAATTAATGTATAAATATTATATATACAAGGAAAAAATAATATAGATAACTAATATATCATTAAAAATATTAGTAAATTAGATTTAATATTTAATTTCATCAAGAGCTATATAAATAAATGTCAGTCGAAACCGCAGATTGATTATAATTTTTATGAAAGATCCATAAACATTAATTTAAAAAAGTTATTAAACATCATTTGAAATTTCCTTACGAAAATGTAGTATAGTATTATTTTTAAAAGATTTTGATCCACATTGTGTTTGATTTGCACCAATTCATCTTCATGTATTCGTCTTCAGTCTGTTTGTAATAAAGGTAGTTTTCTTTTGCGTTACACCTGATGAGAAAAGCGCAAGGGAAATAAAAATTACTATTACAAAAATTAAAAATAAAATAAAAATTAATAAAAAAAAATAAAAATATATATTATAAGTTTTTAAAAGATTGTTAAAGTTATATTTAAAATAATGCGATTATTAAAAAACAGCACTATGCATATGAATTCGGTAAAAAAAGCAAACATTACTAAAAGATCTCCGTCAAACATGTCTATTTTCCATTTCTTTCGTTAATTTAAATCAGTTTTCGCAAAATCCTTTATTCCGTGCTTTTTTTTTTTTTTTTTTTTTTCAGAAAAAGTTTAAAATCTGCTCAAAATCTTACAACACAGCAACAGCATTTTAGTATTTTGAGTTGTTACTTTCACTTCAAGGAATTTATTGTTAGTATTACTTACGGCTGTTTTTTAAAGGGAAAAAAATTGTAATTCGAAAGTGGCTGTTTAATAATGTTTTACATTTTTCGAGAGACAGTTTATTACTTTTTTTTTTTTTTTTTTTTTTTTTTTTTTTTTTAACTATTACTTATGTGTTTGTCCAGAACCAAAACTCAGGTTAAGTTCAAATTGCATTACTCTTCCCTTAAACTGAAAAAGTAGGGGAGTCTTTTGTATAGGATTATTTGCGGTTTCTTCATAAAAGGACGGAGGGGCATTAACAAAAGAATCGGGAAATAAGTAATCTACCCTACGACGGAAAGATTTTTCTTTTGCCAGACAACCGTCCCTTTCCTACAAAACTCATTAAGATCAAAAACACCGCGTCACTGCAATAAACGAGCCGACACCGAAATTCTAAAAGTGATCAAACGTGTTTAGACCTAAAGAACACGCGGTTAATGTGGTTAATGTTATAAGCATGTAACTCTTTAACAAGTTTTACTGTATTTTCATTCCTTAATCTTCCTCAGATAATGCTGATATTTTATTTTTCGTACTTTTACTTTTGCTTTGTTGTGGGAATAATTGCTAAACAGATTAATTTAATACCTCTGAGAAGGTAGACGATAAAAATAAGTTTGGCAGTAAAAACAAAGATTATGAATGAAGTATATTATTCTCAACAGTTCAAAATTAACAGAATGCATTTAATGTAACATTACATTGCTTCTATTCTGAGACCTTGGTTTATTTTTAAAAAGTGCTTTGTTTAAATATTTTAATAAAATGCATACACTTTTTTTTGTTCACAATAAGACATATAAATAACACTTTTTTACATTATTTATTGTTGTTATATTTTAGAAGCAGTATTTCTTTTCTTTTTCTTTTATTAAAAAAAAGGGGAAAAAGAAGGTTGTGTTGACATTGAGGCAAGAAAAGAAATTAACAAAATATTGTTTAAATAAAGGAAAAAATTCATTTTAATATTTAATAGGTATGGAATACGTATTAATATTTTTAAACAATAATTTCTGTTTTAATTATTCTCATTTATTTTACATTCAGCATAAAAATTAAACAATAAATGACAAGAATAGGAAATAAGTTAAATAAATAATAATCATAAACCAGAGAGAGAGAGAGAGACATGGAAATGTAAAAATATTTTGCTTCTTCATAAATTCTAGGGTCCATATAAAACGTATTGTTATTGTTTTCTTTTTAAAGTAAGATTCTTACTTCTTATATTATTCATAATTTTTATTTTTGCTTTTATACTTTTCATATAAAAAGGCTTTTTGATGGTGTTATGAGGTAATCTAAAATAAATAAATAAAACTAAATATAAAATATCTATTGCGGTTTTCCTTTAAAAGTAGCTTTTACCTATATTCTATATAACGTCAACATGTTTTGTAATCAAGGGAAACTGGGTTGGACAACCTTGTTTTAAACAGGATGATCCAACCCATTTTCCCTTGATTACTAAATAATATTAATATTTTATTATTTATATTAAAAAATATCATCAGATATTATTACCTATGGTTTTTGGGCTAAAATTACCTACAAGATTTCCACTGTAGTCATCACCCAAAAAACTATTTATAGTCGACTGTCGTTAATTCGAACTAAACATAAAGTCCCGAAACTTTCAAGGGCAGGATAACGTTAAAATTTTTCATTTGTTCGAACTCATTTTCTATTAACTTCGTTTAATTCGAACTGACGAAAACTCCAATTTTTTTATTTTTTTTTATACTTTCAGAAGGATTTCGGATGCTTAAAATAACTTTATTTATTTATTTATTTTTTTTTTAAGAGAGAATTATTCTGGAACTAGTATATACATGTAATCCCATTCATTTGATACCCGCTTTCTTAATGCCCCATTTGTCTATCAGTGTCACCATCTTCGTTTCCTTTCTTCTATTGTACTTCTTCCTAATCCCTTAATTAGTTTATATATTTACATCTTTTAATTAAATATTAAACAATATTTTAATGATAATGGCCGAAATAAATTTAAAAAATGTTATAACATTAATTCTTTAGTATTGTACTCCTTTAAACATGTTTTCCTCCCATACTTTTCATAATTCAAACTCTGATAGTTTGAATATTTCTTGTAGTCCCGACGAGTTCAAATTAACGAGAGACGACTGTGTAATAATGGTTGATAATAAAATGGTAATATTGATAAGAAAACACTATATACAGACGTTAAACTAAAGATATAGGTTATGGTTATAAAATAATAATAATTTTTAGTATTTAAAAATTAAAGGTTACTCATTTTTTCAGAGATGGTTTAGTGCCACGTGTTAATATTTCAAACTGCTGCTGCCAGGAATAAGATAAATCCGTCTAATGTACTACAGAAAGCTTTCACTTCAATTAATTTCTTTTGATGAATAACATCTTTTTCTACTCAGGTCTTCAATCTTATTTTAAAGTTTCATCGTGGGAAAAGTGTCATGATGTACGATAAATTTTGGAAATACTTTTCGTTATCAATTATAATTTTTTTTATCGCACCAGTGCAAATAATTTTAGATTTCTTTGCTTTGAACATTCTCCAGTATTAAAAATTCTAATCCAGAATGACGAGGTAAAATGAGATGCATACTAATTTATTTTCTGTGTATTTTTTTATTTAAGAATTTTTTTTTTAATTCTCACACAAAACATTATCCAATAAATACAAATCAACGTTAAATTAGTTTTAGTTCAAAACTATTTTTTTTTTCGTGTGCGTGTGGTTTGTGTAATATTAAAGGCAGCTAAAAAATTAATAATAATAAGTTAGACTATATTTAATAATTAAGAGAGTTAAGTACAAAATAGTACAAATTCGATAAAAAAAAAATAATTATGATGATTTAATATCACGAATTCATTCATTTGTATTTAATTTCTAAAAAAAGATTGGAATTTTTTTGTTATGTTGTTTTATTTGTGTTAAATCAATTTCATTTAAAAAAAATAAATTACAAAAATTACAAAATAAATTAAGGAAATTTAATCAAATGTTTTATTTAATTATAATTTCATCTTACTTTTCAGTTGTTGATTCTGTGTGTTCTAAACTTTATTTAATTAAAAACTTTAAAACACCACAATGCTTTATTTTATTTTGTTTTATTAGTAGAACTTCGGTTAAACATTATGTATAGACGTCAAATTAATTGTCCAAGAGTATATTTAAAATATAATAATAATAATTTTTAATGCTTAAAAATGAAATGTTAATAAGTTTTTCAGTGATGGTTTAGTACCACGTGCTAAAATTTCAAACTTCTGCTGCCAGGAACAAGATAAATCCATCTAATTTACAACAGAAAGCTTTCACTTCAATTTAAATGCATAAAAAATTATGCAGAACATCTTTTTTCACCCTGACCTTCAATCTTATTTTAAAATATTCATCGTGGGAAAAGCGGCATGATATACGATAAATTTTGGAAACACTTTTCCTTATTAGTTATCATTTCTTATCACACCAGAGCAAATAATGTTAGATTTCTTAGCTTTGAATTTTTTCAGTTTTAAAAATTCTAATCCAGAATGATGTAGAAAAAATGAGATGCATGCTAATTTTTCTCCCGTCTATTTTTTTTTTATTTATTTAAGAAATTTTATTTAATACTCACAAAACATTATCCAATAATTACAAATCAACGTTAAATTATTTTTAAAACGAAAGTCAATTTTGCGGAGATTTTTTCCCGTTTGCATGTGGTTTGTGTAATACTAAAGCCAACTAAAAAAGTTTTAATTAATAAGTCAAACTATATTTAATAATTAAGACAGATAAGTACAAAACAGTACAAATTAGATAAAAAACAATAATTATGATAATTTAATATCACGAATGAATTAATTCATTAGTATTTATTTTGCAACAGAGGATTGAAAAATTGTGTTAGAAAGTTTTCATTAATATATATATATATATATACATAAATTACAAAATAAATTAAGGAAAATTAATCAAACAATTTGCTCAAATTATAATTAATTATAGAATTATAATTTTAATTATAATTCTATCTTCCTTTTCCGTTATTAATTCTGTGGATTCTAAACTTTTTTATTTCAAAACTCCTTATATAACATCTCTATACTTTATTTTATTTTATTTTATTACTAGAACTTCTATTAAACATTAAATTCAGACGTTAAAATAAATGTCTAAGAATATTTTTTTTAAAAATAATAGTGGTAATTTTTAATATTTTTAAAAAAATTAAACGTTAATAAGTTTTTGAGATTAATATTTAAAACTCTTGTTGCCAGGAACAAGATAAATCCATCTAATTTACAACAGAAAGCTTTCATTTCAATCTTTTTTTTTTTTTTTTTTTTTTTAATTTACGCATAACATTTTTTTCCACTCAGGTCTTTAATCTTGTTTTAGAGTGTTCATCGTGTGAAAAACGTCATGATGTACGATAAATTTTGGAAACAGTTTTCCTTATCAATTATCATTTTTTATCGCACCAGTGCAAATCATGTTAGATTTCTTTGCTTTGAACCTTTTCCAGTTTTAAAAATTCTAATCCAAAATGACGAGGAAAAATGAGATGCATACTAATTTTTTCCCTTGCATCTTTTTATAATTTTTTTTTAATACTCACACAAAACATTATCAAATAATTACAAATCAACGTTAAATTATTTTTAATACGGAACTCAATTTTACAGGGTTTACTTATTTATTTATTTACTTCTTGTGCATGTGGTTTGTGTAATATTAAAGGCAACTAAAAAAAGCTTTAATATATAAGTTAAACTATACTTAATAATTAAGACAGTTCTGTATAAAACAGTACAAATTAGATAAAAATTAATTATATAAATTTAATATAACGAATGAATTCTTTCATTTGTATTTATTTGAAAAATTGTGCTAAATCATTTTCATTAAAAAAAAATTAAATAACAAAATAACAAAATAAATTAAAGAAATTTAATAAAATATTTTATTTAATTATAACTTTATCTTCCTTTTCCGTTATTGATTCTGTGTGTTCTAAATTTTATTTAATTCAAAACCCTTTATATATTACCGATATATTTTATTTTATTTTATTAGTATAATTTCGGTTAAACATTAAATACAGACGTGATATTAAATGTCTAAGAGTATGTTCTTAAAATTATAATAATATTTTTTAATATTTGAAAAAAAAATAAACATTAATAAATTTTGGTTTAGTACCACGTGTTAATATTTCAAAATTCTGCTGCCAGGAACAAGATAAATTTTCAACAGAAAGCTTTCACTTCAATTTAGATGCATAAAAAATTATGCAGAACATCTTTTTTCACCCAGATCTTCAATCTTATTTTAAAATACTAGGGGGGCCCCGCCCCCCTGCTCGCTATGCTCGCCAACCCCCCGTGTAATCGCTTCGCGATTCCAAATTATTGGCTACCCCTGCTTGCTGCGCTCGCCAATACCCCATGGTATGAATAAGCAGTTGCAGACCTTTCAAATGATGTGACACACGACTGGTGTTGTAAAGAAATTAAAAATGTGCCCGGGGGGCAGAGTGGGAGGCGACACAAAAGACATCCATAATATGAATAAGCAGCTGCAGACCTCTCAAATGATGTGTCACACGACTGGTGTTGTAAAGAAATTAAAAATGTGCCCCCCTGGGGGCAGAGTGGGGGTGACGCACAAGACATCCATAAAATGAATAAACAGTTGCAGACCTTTCAAATGATGTGTCACACAATTTGTGTTGTAAAGAAATTAAAAATGTGCCCCCCCGGGGGGCAGAGTGGGGGATGACACACAACACATCCATAATATGAATAAGCAGTTGCAGACCTTTCAAATGATGTGTCACACAACTGGTGTTGTAAAGAAATTAAAAATGTGACTCCCCCTGGGGAGAGCAGAGTGTGGGGGTGACACACAAGACATCCATAATATGAATAAGCAGTTGCAGACCTTTCAAATGTTGTGTAACATGACTGGTGTTGTAAAGAAATTAAAAATGTGTCCCCCCTGGGGAGCAGAATGGGGGATAACACACAAGACATCCATTATATGAATAAGCAGTTGCAAACCTCTCAAATGATGTATCAAACGACTGGTGTTGTAAAGAAATTAAAAATTTGGCGACATATTACAGTTATCGCCAAGTTGGCGTCACTTTTGACAACTAATTTTGGTCGCCAAATTTGGCGACATATCGCCAAGTTGGCGACAAACTTGGTGATTGTTGGCGATGGTAACCTTTCCTCTCTTTATGGTAACCCATACGGCGATGCATAGACGGAGTCCTTTCCTGATTGGTCTATTCGACTCATGGAAGGAGTGGACAACCCGGATTCGTTAGTTCCGGAAATCTTCCACATCAGCATCATTCCAGGAGTCATTCCTTTTAAGGCTAGTTTTTTTTTACTATAGAAGGATTCATCGTGGGAAAAGCGCCATGATGTACGATAAATTTTGGAAACACTTTTCCTTATCAATTATCATTTCCTATCGCACCAGTGCAAATCATGTTAGATTTCTTTGCTTTGAACATTTTCCAGTTTTAAAAATTCTAATCCAGAATGACGAGGAAAAATAAGATGCATACTAATTTTTTTCCCGTGTATTTTTTATTAAAAATTTTTTTTTAAAGCTCACACAAAACATTATCCAAAAATTACAAATCAACATTAAATTATTTTTCATTCAAAACTCAATTTTGCAGTTTTTTTTCCTGTGCATGTGGTTTGTGTAATATTAAAGGCAGCTAAAAAAAAATTAATAATAATATGTGATAATGACTGTGTTTAATAATTAAGTCAGTTAAGTACAAAACAGTACACATTAGATAAAAATATAATTATAATGATTTAATATCATGAATGAATTCATTCATTTGTATTTAATTTGTAACAAAAAGATTGGAAAAATTTGTGCTAAATCCTTTTCATTTAAAAAATTAAATTTAAGAAATTACAAAATAAATTAAGGAAATTTAATCAAACATTTTATTTAATTATAATTTCATTTTCCCTTCCAGTTTTTGATTCTGTGTGTTCTAAACTTTATTTAATTAAAAACTTTAAAACACCACAATGCTTTATTTATTTTATTTTGTTTTATTAGTAGAAATTCGGTTAAACATTATATATAGACGTCAAATTAATTATCTAAGAGTATGTTTTAAAAATAAAAATGATAATTTTTAATATTTAAAAATGAAACGTTAAGGCCCCTGTCCTGGCTCGAGGAAATGCTCGCGAGCTAATGCTATTCCTATGGGGAAGCATTTTTCTAATAACTCTTTCGCATTTTGACATTTTTGAAATTTTTTTTTTTTTTTTTTTTCTGCATTGGATAGCTGAAGTGCATGCCGACAGCGCACTTTTTTTACTTTTTTGATTTTGGTTGCAGATATTTTTTTAAAAAAGCACTTTCAGTTTCGAAAGTGAAACTAACTTTGTAAAAAATATCTGCAACCAAAATCGAAAAAATGAAAAAGGTGCGCTGTCGGGATGCACCTCAGCTATCCAATAATAATAAAAAAAATATTCAAGAATGCCAAAATGCAAAAGAGTTATTAGAAAAATCCTTTCCCATAGGAATAGCATTAGCTCGCGAGCATTTCCTCGAGCGAGGACAGGGGCCTTAATATGTTTTTATGAGATAGTTTAGCACCACGTGCTAAAATTTCAAACTCTTGCTGCCAAGAGCAAGATAAATCCATCTAATTTACAACAGAAAGCTTTCACTTCAATTTAATTTTTTTGGTGCATAACATCTTCTTCCACTCAGGTCTTCAATCTCATTTTAAAGTACTCATCGTGAGAAAAACGTCATGATGTACGATAAATTTTGGAAATACTTTTCCTTATCAATTAACATTTCTTGTCGCACCAGTGCAAATAATGTTGGATTTCTTTGCTTTGGATTTTTTCCAGTTTTAAAAATTCTAATCTAGAATGACGAGGAAAAATGAGATGAATACAATTTTTTTTTTCCCGTGTATCTTTTTATTAATTTTTTTTTTTTTTTTTTTTTTTTTTTTAAATGTTCATATAAAACATTATCCAAAAATTACAAATCAACATTAAATTATTTTTAAAACAAAACTCAATTTTACAGTTTTGTTTTTTCGTGTGTAGTTTATGTAACATAAAAGGCAGCTAGATAAAAAGTTAATAATAATAAATTAAACATATATTTAATAATTAAGACAGTTAAGTACAAAACAATACAAATTAGATTAAAAAATAATTATAACAATTTCATATCACGAATGAATTAATTTATTTGTATTAAATTTGTTAAAAAAATTAATTTGGAAAAATTGTGTTAAATCCTTTTCATTAAGAAAAATTAAATATAAAAAAATTACAAAATAAATTAAGGAAATTTAATCAAAAATTTAACTTAATTATAATTTTTTTTCTATTATTTATTCTATGCGTTCTAAACTTTATTTAATTCAAACCTCTTTATATAAAACCGCTATACTTTATTTTATTTTATTAGTAGAACCTCGTTTCTCAAATGCCTCAGTTGTCTTGCCACTCGTTTCTCGGGCAAAGCTTTTGAGCGATATTTGATTCGATTTTCGAACAGAAATTTGGTTCTTGAATATTGAAAGTGGTATTACCAAATTAACCGAATAAACTAACATAACAAAACCATCTGAATTTTTTTTTCTCTTAGTTGAACGCAAAGTACACATACATACATGGTGCACAGGTGATCGCTTGTTAAGGCCGCTTGTAACCCAGCTTCTGAATTCCTCTCGGTTATACAGTAGACTCCCTCAAAACCGCACTCCTAAAATCCGCAACTCTCTAAAATCCGCACATATTTTACGGATGTAAACAATGAAACATTCAGTTCAGATGTAGGTGCAAAAATTGATTTTTTCAGTTTTATATCAATTCCATACATTTTTTAATTTATAATTTTTGTTAATGTTATTGAATTCATGTTTTTTCATAAAGAAAGAATAATTTATTTCTAAAAAAATAAAGATTGTCTAATATCATTGGTAATCACAATCTTACCAAATATATTTATGTATTAATCAAGCTTTTTTAGTTATTAAGTCTGGCTAAACCTGAAATAAAGTTTCATTATTTTATGATCCTGATGTGAATTAGTAATGTACCTTTATGAGGCAAGTTTCATTGAATAATTTAGGAAAAACACATTTCCTCTTTTATAATGAATATTTAATTGTACCTACATTATTGATTATTAACTTTACCTTTCCTTTTGGTATTTTAATCATTAAAAAAAATCTAAATTTTTATTATTTTAGTTTATTACTTTTTTAATATTTTAGTATATTGTATGCATTCATTATACTTTTGATTTCATTATTAATTACATTCAAATTATTTTTTAAAAAAATGTAAACAAAGCAATGACCAGAAATCCGCAAAATTCTAAAATCCGCAAAACCTCTGGTCCCAAGCTGTGCGGATTTGAGGGAGTCTACTGTATTAAGTTTATGGGTGTTTGGTGTATTTTTATTATCAAAATATCTTCACAGAATTTTTTTACGCTTCTTCTTTCATTATTTTCTTTTTTAAAGATGTCATTTTTATTAGATTTCAAAATATTTCTAAAATCTACGTTTAATTTTATATGAAGTGTTACAATTGCACTTCGTCAGTTTTTAAAACGTAAAAAATTAAATTAAGCATCGATTTAGAAATGTTTTGACGACTAAGAAAAAAAAGTGACATCCCTTAACACGAAAATACTGAAAAAGGAAATTTGAAATATTAATTCCCTGAGGAAATACTTTAAATATAAGAATGTATCAAACGCCCATGGACATAACATTACAAAAAGGAATTCGGAAGCTTCATTTCTAGATTGCTGTTTGGAAAGTTTACTGAATCCACTGACTTTTATTTTATTTTATTTCTATCTTCTTCCTTACATTTTTTTCTTTCTTTTCCATTTCTTTTTTCATTTTTATTTCTCTTTCTTTTTTTCTTAATGGTCGCGTAGCACATATAGATATGATATAATGATCCCGACGATGATGAATTTCACTTTCTTCAGAGTTAAAAGCAACAAATTTGTTCAGTGTTCCTAATGATCTTCTTTTTTTTTTCTTTTCTTTTCTTAAAAAAAAAAAAAAAAAAAAAAAAAAAAGGATAAATAAATAAATAAAATAAAAATAAGTCGGAAATTACACGCTAGACGTACCAAATGAGGTACATTCATACCATACCGAAGTTTTAAAAATACTCAGATCTTGGTGTAATAGAATACAGTATACTTCGGATACACTATAGTAGCTGAAATGTTTTGGGTGTCCCTGTAAGTACTATCCGCTTTCTATTATACAGGAATTAACGTGTAGTAAATCCCAGCCACGGACATCTATTTCATAAAAGTGAAATTGTTTAATATTAAAATGCCCCTTTATACAATTATGTATTGAAATACTTTTGTGTGGCCCTGTAAATGAATAATAAATATATTTTGCGTCACAGATTGTACAGAATGTATATTTTAGTACATACTTCATAGATTCATATCCATTTTATTATGTTCGAAAGAGTGTGACATCATTAAAATGCACTTAAAACATTTTTTCCCCATTGGCTGTAATGTAATGGAATATTTTTGATTGTCCCTTTAATTAAACTGTACATCCTATTTTCATAAAATTTGAAACGACTTGACAAAATTATGAGGCAATTACGCACTTTAAATTCCCAGCAATTCGATTGGAGAGTAGTTGCTCTGTTATATGCGGACAGGCGGACGGACGGATTGAACGACTACTATAGGTGCTACATATTTACTTAATTACGAATGCCCCCCCCCCAAAAAAAAAAGTCCCCTCCTTATTTTCAAATTCAAATCATCTTTAACTTCTCTAATAAAAATATGGGTGCGCTTTTCGTTATTTTATTAATAAATATTATTAAGTATTCATTTTCTCACCCAATAAGTACGCTATTTTTACAATTTAGTTTACTGTATCATGCAATGAATTTATTTAAGCAATTTAATGTGGTAATAACTTGGTAGGAGAGAACCAAATAATGATATTTTCATTATTGCATGTTAAGCCTTGTTAGATATTTTAGATGCAAATTCCTCTCTTTAATGCTAAACCTATGAGCTTCGAATGCATCCATATTTTTGAAATTTTTCCTCGACAAATTATTATTATTATTATTATTATTATTATTATTATTATTATTATTATTATTATTATTATTATTATTATTATTATTATTATTATTTAACCTTCCGTTTTTTGTATGCTCTTCTTGAAGAATGTTTCTTTTATTTTCCAAAATGTTTTTAAAATATAAATTTATTTTCATATTTGAATGAAAACAAAATGCATAGTCGAGATAACATATGATTGATTTAAATCTCTAAATCAATTTTCATGCTTAGTTTCTCAAATTCACATCTTTTAGCTGTAATTTTTTTTAAATGCCAGGAAAATTATGCAATATAGTTTTTTTTTGTTGTTGTTGTTCTTTATTTGTTTATAGAACATAATGTAATAGATTTTACTCGTATCTTTAAACAAGCTATTAATGCTACAAAATTTATTATTATTAATGCGGAACTTATATGGTCTATTTAAATACTCTATTTGAATATAGAGAGTTAGAGCATGGACAGGCGACAGACAAATCGAAATCATAATTTTTTTCAACTTGTTGCAAACTGTTAAAAATGTGTCCTTTACTGATTAAGATATAATGTTTGTTTGCTAATTGGATGGATATAATAAGTAAAAATTGTAACATATGTAATTGTCAAAGGTGCATATAAATACAGACACACTGCAAATACTCAAATTTAAATGCATACAGTAATATCCAACCGGCAAGTGAATGTGAGTGGGTTCCCACAGTCCCAAACTGTTTTAGCCGAATCCTGACTTTATCCAATTATTATTTTTCATTTATTTAAATAACTGTAATTTTTTCAACATAGAGGTTTCGTTTTTAAATTTACGAATGAAAGATAATGGATCAACGATAAAATCGATTGTTGCTTTAAAATTAAATCTGCGTTTGCAATTTTTTTTAAATCATGCGGTATGTATACCGCAAACTTGCTTCTCGTGAACTAATTTTGGAAATTTTAATCATAAAGCAAATCCGTTGACATAGTTATAAAGATATAAAAGATAATAAAGATATTGAACTTTAACGAAAATTATTAAAGCCTGATGTTGCATTAAACTACTGTTAAAAAAAATAACGATAAAAAGAATTTAGAAATTTGAATGAAAATGTATTTTATTGCGTTTGCATAAAAGATGTTTTTAAAGGATTAAAACCGCAGCAAATATGTTATAATCTAATTTATTTTTCTTTTAAATTTTGTACATACAAGTATTAATAGAATAAGATATGAATTTTGAAACTTACTAATAGAATGTGTATAATATGAGTTGAGCAAGAGTACTTAGCCATAGTCAGTAATTGTGAAAATATTTCATAATGGTGTCATTTAAAAATTATGTACTTTAAGACTGTAAGATTTTTTTTTCTTATTTATCATCTATTGTGAAAAGGTAAAATGAAAATCATAAAACTTGTTAAAGGATTTTAATAAACCGTTTACATGTTCGGTAATTTCAGTTAATAGGATTAATAAAATCATCTTTTATTATTATTATTATTATTATTATTATTATTATTAAGAAAAAATATACTTTAAAACTCTGTGTAATAAGTGTGTGGACAGGGCGTGTTTGGAGTATTATTATTCATTTATTTTTTAAATAAAACATCAGGTTTTAGTATATTAATTTTATAGGATGAGGGAAGAAAATGCGGTGACTGAAATCTAGAAAACTATTTTAAACGAATTTATTTTAAAAGTGGAAAGCTACGTTTTTGAGAGTTGTGAAGAATGTATTTTTCTAAGATTAAATTTTATGAAAGACAGATCACAAATAATGTACAATAATAATGTTGTATTATTATATTATTATTATATTATAGTATTCCCCTTTTATTGCGCATAACAATAACATTCCTTTGACAGTTTTTAAATTAAAACGAAAGCTTATGCAAAAATTTAAATGGCATAAAAACTGTCATTTATAATGTTTTTAGCATGAGAAAGCTAATAATCCACTAAAATTAGAATATTATACATCGCTGTTGCTAGCACCTACTTAAAATGCAGTTTGAATTGCCTTTAAGAAAGAAAACACAGAGAATATATATCTCTTCAATGAAAGTTGAAACAAAATAATAATTCATTCTCCCTCCCCCCTCCCCCCCCCCCACTCCACAAAAAAAGTCATGTGTGGTCATATACACCCATATTACTGAGATTTACGGTTAGATACATCCTTGAAAACTACTGTCATTTATGCTTTAAAAAAAATATATATATCTAAATAGATAGAGATACATACTGTAATATTACAGAAAATGCTTGAGTTTGTGCTGTCAAGCTTTCCTTATAATCCTACGGTAACATTTTTATCATTATGAACTCCAGACACTGCAATAAATCCTACTCAATAGATGATTTTAAGATTAACAATTATTTTCTCAAACGCTATTCATTTATAAATTAAGAAAAGTATTCTTGTAAAACTAAATAAAAAATGCAAAATATTAGACAAAACAGGCAAAATACGTTAAATTAATTACTATTTCAATTTTTAAATTTAAATTAATTAAAAGTAATGGGTTTTACAAATTTTAGATGAATATTTACATTTTCACCCTGTTGAACTGCACGTGAAAATGAACTGTATTGATACACATATGAAGAGCAATTTTGTGAAATTAAACAAAACAAAGCTAAAAATTAGAGGAGGTGGATTGTTAATCAATTTTCCCGTAATAAATTCATTTTAATACTCAACTCTGTTGTATACAAAATAATTCAAAAAATTTAAATAGAAATACAAAAGATGATGTGTTATCATTCTTTTTTTTTTAATTTATAGCATTTTGTGAAATTGATAGACTGAATGTAATACTTAAATAATAATAATAAAATAACAACTAAGAAGTTGCGAATAAGCTATGCTTTTTATCCGCATTTTAACTCTGATCTTTATCTTCCTGCTGATAGATTTCGCATATTTTTTTATCTGTTAAATATTATGGGCACTTCTGTATAAGTAGTGACAAAGGTTACTGGGTTAGGTTGATTTGTGAATAAGATTAATCCCGATTTGTGTACCGTAAGCATAAACTGGATCGCAAATCAAAAGCTGATAGGTTTGCGATGTTTTTTGAGTAAAATAAAATAATAATAAATAATAATAAATAATAATAATAAATTTCTTTAAAATAGCAGGGGGTACATCCTGTTTCATAATTTTTCATTTTGTCTTAACCTTATAAATCTAATTTTCTATGCATCTACATATTATTTGAATGAGGTATTTACGTCAGTATGACGTAGATTAGCTTTACAGGGATAATCTGATTATATGAATTAAAACGCATTTGACTTTGTTTTTTTTCTTCCTCACAAACTTAGATAATTCCATTGATACATTTTAAAAGTGTTGCTATCATCCCTTGTATTGTTTCAGTTGTAATTTTTCAGAAGAAAAAAATAATTCGCAAAGGTGGAATAAAGGGAGGGGGTGAAGGGCGTTAATAAATGTTTAAATTAATAATTTTTCAAACAGAAATACACAGTCCAACGATATAGCTGATAGTATTTCATTATAAATCATGAAAGAATATATTTTTCAAAATACCTTTTTCTTTGATATTTTTTTTAGTATATTTCAACTAAGGGAACAGTTTATCTCAAAATTAGTTAAAAAGTCCACATTCTTTTTTGATATTAAATAAAAGATTTTGTAATTAGGAATATTTTGACACCTCGTCATCACGTACACGGCAATTATATCGCTAGATATTATATATATATATATTAATACATTTCGCGTAATTACTCATACAAATCAAAATTTTAAATGGCTTTTTTTCAATATTCATATTTTTGCCACTTTCTTATTTTAAAAGTGCTATTTTTATTTAATTATTTATTTATTTATTTATTTTATTAGATAAAATAGATATTTAATTTTATTTTGTACATTGTTTATTTTATATCTGATAAATGTGCGCCTAAAATTAGCATTCAGTTTTTTTTTTTTTTTTTTTTTTTTTTTTTTTTTTTTTTTTTATAAAAGTGTATTAAGATGTGTTAGGCTTCATTGTTTTTTACTATATAATCAGTAAAGAAATTATATTAAATGTAATATTAAATGTATCTAAAAATCCATGTGCAATATTGTATAATACACACATGAAAGCCTTAAAAAAAACTTCGTCAAAAATATCAAAATATTTTAAAAAAGAGAAATATTTTTTAAAAAGTAAATATGCAGTTAATTATTTTTCCAAAATTCATTGTTATTTGAACATTGAAATGCAGTGTGTTTTTACACGTGTGTGTTACAATTTTAACCATATTTTTTAAAAATAAAGTTATTGAAAAGATAAAATGTCCCTTTTAATGTATTTGCCAAATATAAAAGATCTTTCTTATCATGCTCAAGTAAAACAGTAATTTTTTTTTTTTTTTTTTTTTTTTTTTTTTTTTTTTTGTGAAGCATAAATTATTATTAAAACTGTAATGTTTTAATTTACTAAAATAAATAAATAAATAAATAAATAAACTTTTAAATTTGTATTTATCATTAAGTTCAAGCTGCTAAGTATTCTATTTAGATGAGAACTCTAAGGAATATAATGTATATCGGTTTACGATATACAAACTCATTTAATGAAATATGCATAATTTTAAAAGATTTTTCTGATGAAATAAAATGACACGTTATAAATAGATTTAATGCAATATTTAGTAGTGATTTTAAATGTTTTTTCTTAATTGATTGATGTATAAAATTGAATTTTAAACTTTTAGTCATTATTTGCATTAAGTAATATTTGTATCTTAAATTTAGAATAAATTAAAGTGATAAAACTTTATTTACTTTTGAAATAAAATTATAAAATTTATGTTTTAAACTAAAAGTACATTTTTCTACATTTTTAGTGTTTAAATAGTGATAAAATAGTTCGCCGTAATTACTTTTCATTTCGGATAAAAATGAATCGTGGTTAATATTGAAATTCGATTAATTTAACAAAAGAACTTGAAACATTCTAAAGCCAAAATTAAATTTTATAGAATGTTTCTATACTACTTAGGGGTCATCCATAAATGATGCCACGCTTGAAGGGGGGAGGAGGGTTCATGACATTGTGACAATTTGTGACAAGGGGATACGAAGAAACGTGACATCACACATTTTGGTTAAATAAATGCTTTAAAATTCAGTAGACTAAATTGTGAAGTATGAAGCTATTTAAAAATTAAAATATTTTGTGTTCATGAAGATAAGATTTAAGCCAAATATATTAAATTCTATTTAAAATTACAAAATACTACTGTTTTTAATTGCTGTTTCATAATAATATTTTATTACTATTATGTATTAATTATTTTTTGTTGTTGTTTTTGTTGTTGTTCACATTATTTCATACAAAATACGAATCATTTTTATTGTTCAGCTTACAAATGTCATTAAAACACATAGTTAAAGTTTTAAAATAAAATATGAAATGTGATCTAAAACGTAGTGCTTTTTTTCTGAACTGCAAGTATATGTTTGCATAATATAGTGTCACATGTGACAAGAGGGGAGGCGGGGGTAAAGTGAAATGTGACACATTGTGACAAAGAGGGCTGGGGATATGGAAAAAACGCGTGACATCATTTATGGATGGCCCCTTATTAATAGAATTAGTTTTTTAAACATTTCGGTAATTTCGAAACATCATCCAGGTACATTAAATAAAATGTTCACTTTTACAATCATAAAGTCGTCATAATTTTTCACAGATAAATGCCTTAAATCAAATAAGTGAATATGAGTTTATTTATGAAGGGTCCAATAAATGGGTCGGACCCAGGGATTCTGAATGCATAAATACGGTCCTGTCCTGGTATACATAATATTAGCTGACCTGATATTCGTGATAATAAGATATGCAATGTTTCGGGCAGATGAAGACATGTCCAAATGCACTTAAGAGGATACAGTGCCTTGAAATTGGTCAAAATATGGATTTTCTTTTTTTAATATTAACTGAAATCCGGATAAGTGATATATCATTGTATAGTGATGTTCTGTTTGAGGATTTCTCCCCATGACTGTGGAAAAAAAATCGAAGCAAAAACAATTATAGTAAAAAAAAAGTAATAGGGATTTTAAAATAGTTAAATTTTTTTAATTAAAATTTTTTAACTTATCTGTTCTACAAAAATTTAATTATTTTTCTTTTATATTTAGTATTAAGTATTATGACATAACATATATTACAGTACTATTCAAAATTGAAGAGATGGTTTGAAATGTACCCTTAAAGCTCATTTTTTATATTGAACGTAAACAATTTACATATTCTCTTGATCTTGCAAGTTCGCTATCAGTACTGAGACGCTCATAAAAGCAATCCATATTCAAGCATTTTGCTCGTTATAAATCTTTAATAACCCTTTGAAATAAAGTTTATTTCAAAGGGTTATTTGTACTGCATTTTTAATTTAAATTTAATTTAATCAATTTATTTATTTATTTCATTTTTTAAAAATTTTCATTTTTCCAAAAACGAGAAGGCTATTATTATTATTATTTATTATTTATTATTATTATTATTATTATTATTATTATTATTATTATTATTATTATTATTATTATTATTATTATTATTATATCTACCTATTTATGTCTGATACGTTATTCATCCAATTTTACATTTTATATTCCTGTATGGAGCAATCTTTCGATAATCGATTATAAAAATATATGCAAAATATATATTTTTTTAATTTTTTAGTGTCGAAATTAGGTCACCTATTCTTTTTTTTTCCTGAAGAGCAGCAAAGTAAAAGTAGAAAAACTTCCAACATTGTTTTTTCCTAAGTAAACCCCTTTACCGTGTTCTCAACCCCCATGTTGCAAAACACCGATTGTTCAATTTACGCAATGAAGCAGCTTTCAATGTGGTTACTATTTCAAAAATTAAGTTTCCCACTTAGGAAACGCCCGCAAAACTTTTGGGTTAAATATACTCGGAGAGATGTGCGGAGCCAGGAATTTTCAACCATCAATAACAGCAAAAATTGCAGAGAATATTAATGGGTCATTTGGGAGAAAAATACGGAGGCAAACATTTTCAACCATCAATGATAATGAAAATTGCAGAGAATATTAATGGGACAATTGAGTCATAAACCGAAGTAATTGATTGCTCTGTGTGGATAAACATGTTGAAAACACACATGAAGTGTTGGTCTACAAAACAACAGAGTAGCATCTAATGCTATAATCGTAGAAAAACCAGAGGGTATGTGTTATGTCTTTACTTTAAAAAATAGGATACTTAAAAAAAAAAATCTGGAAATTATGCGGCATATTTCAAAGAATATCCTTTTGCTATAGCCCTGCTATCTCCAAAGAATTTATTGATAGTTGGAATTAGTTGCAATGTTATTGTAAAATTGATGGATAAAAAATTATGAAAAAATTGATTTTTAAATTAATACATCGATATTATGTATTTCAAACATGGTGATGCGGAAAAAACTGTTTTGCTGATGCAACTATATTTTGGTTAATATAGCTTCAACTAAATATTTTAGTTGGAATGATCAGATTTTAAACAAAATTTTGTTGAATTAACAAAGTTATTTGGTCGCTCCAATTACAGTTTGGTCTTCCAACCAAAATATTTGGTTGAAGCTATATTAACCAAAATTTAATTGCATCAACTAAACAGATTTTTTCCGTTAAATAAAGAATTAGACGTGTAAATAGCATAGTATTTTCACCTATCTTTTCTTGCCTGAAATTTTCCGGATCTTTGTATGCCCACTCACATATACTAGAAAAAATTCCTTTTGAAATATGTTATTTATGCATCCGAATTCTCCATATCTGTCATTTCCTGTCATTTCTCAAAGAAAATGCGATCCGGTCTCATTTCCTTTATTCTATTACCAAAACATTTTTGAAACTCCATTCTTCGATCTATTTTTTATCTTCTATTTTTCTTTTTTTAATCCAGTTCTTCTCTTTCATTTTACATCTCATATTCTTATTTTCTCTTTTAAAATATTCTTCCGGAGTGTATTTTTAAAGGCATTAATATTCTAGGCATTTTAAAGGCATTTTTTGGCAATTAAAAAAAAATAATAATCCTAATTACCTATTTTCTCTACATATTTCTTTTTGTGTTGACCGACTATTCATATTTAAGATTTTCTACGTTTTTTCAAAGGTGTTAATTTAAAGCTCTTAAATTAAAAAATTCATAAAATTTAATCCTCTAAATTAAAACAAAGAAACAAATAAAACTGGCTCAAAATTGCTCATTTTAAATTAGCATAATTTTTCAGGGGAAGAAAGTTGGAAGAAAGTTGAAAGCAAATGACTTAAATTTTCGGAATTACTTGATTATCACATCGATCAAAAAACTATCGTCAAACTATAAGATTAAATCCCAGTAATGGATTATCGTATATGCCACATCTACTTGACATTAAATACGTTGCACATGTTTCATACAATTTTAATTCGACTTTTTATTTGTATTTTTATTAATGTTTTGCTAATTTATTTCTTCTTTCGTTATTTTTTTTTAAATATGTTATTTTGTACAATTTGGCAAATAGTTAGACTATTTGTAATATTTGGCGAAATTGATCGACAGTATAATCAAGTAGTACTAAATTTTCTTTACTTTTGATGATTAAAGAAATAGTATATTTCCTCTTTTCCAGTTTCCATAAAAAATAATTACTCGTAGCATCCCAAGAAAAATAAAATGTGAATGAAAGTAAGCGTGATTTTTATTCATTATAATAAAACCTCGACTTCTGACAAAACTTTCTTTCAAAAAATCTCGTTAACTTTCCTAGTATTCGTGTATTTAGTTCTGCCGGTTCCGATACAACTTTTTAATCGTTAGATTTATTTCTTCTTTCTCGCGTGTAACACTAGTAATTTTCAAAACTTCATTCCTAACTTTTGTGAATTTTCCCCTTTAGCAGTTTTTCATTAATTAAACTGCTGCATGAATCTAGGTTTTATACATGAGTTTTCTGAATCTTTTTCTATTTTAAAAATATAGAAAATAATTCTTTTTATTTCATACTGACTATCTCTCTTTTTTCCAAAAATTGATTCCCATACGAGTGCATATGGTGAAAAATTCTCTTTCACAGACGATTTAAAAGACGCCTTCATTATTCAATGAATGTATTTTTACTTTCTTTTATCTTTACAAGAAAAAAGAATTGGATTCATGAAAATTTTCATGAAATGCGGTTTTCGACGGTTTTACAAATTTTAAGGGTCAAAGAACCCGAAAAACATGTTTTTACAAATGTCAGTCTGTGAGTTTATCAGTCTATCAGTCTGTCTGTCTATGTGACAAAAATTTTGTGGGCGCTCTATCTCAAGAACAATGAACGGAATTTCACAAAATTTTAGATTCTGTTAGACTTTGATAAGAACTTGATCTGATTAGTTTTTGGTGTATACCGCACAACTGGCGGTGCTGCTATGCTTCATTATTTTCAATTTCCAACATAGCCATACCTCAAGAAATAGAGCAGGGATTTTCATAAAACTTTATATTTAGTTAGTATTTGCTATAAAATGGTGCTGATTACGTTTTGGTGCAAATCGCTCAACAGGTGGTACTGCCATGGTGCATTATTCGTGATTATCACAATAGCTCTATCTCCAGAATTAATGCATGGTATTTTTTAAAACTTTAGATTCAGTTCAGTTAGCTTCTGATATAGTGTTGTTTAGTTTTTTGTTTAAATGTATCTCAAAAACTAATGCAGGGATTTTCATCAAACTTCAGATTCAGTTAGTACCTGATAAAAAATTGATCCTGATTAGTTTTTGATGTACATCACGCAACATGTGGCGCTGTTATGCAGATTTTTTTTTAAATTTTGCAATAGCTCTATATTAAAAACTAATGCTTGAATTTTTATCAAACTTACGATTCAGTTATAATTTGACATAAGTTGTTGCTGACTAGGTTTGGGTTTAAACCACCTAACCGGTGACGCTGCTATTCTGCATTTTTCAGAAAGTATTAACATGCATAAGATCGGTCAATTTTTATAAATCTGACTATTTTTATAAATTTCCATTACCTTTCATTTAATTAATGATTTTTCCCCCGTTTTATAAGAATTGAACGTCATTATTCTGAAAATAACAACCTTTGAATTAAGAAAACTGTAATATATATTCGAGGTCTGAATGATCTGAAATCCCCCATTTTTCAGGTCCGTTCGGACCTTTCCCATCCCGAATGAAAACTATCTTGAACCGTTATAAAGACTTATGTGTTGGCCTCTGGCCCCATACAAAAATCAACGATATCGGTCAAATATTTCAAAGAAATATCAATCAACGAAATATTCCGTAATTTTTACCATTATTTCCCTTTCAACATTTAAATAAGTTTAAACGAATATTAGATGCATTTTTATACAAAACATTTACAATAACATTTTCAAATTTTTATATCCGCAAAAACAGAACCAGAACATGTAATTACTAAAGAATGACCTACAAATAAAAATTCACCAAAGAAATAAATGTCGTTAGAAAATAAAAATAATAATAATTTTAAGTCTCTATAGAGAGAGCAAAGAGAAATAGATTTAAAAAAATATTTCTTTATAACGTATTAAAGCAAGATAAATTTCAATATCGCAAGATGTAGATTTATGTCTAAAGATTTATTAAAGAAATGAAAAAATCTAAACTACTGTTTTTGCAGAATAATGTATCTAGTTCTAATAGCTTGCGCTTTATTTAATTTTAACAGCAATAATTATCTTATACACTGAAAAAATGTCATATGTTTTTGAATATATAAAAATGTACTGTAATCAAAAACGAAAATATACAGTAACCTCTTCTAATTCACCTAAGGTTTCGAAAACCGTTCCTTTACCTTTAAAAATCCCAGAGAATTAATTTGTTTTAGAAATTAAAAAAAGAATTTATAAAAATTAATTTTTATTAGCTGCCCGGCCTTTTCGGAAACGTTTCTAAGTAGCATCTACAGTACAATAATCCCTTTTCTCAAATCAAAATATCACTTTTTCGGATGCTATCAATTCATACGAAAATATTTTGATATTCAGAGAACATGTTTAATAGACAACATACAATATTAACAGTATTAACATTAATATGAAAATTAACATTATTTCGCTGCAATTGCATGCACAAAATCAGTTATGCAGCTGAAAATGTTTACTTGAGAATTGATAGAATCCGAAAAGGTGATATTTTGATTTGATAAAAGTGATTATTGTACTGTGAAAGCTACTTAGAAACGTTTCTGAAAAGGACGGGCAGCTAATAAAAATTAATTTTTATAAATTCTTCTTTAAATTTCGAAAAAAAAAATAGTTTTCTGAGATTTTTAAATGTAAAGGAATAATTTTCGAAACCTTAGGGGAGTTAGAAGAGGTGACTGTATATTTTCGTTTTTGATTACAAAGCATTTTTATATATTCAGAAACATCTGATATTTTTTACAGTGTATGTTGAGCTACCTCTCTATAAATACTTAAAATTTTAAAAAATATAAAATGAAGACACAAAGAAAAAAAAAAGAAAAGTGATTGAAATCAACTGAATCAAATTACGTTCATGAGAAATCAATAATTTATGTATTCCTTCTTGTAGTATCTTGTAGTCTCTTAAATTAAAACGACATTATAAAATATTATGTATTTTAAATAAAATTGCCATAAGTTATAAATCAAGTAAATTTACCTACATTTATTCGAACATTTCACAAATTTGAATCTAGAAAATCGTGAAAAACAATATCCACAAAGAGCTATGTACAATCGCATGTTAACCACTGTGCAAACAAGAAAGTTTAGGTCCTGTTCGGCCCGAGTCTTCAGAGGAAAATAAAGCTGGGGCACGGACCTCAGGCGAGAATAGACTTGGGGTTCTGACTGACCAATCTGGCAGCTGTTGTTGACGGAAATTTTCTTGCTCCCAAAAGTAATCAATTTTATTTATGAAAATTTAAGTGAATCGTATTCCAAAATTACTTTTAAAATGCATCAATATTATATGTTCATTCTTTTTATTTATTTATTTTATTACTGCTCGATTATTTTACTTTTTATTTATTTATTTATTATTATTACTATTACTATTATTGTTATTTTGCAAATTTTTAGTTAAAATGTTTTTACAATTTTAATAAAGGAATAAATCTTTGATTGAATTTTATATTGAAATACAAAGAGTTGTCGTTTCATAGTGAGTTTAGTTAACTCGGTGTTCAATTTTTCGTAGCACAAATGTAATGTCAAAACGTATTAATAGGAAAATATTTACTATTTACTTTAAGAAATTTATTACAAGATTTGAACTATTCTGCTTGCACTTGTTATGTGTATTGAACTATTATGTATATAATAATGACATCGCTAATAACACTATTAGCATACAGTTTCAATACTCAAAATAGTAACAAAAAAGTAAAAATTACAGCATGCTTTTTAACATTTTGAGGATTTTTTCTTTTATTTCAACAAAATTTTTAAATATTTTTAAAATACTTAAACTATACTTAAAAACTATACTTAAACTTTTTATAATACTTACTTTTTAAATATTTTTAAACGCTATGCTATTTAAATAATTCTGAAAAATTAATTGTTTTGAGATATATATATTTCTTAATTACGATTTTATTTTTATTTAAAATGTAACATGGCTGCCTAAAAATTTTAAACAATGGTAGCATTTAAACAACAGGAATAACATTTGAAATTCATGCTCATCAGAATAGCAGAGTCCAAGAAAAACATTAATTAAGCCACATAGCCTTGATTCAGGTATTATGTATCACATCTCTTTATAGAGCAAACGTAATAGATTTTCAAGCTAAAAAGATTTTTCTTCCTTTTTTTAAAGTTTAAAACAAGAACAAATAACAAATGTTTCACCGAAAATGAAATTTCCAAATATAAATTGCAAATTGACATTTAGCATCAACAAAAATTGATGACAAAAATGTAAGTACTAAAAAAAAAAGCATTTTAAATATCAAACCGGGGGTCTGCCTAGACTTTTCTCACAGGGTCCTGTTTTTGTGATATTGTGAAATTTTTTTCTTATATTTGTGAAAATTCTAGTCATATTTTTGTGAATTTTTAATTATCGATGTCTTCAGGTTCTATTTTTCTTATATAAAAAGCTAACTTATATGCTCTTTGGTGAGTTCAACTGTTTATTTACAAGCCAGATTTTATTATTAAATGATTAAATTTGAGAAAAGTTCAATTTGAAGGTGAAAAAATTCTGTGAAAGGTCTATTTAAAAGATAAATAATTTTGTGAAGTGTCCTGTTTGGGGATAAAGAATTTTGTGAAGGGTCCTGTTTTAAGATACATTATTTTGTGAAAGGACCTTTAAAGAACCTAAAATTTTCCTAACACATCCCCACAAACAACAATAAATCAAAAGTTTCCTTTTATAGTCACATGTAATATTTCTGTTGTCAACATATTTTTTTCTTAACTAATTTGTATTATGCAACAATAAATAAGAAATTAAATAATTTTTTTGCCAACATCTGGCATTGCGTGCGGAATTTTTGCACTGTAGTTTTAGGTTAAGTATCATCATCCAGATTTTTAATGATATCATTATTTCCCTGTTTTGCACATACAGAACAAAGAATGATGAATGGGTTATATACAAATGCCTTAGAACAGGATTTAGAGATTGTGCGCTCGTATTTCGTTAAAACAAAAAACAAATTGTTTGTTACAAAAAAAAAAAAAAAAAAATCTGCAGTTAATATAAATTAATGATAAAGTATAAGAAAATATACTGAACAACTAGTGCGAAAGCAAGGAGCTACTGATTAAAAAAAATGTTAGCATAAAGATAATTTCCTATTGAAAGAATTCTCGAAATTTTAGTTTGTAGAAAATTATGGGTTGCCCATCTTCAAACGATCGATTTTTTCGAACTATAGATTTCTTGTCGATCTATTGTTCTTTTTCAATATTTTTGCATATTATTTATTTCAAGAAACGAATATCATTAATCCATATGAACCACAAATCAAAACTTTAAATGTGTGAAAATGTATTTTACATGCATACAAGATGAGTCATAAATATCGAAACAATAGGCTATCTCCTCAAATATTGCCGCTAGACCCATACTTCCAATAGCAAAAATTCATAAAAAAAAAGGTGAAATTACTGATAAGATAAGTTCCAACTCCATTGGGAGGGGGGGGGGGGGGGGCTATTTGAAAAAATACGAAAATTAAATTTGTATACGGCCCCCGTTGGGCGAAATTCCCAATTAGGAAATTATTCCTTATCCAGTCCTAAACTGAACAAAACAAATTTCATCTCCGTATCTAAAATTCCAACAGAGATATTAAATCCCAAAATCCTCAAAAATTCCTGACTTACACCACTTTTCCCTGCCTCTAAACTGGGATTTCTTGACTCAATTTCAACGCTTGTTAGGGAACATTCACAAATTGCAATTTAATAAAAATCGGTTTAAGATAGCACTTTTTCTTTGGACATAAAAGCAGCGTATTTAGTAGCGTATAGTTTTTACGCTAAATTGTTATACCAGACGTCTGCCCGGGTCAAAATATCTAGGTCAGGTCCCAAACCGACCCATAGGGGAAAAAGTTTGGCGTGGCCTGAAAAAATGTCAACATCATAACCTGGACCGGTCTGGAAAATGGTTTAAATCATAGCCCGGTTCAGTCGCAAATTTCTACATAGTTTTTTAATTTGGCGTGGGAAAAAATGTTTCATATGGAGGAGTTTTGTCCAAAAAAATTCTTTATAGCTTTTCGTTTTTTATATTTATACATTTTATTATTAAAGAAGCGCCCAAAACTGTAATATATTTATTTTATCAATGAATCTCTATTTATATGTAAATGTTTCACTTATATTTTAATATGGTTAATCCATATCCCATGCGTTGGAGACTCTGAAAAATGTTATGCACTAAAACTTTTTAAGACGGAATCACATAGGAAAGAAAAAATACGTTATAGACAGATGCTCTCCCTAGAAGATGTAATTGGAGCTTATTTTCTTTTCAGGTACTATTGCATTTATTTTGCATGGATCAACATATTTTCCGTTTAAGACAGAATTCCGTCATTGGCAGATTTTTTTTTTTTATCACTGGTTTTATTGTATTTAATTTTTTTAGCCTTTAAATAGTCTTTAAATTTTTTTTTTTTTTTTTTGTAAAATAAAGATTTTAAAATCTATATGTTTTTCGTAAAAAATTCGATTGAGCCGAATTTTATTTATTTTATGCACGCATTAAGTCAGTCAGAGACAGTGATTTTAATACGGGTTTTGTCGAGACCGGGTTTGAAAATTTCATCCAGAGTGCACCTAAGTTGAAGGAAGTAGTCCCCTCCTTTATGAAAAGTACGCTAGGCCCAGCGGCCTGGCGGGTCTTCAGAAAAAAGTAACATCTCGGTTCTGGCCCTACCTGGGCTCAGAAAACAGATTTTTTAACATCCTCTGAAGGACGATAAAAAACCTGAAGTTGTCAGAGGTAAATTTAAAAAGAAAAAAAAAAGACTTGATCTGCATCTTAGAAAAAGCATTTTTTTAAATAACTGACGGACATTTAAACAATACACTTCGTTTTTCTGCATAATGAATTTTTTATCCTCTATTTCTTAACATTAAATTATTAAATGTTAAGAATTTTTAAAAGAAAAAAGAACTTGAAACACGTCATTTTTGATTTTTTTACATTAGTTTTGTTTCGGCAAATTTGAAAAAATGTTTATTTTTGAAAAAATGTTTGCTTTTAAAAATATGATTTTTTTTAAGTTATATTATTTTTTCAATAAACATTTTTAATAGTTTTAAAATTAATATAAAAAAAACCCTTGGAACAGAACTAAAATCAGATTATCATCTTTAATTAAATGGAAAGAAATTGAAATCCGATAAATAATGTTACGAGTTATAACGATTTTTGATTGTTCCATTTAAACCAGTACTAACCACATGAAACTTTTATAAATTGTATGAGAAATTTTAGAATGTGATTTTCTTAGCAAATTATAAGGCTAACCTTCACAAAAAAAGAAAAAAAAAATCAAAATTCTAACTCAAGAAATAGATTTTTTACGCGTTTTCTAGAACTGTTAAAGTAACATTGTTTTTTGAATTGCGCGCATTTCAATTTGTGTCTAATCCCTTAAAACCTGATGAATTTTTAAACGGCTATAACTTTGCGAATTTTGGAGATATGAAGATGCAACTTTTTGTGTCTTATTCAGGACTGAATAAGGAAAGTTTTCCTAATTGGAATTTTTGTCCTACGGGGGCAGTATAAAAATTTAGTTTTCGTAACTTTTCAACAAGATGTAGTCGCAATTTATCTTATCAAAAATTTAACATTTTTTAATGAATTTTTTCAATTGGAAGTATGGGTCTAAGGGCAATATTTAAGGAGATAGCCTATTGTTTCGATATTTATGACTCACCCTGTATATATTAATGTTGATACATCACAGAATGTATACATAATAGGAGAGAAATTAACAAATTAATTCCCTCATAATTTTCGGCCTCCGCATATTTTTACTTGTCCCGTACTGTTGAAAGATAATTTGAATAAAAAAACAAATATTCGTATAATTTCCTAATAAAAGATTTATAAAATAATTTGAGATAATAAAACCGCATGTATTCCACATACTTTTGACTTTTCAATATTTTTTGCGATCAATACTTAAACAATAAAAACGCATCCATTATACCTGTAAGACAATTTGTTTGTCTGATGACATCACAGCCAGGACTACGGAGTCGGAGTCGGGCTCATTTTTGAGCCAAAGAGTCGAAGTCAAATTCGCTAAAAAACAAGCTCCGTCTCCGGCTTTTTTGTTAAAAAGTTTGAAGCAAAATTAAACCACTTATATGAAATTTGAAATTTATAAAAGGATTTATTATTGTTATTTTTGGATTATATCGGGTTACCCAAATTAAAGATTCCCTATATACTGGCCGGAATATATATTAGATGAAAACTGATTTTAATTAACCCGGGAGAACACGCGCTTACCCAGGGTATGAATGGTTTTAACTTTGCCACCAATAAAATCAAATTGTAACAGTCACTTTATTTAGACGGAGGCAATTTTTACAAATTTTGCGATAAAATAAGTTGAAGATTACTTTTAAAAAATAGTGATTACAATTGTAAAAACCATACGCACTCCGGTCTTTTAGGCCCCGCGCGCGTCCTCCCGGGTTAAAAACTCTAGTATGTCTCGAATTATTTCCGAACTAGTATAAAATATTTTGTTTTTCCTTTCCATCGAATTTTTTCTGCTCTGGAGGGCACGATTTAACATCAACATTGTAAAGATTTCCTCTTTTCCAGTTTATGGATACGAAATAGTAAAGTTTCTGTTTTGTTCTCTCTTTTAGATTTCGATAGATAGATTTTTCCGGTTTGTGGGAAGGGAAATTGAAAAATTAGTAAAACGGAATATATTTTTTGTCCCTTTTTCCTTTCAAAGCTCTAAGAACGGAATGAATACCGAAATAGTGAAATTTTCGCCTTATTTTTCTTATGTTCCCTAATGTTTTTAACAAACAACAACACTAGTACATTAGCCAGCCAGGAGTTGGAGATTAAGATCGTTAAGATTTCCGGAGTCAGAGACGGAGTCGAAGTCGACCATTTTTCCTACCGACTCCGCAGCCCTGATCACAGCCATTTTGGAATGTGGAAAGTTCAAATTTGAAGGGTTATAAAAACTGTTGACCCACATATTTATAGATTATTAACCATTTCCATTTATTTTTAAGAAAAATTTAGGAGTGGGAGTAATTAAAATACTTGACATTTTTTAAAATTAAAATAAGAACAATAACCGAAAATGAAATTTCTAAATAAATGTATAATTTGACATTTAGTGATAGCAATTGCGCTTGAAGCAAATTGTTATAAGTACTAAAAAAAGAGAGATGAATGAAAATGTTTCTTTTTAGAATATCAAATAATCCGGAAATGACGATAGCATAAAGATAACTTTTCATCGAAAGAGTTCTCAAAATCTTAGTTTGTAGAACATTGTGGTTCAAAGCAAAAAATCCTATTCAATAATACCTCATCCATCAATATACGTTATGTATTTGTTTAGAAAAAGGGATATTAGCAACAGAAAATAATATACAGTGGAGTCTCTATATAACGAAATCCATAGTTCAGTCAAAAAATTCGCTATATAGAAAAATTCATTGAATAGAGAACATCAAAAAAAATTTCATTTGATGTTTAAATTTTGAAATAGAATTGTTTTTCAGGTGTTTAATTAAGTTTGTGAAATATTTAATTGAATTTTTCCAGAATCTGAAACATTTTAGCCACTTCCTTTTTTTCAGTGTCTTATTGTTTATTTTCAAAATTATTTACTTTATCAGAGACAGTTATGCTTATCCTAAAAGCGATTTTGTGCAGATACAGTAAAAGATAACACCAGCATAGATGACATTTAGTAATAATTCTCCGTTCGAATGATCTCTCACAACAAAAAATGCTCCGAGTTGCCACAAACAACAAACATCCACTCCAAACTTTAAAAGCAATGAAAGTTAGTTTACGTAGATGAAAACCTCTTCAAAAAACGACCTTTTTCTGCAATTGCCCCCTTATCCCTTCCTTATTCCTGCCTTACTATCCAAACCAAGAAACAAACATCATTTTCAGGACGACAATGGAATAGTTTTATCTTTTAGGATGCTTTGTGATTATTGCAAATCACTCCAGTAGCAAACAAATGTTTCAATTTTTTTTCCAGAACGCATGCTCATCTTGGCTAAAACAAAGTTAAGTGTAACCGTACAAATTTTTTTTTTTTTTTTTTTTGGGGGGGGGGGAAGAATTCCTTTTTCGGACATAAGGAATAAGGTAGAGGAATGTAGCTATGAAATATAAACCAGAAATCAACGAAAAAAATTTATTTGACAAATAATTTGAAGCATTTTCTGAACATATAAGAGAACATTTTTGAAAAAATTCGTTAAATGGAGATATATATTTCGTTATATAGAGATTACTTTTAATGTAATCATGAAAAAAATGACCGTTTCTACAAAAAATTCGTTAAATAGAGAAATTTGTCGGATAGAGTTTCGTTATAGAGAGACTCGACTGTATATGGTAGAAGACAATTTTGTGATGGCAAAAAACACAGCATATCAGTGTTTTCTTATCCTGATAATAAATTATGCTATTTATATGTAACGAATGAGTTAATTTGTGTGTTAAGATAAAATCAATTTTTATAAAGAATGTTTTATTATAGTTTTAATCGGGTAATTATTTATGAAACATAAAATGTACTTATTTTATTCCTAAATAAAGTAAGAAAAAGAAACAAATATGAAATTATCCGCCAAGTCAACATCTATGCATAAGCTATCTGATAAATTTCCATAACGGAAAATACACATTCCTTGTCAGTTATTTACAGCAAGGATATTTATCAGGGTAAACCGTAGAAAAATTTCTATCAGTAACACAACTTATCCATTGTTTAAATATTCGGACTACTGCGTGCAAAAAATGGATGTTAAAAAAATAATCAAATAATTTTTTTTTTTTTTTTTTTTTTTTTAAATCAATTATTGAAGAAGTTAGTGAATAAATAGTAAAACGAAATTATTAAATTGTTATGGAAGTTTTATGACTTCAAGTAAAGCATTTTGTTTTCCATTTTCTGAATATCTAACAAGTATCTCGAAGTCATTTTTTAAAGTTTAACCTTCTTACCCTGTTCAAATTTTACTCAATCTAGATAAAACCATTTCACACCAGAATTGTTATTTAAAATATTTTCGTATATTTAATTGACTTATATATCTGAATCTTTTATTTAACTTTCTTTATGAAAAAAGTTCTGGTTCGAATCGTGTAAAACAAATTATAGTTATGGGTCGATTAGACCCATTCAGGGTAGGAAGGTTAAACACATACAGAAGTTACAGCTAATTTTGTGACACAGTATACGAGCTAATGATACTGTCGCAAAACTTTAAAAACAATTTTTCCGATACAGTGTTAAAACAATACTAAAATTATCTTGGCAACAAATGAACCGATTTACTTGCTGATTTAAAAATTGAAATCTTATATATTTTTTTAATTGTCAACCGATGTTTTTTCAAATAGAAAATAAATAAATAAATAAATAAATAAAATAAAATAAAATAAATAATAAATAAATAAATAATTCAATAAAATAAAATAAATAAATAAATAAATAAACATATCAATATCAGATTTTTGTTAAAAATCGATAAATTAAGTTCATTATATTTAAAAAAAAGAGCTTGAAAAATATGATTTTTGAAAGATTACAATGTGTTTTTAATGCCAAGCACCATATATTTCTATCTCACTCCTAATTTTCAAAACAGTTGCATAACCAATTGAACCAATACTCATTTGAACCAATAGGATGCATTCTAGAGCCCTCTGAAAGGGCAACTTATTTATTGCCCCTCCCCCCCCCCCCCGTATATTCTTAAATAAATATTTTCATGCTTAAGAAACATGCTTTACATACCAACATGATAAATTATCAGGATTAATATTAACATTAAAATGAGTGCGTAAACTCTCTACAATTTGAAAACACCTAAAATCTGCACATAATCGGAAATGTAAACCATGAAACTTTGAGTTCAAATGCAGAATAAAATTACAGACTTTTTTATTTTTATATTATTCTATGTATAGAACTCAAGCTTTTTTCATGAAAAATGTACAAATTCCTTTCTGAAAAAAAAAAAAAAAAAAAAAAAGAAAGAAAAAAAAAAACCATATTGTTGATACTGCCGGTAATCGCAATCTTTTTACATAATATATTCATGTATTAATCAACCTATTTTACTATCAAGTCTGGCTAAATCTGAAATAAAATGTCCTTGTTTTATGATTTTGATGTGAATTAGAAGGATGCCTTTATGAGACAAGTTTCATTGAGTAGTTCAAGATATATTTATTATGAATATTTAATAATACATCATTATTTATTTATTTGACCTTTACTTTTAATAATTTCATCATTTTTAAAAATACTTTTAATTTTTATAATTTTAATTTATTACTTTACTTAATTTTTTTGAATGCTTTATTGTATTGCAAGTTTTCATTACAATTTTGATTGCATTACTACTTTGAAATTACTGTTTAAAAATGTAAGCACTGACTAGAAATCCGTACAACTTCAGGATATTTCAGATAAAATTGCAGAATATCTTTTCATAATTATATTAAAATATGGGTTAATTTTATTTCCTTTCGAGTTTGAGGTAAAGTGCATAAGATGTGGGGCATATTTCGGCTTAAATTTAATTAGAAATTTCTGCTTCTGGTTGAGATCGATGCGTGCTGTAATATAGTTCTGACAACTATCCCCTATTTTAAAAATTAAAGAAAGAAACATGTGTTTGAAATAAAATTCTCAGAAATGATGTATAATGAATTTTAAGTAAACTTATTTCTGTTCGTTTTATTAGTAAATTTTAAAATAAACAAAGGAATAATAGGAAATATAAAGATATGTACTGTTATTGTAAAGAAAAAATACCAATAAATGAAAATATATACATATATGTATTATTGTTAGGACGCCAGAACCGAAAGTGTTAAAAACTAGTTGAGCCACCTGCCGTTGCCCGGGCCCATAATGATATTCTTAAATGAACCTGAAATGTATACAGCAAAATTTCATAAAAAGCCTCAATTTCGAACTGAATGAATCTCAAACTGGGCCCCCGCTGCCTACTGTACCATTTAGCAGGTGTGCTGCATACGCATTGCAAAGTCTTGCAAAAAACACAAACATTCTCGAACATTTCATTACAGAGGGCGAATTCTATTCTGAACAAAACTGTTTCCGAGCGAAACTTCGTAACAAACTACCCGTAGATATAATAGTCAAGAAGGTGGCGAACTTAAACAAAATATTTGGTGATTTTTATTATTATTATTATTATCATTATCATTATTATTATTATCGAAAAAAGGAGTAAGTACACTTTTGAAATTTTATATTAAATAAGTATTATTTATCCCAGGGATCTGAAAATTCCACATCTAAAGCGGTAGAAAATGGTAAATATTTGATCGCACTCTCTCTTTAAAAAAATTTTGCCCCCCCCAACCCCCCCCCCCTCTATCCCATAATTTGATAGAAGTTTATATTAACAATGAACTACCGCAAAACAAAGAATCATCGCATGGCTTAGAGACGATCGCAATAACATGTCAATGTATACATAAAAAAAACATAAAAATTATTATATATATTAAATAAAATTTAAAAAGAATTCTTTCCATAAAAAATGTATTTTTTAACATTAAATTTGCACACAGACTCACACATACACACCAAAAATTAAATTTTAGTATTTCTTTTTATCTATTTCATGATAGTTTATAAAATTATTGATGCAATTGTTTTTCCAAAAAGTTATCATTATTTTTTTAAATTAACATTTTAAAGTTATTATAAATAGTATTGAAAATGCAACATACATTTAAAGATTTATTTAGAAGAACAATATTTTAAAGTATTTATTAGAAAAGAAGTTTCAAGAATAGTCTGAAATATTTTTCTTTGATGACTGAATTTCGCAACATATCAAGCAAAATGCATAATTTTATTGAATATTGTTTAATGGCAATGATTTGTGAAGTATCCAGTATATTTTAATGCCATTTTCTCGAAATTGATTTTCGCGAATTTTTAAGTTATAAAATCAGATTTCACAGCAATTACATATTTTTTTTTCCTCACTTGTTGAAATAAACATTTATGAATTAGAAAAGTACGCCATATTTCGATACTTTAATTAGTTGCAAATTCTGCTAGGTTATCTTAAAACTAAACTGGAATTATTTAATGAGTTTTGATTTTGGGGTATAATAGATATGTGTTTACTTGGTAAATTAAGCGAATTTCCAATGAATTTGACTATTTTCTGATTTTGTTATAATTCTGAAAAATGTATTGATTAAAAAATGTACTGATTAAATTGTCAATGATGTATATACGGGGTCATCTACACTGAAAAGGAGTATTTCTAAGAAAATGTAATGTAACCACGAAAGAAAGCACTCAATAACTTTTTCTGAGTTATCCGCAATTCAAAATAATAATAACAATAATAATAACAGTAATAACAACAGTAATAATAAGATGAAGAAAGAAAGAAAGAAAGAACTCTTCATAAATCAATAACATAAAATAGACAAAGTTTTTTTTTTTTTTTTTTTTGCTATCACTGACTTTCGGGAACAAGTAATTTGTATAGTGAATTAATAGGTTTTCTTTACTGAGAATATAAATTTTTGAAAGCTGTCATTTCTTAAGTATACATTTTCATGTGCAAGAAGCATGCTTTAAAGACAAGTATGAAACATGGACAGCATTAGCATTAGTATTAAAATTACGATTATTTTAATACTCTCGTAGGAATAAATTTAATTACGCAGCTAAAATGTTTAATTCAGCATGAATAGTATCCCAAAAACCACTATTCTAGTTTTCAAGAAAACTGATTAATACGCGATAGACTCCTTGAAAACATTTATAACAGTCAGTGGTAACAGAAGAAACTTTATTTTTATAAAAAAAAACATTTTTTATTTTATGATTTGCTTACTTAAGTGAAGTCTCGAATATATATTGGTTCCCGAGTTTGCAATCGATTAAGAAAGTTTCTAGGTATCAATGATAGCCCGAGATAGTTTTTGTATACATTCGTTCGTTGTTGTAATATATTTTCGTAGATTAAGGATAAGGAACATTTGTTCTTTTTATAGTGTTTAATACTTGTTAATGAATAGTTATTTTTTCTTCCGTAAAAGGCACTTTTTCATCCTTAGAATATTATAAACGATCTATCATTACTTGAAGCGCCAAACGAAATTCAGTTTTCCAGCATTCAGCATTTTTTTATTAATATTTTTTTAAGTTTTTTTTAAATCTCGCAAAATATAAGTGATGATTTTAAGAATTTTTAATTTTTAAGGCATGTTTCATCCTTATTATTATGTTAATTTTAATTTTTATATCCGTTTTGTTTTAAGTTTTTCTTTTTCAGCACAATGGAATGTAACTCCTCTTAAAATTGAAAGATCTTCTTTCGAATTTTTCTTAAATGAATAACTATATGCTCTAATTGCAACATGAACCATAAACATGGTTTTAATGGAATATAAAGCATACCATAAACAACAGGCAAAAAATAAATAAATAATTAAATAAAACAAAAAATAAATAATTAAATAATTAAATAAATACATTTGTACCCTCCGAGATCAGTTGAGCGGGAAATTTATATAATCATACCCCAGATTAGAGCATTCTAATAACTTCATTCTTATTTGCACAGTAAACTTGATCTGAAAAAATTCCTAACTTGGAATCTAATTCTATCCGCAAAATTGATAATAACCAATCCATCGAGGGAATCGCTAAGGTCATGTTCTTCTCGAAGTTAGAGCTTTTCATCGAATCTGAGCCTTTAAAACTACTTATCCCACAACAACAGGTCGAAATGCAGTAGGTTCCAGTTTTTGGCTCTTTTTAAGGGGAAAAGAAAAAGGAGAGAGAGGACAAAAACTCATTATATTTTAATCGACAAGTTGCTGCAGAGAAAAAGGAAAATGGCATTCACTGGGAATTATGTTTTCCATTTATGTTAAGACTGTTCTCAAATCCAAAGGGCTAACATAATGACATAAATTTTATATGATATATTTTATTTTTTAATGACATAATTTTTGTTCGGAAAGGCATGAAACTGGCTGGAAAATTATTCAAAAACTATAAAAATCGTAAAAAAAAAAGAAAAAAAAAAGAAAAAATGTTATTTTGGAAATTATTTCCCTGCGAAAGCAGAATAAACAGTCAACAAAGGGAGAAAATGATTTGTCGCGTGATCAAAAGCGTCTATAACTTGTTAGGCAATTAAAAAAAAAAAAAAAAAAAAAAAAAAAAAAAAAAAAAAAAAAAAATCAGGCATTAAGTATATTTTATATAGTCTTTCTCAATACATTAAGAATTGTACAATAAAATTCTTTGTTTTATTAAGGCTAAAGATGTTAAATAAACAATTTTAAAAATGCATAATGCAGTTGAAAACATAATTACTGCAATTACTATCAACAGTCAGGAAAATATTCCAATTTTTTGTAGAGCCCAGTGTATGATCTATAGTTTTGTATGTATACTAAATAGTTATGTGAAAGTTAATTCAATTAACAACATAGCATATTTAGAAAATTCCATTCAGCAATTTCTGTCAATAAATTGAAATGCATTTCAGATATTTTGCGTAACTCTGTATATCATCTTTAGAATTTATACACACCAAGTAATATATTCTTTAAAAGTTACATTTTAAAATGTGTACCAGAAGTGAAAACGCACCTCATCCAATCATTCTTCATGGGCAGTACTGCAGCCAAACACTTATGTGTGTCCCTGTAAATGAACGATAAATTATATGCACACCAGATTCCACAATAAGCGTTTTGTAGTCTATCTCTGTCATATACATAAATTTAAATGTTTAAACTATTGTAATATTATCAAAATACATCACAGGCAGACTATATTTCATCATAAGCCGTAATGTAGCGGAATTCTTTTGAGTGTTACTGTAAATAAATCGTTAACGCTACACACTTCCTTTTCGGTACGAACATAACATGGCAAATACCAGTAACACATATCAATTTCATGACGATCAGATGATATTCACGCTAGTTAGAGCAAGGGCAGACAGACGGAGAGACAAACCGAATTCATAGAAAAATAACAAAAGTGTTGGAAAGTATTGAAAATTAAGCATTTGAATTATCTTCATATTGAAATTGTAACAAACTTACAAATTTCTAATAAAAATACTCAATTTTGGCATCACATTTGAAAATTTCGGAAGATTTTACCTTCGAGTATTAAAAAAAGAAGTCATTCGGGGAAGTAGTTTAAGAATCATGTCGATCTAAAATTAAACTCATAAGGTTAAATTCATTTTAATCACTGGTTCTCAGTACTCTTAGTACTTATGATACTCAGTAGTTTTTAAATTATTCTGAAAACATCACCCGCATTGTTGTTCGTTTTGCAGCGATTAAAAAATATGAGTTCAAAATTGAATACTAACATTATTCTCAAATCACTTCGCCAAATGACTTCCCGTTTAGCACCTCAAGGTAAAACCTTCCAAAAATTCCAATTTTGATGTCAAAATTAGATATTCGAAATAATTATTCCAAAGTTTGGTGCAATTTAAGCATGAAACCTAATTTTAAAATAAAAATGAGAGAAGACATAATTCCCAATAGAATGGCGATTTTCATTTTTCTTTATGACAATTTGGCGATTAAAATGTGTACAATGTTTTCTCTCTCTCTTTCTTTTAATTTTCCTTTTTTTTTTTTTTTTTTTTTTTTTTCTATTTTTGGCCACCAGTACTGAAAATATGCAAAAACTTTTTTTTTTTTTTTGTGGCTTTTGCAGATATATTTTGTTGATCTGCAGATTATTTTTCGTGAGACAAATGAATCCCTTGTGAACGAGCGATCGGTATACCTGTCACTTAAAGAGCCCAGAATTCTTCATCATTCACACCAGCTATTTTTTATTGTAAAGTTTAACTTATTTAATCAGCGCATTTTCGCGATTCAATTGCACAAAATTTTCTGTTTAGGAAAACCGATGGTAAAATTTAAAAATTAAACAAAAGGCTCTCCTCGCGAAGGGGTGAAGCATCATAAAAAGTGTCAGATTGGGTTTTAAATTATAAGTAACATAAATTAAATACTCTTACTTGATAATAAATTCTTGATAATTGACAACCAGAAGTCATATGGTGAGGTCATATTTTTCTAGCTAAATCTCACTTATTCATACAATATAGATCACTGCTTTTCCGAAGCTTTGAGGTAAGTGACCCCAGGTGACACTACCTTATGTTGATCTTCGTGCATGCCATGAATGTGCACGTAAACTCTGTGGAAGTACGATATAGCTGTGAAACTGCTAGTGGGGAAAAAGGTATTGTATCAGTAAATAACAATCTTTTTCTGTTAACGCTTAAGGCCCCTGTCCTCGCTCGAGGAAACGCTTGCGAGCTAATGCTATTCCTATGGGAAAGCATTTTTCTAATAAATCTTCCGCATTTTGACATTTTTGAGTAATCTTTTTTGCATTGGATAGCTGAGGTGCATGCCGACATCGTGCCTTTTTTACTTTTTCGATTTTAGTTGCAGGTATTTTTTTTACAAAGTTAGTTTCACTTTCAAAACCGGTTTCGAAACTGAAAGTGCTTTTTAAAAAATATATCTGCAACCAAAATCGAAAAAGTAAAAAAGGTGCGCTATCGGCATGCACCTCAGCTATCCAATGCAAAAAAGATTATTCAGAAATGTCAAAATGCGGAAGAGTTATTAGAAAAATGCTTCCTTATACAGGAATAGCATTAGCTCGTGAGCGTTTCCTCGAGCGAGGACAGGGGCCTTAAATTGCGTATGTCTTCATATAAGTTAGGGTAATTTGCTAATAGGGTAATTTCATTACAAACTGACTTACATGTATGACAATATTTATCAATTAAAACGTTAATCAATTCGCCTTAGAAATACTACAATTGTTAATGAAGAAGCTTCTGGAATATGAAAGCGATAAGGTTTCTATTTTACTCCAAATGTATATTCATCATAACGTATAGAATAACAGTCAGTAGAATTTGAGAGAAAAAAAAATATGTGCATGTGCAAGCTCCAATAAAAACAGAAAAATCGGCGCCAGAGAAAATTGAAACCATTGCGATAAATATTTACTCTTGTTAAATTTTTTTGTCTTTATTCATAATTAATAATCAGTAGAAAGCTGTTTTTTAATAATATGATATCAAAAACACCTAAATTGTTTTCACTAAAATGTTTAATGACTACATGTAAACATCTCTTAGCTTTCTTAAATGTCACATATGCCAGACAGTAATTTAACAAAATGCATGTGATCACAGCATAATATTTCCAAAATATATACGCATTTAATACAAGATTTTTAACAACTATACTAAATGAGAAACTTATTTTTATTTTAATTCTAAAAATACTTTAAAAATTTCTTTTGGTTTAAAAATATTGTTAGATCAAGTGACAGCTAAGGCAGCTGAAACTTCCAGATAAAGAGATTGCAGCGTAAAAAGGGAAACTTGACATTGGTTTGTGATAATGAAGAATTGGCGCATGTTCTTACTTTCTTTTATTTTGTCTGAATATATTAATGATTAAACAGCTGTAAAGTGCGTCAAATATTTTGCAACCTTGAATGTGAATTATATGTTAAATCATGTGTGATACCGTATCCTTACATTCAAAGAAGAACTGATGTATATCAACTTCCGTTTCATCTTTGCTGGAAAACTTTTTTTTGGGAGAAAATATGTTACACAAGTCTGTCTGTAGTATGTCCACATATATTTTAAGTCCAAATACAAGCACACAATGTGGAAAGAAAATCATAATAATATAAAGATAGAAATTCTGGTTGACTTCTTTTTATTCCAAAAAACTTGTATGCCTGACCCCTCCCCCCCCCCCCCTAAAGGCACTACAGACTTCGTAATTGATTTAAAAAAAATTAAATATAGAATTATGAAAAATAACTACAACACACTGTGTTTGTCTTTTCTTTTTAAGTTATCTGTATTCATCTTAAATTATTTTAAAGGATATTTAAATCTGAAGAAGTTTTTAACTAGTTCTACGCATCTTTTTTCTCGCAAGTTACCAAAGCCTACGAGCTATTATTCCCGCAGGTGCTGTATATGCGCAAATAATTACGATGTACGTAACGCGGTAGCTGTTGATAGAAATATCCGATTTGATTTAAATTATGGATATGGACTCTTCCCTGTAAGTTTTAGGTGTTCATTGGTTAAATATAAAGGATTTTTAACTAATTTTATGCATTTTTAAGCAACATACTATTAAAATCTAAGAGCTAAGATGCCTGCAGGTTCTGTATATACGTACGTATGCGCGTATGCACCTAAAACGCTCGAGAGAAATATCCGATTTGCTTCAAGTTTTGGATATAAGTTTATTCTTACGCTTAGATAAGTTCATAAGACGCTTTTCCGATTAATTTCGGGGGTTCATTTTTTAAATATAATTAAATATAAAGGTTAAATATAAATTAATTCTTAATTAAGGGGGAGAGGGCTAATCCCTCTTAATTGAGACGAATGATTTTTCATGCAAAAATATTTGATTTGCTTCAAATTTTGCTTATGTGTTAATTTTGATAAAGCGCTTTCCTGATTAATTTTGGGGGTTCATTAGCTAAGTATAAAGGGGGAATCTAACCCCCTTACTTTAGATAAGTGGATTTTCCATGCAGAATTAATTTGAAGAATTCAAATTTGAATCCAATTTGCTTCAAATTTGGCATACCGGTTTATTCTGGTAAAGCGCTTCCCTGATTAGATTTGGAGTTTCATTTGTTAAACATAAAGGGGAGAAATCTGAAAAATTAATCCTCCCTCCTTAATTTAATTTCGGAAGGTCACTATCTTTTTCAATAAGAGTACAGTCAAACCTCGTTAACATGAACACGCTTAACGTGAATTACTTTTAACATGAACTGTTTTCACAGTCCCCTATAAAGACTAATACAAAGATTTGATACTGATAACATGAATTACGGCTAACATGAACAAAATCTTGATTCCCCTTGAGGTTCACGTTAACGAGGTTCGACTGTATATGGTAAAGTGTCCTAAAACATCCATCCAAAAAACAGTTCTTAAAGCTACTTTAAATAAAAGAAATATTTAAAGCCTAAACAATTTTCCAAAATAATTTAGAGTGAGTTTTTCTTTCTTCTTGAATGGCAGCACTTCTTAAATCCAAAATATTTTGGATTTGGAAAATTGGTAATCCTTTAAATACTTTTTTTATTTAAAGATAACAGCCTTAGGAACTGTTTTGGGGGTGTCAGCTTTAAGGCACTTTAACTTAATATACATTTAGTGCGAATAGCCTGTGAGCTCAATGCCATCGGTTTAACTATGCAATTTTAATTTTATTAATTTCTTATTTATATTCAATAATTAAAATGTCTTATGCGAATTAATTTTCTAATAATCTTATGCCGATTTCTCAAGTCTCTTAACAGCTTTATTTTTTAAATAAACTGGTATCCGTATGAAAAAAAAAAAAAAAAAAAAAAAAAACTGTAATGCGATCATGAAATCAAAACAATCGGTACTGGAAATCTGTAAATATAAGAATAACAATAATTCTAAATTCTAGTATAATACAAAAAAAGAAAAAGAAAGAAAGCTGATGTAGAATATTTTTAAAAATTCCTCCAAATAAATTTTGATTTTATTTTAATGGACGTCATTATATACTTTCATGTTAATAAACAAAGTATTTAAAAAAACTACTTTTAAACGATTTTTAAACGATTAAAAAGATTCTAAAATTAAGCATAGGTATGAATATAAAAAATCAATATAAAAAAGAAGAAGAAGAAAAAATAAAAATAATGATTCGATAAAACTAGATATCTTTAGGAAGAATAATAAAAAAAAAGACGCAGAGAGGTCTAATTTTATCTCAAAAACTGTTATCGCCATACTTGTTTAACCCTTTCCGGCGCGGAGTAAGTTTAATTGAAATAATTATCTGCCACCAGAATTTATAAACGAATTTATTAGAGAATACGAACTTGCTTATTTTCAGGCATTTTATCAAAGGAAAATTTTAATTAAATATTCTTGGTGCCAGTAAAATTAAAATTAGGTGTCCTTTTTAAGGGACACCGCGCCGGAAAGGGTTAATGCAAAGTGTCTTTCAGTCTGCATCAACTGCTTTTATAAACCGATTTTAATCTTAAAAATTATGACATGTGCAGAAAAAGTGATCAAAATAAATAAATATCTATACAAATAATAAAAATAGTAGTATTAATAATAATAAAATAATTTTGGCCATTGTTTTAACTTAAAGAATAATTGCCAAAGCTATAAGTATCATATGCAGTATTAAAGGGTAAATATCAACAAAGCTTCCAAATATGGCCTATACGTTTCTGACATTACCAAACAAAATTCCATAGGGGGCCGTGCAAATATAATGTTATCAACTGTTTGGTAATTTTGGACCTCCCCCCCCCCCCCACACACACACACGATATCATGCATTAACATCCCTCAACCACCCAGCCGGTAATGATGTCGTTATCAAAGTGTAAAAATAGTTTGATATTTTGGATACACATGGTTTCATTTGTTTTTCGCATATTTTTATAATTCAAATAAAGAACTTTGTATCAAACTTTATAATAAATAACTTTATAATAACTTTATATCAAATATCACTTAAAAGAAATAGTTACCATTTAAAAGTATTTTATTCTAGTTTTTTTTTTGTTACATAATGTATTGAACAGTAATAAAGTCCTGTTGCACTTGTCCCGACGGAGGAAAGGTGGTGAGCAAATAGAAATTCTTACCAACAAAACAAGTGAACAACATTCCTTCGCTTTCTCTTTTATTGATTAGTAAACACAAGCTTCATTTCAAATATACTTCACATATAGTTTCTCGAACCGTGATTATATATACATGTATGAGAAATTATAGCAATATCAAACGTTGGGGTATTTCATATTTTAGAATTAAATAATTTTACAATAATTTAGCGATTTTAATTAGATTTTTGTATTTTTATAAAAATAGATAACACATAACAGCCTAAAAAAAGGTAACAAACTATTTTGTACCATAGGCCATGTTACAAATAAAAAGAGAAAATTTTGATTGTATCAAAAATGATATCGAAACCAAATGGACAACCCCCCTTTCCCCCCAGAGATATCTTACAATATCATATGCCAGACCCCCCCCCCTTTCCCTCTAAAATAATAACGTTATATTTGCACAGCCCCTAGCGATAGAAATAAGACTGTGTCTGTGATAGCTCATTCTCTCTGTCTCTGTGTTTTCCTTTCAAAATGCTCTCGGTAATGCTTTTTCCTCAAGAATCGATTTCTTTCATGTTTCACAAATGGTAGCATCACACCTACCTACGTGAGCGTAATGTACATGCTAATGCCTCTACATGGAAAATATGCTTTTGACTCGCTACACTTGCTTTCTTCTCTGAAACATGGAAAAGAGCTATTTTGGCGAGCCACAATCCAGTCATTGTGAGACAGGCTGACATTTATTGTGTCATAAGGAGATGATTGATTTAGCATTGAAAAAGGAAAAACAGTATTCGCCTCCAGTTCTTGAACCTGACCTTTCAGTTTTCGACTACTGCGTGCCGCGAACGCATAACTAGGAAGCAGGTTAGTGACGATCAGCTGCAGTGAAAGGAAAAACAGAACTGCATAATGTTTATTTTGAAATTAAGGAAAGAGAAAAAGAATTATTACTTTTAATATGCCATTCAAAAACGTCACAGAATACTAAAGGGTTTTCTTTAATCTTATTATTTTCTTTTTATTCATATCCTGTTTGAATGTAAAGGAAATTTTTATTGTGTAAACACATTTTGTGACATGAATTAATTAATCATTGATGTGATTTCATTTCAAATTGATTCTTCAAATTAATTTCTTCCTTTCAGTTCAGTTAAAATAGCAGCCAAGTTTATTTAGATTTTTTTACTCATTTTGAAACTTGAATTAATTATAGATGTGATGTACTTTCAAGTTGATTCTTCAAATTAATTTTTTTTTTTTTTTTTTTTTTTTTTTTCAGTTTAATTGAGATAACAGCCAAATTTATTTACATTTTTTTACTCATTTTGTGATTTGAATTGCTTACTGATATGATGCACTTTCGAGTGATTCTTCAAATTAATTTCTTCCTTTCAGTACAATTAAGATAACAGCCAAACTTATTTATATATTTTTGCTCATTTAAAGACTTAAATCAACTGTTGATGTGATGTCATTTCGAGTTGATTCTTCAAACTAATTTCCTAATTTCTTCCTTTCATTTCAGTTAAAATAACAGTTAAATTTGTTTATATTTTTTTAGTGACTTGGAGTTTTTTGGGGACTTGAATTAATTGTTGATGTGAAGTCACTTCGAGTTGATTCTTTAACCCGATTTCTTCCTTTTAAATCAGTTAAAATAATAACCAAACTTATTCATTTATTTTACTCGTTTGTTCCGGGCATCTCAAAATTTTTATGATTAAAATCGGTTTATAAAGCAGTTGTTTCAGAATGAAGCACATTTTGCATTAAACTGCCTGACATAATGCGCGATATAATGTTTTGGGATAAAGTTAAATCTCTATCTCCTTTTAGTATTTTCTTCCTAGATATCTCTAGTTTTAATGACTAATTATTTGTAGTATTTATTCGCTTTTATTGTGTTGAATTTTCTCATTTATGTTTCATTTTAGAATTATTTTTATTCATTTACAAATTATTAAAATACTTTATTTATAAACTTTAAATTAAACATGACATTCATTAACAAAATCTGTTTATTTACAGGAATTTTTAAAAATATTCTACAGCAGTTTTTTTTGTTTGTTTGTTTGTTTTTCCTTAGCACTTTTTAAAAAGTTGAAAAGAGTTTCTGCATTCGATTTGTCTGTCCGTCTGTCCACGCTCTAACTCTCGTAAATATACTCGGATTTTCAGGCAATTAAAAAAGCTTATTTAGGGTCACCAAAGCATGTTTGGTATTGCATCTGAAGTATGTACGATTAAATTTTTATTTACAGGGACACTCAAAAGAGTTTGATTACGTTATGGTATATGGGGAAAAATCATTTTGAAAGTACTTTGATGGCAATATGTTATTTCAAATGTATTGAAACTGATAAAAATTATTGAATTTCTCTACGATCACGATAAAACAGAACTTTCATAGCATTTTTTATCAGTTTACAGGGACACACAAAAGAAATTGACTATAGTAATGTCTTTGCGTAATGATTGCTGGAGAGTACGTTTTAAAATTTGGTGTGCGCTTTTAAATTTAATTAGTTTTTTGCGTATTACTTACTCTTTATATAAATTCTATATCTCATATACAGGGCTGCTCAAAAATATTCGCATACAGTTCTCCTTATTATAGGAAATTGTTGAAGGGGAAATTTCAATTGAAATATATATGTATCTCTTAAATGAACTAAATTTTGGAATGGATGTTGTTAATAGATACAAATCTCTATATAATATTTATGGGTATTTAAATATTCGAATAATTTTTCTATTATAGATGGGAACAGCTGAAATTCGGTTTTGAAATGCGTTATATATTTACGTATGGTAAAATGTAAAGTAGTATTTTAATTTTTTAAACGGCATTGTTTTATTACATTATTCTCAATGTTTTGAAAAGTGCTTCATAATCTATGCCTGACGCATGATTTTCTTTTTTTCTTGTTTGTATTAAGTTAGAATTTAGAATAGATGTCATATGCTGCTTATTTTGATTTCATAGTCGCATTGCAGATTTTTGGGGGGAGGAAAGGACAAAATGGTACAAATTAAATAAAATTTCGTATACGGGAATTCCATTTCCCTACTTTATAATTTATATATAATATTTAAAAAAAACTGTCAATTAAGATAAACATTTTGATACATCAATATATGACAGTTTAAAAAAATAATGTATAATAGTTGGATTTTTTTTTTTTTTTTTTTTTTTTTTTTTTTTTTTGTGTGTGTGTGTGTGTGTGTGCAAATAATTGGCGACATCTCCTAAATAAATATTCAAGGTTAATCCAAGAGTACCCAAATCGAAAGACATTATTATCCAAATACAGTCGACTCTCGTTAATTCGAAATCGGATAATTCGAATCTCCGCTTAATTTGAACTAAGCATGAAGTCCCGAAATTTTCAATGGCAGAATAACGTTAAAAATTTTCATTAATTCGAACTCATTTTCTCTTGACTTCGGTTAATTCGAACTAACGAGAATTACGATTTTTCATTTTTCTTTTCTTTCTCGCGTATTTCAGATCATTTGAATAATTTTTTTCTTCGACTTTTGTGAAAGTTGTTCTGAATGAGTATACATTTAATCCAATGCATTTGATATCCTTTTTTTGTGCCCCGTCTGTCAATCAGTGGCGGATCCAAGGGGGGGGGGTCATGGGGGTCATGACCCCCCCCTGGAGCTCTTCAAAGAGTGATGCACAGTGTAAGTAAAAAGTGCTAAGACAAGAACGCAAAAAAACGTCTAATCGAAAGAATTTGCGCTTTTTTCGAAACTAATCAAGAAAATTCGGGAATTTTCTGCGCCTGATCGACATAATTCACAATTTTTCCGCACCCGATCGGTGAAATTCGCGATTTTTGCGAAGCCGATCCACGAAATTCACAATTTTTCTATGCCTAATCGACGAAATTCACGATTGTTTTGGGTGTGATTGACGAAATTTGAGATTTTTTCCACGAATGGTCTGCGAAATTCGCGATTTTTCTTCACTTGGTTGAAAAAAATCACGATTTTCCCGGCCTAATCCACAAAATTAGCACATTTTTCCGTTCTTGTTCGATGAAATGCGAACTTTTCCGCACATGAACTTCGTCAGTCAAATACGCTTTTCTTAATTGACTGACGAAATCTGCTGTTTTTCCCGCCGTAAATTGATGAAATCCGCGATTTTTTTTTCTCGCGATAAACTGATGAAACTCGCTATTGTTCTGCAGCCGCTCAAAACAATTTTCGATTCTTCCACGCATCATCGACAAAGTCTTCGATTTTTCCATGCCCTATCAACGAAATTAGCGACTTTTTCGTTCCGAATCGACAAAATTCGCGACTTTTTCGTGCCGAATCTCCCGAATCGCTCTTTTTACGAAGAGAATCGACTTACATTCGCGATAATTTCTTTCCCGATTCACGAAATTGGCAATTTTTGCGTTCCATATCAACTCGAAATTAACAATTTTTAGGTAGATTTCGTATGAAATACTACCTATTGCATTCTCTCCCATGTTGGAATTTCTGAAAAATTTTTGCGGATCTACACGAATCATGACTCCTAGACCCCAAAACCACCATCAGTAAAAAAGTTTATATATCTATCTATCTATCTATCTATCTATCTATCTATCTATCGGTGTTTATCACTTTCTTCTAGACACGATAACTTCCATAATTATGCTCAGATCTTCTTCAAACTTTTACATAAAATCAAGGAGCCTAAAATCTCGGTCGAGTTCGTTAATGGGCAAAATCGGACCAAGGGGGTGGAAATAGGGAGGGTTTTTGTGAAAACAGAAAAAACGCGATAACTTCTTAATTAAAATAGATATCGAATCAGTTTAAAGTTTATATTACTTCTAAACAATGGGCAAAAAGTTTATGCATGACAGATTTTTGATAAAGTTAAAAATGGGCTCAAGGGGCGAAAAATACATGGTTTTGGGGAGAAAAAAATTCATAACTTCGTCAATTCTCAAGATATCAAATCCAACTAAATTTTATATAAATGCACTCAATATTATCTAAAACTTTTGTATTTACAAGTTTTTGATAGGACCAATTTTTACCGATGAAAAAAATTAAAAACGAAAAGAAAAAGGGGGGGAGGAAAAAGAAAAAACCCATAACTTACTCAATTCTTAAGCAATCAAATCTAATTAAATTTATTTTACATCTTCACAATAAGATCTACAACTTTTATATTGACAAGTTTTTCATAGAACCAATTCTTATAGCAAAAATAAATTAAACAAAAATAGAAGTTGGAGAAAAAACCTTAAATCCAAACTGCTTATATTCTGACTCATTTTAAAATTCATTTTTGATTTTAAACGCATCCAAATGACAGATCCTCTTATTTAGAAACTATGTAATGCGACGTATTGGCCAATTTTTTGATAAAGCCAGAATATATTTTTAAAAAAGGCTGCCAAAAAAGGTATTTTGAACAGATTTCCCGAAATTATCGTCATTAAAAATTGATTAAGTAATAACAAATTGCGTTTTTTCTGAGTCATTTTTAAATTCATTTTTCTTCTCAAACCCATCCAATTTACAGGTCCTATTATTTAGGAACTATATAATGCGACGTATTGACCAGTTTTTTGATAAAGGCAGAATATATTTTTAAAAAGGCTGCCAAAAAGGGTATTTTGAACAGAATTTCAAGAAGTTATCATGATTGAAATTTGAGGAAATTTAAAAAATTGCGTTTTTACCGAGTCATTTTTAAATTTTTTTTGTTCTCAAACGCATCCAATTTACAGGTTCTCTTACTTAGGAACTATATTATGTGACGGAGTGGCCAGTTTTTTGATAAAGGCAGAATATATTTCAAAAAAAGGCTGGCAAAATGGGCACTTCGCACAAAATTTCCCAAAGCGATCATGATTAATGAACTGTGGGTATTCAAATAACAAATTGATTACTTTATGATTCATTTTTAAATCCAATTTTGCTCTGAAACGCATTCAAATGACAGTTTTTTGTTACTTAGGAACTATATAATGTGCGTATTCTTCGATTTTTTGATAAAGGGTGAATATACATATTTTTAAAAGCTGTCAAAGTAAGCACTTCGCAAAAAAATTTCTTAAAGCGATCATGATAAAAGAATTGAGGTTGTATTCAAATAACAAATTATTTATTTTATGACTCATTTTTAAAATCAATTTTGCTCTCAAACGCATTCAATTGACAGTTTTTCGTTATTTAGGAACTGTGTAATGTACCGTATTGGTCAGATTTTTGATAAAGGCTAAATATATATTAAAAAAAATCTGTCAAAGTGGGCACTGCGTACAAAATTTCTCAAAGCAATCTTGATTAAAGAATTGTGGATGTATTAAAATAATAAATTGGTTATTTTATGACTCATTTTTATTCAATTTTGCTGTCAAACGAATTTAACTAACAGTTTTTTGTTATTTAGGAACTATATAATGAGCATATTGGTCAATTTTTTTAATAAAGTAAGAATATAATTCAAAATATGTTGCCAAAATGGGCATTTAGGTAGAATTTCGTTTAAGAGGATTTTGATAAAACCAGTTCTTATTGAAAAATGAAATTGAAATTTTTTTTTAAGCGGTAGAATAAAGTAGTTAAACTGGGTTTATCTCTAATCATTTTTTTATTTTTATTTATTTATTTATTTATTTTTTATTTATTTATTTATTTATTTATTTATTTTTTAGATGAAAACTTTTCGAAATCTACCTCCGCCTATAGGCCATGCCGAAAGGGATTTTTTTTATTGCCAATCAATAAAATTCGCGATTTTCCCCTTTCCGATCGAATAAACTCGCGCTTTTTACGAAGTGATCGAGAAAATTGGGGATTTTCCGTGCCCTATTAACGAAATTTCGATTTTTTTTGTACCAGATATACAAAATTCGCGATTTTTTGTGCTCGATCGACAAAATTTGCGATTTTTCAGAGACATACAGACAAAATTCGAGATTTTTCGAAGGCCGATAGACAAAACTGGCGATTTTCCAATGTCCAGTTGACGATATTTTCGATTTTCAGCGCCCGATCAACGAAATTTGCGTTGTTTTCGCGCGGTAAACAGACAAAACAGGCGAGTTTTCCGCAACCTATGAACAAAATTTGCAATTTTTCAAGTATTATTAAAAAAAATTAGATTTTTTTTTCCTTGCCCGATAAACGAAATCTGAGATTTTTCACGTCCGATCGACAAAGTTCGTGATTTTTCCGTGCCTAATCGACAAAATTCACAATTTTTTTCATGCCCGATTGGCGAAATTTGGTACTTTTTATCGTAATTCCGTTTTCACAAGATTTACTGTATTTTAAAATTGTTTCATTAAATCATTTGACAAAAGTTGTGACCCCCCCCCCTGGAGGTTGGGCTGGATCCGCCCTTGCTGTCAATCAGTGACACTTTAAATTTTTCTTCCATTGTGCTTGTTTCTAACCTTTTAATTAGTTTATGTATTTATACATTCTAATTTAATATTAAGTCATATTCTAATGATAACAGATGAAATAAATTTAAAAAACACTATAATATTAATTCCATTGTAATAGTACCATATTAAGCATGTTTTCATTTCATTTTTTCTATAATTCGAACATTTCTTGCGGTCTCGACGTGTTCGAATTAACAAGAGCCGACTGTATTTAGTTTGTAAATGCATTTTGAAATGGGAGACTTTATTTGTACACTGATTGCAACAAAGCGAGGGGCATGAATGAAATTGGCGGATGATTTGTCAAACATCCAAGAGCTCCATTTTTATTGATGCAAATTTCAAAATATTTTCGTCCTATTCCATTTGTTTGGCAAAACAATAGCAACGTGATATATTTAGTAGTAAACACAACATCTCTTCGCTGTTCTGGATTCGAATTCCTAAAATAGATTACTCTTTACGGAAATGCATTGATCATTGAGTCTCTACTCTTCTGACAGTACCATTTATTTTTTCGTGATCTTGTTTATATCCTAAAAAAGAAGTTTTTGTATTCTTGAATAAATAAAATTCGTCACACCAAAGAACTGCTATAAAAGCAATTGAATTTTTGAGATAATTTCATTGATGCAATAACAGAAATAACGATCTTTTTATGCTATCAAAAGTAAGGTAAATGTTTTATGAACTGTTTGCTTTTTATATTTAGGTTTCTTTCCATAAATATCGTTTAATATGCAAAAATAAAATAAAATAGTTTACTGACATCGAACAGATTTTTTTATTAGTAGTAAAAAAAAGTTTTGAAATGATTCCAACTTTCATAGCTCATAAAACTAAGTTTCCTTAAAGCAATTGTTGAATATAAACGAAATAATGATATTAACCGTTTTACCCTTTGAAAGAGATAATGTATAAGTTCCTATAACGAAAACAACTATTTTAGAAAAACGAACTTATCTTAACAAAAATAATTGTTTTTTTTTTTTTTTTTTTTTTTTTTTTTTTGTCGTTATAGATAAGGTAAATGTTTTAAGAGTTTTTTCTTTTTATACTTTTTAATTAATTCTATGCATATTATTCAATATGTATATATAGAAAATAATAAGGAATAATTTATTGATATCGAGTAATTTTTTTGAAAGAGAAAAACATTTTGAAACAATTTCAACTTTTATTCATAACTCATAAAACTTAGTTCCAATAAAGTACAGAAACGAAACAACATATTGTTTTTTACTGTGATTTATCTTCGAGATGTTGTATACTCCTGAGAGAAAAAAATATAATTTCACCCATTAAATATGCCACAAATCATCATATAAAAAAGTTACTGGTATTGATCTATTAGCAATAATATTTAATAATTATTAATGCTATATTCAAATTTTACTTAGGGTATGCGTGTATATTATATGTATATTAATTGTAACACATTTTACATTTTTCAGTGCTAATACCTAGTTTTTACTCTTGTTTTGATTATTCGGTAAATTTTACCTTTGTATACCAAACGGGATGTCATTCGGTCAAGTAGTTTAGAAATTATGACAGTTTAAAGTTGTAAACTCTTAATATCAAATTTATTTTCAAACATTGCAAAACAGATTAAAATTTAAGTAGATTTTTAAGTATAATTAAAAATTGCTTGGCGGAATGACCTATAAATTTGGTTTCGTATAGTTAAAGCTTCTAGAAATCGATTTATGCTTTTAAAAAATATAAGTTACAGATTCATATTCTTTTGGAAAATCTATATGCATTTAGATTAATATTTTATATAATTGATAGATATTATTACTAATGAATTGGTAATATTAATCACACTTTTATATGATGATTTTGTGGCAAAGTTATTAAAGGGATGATCACATTTATTTCAGAAATGTGCATTGTAGGTAATGTTTAATAATATGAAGCTATTTTCAAAATAATGCTCTAGAAATTAATCGTTCTTTTTTATTCATTACTTTTTTTCATCTTGGATTTTAAGAAATTAATTGCTACAGCACAGCAATTAAGGCCTTAGATATTACCGCTTATTTTCAGCTTTACATTGCAACATTATTCCTGCAGCTGAATAATGATGTTATCTGCTTCTGTAGCTAAACTGCGAGCACTTATCTTTTATATTTCCTTTCTTTTCCTTTGATTAAATTGAATGAAAAAAATATGTATGTGAGTATTTCTAATCTTTACGTTCTTTTTTATGAAAGACTTTTTTTCAACAACGTATTACAAAAAAAATTAGATGAAGCAGAACAGATAACACGATCTTAAAGTGGATATTGATTGTGCATGACTTAATTATTTGATATGAATAATAAAGAAAAATAAATTTTTTTTTAAGTGTTTTTAAATAAAGGTACATAGTGGATGCATACATGGAATAAAATCCAAACGCATCATTTCTTTTAAACAGATATTTTATCATAAATAATAAAGTTAGTAAAAAAAAAAAAAAAAAAAAAAAAAAAAAAAAAAAGAAGAAGAAGAAGAAGAAGAAGAAGAAGAAGAAGAAGGAAGAATAAACTGTATTCTTTTTCACATTTTCCAATATATAGTTCAAAAGAAGTCTTCTTTTTTTCTTTCCACAGTATTAACATTTATGTAAAATTGTGAATAAATAGATTTAACCTCATTTAACTTATGTAAAATTTCCTTTATAAACAGAGAACAATTAAATACTTCAATTAATACCCAATATTTCTGTTTAGATCATTTTACTTATCCAATGCCCATTTTATTTTGTTAAATAATAATAATAATAAATAAATAAATAAAGAGAGAGAGACAGAAAGAAAGAAAAATGATAATAAAATTTCTCTTTGTACATTTCATTCACACAAAACTGTAAAAATCTAAGATATCATTAATTAAATGCGATGTAATAAATTCTAATTTTGCAAAATTAATTTTAATGCTATTTTTTCTTTAGAAAAGTAATAATGGCAACAGAAAACGCTCAAGCAAAATGCACACGAAATTGCCCTTTTTTATTTACACGTTCGAATAAGGTATAAAAATAATTATAACTTTTAATTTATAAAGACGTTATCACTTTGGTGCGCAAATAAAATATCTCAGATAGGGCGAATAATAGCTTTTCCAAAAGTCATAAAAAAAAACTCTAAGAAAACTCCCATAAAGGGTCATCCATAAATGATGTCATACATGTTTTCAATACTTTTGACCCCCCCCCCCCCCTTTGTCACAAAGTGTCACACTTCGTCATACCCCCTCCTCTCCTCTTGTCACATGTCACGCTATATTACGTAAACATATATTTAAAATTCAGCGACAAAGCAATATGTTATTCATCATATTTCATATTTTATTTTTAAACTTTTACTATCTGTTTTAACTTTTAACGACATTTGTAAACATAACAATAAAAATTACTCGTGTACTTATTTTGTATGATATAAGATTAAGGGTTTACAACAAAAAACATAGTTAATATATGTAGTTATAAAATATGAATGTGAATTTAAAAAAAAAAAAAAAAAAAAAAAAAAAAAAAAAAAAACAGTGGTATTTTGGAAATTAAAAAGGAATTTAATTTATATATTTTTAAATACAGTAAAACCTCTAAATAACGGACACCTTGGAAGCGCAGAAATAGTCCGCTGTTCGGAGGTGTCCGCTATTGGGAAAACCTCAGCGAATGAATGCTTAAGGCCCCTGTCCTCGTTTGAGGAAACGCTCGCGAGCTAATGCTATTCCTATGAGGAAGCATTTTTCTAATAACTCTTTCGCATTTTGACATTTTTGAATAATTTTTTTTGCATTGAATAGCTGAGGTGCATGCCGATAGCGCACCTTTTTTACTTTTTCGATTTTGGTTGCAGATATTTTTTTTAACAGCACTTTCAGTTTCGAAACCGGTTTTGAAAGTGAAACTAACATTGTAAAAAATATCTGCAACCAAAATCGAAAAAGTAAAAAAGGTGCGCTGTCGGCATGCACCTCAGCTATCCAATGCAAAAAAAAAAAAAAAAAAAAATTCAAAAATGTCAAAATGCGAAAGAGTTATTAGAAAAATGCTTCCCCTTAGGAATAGCATTAGCTCGCGAGCGTTTCCTTGAGCGAGGACAGGAGCCTTAATGCTTCATTAGTCGATTGAAAAATGTCCTAAAACCTCTATTATATGATTAAACCAGAAATTAAAATAATTTTTAAAGCAATAAAACTGAAATAAAATTGTGCATACCTTTATCCTTTGCTTATTACATTCTTACAATAACAAAAAAAAAAGTTACAAAAGAATGCTTTTCCTTGCGATTACATGTAATTTGTTTTCAATGTGAAGTTTTAACTCTGTCAATAGTTTTAATCCTTTTAAATTATCTTTTTCTAAAAAAAAAAAAAAAAAAAGTATAATTGTTTATTGTATTTTTCTGCTTCTTAAAAGCATACAATCTCCAATTATCCGAGGGTGGGGAAGGGGGATTATGTAGGGGATAAATGTAGGAGGGAGAGGGGATTTTTTCCACCTCATCCCCTTATTTATCTGTGATCACAAAATTTGTGATACATTGCACTGATAAATTTAGAGGATTTTTATTGTTTTTTTCCTCGTTAAAAAATAATTTTTTATTCTTTTTTGCCAAAATTACTGTCCGCTATTCGGAATGTCCGTTATTTAGAGGTTAAACATACAAAAATTAAAGTTTTGGGAGTGGGGATTTGAAAACTGTCCGTTAAATAGAGGTGTCCGCTATTGGGGAGTGTCCGTTATGGAGGTTTTACTGTAGTATCATTTTTACTTTATGAATAAAAATATGTGCCGACATTTAATGTATTTTATTTTAATCAAAATGTGTGATGTCACATTTCTTCTTACCCCCTGCCACCCCCTTGTCACAAACTGTCACAATATCATGAACCTCCCCCCCCCCCCCCTCCGTCCATGCGCAACATCATTTATGGATGGCGCCTAAGATATTTGAAATTTAAAATGGTGATGTAATTATGAGTGGTCTTTATTTCTCTTTTACAGTTTTTAACAGTAGATTAACGATCATTCTATCACAAAAAAGAAGTAAGAGTGAAATTCGTTTTCTTCTCTGTTGCTTGCCCTTTTGTTTGCATTTCGTTATAAGGAAATGCCTATGTATGTAGGTAAAAAAAAATAAGGTTAACTCTTGCTTATAAATGATTTGAAAATTTGATAAATATTATTTCACCCTATTTGAAAAATAATCACGTGTGGGAACAGTTAACGGAATGTTGATGTGGCTGAATGGAAGGAAAGGATACAAAACAAAACAAAGAAGATCAGGAAGCATCATAGAGATGAAAATGTTATTGTAAGATATATATATATATATAAGTAATTTTCATTTAAAAAAACGTATATTTTTGTCTAATTTTATTTTATCAAAACAACAATTTCATATCAAGTTTAAAATAACGACTCTTTGGTTAATCAAATTCAACAAATGAGTAATATTATTTTCATTTTAACTAAAAGAACTACATATTTTATTACTAATCAGTTTATGGTATTCAGTACAAATCTTCTATTTAGACAGAAATTTTTAGAAAAGATGTTTATTATTATTATTATTTTTTTTTTTTTAGTTTCACTTTTTTTATTATAAAACAAAATTATTATATATTTGGCAGTTAACACAAATAGCGTGGCAACCGCAAGGCTTCTGTTTGAAATCGTATAGGTTAAACTTCTCGATTCATGCATTTAGATTATTGCAGACAGGCGACGTAGAAGGGTGCAAATATTGATCATTAATATTGTTAAAATCAAAATTAATTTTTTAATTAATCTGTCGGTTTTCCTTGTTTGATATTTTCAGTAGCCCTAACTTATATTTATATGAAAGCTAAAATAAATTAATATTTTATGTGCCAAATTATGAATCAAGAAATTACTCCACATAAATTATTATCTTCCCTAATGTCTGAAGATATATTAGAAAAGTTATAATAACATGAAATTTAGATAAGTTTTATTATTATTATAATTAAGACTGATTTAATAAATCGGTAGTTATAACTCGTTATGTAAATTTTTTACAAGAATAATTAAAACACATTACTCTTATGGAAATTTCGAAATTCTTAGAAAAACATTCTCAATAAATATAACGTATACACGTGTACAATTCGAGGAATTTCAGACTAAATTTGAGAGTTGAAAATGGGGGTCTACCTAAGCACGAGGTAGTAAAAAAAATAAATAATTTTTTCGCAGATAATTGACGAATGGGCAAGTTTTAAGTAATTACGTGTGGGTCTAGGTTGGAGCGAGAAATAAAGGCGAACAATAGTCATTTCTCTAGAATTGATAAATTTAGGGGAAAAAAAAGAGCTCAAAATTAATGTATTTAACTCTAATATCTTTAAAGCTCAACAATAATTTTCGACATGCATTTTCTTTTGGGATAGAACTCCTTTCAATATTGAGACATTTCTTTCAACAATTTTAATTCTTTTGTTTTTAAGAGTTTAATCTAGATATCTGTCCTGAAAAAGCCCATTATAAAAAAAGTACTACAGTTTAGCAGCCTATTTAAGAATTGCTTACCCTTGTAAATAAAACTTGAATAAATTTTCGGAAGAATTTTTGCTTTTTAAGTGTCATTGAATTGGTGTGAATAAAATTCAAAATAGTTTAAGCTTCTTGGGTTTTAGAAATAATATTGTTTTAAAATGTTGAATTTAAAAAAAAGTCTGATTAGAAACGTAAAGAAAAACAAACTAATTTAAAGAAATTTTATTAATTTTTTCATCCTCGATTACAAATTATTGTTCAACATACTGTCAAGAATGTGATTTGACTTATACACGAAAATTCAATTTTTTATCAAAATTTTACTTAAATATTGGAGGGTCGACTTATACACGAATATATACGATGTATATACTATCATTCTATCTTTATTTTTTATTTATTTTACATTATTTCTGTTTTCTAAATGAAAAAAGTTACTCCTATGTACATAGTTGAGATTTGAACCACTTGAAGAAATATTTGGCTATGACTGTTACACTGTGTTTTCTAAACCTTCAAAGCATTTTGTATGAAAAGACTCTTTTTATTAATAGATGTATTAAATCAATTTTATATTAAATTTTTTTAGTGTTTTTTAAAACTGCTGTCGGAGCATAAAGAGTTAACCCAACAATGCATAGTGTTGCCATTTGGCAACACTTTAAATTTTTTACATGTTGTTTGTAATATAATTGTTGATACACTTTTTTTTCTCCAAAATTTTGATTAAAAGTTTACAGTGACATTTTTATTTATTTCGTTTGTTTTTTGTTTTTATTTTTGTTCAATATACAGTTATTACATAATAGTTTTAGGGAGGAAAGGATGGAGGTTTTAAAAAAATCATGTACTAAATGGTTAAAGTAGTTTAAATAAAATTTTTAATTATGTTTATTTTATTTTCATTTTTTTAGAAGAGCCTAAGTTGTATGAATGTTAATGATGTAGCTTAGAATCATTAATTAATTTTACCAATGACTTTAAACATTTGAATTCAATATTTTTGTAAGATGCCTTAGGGTAATAAGGCCAAAGTTTAAACGCGAAGAACTAATATTACGCGCAAATATAAAAGAAGCCGGGAAATGGCACCTATGGGTTCTGTGCAGACGGGCTCTGAGTTGTCTGAATCACAAACAATCGTTAAAAGTTCACTTGTTTCATTAGTAAACCTTATCGCTGCAAGAAGCACGCAAAAATCAATATCCGATCTAAAATTTGAGAGGTAAAAACTGTGATTTAAAGACCATATATTTATTAGAAAATATTTTGTTTATTCCATAAATTCGTAGTGTATTTCATGTACTTTTTAATTCTTTGTAAAAAGATTTTGGATGCATTCACGGGGGTGGTTGATAATTTAAAATACATTGCGCAGTAAGTTAAGTATACAGGGATAATAACACTATCCATTGGCGTTATTACTCCGATTGATTCTTTCAGTGTTAGAATTACATCCAAAGAGGATTTTTTTATGCACGAGAGAGCATTATTGTCATTGTTGAAAACCAAAAAGGATTCAGAGGAATTTGTGTGTCCTAAGTTCCTCTATTTTTTTCATGTCAGAAGCATAAAATATCAAATTATTGTCAATGCATCCTTTTATAGCAATTATTGATAAGTAGGATAAATTTGTCAATTTTTAGAACTCTAGAGTTTATCTCTTTAGAATTGCGTAGTTTACATGCCATTATTTCATCTTATTGTATAGTTTTGTTTGCATGGTGTTATTACCTATACATATGATTATGTCAAATGGAATTGGTTAAAATTTCACGCTATTACAATTTATGAATACATATTTGCTAAAAAATTATTTGTTGTATACATAGTTAATATGTTCCTGTATCAAATCCTATATTTGTTTAAAAAAAAAAAAAATCCAAACTAAGCTTTGAAAATTGCTAGAATCTTAATGTGGCGTTATTATACCCCAGAACATACCTTATTTTCTTTAATTCTTCTGATCTTCCAACTATCCAAAATTTCACCATACATTTCTTATTATTACAGATATTATTACATTTTATTACAAATATTATTACCTAGCATAGTTCGATTTTTTTTTTTTTTTTTTTTTTTTTTTTTTTTTTCTTTTTTTTGATTGAAGGAATGAAGGAATTTATTTGTAAACATAATTGTAAAATTTCCTTCTGCATTGGACTAATACTAAAATTATATTTTACATTGCATTTATATTTGAATCTTACTTTTGATCGATAGCTTTAAGCAACAATTATTTAAAAAAAAATGAGTTTTAAAAGAATTAACACCGAAAAAAGCGCTGATATTCAGAATTTTCTAAAAACAATGTTGGATTTTAAAAAAAGAAGAGGGGGGGTGGTATGCATATACAACTGAATGCATTCTCTTTCTTTAGATTTAAACAAGTGTCAAGCTATCATTAAGAGAGTAAATGGAAGGCAGTATTGCTTCTGTTTTCTGGATACTAATTTAACATGTACATTAGCTTGATCTGAAAAATTCATTTTATAAGATATTTGGCTTTTCTTAGATTATGTGATGATTTTAAGATGTTTTAAGCTATAACATTAATTTAATACTACAGAAATGTCAAGAATGCCGATTCATTAGAATCTGGTGCATTGTCAAAATTTACATTCGACTAATTTTGGGTTAGTTAACTTTAACTTTTAATTGAGTGACTAATGAATGTTGATTTAAAATATTTATATTTCTTGTATTAAGTCTCATCATTTAAGTATTTACACTATCGCCATATTTAGCTAATTTCAGTCGATTCCTATATCTCTCAAACAAACACGAATATTCAAGTTAAAGCTTTATTCTATGTGTTTATAAATCACGATCTATCATGGGTGCCGGTAGATCGAAATCCAGAGAGGAGAGAGATTTAGGGGCAGGTGTAATAGTTATACGCAATTTTGGTCTCGTTTTATAAAATAAAATATATAAACATGTAATAATCTAAAGTAAGAACTTTTTTTCAGAATACCCAATGTAAAATATTTTTAAGCATGTCAAAATAAAAAGCAATACAGAAATGTAACAGTCCAAATTACCAATATTATTGGTATTAAAAATCCAAAAGTAAACTACCGATTTTTTTACAAAAATGACGAATTGATATACTTTATTCAAACTATTGTCACGAGGGGGGCGAAGCCCCTGAATTTGCCATTTAAGATAATTTTAAACATTTGAATGTAAACAGAAGAAAAATTTGTCTTTCACGGCGAGTAGGGGGAGGGGGAGTAAGGTCTCTGTGATGAAAAATCGCAAGTTCTTTTATTTCTTAATATTTAATTATTTTATGTACCTTAGGAAAAAAATTTCTTTTCAAAATCATTGATGATAGAGAAATTCTTTTTAATTAAATTTCAAAATCAAGAGAGGAGCAATGGCCCTCCCTTCCTCTCTATTTGCCGGCGCTCATGAAAAATATTATTCTTTTGTTTTTATCTGAGGACTGATAAATATTTTTGTTTTCTTTTTAGGAGTACCCAATTTTTCCCAAATCCATCTAAATCAAGATAGTGTGCTCCCATTATCAAATATTCCATCATCGTGAATTACCCGAAGATAGATTACTTTTCTGTGGCGGAAGACGAACTTTGTGATCTCTTTAAGTTTTTGAAGCGGAAAAGGCACAGTCAGAACACAATTACAACTCTATAATCTCCTCTCTGATAACTCTTCGCATCATATCTTTTTCACTCCTTCCTTCCTTTTTTCATGCACATTTTCCTCAACACGTGACACATTCCGAAACAGCTGACTGATTATTTGGACCTGCTGTGACCACAAATCCTATTTTCTCAAGTGTGCATTCTTATACTAAGGAACAAAACCTTTGTGGTCACCGACGGACGAACTTCAAAGCCATGAGTCCCGGATAACATGGACAGTGGGTTGGGGGTCCAATGGCCGCTCAGCCCTTACGCCACTGCTTTGGCAGCGGGTGCGCTGTTTGTGTTCTGCTTTGCACTGTGGAAGCACCGCTTAGGTGCTAAAACAAGGACTTGGAAGGACCCTAGTGGTCACAGTTTCGGCAAAGATCTGGATCCTAAAAAAGAGCAAGATGCATGCGAAAAGCCTGGCAAAAAGGAAAGCGAAGGAGAAGCTAAAAGGACTAGAAACTTTCCTGTTTTAGCCCTACGAGACATTAGAAGGAGATTTAATTATGAACATTTGAGTTTATCAGGCCAATTCGGAGCCATTCCAAGAAATCCACAAAGAGATCAAACATTAGAAAATCCAAATTTACACGCTGTTGCCCAACGGAGAAATGTGAAAGAGGAAAACAAGAATTGGCAAGAAGTCAACTCTGCGTCACCCGGTTTCGCTTGTATTTACCAACAATCACTCTCTTTCGCAAGTGAACTACCAAGATTAAATGCCAGGTTTCTTTTAAACCTTTCTCCATATTTGCAGCCTTATATAAGACCGTTGCGAGAAAATGAGGCTCGTGATTCATTGAATGCATGTGACTTCGAAAAATTTGATGTCGCTATTAAGCCGGACATTTTGAAAAATAAGCCTATAACACGATCTGCCGTTGCCTTAGCTCTTCATAGACAACTACATAAAATTTTAGAAGAACCTTATAGAGAGATTAGACTGAATGAAAGGGCCATTCAAACTGTTCAAATTTCAGAAGAAGAGGATGACGAAGGTGGTGCATCAGGCGGCTCTATTCAACATAATAGTGACAGCAATGCGATAAATGAAATAAAATCAGAGGACAGTAAATATACTGGAAACCTTGGTTCGTCATCTTTATGGGATTCTGGTTATGGGGAGAAAGTATTTGAAGAGCGGGGCACAAGCATTAGCGAGCACAAAGAGAATGATTCCGAATTAATTGATCAAAATTCTCATATAAATATCATTTCCAATCTTGTACCTGAAAATTTAAATTCTAAAACTTCTGATGACGTACCTGAATCAAATGTTATTTTAATTAGTGATTCTAGATATGATAAAGACGGAGATTACTTTAGTAGCGCAAATGAAATCAGTGAACCTGATAGCACTGAAGTAAAATGGTCAAATAATCAAATGAACGTATCACCAATAGATCAGTCTGGTAATGATTTGGAAAAGAAATCTAATGTGTCTAATGAATTTTATTATAATTTATTTATTGAAAGTGAAGAAAATAAAAACGTGAGGGATGAAAATTGTAGCACTTTGAGCAGTGATTTTTGCGATACAAATGTGTTTGAAGAATCTGGTTATTATTCAATAAATGAATGCTGCAGTAATATATCTGAAAATGCAAGTACAGCAAAAAATTGTGAATCACAAAATAAATCAGATGAGAAACATGTAATGCGAAATAATGAAATTGAAAATCAGGATACACATTCAGAGTTTACAGCTAAATATGATAAAGAATTAAATATTAATGTTGACACATCTAATTATGATTTTACTGGCACAGAAATACTTGAACAGAAAATAAAAAATCATTGTTTTGAAGAGAATTTAAACGGTTTAAGTACAGCTAAATCTTCAGATAAAGAACTTCAAAATTATCCGCAAATTACTCAAACAAACAGCAGCAATGAAAAAAATTATCGCGAAGCCGACAGGAATAGTGACTTACTTAGTGGCAGTGATACGAATTCCGTAATTTCTACTTTTGAAGAAAATAATAAAATTTTTGAAAAATATCTGACGACCGAGAAAAACATTTGCCCCGACTCTGATTTGGAGTCGATCCAAAACACAGACGCATCCCGTTCGGAGGGGAACCAAAGATCCGATGATGAATATTTTTTTCCGAGTTTGCGAGATATGTCGGTAGAGAAAAAAAATCTAGACTCGATGGCACGCACTTTTGGAGTGGACGTCGAAAATGTAGGGGAAGATGAGTCGTCTAAGTGCTTGACTTTGAATTCGGCGGACTCAGATTTGGAGAGATTCCAAAATACCTCTGATAGAACCGAAGAGCGAAACAATCACGCGCGATCAGCGGCTGAGGATACGAAGCTATCTGAAAAGAGAAACTACCGCTTGACGGAAACTGCTGCTCCTTCGGGTGACGTCACACAAGAGGGGCCGTCACGTGATCTCGCGGTGTTCGATGAGAAAGAGACTTTCAACTTGCCGCGGCAAATGGACCGCGAGACGAGTGAGCGGTCGGTTGCCGTCGAGTCGACGGTGACTACGGAAACTACTCTGAGAGGGAACGGGGAAACCCGTCTCTCTACCGCGGTAGTTAGTCGCTTAACTCTCGATGAATGGTCCGCGGGATCTTTTGATAAAGAAGATTCGGTATGTGTAAAAACCACCGTGAGCGAAGAAGTATTTAGACCAACTTTCGAAGAATTTGTGCCTTTAAAAACTAGTGAAAACGTAGCTAATAAGGAAGTCACTACGAAAAATGAAACTTTCGATGATATTTTATCACACGATTCGAAAAATGAAAATGAAAACGACGAACTCTCGAGTGATGATTTGCCCTCTTCCCCACGTGTCGACCGCTTAAAGGGACTCATTAGCAGAGACGAAGAGCGTCGTTCTCGCACCAAATTTCAGCATTTGGCTGACAGCAGTCACGTGGGGGGTGCGATGGAGGGTGAGTGGGATCGTTTGCTGCGCGACGTCTTGGCGAGTGTCTCAGAGTTGGAGCGCTGGGAGCGCCGGCACTGTGACGTCAGCTCTGATGCGGAGGATGCGGAGCAGCAGCATCAATTCTCTCAGTCGGACTCTTCCTTCACGATGGAGGAGGAAGCGGTTAGCCCCAAAGGTGAGACGCCGACCAAAGTGAAAAATCTCCGATTCAAACTCGATCCGGATGTTTTTGATGTGCCGTCAGATGACAGTTTTTACGACGACGATGAGGAAGATTATCGCCGTGGTTGGAAGAAACAGCCCAAGTACAGAGCATTTTCGACACTCGAACTTAAAGATGAACCCGTCAAATTGGTTTCAGTACATGCTAGTGTTGTTCCGGCCGGCCAAAAAATGGTCGCAAGGCCTGTTGGCATTGATTTACGTGTACGACTAACCGAGGAAAGACAAAGTAAACGTGCCCATGTCAGTACATCACCGTCACAAGCGAAAAGGCGATCTCCAGTCTCTGACCGAGGAATTGGATGGTGCCAGGAATTATCCCCTGTGACTGAAAATGTTGACTGGCGGGAAACGTTCACTCCTGTCACCTCTGAATGTAAAAATGTGCCGAACGGAATTCTTAAAACGCCTTCCCCTAAAATAGATCCATCTCCTATTGAATCACCTAATCCATTTAAACAAGAAAACGGTGCAACAACAAATGGTGTTTCTACAAATGGTGTTACAACAAACGGTGTTGCAGAAACTAGTGTTATACCAAATGGTGTTAAAACAAATGGGGTTAGTTCAATATCAGAAAACAAACGGATTGAAAAGCCAAAATATAATGGATGGAAACCTCCTGTTGAAAAAAAACCATTTTTGATAATTCGGAGAAAATTTGAACCTGACCCTGAAGCTATCGAACGTATTACTGGATACAAATCTGCCCTTTCCAAACCTCCTTTACCACCCCCTTTGCCCCACAAACCCAGCAATTTAACTGCTAGAAGTAGGGCTGAACTTGCAAGGAAACAATATTTAGACAACAAGGCTGCTTTAGCAAATAGTAAAATTGATAGCACGAAAAAATTTCAACAATTTTTAAGCCAGACACAAAATGATCGAGCAAAAATCGTGACAAGTGTGCCTGATTTAGCAGCTATAGAGCGAGCTGTTACTGAACAGTGGACCAGAGAGAGAAAATCTGTGTCTCCGCGTGAAAGTCCTGGAAGAGAGGATAATAGAAAAAATGACGAAAATAAAAAACCGACAGAATCTCGTGGTAGTACTCCTGATGATAAATGGGCAAGCTATGTTCAGTCCTGCAGGCAACACTTAAGCCGTAGAAGCCAGAGTATGACGTATCTTGAAACAGATATTGATATAATTCCTGTCTTAGATGAAGATGATAAGTGTCACAGTACAAGTGCTTTGGATGAACCCGATGAAGCTCTGCCAGATCCTGACGATTCCGATCTCGATGGGAGTCGCGAGGATCTAGATGATTCAGGACGTGCAAAATCAGAACATGAACTTCGTATAGAAAGATCTCTTCGAAGCTTGCCTGTGCCAGATTGGTATAGAAAATCAGATAAACCCAAAACAGGCTTTCTGCTGTCATCATCTAATAAAGAAAAACGTGGTTGGGCTGCTGTAAAGTCGCTTGCTTCTTCAACATCTAGCCTAGCATCATGTGGTCTGAGAAGGCCTGTTAGATCATTGAGATCGTCTCGTGAGAACATTCCGTGGTCAAGATCATCTGCCTCTCCAGATGGACCAACATTATCCTTGGCGCTCGCGAAAGCATTTCGTGAACCCTATCTGGGTTGGAGAGCCAGAACCCCAACAAGTAGTGGTGTATCTAGCTCGCCACGTGCGTCACCCCCATCCTGGAATGCAACAACTACAACAACAGATGATGAAGCAAATGGTGTGTCATTTGACGGCGAAGATGCTTTTGGCCGAACAACATCGTCTGAAGACGATCGAAGGGATGAACCTTTGTCTCTAGACGATACTGGGGCTGATGCAGTCACCGTCTCAATGGATACCAATGACCCCGTCAAACTTCCCGGTGGAGAAGATACATGCGACGACATCAATAACATGTCTATGGACACATGTGAACTCTTTGACGCAAGTGTTGTTGTACCTGTCGACGAGGATCCCTCCCCGCAGGCGGATACTGGGGACGATATCGACAATCTTTCGACAGACACAACAACCACTGAGGGACGAAAATTAGACCCTAAGTTAAAACGCTATTCGTACAGTCAAAGCATCTATCACAGTGAGTGGGATGAGGAAGAGGAATCCCGCGGCGACAAAAAAGTGAAAGAAGAGGATCGCGAGCCAATTCCTACCTCTCCCGATCACAAAGTTGTCTGGATAGAATCTTCATTCGTGGGGTCAAGAACAACCACATCTATAGTGGTGTTGCCAGAAAAAAATGCCCCTGGGAGTACACAAGAAAGGCCGGCTTCAAGGTAGCGAGGTAAGCATCCTAAAATTCTTAAAATAGAATACGAAATATTTTAATTATATAGCTTATTGCTTTGTGAATAATTGCATGAATATCGAGTGAATAATTATATATGAAATCTCTATATACAGATTTAAGACGTAGGAAAACATTACTTTAAACTAAAAAATATTGTCTATTTTATTTCTACATATATACTTTAAAAATATAAATTATGTGTACAATAATTTTGAAGCTATAAAACATGTTGAGACAATATAGATTTAAATTGCTCCCCATTGTCCTTTAAAATGCGTGGGATAAATATAATAATTACCTCATAAAGCCTAAGAAAATATAAAATAATTTTGTTTGCAGCTGCGGATTAATAAAAGTGATGTGAAGTAATGAGATTATTCGTTCGATGACTTCGCTTGTTTTCTTTCTTTAGTTACATAAATGGAACATTTTTTCTCAATTTTTCTATATTAATTTTTTTTCTTCCTTTTATACATAAAATATGCAAAGATTTTATTTTTAACAGTATTTTGATCTATATTTATTTAAATTTATTTGGTTTAACTGCGGTTTAATGTCATATTATTAAAAATAAAATAAAAACATTAGATTTGGTTTTAAATTAAGAATATCTGTAAATCAAAAATAAATTCATACATAATTTTGTCTAATATTTCTAAAAATCTGGTGGGAAAATATCGGTATTGGAAGAGGTATTAGAAAAAATTACTTTATTTTCCTACGAATTTCATTTTATTGTTATCTAAATTATAGACATAAATTTTGTACTAATTCTTAAAAAAATAATTAGAAGGTCCTATGTCTCTTTGATAAAGCCAGGCTGACTTCTTTAAGTACATTGTTCTTTTACTGCACCCATTGCTAAATAATAAATAAAAATTGAATAGTGTTAGGTTTAAAGTAATGTTTGCAGTTTTAAGTATTGTTATGAAAGTTTAAATGACAAGCAATTCAAGCAATACTAAATTGAATTTTTAAGTCCTTGATTTCAGTGTGATTTTTCATTTGTGTGTATTTGTTTATGTATTCATTTACATAATTTTAATGTGATAAAATAATGCTTAAATACAAAGTGATTTTCATTGTTTAGTGTATTTTTTTGTATATAGTGAATGATATTGAATAATGTAGTTTATAACTCAATTTCTAATGAAGTAAGAATTTTAATGAAAGTAAGAATTTTAATAAATGATTTATGTAGAAATTCTTAAAACTTTGAATACTTTTATTGACTTATTAAGAATCTAAACATGAAAATTTAACAAAATAAATTAAAAGTAATTTTCTTCCTATAAATATAATGTGAATCTGATTTTCCTCGCGAACAAAATTAAGGGATTTGTTTATTGCATTTTATAATACATTAATATTAAGTAAAAGCGTTTATGTGTACATTAAAAATAACTTTATAATTGAATAGAGCTTGAATACAAAACATTATTTAATAAATATTAGTCAAATTAATGCATTCCAAATAAATGTGTGCAATTGCATGGCTTTTAGAGTTGTTTTATGTATTTATTATAGTTGTTTTATTATTACAGCAAACAATTTCAAAATAAAATAAATGTTTTGAAATTAATTTTACGAAATGTATTATAAAAACTTTTAATGTGTTTATTCATTTAATGATTCCCATCAACTTTTAGTGATTTTGTTCTGCCAGCTCAAATATATATTTTTATTGAGTCTTAAGAATTTGTTATATCTTTATTGTTTTAATAATGTATTTTTAAATGATGATTATATTTATTGCTCGTTCATTTGATATATCAAGTGAAGTGCTACATGCAGATACAGCAAACTACAATGTTTTAAATATAAAGTTGTTACTTCATAAAAAGATTTTCATTATCACTGATTTTTATTTTTTTAAAGTGAAAACGGGAATTCATTAAGATTTTTTTTAAATGCTTATTTTGATACATGATAATATGTTTTCTGTTTTTAAAATTTAATTAAATATTGATAATGTTTTAAAGAAATTTATAATGATTTGTATAGTATGTGTATAATGATATGTAGAGTATAATAGTGAAAAAAACAGGATTCTTATCCATATACTGATATTTTTAAAAAAGTTTCTATATGTATATTTTTAAATAGTGTTTATTATTCATTGCTTTATGATATTACGTGAAATATGTATTGCATACAAATACAGCAAATCTCAACATTTGCAAGAAGTATATAAGAAGTGAAATTAGAAAACACCGTTTAAAATCTCAAAGTTTTTATTTAAATCAGTTAGATACCTATATTTTTTTCTGAAGTTAACTTAATTTTTCACAATACAACATTGAAAGATGATATGTTTGCATTTTAGTATGTTTACTACATCGTAATAGTTTACAACATTTGTAAGGGAAAAAAACTTACAAGTTCCGAAAATGGGCCCTTTAGGTACTTAGTAAGTCGCTTTCCGAATTGCGTCAAAGAATTAAAGAAATTTGCAGTTGTTACTATTTTAATTTACAAAAATAAAGAAATAATAAAAATAAAAATAAATTCCTGCATTAAAAGCTTATGAATAGGCCAAGATCCCCTTGTAAAATTTGTCCCTCATCCGTTAAAATGATACTGATATACTGTGGAGCTCTTTGAATTAGACAGAACCTCCAAAATGTGCTCATTTTTCGTACAAAAGCATGAATAAAAAATGATGCACACTATTAAATATCTGCATCAAACTGTTCAGCAATTCGACCGTTTTTAATCAATAAACGCCCGATTTATTTTCCTCGTTAAAGTTAAAATTTTTACTTTTCCACCACTTTTAAAAGAAATGTAACTTTTATCAGATTTTATCAAAGATTTTTCCCCGTGAAAGAAAGTACTTTTTTCTCTTTATATTTACTAGTGTGAAAAGCATTTTTTTTTTTTTTTTTTTTTTTTTTTTTTGGCCACAAAGCCTAGCGATCTAAAAATATGCCACCGGGCGTGAATGGATTAAAGGAAATGGTTAACATAATCGTAATTTAACTTTACTCTGACTATAATATTGACAATAATACAGTCGAATGTACTTAATATTATGACCAAACAACTGTTATTTTTTTAAACTGTTGAATTGCTGGGCAGTTTTCTGCAGCTTTTTGACAGTGCACTGCTGATTTTTATTGAGTTTTTTTTACAAATGCATTAGGCGAGGACGATGCTTACTCTGTTTGCGGAAATTTTTTTAAATACCGTTCACTATTTAATCTACTTTGTAATGTATCCGCAGTTTCCTTTTACGCATCAACAATTCTCTGATGAATATATTTCTATGTTAACCTTAAATTCTGTAAGAGTAATGCGGGAAAAAAAAGTTTAAATATTAGTTCATAAAACTAATAAAATAAATAAGATTTGAAATAAAAATTTATCTGATAATGATTTTCGTATATTAAAATGTAATGCAAAGCAAGCAAAACTATTTTTTGTAATACAAATAGAACTATCCATATTTTGCACAATATGTAAATATATATATATATTTAGTATATATATTTGATAATTATATGAAAGATATTGAGAAATTAAAAATCCTTTCACATTTTCGCCTGCAACTTTTCTATTTTATCTTTTAATTAAATATCATTTTAAATTTTGTATTCCATGCTTCAAAATCTTTACAATGATTTAAAAACATTCTCAGTTTAGTTGTTTTTGTGAACTACTGTTATTCATAGTTTGTTTAGAGCTTAATTTATTTAATTTAGTTGTTTATTTATAGGTCATTCAGCTGTTTCCTTTGTTTATTTTAGTCTATAAATTATTCGCATTGGAGTTCAGTTAAGTCCCAAGCCAAAATAAATAAATAAATAAATAAATAAATAAATAAATAAATAATAAAAAAATTAAAATAATTAAATACATAAATAAATAGATAAAAAGTAAAAATAAATAAATAAATAAATAAAAATAAAAAAATTGCTTTTGTCTACATTTTTTTCCACCTAATTAAAAAAAAGAATAACTTAGTATATCTACATTAGCAAAAAACATTTAAAAACATATATTTAAATATTGAATAGGAAATGAACTCAATTGGTCATGAAATGATAAATCGCAAACAGGATAATCTTATTATTGCAACAGAGTAATTACAATAACCGTATGTAATCTTTCGTATATCGAAATACATAAAAAAAACACTATATAACCATGGCCATTTAAAAATTAAGAAAGATGATAATCTACAAGAAAATGTTTTATTTTGGACTCTGAAATATGATTTTATATTGCATATTACAATTTTCTTAAAGTAAAATAATGGTAAAACATTGCACTTAATCTAATCAAATTACAATAGATAAATTACTTTTAAAAGTGTGGTTAAAGTACAGCCAATGTTTTCAGGAAAATGCGTTAAAAGAACGACGTAACGGAAGTACGAAATAACGAAGACTTGTTGTTTTATGATTATTTTTTACAATTGTCTTCATAACTCCTTCTTTCTATAAATGTAACTATATTTAACAGATAATTGTTTTAATCTATCCATTTCTCATATTACACGTATCGTTATGGTATCAAGGTATGTTTCATAATTTAATTACGCACTTTCTTGTGCCTAAAATGTTTCACTTGCATTGGAGTTGATGCCATTTCTTTAAAATTTACATGGCTGCGTAAATTTACCATTCAGATTCTTACAAACTTTTCTAAAATCCGTTTAGTGTTCGTTTATATCTAGTTACCTTTTTGTCCTTGACGAAACAAGCTGAGCGTAAGACCTATTTTACCTGCCAGGCCTTGAAATGCATTTCCCGTAAAGTACATCTCACCTCTTCTCTCCACCTGAGCCTGTTTAGAAAAAAAAAATGCCAGTCACCGTCGAAAGACTTAATGACTTAAATCCTCCTAAACCGATTAAACTTTCCATTGAACAACTTATTTTTTTGACTGAACAGATATGTGCTATGCGACATGGCAGTTCGGAAGTTCGCGTTTGAAGTTCATAATCAAGGAATTAGTTTTAAATTCAATTAATCTTGCTTAGTTGTCAGATTTATCGTAAGGTTCAGGGGCAGTCGGCCTTAAGATACGTTTTCAATACTGTCAACATCGGGGGGGGGGGGGGATAGTGAGGAACTCAAAATTGAGTAAATCGATGAACTCATATCAAATTGAGTACGTTTATATCAAAAATATTTTAAAACATTACATGTCAAATCCAAACGAAACGATATACATATATACATTATTTTGTAATGGTTAATTTCATTGAGAATTTCATTTCATCATTGTTTTTCAAAAGATGTTCACCAATAATTAATGCACTATTAAATTATGCACCAAAATAATTTAAAAGTGCTCGAAAAAAGTTATCTTATCACGAAATTATTTCATTTGGTAACCTCGATAATAATTTTGAGTGAGAAATAAATGTCATGCAGTTTTACTTTAATTTGTAGCAAATGCAATCCAGGGTAGCGGTACATAACAGTTCATAATTCATGGAATCAAAATTGAAATCCAGGGTAGCGGTACATAACAGTTCATACACTGTAAAACATTTGTGGAAACGTTACTCCATACAATTGGTGTAAAAATGGTGGTAAATGCTGCCTCCAATTTCATGGAGTAATTGTTTTCACATATGCAATGGTGTAATGTAAACATATATTACTGGTGTAACATGACAATGTTACACCGGTTTTAACGGTTAAAATACTCCATAGAATTGGAGGCAGAAATGCTGCCACCTATTTTATGGTGTAACGTTTCCACAAATGTTTCTCAGTGTAATTCATGGAATCTAAATTGAGTACATGTGTTTTTCAATTTTTAATTCTTTTGAATTGGGCTGTTTTGAATATTGGCGTATTTAAAATTGAATATGTCTTACTCAATTTTGAGAACCTGCATTTTTTTTCAGTTAATGTTGTATTTACCGAAAGTGCTTCTAACGAAATAATTAAATGTTGGCTTTATATAGGAAACATTTTCAATCATTGAATATGTCTTACTCCATTTTGAGAACCTGTATTTTTTTTTCAGTTAATGTTGTTCTTATCGAAAGTGCTTCTAATGAAATAATTAAATGTTGGCTTTATATTGGAAACATTTTCAATCATATGCCACTATTCGAGATATTTTGGCTTTACATTGAAAGAATGCTATTAAAGTGCCACTATTACTAAAATATTTCTTTTATATTCCTAATATTGGCGATAATCAGCGTAGTATCATTTGCTCATATTGTTCCATTACATGCTAAATATAAACAACATTATGCACAATATTATGCAATAATATTTTTTATATCATTGTTAGGAATACTGGCAAGATAGGGAAACACAAACAATATTGGCAAAATATATATTGTCATGCTACTAAAATGCTTCCAAGTAAACACAGAAAATTTTATCTTGAAGTAAATACGTGACGGATAAAAACCAAATAAATTAAAAGCATAAACGCACAGAATAAATTTAGCAGACAACTTTTCAAGGGCTTCATAAAGAGAAGAGCCTCTTTATTAGGTATTAAAAAAGTAAAGAGAGCGAAGGAGAAAGACAGGAAAGAAGCTGAGAGCAACACGTGTCAGGATGGCCTCTTTCATTTAAGCCAGAAATGTATCAGAAACAAATGCTGGCCGGGTGTTACATATTTCTACAGAAAATTTCGATATGGAGTAGACAAAATATATATTTATTACAAACTGCATTAAAAACTAAATCAGACAGTATTTTTAATTAATTTTTCAATTAATTTTCAGCATTGAAATTACTCTTGAAATTTTTGAATAGTTAATACATGAATTATTACATTATTAACTAAGTGTTGAACTAATCAATAAAGAAATAAAGAAATAATAATAATAATAAATAAATAAATAAAATATGTATGTGATCACCGATACTGGAGTTGCTTGTGTCTCGTGTTACGTTGCAGGATTATATGCTCATGAAGACATTTCTATCTTGTGCTGCAATTGCAGCCTAACCAACATACGGATTAGGAAATGCTAAGCTGGACATCGTCCTCTTAGCTTAAATAGTAGAGCACTTGGAGTCCTATTCAAGGGTTTCCGATTCGATCCCCCGGTATTTTTCACTTTGTTGGTTTTACGCTCTGTTAGCAATGTGATATTTCACGTATTAAATGTTAAATCAGATAATTTCGAGTGTTTCATTTTAAAAAAGATATTTCTATTGATTCGTAAAAACAGAGAGAGAGAGAAAATATTGGCGGATCCTCTCATGGAACACACCGGTGTGCCGTGGTATATTGGTTGAAACTCCTGTTTTAACCCTAGAACGGCCGTGAGCAGTCGATTTGACCGCTGCCATATGAATATATTTCGGTTCAAAAGAGAAAATTTATTATAAAATAAATTTAAAAGGTACAAAGAAGAAAAGCGGTAAATAAAACTATTAAATTGCTTTAAATCAAAGTTCTAATGTATTTTTTTTTCTTAATTTGACTAAATTTTCCGACTTTTCTAGTGTTAAAATAATGATTTTCCAATTAATCTTGGATACATATAAAACGTTTATGTTAAACTTATTGTTGTTATTTGTACTTCGCGTGCATTTGTTACTGTGCGTAATGTATTTTAATAGTCGCGAAAGCTGAGTTGTTACTCCAGAACCAGTTATTATTCCCACATTTAAATTTTATTTTCGATACCACAGCAGGAGATAAATTTGATAAATTCGATAAGCAAAAGATTTGGTCCCATTTTGTATATCCCATCTCATACTTTTTTTTTTTAATAGCAAGATATATTCTTCTATATTAGAATATAGCATTATATTTTCATAGTGAATAAGTAAATAAAATAAATTTTCAATGGGCTTAAAAATTTACAGCATTAAGTTCGTTGTTTCGATTTTCTTAAATTTTCTCTTTGCTTTAAAAATTATCATAGATATTAACTCCAATGATAATCTGGATAATTAATTGTAAAAATATGATAATATTATTCAGAATCATAAGTTTATTTTTTATGTTACTATTGTTGTGGTATTCTTTTGAAATATATAAGTAAAATCATAATGGCACGAACAAATTATTAAGTGACAGTTAATTTGCGTTTTTATCCTTTTTGATATATACTTTTTAAATTTCCAATGCGCCATTGGGGATAGATTTTTTATTATTTCATTTACTTATTTATTTGTTTTAGTGGGTGGAAAAAATATCACTGACATTATTCATTATGTAATATTATGTAGTATTAATTATGTATCACAGACGCCTTGGGACCACGAAATTTGTCTACTATTCAGAGGTTAAAATCACGCGTTTAGATCTTATGGATTAAAAAAGATATTCACCAAGTAGAGTTATCTATTATTTCAGATTGTCAATATCAGTTACGAGGATTTAACAAAATATGTATAGGACAGGAAGTAATGACTGAAGGTAAAACATGAAATAACAACTTCACATTTTTTTTATAACACGTTCAGATCTGGTGTGCTATTAATAGTACATTCATTGACATAATAGTACATTAAATAGCCATTTTATTGAATATTATGATGCCTTAACAATTATTTTTGTTGTTGTCATATGGTGATGTAGTGACAGTAGTACCATTTTCATAAGTTAGTTGTTCATAGTATTCCGGTTGAATCTTATGTATGTGCGGATTTCTTATTATGGCTCCATTTATATTAAGTATTAATAATAATAATAAAAGTTTGATGCACTTGTGCACCTTGTGCACCAATGGTGACCCTTTTGTTTTAACCACTTAACTAATCCATATTTTTTGAAAAAAAAAAAAAACCCTTTCAAATAGTGCCTATTTTTTTTCACGCCTCTCACAGAATTTTTAACTTTTCATCAACGGTTTTTCAAAACAGAAAAAATTTGCTTAATTGAATCAGAAAAATGCCCGGATTAAATAATGTAAAATTTACAATAATAATTTACTGTTGAAAATATAAATCATGATTTGAAATCATTTGCCCATGCGTGGTACGGGCAAATCATGATTGGCAAAAATAAGCAAGCGGTTAAACATATATTTCACTGTTAAAATTTAAAATATAGGTTATTTTTTTTTCACGTATCATGTGTGATGAAAAGCAAAAATACTAAAAATATTTTAATACCTATCAAATTCTGTTAGAATACGATATTTTCCAAACGTCTCTGAAAACTCTTCCTTAGCCTAGTTTCTTATGAATATGACTTGAATAGTACCCATGCTAACTGCATTCCTTATATTTCATACAATAACATATTCAGTAAACTTCAGAATTTTATTTAATTGGCTACTATTAACATTATTAACCTTTAATTGATGTTATCGGTCTCTCAGAGTACTTTTTTTTTTTTTTTTTTTTACAGTTTAACTACAAACAGTGCCGAAATTTTGTTTCGTTTAAAGCTTTAGTTGTGTATCACCGGAGGCTTTTGAATAGATGAATTTTAACTATAACAGTCCTGTACAAAAAGTTCAGCACAAAACATCATCCTATGAGTATATTACAGCCTTTTATTCATCTTCCGATCTCGCGGTCTCACTTCACAGACTATTTCTATGTTTAGTTATACGATAATTTCTATCACACCAGTTAAAGATATTGTAAAAGTAATTTTCTTCACTAAATTGAAAAATAATCGACCCTAAAGGGTTAAAAAATGGTTGTTGGAGTTAGCAATACTTTTAACGATCCCTTCATCAAAAAATATTTATATATAATCACTGACTAAATGTACTTTTAGCAGCAGAGTTTGGAAATTATCGCTACATTTAAGGGTGCATTCGAAAAAAACGCTTTTCCACCTTCAACAGATCGAAATTTTCTGATACAATTTCAGACCCATTTTTAAAAGTAGAAACGTGAAACTTGCTGAGGTGATTTTTGAAATGACGTACAAGGTGCCGTGTGGTCTCATTTTACGCTCAATTCATTTGGATTTGATTTATAAACAATTATCTTCTCAGTAGGACCCCTTTTTTTCGTTCCCAGATCTCCCGCTTTGGAAAAATCGGTTAATGCCGTTTTTGATTGCTTTTTTTTACAATATTTTCCACATTTATTAAAGAATCGACAATCACGACACCTAGTGTTCTTTCTAAATATGACAATTTGCCAGTTTGATGCATTTGAGAGCAAAAATGAATTTAAAAATAAATCGGAAAATAAGCAGTTTGAATCGAAATATACCCTTAAACACTATGCGCATGCAGAATTTTATGCGATTTGTGTAGGTTGTTATTTTTGGAAACATTTTCTTCACTTTTCCATATTTTCCCCATTAATTGTCTGTAACGACCGCTTGCCCACATTTGTTTACCCTTGAAATTGCGTATCCTTTCATCCTCCATGTGATGATTTGTACAGATGGGAGAGGAAAAAAAAAAAAAAAAACGTTGCAACACCTTGAATGTCTGCGTTCATGGTCATTTAACTTCGCACAATACCCATCGTTTTCAGGTGGAGGTGCTTCAATAAAAACACGTTCTCGAAATCGCACTCGATGGAGCATAGTCGCACTTTTCCTTTTTATTAACTTTCCTTCATTATGTTAAGAGACTCAGCCACAATGGGTATGTCAAGATTTAAAGATTTTGCTCGCAAAGTTCAATGACTACCGGTGGAAGGAAAGAGTAAATTAATGAAGCGAAAACCTATTTTATTGTTGTAATGCGATTATTGATGCGTCGTTTCAAATAACAGTCTTCTTAAAATGCTTTATTTGAATCACAGTGAGCTTCATATGTCCTATCTCTTACAAATGAATTTCATCCTTAAGATTTAAAATATAAATTACTTTTCTCAATGTATCGTGTGTGATGGAAAGCAAAAATATTATAAAACTTCTATTACCTGTCAAATCCTGTTGCAATATGATATTTTTCAAACGTCTCCAAAATCTCTTCCTTAGCCTATTTTCTTATTAATATGACTTGAATGATTATGACCCAAGCCAATCAGATTCGTTATACTTCATAAAATGACATATTCGTTAAACTTCAGTAAATCTATTTGGTTGGATACTATTAATATTACAGTGTGTCAATAACCTTTGCAAAATCTTCCTTTGAATGTTTTATTTTTTTTTATTTATTTATTTATTTTTTTTTTCATAAATGGGGGCATGTTATGGAATGACTTGCCCTGTACCTTCATCTCAAACCCCAAGAAAATGTGTGGAGTATTCTCAGTAGAACTGTCAATGGCAGACAGTTCAAGTCTGTGGCAGAACTGATGGCCGTCATCATTGAGGCCTGAGATAATACTGCAGATAATGTCTTCCATCTATTGGTAAATGGTATTCCACATCGTATATTCCAAGTCATACATAAGCAGGGCAGATATAATTGCTATTAACAATAGTTGCGTTATTTCAGTGAGGCACTCCCCCCCCCCCCTCTTATTTATGCATTCATTTTTTTTCCTGATCAAGTGGGGCAGGGAGTGAGTTATTCCTTCTAAATATGCACTTCTATATAGTCTTGCCTCACCAGTGGCCGAGAGGTTCAGACCTCTCAACTGGTAGACGGCAGGTGCTGGGTTCGAACCCAATCGCGGCTATCGGCCTAACCGTTCGAAGTTTTCGTGGTTTTCTTCGAACCTTGCGTAAATACGGGTTAGGTTCCCTTAGAAAGACCCCCACGAAGGGCACTCCCCCCCTGGTCCTATATCCCTAGCGTAGATAATCGGATGTCAAAAATTAACCTAACCAATCTATATAGTCTTTCTTAATATATTTGTTTCATTCTCGTGGTTTTGTTCCGTCGCCGACTACGGTACAAAATCGTGGTGGCTTTATTTGTTTGGAACACACGGTATTAACATAAAAGTAATTTTCTTCGAAAAATTGAAAAAAAAAAATCCTTTTTTATTAACTTTCCTTCATTATGTTAAGAGACACAGCCACAATGGGCTTGTCAGATTAAAAGATTTTACTTGCAGAGTTCAATGACTACCGGTGGAAGAAAAGAGTAAATTAATGAAGCGAAAACCTATTTTATTGTTGTAATGCGATTATATTTATGCGTCGTTTCAAATAACAGTCTTCTTAAAATGCTTTATTTGAATCACAGTGAGCTTAAATATGTCCTATCTCTTACAAACGGTTTATGTTTTTGTCAGTTTCCTTGTAAGTATACCGGTGAGAAAAGTTATTAGATCGCATATGAGACATTTAAATGTAGTGAGGTGTAAATCAGATTATTTTTAAATGCTCAAAATCGAATTTCTTTTTCGATACGCTACAATTTTTTCCCTATAACGTACAATATCTTTGAATATTACGTACAGGCACATTTTGTGGAATTATTACTTATACCGATATTTCTACACTGTAAAAACAGAGAGGGAAAAAAAAATCTGTATTTTACAATTGCTGTAATATTTATAAGAGGATGCCTTTAAAAGTATTGTAAAATTTCTCAAGTCTGGTTGAAGTCGCGTTGCTGTTGGCTCTGCAGTGCACGTGACAGAAATAATTTGGATTTTACGTCACTTGTTGCTTAAATTCGAATTTACAGCATCGGTGCTTGAAAAATTACAACGTAAAGAGCAGGAAAAATCATAAATATTTTTTATTTTAACAGTGTGTGTAAAATTTGATACATTTATTTATTACCACGCTTTTATTAACTTCAACTGTATGTTTGTGAGTTTGTAACTCTCCTTATTTTATGTATGTTCACCGATTACTCCGAAACCATGCAACCGATTAACTTGGTTATGGTGTTAAATGAAAGACGATGCTCTCGAATTAGTACCACTTCAGTTTCATCGAAATTGGTTCAGTACTTTTTTAGTGATTAGGCAAAAACTAATAACATTAGTAATTTTTCGCTAATTAAAAGTGTTAAATACGTTCACTGAATGGAGTGTAGATAGCATGGCCGAGCGGTCTAAGGCGCCGGATTGAAGCTCTGTTTTTCGAAAGAGATTGTGGGTTCGAACCCCACTCCTGACATTATTTACATCTATGTAAAATTAAAAAAAAAAATTTCCGTATTACAATTTTTATTTTTAACCGGCTTCAGAAAAGGAAGAGGAAGTTATCAATTCGACGCGTATGTATTTTTTTTCTATGCATGTTCACCAATTACTCTGAAACTATCCAACCGATTAATTTGGTTTTTGTATTAAATATAAATAAAGTTTAAAATAACTAAAGACCACGCTTTTAAAGTAATCAAACTAAAAAGTGAAAAATAAATATAGTTTAAAAAAACTGAAAAACACGCTTTTTAAGTATATCAAACTAAAAAGTGAAAAAAAAATTCGTACTATAAGCTGAAAACGAAAATAGATGAAAAATACTATATTACTATAAAATCATTGTTATTATAGAAATCAATTAATAAGCAATAAATAAAATTATCGTGGAAAAAAGCGTGGGGTGCTTCTTAAGAATTGATAGATGGAGCATGGTATTTGGAGCACCCCACGCTTTTTTTCCACGATAATTTTATTTATTGCTTATTAATTGATTTCTATAATAACAATGATTTTATAGTAATATAGTATTTTTCATCTATTTTCGTTTTCAGCTTATAGTACGAATTTTTTTTCACTTTTTAGTTTGATATACTTAAAAAGCGTGTTTTTGAGTTTTTTTTTTGGAACTATATTTATTTTCCTTCACTCAATTTTCTAAAATTAATGACTCACACCATTTTGTCTTTATGTTTCCCTATACCTTTTACGCAAATTAATAAACTTTCAGTAGAAGAGAGTTCAACTACTGACTTTCATAAAAGACCTATTCAACCTTCATAAAAGACCTTCAACCTATTATCAGAATTTTGGATAGAAGTAATATTATAACAATTACTTCTGTCCAAAAGCTTACTACCCGATTCCGTGTACTTTTTTTACACATTATGCTATTTATCAAAGATGTAATCAAGTTCTTTCTCGTATTTAATATTCGCGTTTTTATGTACACAAAGAAGTTTATTCACTTTTATTTATCTATTTATTAATTTATTTCAACGTTAATTGCATTACTTTACATAACTGTGCTTCTCGGTCCATTCACCCGTCGGAATACTTTTCTACGCCTATAAGTGCAACTATTTAAATGTTTTTGTGCAAAAACATAACTGGGTGTATTCGTAAAATAATAAGTATGCGGCTCAAGTTTTAAGAAATGATAAATGTTAAAGGAGAAAAAAATTGCTATAATTGAAAAACTGACAGAAAAGGGTTTTAACGCGACATTTCAAACAATGTGATGAATAGTGTTGTTATTTAAAAAAAAAATTCTTTTTAGACATTCTGTCGTTCTTTTGGTGTATGAATTAGGATTTCATTATGTATGAATTAGATTTTAATTATGAATTTGTATTATTTATATGGTATTGCTTTTGTAGTTAATTTATGTTCCAGTTTGATATTATCTGTATTTAGCTTCACTAGCTCTTTATATATATGTATATACATATACACTATATGGCCAAAGATGACCGGCCACTTATGATTTTAAACATTTTGCTCTATATATAGAAAAATACATGAGTAATTATTCTGAAACTCTAAGTGTGTAAACATTATGGCTAAGGTCATATATTTCCGTGAAGATTTTTTCCCGAAACTCCATAGAGATCATCAACAAATTGAAAAAGAACGAATATCTTTTAGTACTTCTTTTTATCATGAAATAGGTTCGTTCTGATAGATATCCAATAAAAACTGAAGCATCAGTAAAAAAAGAAAATTTCAAAAATTGAAAATTGAAAATGACAATTTATAGAATATCCCTGATCCTTGAGATGCTTTTAGAGAGAACCAAAAATTGACTCCCTCCAATCGCCGATATCTTTCTAAATTTTCACAATATTTTACTGGATTTTTTTGTTATTGTTGTTGTTGTTAATGAATTTTTCTATAGAGTTGACTGTTAAATTACGTAAAAAGATACGTTTTGCACATGCGCAAATAAAAATTATTTCACACAACTATTCATATTTCATAAAATATTTAATGCATATACATTCTAATTGCACTATATTGTTTGTACATTTTGTCAATTTTTAAGAAACTGGCGTTAAATTTGGTTGAAAACCCTATGTGGTATAACCTGAAAACAAGCAAGAATTTTTTGAATGTTTAAAAAAAGTCGCTATATTTCCATAAATGTAAGTGCTATTCTTACAAAAATCAGTGGACATGTTTTACAGTATCCACATATTTGTATTCTGCAGCAATGGATCATTTCGTGCATTTTAATGTATAAGATGATACGAATCATCATCATCATCATCATCATTATTATTATTATTATTTATTTTTATTTTTTGTCGGTTTCCTAATTGTTCTCTTATCAAATGGTTGTTGATAAATATGAGTCAAACATGATATTTATAATATTGAAGTTCTCGAAGAATCCGGCAAGTATATTATAAATATTCGACAAAATATCTAAATTTTAAAGTGTCCGGTCATTAATGGCTATATATTGTATGTATTTAACTAGAAAACCATTAAATAAAATGCTAGAATTTCGAAATTAAAGGTTTAAAAGGTAAATTTGTAAGGTGTAAAAAAAATCAATAAAACAAACTGCTTTCTGCGTTTTTCAAATTTGATCCATTGATTGTAATTTTCTTTATGCTACAAGCAGGGCCGTAGCTAGAAGTGAACAATTGGGGGGGGGGGGGGAGGACTCAAGTGAATGTAGCGGGGGGCTCATAATTGTTTTTCTCCCTCTCTGACGCAGAAAGATAAATTAGTGCATATTCACATTGTAGGTACTATGTTTCTTATTAAGCTGTTGTAATAGCTTCATTTTATGCTAAGAAAAATATATGATGATGAAAATTTTGAGTGTATAGAAGGTGCAAAATTAAACATCATGCTAACTTCATATGTACAAATAGGATAAGAGAGTGTTGAAACCTAATTTTAGATACAATTTAGTACAATTAAATTATATTTTTAAACAGAATTTCATTTGAATTTTCGGAACAGAAATTCATTTAGTGACCTTGGAATCTTTTACAGGGGGGGGGGGCGGCTCAGAATATTTTAGGGGGGGGGGGCTGAGCTGCCCATAGCGCTTCTTTAGCTATGGCCCTGGCTATACGTCATCTACAATAAGAACAAAATCTAGTCTAGTTTTGACTATTAAATTTTCTTTCCAAGTTAATTGTAGAATTTACTTAGTTAATGTTTTTAATAGCTTCACTTTACTCAATTAATTACATTAACAGCTTCACTTTATTTAGTTAATTATATTAATTAACGAGGCGGTACATTTCATAGCGGAATTATTTTTCAACGCCCATGAGTGCCTGTCTTTTAAACATTAGCGTGCAAAATTAGGGTGTATTCTCAGAAATGTATACATAGTCGCCCCTCCCCCCCCCCAAAAAAAAATAAATAAATAAAAAGGAAGAGAAAACATCCCATGCATTTTAATCACCAATTTGTTAAAGAAATTTCTTTTTTCATTTTATGTTTAAAATTTAAAAAAAGCTTAGGGGATTGGTCGTATTCATCAAGCTCTCAAATTTTAAATACGAATATATGTTATAATTTTGACATCATATTTAATAATTTACACTTTGTACAAATTTTATCACAGGAAATCTTTCGGTTAAGTAATTTAGAAATTTTTGATAGTTTTGAGCTCCTGTCCTTATATTAAATGTATATATAATCGTTGCAAAATAGATTGCAATGTAGGTAACTTTTTAAGTATAATTCAACATCTACTTAGCGGAATGAATTGCAATTCAGTATTCAAATAGTCAAATTCTTTTGCGTTCGATTTTTTCTTTCTCATTTATTATTCTAAATTTTTCTGTCAAAATCCACTTATATTTACTCTTTTTTTTTTTTTTTTTTTTTTTTTTGTAATCACTTTTGAACAAGTATTTATTCTTTACATTTCATTAATACTATTCCATTTATCTTCATAAATTCACCGCCTCCTTAAAAAATTAGACGGTGAATACGCACAACGCATTAAAAACTTCTCTGCCGGGTCACGTCAGCAGCTAAGTGTAATTTTTGACAGGAAACAGGTGCTTTCCTTCACCTCAGGTTATAAACTACCAAGTTTTCGACCTTCAGATCAGCTGATTGAGAAGTATGCCAGTGACTTGGTCGGAAATAACTACTAACTACCGTTCAAACTTATTTTCATTGTTAAACATGATTGCTAATGACGATTGATGGTCTGGGTTGTTTATCAAATAGCAGCCAATTTTTTAAAATATTAAATGTAAAACTCATTACATGTATAATTTCCACATGATCAGTTCTGTGGGTATCGGCTCAACAATGTCACTGAAAGTTAATGAACGGATGAGAAAGTTCTTGTATTAAAAATAATAATTATCCCTTCAAAGAACGGCTCATTCAAGGAAGCTTATTTTACATGTCTTGAATATTAATGCTGCATACAAAGGATTATATTTGTGTGGAATAATGAACCGGGATTTTTTTTTTCTTTTTTGAACTGCTGCTTAGGAAAAAGTTATCTTCATGCTCTGAAAACTTTAGAAAAGCATGTTTCATTTAATGGTGAATTAAGTGTAGAAAGTTCTGTAAACTATTTTTTTTTCTTTGTATTAATGTTTCATTTCAATAAATTTTTAATTAAAAGTAATTTATGTGGACAAACAAGCTCTGATTTTGTTCCAAAAAAAGGCTTTCTTCTTTCTTTAATTTTTGCATTTTTTATTTACTTTTATTTATTTATTTATTTAAAAAAAGTAGATCTAAGTTTTTTAAAATAGAGATTTATTTATTGTTTTCTTAATATCTATTATCTATAACTTTATTTTGCGATAAAACTGTTTTACTCGTCTCCTTTTAAAGATTATGTGTTATTGACACAGAAATTCTAATTTATTTTATGCTGTTACTTGTCCAGTTAGTAGTAAATGCATGTCAAGTTATTAAAACAGATGTTTTGCTTTATTTGATGATTTGATTGACTGGGATTTATCTAGTAGTTGTGCTCCTGGAAGTTTGTGACGAAATTCGGTTCTGGGACTCTTTCTTAGACCGTGGAGGTTGGTAATAGTGATTTGATCCTTTCCGAAAATGTGTTGCAGAATGATTGTAATTTGCTATTAATTATCTTTCAAAGCAATCACAATTAAAAAAAAAAAAAAAAAAAAAAAAAACTTTCCGCTGGCATTTCTTTTTGGTTTGATTCCTATAGAATGTAGTAAAAACAAACTACAATTCATGGGAAACATTTTAAATTCATGCGATTTTTTCACAATGGAATTCTGTAAAAGCAAAAATTTAACTCACAACAATTTGTTATAGGTCGTCCAACTTGTTTAAACTTTTTTGTATCGACGGTACTTTAAAGTGCCATTGAAGAAAATTTAATATAAAATTTATTTGCTCAGTCTATTAAGAAAAATTTAGTTTTCTTTCAACACAAAATACTTGACTTGATAAAATTTAGAAAGGGTAGGGAAACATTTACAAGTTAAATGTTTGCAAAATGCGGTGATTGTCATAATCATTTGCATAAATATAGCTTTTCTTAAAGAAAAAAAAAATTCTATGAAATTTTTTTAATTGCAAAATCTTTTCCATTTACAGAGAGCCTCATAATACATTTAAATACATTGCTTTTCTAACAATTGAGATAGTTCCACAAGAGTATCTTTCGTTAATTAATCTGATTATTTTTGTAAATATTTTACCCCCCCCCCAAAAAAAAGTGATTCTTTGATATTTTTTCTTTTGAATATTTCAATTTAAGTAAAGAATTTTAGCTGTATCAACTCAATTGAGACACTCTTTTTTTATTAATATGAACTTCAATTTTTATAATTATTAGTCATGCATGATTGACTCAAGATGTGAGTTCAAATCATAAAGCACACAATGTATGTATGATTAAATTTTGAAGACATTTTTTCTCATGCATATTAAAAGCTGCAGACTTAACCACAGTAGAAAATGTTTAGTATAAAGTGCTTCGAATACGCTTTGAGAAAATTATAGTATAACGGATGATCATTTACAAAAATAATTATTTAAAAAGTTTTTGAGACATACACACTTAAAATATTTTTTATTATATGAAATTCATTCGTCTAATTAAAGATCATTCTGTGTCGTTGACGAATTACATTATATATATATATATATATATATATATATATATATATAGATAGATAGATAGATAGATATAGATATATTCATATAAAAACAGAAAGTTTTAGCCAAAGGCACAAGAGCCAACTTGAGTCACACATCATATTATATGAATAATTAATTAATAATTATGTGTATTTATATATGTATTAATTACTAAAAATTTTTGGACATTTTTGATTGAAAATAAGGTTGTTAAAATTCAGTTTCGGTTTAGTTTTAGATTTAAAAAACCTGTTTACTCCAATTCTTGTAGCATAATATTTTCGCAGCCGCTTATAATCCATTCACATTAAATTTAAGCGCTTACACTCTTATCAGGCAGCTATAAAAAATGAACTTCTTCATCTGATAAAATCTGACTTGGTTCATACATTCTTTCATTGAGTAAACAGAGGTGTGTACTTTCGTATCTAAAAATGCGTGAAAAATTGTTTTGTTTCTGTGTGTTAACAAAGTGATGCACGATATCCACGAAACCAGAAGAATATAAAAAATGAAATTCTTCCACCGAATGCTAATAAAAAACTTTGCTCTCAGATATGGCATATTCGTGTTTCTAAACCTCACGAATTTTCTAGGGTTTACACTGCTTTGTGAGCTATTTCCTAGCTCATAGTATATTCATCATTTCAAGGCGTAGGTGAGATACAGAAGGCATGAATCACGAACAGCATGACCATACGGAAAATACAGCAAAAGAAAGCAGCACCTGGCCCTCCTGCTGCATTACGGCAAAGAATGGAGTCACTCAAGGCAAGAATCACACAGTTAAATCTATTTTCTTTCTTTTTTTCCGAAACATTATTTCCACAGTGAGAAACATTTTAATGATACAGTAGAAAACGCAGTGTGATTATTTTTTGAGAACACTGTTCCTTCTCCGGATGAAATCGCTGTAACATTTGCGATGAATATTAGCCTGGTCGTGCGTAACTTTTTGTTTACGAACAGATCACAGATTAGTTGGAATTATCAAACTAATTTTTGTGTCAATCTCTCAGTATATTTTTTTTATGTCACAGTTGATATGTAATTCATACTGGCGTAATTAAACTTATTGCGCGGCAGCTGAATTACTCAGGATAAAAACTTCGAAAAGTATTTTTCAAGTTCCAGGTTATACAATGATCACACACGCACAGCATAGATGCAGATTCCCAAAATTTTTAAGGAACCAGTAGCTCCTTAATGCCCAAATTCCACACGCCACCAGAGCTTAATTTCTAATAAATGTTAAGAAAAACCGAAACACGAAACAACAAGGAAAAAAAAAATTATTTCATCAAAAGATCGCAGAAGAAAGTTAATTTTATCTAAGGATCGCAAAAACTGCCACAACTTTTGTCAAAGAATCTCTGAAAAACGCATTTTCGTCAAATAATTGCGAAAAAACAACACGATTTTCATCAGAGGATCGCGAAAAAATGTAGGATTTTCTTCTGAGGATTACGAAAAAACGCGATTTTTGTCAAATGATCACACGAAAAAAACGTAAAATTCGTCAAATGATGGCGACTTAGATGCTGGAAATTAGTAGCGAAGTCAAAAAAATTAGCCGCGACTGACGATCTGCACCTATAACACACAGAATACTATTTCAATAATTAAAAAAATATATAGACAGTGCACGACACGGTTTCCATTGAAATGTGCAGAAAAACATTGCGATTATTGTTAATGACAAAATATTATCACTGAAACAACTGCCATCAACAAGGGCTTTTTTTAAAGTCTGGTATAGCATAGTAGTATATTTCAAAGCAAAACTGAGATGACAAATGTTCAAATTGATGGTTACTATTCGTGAGAATACAGCTATCAGGCGTGAACATAAGATACTCTTAAAGCACCATAAATTATTTTTTTGTAATTCCCGTCCCACATGCTCTCAGCAAAAAACAACAGCCAACTTACGTGAAAACCATACCGTGATACACTGCAAAAGATTATTTAACATTATTACATAAAAATTGGTGTCAACATGCTGCCTCCAATTTAATGGATTAATTTAACTCATATATTTATGTGTAATTTAAACTAATGTTATATTATAATTAGTGTAACGTAACACCAGTTATATCAGTTACGTTACTCAAATAAAATGGAAGTATCAAAGCTGACACCAATTTTATGGAGCAACGTTATGTATATTATATACTATAGATATTTTACAGTGCACTGTGTAGATTTCTCGAATCATAGAACTTTTATTTATTTATTTTTGGTGGCTTTTGTTTCATTTTCTATATATTTTCTCTATTCTATTTCAATATACTATATAAGGTAAGTGCAAAGTCATTGTGTTTAAAATGACTACTTGATATATTAATAAAAACACTAATAAATAGAAAAAATATACTTATAATTGTTTTAAGGCCTTAAACAGACGTTTTTTCTTTGGGTTCAACAAACTGTGAAAGAAACAGACAGGGTGAAAATATACAAAACACAAGTTTACAGGATAGAATAGCTTATATGCAATTATTGATATTAATTTACTGTAAAATGTATAATAAATCGTGAAGAGAAAGCGCTTACAATCTTTTTCATCTTATTTGTTTTACTGTTCGAGAAAAACTCACTCACTCATTCATATATTTGTTCAAATACGTTATTACATACTTCCTCATATTAAGTTTACTAATAATACAAACAATATAAATCGCCATTTTTTTTTTTTTTTTTTTTTTTTTTTTTTTGTTAATTTAGAAACGTTTCTCACCTGGTTAAATTCTATATTGACTCATAAACTTTGTTAAATATTTTCTTTAACTTTTATGCTTGAAGGAACTCTTTATCTATATATTTTTCCTTTGTTCTTAATGACTTATAAAGTAGCTTAATAGTTCCTTTTCTGCTCTGATACACTCTATATATGAGTGAATGTTTCTCTTTGAAAACATCTTTAATGCATCGTATTTTAAAATGTAACGAGTAACATCTTTGAACATTAATATAATTAAATATTTAGTATCTACGTATTTCAAACATAATGCGCAGCAGTTATTTTCCTTGAAAATAAAACTCAAAAACAAGATAGAAAAGCCGATTTATTTTGTTAGAATGTAAGAATAGCTTTAAAAATTGCAGACGTCTTGAAAAATATTCAGATTAACCGTATTTTAGAACTTTCACTTCTTACTGTGCTTTAAAGTGCATTATATTCTGTTTTAAGGAACATTTTACGGTTAGCAAAAAATTATGTGCATGGATTTTTTTTTTTTTTTTTTTTTTTACGGAGTATGACTGGGATCTTTGCTGCCGGCCTCTGGCCATAATTTTATTGGAATATTTTTAACAATATATGAAATTATAATATCTAAATTTTTTTTTAAAAATGAAATTTTGAGTCAGGTGTTACAAAAGCTTTCACACGATGTATAATTGAAATAATTTTTTTCCCCAAGTAACTTAATTAGCGCTTCCACATTTTTCCTAAATATATTTGTGAATAGTTAATAGTCGATAAATATGTGGGTCAACAGACTTTAATACTTCAGCCAATTTGAACTTTCCAAGTTTCATAGTTCGCCAGTAAAATGGCTGAAACAGACAGATACACAAACACAGGATCTTATAATAATTTCGTTTTAAGCTCACAGGCTATCATAGCCTAAAAGCTTATGTGCCCGCCCGTTCTGTATGTATGTACGCGCATAACGCGATAACTCATGATAAAAATGTCCGATCCACTTGAAATTTTGTATATAGGTATATCCTGACAAGGCGCTTCCCTGATTAGTTTTTGGAGTTCATTCGATATGTATAAGAGGGGGAACGGGGGGGTCATGCCCCTCCCTTTAATTGATATAAATGGGTTTTTCAGGCAGAATTAAGTTTTCGTTCAAAATTCAGATATAGGATCATTTTGATGATGCGATTCCGTGACTGTTATTAGGTGTTCATTGAATAAGTATAAACAGAGGGAACGGGGGCTCTAATGCCCCTCCCCTTAATTTATATAAATGGGTTTTTCAAGAGGAATTGTCAGATTTCGTTCAAATCTCTGAATAGTTTTGGAAGTTTAATAGTTAAGTATAAAAGAGGGGGATAACTCCTCTTAAGTTATATAAATGCTAAATGTGTTTTTATTAAGAATTATCTTATTTGCTCTGAATTTTGGATATAGAATTTTTATATGATAAAGCATGTCCTTGATAGTTTAGGAAGGTCAATGATTAAGTATTAAAAAGGGGAAATGGGAGAGCTGTTTCCCCCTTCTTAATTTCTTTTTCGAACGGAATTAACCCTTGAAAATATAAGGCTGTAATGTACAATTAGTATGTGTAGCCTGTGAGCTCACTGTCATCAGTTTAACTGGGCAATATTCTTTTTATTACCTTTTAACCCCTTGAGGGGTGGTGGGATATGTTATATCCCGCCTACAATTATTAAAGATTTACGCCAGAAAAAAAAAAAAAAAAAATTAAAAAAAAAAAAAAAAAAATCACTTTTCTAACTTTGGAGGGGGGGGGGGGGTCGTGAAATTGCTTTTCTTTATTTTGAATTTTTTTTTTTTTTTTTTTCAAATTTCTGGTGCGAGTTCTGAATTACACAAACGCAATTGCTTGCCCTTCAAAGGGTTAAATACAGAATCCTAATTAAAGAAAAAAAAAAAAAAACAGAGATAAATGTTTAAAAATATTTGAATTATTTTCTAAAGTTTCTTTCAGAGAGATCTAATGTAAAACAAAATAAAAAAATAAATTGACCATTTATAATGTCATGTAAAATTGTGCAAACTGGAAATATTTAAATTTAACTCTTTCGGGTCTGGTGTACTATTAATAGTACATGTCTTTTCATGGAGTACTATTCTGTTTTAAGAAATACTTTTGCTACCATTTACATATTATAATGTTATTATATGTCTATGCATTCACTATGTGACTTCATTTATGTTTAGGCATTTAGTAATAATAATAATTATTATTATTTGCTTAATTCTCTATGCGCTGTTTGCGATTCTTTTATTTTAAGCATGCATTTAATTCTTTTAATTTAAAATAAAGGTTACTTTCCCAAAAGAATCATGTATAGTAAAAGGCAAAATTCATTTGAAAGTTGTAAAATGAGTTAAATCTTGTTGGAATATAATATTTTCTAAACATCTCCAAAAATCCTTCCTTAGGCTATTGTCATATGAATACGAATTAAATAGTGTGCAAAACAGCAACATTCGTTATCTTTCAGTCAATGAAATATTCGCTAAATACTAATTAATTTATTTGGATAGCTAGTGTTAATGTTATGAACGTAAAAGTAATATTTTCAAAAAACTGAAAAAAAATTCGGACCCGAAAGGGTTAACATTATTAGAGTTTTTTAACATAAATATTTAGGTTATAATCTATATGTAAACTGTAAACAACTTCAACACAAACCAAAAAATCTGAATTACTACTCTAAATAAACCTCCAAAAATCTTAAAATGGCTTGTTAAAAATGTTCGAATTCCAAACAGATAAGGCAAAACATTTCTTCCTACTGTATTTGTACTGAACCAGAACATTACCTAACGATCCATTTGGGATTAAGAAAGTATTTTACATTATTTATGTTTGCATGAATGCATTTATTTCTAAAATACAAATAACGTAGTAAGATTTATTAAAACCGAAGTAAGATTTATAAGATTCCCTGCTTTTTCCATAACATGAAATGACATTTCAGTCATTTTTCAGAATGATAAGTGAGAAAAATATTCTCATTAGGAATGATAAAAACATTCTAAAGGAGCAGATCTTTTTATTCCACGTTCTTTGTATATTATCTTAACCTCTTTCTTCTGTTCCGAAGCTAAAACAATATTTCAAATACTCATTACAGTCTACCTCGTTAACATGAACACGTTTAACATGAATTACTTTTAACATGAATTGTTTTCACAGTCCCCTATAAAAACAAATACAAAGATTTGATATACCGATAACATAAATTACTGTTAACATGAACAAAATTTTGATTTTCCTTCAGGTTCATGTTAACAAAATTCGACTGTAATTGATTTTTTCCAAACAAAATGACATTGTAAATGACAGAAAAATTATTTTTTCTGTTTATTGATCTTTAGACACTCAGTAATTTAGATTCAAAAATATGGATATGAAACTAACAACTTCCTTAAAACATCAATTTAATAACCATTAACCTGAATTAACGCAATCACAAATTTAAGAGCTTTAAACAAATAAATAATTTACAAATTCGCAAAATTAAAAAAAAAAAAAATGGAAAAGATTTAAATTAAATCTACACGAAAATGTATCACTTTCTTGGCCACACTGCCTTTTAGACATTTTTAGGCATTTTGCGAACTCGGATGAAAATAACATTTATTTCATGAGGGATTCAGCTTAGATGCAGTCATTTATTCGTTTGCTTTGAACGCAAAGAACATTCAACTATTAAGAAGTGATGCAAAAATTTCAGAAATTTTAGATTTTATAAATAAAAGATCAGAGATCCCCGAATGGAGACCCAGGGATCGAAGAGGATATGGTGTGTGTCTACCCTCAAATTGCAATTTTTGCGAAAAATGTTAATTTTTTTTATTATTATTTTAAATGAAATAATCAAACATTTAGGGTTCCAAAAATGCTTTCCTTTTGGTTTAGCAATAATTATAGCCCAATCGAAGTTATAGCCCGAAATTTATTCTAGAAATGAACTTTCTTAAACCAGAAGTGACCGTTTAAAAAGACACAGAAAGGTAAACAATACATTTTAATACGCAATATATAATAACAATACATAATCTATTTAAAAAATATGTAAGCACCTACAAATATGGTGAATTTAAAAATTGTAAACTTTATGCGTATTTTTTTGTGCTACATCAAAATCTTAGTTTGCGTTTTCTATAAAAAGCACGTTTCTCATTGTATACATGTATACCCTTACGAGAAACATAATTTCTCTTACGATATGCAAACGGTAAGAGTTTTTAAACTATTGAAATAAAATTTTGTAAAGAGATTTTCCTCATCTATTGGTATGTTAAGAAGAAAAATATAGCTTGTAAGTTTGTATTTATTAATGTAAGAACTATTTTTTATTGAAAAATACACATTTAAAAAAAATAAATAAAAATCATGTTTTGTGCACAAAATTTGGTATACATTAGTAAATTTAAGCGGTATTACAAGTCGTTTGCTTTATATAGCTGCTTATTATCAGTAAGTGGTTTGCTAATATATTGTTGAAATAAAATGTGAATTATATTGAATTAGATTCTGTTATAGAAGGCTTGGCATAAACTCAATTCTTTACTAATATTTGACTAAGTATAACCTAAATTTGAAAAAATTGATTAGAATTTTAATAAAAATTTATTCACAATTTTACTCCTTATTTTAACTAAAAACTCACTTGTTTGATAAATATTTCATAAAAAAAAAAAAAAAAAAAAAAAAAAAAAAAAAAAAAATTACCCAAAAGTAGGCACATGTATCTTAAAAGGGGGGGGGGGGGGGATCACGTTCAGCAGCTCAGTATAGCTTGATTTTAAAACAATATTAACGCATTTTTTGAAGCTGTAAATATATTTTTTAATTAAATCAATTTTTCAGAGTTAACTGTGCAGACATTTCTTTATGTGTTCCTTCAAATACTTTTAATGAAAAATATTTTGAGATTAGTTTAATTAAGGTGTACTAATTAAGGATTTTCAAAAAGGTAATTTGACGTTATATCTGTTGAGAGCAGGATTATAAAGTATTAATTCCATATATCCATTTAATATTATAAAATATTGTGTTTTAATTTTAATTTTAACTTAAAATAATAATCAAGTTTCCAGATGAAAATGGCTTATCAAGCAATTAAACCATAAAATACAAAATTTATAAAATTCCAATATATCTTACAAAATATATATATATATATAACGGGTACTTGAGAATTTTTAATTATTTCAAATAAACGAATCAATTTTTTAATGCATATTATTTGTAATAATCGGACTTAAAAATAGATGAGCATTTTTTTTCATAAAGTTGTATTAAATAAAAAATATGGAAAAAAAGAGAAAAAATGTTTTAAAAATTATAGAAGTTTTAAAAAGTTTTTTTAAAGCTGATTAATGGTATTATTATTAATAACGCTTTCGAGACTAAATGAACTTTTAAAAAAATCTAAATGGAACTTTTTCTAGTAGCTTTTCAATACTTATTCTTCCCATATTTTCCTCTTAATATCATCTACTTTCATCTAGATTTTTTTTTTTTTTTTGGGGGGGGGGGAAGGGGGGGATTGGTACAGTTTAGAGAACTTTTTTCTAGGCTTATAAAACAAAGCTTTTGTAATTAAGTAACGAGCCTAATGATAATTTTTTCGTATTTTTTTTCTAATCCATTTTTTTTTCCTTTACGAATATCAAGAGAAGCCCTTAAATAGCAAAAAGGACTTTGCAGATTATGATGTTTTAATCTTTATCTGCTTGCATGACTACCTCTCTATATTCCACTATGGAAAAGAAAAATCTTTTAAGATTATGATGCATTTTTCGGAATAATAATTGCAGATACTTTTATCATTATCGATGATAATACATGTGTACTTTAGTCTTTTTTTATGTAATATTTTAAAATGATCATGGAAATGCACCATCAAAATTTTGTCTTCAAATATATTATGGCCATTAATAAGTAGAATAATTAAATGCTTTTCAGGTCTTAATGTATTAATGTTGTCTTAAATGTATTGTGATCATTTTTGAGTAGAATATGTTATTATAATTATTATAATTATAATTATTATTATTATTATTTAAGTGTAGAAGAACTTTTTTTTTTTTTTTTTTTTTTTTTTTTTTTTTTTTTAAAGAAAGTATTGGAATCGGGGAAATTTCATAATTTTGATGGATTGGTATGTTTTGGAATGACCTGATCACTTTTCTTTTTATTTTTTAACTATTTTTGAAAAATGTCTTTCTGTTTGCAACCCAAATTTTGTAGCCGTTCAAGATTTTGTAACCACATTTTCGACACTGTCCGTGTCCCTACTATGAATGGTTGGCTATGAACGTAACTATGGCCTATTTGAATCGTCGGACGGTTTGCATGATAACTGCATAGTAGGGACACGGACAATGCCGAAAATATAAAAAGTGTTAAATATTTAATTTGCATTCAATAATTATTTATTTCAGTTTTTCACGTTCATTGTGTTTGTAGTTTTCTATTTACATTCTGAAAGATGACTCAATGAAAATGAGTTGAAACATATCAATTTTTAATATATTTTAAATGTTTTATTTTGAAAGTGACGTCTTACAAGCAAAATAATTATTTACAATGTAAGTTCTTGCATTTTCGTTGTAGAATATATATTATTATTATTATATACTTATTTAATGTTCCTCGCATTTAAATTCAAGGCACACTGCTTACATGTAATATTTAAAATTTCCTTATAAGATACGCAATAAAATTCTTTTATTATTATTATTATTATTATTATTATTATTATTATTATTATTATTATTATTAATTGCTTGTGGGCAAGCTTTTCTTTTAGCAAGAAGAAAATATTTTTTTTATATTTGATGCATTTTCCCTGGGATATCGTAGAAACATCATAAAATTAATTCTTAATATCACTAACTTATTTGCTGTCGGGATATTTATTTTGCATTTTATGTTCCGCAAGTGTAACGTATTATTTCGTGTTTGTAAAGTATGCTTTATAATTAATTAAAGAAAAAAACTTTATAAATAATTAATCTGAGGGCTAACATTTGTTTTGATGCTTCTCTTATCATCAAAATAACAAATTTATAGTTAAAGCTTCCGGAAAAGAAATTCGACACGTGTCCATTTTCATTTTATTTACTTTGCAAAAAGAAACACATCGCAATATGATATCCCTTCAAAAAAAGCTCTCATTTGTTGACTCACACAGATTAAGAGTCAAATTAACTAGTTATGCATCAGTTGACTTAGCGCATGGTCTCTGAGCTACGCACTGAGAGGAAACTTCGGAACGATCATTTGTTGAAATGTTTCCATTCAACCTTTTTGGACCTTCTGTTGTAGTTTGTATGTTAAATTTCACTTTTTGCAGCGATTCACACCGGCGAACAATTTCATGATCGTAATTGGTGCATGACAAAAAAAAAAAAAAAAAAAAAAGAGAGAGAGAGAGAGAGATTTTTTTCTCCCTTTCTTCATTGCACGAAATTCAATTCAGATTAAAGGTTTCGTGGTGTTTCTTTTTCTAGAGAAATTTTATCCCTTTATCGACTCAAACATGCATGTAAATTAATATGGTAGTTGTATCAAAGCAAATATGTTAAATGTAAGTTGATACTTTTGTGTACACAACTAACAATTCAATGAATTAAACCTGGAATGTTTTACAAACATTTGTTATGATATCTTTAATGTATGTTTAACGTTAGAGGTTGGTATATATTTTTCTTTTTTAGCTGTCAAATTGACAGGTAGGAATTCTTTTATGTAAAAACTCTTAAAAAACTACTTAAAAAATTAACTACAAATATCTTAATTTATTGCATTCAAAATAACTATTTTTTTTTTTTTTTTTTTTTTTTTTTTTTTTTTTTTTTTTGTTTGTTTTATATAACTACTACACAGATTTTTTTTTTTTTTTTTTTTTTTTTTTTTTTTTTACAAAAATTGAAAATTTATATTTTTAACCTCGCTTTTTTTAAATGTTAAAATTTGTTAAAATTTTTCTTCATAAGCTTACAGCTTCAATAAGTCTTTAAGAAAATGAATATAGTATGAAACCGTTATTATTATTATTTTTTTTTTTCATTTCACACATTCAGCTACAAATAAATAATTAAATAATAATTAAAAGAAAAACAACAGGCGTTCTAATAACTTTTGTTTGTTTTACTATAAACTTTTTGCAATAAAGAAAAGGAAAATTGTTTCTTAAAAATTTTAATTTGTGTTTAGACGTTTCATGCGAATATAATTCACTAACAATTTCAAGAGTGCTGAATTAATTGAATTATTTAGGCAATGTCATTTATTCGAAGTTTTTCTGTGATCAAGAATTTTGCTAACATTGGATTATGAAGAGCTATGCTTTGAATTTTGCAATATCTGTACAACTATATTAATTTTAATACAGAATTTTCATGCTCTCAAAAAACTTTCGAATGCTTTAGCACATTAATAGTATATACTACCCCAGAAATTTATAGAATAAATAGAACTTAAATTTCTTGATCAGAATACAGGGTTACTCAATACCTACATACCACGATTAAACGTCAATATTTTTTGACAATGTTAAAATTAACTATATAAAAGTTATGACGTGTCCATTGTTGCTTCAAAGAGTTCTGCTTATCACAATCCTAGTGCACAAATTTCGAACCAGATCTGCCATTTAGGATGAGGAGATGGGCTGTCCCTTCGAGGTGCTTATAAAACATTACAAAGTTCTGCAAACTTTTGCTTTAATGTATCTACTATATGTATTTAGTTATTGTATATGGGGATAAAATTAGTTTTCAAACTTCACTTGGAATACCCTCATATTTGTTTCCGACTTCAGGCTCCGCAAATGTGGATTTCGACATGGATTTTGTCCCCTGCTGAGTGATAAAAAAGTATATTTTTCAGTTGTTCTATGTAATTTAAAAAAAAAATGACTTTGTGTCTTTAATTAATTTTTTTAAGAATTATATTTAATATTACCTGAAAAACGGAATGTTAATCTTGATGGTACGTTTTGGACCACATTGTAATAAATAATGCGCATTTAGATTTGGAACAAATTGAGTAATCATTGCGCAAAAAACGACTTCAATTGCATTTTTATAAAAATCCGCATGAAAAGAACTAACAACTTTAGAAAAATTGTTCTTTTTTTAAGTATAGTTGTTAATGACATAAAACAAGACTTTGAAATTGTTACTGCTTTCAATGCTTTTGACGCTTCAGCGATTCTCCCTGACAGCGAAATCTCATATTAAACAAAAAGAAAAAAAAAATCTCTGTACAACATAAAATTATAAAAAGCGTATTTTCAACATCGAAAACTTGATGTTCTACGTACGTAATGGATTTTTTAATATTGACTTTTTTAATTTTTGAGAAGAAATGCTATTTTATTATTTTAAATATTTTACTATTTCACACCTGAAATTAAAATTTCCCTTTTTAATCTATTCAAACTTTTTAAATAAATAACTAACTTAACGTACAGACACATTCCATTTTAAGTCCTTATTAATTTTATACATGATCACCGCCGAAAGGAGTCCTTTTAAAAGAAGAAAAAAATTCCAGTTCTGAGCACCCATTCACAAGTTTGGCGTGGACACAATACAATTAAACAAATAAACAAACAACAACAGAAAAAAAGCAAGTAGAATAGTTATGTAAAGTTTTTTGTTTAAAAACAGTTAAAATACAAATCATATAATAAACATAACTTTTCGGCATTTAGGACAGAAAGGGGAAATGTATAAAACATAAAAAAATATCTTGAAAAAACACCGTGAACATTGATGACAATTAATAAATCAAGTAAAACACTTTGTAAAATCACCATAAAATGAAAATAAAGTAGGACGCGTTTCGAGCTACAACAATAACAGCTCGTTATCAGCTAAACCAACACGTGTCCGTAAGACCACAAAATCGAGAAGAGGTGCGATTCTGTGCCCTTACGGACACGTGTTGGTTTAGCTGATGACTAGCTGTTATTGTTGTAGCTCGAAACGTGTCTTACTTTATTTACATTTTATGGTGGATTTACAAAGTGTTTTACTTGATTTATAAAAAAATATCGTTAATCGGAAAATATCATAAACTAACTAAACACTAGCATAGGCACCATATAATTTTGATTTAGTGCATAATGAATAAAAATCACAAAGAGCAATAACTTTGATAACTCAACTCCAATGATTTAAATGAGATTTTAAATGATTACATACATAAACAATGGTAATATTGATGGCATAATAATTGATAAGGTCAGGTGGGGTAACTGTGTCCACCGCCATACTGAAGAAAGCTGTGAATGGTAACATTTTGTTTCCATTTAGATATTAACCTCATAAAGTATTTTTATTTTATATATTCTTTTTCCCTAGTCTGAAGCATTTTTGAGATCTAAATAGCAATTTGAACAAAGTCTACCAACATTTTTGATAAACGGATTTGTCAGTTTGGTGTTCTAATGGTCCAGTATAAAGAAGAAATATAGTGATAATAATTTCTCCACTAGTGGCCTTAATAACCACAAACTTTTGTGATAGCGAGTTTTTGATGAGGTAATTATAATCATCCTTTTAACTTAATAAGAGGTGGGGCTACTCATTCATTAAAACTTTTAAGAAACATTCTTAAAGGGTGAAAATTACTTCTTATAAGCTAAAAACACCACAATTCCAAATCGGAAAAAAAAAAGTAAAAAAAAAAGATAACAATGTTGAAAATGTATGAATAGAGGATAATACCCCTCCTGACCCTGCCACTCATGCAATTTCAGTTTATTGAAATAATGTGCTGTAGCTTTATAAAGAAACTCTGCAAGGTAATTATTCTGATATATTATCTGTTTTAGTAGGAAAAATTCAATTGTCTTAATCAAGAAAATTTTGTCTCGAATCCAATATTTCTGGAAACTATTTTATGTACCAATTAATGGGACAAAAACTGGTTACATTTATCTATAAACTGTTAATTTCTCAATTGTATGGGAAAATCCTGAGGGAAAAAAAAAAAAAAAAAAGTATATTTAAAAATTAAATTCGAGCCAATAAGTTTAGTGGCGCCGGAAAGGGAAGTTCGATGACCTGGCCCAAAAATTTGAGTCTCTCAGGAAGGGATTATATTACTCCAGTATTGTTCTCCCGTTATGCAATCGGCGATATTTAGTTCAAAGACCATGTAAAAGTTCAAAGGAACGTAAAGGATTAATGAAAATAATTCTTGTTTTAATCATTATCTTCAGTCATTGGGAAAGAACAATTATTGACCAACTTAAGCACTTCTTGTCATGACGATTCCGCTCCGAATAATTGGAAATACGATATTTGTTTACTTCAGGAAGTACGCATGAAAAACACACAATTTAGAATCTTGTATGCAATTTTTGCTATTTAAACTCAATCCGTGATTTAAGAAATCATTGTGTGATGGTATTGAGATCACTCTTAAGGGATCTATTTAACGGGCTATCTTAAGGGGAACCGCTGTAAAAGATATCTATCTAAAGTATGTAAGTTCCATTGAGTATATATAGAACCACAGCCAATTATACATACATGTATTATTAAATACAATATACGATGCATAAAAATGTGTGAAAACAAAAATCGATTTAACATTGCCGTTTATGAGAAATAAAAGACAATTCATTTTATAATCTTTCAGTTCCTAAAAAACTTTAATATTATTATATTTGAGGACCCCAGAAGCCAAGGGGTATAATTGTCAAAATTGAAAAAATTCAACTAATTGCACAAACAACCTGAAAATATGCTTTTTTAATTTCAGGTAACGAAATATAAGTAATTTTCTAATTATGCGCTGCATTCTAGAGATCAACCACTTTTGCCAAATAATAATCGATACTGATTAATTATATAAATTTAAAGAAAAATGTACTCTATTTTTTTTTTTACAGAATTATTAAAATAAGAGTTTAAGTACCACAATGAAACAATTAACACACTGTAAAAAAAAATTGGGAAAGTTACAAAATTTTTTCTAGTAGAATTGTATTCCAAGAACTTTTTATGTAACGGCAACAATAAAAATTCATGTAACAGATACAGATTTGCACTTTGAATCAAACAAATTTTAAGGTTACTAAGAATTTTTTTGGGAAATCGTATTCCAAGAACTTTTTAAGTGACGATAACGAGCATTATAGATAAAATTTTAGTAAAGTTACCAAAATTTTAGTAAATTCTTTTGTAAAGTTACAGATGGTTTTAGTTTTGCTTACAAGTTTTGTAGATTGACATCATTTTCTTGTACAGTGTACACACAAAATTTTAGTAAGCATAAGAGATTTCGGTTAATTTAGATTACTAAGGTTACAGATTTTTTTTACAGTGCAGTTTCCTATTTTAACTCAGTCAATTGTTATCGATGTTTAAATTTAACGTCAATTATCTTTGAATTCAATTTACTCCAAATTGAATTCTTTCTACCTGTACCCATTGGATTCTAGGATGTTTATTTGTAATCAAAACAGAGGCTTTAACCTGTGGCGCTAGAAGTCATCGTCACGATCGTTACTTGTGGATATTTAAACAATATGCAGTTAATAAACAACCATAAAATAAGAAATTGCTGTTGACCATGATGATTATGATGACTAGAGCGTAAAGTCAATATCTAAGATCAAAGAATTAAAAACTAAATAGATTTTTATAACCAAGAAATAAAGGTATGGGAAAACTCGCTAATAGTTTCAAAATCCGAGAATATAAGAGAAGTCTTAAGAATTTTAAAGATTCGAGGCAATTGTCCGTAACAATAAACACCTGTTCAGAAATGTATTTATGAGTAGAAAGGTGATTTTT